>CP136055.1:539604535-540825450 GCA_032464435.1 Aegilops umbellulata
TGCACCATGCTTAACGGCTTAGAATCGGGACTTCAAAGACGTTTTGAACGTCATGGACCATACAAGATGTTCCAGGAGTTGAAGTTAATATTTCAAGCAAATACCCGAGTTGAGAGATATGAAGTCTCCAACAAGTTCTATAGCTAAAAGATGGAGGAGAATCGCTCAACTAGTGAGCATGTGCTCAGATTATCTGGGTACTACAATCGCTTGAATCAAGTGGGAGTTAATCTTCCAGATAAGATAATGATTGACAGAATTCTCTAGTCACCATCACCAGGTTAGTAGAACTTCGTGATGAACTATAGTATGCAAGGGATGACGAAAACAATTCCCAAGCTCTTCGTGATGCTGAAATCGACGAAGGTAGAAATCAAGAAAAACATCAAGTGTTGATGGTTGACAAGACCACTAGTTTCAAGAAAAGGGCAAAGGGAAGAAGAGGAAATTCAAGAAGAACGGCAAGCGAGTTGCTGCTCAGGTGAGGAAACTCAAGTCTGGTCCTAAGCCTGAGACTAAGTGCTTCTACTGCAAAGGGACTGGTCACTGGAAGCGGAACTACCCCAAGTGTTTGGTGGATAAGAAGGATGGCAAAGTGAACAAAAGTATATTTGATATACATGTTATTGATGTGTACTTTACTAGTGTTTATAGCAACCCCTCAGTATTTGATACTGGTTCAGTTGCTAAGAGTAGTAACTCGAAACGGGAGTTGCAGAATGAACAGAGACTAGTTAAGGGTGAAGTGACGATGTGTGTTGGAAGTAGTTCCAAGATTGATATGATCATCATCGCACACTCCCTATACTTTCGGGATTAGTGTTGAACCTAAATAAGTGTTATTTGGTGTTTACATTGAGCATAAATATGATTTGATCATGTTTATTGCAATACGATTATTCATTTAAGTTAGAGAACAATTGTTGTTCTATTTACATGAATAGAACCTTTTATGATCATACACACCAACAAAAATTGGTTTGTTGGATCTCGATCGGAGTGATACACATATTCATAATATTGAAGCCAAAAAGATGCAAAGTTAATAATGATAGTGCAACTTATTTGTGGCACTGTCGTTTAGGTCATATTGGTGTAAAGCGCATGAAGAAACTCCATGCTGATGGACTTTTGGAATCACTTGATTATGAATCACTTGATGCTTGCGAACCATGCCTCTTGGGCAAGATGACTAAAACGCCGTTCTCCGAAACAATGAAGCAAGCAACAGATTTGTTGGAAATAATACATACTGATGTATGTGGTCCGATGAATATTAAGGCTCGCGACAAGTATCATTATTTTCTGACCTTCACAGATGATTTGAGCAGATATGGGTATATCTACTTGATGAAACATAAGTCTAAAACATTTGAAAAGTTCAAAGAATTTTAGAGTGAAGTGGAAAATCATCGTGACAAGAAAATAAGGTTTCTACGATCTGATCGCGGAGACAAATATTTGAGTTACGAGTTCGGTCTTCAATTAAAACAATGTGGAATAGTTTCACAAATTCATGCCACCTGGAACACCACATCATAATGGTGTGTCCGAACGTCATAACCGTACTTTATTGGATATAGTACAATCTATGATGTTTCTTACCGATTTACCAATATCATTTTGGGATCATGCATTAGAGACAGCTGCATTCACGTTAAAAGGGGCACCATCTAAAGTCCGTTGAGACGACACAATATGAACTGTGGTTTGGCAAGAAACCAAAGTTGTCGTTTCTTAAAGCTTGGGGTTACGATGCTTATGTGAAAAAGTTTCATCCTGATAAGCTCAAACCCAAATCGGAGAAATATGTCTTCATAGGTACCCAAAGGAGACTGTTGGGTACACCTTCTATCACAGATCCGAAGGCAAGATATTCGTTGCTGAGAATGGATCCTTTCCAGAGAAGGAGTTTCTCTCGAAAGAAGTGAGTGGGAGGAAAGTAGAAAACTTGATAAGGTAATTGTACCTTCTCCCTTATTGGAAAGTAGTTCATCACAGAAATCTGTTCTTGTGACTACTACACCAATTAGTAAGGACGCTAATGATGATGATCATGTAACTTCAAGATCAAGTTACTACCGAATCTCGTAAGTAAACCAGAGTGAGATCCGCACCAGAGTGGTACGGTAATCCTGTTCTGGAAGTCATGTTACTAGACCATGATGAACTTGCGAACTATGAGGAAGCGATGATGAGCCCAGATTCCGCGAAATGGTTTGAGGCCATGAAATCTGAGATTTGATCCATGTATGAAAACAAAGTATGGACTTTGGTGGATTTGCTCGATGATCGGCAAGCCATAGAAAATAAATGGATCTTCAAGAGGAAGACGGACGCTGATAGTAGTGTTACTATCTACAAAGCTAGACTTGTCGAAAAAGGTTTTTGACAAAGTTCAAGGTGTTGACTACGATGAGATTTTCTCACTCGTATCGATGCTTGAAGTCTGTCCGAATCATGTTAACAATTGCCGCATTTTATGAAATTTGGCAAATAGATAACAAAACTGCAATCCTTAATGGATTTATTAAAGAAGAGTTGTATATGATGCAACCAGAAGGTTTTGTCAATCCTAAAGGTGTTAACAAAGTGTGCAAGCTCCAGCGATCCATCTATGGACTGGTGCAAGCATCTCGGAGTTGGAATATACACTTTGATGAGTTGATCAAAGCATATAGTTTTATACAGACTTGCGGTGAAGCCTGTATTTACAAGAAAGTGAGTGGGAGCACTACATCATTTCTGATAAGTATATGTGAATGACATATTGTTGATCGGAGATAATGTAGAATTATTCTGCAAAGCATAAAGGAGTATTTGAGAGGAGTTTTTCAAAGAAAGACCTCGGAGAAGCTGCTTACATATTGAGTATCAAGATCTATAGAGATAGATCAAGACGCTTGATAAGTTTTTTCAATGAGTACATACCTTGACAAGATTTTGAAGTAGTTCAAAATGGAACAGTCAAAGAAAGAGTTCTTTCCTGTGTTACAAGGTGTGAAATTGAGTAAGACTCAAAGCCCGACCACGACAGAAGATAGAAAGAGAATGAAAGTCATTCCCTATGCCTCGGCCATAGGTTCTATAAAGTATGCCATGCTGTTTACCAGATCTATTGTATACCCTACACTGAGTTAAGCAAGGGAGTACAATGGTAATCTAGGAGTAGATCACTGGATAGCGGTCAAAGTTATCCTTAGTGGAATAAGGATATGTTTCTCGATTATGGAGGTGACAAAAGGTTCGTCGTAAAGGGTTACGTCGATGCAAGTTTTGACACCGATCTGGATGACTCTAAGTCTCGATCTAGATACATATTTAAAGTGGGAGCAATTAGCTAGAGTAGCTCCGTACAGAGCATTGTAGACATAGAAAATTGCAAAATACATAACGGATCTAAATATGAAAGACCCGTTGACTAAGATTCTCTCACAAGCAAAACATGATCACACCTTAGTACTCTTTGGGTGTTAATCACATAGCGATGTGAACTAGATTACTGAATCTAGTAAACCCTTTTTGATGTTGGTCACATGGCGATGTGAACTATGGGTGTTAATCACATGGTGATGTGAACTATTGCTATTAAATCACATGGCGATGTGAACTAGATTATTGACTCTAGTGCAAGTGGGAGACTGAAGGAAATATGCCCTAGAGGCAATAATAAAGTTATTATTTATTTCCTTATTTCATGATAAATGTTTATTATTCATGCTAGAATTGTATTAACCAGAAACATAATACATGTGTGAATACATAGACAAACAGAGTGTCACTAGTATGCCTCTACTTGACTAGCCCGTTAATCAAAGATGGTTATGTTTCCTAGCCATGAACAAAGAGTTGTTATTTGATTAACGAGGTCACATCATTAGTTGAATGATCTGATTGACATGACCCATTCCATTAGCTTAGCACCCGATCGTTTAGTATGTTGCTATTGCTTTCTTCATGACTTATACATGTTCCTTTGACTATGAGATTATGCAACTCCCGTTTGCCGGAGGAACACTTTGGGTGCTACCAAACGTCACAACGTAACTGGGTGATTATAAAGGAGTACTACAGGTGTCACCAAAGGTAGATGTTGGGTTGGCGTATTTCGATATTAGGATTTGTCACTCCGATCGTCGGAGAGGTATCTCTGGGCCCTCTCGGTAATGCACATCACTTAAGCCTTGCAAGCATTGCAACTAATGAGTTAGTTGTGGGATGATGTATTACGGAACGAGTAAAGAGACTTGCCGGTAACGAGATTGAACTAGGTATTGGATACCGACGATCGAATCTCGGGCAAGTAACATACCGCTGGACAAAGGGAACAACGTATGTTGTTATGCGGTCTGACCGATAAAGATCTTCGCAGAATATGTAGGAGCCTATATGGGCATCCAGGTCCCGCTATTGGTTATTGACCGGAGACGTGTCTCGGTCATGTCTACATTGTTCTCGAACCGTAGGGTCCGCACGCTTAAGGTTACGATGACAGTTATAATGAGTTTATGAGTTTTGATGTACGGAAGGAGTTCGGAGACCCGGATGAGATCGGGGACATGACAAGGAGTCTCGAAATGGTCGAGACGTAAAGATCGATATATTGGACGACTATATTCGGACATCGGAAGGGTTCTGAGTGGTTCGGGTATTTTCGGAGGTACCGGGGAGTTACGGGAATACGAGGAAGAAGCAATGGGCCTTGATGGGCTTTAGTGGGAAGAGAAGAAAGGGCCAAGGGGCTTCTGCGCCCCACCTTCCCTCTGGTCCGAATTGGACTAGGGAAAAGGGGGCCGGCCACCTTTCCTTCTCCTCCACTTCCTTCTCCCTTCCTCCCCTCTTGGTGGACTCCTACTAGGACTTGGAGTCCTAGTAGGACTCCACATCCTGGCCGCACCAAGCCTTGGCCGGCCTCCTCCTCCTCCATCCTTTATATACAGGGGCAGGGGGCACCCCATAGACACACAAGTTGATCTTCGTGATCGTTCCTCAGCCGTGTGCGGTGCCCCCCTCCACCATATTCCACCTCGGTCATATTGTCGCGGTGCTTAGGCGAAGTCCTGCGTCGGTAGAACATCAAGATCGTCACCACGCCGTCGTGCTGACGGAACTCTTCCCCGAAGCTTTGCTGGATCGGAGCCCGGGGAATGTCATCGAGCTGAACGTGTGCCAAGAACTCGGAGGTGCCGGAGTAACGGTGCTTGGATCGGTCGGATCGTGAAGACGTACGACTACATCAACCGCGTTGATATAACGCTTCCGCTTTCGGTCTACGATGGTACATAGACAACACTCTCCCCTCTCGTTGCTATGCATCACCATGATCTTGCGTGTGCGTAGGAAAATTTTGAAATTACTACGTTCCCCAACAGTGGCATCCGAGCCAGGTTTTTATGGTTTGATGTTATTTGCACGAGTAGAACACAAGTGAGATGTGGACGATACAAGTCATATTGCCTACCAGCATGTCATATTTTGGTTCAGCGGTATTGTTGGACGAGACGATCCGGACCAACCTTACGCGTACTCTTACGCGAGACCGGTTCCCTCGACGTGCTTTGCACATAGATGGCTTGCGGAAGACTGTCTCTCCAACTTTAGTTGAACCGAGTGTGGCTACGCCCGGTCCTTGAGAAGGTTAAAACGGAGTCTATTTGACAAACTATCGTTGTGGTTTTGATGCGTAGGTAAGATGAGTTCTTGCTTAAGCCCGTAGCAGCCACGTAAAACTTGCAACAACAAAGTAGAGGACGTCTAACTTGTTTTTGCAGGGCATGTTGTGATGTGATATGGTCAAGACATGATGCTAAATTTTATTGTATGAGATGATCATGTTTTGTAACCAAGTTATCGGCAACCGGCAGGAGCCGTATGGTTGTCGCTTTATTGTATGCAATGCAATCGCCCTGTAATGCTTTACTTTATCACTAAGCAGTAGCGATAGTCGTAGAAGCATAAGATTGGCGAGACGACAACGATGCTACGATGGAGATCAAGGTGTCGCGCCGGTGACGTTGGTGATCATGATGGTGCTGCAGAGAAGGAGATCACGAAGCACAAGATGATGATGACCATATCATATCACTTATATTGATTTGCATGTGATGTTTATCTTTTATGCATCTTATCTTGCTTTGATTGACGGTAGCATTATAAGATGATCTCTCACTAAATTATCATAGTAATAGTGTTCTCCCTGAGTATGCACCGTTGCGAAAGTTCTACGTTCCCCAACAGTTTGCCCTTGGTTCCGGTGCCGGATTAGATACCCGGCTCTCCTCGACTGACTCTTGAGAAGACATCTTGCTCTAATCTGCAGCAGCAGCAGCAGCTCGAAAGAAAAATAGAGGATATTTGCGTGATACGGGAGTCAAAACCTTCGGGAGAATATATAGTGAATTTTTACCGACCGAAATACGTATCGTGCAAGAAAACGGAGTCCGGAGGGCACACGAGGTGCTCACGAGGTAGGGGGATGCCCAGAGGGGTAGGGCGCGCCCACCACCCTCGTGGGGCCCTCGTGTCCTTCTCGGACTGCTACTTATTTTTCTATTTTTCTAAATATTCCAAAACGGAGAAATATTGCCTTAAAAATTGTTTTGGAGTCAGTTTACTTACCATACCACATACCTATTCCTTTTCGGAGTCTGAAACGGTCTGGAAAGTGTCCCTTATGTATTCCTCAAGGGTTACGGTTTCATAATATTGGTTTCAACATTTATGGGATTACCTGAGATATAATGTTTGATTCTTTGACCGTTTACCACCTTCGGATTTGTGCCTTCGAAGTTGTTGATCTTTATGGCACCGGAACGATAGACCTCCTCAATAACATAGGGGCCTTCCCATTTAGAGAGAAGTTTCCCTGCAAAAAATCTTAAACAAGAGTTGTATAGCAATACATAATCACCTACATTAAACTCACACTTTTGTATCCTTTTGTCATGCCATCTTTTAACTTTTTCTTTAAACAACTTGGCATTTTCATAAGCTTGGGTTCTCCATTCATCAAGTGAGCTAATACCAAATAAACTTTTCTCACCGGCAAGTTTAAAATCATAGTTGAGCTCTTTGATAGCCCAATATGCCTTATGTTCTAGTTCGAGAGGTAAGTGACATGCTTTTCCATAAACCATTTTATACGGAGACATACCCATAGGATTTTTGTATGCAGTTCTATAAGCCCATAATGCATCATCAAGTTTCTTGGACCAATTCTTTCTAGACCTATTAACAGTCTTTTGCAAAATTAATTTGAGCTCTCTATTGCTCAACTCTACTTGACCACTAGACTGTGGGTGATAAGGAGATGCAATTCTATGATTAACATCATATTTAGCAAGCATTTTATGGAAAGCACCATGAATAAAGTGTGAACCACCATCAGTCATTAAATATCTAGGGACTCCAAACCTCGGATAAATAACTTCCTTAAGCATTTTAATAGAAGTGTTATGATCAGCACTAGTAGTTGGAATAGCTTCTACCCACTTAGTAACGTAATCAACAGCAACTAAAATATGTGTGTATCCATTAGAGGCAGGAAAAGGTCCCATATAATCAAAGCCCCAAACATCAACTGGTTCAATAACAAGCGAATAATTCATAGGCATTTCTTGACGTCTACTAATATTACCAATTCTTTGACATTCATCACAAGACAAGACAAACTTACGGGCATCCTTGAAGAGAGTAGGCCAATAAAAACCAGATTGCAATACCTTATGTGCAGTTCTATCTCCAGCATGGTGTCCTCCATAAGCCTCGGAATGACACTTGCGTAGGATCTGTTCCTGTTCATGCTCAGGTACACAACGTCTAATAACACCATCTACTCCTTCTTTATAAAGATGTGGGTCATCCCAAAAGTAATGTCTCAAGTCATAGAAAAACTTTTTCTTTTGCTGGTATGTGAAGCTAGGTGGTATAAACTTAGCAACAATATAATTAGCATAATCAGCATACCAAGGAGTACTACGAGAAGTACTTATAACATTTAATTGTTCATCAGGAAAGCTATCATTAATAGGTAGTGGGTCCTCAAGAACTTTCTCTAACCTAGACAAGTTGTCTGCAACGGGGTTCTCAGCTCCTTTCCTATCAACAATATGCAAATCAAATTCTTGTAGCAGGAGAACCCATGTGATGAGTCTAGGTTTAGCATCTTTCTTTTCCATAAGATATTTAATAGCAGCATGATCAGTGTGAATAGTTACTTTAGAATCAACAATATAAGGTCTGAACTTATCACAAGCGAATACAACTGCTAAAAGTTCTTTTTAAGTAGTAGCATAATTTCTTTGAGCATTGTCTAGAGTCTTACTAGCATAATGAATAACATTTAATTTCTGATCAATTCTTTGCCCTAGAACAGCACCTACAGCATAATCACTAGCATCACACATAATTTCAAAGGGTAGGTTCCAATCAGGTGGCTGAACAACAGGTGCAGAGACTAATGCTTTCTTAAGTATTTCAAATGCTTCTACACAATCATCATCAAAGACAAATGGTACATCTTTTTTTAATAAATTAGTCAGAGGCCGAGAAATTTTTGAGAAGTCCTTAATGAACCTCCTATAAAATCCGGCGTGACCAAGGAAACTTCTTATACCTTTGATGTCCTTGGGACATGGCATCTTTTCAATCGCATCAACCTTGGCTTTATCAACTTCAATACCTCTTTCAGAAACTTTATGCCCCAAGACAATACATTCATTAACCATAAAGTGGCACTTTTCCCAATTCAAGACAAGATTAGTTTCTTCACATCTCTGCAAAACTCGATCAAGATTGCTCAAGCAATCATCAAAAGAGGAACCATAGACGGAAAAGTCGTCCATGAAAACCTCACAAATCTTTTCACAAAAGTCAGAGAATATAGCCATCATGCATCTTTGAAAGGTAGCAGGTGCATTACATAAACCAAAAGGCATACGTCTATAAGCAAAAGTACCAAAAGGGCATGTAAAAGTAGTCTTTGATTGATCTCTAGCTGACACAGGTATTTGATAGAAACCAGAATAACCATCTAGAAAGCAGTAATGTGTATGTTTGCATAATATTTCTAGCATTTGATCGATAAAAGGTAAGGGGTAATGATCTTTCTTAATAGCTTTATTTAATTTACGGAAATCAATTACCATCCTATAACCTGTAATAATTCTTTGTGGAATCAATTCATCTTTATCATTAGGAACAACAGTAATACCTCCCTTCTTAGGGACACAATGGACAGGACTTACCCACCGACTATCAGCAATGGGATAAATTATACCTGCCTCCAGAAGCTTGAGTATTTCTTTTCTTACCACTTCTTTCATTTTAGTATTCAGACGTCGTTGAGGATCACGAACTGGTTTGGCATATGCTTCCAAATCTATTTTATGTTGACATAAAGTGGGACTAATGCCCTTAAGATCATCAAGAGTATATCCAATAGCAGCACGATGCTTCTTCAGAGTTTTCAATAATCTTTCTTCTTCATGCTCTAAAAGGTTAGCACTAATAATAACAGGATATATCTTCTTTTCATCAATATAAGCATATTTAAGATTATCAGGCAACGGTTTAAGCTCAAACACGGGATCATCCTTGGGTGGAGGAGGATCCCCTAAAATTTCAACAGGCAAATTGTGCTGCAGAATAGGTTCCTGTTTAAAGAATACTTCATCTATTTCCCTTCTTTCATTCATGAACATGTCATTTTCATGGTCTAGCAAATAGTGTTCTAGAGGATCACTAGGAGGTACGGCAATAGAAGCAAGACCAATAATTTCATCCTTACTAGGTAATTCTTCCTCACGATGTTGTTTACTAAATTTAGAGAAATTAAACTCATGAACCATATCATCCAAGGCAATAGTAACAACATTCTTTTCGCAATCTATCCTAGCATTAACAGTGTTCAAGAAGGGTCTACCAAAAATAATGGGACAAAAGCTATCTTGTGGAGAAGTGAGAACAAGAAAACCAGCGGGATATTTAGTTTTCCCAGACAAGACTTCAACATCTCTAACAATTCCCATCACTGAAATAGTATCTCTATTGGCAAGTTTAATTGTGACATCAATATCTTCTAACTCAGCAGGTGCAATTTCATGCTTGATTTCTTTATACAAGTCATAAGGTATAACACTAGCACTAGCACCCATATCACATAAGCCATGATAACAATGATCTCCTATTTTAACAGAAATAACAGGCACGCCTACCACAGGTCTATGTTTATCTTTATCACAAGGCTTAGCAATTCTGGCAGTTTCACCATCGAACTGAATAACATGCCCATCAATATTATCAGACAAGAGATCTTTAACAATAGCAATATTGGGTTCTACTTTAACTTGCTCAGGGGGTGTATAAGTTCTAATATTGCTTTGACGAACAACAGTTGAAGCTTTAGCATGATCCTTTACTCTAACAGGGAAAGGTGGTTTCTCAACATCAGAAGTAGGAACAATAGGATCATTATAAGTGACAATCTTTTCTTCAACTTTAATAGGTGCAACTACTTTTACCTCTATGGGAGGATGATATTTAAACCACTTCTCCTTAGGGAGATCAACATAAGTAGCGAAAGATTCACAGAAAGAAGCTACTATCTCAGAGTCAAGTCCATATTTAGTGCTAAACTTACGGAAAATATTGGTATCCATAAAAGATTTAACACAATCAAACTTAGGTGTCATACCTGACTCCTTATCTTCATCGAGGTCCCAATCTTCAGATTTGCATTTAATTCTATCCAACAAATCCCATTTGAATTCAATAGCCTTCATCATAAAAGAGCCAGCACAAGAAGTATCGAGCATGGTGCGATTGTTTTCAGAAAGCCGAGCATAAAAACTTTGAATAATTATTTCTCTCGAGAGCTCATGATTGGGGCATGAATATAACATTGATTTAAGCCTCCCCCAAGCTTGAGCGATGCTTTCTCCTTCGCGAGGCCAGAAATTATATATATAATTGTGATCACGATGAACAAGATGCATAGGGTAATACTTTTGATGAAATTCCAACTTCAATCTTTTATAGTTCCATGATCTCATATCATCACATAGCCTATACCATATCAATGTGTCTCCCTTCAAAGATAAAGGGAAGACCTTCTTCTTAGCAACATCATCGGGTATACCTGCAAGCCTAAATAATCCACAAACTTCATCCACATATATTAAGTGCTCATCAGGATGCTTTGTTCCATCTCCTGTAAAAGGGTTAGCTAGCAGTTTTTCCATCATACTCGAAGGAAATTCAAAAGGAGTTTCATTTTCAATAGGTTCAGTAGGTTGAGGAGCAACTCTTTGCTCTACTGGACGGGGTGAAGATACCCCGAACAAGCCCCTCAGAGAATTACTTTCCATAGTAACAACTGACAGTAAATTTCAGCACACTATATAAATTTTTCCTTACCAAATTCCACCTACCAAAGGCGCTACACTCCCCGGCAATGGCGCCAGAAAAGAGTCTTGATGACCCACAAGTATAAGGGATCTATCGTAGTCCTTTCCATAAGTAAGAGTGCCGAACCCAAGGAGGAGCAGAAGGAAATGATAAGCGGTTTTCAGCAAGGTATTCTCTGCAAGTACTGAAATAAGTGGTAACAGATAGTTTCGTGAAGAGGTAAATTGTAACAAGCAACAAGTAACAAAAGTAAATAAGGTGCAGCAAGGTGGCCCAATCCTTTTTGTAGCAAAGGACAAGACAGAACAAACTCTTATAGTAGGAAAAGCGCTCCCGAGGACACATGGGAATATCGTCAAGCTAGTTTTCATCACGTTCATATGATTCGCGTTCAGTACTTTGATAATTTGATATGTGGGTGGACCGGTGCTTGGGTGCTGTTCTTACTTCAACAAGCATCCCACTTATGATTAACCTCTATTGCCAGCATCCGCAACTACAACAAAAGTATTAAGGTAAACCTAACCATAGCATGAAACATGTGGATCCAAATCAGCCCCTTACGAAGCAACGCATAAACTAGGGTTTAAGCTTCTGTCACTCTAGCAACCCATCATCTGCTTATTACTTCCCAATGCCTTCCTCTAGGCCCAAATAATGGTGAAGTGTTATGTAGTCGACGTTCACATAACACCACTAGAGGCTAGACAACATACATCTTATCAAAATATCAAACGAATACCAAATTCACATGACTACTAATAGCAAGACTTCTCCCTTGTCCTCAGGAACAAACGTAATTACTCACAAAGCATATTCATGTTCATAATCAGAGGGGTAATAATATGCATATAGGATCTGAACATATGATCTTCCACCAAATAAACCAACTAGCATCAACTACAAGGAGTAATCAACACTACTAGCAACCTACTAGCACCAATCCCGGACTTGGAGACAAGAATTGGATACAAGAGATGAACTAGGGTTTGGAGATGAGATGGTGCTGGTGAAGATGTTGATGGAGATTGCCCTCTCCCGATGAGAGGAGCGTTGGTGATGACGATGGTGATGATTTCCCCCTCCCGGAGGGAAGTGTCCCCGGCAGAATAGCTCTGCCGGAGCCCTAGATTGGTTCCGCCATGGTTCTGCCTCGTGGCGGCGGAGTTTCATCCCGAAAAGTTCCTTCTTATTTTTTTTTCCCTCATCGAAAGACTTCATATAGGAGAAGATGGACGTCGGAGACCCACCAGGGGGCCCATGAGGTAGGGGGGCGTGCCCTAGGAGGGGGGCGCGCCCCCCACCCTCGTGAGCAGGGTGCGGGCCCCCTGGCCTTCATCTTTGGCAAGGATTTTTCTTTATTTATTTTAAGATGTTCCGTGGAGTTTCAGGACTTTTGGAGTTGCGCAGAATAGGTCTCTAATATTTGCTCCTTTTCCAGCCCAGAATTCCAGCTGTCGGCATTCTCCCTCCTTATGTACACCTTGTAAAATAAGAGAGAATAGCCGTAAGTATTGTGACATAATCTGAAATAACAGCCCATAATGCAATAAATATCGATATAAAAGCATGATGCAAAATGGACGTATCAATCTCCTAGATTGATCTTGAGCGTAGGAAAATTTTTGTTTCCTATGTAACATTCCCCAACAGGCCTTACCGGTTCGCTCTCTCTCCTCCTTAATTGAGTTGCCACGTCCGATTTTTGCATATGTTACAGGCTTAGCACCTGTACAAGGTGGAGTATCTGATGGGGCCTGCGGCGGGGCATAGTTTGGATGGGGATTTTTTTAGAACACAATATATACACAGACGCTCATATATATGTGCATGCACTCTTCCCTATAACACACATGCAGACCCTATCCCTATAAATACATCCGAGATAATGCGCCGGCATATCATCTTAAGATTAACAAAGTAACCACAGACACCTTGTAGTCGACGGGAACGTCTCCTTTCACTGAACGCGCATCACCAAAAATCCTGAAATAAATTCAAAAATAATGCGAGCACTATGATTTAAATCCTGAGAGCATCTACAGCCGGACTTGGCAAATCCGGCCCCTCAAACGCCTGCGGACGCACCCGGATGCGTCTGCGGGAACTGACCGGGCACTCCTCAAAAAATGCAATCCACATCCGGACACCTCAATTACCATATCTCGGATCCATACAAACTCATGCAACTACGTCGACGCACACGCATCGTCCAGCTACTCCATCGCACTACACTTAACATGACATCGGACTACCAAAATTTGGCATGTTTGGCTATGATAGATTTCATCCACGGCTGCCTTTGCCCTTCCCGACGCCCTTGTCGTCCTTCTCGCGGAAGTATCGGTCGAAGACGCAGTACATATCGAGCCGGATCTGCTCGCCGCCGGAGCTATCCTCGCCGGAGCTGTCCTCCTTCTCCTCCTTCGGTGGCAGCCCGGCCATGGCACGGACAGCCCGATTCTACTCTTGGGCGAGGGCGCGCGTGTTCCTCCGCTATCGTTTCTTCAAAATGTGGGCGCGGATGGCTTCCTCCTCTTTGGCCGCCCGCCCCACCGCATCAGCCGCCTCTGTCGCCGTTATTTCCGCCGCTATACGGGCCTCGGCGGCCCTTATCCTCTCCTTCCCACGGCGGGCCACCCGTTCCCGGTGGAACTCATACTCTGCCCGATCGGTGATGGGAAAGGATAGGTGTTCTGGCCGGGACCGCGAGGATCCAGCACCAGAGGACGCGAGTGCCCGGTGAGCCGACGCTATGGCGTCGTGGTGGACGGATCTGTCCGTCTGCCGGGCGCTGTCCTCCCGGGAGCAGCGGAGTGCAATGCGGACAGCCATTACCTCCTCCAACCCACACGAGATGACACCCCAACCGACGGATCCGGACTGGTCGGAGTCTGATCCGCTGCCTGCCATGGCGGAAAAGGACGGAAAGCGCCGGAGGTGAGCTCGGGTGGCGGAGGGGAGTGGAGTGAAGTGGCTAAGATTTGCTCCGGCGAGAGGATGGGGACGAATATAAGTGGGGTTGGATGGGCCAGCATGGGTCGGGACCGACGTGGCGGCCGTGCCCGGGAGCCCCCATATTTGGGCTGGATATGAGGGGTGCCGGTCAGCCCGGGCGTTTGAGGCCCCTTTGAGGCGTTCGTCTGGGTCGAAAAAACGTTATCGGTCAGTGACCGGGCAGCCCGCCCGGGCGTATGAGACGGCTTTGAGAGGTCCGGTTGTAGATGCTCTGATAGGCTGAGTATGTCACTCTCCTCCTAGCCATCCATTGGCTCGTGTATTTGGAAGGTTTTGGGTCGACAAACAGTGTGGCCAAAAACGCAGCGTGTATGCTGGGACTGCGGGGCAAAACTTCAACGAAGCGTTGAGCATTCAATGTATTCACACCAGCTACCGTTTTCGCGAGATTGTGCCAGCTTGTTCGAGACGAGGATCCTCTGCCGTGCGGCAGGGTACCGTTCGGCCACTGACAGGTGGGCCTGCTAGGAATCAGGCCCACACGTCAGTGCCCCCAACGACATGTGCAGTACGTCAGGGGAGCTGCTTCCGCTTGTTCGAGTGTTTTCTCCTAGCCGTGGTAACGCCAGCATGTAGATTATCATCAATAATGGGCAGGGGCGGAGGCAGGATTGGAGCTTAAACGAGGCCGAACATGATGATTCTCACTTAGAGGGGGCCAAGAAAGCTAATTTTGTCTAAACATCATGTTTAAACTAGCCTTGAGTACAAAATCATTCGTATTGTACAATGTCATGGGGGCTAGGGCCCCTGCTCGTCCCCCTAGCTCCGCCACTGATAATGGGGTTTGGTGTAGGATAGGAGTACTGTGGCCGGAAAAAATTATACTCCCTCTGTAAATAAACGTTTTGATCACTAGTGATGATCAAAACGCCCCGTTCAGTGGGCTTATTTGTGTGACTAGCTAGTTCGTGTCCACACGCGTAAGCAACTCTAGCAGATGTCCAAAAATGTGTGCCGCAAAGATAGTATATGGCTCTCCCTAAAATGATTTTGCGCGATCTCAGGGTAGCCGGCAGAACAGATAAGCTAAAACGTACTGCATATTTAAAATCTAGTTCGCGCTAAAAAGTTTGAGCAACACAACCGGAGTTCATCATAAATCATAGTACATAGCATAAATAGCATAGACGAAACTAAATTTAACCTAAGGAAGGCCGGCTCATCAGTCCTCGACGCCGAGGTAGAACGCCTCCGCCGACCTCCGGCAAGCATGGGTGTGCACATGGCCTTCCTTGGTGACGGCGAGCCTTTCTGTTGTGCCATCTTCTCCGGCCGCCTCTGCGCGCTGCGTGACGAGCAGCTCCTCATCCGTGTCTGAGCACCTCTTGGTGTGCGGGAAAAGCGCTTCGCCAAGCTCGTGGAAGCAAGAGCTGCCGGTCTCCATGTCATGCTGGGCGAGCTTGCGCGGCGGCGGGCCGCCCCCTGCCCGCAAGCACCTCCGGCCATGGATCTGCGGGGAAAGGAAAGAAATGGGCGGAATCGCTCGCCGGAGAAAACAAAGGAGACGGCGGAGGGGCGGAGCGTATGCAGGAAGCGAACCCTAAAATGCCCAGACCCATAGATATAGCTGCAGAGGGGGCAATTTGCAGACCGCTAGTGTATTTTTTTTAACGGTCGGATGATTTTTACTAGACTTGTTTGGGGCCGAAAAAGGCCAAAAAGATAAAACCGCCGGAATTATAAGGGCCGGTGAGAATATAGCATATCTGTTAGAGTTGCTCTAAAGCTCCGGGTGCTAGTGGATAGTGTGCTGTTGGCATGGGCTGGTCGATAACTAATACTAATTGCTGCAGAGAAGACTTCAGAGCGTGTCTCATAAATGAATCGTGAGGCCCCGTTCGGTATACAGGTTAGAAAAGCAAAAGAATATAAAAAAAGTACATGAATGGAGTTGGTTGTACAGTGAAATTTTGCGTGACCCAAAACAGACGAAAGGGAAAAGGAGAGGTGTTTGTTTGATTGGAAACTTGTGTTCGTACTAGTAATGCAGTAATATATTATATTTTATTCATTGCATGCCGGTTTACGGGTTTAGCTTCTCTCACCGCCATGTGAAAGTAATTTTTTTTTCAGCTTTACACGGTGGCTGCCTCAGGCCTCCGCCCAAAAAAAAGACCAGACCAGATTTACACAATCCTTTGGAATGACCACTATGAGCGAACCTTTCCATGGGGGTAGATGTTTTCTTTGATCCAAACGCTACCAAGGGAATTAAAACTATTTTGCTCAGCTGTTCACTTCTGAACCTTCCGAGAGGCAGGCAAGTGTTCTAGACAAGGTGCCCCATAAGGTGTCTAGAGCGATGAATGAAAGTTTACTTGCACCGTTTACGCATGAGGAAGTAAAAAAGGCTCTCTTCAGTATTGGTGATTTAAAGGCGCCAGGCCCTGACGGACTGCACGCAGTTTTTTATAAGCGGTTTTGGCATCTTTTGGGGGGTGATCTGATTGATGAAGTTCTTACAGCAGTGAATACGTACACAATCCCTGAGGGTTGGAATGATACGATTATTATTATGATTCCAAAAACTAAAGCACCTGAGAAGGTAACTCAATTTCGCCCAATTAGTCTATGCAATGTCGTGTACAAAGTCATCTCCAAAATGCTTGCTGCAAGATTGAAGATTTTTCTGCCAGAAATTATTTCGTCCACTCAAAGTGCTTTCGTCCCTGGAAGGCTGATCATGAATAATTTCTTGGTCGCTTTTGAAAGTTTTCATACTATTAAGAAAAGGAGACAGGGTAAGACTGGATTGTGTGCGGTGAAACTGGATATGCACAAGGCATATGACCGCGTTGAGTGGGACTTTCTAGAAAAGATCATGATCAAACTGGGGTTCCATAGAAATTGGGTTCGGATGATTATGGTTTGTGTTCGGACAGTGAGATACCGGGTCAGATTTAATTCTGAGGAAAGTGAGTAATTCACTCCTACTAGGGGCTTGCGTCAGGGAGACCCCTTATCCCCGTACCTTTTCTTGTTGTGCACCGAGGGTCTTACCTCCCTGTTGTCGCATGCGGAGTGGAGTGGCGAACTTAAAGGAGTACAAGTTTGTCGAGATGCGCCAACAATATCTAATCTTCTATTTGCTGATGACTCCCTGATCTTAATGCATGCTACGTTAGGCAACGCTAATTGCTTGAGACGGATTTTATCGGATTATTGTAAGGCGTCTGGGCATTTAGTGAGCGAAGACAAGTCAAGCATTTTCTTTAGTCCGAGTACCGAGCCTCAGGTTAGAGAGGAAGTGTGTACAATTCTAAATATAATGACAGAAGCTCTGACGGATAAATATCTCGGATTGCCAGCCATTGTTGGGGCAGACAGAAGTGATAATTTCCAGTTCCTGATTGATAGAGTGCTAAAGAGATTGCTTGGATGGAAAGAGAAAAATTTGTCCACGGGTGGAAAAGAGGTGCTTCTGAAAGCGATTGCGCGGGCGATACCATCATATGCGATGTCTGTTTTTAAAATCCCAAAACAAATCTGCAAAGGGATCACAGACGGTATGTCGCAATATTGGTGGGGCGATGATGCGGATCAAAGACGGATGCATTGGCTTGCTTGGTGGAAAATGTGTATCCCAAAGAAATTTGGTGGAATGGGTTTTAGGGATACCCACTGTTTTAACCTTGCCTTGTTAGCTAAGCAAGCATGGCGACTAATTGAGAACCCTGATTCTCTCTGTGCTACCATGTTGCGTGCAAGGTACTTTCCATCAGGAGATTTGTTGAACGCGGAGTTGAAGAAAGGGAGCTCTTTTACATGGCAGAGTATTTGGGCTGGGATTAGTACATTAAAACGTGGTCATATATGGCGTGTAGGAGATGGAACTAATATTGATATCTGGAAAGACGAATGGATCCCAAATAGTGCATCACGTAAAGTTATAACTAGAAGGGGTCAGAACATATTTAGTAGGGTGAGCGACCTTATTTATCCTATCACAAATCACTGGGATGTGGATTTAGTGAGGCAGACCTTTTGGCAAGTGGATGTTCAAAGGATTCTTGCTATACCTTTATCATCTTCTGGCATGCAAGATTTTGTTGCTTGGAACCTGACTCGTACAAACACCTTTTCTGTGCGCTCAGCTTATTATGCAGAATGGGAGGGCCAATATGGCCAAAGGTTAAACAGAGGATACCAAGCTTTTGGTATCAAACCACATCCAATTTGGGATAAATTCTGGGGTCTCAAAGTGCCTGCGAAGGTAAAAATCTTTCTTTGGAGAGTTATGCATAATACTATTCCTTGTCGGGTTGCTCTGGCGAATCGTCATATTAAAGTGAGCGGGCAATGCCCAGTCTGTGAGATTGGAGCGGAAGACATTAAGCATCTCCTGTTCAAGTGTAGCCGAGCAAAGCACGTATGGCAAGCACTGGGTATTGATGACTTAATTGAGAAATTTTGTCTTGCTCATCGCCCTGGACAGTCTATTCTAGAGGAATTGTTGTACTCAAGCCCTGGTCAGTCTATGATTTTGGGACAAGCCCCATTGGCAGAGCTTGTTGCAGTGGCATGTTGGTATTTATGGTGGGAAAGAAGGCAAATTAGTCGTAATATTCAGGTGCAGTCCTCAGAAAGATCTGCGATAGCAATCAAGGTGTTATCTTCAAACTTCAGGTCTGCTACCGTTCCTAATGCAAGGGTGGGGAAGGAGAGATGGGCTCCTCCAACAGGTGATTGTGTCAAGATAAATGTTGATGCTTCCTTTGACCCAGACATTCTAAGGGGAACTACGGGTGCAGTCATTCGTGATAAAAAGGGGAAGTTCATTGCCGCGTGTAATGCACGTTTGGATATGGTTCAAGACGTTTTGTCGGCTGAAGCTTTGGCGCTCAAACACGGCCTGTCCTTAGCTGAATCCATGGGTTGTAATAGAGTCGTTGTGAGTTCTGATAATAGTGAATTAATAGAAATTATGAAGAACGAGAGGCCCCCTACAGGTATTGCTGCAGCGATTTATCATGATTGTTTTTCTATGGAGTCAGACTTTGTTAGGGTTATGTATGAGCATGCGAATAGGGAAACAAATTCTGTAGCTCATGAACTGGCCCAGTTAGCTAAATTCCAGACCAGTAGGGTCTGGATGGATGATCCTCCCCCCTCTATTGTACGGGTTCGGCTCCTCTGCAGTATAGTTAATACTGCATGCGTGCTGTAGCTGCTAGGATCAGCCGTCTATTTTAATCCTATGGCTCTGCAACGAGGAATTGCTGGTCTCATAAATAAAAAAAACTAAAAGACTCACACGGTCCCTTCTCTCTCTGTCTTATCCCTTTCCTCTAGTGAAGCTCGGCCACTGTTTCTTCCTCTAGTGAAGCTTGGCCACCGTTTCCCCAAATCCACAAGACTGCTCCACCCCGGCCGAGCCAGCTGCAAGGGATGGCCGGAGGGCTGCTGCGAGAGCTGACCGGAGACGGCGCAGCTTCACCACCACACGTATCTCGCTGCTAGCAGCAGAGAGACGGCGAAGTACAAAAGCAGCAGAGCAATGGCGAGATCCACGAGCCTGATGACAACGGCAAGCTGGAGCCTCCTCCCGACGAGCTCGACAAGGAATACGACGCCGGCGATGTCCCGGAGCAGCACGGCCGACCTGGACGAGGAGGAGGGTAGCAACCAGACAAGGGCCATGCCTGGACGGCAGGGTCGCGATAGCTGGACCTCGGCGCCCTCCTGCCTGGCCAAGCCCCAGTAGCAAAACCAAAGGTCAATTACTTGTTGTTACCTAGAATTAATTTTTCCTTTCTTCATCATTAGTTCATACCATATTGCTGCTATTTCTTGATGTCACAGGGGTGAAAGCATAGCAAGAGAGAGCTGAGCATGTCATTGGAATATTTAAAAGTGATAAGTACTCAACAGATCATTGTTGCAATTAACTAAAACTAAATTGATTGTTCTGTCTGCGGAAACTAGGAGTCAATTGAAATTAAACCAATTGAAGTAATGAGCACTCAACAGATTGGGTCTCATGTATGCTGATTCAATTATGCCTTCTGCATAATTGTCGGTCTGGCAAGACAACATAACAGACATGCATCAACCTATCGTTATATCCCATGATAGTTTTATAAGTTCCAAAGATCACCAGCTTCACTCTGCAAATTAAAGGGAGATATAACTGATTACATAAAAAGTCATATTGTTTACCAACGAATTTAAGGAATGTTAGACATGATAAGTGGAATACCATCAGTAGACGAGCATAGTACCCATATTCTTGCAAACCATTTGCATTTGTTCCAGCCATTTGCTCTATAGGTGCTTGATATTGTGCTACTGGAATGTCATTCTTTCCTCTCTATGCAAACATAAAAACAAAAAACAAAAAACAAAACAAATATTAGTTGACTTGTTACTATATCAGTCTATTAAATAAGTAGTGTAGTTAGATAGGTGCAAGAGATTTACAGAGTGAGTTTGATTTTTGGGTACTGCTTTAGTTGTCTCCTTCTTCTTTTTATTGGGGTGCTGGTTGTCAAGCCATGTTTTCTTTCTTCTTGAATTTTTCTTTGGAATTTCCTTTTTCTTTAGGGAAGCATCCTTTAAACAATCCTTTGGTTCTTTGGACATATCTTCAGTTCTGCGCGTAGTAGTGCGAGTTTTCTCTTCATCTTGCTTCCTAAGAATCTTCAAAGCATCATCTACTAGTTTGATACACTCTTCGGATGTTACTGCTTGTGAAGCTATGCCAAGGAACTCGTGCATGAAAAACTTCAACTGTTGTCTATCTTCTGATCTAGGATCTTCCAAAACAATGTTTCCATGGCTGTTTTCAATAGTGCCGCTTCGCGCTTCTCGAGTCCATCGCTTCAAAATATAGTGTCCTGGAAGATACTTAATATTCAAGACATCAAGGGCTTTCAAAGCATGACTACACAATATACCAACTCTTTCAAATTGCCCACAATTGCAGAAAACTTTTTGGCCTTCATAATCAACTAGTACTTTGCACTCTTCTTCATACGGGAATTCTGGGTCAAGACTTGCAATTGCAACAGTATATGCATTGTGTTCTACCGATGGCTCGATGTATGCTGAGATGGATCTTTCATACTCATTCTGAAAATCTTCAAATATGCATGGTGTGTAAACTTTGCTAGCTTGTATTACCATAGGAGTCCTCATTCTGAATCTAGGTAATTTTTTCCTAGACTCGTATTCCTCATTTACCTCGTTATCTCTTTTTCCTTGCACAACCCTCTCTACGTGCTTGAAAAACCGACGGATGTCAAGAGCAGATTTTAGATGGTCTTTCAAGTCACTGTTCAAGCTCTCACTTAATTGTGTGCTTCTCATGCCTATAGTGTAAGCATTCCTCATGTAACATCTTGCCCATTTCTCTTTTACTTTGTAGATGTTGTCCAACCAAGTTTGTGTTTCCACATTGCTTCTTATGGCATTGAAAGCTTCTTCAAAGGCTTCCTCTTCCTCATACTTGTACATGCAAGCACTGAAATCAGCAAGTACATTTGGTCCTTCCTCGTCTTTTTTCTTATGAGGTAAGTGTCTGATGGCATTTTGCATTATGTGAAAAGTGCACAAGCCATGCAATGCTTCGATAAATACTGCCCGAATTGCATTACCCATTGCTACATCTTGATCAGTAAAGATTGTTCTAGGTTGCTTTTTGTTATGCACTGATAGGAACGTGTTGAACAGCCATTTGAATGATTCAAATGTCTCATCATATAAAAGTGCAGCACCAAAAATGACCATTTCTCTAAAATGGTTGAAGCCAACAAACACACTGAAGGGTCTGTACTCTTTGTTTGTCCCAAATGTTGTATCGAAGGTAACAACATCACCAAAATGAGCATAGTCAATGATCATCCTTGCATCAGCCCAAAAGATATTTGCTATATTTTCATCACAATCTAGTTGCATGTCATATTCAAATGCAGGATTCTCATTCTTTTTATCTCTAAAATACTTGAGCATACTTCCAGCTTCACCATACATCAAGTCCCTTTGACGCCTGGTTCGCAAGTGGTTCTTGCGATCACGACATGTGTAGCCAAGGTTTAGTGGACCACCAACTTGTCGACTTGCTAACTCATGGGCTTTTTTAGGTACAATTCCTGAATCATCTGCTGTTTCAATTTCAAATGCTTGCAAGGCCGAAATTTTCCTCTGTGATGGCATCAAGTTGCTTGTCCCAGGTAATTGCAACACATGGTTGTGTTCAACAACTAACTCATGCACCTCATAATTTCCTGCTTCTCGGTCTATAGTGATTCCCATTCGAACATTGCAGCCGGTCCTTGTTTCTGCACGAGGACGCTTTGTATTATTATCCCTTTTGTCTTTTCTTCTATAGCCCTCATTGGAACAAACATATCTTGCTGAAGTGATTACTCCATCGAGTTTGCTCTTGTTTTCATAATTTATTCTTACATCAAAACCAATATGACCTCCATAACATGTCCAAAAGTTCCAAGCCTCTTTTGTGGAATTAAATTTCATACCAATCTGAGGCATCCAACTAGGAATCACCTTTGTCCTATAAAGATTACACATAACTTATTTGTTTGTATGCTTGCACTACAATCATAAGGTGATATGACATGAGAATTTAACAAAATTGTCGGTACCTGTTAGCATCCTCATTAGAGTTAGTCATATTCTCCATTGGACTTTCTCTTCTCCTTTTTGTGTAATCTGTGATATCATAGCAAAATCAGTCCAAAAATTCCCTTGCTGCCTTGAGAACATTAATACAGTCATAGTAAATATTTGGATACATTCATGCATGTTATCTTGAGCTAGTTCAAAACAATAGAGATCACCTCTATTAAAATTATTTCTTTTCACTTTGACATACTCTAAAAGATGCAGAAAATAAGTTTTGCATCTTGTCCTTATCATCCTCTATTAAGAAAATAGTAGGATCACAAACTCAATCTACGAATTGTGTGCCTTGAGAACATGAATACAATCAGAGTGTATGTCACATACCTTCTGATTTATTGTCTTCTTTTTTGTTGCTAGTAGAAGGAAGACAAAAGGGAGATAATCTTCATCGCCTATAGATCAGCTTGCCTTGGTTTCACTCTGAACATGGGGGACGATCAGAAGAGAGATAAGGCAAAAGGGAGTTGATCTCACCACCTACAGACCACAGATGAACGTACCTCCGCCATGTTCTTTTACAAGGACGAACAAGAGGAACGGGGAAGATGAGCAGGACGAAGGCAAATAGATCGTAGAGGAGCCGAACCCATCGATCACTGTTTGTTGCCAACGCGATTATTAGGGTGGTGTTTTGTTTGGCGCCAATGTGAGTCTTCGTGGTTCTGTTTGGCGCCAATGTGAGTCTTCGTGGTTCTGTTTGGCGCCAATGTGAGTCTTCGTGGTTCTGTTTGGCGCCAATCTTGCAACCGTACGAGATTTTCTACCACATAATTAGGTGTTTGTTTCCATTTATTAACAGAATCGAGTGGGGATAATGAGAGCCATGAGATTTAAATGAATGGCTGATGTGGGTTGGTACAGTACCCGTGCAGTAATAACGTGACTGCAGAGGAGCCGAACCCCTATTGTACCTCTCATGGTGAATGATGTAACATTATTATCTATTGAATAAAGAGGTCTTTTTGAGGTCAAAAAAAAGGGAATTAAAACTATGGAATGGACATTCCAATCCTCTGGAAAAGTTTTAAAATCCTGTGAAGCGAACACAGCTAAGTCAAAAACAGGGGAACAGATCAGCTCGGTACAGTTCCTGCTACTACGTGGGTGTGTTGGGTCAAAAATGCGTTTGGTTCCATCATGATGCGGCAGGACGGGCGGGATATGCACATCAATGAACGCCGGTGCGAAGGAAGTAGTATTCGGCAAACGCTGTTATACACATTCAGATTTCACTGTGAATAAATATTTCATACACAGAAACTCAACCTTACGCAAACATTCAGACAAATCTTCTTTTGCTAAATCCTGAGCGATAATATCTTTGTATCAGTGCAGTAGATGTGCATACACTATCCCTACAAGAACTAAGAGTAATGCTCATAACCTTCAGGTTCCTTCAAAAATTCAGAGTACTGGAGCAGGCTCCTCTAACTTGCCTTGCCAAGTTAGGACGCTAACATAGCCCATATCCACCGCACAAATCAGATCCGATGGCTCTCTTTTTTCCAGTACTACTTCTTGCCGTTGTTGCCTCGCCCTCGATTCAGGCCGCCGCTGCCCCTCCCTTTATTCAGGCCACCGTTGGTCACCATCAAGGATGAGGGCGAGCTGGGTCGAGTTGATGGGTGCAGCGAGAGATAGGGCCGCACGGAGGACAGGGCATGGTTGGATGGGCTCGTGCAGAGGAGAACCAGCAGGAGACGGAGGAACTCGGATGGCTGAGGAGGCGGCCAACTCACGGGGAAGAAGGTAGCGCAGCAACGTCATTGGACAGTGATGTCCTTCTGAATTTTTACTGCCTTCTCAAGCTATATATGGCGTAGGTGAATCTATCCTGAAACCTTCTTATTGGCACTTATTCAGTATCACAGGAACAAAACAATCCTATATATCTTTTGTTTGTATCACTGCTTGTGATTTCCCCAATCGAGAAGATTTATACACCAAATTTGGTTTGAGATCATCCCTGATTTTGATTGATCCGTGGAGAAACTGATCTATCTAGGAAGTAAAAAAGGATCTTCCAGAAACTAAATAAGTTGAACAAAATAACAAGTTTCATATTTCCCGTACAACTTGAAGGTCTAAAAAAGTTCAACAATTGGAAGTCTACAGAAGTTCAACAAAATAATGATTCTGATGTTCTCCAAAGCATCATGATTAGAATATATCCTTAGTATATATGCCTCCAGTGGAGGCTCTGGCACTAGGCATATTCAGTACTTCAGTGGAGTTTGTAATGTGCTCATATCCACGCATGTCTTCCTCATTCAGAGTTTTCACAGTTGAATGATTTTCTTTTGTCTTGAACTCTGTTTTCTTTCTTTTGTACTGCCTTTCAGTCCAATTTTTCCTTCTTTTGGAATTTTTGGCTGCCTTGTTAACTTCCTTCTTTTTTAGGCGCAGCAGCAGCCAACAAATCAGTTGTTGCTGGAGGAGTCACTTTGGCATTCAACAAATCGTCTGATGCTGGCGGAGGCACTTCCGCATTCAACAACCGTCGTTTCACTTACTAAGGTTATCAAGTGTATTGTCGATCAAAGTACACATTCTTCAGAATGTGATGCTTCAGTTGCCAAGTTATTAAATTTGTGTGACAGGCCATTGTGGCGGAGAACTGCCTCTATATTTGGATCTGCAATCACAATCCTTCCATGACTATCCTTAACAGATCCTGCTCGTGCTTCTTGGGTCCATCGCTTCAAAATATAGTGTGATGGAAGCAACTTAATGCTCATCATGTCAAGAACTTTTAAAGCATGTGCACACAATATCCCTAGTCTATCAAACTGATCACAAGTGCATGATGGTGTTTGTTCCAAAGGGTTACCAGTAACTTCCCATTATTCTTCAAATATTGGATGCTCAAAAGGATATCCAATTTTAACCATGTATTTGTATTGTCCATCTAGTGCTTCGGCGCATGCTGATATAGATCTCCGGTATTCCTTTTGAAAAAAATGAAATATAGTAGGAGTATAAAGTGGGCCAACATGCATCAACATTGGGGTCTTCATTTTGATTCTTGGCAAGTACTTCCTGGAATCAAATTCTGAATTGACCTCAACATCTCTTTTTACTTTGACAGCTCTTTCGAAGTGCTGAAAGAACCGGACAACGTCTGAATCTGACTTCAGATGATGCTTCAAGTCATTGTTGAGACTCTCACTTAGCTGCGTGCTCTGCATACCCAAGGTAAATGCATTTACCATGAAACATTTTTCCCACTTCTCTTTTACTTTGTAAATACTACCAAACCAAGTTTGTGCTGGCACTTGAGCCCTCAGATTTTCAAATGCTTCCTCAAATTCTTCTTGGTGCCCATGTTGATACATGCAAGCACTGAAATCTGCAAGATTCTTTGTCCACATAACTAGATAAATGTGTACATAATCCATGCCGTGATTCAAGAATAACATACCCAACTGTCTTTCCCATTGCACAATCTTGATTCAGTATATATGGTTCTAGGATGCTTCTCACTATGTACTAATAAGAAATAATCAAACAAGCATTTGAAAGATTCAAATGTCTCATCATAGAGGAGAGAAGCACCGAAGATAACAGTTTCTCTAAAATGGTTGAATCCAACGAACACACCAAATGGCCTATGTTCCTTATTTGCTCCAAAAGTGGTGTCAAAGGTCATGACATCGCCAAAATGAGCTTAATCAATTATCACCTTAGCATCAGCCCAAAAAATGTTTGTTATTTTTCATCACAGTCCAGCTGTAAAACATATTTGAATGCTGGATTCTATGCAGCTCTGTCTTGAAAATACTTCAACATGCTACCCGCTTCACCATACTTAAGGTCCCTTTGGCACTTTGTTCTCAAATGATTCTTGTGATCCCGAGGAGTGTAGCTCAGGTTAGATGATCCGCCAACCCGTCAACTAGCAAACTCATGAGCAGCTTTTAGTGCAATACCAGAGTCATCAGCACATTCAATTTCAAAAGCCTGCACTTCAGAGATCATTCTCTTTCATAGCAATAGGTGGCATGCTTCTGGCAATTGAAGTGTGTGATTGTGTTCAAGAAAAAGATCAGATATTGCCCAGTTACCAGCTTCACGATTTATTGAAAGGGTCATACGAACTCTACAGTCAATTCTAGTCTCAGCTGTTGGATTCTTAACAACATTATATCTTTTGTCTACTGCCTTTTTACCCACTTTGAAACAAACATATTTGCAGGAGGTAACTTTCCCATCAAATTTGCTTCTGTTTTTATACCTTTTTCTGATGCTGAACCCCATCCTTCCTCCGTAATATCCCCAAAATTTCCAAGCCTCGTCTAGGGTGTTGAACTTCATGCCAAGCTGCAGTATCCAAGTGGGCAATACATTCTCTGTAGAATGCACAAGTGCAGAAAATAGGGTCACTCATTTGCAAGGAAAGAGAGGAATCCAGCACAAAATTGAAAATGTTATTCTCACTTGTTTGAATCTGCCTCTGCTTGGTTCTCCATCGCGCATGTTTGAATCTGCCACTTGTTTGAATCTGCAGAAAATAGGGTCATCGCGCATGAAACATGACATGGTTTTAGTTCAAATTTGAACTAAAACCACGTCATGTGTTTCCAAACGGAGGTAATAGTACACAAGCATATGTAGAAGCTTTACAAATTAGTCGCTGGTCCAGTACAGAACAGGCTAGGACATTTCATTTGATCCTGATGTTTCTAAGAGAGTGGCTATTTTTTATTTAGTTATCAAAATACCCCAGTGACTTCATTGAAGAATCAACACTACTTGGAAAGAACTGAACACAACACATTGAATCAGAAGGCAGTATCAAACGAAAATACTTCATCCTCAATTCATTCTAATAATGCGCAATCTCTAACCATAGGTGGGAGAGAGGATCAGGCATGTACTTTCACCTCCTTTCTCGCCGGTTTCTTATCCTCCTCATCTAACCCACGCCGGATTCTTGTCCTCCTTCTCCGCCGGCTTCTTAGAGCAGGGAGCAGGGGTGGTGCCTAGGGAGATAGAAAGGCAGCACACACCGGGACGAGCAAGTTACGGGGGGGTGCGGGGACCAGGGGTGGCGCCAGTGGCGTGCCCTATCTGCTGACAACCGATTCGCTTCGTTGTGATTCCCTACTGTTAGCAGGCTGCATGGAACTGCATCTCTCATAGAGAAAACAAAGAGACGCTAGAGAGTGCCCTGATGATCTAAGGAGTTAGTACGCAAGTAAAATTGGTAGAAGGAACAAGAGCCAAAAAAAATATTTTCATATCTTCTTTTCTCTGACAAGCAGATTTAACATATCTTTGAATGCTTCTCAACAAATACTTCAACAAAGTTCTAGAGATAATAGAGGAATAATAATTCATTGTTTAAAGATGTTGCCCGCCAGGCAACTTTACTAGTTTATAAACTTGGAAGAGTAATACATATAGGAAGGAATGCACAAGTTACATCCATGTTGATCTGGCTGCTGCAAAGTAGAAAGGGACAGGCTGACAGCTTATTTTATCCCTTAAACTTTAGGGCTTGTTCGGGGTTCAGTTTGCTGGAGATTGCAAGGGGTTGAGCGGAATGAAATCCGCAAGCCAAAACCCCACTAAATCCCCTCCCATCACCTTGGGGAGAGGATTAACCGAAGCCTTGGTGACTTAAAGAACACACTGGATGCCGGCATAGCTGATAAATGACTTGTGCTTGATCATTTGGAGTTCAGATGATCCTCTGTGGACCACCTCCACACCGGTAAGCACAGCTGCTGTGTTGCTGGGATTACCCTGAGCGTCTTGCTCCCCGGTGTCAAAACTTTTGAAGATGCAAAACCTGCCGGCTCCAAGGTACAGCAGGCTACCCCTTATCTGCACCCATCCATGAGGCGTGTCGAGGACCTGCCAGTTATGCAGCAACTTGGGAGCCCTGCCAAGGTTGGAGAGGTCCAGCGCGCACAAGTTGTTGGCGCTGTTGCCAGCCATGCCAAACCAGAGATTGCAAAGCTCAGGGACATGCTCAGCCCGTCCATGGAATGGCAGGGTCCAGCGGCCAGCCTTTTCCCAGGTGCAGCTAACCGTGTCGAAGCAGTAGGTGCCAATGGAGCTTGGCCCAGCGGAGGATATGCAGATGGTCGAGCCATCACCAAGCAGCATGTAGGACTGGACGGCCGTGCATTCATAGGCTGTGTCGTTGACATAGGGCGGCGGCGGGAGCCGGTGCCACTCCCAGCATTTCTTGCCGTAGATGAGGGCTTCGAAGTTGAAAGCATTGCCGGGAGAGGGGAACCTGTCCATGACGTACAGGGCTTGACGGGAGGTTTCGACACCAGTGATAGAGATGGAGACGGGGTTGTCCCCCTTGGGTTCGTTGAGGCCGCCAATGGGCTGGACGGAGCAGCTGCCAGCGTTGCAGAGGACGGTGTTGCCCGCCGAGTCCATGGAGAGGATCTTATCATCGCCGCCGCCGTAGAAGGGCAAAAAATCGAGCCTTGGGCCGTCTACGCGGTACGCTTGGAATTTGAGCCTGGGCGGCGGCATCTTCGGCGCAACCGCTGGCGATGGCGGCGCTGTACTCTCCTCCTTTGGTTGCGCTGCTGCCGCTGCCGCCTGCGCTTCCGCCGTGGATCGGTAGAAGAGATGCTCCCCGGGCTTGATGCGACTCACCGTGTACAAGCTGCCACTGCCGGACCTCCGCATCACCACATTCAAGAACTGCCGCGCCTTCATTTTAATTTCCTCCCACTCCTGCAAAACAAGATCACGAATTACAGTAGATCATACTCCAGTATTTGATCTTCCCCTGACGTTACAGAAGAGATTCTTCCACAATATCTACAGAAACAAAAAAATAAATGCACGCCGAATGGAAAAGAGAAAGATAGCTAGAGTAATGCCTGTGATATTCCTTGGGGCTGATCGAAGCTGGCGCTGTCGGACGAGGAGTGGCGGCGGCGGCGGCGGCGAGGAGATCGGGATGGGGAGTGCGATCTAGGTCTAGCCGTCATGCCCTTTCTTCTCTTCTTGTTTTTTTTATGAGACCCTTTTTTATGATGTGATTATTATTTTTCTAGCTGTATTTTTTTAGGCAATCTTTTTTAGCTGTATGAGGTGAATGGATAACCCACGGGACGGTGGGCCATATTACCATAGGCCCACAAAGTTCTGGCCCTAGAATATCGGAAGTATAAAAAAATCACTAATTAAGAAGCACTCTTTGCAAATGTCACTCCCACCTCGCTAAGTTGCGACAAGTGGCGTGACGCATATGTGTCTTATCAAAACCTGAGAGTTTTCCTTTATTTTACATAGATCCGCTTATTTATTTATTTTAGAACGGAGACTCAAGAAGAGCCCGACTTTGAATTAACAAAGTCATCAACCGGCCAGGGATTACACAAGGCCACCAATACAACCAACTGGAAACAGAAAAGAAAACAAACTGCAGGTACACGGTGATGCCGAAGCAGCTTACAAGCACCAAAGACTACACGCCCTAAAGAAGTAAACAGAATAAGCACTAGCTTGTAGTCGACAGAGTCCTCCAAGTGAACTATAATCAGTAGGACAAACAGAGGGGAACTTCGGGCGGAGCCATTGCCCAACGTCGATGAACCGAGCCCTCATCTACCCTGGAAGGTGCACATCGAAACCCTGCCACTCCTCTCCAAATCCGGAGGGGACCCATGCCCCTCGCCTTGGCTCGAAAGGCGCCGGACCGCCGGAAGATGGAATTGCAGATGCACCAAGGGAGATACTCAGCTCAACACGCCGCTGCACGAAGGGTACCAGATGAAAGTCCACACCGCAGCCCACTGATACAAGCACGAAGAGGAAAAACTGCACAAGGAAGTTGTCACTGAACAAACAAACAGCAAGGAGAGAATGGAGCATCCATAACTAGAATCAGATCAATCCGCAGAATCAGCTCCGTGACCTTGCAACCATATCTGGTTGCTGCCAACACAAAGGAGAGGATCACTATCCCCTCCCTTCCCAAGGCAAACACGTTGAGCAAGCAAGCACGGATCGGCCAACGGCCAAATCGAGAGGACAACGGACCAGCACTAATTCAGAGACAAAGCACCATGCTCCAAATCCCTCGCCGAAGACGCAGCAACCCAGCCACCACCGCCCAGCATCACAGCACTCTCCCACCTTGCCCAAGCCGGCACCTTCAAGAAGGAGGCGGCGCACGCCGCGCCGTTTTCGACCTGTCTCAGCAAGACATGGGATTTCTCCTGGGCACGGAGCGGGAGGGAGAGGGCACGAACCTCGACTGCGCCTCCGAGGAGGGGAATGACACCGGTCGGTGTCGCCGCCGTCGTGGCTAGAGCACACCAGCCAAGGATTTCTCCTGATTCGGTCTGCACCTCGAGGCAGCCCGACAACGGATCCGGCAGTCAGAGGCCACCGACGACCAGATCCGGCGGGGCAAAGTGCTGCGTGGGGGAGGAAGACTGCCTTCAGATCCAACCGCGAGCGAGAAGGGCGCAACACCCGCTGCGACCGGCGACAGCTCCCGCCGTCCCTCGCCACCCTCGCGGCCGAGGAAACGGAGGACCACCACCTGCGACGCCGCTTGCAGAAGAGACAGCGCCGCCTCGCCACCCGAGGTCGCCGCCTCGGCGTCCGGAGCCCTCTGGTCGGGAGCAGCAGATCCTCGCCGCCGCCGTCCTTGACAACGCCGCGGACGGCGCCGGAGGTCTCCTCGGGCGGCGGCGAGGGGGGAAAGGGGGAGGCGGGAGGAACGGTTTGGCGGCTAGGGTTCGTCGCCACCCGAGTCGCCCCAAGCGGAGCGACGCGGGGGCGCGGGGGGGGGGTCCGTTAGAGATCCGCTTATTCAAAACATTTTATCTCTTAAATTGTGCGTCCAAATTTTGAACCGTTTTATTCATTGGATACCTCGCATCGAGCTAAATCTAATGTTGATAGCTATTGACAAACTCTTTTTCACGAAAAAAAGCCGAACAAAAATACTGACCCGGAAGCACCTTTTTTTTTTCGAAAAAGGCACGTCGGTGTCTCTCGCGGAACCAAATCCGTGCCTTCACGAGAACTAAATTTGTACCTCTTGCAAAAAATGTGTTTTTTCTGCTTCTGAGAGGCACGACTATGCCTCTCGCGGAAGCAAATCCGTGCCTCCTGCGGCAGTGAAAAAACGGGTTTTTTGTTTCGCGGAAGCAAATCCATGCCTCTCACGGAAGGAAAGAACACGTAATTTTTTTTCAAGAGGCACGTCTATGCCTCTCGCGGAAGTAAATCTGTGCCCCTCACGAAAGCAAATCCATACCTCTCACGCAAGGGAAAAAAAACACATAGCAGATCCGTGCCTCTCACGGGGATAGAAAGAAATGCGTATTTTTCCTTTTCCGAGAGTTGTGCCTCTCACAGAAGCAAATCTGTGCCTCTAGCAGAAAGGAAAAAACACTTTTTTTTTCATTTCCGAGAGGCACGACTGTGCCTCGCGAAAGAAGAAAAACATGTTTTTGGGCAAAAAAAATGAAACCGTTCTTTGTCCAAAACCTAAGGAAGACCGAGAGAAAACCGGAAATACATTCATCTAAAAAGGCAAAAAAGCGTGCGAATGAATATCGGAGAAAGCGCCCAGAGCACGACACGTGACGACGACTGAGAGCACGCCAAGTGGCTGGCGCGCTCTCAACGACCCAGATGACCTTGGTGAGGCTCCGAAAGAGTACTCCTTTGTTAGTTCCTCTCCCAAAACAGCATGTGTAGACCATTGATGTACGTTTTCTTCATTCATTTTTTTCTTACATTTGTTCAAAAAATTTAAAACATTCCAAACAAGTAAATTCCAGCACCTAAAAATACTTACAAAATTAAAAATCATGAATTTAAAAAATGTTAAAAGCAATGTAAAAAAACTGTTAGCATCATTTTTAAAAATGTTGACACATTCAAAAAACTGTTGTGACAATTAACAAGTGTCGTGCGTGTTAATTTTTTGAAGACATATACAAAAAAATGATCAAAAAAAGCTTATTTGGAAAAAGTTTAACATGCATAAAATTGTTTCGTATGTATAAAAAAAATTATACATCAAAACATATATATTGAAAAACGTTAATCATGTATTTACAAAATGTTAAACGAGTATAAGAAAGGTGCTTCTTATGTATATGAGAAATTTATAATCTGTATGAAATAAAAGTAGGCATCACAACCTATATCTGAAAAAATAAAAACATGTTCTTGAAAAATGGCAAACGTGTGTAAGAAAAGAAAGTCTTATCTATACGAAAAACCTATAATATGTATGACAAAAAAGTAGACATCAAAACATATATTTGAGAAAAAAAGTTAATCATGTATTTGAAGAATGTTAAATGTGTCTAAGAAAAATATATCTTATATATATATTAAAAATGTATAATATGTATGAAAAGGTAGCCATCAAAAACTTTATCTGAAAAAATTATTATTCCTGTATTTGAGATATGTCAAACAAGTACAAAAAATGCTCCTACTATATACAAAAATGTACAATCTTTATGAAAAAGCAAGACCTCAAGAAATATGTTAATAAAAAATGTTACTCACGTATTTAAAAATGATAAATCTGTATAAAATGTTCCTGTTCTATACGGAAAATCGACAATGTGTTTGAAAGAGGTAAAAACAAAATATAATCAACGACAAAAAGAAAAGGAAACAGAAAAAACTGGAGAAACAGATGCAAAACAAACAATAATAAAAAAATCAAGAATAAACAAATAAAATAAGAGGAAAAAAGAAAAAGGAAAAGGAAAGGGAAATCCGTAGAAACTGATGCAAAATAGTGGAACAATGTGAAAACCAATAAAAACAAAAAAGAAACAAAGAAAACCAAAGGAGAAAACTAAAAAAACTAAAAGGATGATGCAAAATAGTGAACACGGTAAAAAAAAATGGTGCTACAATGCTGGGTCGGTCATGCACTGTAGCGGACGGAAAGTGCTTCAAACGAAAGAACCATATATCTCACATTAAGCGAGATATATCGCTCGCGGTACCCCTGATAGGGGATCCCAGTGAACACGTGGAGGTGCGCCCAGCGTGGGAACACAATTTTTTATTTTTTATTTTTGGGGTGTTTTCAGGTTTTTTTATTATTTTTGGGTTTTGCGTGGTTTTCCTAGGTTTTTTGTGACTTCTTTTTTTTACTTTTTTTCATCGTATAGCATAGATATGCTGAAAAGCACAGTTGTGTTTCGGCATGAAGTACATATGCGTCTTCATAATTGTGCTTCCCGAAAAGTGAAAAACATAGTTGTACTTCCGTATGAAGCACATTTGTCTTTCTCGGGAGGTGAAAAACATAGTTGTGCTTTCGAAAAGTGAAGGACATTTGTACTACTCAAAAGTAAAAAAGAAAAAGCACGGTTACCACTGCTTCAAGTCCTTCGATGTTATTGCTTCAAATATAATGGTGACCACTTTGGATTGACCTTTGTACTGTTCACACAAACCTTTCGGGTAAGTTCTTCCATTGCCGGTACATGCAATCAACTGAATTGAGCATACCTGAGAAATCTCTTGATGCTCCAATTGCCAGCAAGTTTTATGTGTCCTCAACACTTGGTTCGCTCGGGTACTCTGGTCCAATCATCTTCACCATGGCGCGCGCAAATTGCATCGTAGTGTCCAAGCATGTGGTCTCTCCCATCAGATTTCAATATCAGTGACATCTATGGTCTTACTACAAGCAAGAATCCTGAGAGCAACCGTGCATTTATCTAGAGGAGAGAAGGAAAGTGGCCCGCAACAATTCCTCCTGGGCTTGAAGTAGTCATTAACCTCTTCCACGGCATTCACTACGTGGAGAACAAATCTCTGCTCATTTGGAAGCGACGTCGAAAGAAACCTTCATGGTATGTTGGGCCATATATGAAGTAGCCCGTGTACAAGGACCATGAGCAAGCGATCCTATCTTGGAGAATAACTCTCATGCCCTTTATCGAACCCATGAAGTTCAACACATGCTCCTCTTGGTTCCCCAATTCCTTCTAGATGCTCATCATCATCATCATCATTTCAGCATCTTTCTCATCTGAATCCAACGAATCAATGAACTATTTGTATATGAATTTGTCAAGGTCTCCGTTTCCATACTGAACATCCAACGACGAATCCATAGGTGACCTAAAAATGACCAAAAAAATAAAAAATGCTCAAACATTTCATCGAACACATAGAGCATGAGGTGTATGTCAGGAGGAATTGCACGTACCATGGGCAACGCGCTACTAGGAAAAGGGCTATAGATGGAATTGACACCAATGGCGCACCAGACATGTGTTGCGCCACTACTATATACTAATGGCTCACCATGTGTTGGTACGCCATTAGTGTCCAAATACTAATGGCGCACCACATCCACGGTGCGCCATTAGTAAAAAAAATATATTTTTTAAAACTACTAATGGCGCACCGTGGGAGTGGTGCGCCATTACTAGTTGAACTAGTAATGGCGCACCACATACACGGTGCGCCATTAGTAAAAAAAATTAATTTTTTTTTTCAAAACTACTAATGGCGCATCATGAGAGTGGTGCGCCATTACTAGTTGAACTAGTAATGGCGCACCATGCCACGGCGCACCATTAGTAACTTGGCCACCACTTTCATCGAATGCACCCCCCCTCCCCCCACCGTGGACCGTAAAAAAAGATGGAAATGTCAAAAAAATAAAAGAAAATAAGTTTCCCATGTGATATGTGGTCTAGTTGTTGTGAAAATTTACAAATATGAATTTCGACTTTATTTGCGAAATCTCTCGAGAATTTGTAAAATGGGCATAACTTTTGCGTACGAACTCGGATGAAAAAGTTTTTTATATGAAAAATCATCTACTCGAAAAGTTACATCCGAATCTACTCGAAAAGTTACACCCCGTTAAACATTTTCAAAATCCTCAAAAACCTAACAGAAAAAAAGATACGGGGCTTTTAAGATCTGGAGAGGCAAAAACAATTCAAACTTACTAATGGCGCACCTGCCCATGGTGCGCCATTACTATCTTCCCGCCTTCAAAATTCAAAATAACTCAACAAAATAAAAAAAATTACTAATGGCGCACCTGCCCATGGTGCGCCATTAGTATCTTCCCGCCTTCAAAATTCAAAATAAATCAAAAAATAAAAAAAGTTACTAATGGCGCATCTGCCCATGGTGCGCCATTATTATCTTCCCGCCTTCAAAATTCAAAATAAATCAAAAAACTAAAAAAAAGTTACTAATGGCGCACCTGCCCGCGGTGCGTCATTACTATGTCGTATATATGGCTGGGCGTGGTCCTCTCCTCCTTACCTCTTCATTCTTCTCCTCTACTCCACCTCTCCTCCACTCCATCTTCCGTTCTCTCCTCCACCATGCTACCCTCCGCCTCTCCGGCGACCTCCTCCTCCTCTCCGGCGACCTCCTCCTCTTCCTCCTCTCCTCCCCTCCCCTCCCCTCACGGTTTCTCCTCCCTCCTCTCCGGTGAGCTCCTCCTCCCTCCTTTCCGGTGAGCTCCTCCTCCCTCCTCTCCGGTGAGCTCCTCCTCCCTCCTCTCCTCCCATCCCCTCATGGTTTCTCCTTCCTCCTCTCCGATGCTTCGGTGAACTTCTCTCCGACGACCTTCTCCTCCTCCTCTCCGGCGAACTCCTCCTCCTGCTCTCCGGCGATGTAGGCGAGCGCCTCTCCGGTGACCTCCTCCTCCTCCTCTCCGCGAACTCCTCTCCGGTAAACTCCTCTCCGGCGAACTCCTCTCCGGCAAAAGAACACGGCAAAAGAACGTACAAGATCCAAAAATAGGAACAAAATTTGAAATAATATCGTGCCAAAAAACGAGCAAAAATACGAGCAAAAAATGGGCAAAAAAATCACGATCCAGATCCAAATTCAAAATTCAAAAATAGCAATGGCGCACGGTGGAGGTTAGACGGTGCGCCACTACTATTTTCCCGCCTTCAAAATTCAAAAATACTAATGGCGCACCAGTGGCCTATACTAATGGCGCAGCGTGGCCTATACTAATGGCGCACTGCCTGGTGCGCCATTAGCATACCAGATACTGGTGCGCCATTAGTAAAAAAATCTAGTGGCGTGATACTAATGGTGCACCGGTGATGCGCCATTAGTAGGTCTTTTCCTAGTAGTGACGTGCGGTTGAGGCACGGTCGCGGGTGTTGTGGGTTGGGGCCTTCGGTGGTGGCATTGTGGATTGGGGACTACGTCGAAGCAATGATTGCGGCGGAGCTACGATGGCAGTTGCGCGGACGAGAGAGAGAAAGAGAGTAAGGTCGGGGATGTCTTCAAGAGATTTGGCACGGGCCCAACCGTCGGTTCGACGTGACGGGATACGTCCGGGCGTCCATATAGAGGCAATCAGCCGGGCGTTTGGGCTGAATTTTTCGGGTCTAGTTGGGTGGAAAATAAGTGACCGGGTCGTTCAGCAGAACCTATAGAGGGAGTACGATGGGTCGATTGTAGATGCTCTAAAGCTTTGGATTACAATCCAATGGTTCTGACCACATTCGACTGAAGGCAAAAACTGAAATTTGAGAACATAATAAAAAGGCACGGTACAGAGTACCCATCGATCATGGAAGCTAGATCTCGTAATAGGTGATGTGGACGACGTCCTCGGGCCTGGACGGCGGGTGGGTCTTGTTCCTCATCCGCAGCTGCATGTACTCGTTGTACCGGAACCCCCTGTACCGCGGCGGCTCGCCGGCGTCGCCCGCGAACTCCGGCAGCGGCTCGACCCACTTGTCGCCGTGGAGGTTGAGGAAGAAGGCGATCGAGTGGCGGTGCGCCGCCGGCCTCCTCACCACCCTGTGCGTGGCGCTCTTGAACTTCTTGTTGCTCAGCACCTGCAGAACGTTGACCACGATGCTGCCCTCCACGGGCTCCGCGGGGACCCAGCGGCCGTCTTCGCCGAGCACCTCGAGGCCCCCGACGCCGTCCTGCAGGACGAAGGTGACGCAGTTGCCGTCCTCGTGCGCGCTGATGCCGTTGTTCTCGTCGGAGGATGTCGCCGGGAAGTAGCGCAGCGCGGTGAGGAAGTCGAAGCCGCGGTCGGCGTTGTACTCGGCGAGGAAGCCCGGCGGCAGGCCCATGCACTCGCTCAGGATGTGCTGGATGAGCAGCCCCAGCTCGGTGAGCTTGGCGTAGCACTCCTCCAGCGCATCCATGAAGACGAATTCTTTTTTCTTTCAGTTTATAATATGACAGGGGAAAGTTGATGCAAAGGGGAAAAGAGGAGTTCTATCTCTGTGACAGTTCAGAATTGAAGCAGAGTTGCTAAGCACTAGTACAATCAGAATTCGCCATTGAAGCAGAGCAAGAAAGAAGTAACCTGAATCCGGCCGGCTGGGCGGGGTAGTGGTTGAGCCCGAGCTTGGGGTTGAAGAGGAGCAGGTACTCGTTCTTGTCGGCGGAGTGCGCGGGCTGCCGCGCGTACCCCACCGGGAGCGGCGAGGCGGAGGCGCCCTCGGCGGGCCGCACCTTGGTCTTCTCCTCGTCCGGCAGCGCGAAGAACGCCGCCGACAGCTCCAGCGCACGCGCCATGAGCTCGCGCGGCACGCCGTGGTTCACCGCGCGGAAGAACCCGGTGGCCTGGCACGCCTCGCGCACCTCCTCGGTTGCCCGGGCGCGCGCCCCCGCGTCGTCAGCGTCCCCCACGGCGAAGAACGGCGCCAGATCCACCACGGGGAGCGCGCCGCCGTTGCTGGTCGCCATGCGCGATGGATTGTCCTCTAGCTAGCTTCTCGGTGAAGAGGGTGGTGGAAAGTTAGGACGCGATCGGGGAAATGCCCGATGGTTCCCGGGGACATATGTCCCCCGAATCTCACCGCTCATCCGGCCGTGCCTATTAGTATTTGACCTCGTCAACTTTTGTATTTCCACTTTACCTGTACCAGCAGTTCAAGTATAGGATTCGTTCCGACCTGTGCCGACGCTGTGCGACTCGCATTTAAGCACCTAGTACCTCTCCAACCATATCTGTTCTGTCCACTCTGCACGTCAGAAGGCCGCTGTACACAACATCTTTTAAGGCGTGAGGCACTGTGTTGTTATTTACTTAACTAGATTTATTACTAGCTTTTTTTTGAAGGAAAGATTTATTACTCGCTGATTAGTTGATTAGGCTGCTCATAGTGGGAGTAACATAAGCAGTAAAAGCAAGTACAATAGGTCCTAGTCAGCTGGCTGTAAACCATTCCACGTCATTGAAATCTGAGCTGGAGGGAAGAGAAGGGTGGAGAGAGAAGGGAGCCGGTGCTTCACCTACAGCCGGCTGCAACACAATAAACAAGAAGTAAGAGCCTGCATGCAGCCCGTGTGATAGCTTTAAGCTGGCGTTTTTTTTCCCCATCCAATCACGTTAGCTCTTTCTATCTTCTCCCCATGCAAGCAGTTAATGCTATAGTCAACCTTGTAATTAATTTACAGCCAACTTATTGTATGAGTTTATTTTTGTGAAGGCTTTAAGTGACATGGCACTACTATAGAGCCGGCAACGGGCTCTTCTATTAGCCATGCTCTAACATAGATGCCACATAAGCAAAAATGATGATGTGTCAGGTAGTTAATGAGGAGAGAGACAAATAGAGTAACATAATATGTTACCATCACCTAGCGATTTCCAATGCAAAATAAGTTTATAAAGTAATAAATGAAGTGATGTATGACACTACATATATGTTACTATCCACTATAGAGGCAGTAACATAGACTAGTAACATATGCATGTTACTAGTCCAAGTTACTCCCCACTATGACCAGCCTTAGCTGTTTGATCCATTTTTTAAGCAGTACTCAAACCGCCTCGTAATGCTGCACGAGTTTGCATTTAAGAGCATGGTTAATAAAAACGCCGGCTACCGGCTGTATACATGTGCCATGTCAACAATAGCCTTTGTAAAAGTAGGCTCATGTAATAGGCCGGCTCTATACGAGCTGTTGCATTACCAGAGTAATCAATGCTTGTATGCATGAGGAGAAAGTAAAATACAATTGATTGGATTGTGAGACATAGGAGACCGTGAACAGCAGGGCTAGCGCTGGCTTTGGGCTGCAAGCGAGCTGCTATTTCTCGCGTCCCGTGCTGCAGCCGGGCGACTGATGAAGCGCCCGCTTTCTTTTCTCTCTCGTATTTACTGTCCTCCAGCTCAGATTTTTGCTGATGTGGGATGCCTTGCAGCCTGCTGATTAGGACTATTGTACCTGCTCTAAGCAGCTACTCCATCCAGACAAATTTATAACGTTAGTGATAATCGGATTGATTACTCGGTGGGTACATATGATTTCTTTACACATGTGGTACTGCTCATGACACTGTTGGCCAGCTGCCTACTACTCGAAGCATATTATAAAAACTGGCCTGTAAGCATATAAGATGTGGCCCCCTAAATGCTGTCACTGCTTCGAAATCCCCCAAATTAGTTGTTTAAACTGCCATTTGCCATTTGCCGGTGCACTCAATCAATACATTCATTTGTTTTCAAAACATTAGATTTCGCTACTACGAATACAAAAACGACACTCCCAAGTTACTTATTTCTGTTTTATTAGCTTATGCTCAAATAATATACGTAAGTCCTACTTTGTTCAACTTATTAATCATACACATTACCTTAATTTATTTGTATTCCTGCCGGGTCAAAACATCGCAAATTAGACCTGCGCACGAACTAAACTAAATTGACGCCAGGGCTCTGATCAATTAAATTGACCCCGGCTCAGGTCTTGCTCTGACAAAGACCACGATCCTCCCAAAAGTTGCCGTGTTGCAGCAGGACAGCATTGATCACAGGTCCATCGAAACCGTGTCGTCTGTCGGCAAGATCCTGTACCGACCTGTGCGACTGCCGGCACATTACTGTACATATGCTGCATATTCCTCTATCAAACTATTCCCTCCAGCCGTATTGTCTTGAACGCTACTTTATCTTCCAATTGCGATGCAGTTATTGATGCTTTGGATAACGGGGACACATGTCCCCATAGACCAAACGTCCGCGCCCGACGCGATCGTCGCTAGAATAAAGAGCTACTGTATATATTTATGAATGGAATCATCACCCTGATCTCCCACTAGGCCACTACGTACCCTGAATTTGGATGTAGAATACAAACTAAGCTGAGCTCAAAGCGTTGTCGCTATCTGGCGACAAAGAGAAAAACAAAGAGCTGAGACGTGAGTTTGGTGAGAAATTGGAAGCGTGTGACCGTCGCAAGAATATTTTAAGGAGCGAGGTGATTAGCCAACCGAAGATGCATACATTGCAAAGGTAACAATTTGTAAGCCAAAATTTGTCTCGGGTGGCATCTCTTCTCAAGCCCTAGAAGATTGTTTAACGAGCTAGCACTACTTTGCATCCGCAGCAGAACAACTGTTCAGGCGTGATGAGCAATTGTACAAAACAATCAGAGAGAACACACACAAATATAACCAGTTGTGACATGTGTTTGGAATCATAAAACATTTTTTTGCAACGCAAGTTCGACAAATTTATTGTAGCTCTATGCTAGAGCAATTCATTCTATGATTTTCACACAATTCATGGATGGGCGGATTTTCCTTTTTCATGAAAACCTACAAGAGTAGGCTTCTATCCACTACCCACCACTAACATGAGTGTGATGGACGTCCGGGTTACCATGGGAACAATCATGCTTGGAGAGTAATGACCTTTTGTAATGCTGGTGTGTTGTAACACAAAAAACTATATTTCTTCTTAATTAACAGATACAGCAAAGCTTTTGCCTTTGTCTCAAAAATAAAAAAAACACTAAGCATCATCTAGCTGTTGGCTATCCGACAGATCCGTACTTCCTTTCCTTGCATGACAACCAGACCCAAAAGGTTGTTTTTCAGTCCTTGCATAAAAACTTGCTATGGAGGTTCATTCTAATACAGTCGTCCTGGCATCATCTAGCTCATGCCCTGAAGACAACATGAAGCTCTGGAACTTGGTCTGGTAGGCGTTCGTACCACTCTGAATGTGAGTTATGCCGTAGAAAGTTGTCTAAGGGGCACTGAGGGAGTCCTGGACTAATGGGTCCTCGGGCGTCCGACCTGTTAGCCATGGGCCGGACTGATGGGCCGCGAAGATACGAAGGCTGCACCCGTGTCCGGATAGGACTCACCTTGGCGTGAAAGGCAAGCTTGGCGATCAAACATGTAGATTCCTTTCTTTGTAACCGACCTTGTGTAACCCTAGATCCTCCCGGTGTCTATATAAACCAGAGGACTTAGTCTGGAGGAGAGAGACTCATTACCATAGTCATACATGCTAGACTTTTAGGGTTTAGCCATTACGATCTCGTGGTAGATCAACTCTTGTAATATTCATATTCATCAAGATTAATCAAGCAAGAAGTAGGGCATTACCTCCATAGAGAGGGCTCGAACCTGGGTAAACATCGTGTCCCCTGTCTCCTATTACCATCGACCTTAGACGCACAGTTCAGGACCCCCTACCTGAGATCCGCCGGTTTTGACACCGACATTCGTGCTTTCATTAAGAGTTCCACTGCGAAGTCATCAAAAAGGGTCGATGGCTCGCCTTGTTGTCAAGGAAAATATCACCTCCGGAGGTGCCCTGGCCTCAGGCCAAACCCTTCGGCTCGGCGGTTTCGTCATGGCCGCCAGCTCGGCCCTTGGGCCGACGATGACCTCTCGGGTCATCGAAAATCGCCTCCGCGTGGATCCCGAATACTCCACCCAGATGGATCCGACGGAGTTATCGTCTTTAAACGAACTCCTAGATCGCATTGCCGCCTTGGCGCCGCTACAGATTACGATCGGATTGGGCTTAGACCCGACCAGAGAGAAATTAAAACTCCGTCAATCACCCACCATGTAGCGGTAGTCGAGGAGCAAGACCACCCTTCCTCTATCTTGAAGACGAACTATATTCGGATCGCCAATCTCGAAGAGCCGGCTACTCTCCGGGAGAAAGACATGCCTTGCCCTCCGAACGTAGAGTCGGACGACAAGCCTAGAGAATCGGTCGACATGCCCGAACCGTCAAATCCAAAAGATCTTCAAACTCCGGATTTAAAATTGGGTCAGGGTTCGGATTTAAATCCACCCACCCACCCGGACATAAGCGCTCTCATGAGCATACAACAGCAGTCTCAGGAAACGGTCCATCACTTCTGGGTCAGATTCCTTCTTGTCAAAAGCAAGATTAAGGATTGCCGTGACGAAGACGCGATCTCAGCATTCTGCACCAATTGCACGGACGAGGGAATCCTCAACGCCATCGACCGCCATCGCATATCACACTTCACTGACTTGGCAACTATCGTACAAAAGTACAACGCAATGGAAAGCGCCTGGAAAACTCAGGCAACTCGTTGGGAATTATCGGTCCCCACTAAACCCCTCGTCCAGGCAAAAAGGGCGCACCCTCATGGCACGCCCGGTCAAATAGAAAAGAAATACAAGCCCACTACGGGGCGCGGAACCGTTCTGGAAGGATGGCTCGATGGGCCATGCAAAATACACACAACGCCGGATAACATACCAACTCATAGCCTTAGAGCATGTTGGATACTTCGGCAAGTGGCCAAGAGCGGCGAGGATATCCTCACCAAGAATACCCCAGAACAACACCCCCCGGAAGACGTCAACCTCAAAGTCTTGACGGTCTTCGAGACATTTGCCTCAAACAATAGGCGCAAAAGGGCACTCCGCAAACTCGCCGAAGTCTGCCAAATCCCAACAATAAACCCCTGGAACGACACGGCTATAACTTTTAATGCTAGTGACGAACCAAAATACAGGACAATCTGAGCACCAGCCACCTTGGTCCTCAGTCCAATTGTGGACGACTTTCGGCTCACTAAGGTTCTCATGGACGGCGGCTGCGGACTAAACCTCATTTATGAGGACACACTCAACAAAATGGAAATAGACAGGAGCCGCATCAAGCACAGCAGCACGACCTTCCGAGGAATCATTCCTAGTCGAGAGGCGCGGTGTGTGGGAAAAATCACACTTGACATGGTATTTGGCGCGCCAGAGAATTATCGGTCCGAAGAGATAACCTTCCAAGTGGCCCCTTTCAACAGCGGATATCACGCCCTCTTAGGGCGAGATGCATTTACACGCTTCCAAGCTATACCTCACTACGGGTACATGAAGCTTAAGATGCCCGGGCCCAACGGCACAATCACTCTCGTCAGCGATCCGGACCTAGCACTCGGCACCAAAAATAAAACCGCATCCCTCGCCCTTGAGGCCTTATCTGAAGCCCTCTCGGCCGAAGAGTTAACCGCACTGCGCTCCATGATGGACAGGGACGATGTGATTCTAGACAAATGACCCAAATCCACCTCCTTCAAGCCGACAGAGGAAATAGTCAAATTCCAGGTCCATTCAACGGACCCCAACAAGACAGCATCTATCGGGGCACAACTCGATCAAACGGCCGATGCCGCGCTATGAGAGTTCCTGCGTGAAAACTTGGACATATTCGCCTGGCACCCTTCTAACATGCCAGGAATCCCACGCAAGCTCGCCGAACACAGCCTCAATATCTTAAAGGGTTATAAACCGGTCAAACAAACACTGCGGCGTTTTTCCGAACCCAAACGACAAGCTATGGGAGAAGAGCTAGCCAAGTTACTCGAAGCCGGATTCATGAGAGAAATCAAACACCCGGACTGGCTAGCAAACCTGGTGATGGTACCAAAGAAGGATAAATCCTGGCGCCTATGTGTCGATTTTCAAAGACCTCAACAAGGCTTGCCCTAAGGATCCCTTCCCCCTCCCTCGTATTGATCAGATCATTGATGCAACCGCAGGACGCGATTCACTGTGTTTCCTCGACGCGTACTCCGGATACCATCAGATCAATATGAAGGAGTCCGATCAAGCCGCAACGGCATTCATTACCCCATACGGGCCTTTCTGCTTCAACACCATGCCATTCGGGCTCAAAACGCCAGCGCTACCTATCAACGCATGATCCAAACATGCCTGGAGAAACAGATCGGCAAGACAGTTGAAGCATATGTGGACGACGTGGTCATCAAAACCATACACGTCGAAGCACTCATAGACGATCTACGTTTTACATTCGACAACCTTCGTGCATATGACATCAAGCTCAATCCGGAGAAGTGCGTTTTCGGCGTCCCCGCTGGAAAGTTGCTGGGTTTCATCATTTCAAATAGAGGAATTGAAGCAAATCCAGCTAAAATCCAAGCTCTGTCACAATTGACTACCCCAACGGACCTTAAACAGGTCCAAAAACTCGCCGGTTGCGTGGCAGCTCTAAGCCACTTTACCTCCCAATTGGGAGAAAAGGAATTGCCATTCTATCGTCTTCTACGGCGCACCGATCACTTCGAGTGGACGGACGCGGCAACGATTGGACTGGAAGAAATAAAAACCCTTTTGGCGAGTAACCCAATCTTGGCCGCACCGAACGTCGGCGAACCAATGTTATTATACATATCGGCAATGCACCAGGTGGTGAGCGCCGTACTCGTCGTCGAACGAGAACAGGACGGACACAAATTCCCGCTTCAGAAGCCGGTATATTATGTATCCACGATCCTCACACCATGCAAATCACGGTACTCTCACTATCAAAAAATAGCATACGCGGTCTTCATGGCATCCCGGAAGCTACGACACTACTTCCAGGAGTGTTCGATCACGGTGGCTTCCGAAGTACCACTCAATGATATAATAAACAACCGTGATGCCACGGGCCGGATTGCCAAATGGGCCATTGAGCTCCTTCCATTCGACATAACATAAAAACCGCGTCGGGCCATTAAATCCCAAGTACTAGTGGACTTCGTCGCCGAATGGACAGAGGCCGAACTCCCTAAAGAGTACGGCACTTATTCAAACTGGGTTATGTATTTCGACGGCTCCAAAATGCTGGCAGGATTAGGAGTGGGCGTCGTTTTAACGTCCCCCAGAGGAGATGTAGTTCAGTACGTACTCCAAATATTATATACAGACTCCAATAATGCAGCCAAATACGAGGCTTTGTTGCATGTTCTTCGGATGGCCGTCTCCATGGGCATACAATGCCTAGAAGTGCGCGGGGACTCAAACCTCGCAATATCTCAAATAAATGGAGATTTTGACGCCAAAGATCTGAAGATGACGGCTGATCGCAATGCCATCCTGAAAATGTCGACTCGGTTCGAGGGGCTCGAGTTTCATCACGTGGCTCGGGAAAGCAATCAAGCGGCGAACGTCCATGCTCGCATCGGCACTGTAAGTGCATCTAGTGCCCCTTAGTGATTTTGGTGTATTGAAGATTTATAGGTTAAGGGACTAATGTTTTTTTGAGTGTACACAGGTCTATAAGTCTATGAGGAGTCTAATATTTACATAGAAAGTCGACCCCTAAAAATGAAGTTCTTCGACTGAAGACTTTGGATTTCTGAAGACTTTCTGAAGAAATTGGTGTGACCTTGAAGACTAGGTATCCATTCGAGGAACATGAAGCGTGAAGAATTTTGTTTTCGTAGTTTCATTTTCTCTTTCTTAAGTCATAGGAAACACCTACTGTTAAAGGGGGTCGAGGAAATACTAAGGAAAAATTTCCAAGTGATGCTCAACTCAAAATCCTACACCTACCAATTCCTTCGAGTGAAGCCATTGGAAATCTCATACAGTTCAATCATATTCTTCAGTGACAGAGACGAAGTTCTTCTGGTCTCTGAGGAATTTGTTCTGACTAAGAAGTTAGGAATTCGCCAGTGCAGGTTGCCTACACAACGAGCAACTTGATAGCCCCGAGGAATTTGATACTCAAATTTCCTACTGTTGCAGTGCCTTGTGCCAGCTGTCCCAAAATATCTACCCACCTAACGGTCATATCATTGAAGGGCATTTATGACTTATCATGTCAGGCTGCTCCCTAGGCTATAAATAGCCGCCCCCCTACAACCACTAGCTGGTTGGCTGCTCCGAGAGAAACTGACACTTGTCATTTGATAGCATCCCATCCTCCGAGGACTTTGAGCGAAAATCATCAAGTGAGGAAAACCCAAACCCAAACACCTACAAACCCAAAGTGATTGAGCATCACTGAAGAGATTGATCTTGCGTAGATCCGACGCTTGTTACCTTTGAAGACTGTGCTTCTTCTAGACGGTTAGGCGTCATGGTCTAGAGCATCCAAGAGGAAACTGTGGATCGCCGAGTGACCGAGTTTGTGAAGGTTTGGAAGTCACGCGAAGACTTAGCACGAGTGATTGGGCGAGGTCTGTGTGACCTTAGCTCAAGGAGAATACGGTGAGGACTGTGTGTCCGGGACTGTGTGTCCAGGACTGTGTGTCCTCAGGTTTAAATACCTAGCCGCTCCAACCAGACGTACAACTGAGACAACAGTTGGAACTGGTCTATCAAATCATTGTCTTCACCAAGCTTACTGGTTCTATTTCCTCAAATCTTTCATTTCCTCATTACCTTATTGTGTGCTTGTTCATATCTATTTGAAGATTTTGACTGAAGACTTTCTCAATCTCCTCAGTTCAATTTCTTCAGTTTGTTTGTCTTCATCCTGTGTTATCCTATGTTTACGCTTTCTGTACTCTGTACTTGTCTTCATTTCATCATGATGACCATGCCTATGTTCTGTTATGTTTACATCTGAGTACTTATTCCGCTGCATAGTTCTTCACTTAGGAATTTCCTCACCCTGAAATTCCTCAGAGAAGAATTCATAAAAATCACCTATTCACCCCACCTTTAGTCGATATAACGCACATTCAATTGGTATCAGAGCAAGGTAATCCCTTGTTCTGTGTGATTTTGGTTTAACCGCCTGGAGTTTTAGTTATGTCGACTGCAGGTATGATCAAGGTCACTGCTGGGTGTCCTACCTTCGATGGGACAGAGTACCCCTACTAGAAGAATAAGATGTGAATGCATCTTGAGGCAATTGATAACGATCTCTGGTATGTTGTGGAAAATGGTGTTCCCTCAGTCACACCTTCTTTGAATGCTGATGATGTGAAGAGATTCAAGAAACTCGATTCTCAAGCGAAGAATATCATATGTGGCCATCTGAGTAAAGCACAGTATGGAAGAGTGAGTGCTTTGGAAACTTCTAAGCTTATCTGGGATAGGCTGTCCAAAGTCAATGAAGGAGTCTCAACACAGCGTGACTCTCGAGTTGACGTTCTTCGCAATCTCTTCAACCGCTTCAAAAGACTCGACAATGAAAATGTTCAACAAACCTTCGATCACCTCACTGGCATATCAAATGAGCTTCAAGCGCTTGGTGCCACTGACATCACCGACCATGAGGTGGTGAAGAAATTGCTGAGATCGCTTGATTCCTCATTTGATACTCTGGCACTGATGATACAAGAACGTGGATATTACAAGTCACTTGATCCCGCTGATATCCTCGAGAGGCTAAACACTCATGAGTTCCAACTTGCTGAGAAGAGAGATCTCTATGGTTCGAGTTATGGCAGATCACGTGCCCTGAAGGCCAAGGCAGTGTCTGAGTCTGAAGATGAAGATTCTGGCAGCAGCCTTGGCGATCCTGAAGAACTGAGCCATGAACTAGCACTACTCGTGAAGAAATTTCAGAAGTTCTCAAGACATGGTCGCTTTGGAAAACCCTCAAGGAGCAATGATTCCTCATCCAGTGACTACAAGAAGAAGCTATGCCACAAATGCAAGAAACCTGGTCACTACATTCAAGATTGTCCTCAGTGGGAAAAGGAATCAAAGAAGAAGAAATATAAGGATTACAGTTCTGATGATGCGAAGAAGAAGAAGAAATCTTCAAAGTCTTCATCATCAAAATCCTCGAAGTCTTCATCTCACAAGAATTGAAGCTCCAAGAAGGCTCAGGCATTCATCGGCAAGGAAATGGACTCTGAGGCTGAATCTGAGGAACATGAGGAAGAGGAGGCATCTGAGGAGTCCGAGTCTGGTGTGGCGAGTCTAGCTCTCGCTACTGCATTCGTCAGCAAGTCTATCTTCAACTCTGAAGAAAATGGCTTCACCAACAAGGCTGATGAAGGCAATGATGATTACGCTCCCACCTATTGCTTCATGGCAAAAGGTGCCAAGGTACTCAAATATTCCTCCTCTGAATCTAGTGAGAATGAATCTGATGAAAACCTCAAGCCCGGCTACTCTAAACTTGCTAAGATTGCTGTGAAACAACAAAAGGCTTTTGAAAAGGTTCAAAACATGCTAGACAAAAGTGATGATATGTTGGGTGAAAAAATGGATCGCACTAAAACCTTGACTGAAAATCTTCGGAGACTTCAGTCTAGTTTTGACAACCTTCAAGGTCATCATAACACTCTCTTATGTGATCATGAGAAGCTTTCTTATGAATTTATTCAAAGAAAGCAAGGTCTTGAAAAGCTAAGGGTGAGTTATGAAGATCTTCAGAAGGAGCGCGATTCATTACTTGATCAACAAATTAGTGCTGCTCAGGAAGAATTTGTTGCTCCATGTTTGAAGTGCATTGAACGTGAATCTGCTAATTCTTCACCTGAATGTTCAAATGCTTCTAATGCTTCAAATTCTTCACCTGTCTCTGCTATCACTAATTCCTCATCTGAGGATATTGCTAGTATCACTGATGATGCAGGGCTGAAGGAATTGTACATGACAGGCATGTACAAAAGCCTCAAAGGGCATCAGACTCTTTGTGATGTGCTTAAAAAGCAGATCCTCAACATGAACCCTAGGAAAGAGGGTATTGTCTTTGAGAGGAAAATCAATGTTGATGGAACTTATTGGAAGCCTGAGCAGTACCCCAAAACCTCATGGGTTGCTGCAAAGGGACCTCCAGTAGATCCATCTAATCTACCGGCTTTACATGTGAATCTCCTCATTTTGCTGATGAATCATTTGACTCAACTATAAACTGTTCAAAAAATAGAATGGTGAAGTATTTGCTAGATATGTTAGCACTAACTGCAGGAACGGTTCCCCTATGAAGAAAATCTGGGTTCCTAAAAGGTGCCTTGAAAATCTTCAGGTGAATGTCCTCATGACACCACCTGTGAAGAATAGGAACCCCAGATCAAATTCTTCATATGGACCAAATTCTTCATATGGATCCAAGTCCTCATATGGACCAAACTCCTCAAGTGGATCAAATTCCTCAAAAGGATCTAAGTCCTCTTATGAACATCATTGTGCTAACCCCTCTGTTTCGCAGGGAAGAGCTAAGGGCTATGAATATGAGCATTATTCTTATAATCATTATGTTCATAAGTCATCGAAGAATTTCTCTGCTTATTCATATGCTTATCTTAACCCCTCTTATGTGAAACGAAATGGACTGGCTTCTATGTCACCTTTCTCATATGGAGCTCGCAGAGTGATGAACTCTTTGCCACCCCTTCAGATGTGGGTGGTGAAGAAAAAGAACTAATCTCTTATGCAGGGTCAGGTCTCCAGACATGCTTAAACGTCTGAAGAAATTGCTGGAGACCTGAAAATGCCTGAAAGGACGCAGGCTAATCATGAAGAAATGAACTCTCATTTCTCATGTGCTCATATTGCTTTATCTATTCTATTACTTGATGAAATTGATCTGATGAAATTGATGTCATATTCTTCACTGATGAAGTATATGAGTTCGTAAGCTGCACTAATTCATCTGCAGGATGATCAACCCAAAGCCAATGAGTGGGTCCTCGATAGTGGATGTACAAATCACATGACTGGTGACAAGAATCTATTGATGGATGATCCCTTATCTCCATCGCATCTGAAGCATATCATCTTCGCTGACAAAGGCAAAAGTCAGGTATTGGGTCTAGGTAAGGTTGCGATCTCAAAGGATCGACACATGGACAAAGTTGTTGGGGAACGTAGTAATTTCAAAAAATTTCCTACGCACACGCAAGATCATGGTGATGCATAGCAACGAGAGGGGAGAGTGTTTTGTCTACGTACCCTCGTAGACCAAAGCGGAAGCGTTGACACAACGTAGAGGAAGTAGTCGTACGTAGAGGAAGTAGTCGTACGTTCTCCTCGCGATCCAACCGATCACAGCACCGTTACTCCGGCACCTCCGAGTTCTTGGCACACGTTCAGCTCGATGACGATCCCCGGGCTCCGATCCAGCAAAGCGTCGAGGAAGAGTTCCGTCAGCACGACGGCGTGGTGACGATCTTGATGTGTTACCGGCGCAGGGCTTCGCCTAAGCACTGCAACGATATGATCGAGGTGGAATTTGGTGGAAGGGGGCACCGCACACGGCTAAGGAACGATCCGTAGATCAACTTGTGTGTCATGGGGTGTCCCCTGCCCCCGTATATAAAGGATGAAGGGGGGGAGGCTGGCCGGCCAAAGGAGGGAGGCGCAGGAGGAGTCCTACTCCCTCTGGGAGTAGGATTCCCCCCCAATCCTAGTTGGACTAGGATTCTTCAAGGGGGAGAGAGAAGGAGAGGGGGGCGCCCACCTCTCCTAGTCCTAATAGGACTAGGGGAAGGGGGAGGCGCGCAGCCCCTAGGGCTGCCCTCTCACTTCTCCTCCAAGGCCCATGTTGGCCCATTATGCTCCCGGGGGGTTCCGGTAACCCTCCCGGTATTCCGGTAAAATCCTGATTTCACCTGGAATGCATCCGATGTCCAAACATAGGCTTCCAATATATAATTCTTTATGTCTCGATCATTTCGAGACTCCTCGTCACGTCCGTGATCACATCCGGGACTCCGAACTCCTTCGGTACATCAAAATGCATAAACTCATAATAACTGTCATCGTAACGTTAAGCGTGCGGACCCTACGGTTCGAGAACAATGTAGACATGACCGAGACACGTCTCCGGTCAATAACCAATAGCGGGACCTGGATGCCCATATTGGCTCCTACATATTCTACGAAGATCTTTATCGGTCAGACCGCATAACAACATACGTTGTTCCCTTTGTCATCGGTATGTTACTTGCCCGAGATTCGATCGTCGGTATCCAATACCTAGTTCAATCTCGTTACCGGCAAGTCTCTTTTCTCGTTCCGTAATACATCATCTCGCAACTAACTCATTGGTTGCAATGCTTGCAAGGCTTTATGTGATGTGCATTACCGAGAAGGCCCTGAGATACCTCTCCGACAGCCAACTCAACATGTACCTTCGGAGACACTTGTAGAGCACCTTTATAATCACCCAGTTACGTTGTGACGTTTGGTAGCACACAAAGTGTCCCTACGGTAAATGGGAGTTGCATATTCTCATAGTTAAAGGAACATGTATAAGTCATGGATAAAAGCAATAGCAACATACTAAACGATCGGGTGCTATGCTAATGGAATGGGTCATGTCAATCAGATCATTCAACTAATGATGTGATCTCGTTAATCAAATAACAACTCTTTGTTCATGGCTAGGAAACATAACCATCTTTGATTAATGAGCTAGTCAAGTAGAGGCATACTAGTGACACTGTTTGTCTATGTATTCACACATGTATTATGTTTCCAGTTAATACAATTCTAGCATGAATAATAAACATTTATCATGATATAAGGAAATAAATAACAACTTTATTATTGCCTCTAGGGCATATTTCCTTCAGTATCCCACTTGCACTAGAGTCAATAATCTAGATTACAAAGTAATGATTCTAACACCCATGGAGTTTTGGTGCTGATCATGTTTTGCTCGTGGAAGAGGCTTAGTCAACGGGTCTGCAACATTCAGATCCGTATGTATCTTGCATATCTCTATGTCTCCCACCTGGACCAAATCCCGGATGGAGTTGAAGCGTCTCTTGATGTGTTTGGTTCTTTTGTGAAATCTGGATTCCTTTGCCAAGGCAATTGCACCAGTATTGTCACAAAAGATTTTCATTGGACCCGATATGCTAGGTACAACACCTAGATCGGATATGAACTCCTTCATCCAGACTCCTTCGTTAGCTGCTTCCGAAGCGGCTATGTACTCAGCTTCACATGTAGATCCCGCCACGACGCTTTGTTTAGAACTGCACCAACTGACAGCTCCACCGTTAAATGTAAATACGTATCCGGTTTGCGATTTAGAATCGTCCGGATCAGTGTTAAAGCTTGCATCGACATAACCGTTTACGACGAGCTCTTTGTCACCTCCATAAATGAGAAACATATCCTTAGTCCTTCTTAAGTACTTAAGGATGTTCTTGACCGCTGTCCAGTGATCCACTCCTGGATTACTTTGGTACCTTCCTGCCAAACTTACAACAAGGCACACATCTGGTCTGGTACACAGCATTGCATACATGATAGAGCCTATGGCTGAAGCATAGGGAACATTTTTCATTTTCTCTCTATCTTCTGCGGTGGTCGGGCATTGAGTCTTACTCAACTTCACACCTTGTGCCACAGGCAAGAATCCTTTCTTTGCCTGATCCATTCTGAACTTTTTCAAAACTTTGTCAAGGTATGTGCTTTGTGAAAGTCCTATTAAGCGTCTTGATCTATCTCTATAGATCTTAATGCCCAATATGTAAGCAGCTTCACCGAGGTCTTTCATTGAAAAACTCTTATTCAAGTATCCCTTTATGCTATCCAGAAATTCTATATTATTTCCGATCAGCAATATGTCATCCACATATAATATCAGAAATGCTACAGAGCTCCCACTCACTTTCTTGTAAATACAGGCTTCTCCGAAAGTCTGTATAAAACCAAATGCTTTGATCACACTATCAAAGCGTTTATTCCAACTCCGAGAGGCTTGCACCAGTCCATAAATGGATCGCTGGAGCTTGCACACTTTGCTAGCTCCCTTTGGATCGACAAAACCTTCTGGTTGCATCATATACAACTCTTCTTCCAGAAATCCATTCAGGAATGCAGTTTTGACATCCATTTGCCAAATTTCATAATCATAAAATGCGGCAACTGCTAACATGATTCGGACAGACTTAAGCATCGCTACGGGTGAGAAAGTCTCATCGTAGTCAATCCCTTGAACTTGTCGAAAACCTTTTGCGACAAGTCGAGCTTTGTAGACAGTAACATTACCATCAGCGTCAGTCTTCTTCTTAAAGATCCACTTATTCTCTATTGCTTGCCGACTCTCGGGCAAGTCAACAAAAGTCCACACTTTGTTGTCATACATGGATCCCATCTCAGATTTCATGGCTTCTAGCCATTTTGCGGAATCTGGGCTCACCATCGCTTCTTCATAGTTCGTAGGTTCGTCATGATCTAGTAGCATGACTTCCAGAACGGGATTGCCATACCACTCTGGTGCGAATCTTACTCTGGTTGATCTACGAGGTTCTGTAGTAACTTGATCTGAAGTTTCATGATCAATATCATCAGCTTCCTCACTAATTGGTGTAGGTGCTACAAAAACAGATTTCTGTGATGTACTACTTTCCAATAAGGGAGCAGGTACAGTTACCTCATCAAGTTCTACTTTCCTCCCACTCACTTCTTTCGAGAGAAACTCCTTTTCTAGAAAGACTCCGAATTTAGCAACAAAAATCTTGCCTTCGGATCTGTGATAGAAGGTGTATCCAACAGTTTCTTTTGGATATCCTATGAAGACACATTTTTCTGATTTGGGTTCGAGCTTATCAGGTTGAAGCTTTTTCACATAAGCATCGCTGCCCCAAACTTTAAGAAACGACAACTTTGGTTTCTTGCTAAACCATAGTTCATAAGGCGTCGTCTCAACGGATTTTGATGGTGCCCTATTTAACGTGAATGCGGCCGTCTCTAGAGCATAACCCCAAAAAGATAGCGGTAAATCGGTAAGAGACATCATAGATCGCACCATATCCAGTAAAGTACGATTACGACGTTCGGACACACCATTACGTTGTGGTGTTCCGGGTGGCGTGAGTTGCGAAACTATTCCGCATTGTTTCAAATGTAGACCAAACTCGTAACTCAAATATTCTCCTCCACGATCAGATCGTAGAAACTTTATTTTCTTGTTACGATGATTTTCCACTTCACTCTGAAATTCTTTGAACTTTTCAAATGTTTCAGACTTGTGTTTCATTAAGTAGATATACCCATATCTGCTTAAATCATCAGTGAAGGTGAGAAAATAACGATATCCGCCACGAGCCTCAACATTCATTGGACCACATACATCAGTATGTATGATTTCCAATAAATCTGTTGCTCTCTCCACAGTACCGGAGAACGGTGTTTTAGTCATCTTGCCCATAAGGCACGGATCGCAAGTGCCAAGTGATTCATAATCAAGTGACTCCAAAAGTCCATCAGTATGGAGTTTCTTCATGCGCTTTACGCCGATATGACCTAAACGGCAGTGCCACAAATAAGTTGCACTATCATTATTAACTCTGCATCTTTTGGCTTCAACATTATGAATATGTGTGTTACTACAATCGAGATTAAGTAAGAACAAACCACTCTTTAATGGCGCATGACCATAAAAGATATTACTCATATAAATAGAACAACCATTATTCTCTGATTTAAATGAATAACCGTTTCGCATCAAACAAGATCCAGATATAATGTTCATGCTCAACGCTGGTACTAAATAACAATTATTTAGATCTAATATTAATCCCGAAGGTAGATGTAGAGGTAGCGTGCCAACCGCGATCACATCGACTTTGGAACCATTTCCCACACGCATCGTCACCTCGTCCTTAGCCAATCTTCGCTTAATCCGTAGCCCCTGTTTTGAGTTGCAAATATTAGCAACAGAACCAGTATCAAATACCCAGGTGCTACTGCGAGAATTAGTAAGGTACACATCAATAACATGTATATCATATATACCTTTGTTAACCTTGCCATCCTTCTTATCCGCCAAATACTTGGGGCAGTTCCGCTTCCAGTGACCAGTCTGCTTGCAATAGAAGCACTCAGTTTCAGGCTTAGGTCCAGACTTGGGTTTCTTCTCTTGAGTAGCAACTTGCTTGCTGTTCTTTTTGAAGTTCCCCTTTTTCTTCCCTTTGCCCTTTTTCTTGAAACTAGTGGTTTTGTTAACCATCAACACTTGATGCTCCTTTTTGATTTCTACCTCCGCGGCTTTTAGCATCGCGAAGAGCTCGGGCATAGTTTTGGTCATCCCTTGCATATTATAGTTCATCACGAAGCTCTTGTAGCTTGGTGGCAGTGATTGGAGAATTCTGTCAATGACGCAATCATCCGGAAGATTAACTCCCAGTTGAATCAAGTGATTGTTATACCCAGACATTCTGAGTATATGCTCACTGACAGAACCATTCTCCTCCATTTTACAGCTATAGAACTTATTGGAGATTTCATATCTCTCAATCCGGGCATTTGCTTGAAATATTAACTTCAACTCCTGGAACATCTCATATGCTCCATGGTGTTCAAAACGTCGTTGAAGTCCCGGTTCTAAGCCGTAAAGCATGGCACACTGAACTATAGAGTAGTCATCAGCTTTGCTTTGCCAGACGTTCAAAACATCTGGTGTAGCTCTTGCACCAGGCCTGGCACCCAGCGGTGCTTCCAGGACGTAATTCTTCTGTGCAGCAATGAGGATAATCCTCAAGTTACGGACCCAGTCCGGGTAATTGCTACCATCATCTTTCAACTTTGCTTTCTCAAGGAACGCATTAAAATTCAACGGAACAACAGCACGAGCCATCTATCTACACAACATAGACAAGCAAGATACTATCAGGTACTAAGTTCATGATAAATTAAAGTTCAATTAATCATATTACTTAAGAACTCCCACTTAGATAGACATCTCTCTAATCCTCTAAGTGATCACGTGATCCAACTCAACTAAACCATGTCCGATCATCACGTGAGATGGAGTAGTTTCAATGGTGAACATCATTATGTTGATCATATCTACTATATGATTCACGCTCGACCTTTCGGTCTCTGTGTTCCGAGGCCATATCTGTATATGCTAGGCTCGTCAAGTTAAACCTGAGTATTCCGCGTGTGCAACTGTTTTGCACCCGTTGTATTTGAACGTAGAGCCTATCACACCCGATCATCACGTGGTGTCTCAGCACGAAGAACTTTCGCAACGGTGCATACTCAGGGAGAACACTTCTTGATAATTTAGTGAGAGATCATCTTATAATGCTACCGTCAATCAAAGCAAGATAAGATGCATAAAAGGATAAACATCACATGCAATCAATATAAGTGATATGATATGGCCATCATCATTTTGTGCTTGTGATCTCCATCTTCGAAGCACCGTCATGATCACCATCGTCACCGACGCGACACCTTGATCTTCATCGCAGCATCGTTGTCGTCTCGCTAATCTTTATGCTTCTACGACTATCACTACCGTTTAGCAATAAAGTAAAGCATTTACATCGCGATTGCATTGCATACAATAAAGCGACAACCATATGGCTCCTGCCAGTTGCCGATAACTCGGTTACAAAACATGATCATCTCATACAATAAAATTTAGCATCACGTCTTGACCATATCACATCACAACATGCCCTGCAAAAACAAGTTAGACGTCCTCTACTTTGTTGTTGCAAGTTTTACGTGGCTGCTACGGGCTTTAAGCAAGAACTCATCTTACCTACGCATCAAAACCACAACGATAGTTTGTCAAATAGACTCCGTTTTAACCTTCTCAAGGACCGGGCGTAGCCACACTCGGTTCAACTAAAGTTGGAGAGACAGTCTTCCGCAAGCCATCTATGTGCAAAGCACGTCGAGGGAACCGGTCTCGCGTAAGCGTACGCGTAAGGTTGGTCCGGATCGTCTCGTCCAACAATACCGCTGAACCAAAGTATGACATGCTGGTAGGCAGTATGACTTGTATCGTCCACAACTCACTTGTGTTCTACTCGTGCAAAAAAACATCAAACCATAAAACCTAGGCTCGGATGCCACTGTTGGGGAACGTAGTAATTTCAAAAATTTTCCTACGCACACGCAAGATCATGGTGATGCATAGCAACGAGAGAGGAGAGTGTTTTGTCTACGTACCCTCGTAGACCAAAGCGGAAGCGTTGACACAACGTAGAGGAAGTAGTCGTACGTAGAGGAAGTAGTCGTACGTTCTCCTCGCGATCCAACCGATCACAGCACCGTTACTCCGGCACCTCCGAGTTCTTGGCACACGTTCAGCTCGATGATGATCCCCGGGCTCCGATCCAGCAAAGCGTCGAGGAAGAGTTCCGTCAGCACGACGGCGTGGTGACGATCTTGATGTGTTACCGGCGCAGGGCTTCGCCTAAGCACTGCAACGATATGATCGAGGTGGAATTTGGTGGAAGGGGGCACCGCACACGGCTAAGGAACGATCCGTAGATCAACTTGTGTGTCATGGGGTGTCCCCTGCCCCCGTATATAAAGGATGAAGGGGGGGAGGCTGGCCGGCCAAAGGAGGGAGGCGCAGGAGGAGTCCTACTCCCTCTGGGAGTAGGATTCCCCCCCCAATCCTAGTTGGACTAGGATTCTTCAAGGGGGAGAGAGAAGGAGAGGGGGGCGCCCACCTCTCCTAGTCCTAATAGGACTAGGGGAAGGGGGAGGCGCGCAGCCCCTAGGGCTGCCCTCTCACTTCTCCTCCAAGGCCCATGTTGGCCCATTATGCTCCCGGGGGGTTCCGGTAACCCTCCCGGTATTCCGGTAAAATCCTGATTTCACCTGGAATGCATCCGATGTCCAAACATAGGCTTCCAATATATAATTCTTTATGTCTCGATCATTTCGAGACTCCTCGTCACGTCCGTGATCACATCCGGGACTCCGAACTCCTTCGGTACATCAAAATGCATAAACTCATAATAACTGTCATCGTAACGTTAAGCGTGCGGACCCTACGGTTCGAGAACAATGTAGACATGACCGAGACACGTCTCCGGTCAATAACCAATAGCGGGACCTGGATGCCCATATTGGCTCCTACATATTCTACGAAGATCTTTATCGGTCAGACCGCATAACAACATACGTTGTTCCCTTTGTCATCGGTATGTTACTTGCCCGAGATTCGATCGTCGGTATCCAATACCTAGTTCAATCTCGTTACCGGCAAGTCTCTTTTCTCGTTCCGTAATACATCATCTCGCAACTAACTCATTGGTTGCAATGCTTGCAAGGCTTTATGTGATGTGCATTACCGAGAAGGCCCTGAGATACCTCTCCGACAATCGGAGTGACAAATCCTAATCTCGAAATATGCCAACTCAACATGTACCTTCGGAGACACTTGTAGAGCACCTTTATAATCACCCAGTTACGTTGTGACGTTTGGTAGCACACAAAGTGTCCCTACGGTAAATGGGAGTTGCATATTCTCATAGTTAAAGGAACATGTATAAGTCATGGATAAAAGCAATAGCAACATACTAAACGATCGGGTGCTATGCTAATGGAATGGGTCATGTCAATCAGATCATTCAACTAATGATGTGATCTCGTTAATCAAATAACAACTCTTTGTTCATGGCTAGGAAACATAACCATCTTTGATTAATGAGCTAGTCAAGTAGAGGCATACTAGTGACACTGTTTGTCTATGTATTCACACATGTATTATGTTTCCAGTTAATACAATTCTAGCATGAATAATAAACATTTATCATGATATAAGGAAATAAATAACAACTTTATTATTGCCTCTAGGGCATATTTCCTTCAAAAGTCATGCTTGTCGAGTCCTTAGGATACAACCTCATGTCCGTCTCGATGCTTTGTGATCTTGATATGGTTGTTGTCTTTGGCAAGTATCGTTGTGTTGTGATCATGGAAGCTGACAATTCCAAAGTCTTCGAAGGCTTTAGGAGAGGAGATCTGTATATTGTTGATTTCTCTACAGGACCACAACCAGCCGTATGTCTACTTGCAAAAGCTTCAGAAGGCTGGCTATGGCATCGACGACTTGGTCATGCAGGCATGAGGAATTTGCACACGCTTGCGAAGAAGAAGCATGTCATTGGCATTGAGAATGTCAAATTCCCCAAGGATCACCTGTGCGGAGCCTGTGAAGCTGGAAAGATGACCAAGGCCAAGCATCCAGCGAAGACTATCATGACTACTACTTGACCATTTGAATTGCTTCACATGGATCTTTTCGGTCCAAATCACTACTCGGCAGTCACAAATGATGCATCTCTCTATGGCTTCGTTATTGTTGATGATTACTCTTGTTACACTTGGGTGCATATTGTCACTTACAAACATGAAGTGCAGGAAGTCTTCAAACGACTTTCTTCGAGGGCTTCAACCAACTTTGGTGTGAAGATAAAGCACATAAGGAGTGACAATGGAACTGAGTTCAAGAATTCTGGTCTTGATGACTATCTTGATGAACTTGGTATTACTCATGAGTTACCTGCTCCTTATACTCCTCAATAGAATGGTGTCGTGGAGCGCAAGAACAGGACTCTTGTTGAGATGGCTCGCACTATGCTTGATGAATACAAGATGCCTCGGTGTTTCTGGATTGATGCAATTGATACTGCTTGCCACATCATCAACAGAGTATATCTTCACAAACTCTTCAAAAAGACTGCATACCTACTAAAATGTGACTTATTTCAAAGTCTTCGGTGCTAAATGTTGGATTAGAGATCCTCATCGCAACTCAAAATTTGCACCGAAAGCACATGAAGGTTTTATGCTTGGTTATGGAAAGGACTCGCACACCTACAGAGTCTTCAACAATGTTCACCAAAAAGTTGTTGAAACTGTAGATGTGTGATTCGATGAAACTAATGGCTCGCAAAGAGAGCACCTACCTTCTATGATAGATGAACCAGCACCTAAGGAAACCGTCAAGTTCAAGGCTACAGAGGATGTCATTCCGACCGAAGAATCTGCTGAAGAATTCATTCAGAACATGAAGAACGTCGAGCTAATGCACCTGGAGAAAATGGTGTTGAAGAAAATGCTGATCAAATTCCTCGACGACAACCAGCTCATCCTCGTGTTGCAAACGAAGTGCAAATTGAGAAAATCATCGATGACATTGTAGCACCAGGTCCTCTCACACGCTCAAGATCTTCACATTTGTCTAACTTTTGTGGGCACTTTTCTTTCGCCTCTATCACAGAGCCCACTAAGGTAGATGAAGCATTTCTGGAGCCTGAGTGGATTCAAGCCATGCAAGAAGAATTACATCAGTTCGAGCTCAACAACGTCTGTGAATTGGTCAAACGTCCAGATCCTCGCAAGCACACTATCATTGCCACAAAGTGGATCTATCACAACAAGCAAGATGAAAGTGGCCTTGTGGTGAGGAATAAGGCACGCCTTGTAGCTCAAGGCTACACACAGGTTGAAGGAATTGATTTCGATGAAACTTTTGCACCTCTTGCTAGACTTGAGGCTATTCGCATATTACTTGCTTATGCTAACCATCATGATATTACTCTATATCAAATGGATGTGAAAAGTGCATTCCTCAATGGTAAGCTTGAGGAAGAAGTATATGTTTCTCAACCCCCAGGTTTTGAAGATCCAAAGCATCCTGACAAAGTCTTCAGAATCAATAAGGCTCTCTATGGCCTCAAGCAGGCCCCTCGGGTGTGGTATGATACTTTGAAGGAATTCCTCATGAAGAAAGGCTTCAAACCTGGTTCACTTGATCCTACCCTTTTCACTAAATCCTATGATGGTGAATTGTTTGTGTGCCAAATATATGGTGATGATATTATCTTTGGATGTACTGACCAACGTTACACTGACGAATTTGGTTTTATGATGAGGGAGGAATATGAAATGTCTATGATGGGAGAATTGAAATTCCTCATAGGTCTTCAAATTCGTCAACAGCGCAATGGCATATTCATATCTCAGGAGAAATACCTCAAGGACTTATTGTGGAAATTCGGCATGCAAGATTGCGAAGGCGTCAAAATTCCTATGCCCACAAATGGCCATCTATGCACTGATGAAAATGGTATTGACTTCGATCAAAAGGTATACCGCTCCATGATTGGTTCTTTATTGTATTTATGTGCATCTAGGCCAGATATTATGCTTAGTCATTGCATGTGTGCCCGATTTCAAGCTACACCGAAGGAATCACACCATAAGGCTGTTAAGCATATTCTTCGATATGTAGCTCACACACCAACACTTGGATTATGGTACCCGAAGGGCTCGGCTTTTGACCTCATTGGATATTCACACTCTGACTATGCTGGTGATCGTGTGGACCGTAAGTCAACATCAGGTACATGCCATTTCCTCAGACGATCTTTGGTCTGTTGGTCCTCGAAGAAACAGAACTACGTATCACTGTCTACTGCTGAAGATGAGTACATTGCTGCTGGTTCTTGCTGTGCTCAATTGCTATGGATGAAGCAAACTCTCAAGGACTATGGCGTCGACGTGAAGAATGTGCCTCTCTACTGTTACAATGAGAGAGCCACCAAGATTGCTCATAACCCAGTTCAGCACTCGAAGACAAAGCACATTCAGATTCATCATCATTTTCTTCGCGATCATGTGTTGAAGGGCGACATTTCTATTGAGCATGTGAAGACTGAAGAACAGCTAGCCGATATCTTCACAAAGCCCTTGGATGAGAAGAGATTTAGCAAGCTGCGGTGTGAGCTAAATATCTTAGCATCTTCGAATGTTCTTTGAAAAGGACACTCATCCTAACACTTATGCAAAATTGATGGCTTAGATGTGCAACACATGAAGAAAAGTTTTCTTCAAATCAATGAAGAATAACACTCTAAGTGTGATTAAATTAACGAAGAATTTGATTCTCAGAGCCCTACGGCAATTGTACGCGCTGTCTGAAATCATCATTCTTATACGGTGGGTCGCGCCACCACCCAAAAGTTGAAAAATCTTCAATTTGAGTTTTTCCTCGGTTTTTGAAATTCCTCGGTTGTTCAATTTCTTCAACTTTCCATTGTCATCTCTATTTCCGTCGTTTTTCTTCATTGGCTATATATATATATATGTATATGTATATATATATATATATATATATATATATATATATATATATATATATATATATATATATATATATGAGTTCATGTCCTCTACAGCATTCACTTATTGCTAATTCTTCAAGTTGCTTTTTCTGTTAAGTGAATGCGATCGGACCCTTCTCCCTCTATGCTATACTCAACCCAATCTATTCACAAATTCTTCATGTGCGTTCTATTTGAAACTCGTTCAAAATCTTCACTGTGTCCTTGTCAGCTGAAGAATTTGCGAACAGAACGTTTAACTTATTTATCTAAATTTTCGGCTTTGCCGCTCATACCGTTCCACATTCCACGATAACACTTACCTATTCACCCACGATCTCACACGATCGCCACCTCTCAGTACATGGGTGACACATGTCAAGTGAATGAGAAGGGTCAGGGGCACGTTCGTCCAATTTCTTCGGGCGAACAATTTTTCACTTCGGTTATAAATGCCCCTCCCCTTCTTCACTTCTCTTTTACTCCGATCGACCTCAGCACAGCTCAAGCTTCTCAAACCCTAGCGCCGTCGCTGCTTCATCGTCGCCGGTGAGGAAGAGCTTCACTGCCTCGACCTCGTCATCGTCGTACTCGCGCCGGCTGCGGATTTCTTCACTCTGCCGCCACCGTAGCTATCTTCCTCTGTCGAGTTAGGGCGTGGAAGATCTGAACTGACGAACTTCACATCTATACTTCCCAGTTCGTCGTGTTTTTCGTCCAGGGTAATTAAAAGTTACTTTTACTGCCCTCTTTGATTCAAATGTTTTCTACAAAATCTTCAAAGGTGTTTTTTTCTTAAATCCTCACACACTAAAACACCTCACTTGTCATCTGTTCTTGATTCATTTCTCTAAGCTATATTTTTCTTCATGACTCCTCAATTGTGTGGATTTTTGATCTGTACAACTCTGGAACCTAAGACAAAGAACGCTTAGTGAAATTCTTGAAGACTCATCCGGTCAAATTCCTCAAACCTGTTCTTTTTGCAAAATCTTCTGAGAATGCATATGACCTCTCCAAATTCCTCGCAACTATACTCTGTTCACAGGTACTCATGTCCGCTGCTGAATCACTAGGTTCTCATCAACTTAACTCATTTGCAGCGTTCCTCGAAGAAAAGTTGCACACATCTTCAGAAAATTCAGTTGGTCATATTCCTCAGCTGAAGAAAATGGCTGATGGAAAGAAGCCACAGAAAGGAGGAAAGAGGCCTGAGGTCAATACTGCCTTTGAGATACCTGATGACATATACAAGGAGTATTGCACTCCTGATGAGGCCAAGTTTGGCAAGGAGGACAAAAATTAGCGCAAGGTGCGCATCCAAAGAATAGAGAGGAGATGGGCAAGGGAGTGGAGAGAGTACAGGTATGTTACTCCCAAGTATATGAAGAAATTCGCTCTAAATCCTACATGCCCAAGACCGCCGTTGGCACCTGGCCAAGTAGCTGGTCCCACCAGCCTCAAGCGCGGTCAGGACTATCCTGACAAATGGGCCAAGCGCCAGGCCAAGCTAGCTAAACAGGCAAGAGAAGCAGTGAGGAAATTTAATGAAGACTCTACTGCTGCTGCTGCCACTGCTGAGGCCTCTACAAGCAAGCCGAAGAAGGCCATGGCAAAGAAGCCTGCTCATAAGCCAAGTGCTTCACCTTCAATGCCCTCACAGCCAAGTTCCTCGGCAATGCCCTCACGGCCAGATTCCTCAAAGCCCTCACGGCCAACTTCTCAAACTGCTCCAGCTCCTCCGCCAAAGTCCTCAGCTGCTCCGTCCAAATCCTCAGCACCTGTGCTGAAGGAAATATGCCCTAGAGGCAATAATGAAGTTATTATTTATTTCCTTATATCATGATAAATGTTTATTATTCAAGCTAGAATTGTATTAATCGGAAACATGATACATGTGAATACATAGACAAACAGAGTGTCACTAGTATGCCTCTACTTGACTAGCTCATTGATCAAAGATGGTTATGTTTCCTAGCCATATACAAAGAGTTGTCATTTGATTAATGGGATCACATCATTAGGAGAATGATGTGATTGACTTGGCCCATTCCGTTAGCTTAGCACTCGATCGTTTAGTATGTTGCTATTGCTTTCTTCATGACTTATACATGTTCCTATGATAATGAGATTATGCAACTCCCGTTTACCGGAGGAACACTTTGTGTGCTACCAAACGTCACACCGTAACTGGGTGATTATAAAGGTGCTCTACAGGTGTCTCTGAAGGTACTTGTTGGGTTGGCGTATTTCGAGATTAGGATTTTTGTCACTCCGATTGTCGGAGAGGTATCTCTGGGCCCACTCGGTAATGCACATCACTTAAGCCTTGCAAGCATTGCAACTAATGAGTTAGTTGCGGGATGATGTATTATGGAACGAGTAAAGAGACTTGCCAGTAAAGAGATTGAACTAGGTATTGAGATACCGACGATCGAATCTCGGGCAAGTAACATACCGATGACAAAGGGAACAACGTATGTTGTTATGCGGTTTGACCGATAAAGATCTTCGTAGAATATGTGGGAGCCAATATGAGCATCCGGGTTCCTCTATTGGTTATTGACCGGAGACGTGTCTCGGTCATGTCTACATTGTTCACGAACCCGTAGGGTCCGCACGCTTAAAGTTCGATGACGGTTATATTATGAGTTTATGTGTTTTGATGTACCGAAGGTAGTTCGGAGTCCTCGGATGAGATCGGGGACATGACGAGGAGTCTCGAAATGGTCTAGACGTAAAGATCGATATCCTGGACGAATATATTCGGATATCGGAAAGGTTTCGAGTGATTCGGGTATTTTTCGGAGTACCCGAGAGTTACGAGAATTCGCCGGGGAGTATATGGGCCTTATTGGGCTTTAGGGGAAAGAGAGAGGAGAGGTTGCACGCCCCCAAGGCCTAGTCCGAATTGGACTAGGGGGAGGGGCTGCTCCCCCTCCTTCTATCTCTTCTCTCTCCCCTTTCCTTGACTCCTACTCCTACTACTTGGAAGGGGGGGGGGAATCCTACTCCCGGTGGGAGTAGGACTCCTCCTAGGGCGCGCCATAGAGAGGGCCGGCCCTCCCCCTCATCCACTCCTTTATATACGGGGAGGGGGCATCCTTGGAGACACAACAATTGATCCCTTGGATCTCTTAGCCGTGTGCGGTGCCCCCTCCACCATAATCCACCATGATAATATCGTAGCGGTGCTTAGGCGAAGCCCTACATCGGTAGAACATCATCATCGTCACCACGTCATCGTGCTGGCGGAACTCTCCCTCAAAGCTCGGCTGGATCGGAGTTCGAGGGACGTCATCGAGTTGAACGTGTGCTGAACTCAGAGGTGCCGTGCGTTTGGTACTTGATCGGTCGGATCGTGAAGACGTATGACTACATCAACCGCGTTGTGCTAACGCTTGTGCTCTCGGTCTATGATGGTACGTGGACACACTCTCCCCTCTCGTTGCTATGCATCACCATGATCCTGTGTGTGCGTAGGAATTTTTTTGAAATTACTACGTTCCCCAACAGTGGCATCCGAGCCTGGTTTTATGCGTAGATGTTATATGCACGAGTAGAACACAAGTGAGTTGTGAGCGATATAAGTCATACTGCTTACCAGCGGTTGCTACCTCTTGAGCACTGCGTTGGATTTCCCCAAAGAGGAGAGGATGATGCAGCAAAGTAGCGTAAGTAGTTCCCTTAGTTTTTGAGAACCAAGGTATCAATCCAGTAGGAGGCTACGCTCAAGTCCCGCGTACCTACACAAAACAATAGCTCAACGCAACCAACGCGATTAGGGGTTGTCAATCCCTTCACGTTCACTTATGGGAGTGAGATTTGATAGAGATGATAGATAATACTTTTGGTATTTTTGGTATTTTTGGTATATAGATGCAAACTGAAAAGTAAAAGGCAAAGTATAAAAGCAAAGCAATAATCAAGTGATGGAGATTGATATGATGATAATAGACCCGGGGGCCATAGGTTTCACTAGTGGCTTCTCTCAAGAGCATAATTAAGTATTCTACGGTGGGTGAACAAATTACTATTGAGAAATTGACAGAATTGAGCATAGTTATGAGAATATCTAGGTATGTTCATGTATATAGGCATCACATCCGAGACAAGTAGACCGACTCCTGTCTGCATCTACTACTATTACTCCACTCATCGACCGCTATCCAGCATGCATCTAGAGTATTAAGTTAAAAACAGAGTAATGCCTTAAGCAAGATGACATGATGTAGAGGGATAGTTTCATGCAATATGATAAAAACCCCATATTGTTATCCTCATGACCGCCTCTTTTGTTCCTTGGAGTAGGGTCCAAGTCCCCTGGATCACGTTTGGTGAGAGAATCACGTTCCCGAAGGTTTCATTCCGTTTGGACTCCGTTTGATATTATGTTTCTCCGAAACTCTGAAATAGGCAAAAAACAGCAATTCTGGGCTGGGCCTCCGGTTAATAGGTTAGTCCCAAAAATAATATAAAAGTGGAAAATAAAGCCCAATATAGTTCAAGACAGTAAATAATATAGCATGGAGCAATTAAAAATTATAGATACGTTGGAGACGTATCAGGCATCCCCAAGCCTAATTCCTGCTCGTCCTCGAGTAGGTAAATGATAAAAAGAGAATTTTTGATGCGGAGTGCTACTTGGCATAATTGAAGGAAATATGCCCTAGAGGCAATAATAAAGTTATTATTTATTTCCTTATTCTCATGATAAATGTTTATTATTCATGCTAGAATTGTATCAACCGGAAATGTAATACATGTGTGAATACATAGACAAACAGAGTGTCACTAGTATGCCTCTACTTGACTAGCTCGTTGATCAAAGATGGTTATGTTTCCTAACCATAGACATGAGTTGTCATTTGATTAACGGGATCACATCATTAGGAGAATGATGTGATTGACTTGACCCATTCCGTTAGCTTAGCACTTGATCGTTCAGTATTCTGCTATTGCTTTCTTCATGACTTATACATGTTCCTATGACTATGAGATTATGCAACTCCCGTTTACCAGAGGAACACTTTGTGTGCTACCAAATGTCACAACGTAACTGGGTGATTATAAAGGTGCTCTACAGGTGGCTCCGAAGGTACTTGTTGGGTTGGCGTATTTCGAGATTAGGATTTGTCACTCCGATTGTCGGAGAGGTATCTCTGGGCCCTATCGGTAATGCACATCACTTAAGCCTTGCAAGCATTGCAACTAATGAGTTAGTTGTGATATGATGTATTATGGAACTAGTAAAGAGACTTGCCGGTAACGAGATTGAACTAGGTATTGAGATACCGACGATCGAATCTCGGGCAAGTAACATACCGATGACAAAGGGAACAACGTATGTTGTTATGCGGTCTGACCGATAAAGATCTTCATAGAATATGTGGGAACCAATATGAGCATCCAGGTTCCGCTATTGGTTATTGACCGGAGACGTGTCTTGGTCATGTCTACATAGTTCTCGAACCCGTAGGGTCCGCACACTTAAAGTTTTGATGACGGTTATATTATGAGTTTATGTTTTTTGATGTACCGAAGGAGTTCGGAGTCCCGGATGAGATCAGGGACATGACGAGGAGTCTCGAAATGGTCGAGACGTAAATATCGATATATTGGACGACTATATTCCGACATAGGAAAGGTTTCGAGTGATTCGGGTATTTTCGGGAGTACCGGGGGGTTACGGGAATTCGTATTGGGCCTTAATGGGCCATACGGGAAAGGAGAGAAAGGCCTCAAAGGGTGGCTGCACCCCTCCCCATGGGCTGGTCCGAATTGGACGAGGGAGGGGGGCGCTCCCTTCCTTCCTTCTCCGTTTCCCTTCCTTTTCCTTCCCTCCTACTCCTACTACTTGGAAGGGTTCCTAGTTCTACTAGGAAAGGGGGAATCCTACTCCCGATGGGAGTAGGACTCCCCTAGGGCGCGCCATAGAGAGGGTCGGTCCTCCCCCTCCTCCACTCCTTTATATACGGGGCAGGGGGCAGCCTAAAGACACAACAATTGATCATTGATCTCTTAGCCGTGTGCGGTGCCCCCCTCCACCATAGTCCACCTCGATAATACTGTAGCGGTGCTTAGGCGAAGCCCTGCGTCGGTAGAACATCAACATCGTCACCACGCAGCCGTGCTGACAAAACTCTCCCTCAACACTCGACTGGATCGGAGTTCGAGGGACGTCATCGGGCTGAACGTGTGCTGAACTCGGAGGTGCCGTACATTCGGTACTTGATCGGTCAGATCGTGAAGACGTACGACTATATCAACCGCGTTGTGCTAATGCTTCCGCTTTCGGTCTACGAGGGTACGTAGACAACACTCTCTCCTCTCGTTGCTATGCATCACCATGATCTTGCGTGTGCGTAGGAAATTTTTGAAATTACTACGTTCCCCAACAGTGGCATCCGAGCCAGGTTTTATGCGTAGATGTCATATGCACGAGTAGAACACAAGTGAGTTGTCGGCGATATAAGTCACACTGCTTACCAGCATGTCATACTTTGGTTCGGCGGTATTGTTCGATGAAGCAGCCCGGACCGACATTACGCGTACGCTTATGCGAGACTGGTTCTACCGACGTGCTTTGCACACAGGTGGCTGGCGGGTGTCAGTTTCTCCAACTTTAGTTGAACCGAGTGTGGCTAGGCCCGGTCCTTGCGAAGGTTAAAACATCACCAACTTGACAAACTATCGTTGTGGTTTTGATGCCTAGGTAAGAACGGTTCTTGCTCAGCCCGTAGCAGCCACGTAAAACTTGCAACAACAAAGTAGAGGACGTCTAACTTGTTTTTGCAGGGCATGTTGTGATGTGATATGGTCAAGACGTGATGAGATATAAGTTGTTGTATGAGATGATCATGTTTTGCTAAAGTCATCGGCAACTGGCAGAAGCCTTATGGTTATCTCTTTATTGCATAAGATGTAAGCGCCAAATAATTGCTTTACTTTATCACTATGCGATAGCAATAGTTGCAAGAGCAATTGTTGGCAAGACGACCATGTGACGACACATTGATATAGATCAAGATGATGGAGATCATGGTGTCATGCCGGTGACGATGGAGATCATGTTGATGCTTCGGAGATGAAGATCACAAGCACAAGATGATGATGGCCATATCATATCACTTATATTGATTGCATGTGATGTTTATCTTTTATGCATCTTATTTTGCTTTGATTGATGGTAGCATTATAAGATGATCTCTCACTAAATTTCAAGATAAAAGTGTTCTCCTTGAGTATGCACCGTTGCCAAAGTTCGTCGTGCCCAGACACCACGTGATGATCGGGTGTGATAAGCTCTACGTCCATCTACAACGGGTGCAAGCCAGTTTTGCACACGCAGAATACTCAGGTTAAACTTGAAGAGCCTAGCATATGCAGATATGCCCTCGGAACACTGAGACTGAAAGGTCGAGCTTGAATCATATAGTAGATATGATCAACATAGTGATGTTCACCATTGAAAACTACTCCATTTCACGTGATGATCGGTTATGGTTTAGTTGATTTGGATCACGTGATCACTTAGATGATTAGAGGGATGTCTATCTAAGTGGGAGTTCTTAAGTAATATGATTAATTAAACTTTAATTTATCATGAACTTAGTCCTGGTAGTATTAGCATATCTATGTTGTAGATCAATAGCTCGCGTTTAGCTCCCCTGTTTTTTTATATGTTCCTAGAGAAAAATAAGTTGAAAGATGTTAGTAGCAATGATGCGGCTGGATCAGAGGTCGAGGGACGTCATCAAGCTGAACGTGTGCTGAACTCAGAGGTGCCGTACGTTTGGTACTTGATCGGTCAGATCATGAAGACGTACGACTACATCAACCGCGTTGTGCTAACGCTTCCGCTTTCGGTCTATGAGGGTACGTAGACAACACTCTTCCCTCTCGTTGCTATGCATCACCATGATCTTGCGTGTGCGTAGGAAAATTTTGAAATTACTACGTTCCCCAACAATAATTTCAATGCAAATCTTCTTAATTGTGGTATGAATATTCAGATTCGAAAGATTCAAGACAAAAGTTTATATTGACATAAAAAATAATAATACTTCAAGTATACTAACAAAAAAATTATGTCTTCTCAAAATAACATGGCCAAAGAAAGTTACCCCTACAAAATCATATAGTCTGGCTATGCTCTATCTTCACCACACAAATTATTTAAATCATGCACAACCCCGATGACAAGCCAAGCAATTGTTTCATACTTTAACATTTTCAAAACTTTTTCAATCTTCACGCAATACATGAGCATGAGCCATGGATATAGCACTATATGTGGAATAGAATGGTGGTTGTGGAGAAGACAAAAAGAGGGGAAGATAGTCTCACATCAACTAGGCACATCAACGGGCTATGGAGATGCCCATCAATAGATATCAATGTGAGTGAGTAGGGGTTGCCATGCAACGGATGCACTAGAGCTATAAGTATATGAAATCTCAACAAAAGAAACTAAGTGGGTGTGCATCCAACTCGCTTGCTCACGAAGACCTAGGGCAATTTGAGGAAGCCCATCATTGGAATATACAAGCCAAGTTCTATAATGAAAAATTCCCACTAGTATATGAAAGTGACAAAATGAGAGACTCTCTTATCATGAAGATCATGGTGCTACTTTGAAGCACAAGTGTGGTAAAAGGATAGTAACATTGTCCCTTCTCTCTTTTTCTCTCATTTTTTTATTTGGGCCTTTTCTCTTCTTTTTTATGGCCTTTTTTTTCTTTTTTTTATTTTTCGTCCGGAGTCTCATCCCAACTTGTGGGGGAATCATAGTCAATCATCCTTTCCTCACTTGGGACAATGCTCTAAAAGTGATGATCATCACACTTTTATTTTTCTTACAACTCAACAATTACAACTCAATACTTAGAACAAAATATGACTCTATGTGAATGCCTCCGGTGGTGTACCGGGATATGCAATGATTCAAGAGTGACATGTATGAAAGAATTATGAACGGTGGCTTTGCCACAAATACGATGTCAACTACATGATCATGCTAGCAATATGACAATGATGGAGCGTGTCATAATAAGCGGAACGGTGGGAAGTTGCATGGCAATATATCTCGGAATGGCTATGGAAATGTCATGATAGGTAGGTATGGTGGCTGTTTTGAGGAAGATATATGGTGGGTGTATGATACCGGCGAAAAGTGTGCGGTATTAGAGAGGCTAGCAATGGTGGAAGGAAGGAAAGTGCGTATAATCCATGGACTCAACATTAGTCATAAAGAACTCACATACTTACTGCAAAAATTTAGAAGTTATCAAAGCAAAGTATTACGCGCATGCTCCTAGGGGGATATATTGGTAGGAAAAGACCATCGCTCGTCCCCGACCGCCACTCATAAGGGAGACAATCAATAAATAAATCATGCTCCGACTTCATCACATAACGGTTCACCATACGTGCATGCTACGGGAATCACAAACTTTAACGCAAGTATTCTTCAAATTCACAACTACTCAACTAGCATGACTCTAATATCACCATCTTCATATCTCAAAACAATTATCAAGTATCAATCTTTTCTTAGTATTCAACACACTCAAAAGAACGTTTTACAAATCTTGAACACCAAGCATATTATTATTAAGAAAATTACCATGCTATTAAAGACTCTCAAAATAATCTAAGTGAAGCATGAGAGATCAATAGTTTCTTTAAAACAAATCCACCATCGTGCTCTAAAAGATATAAGTGAAGCACATAGAGCAAAATTATAAAGCTCAAAAGATATAAGTGAAGCATATAGAGAAAAACTATTAAGCTCAAAAGATATAAGTGAAGCACATAGAGTATTCTATCAAATTCCAATTCTTGTATGGATCTCTCAAAAGGTGTGTACAGCAAGGATGATTGTGGAACACTAACAAACAAAGACACAAATAATACAAGACGCTCCAAACAAAACACATATCATGTGGTGAATAAAAATATAGCTCCAAGTAAAATTACCGATGGAAGTAGACGAAAGAGGGGATGACTTCCGGGGCATCCCCAAGCTTTGACTTTTTGGTGTCCTTGGATTATCTTGGGGGTGCCATGGGCATCCCCAATCTTAGGCTCTTGCCACTCCTTATTCCATAATCCATCAAAAGAATTTACCCAAAACTTGAAAACTTCACAACACAAAACTCAATAGAAATCTCGTGAGCTCCGTAAGAGAAAGAAAACAAAAGACCACTTCAAGGTACTGTAATGAACTCATTATTTATTTATACTGGTGTTAAACCTACTGTATTCCAACTTCTCTATGGATTATAAACTATTTTACTAACCATAGATTCATTAAAATAAGCAAACAACACACGAAAAACAGAATCTGTCAAAAACAGAATAGTCTGTAGTAATCTGTAACTAACGCAAACTTCTGGAACTCCAACAAATCTACAAACTAGGACGACCTAGACAATTTGTTTATTGATCAGAAGCAATTGGAATCAGTATTTTATCACGTTCTAGTGATTTTTAACAATTGTTTTCGTGAACAGAAAGATTCTGGAAATTACAGCAAGATCAAATAACTATCATCCAAGAAGATCTTATAGGTCTGACTTGGCACAAACACTAATTAAAACACAAAACCACATCTAAACAGAAGGTAGACGGATTATTTATACCTAAACAGAAGAAAAAACAAAAAACTAAAAATAAAATTGGGTTGCCTCCCAGCAAGCGCTATCGTTTAACGCCCCTAGCTAGGCATAAAAGCGAGGATAGATCTAGGTATTGCCATCTTTGGTAGGCAATCCATAAGTGGATCTCATGATTGATTCATATGGAAATTTTATTTTCTTTCTAGGGAAGTGTTCCATGCCCTTTTTTAATGGAAATTAAAATCTAATATTCCCTTCCTTCATATCAATAATTGCACCAACCGTTCTAAGGAAAGGTCTACCGAGAATAATAGGGCAAGAAGGATTGCAATATATGTCAAGAACGATAAAATCTAAGGGCACATAATTCCTATTTGCAAAAATAAGAATATCATTAATTCTTCCCATAGGTTTCTTAATAGTGGAATCCGCAAGATGCAAGTTTGGAGAGCAATCATCAAAATCACGAAAATCTAGCAAATCACACAAAGTTTTGGGAATAGTGGAGACACTAGCACCCAAATCACACAAAGCATAAAACTCATGATATTTGATTTTAATTTTAATAGTAGGTTCCCACTCATCATAGAGTTTTCTAGGGATAGAAACTTTCAACTCAAGTTTTTCTTCATAAGATTGCATCAAGGCATCAATGATATGTTCGGTAAAGGCTTTATTTTGACTATAAGCATGAGGAGTATTTAGCACGGATTGCAACAAGGAAATGCAATCAATTAAAGAGCAACTTTCATAATTAAATTCCTTGAGATCCAATATAGTGGGTTTAGCAACATCTAGGGTTTTATTTCTTTCAATCCCACTTTTATTAATTTCATCATCAAGATCTAAATACTCCGAGTTTTTGGAACGCCCTCTATGTAAAGGAAGATCATATTCGGTTTCATCAAGATTCATATTGCAAAACAAAGATTTAATAGGGGACACATCAATAACTTTTAGATCTTCATCTTGATTTTCATAAGAATTAGAAGAACACGCTTTAATAAAGGCATCTTTGGAAGCACGCATCCCAGCGGTTCTTTCTTTGCGCTCATCAATGGAAATTCTCATGGCTTTGAGAGACTCATTGATATCATGCTTAGGAGGAATAGATCTAAGCTTTAAAGAATCAACCTCAAGAGAAATTCTATCAACGTTCCTAGCCAAATCATCAACTTTAAGCAATTTCTCTTCAAGCAAAGCATTAAAATTCTTTGTGAATTCATAAACTCTTTAACACTATTCTCAAATTCGGAGGGCATCTTATTAAAATTTCCATAAGAGTTGTTGTAGGAATTTCCATAGTTATTAGAAGGATTACTAGGATAAGGTCTAGGATTAAAATTCTCTCTATACGCATTGTTACCAAAATTATTCCTACCAACAAAATTCACATCCATTGATTCATTATTATTCTCAATCAAAGTAGAAAAAGGCATATCATTAGGATCAGAAGAAACACTCTTAGTAGCAAATAATTTCATAAGTTCATCCATCTTTCCACTCAAAACATTAATTTCTTCTATCACATGCACTTTTTTATTAGTAGATCTTCCAGTGTGCCATTGAGAATAATTAACCATAATATTATCTAGGAGTTTAGTAGCATCTTCTAAAGTGATTTCCATAAAAGTGCCTCCCGCGGCCGAATCTAAAAGATTTCTAGACGCAAAATTCAATCCGGCATAAATTTTTTGTATAATCATCCACAAATTCAAACCATGAGTAGGACAATTACATATCATTAATTTCATTCTCTCCCAAGCTTGTGCAACATGTTCATGATCAAGTTGCTTAAAATTCATAATGTCGTTTCTAAGAGAGATGATCTTAGCGGGAGGAAAATACTTAGAGATAAAAGCATCTTTGCACTTGTTCCAAGAATCGATACTATTTTTAGGCAAAGACGAAAACCAAGCTTTAGCACGATCTCTAAGCGAAAAAGGAAATAGCTTCAATTTAACAACATCGTTATCGACATCTTTCTTCTTTTGCATATCACATAAATCAATGAAGCTATTTAGATGAGTAGCGGCATCTTCACTAGGAAGGCTGGCGAATTGATCTTTCATAACAAGATTCAACAAAGTAGTATTGATTTCACAAGATTCGGTATTGGCAAGAGGAGCAATCGGAGTGTTATGGAAATCATTATTGTTGGTATTGGTGAAGTCACACAATTTGGTAGTATCTTGAGCCATCGCGACAAACAAGCAATCCAACACACGAGCAAACAAAAGGCAAGCGAGAAAAAGGCAAACAGAAAAGAGAGGGCGAATAAAATGGCAAGGGTGAAGTGGGGGAGAGGAAAACGAGAGGCAAGTGGCAACTAATGTAATGCGGTAGATAGGGATTGTGATGGGTACTTGATATGTTGACTTTTGCGCAGACTCCCTGGCAACGGCGCCAGAAATTCTTCTTGCTACCTCTTGAGCACTGCGTTGGATTTCCCCGAAGAGGAGAGGATGATGCAGCAAAGTAGCGTAAGTATTTCCCTCAGTTTTTGAGAACCAAGGTATCAATCCAGTAGGAGGCTACGCTCAAGTCCCTCGTACATGCACAAAACAATAGCTCAACGCAACCGACGTGATTAGGGGTTGTCAATCCCTTCACTGTCACTTACGGGAGTGAGATCTAATAGAGATGATAGATAATATTTTTGGTATTTTTGGTATAGAGATGCAAAGTGAAAAGTAAAAGGCAAAGTGAAAAAGCAAAGCAATAATAAAGTGATGGAGATTGATATGATGAGAATAGACCCGGGGGCCATAGGTTTCACTAGTGGCTTCTCTCAAGAGCATAATCAAATTACTGTTGAGAAATTGACAGAATTGAGCATAGTTATGAGAATATCTAGGTATGATCATGTATATAGGCATCACATCCGAGACAAGTAGACCGACTCCTGCCTGCATCTACTACTATTACTCCACTCATCGACCGCTATCCAGCATGCATCTAGAGTATTAAGTTAAAAACAGAGTAACGCCTTAGGCAAGATGACGTGATGTAGAGGGATAGTTTCATGCAATATGATAAAAACCCCAAATTGTTATCCTCGATGGCAACAATACAATATTTGCCTTGCTGCCCCTTCTGTCACTGGGAAAGGACACCGCAAGATTGAACCCAAATCTAAGCACGTCTCCCATGGCAAGAAAAACCAATCTAGTAGGCCAAACCAAACTGATAATTCGAAGAGACTTACAAAGATAACCAATCATACATAAAAGAATTCAGAGAAGATTCAAATATTATTCATAGATAGACTTGATCATAAACCCACAATTCATCGGTCTCAACAAACACACCGCAAAAAGAAGATTACATCGAATAGATCTCCACGAGCCAAAAAGAGAGAAGACGCCATCTAGCTAATAACTATGGACCCGAAGGTCTGAGGTAAACTACTCACACTTCATCGGAGGGGCTATGATGATGTAGAAGCCCTCCGTGATGACGGCCCTCTCTAGCGGAGCTCTGGAACAGGCCCCAGGATGGGATCTCGTGGGTACAGAAGGTTGCGCCAGTGGAATTAGGTTTTTGGCTCCGTGTCTGATCGTTTGAGGGTACGTAGGTATATATAGGAGGAAGGAGTACGTCGGTGGAGCTCCGAGGGGCCCACGAGGTAGGGGGCGCGCCCCCACCCTCATGACCGCCTCTTTTGTTCCTTGGAGTTGGGTCCAAGTCCCCTGTATCACGTTTGGTGAGAGAATCACGTTCCCGAAGGTTTCATTCCGTTTGGACTTTGATATTATGTTTCTCTGAAACTCTGAAATAGGCAAAAAACAGCAATTCCGGGCTGGGCCTCCGGTTAATAGGTTAGTCCCAAAAATAATATAAAAGTGGAAAATAAAACCCAATATAGTCCAAAACAGTAAATAATATAGCATGGAGCAATCAAAAATTATAGATACGTTGGAGACGTATCAGCGGTATTGTTGGATGAAGCGGCCCGGACCGACATTACGTGTACGCTTACGCGAGACTAGTTCTACCAGCGTGCTTTGCACACAGGTGGCTGGCGGGTGTCAGTTTCTCCAACTTTAGTTGAACCGAGTGTGGCTACGCCCGGTCCTTGAGAAGGGTAAAACAACACTAACTTGACAAACTACCGTTGTGATTTTGATGCGTAGGTAAGAACGGTTCTTGCTCAGCCCGTAGCAGCCACGTAAAACTTGCAACAACAAAGTAGACGACGTCTAACTTGTTTTTGCAGGGCATGTTGTGATGTGATATGGTCAAAGCATGATGCTAAATTTTATTGTATGAGATGATCATGTTTTGTAACCGAGTTATCGACAACTGGCAGGAGCCATATGGTTGTCGCTTTATTGTATGCAATGCAAACGACCTGTAATGATTTACTTTATCACTAAGCGGTAGCGATAGTCGTAGAAGCATAATTTTGCAAGACGACAACGATGCTACGATGGAGACCAAGGTGTCGCGCCGGTGACGATGGTGATCATGACGGTGCTTCGGAGTTGGAGATCACAAGCACAAGATGATGATCGCCATATCATATCACTTATATTGATTGCATGTGATGTTTATCTTTTATGCATCTTATCTTGCTTTGATTGACGGTAGCATTATAAGATGATCTCTCTAAATTATCAAGGTATAAGTGTTCTCCCTGAGTATGCACCGTTGTGAAAGTTCTTCGTGCTGAGACACCACGTGATGATCGGGTGTGATAGGCTCTACGTTCAAATACAACGGGTGCAAAACAGTTGCACACGCGGAATACTCAGGTTAAACTTGACGAGCCTAGCATATGCAAATATGGCCTCGGAACACTGAGACCGTAAGGTCGAGCGTGAATCATATAGTAGATATGATCAACATAGTGATGTTCACCATTGAAACTACTCCATCTCATGTGATAATCGGACATGGTTTAGTTGATTTGGATCACGTGATCACTTAGAGGATTAGATGGATGTCTATCTAAGTGGGAGTTCTTGAGTAATATGATTAATTGAACTTTAATTTATCATGAAGTTAGTCCTGGTAGTATTAGCATATCTATGTTGTAGGTCAATAGCTCGCGTTTAGCTCCCCTGTTTTATTTTGATATGTTCCTAGAGAAAACTGAGTTGAAAGATGTTAGTAGCAATGATGCGGATTGGATCCGTGATCTGAGGATTATCCTCATTGCTTCACAGAAGAATTATGTCCTTGATGCACCGCTAGGTGATAGACCTATTGCAGGAGCAGATGCAGACGTTATGAACATTTGGCTAGCTCAATATGATGACTACTTGATAGTTTAGTGCACCATACTTAACAGCTTAGAATCGGGACTTCAAAGACGTTTTGAACGTCATGGACCATATGAGATGTTCTAGGAGTTGAAGTTAATATTTCAAGCAAATACCCGAGTTGAGAGATATGAAGTCTCCAACAAGTTCTATAGCTAAAAGATGGAGGAGAATAGCTCAAGCAGTGAGCATGTGCTCAGATTGTCTGGGTACTGCAATCTCTTGAATCAAGTGGGAGTTAATCTTCCAGATAAAATAGTGATTGACAGAATTCTCTAGTCACCGTCACCAAGTTAGTAGAACTTCATGATGAACTATAATATGCAAGGGATGACGAAAACAATTCCCAAGCTCTTCGCGATGCTAAAATCGGTGAAGGTAGAAATCAAGAAAAACATCAAGTGTTGATGGTTGACAAGACCACTAGTTTCAAGAGAAAGGACAAAGGGAAGAAGGGGAACTTCAAGTAGAACGAAAAGCAAATTTCTGCTCAAGTGAAGAAGCCAAAGTCTGGACCTAAGCCTGAGACTAAGTGCTTCTACTGCAAAGGGACTGGTCACTAGAAGCGGAACCACCCCAAGTATTTGGCGGATAAGAAGGATGGCAAAGTGAACAAGCTATATTTGATATACATGTTATTGATGTGTACCTTACTAGTGTTTATAGTAGCCCCTGGGTATTTGATACTTGTTCGGTTGCTAAAAATTAGTAACTCGAAATAGTAGTTGCAGAATGAACAGAGACTAGTTAAGGGTGAAGTGACGATGTGTGTTGGAAGTGGTTCCAATATTGATATGATCATCATCGCAAACTCCGTATACTTTAGGGATTAGTGTTGAACCTAAATAAGTGTTATTTGGTGTTTGCATTGAGCATAAATATGATTTGATCATGTTTATTATAATTATTCATTTAAGTTAGAGAACAATTGTTGTTCTGTTTACATGAGTAGAACCTTCTATGGTCATACACACCAACAAAAAAGGTTTGTTGAATCTCGATCGTAGTGATACACATATTCATAATATTGAAGCCAAAAAGATGCAAAGTTAATAATGATAGTGCAACTTATTTGTGGCACTGCCGTTTAGGTCATATTGGTGTAAAACGCGTAAAGAAACTCCATGTTGATGGGCTTTTGGAATCACTTGATTATGAATCACTTGATGCTTGCGAACCATGCCTCTTGGGCAAGATGACTAAAACGCCGTTCTCCGGAACAGTGGAGCAAGCAACAAATTTGTTGGAAATCATACATACTGATGTATGTGGTCCGATGAGTGTTGAGGCTCGCGGCGGGTATCATTATTTTCTGACCTTCACAGATGATTTGATCAGATATGGGTATATATACTTGATGAAACATAAGTCTGAAACATTTGAAAAGTTCAAAGAATTTCAGAGTGAAGTGGAAAATCATCGTGACAAGAAAATAAGGTTTCTACGATCTGATCGCGGAGACAAATACTTGATTTACGAGTTTGGTCTTCAATTAAAACAATGAGGAATAGTTTCACAAATTCGTTCCACCTGGAACACCACAACATAATGGTGTGTCCGAATGTCATAACCGTACTTTATTGGATATAGTGCAATCTATGATGTTTCTTACCGATTTACCACTATAGTTTTGGGGTTATGCATTAGAGACAGCTGCATTCATGTAAAAAAAGGGGGCACCATCTAAATTCGTTTGAGACGACACTGTATGAACTATGGTTTGGCAACAAACCAAAGTTGTCATTTCTTAAAGTTTGGAGTTGCAATGCTTATGTGAAAAGGTTTCAACCTGATAAGCTCGAACCCAAATCGGAGAAATGCGTCTTCATAGGATACCCAAAGGAGACTGTTGGGTACACCTTCTAATAACAGATTTGAAGGCAAGACATTATTTGCCAAGAATGGATCCTTTCTAGAGAAGGAGTTTCTCTCGAAAGAAGTGAGTGGGAGGAAAGTAGAACTTGATGAGGTAACTGTACCTGCTCCCTTATTGGAAAGTAGTTCATCATAGAAACCGGTTCCTGTGACACCTACACCAGTTAGTGAGGAAGTTAATGATGATGATCATGAAACTTCAGAACAAGTTACTACTGATCCTCGTGGGGTAACCAGAGTAAAGATCCGCACCAGAGTGGTATGGTAATCCTGTTCTGGAGGTTATGTTACTAGACCATGATGAACCTACGAACTATGAAGAAGCGATGGTGAGCCCAGATTCCGCAAAATGGCTTGAGGCCATGAAATCTGAGATGGGATCCATGTAGCGACCATACCACAAACAGTCTGACCTCTGTGCTCAGGTGTCATTACTGGATCAGTAATGCTGACACCACATAGTACTTTGAAGGATATATAACAGAGTAGCAATCACACACTTATTACATCGAATTTCTCAAAAGAGAACTCATTACAATAAATATGGCTTAAGGCCATCTAATAACGATAACAGCGGAAGGCTTGGAAGATAAGCGAGTCCATCAACTCCAACGGCATCACTGAGTATAGAACCACAACCTAAAAGGCACCTTACTCGTCGTCTGAAAAGTCTGCAACATGAAACGTTGCAGCCCAAAAACGGGTCAGCACATGGAATATGCTGGCAATGTAACACATAGAGAGTAATGAAAGATTAAAGCTATACTGCATGCATATTTGGCTGGTGGAAAGCTCTATGGTTACAGTTTTGCGTAAAGCCAATTTTCCCTACTACAAAGGAATAAATTTATTTAACTATCATGGTGGTTGTTAAATATTGAGAATGGTTGACATCATCCTCAATTCCAATTAAAGTAATCATCATTAAAACCCAACAACATTAATTTAGAGTAACATGATGAGATTCACATGATATCCAAGTACTAGATACTCAAAACATCCATAACCGAGGACACAGCTAACCATGATTAGTTTGTACACTCTGCGGAGGTTTGCGCACTTTCCCCCACAAGACTCGATCGCCTCCGTTGGATTTCTCGCACTACATGGCGTTTGAGAAACGGATGACCGAGACACAGTCTTTCAGAAGCACTCGCACCTTACGATGGATAGACCGGTACACCTACTTTCCCCTACATCTGCTAGTCTACCCTGTAAGAGTTCGTACGACTTAATCAACTATGCCAGAGCCCATAATGGCTTGTGGCTGCACACAGAAGTTTCTAGTTTGAATAATCTCATGATCCCTTTGAGCCTGGGTGGCGGTCCATAAATAAAAACAACAGGCAATCCTGGAATACCCAGGTACCTCAATCCACCCAGATGTGTGTTTAAGTTGCCACCTTACATAAACCATTAATTAACATACTCACATCTGTCATGGATATCACTCACCCAATCCACGTCTACTAGCCTAGCATGGCATAATAAGCAAACGTAGAAGTAACTCCCAAAGGTTGATATTGAAACAGGTAATAGGTACTACCTCAACTACTTCCCATCCCACAATTTAATTAGATCCTAATCATGCAATGTTTGAGGATTTGATCTAATGCATAAAACTGGGTAGTAAAAGAGGTATGATCAAAGTGTTACTTGCCTTGCTGATGATCCGCGAAACCTAGAGATTCGAAGTAATAGGCGGCGCACTCCGGGTATTCTATCACAGACAAACAAACTAGCATACAATAATTACTCATCTAATGCATAGGTAAAACTCAAATAAGAGATCTAACCAGAAAGTTCAAGTTAAGCACTCCGGTTTGCAAAAAGAATCAAATCGAACGAAGCAACGAAAGTCAAACAGCGAAAGAAAACAACTTCGTTCTACTAATCTGGATCTAAGTCAAATTTTACAGAAGTAAAAACTTATTTAAGTTGGTTAAACGGATAGAGGGTTTCGAGACGAAACTCCAGGCGCTTGAATCGCCTGATTCTGATAAACAAGCGAAAAGTTATACTAAAACGAAAATCGGATCGGAAATCACGATTAGAAAATAATCGCGGAAAATCCGAGAAAAAGAAAAACGATGAACGGATTAACGAAAGAACGTTCGTTATCCAGATCTAAACGACGAATACGTTCGTTAAAACGAACGAACGAGCGAACGCTCGCTATTTAACCTAAACCGAAGAGTAAAAACCGATCTAATAAAAAAACAGAATCTAAAAAAACTGACGAAAACCGATCGTTTTTTTTAACCGGCGGCACGGGTTACGAGGCGAAACTCGGGCGGCATGCGGCGAGGCGGCGGCGGCGGCTCCGGCTACAGTGTGTGGCGGCGCGGCGGCGGGCAGCGGCGGGAGGCAGCGGCGCGGCGGCGGCGGCGCAGGGTCGGGCGCTAGGGTTTGGGGGCGCGGGGCTGGCTCGGGCCTCGGGCTGGCTCCCCCCCGGCTTTTAAAGCCTGCCGGGCCAGAGTCCCGGGCTGACACGGCCCGGTTAGATGGGTGCGCGTTTTTTTAAATAATTACGCGCAGAAGAAAAATAAAAAGAAATACTAAACGGACTCCCAAAATCCCAAAATAAATTTTCCCCGACTTCTAAAATCAAGCCGGAGAAAGTGAACATTTATTTGGGGCCTAAATGCAATTTTGAGAAACGCATATTTTTCCTAAATTCAAATAAAACAACGAAAAACTCCGAAATAAAATCTTATTTGATTTTATTATTAAATCCTCAATATTTCTTTATTTTGGGAAAGTCATTTTATTCCCTCTCTCATATTTTTGTAATAGAAATAATTGATGATAAAATAAATAAAATCAAATGATCCTATTCTCAAAATTTGAGAAAACTCAAATATGAAAATAATGAAATCCCCAACTCTCTCTGTGGGTCCTTGAGTTGCTTAGGATTTTTAGGATCAAAACCAAAAGCAATTAAAATATGATATGCAAAGATGATCTAATGTATAACATTCCAAATTGAAAATTTGGGATGTTACAAACCTAACCCCCTTAAGATGAATCTCGCCCTCGAGATTCGGGTTGGCTAGAAAATATGTGAGGGTGGTCTTTGAGCAAAACTTCCTCTCGTTCCCAGGTGGCTTCATCCTCCGTGTGGTGGCTCCACTGAACTTTGCAAAAATTGATAACCTTGCTGCGAGTGACTCGGTTGGCAAACTCAAGAATCTTAACTGGTTTCTCCTCATAGGTCAAATTGTTATTCAACTGAATTGCTTCCAATGGCACTGTGTCTCTCAAGGGTATGTCAGCTATCTCTGCGTGGCACTTCTTCAACTGAGAAACGTGGAATACATCATGAACTCCTGACAATCCTTCGGGCAATTCCAACTAGTAGGCTACTTCTCCCATACGTTCCAAAACTCGGTATGGTCCTACAAATCGTGGCGCTAACTTTCCCTTAACTCCAAAGGGCTTTATTGCTTGAAGTGGGGATACTCGAAGATAAACTCGGTCTCCGATTTCATAAAATGTTTCCTTGCGTTTAGAATCTGCGTAGCGCTTCTGCCTGGATTGGGCTACCTTGAGCCTATCGCGAATTAACTTCACTTTCTGTTCAGACTCCTTAATCAAATCAGGTCCAAACAACTGGCGGTCTCCAACTTCGTCCCATGACAACGGTGTCCTGCACCTCCTTCCATACAAGGCTTCGAAAGGGGCCATTTTCAAACTGGTTTGATAGCTGTTGGTGTAAGAGAACTCTGCATATGGCAAATTGTCGTCCGAGCTAGATCCATAATTTAGCGCACTAGCTCTCAGCATATCCTCCAAAATCTGATTAACTCTCTCGGTCTGTCCATCTGTTTGTGGATGAAAAGCTATACTAAACTCTAGCCTGATACCCAAAGTTTCGTGCAACTGCTTCCAGAACTTTGAGGTAAACTGGGTTCCTCTATCCGATTCGATACTCCTCGGAACTCCATGCAGACATACGATCCTGGTCATGTATATCTTTGCCAACTTAGCACTGGTGTAAGTGGTCTTTACTGGGATGAAATGAGCTACCTTCGTCAACCGACCAACTACAACCCAAATCGAGTCATAGCCGGAACGAGTCCTTGGTAATCCCGTGATAAAATCCATGCCTAGCTTATCCCACTTCCATTCGGATATCGGCAATGGCTGCAACAATCCTGCTGGCTTCTGATGCTCTGCCTTTACTCTCTGACATACATCACAAACTGCTACATACTCTGCAATATCTTTCTTCATTCTGGTCCACAAGAAAGTATCCTTCAAATCCAAATACATCTTGGTATTTCCTGGGTGAATCGGATACGGTGAATCATGCGCCTCTTGCAGAATCAACTTCCTGATCTTCGTGTCATTGGGCACATAAACACGGTCTTCAAACCATAGGGTATCATGCTCATCTTCACGAAAACCTTTAGCTTTTCCTTCGCTCATTTTCTCCTTTATAGAGGCAATCTCCTTGTCAGTCTTCTGAGCTTCTCTGATTCTATCCATCAAAGTTGACTCAATCTCCAACGCTGCTACATAGCCTCTCGGAACTATTTCCAAACATAGCTCACGAAGATCCTCGGTTAACTCCTTTGGCAATTCTCCCGTCATTAGTGTATTGACATGGCTCTTACGGCTCAATGCGTCAGCTACTACATTAGCCTTTCCGGGATTGTAATGAAATCTCATATCATAATCCTTGATGAGTTCCAACCATCTCCTTTGTCTGAGGTTTAACTCGTTTTGTGTGAAGATGTACTTCAAACTTTTGTGATCCGTGTACACCTCACAATGGTTTCCAATGAGGAAATGTCTCCATGTTTTCAATGCATGCACTACGGCTGCCAACTCCAAATCATGCGTGGCATAATTCAATTCGTGAGGCTTCAGTTGTCGTGAAGCATACGAAACAACTCTTCCCTCTTGCATAAGCACTGCTCCAATTCCTCGACGTGAAGCGTCGCAATGCACCTCATAATCCTTGGTCTGATCTGGCAGAATCAACACTGGTGAGGTAACCAAATGTTTCTTCAATTCCTGGAAACTAGCCTCACGCTCCTCAGTCCATATGAACTTGGTATCCTTCTTCAGCAACTCCGTCATAGGCTTTGCAATCTTTGAGAAGTTCTCAATAAATCTCCGGTAGTATCCTGCGAGTCCAAGAAAACTCCGGATCTCTCCAACTGTTGTTGGTGCTTCCCAATTGGTCACAGTGATAACCTTTGTGGGGTCAACTGCTATTCCTTCTCCAGATATAACGTGTTCGAGGAATCCTACTTCCTTCAACCAAAACTCACATTTGCTGAACTTGGCATATAACTGATGTTCTCTGAGTTTCTCCAGTACCAATCGCAAATGTTCCTTATGCTCTTCTTCATTCTTCGAATAAACCAAAATATCATCAATGAACACCACGACGAACTTATCCAAAAACTCCATAAACACTTTGTTCATCATATTCATAAAATAGGCAGGTGCGTTAGTCAGACCAAATGACATAACGGTATACTCATACAGCCCATATCTTGTGGTGAAGGCTGTCTTAGGTATGTCTCGAATCTTCAACTAATGGTACCCTGATCGCAAATCGATCTTGGAAAACACTTTAGCTCCTTGCAATCGATCAAATAGATCATTTATCATCGATAGTGGGTACTTGTTCTTGATCGTTACCTCATTCAATCCGCGGTAATCAACAACCATCCTTAACGATCCATCCTTCTTCTCCACTAGAAGTACTGGTGATCCCCAAGGCGAAGAACTTGGGCGAATGTAACCTTTATCCAGTAACTCCTTAATCTGCTTCTTAATCTCCACCAAATCCTTTGCGGGCATCCTGTATGGTCTCTTCGATATTGGCCCTGTGCCTGGCAAAAGCTCAATCAAAAACTCAATATCTCTATCCGGTGGCATGCCTGGCAACTCTTCTGGAAATACGTCAGGGAAATCCTTTACCACTGGTGCTTCCTTCTGCACAACTCCTGTCAAGGAATTTACTTGGGTCCTGTTTGGCGCATGCCGGGATACATACTTGATCCTTCTTCCTTCTGGCGTTGTGAGCAAAATTGTCTTACTTGCGCAATTGATGTTTCCTCCATACATCGACAGCCAATCCATACCGAGAATTACATCCAAACCTTGGGATTCCAGAATAATTAAATCCGTTGGGAAAACATGCCTTCCTATACTTAATGGCACTTGAAAACATCCTTGACTGGCCATGTACTCTGCTCCTGGTGAGCTTACTACCATAGGTGTTTTGAGAATCCTAGTGGGCAGGCTATACTTATCCACAAATCCCCTTGATATGTATGAATGTGATGCACCAGTATCAAAAAGAACGAGTGCAGTAAATGACTTAACCAAAAACTTACCGATTACTGCATCAGGCTGAGCTTCAACCTCCTCCACATTAACGTGGTTCACCTGTCCCCTGTTGAAATGGTTCGGCTTCTTTCCAGAGCTTCCATTGCCATTTTGGCCTTCAAGACATTCATTGGCATAATGTCCTGTCTTCGAGCACTTGAAACAGGTGACTTGGCTTAGGTCTCTCTTGGCTGGGGTTGATGGGGTGGTACGGTTCTAGCCGTTGCTTCCTCCATTCCCATTACCATTCTTGGAGCCATTATGGTTGTGTGAGCTACCTCCTCCATGGGTATGCTGAAAAGGAACTCCCGATTTAGGGGTAAGACGGGGCTTCTGCTGAGCTCCTGAATTATACTTCCCCTGTCCATACTTCCTCTTGCGGTTTTCATTCTGCTGCTGCTTCCCTCAATCATAAGAGCACGGTCTACCAACTCCTAGTAATTGTTGAAGCTTGCTACCATCAACTGCATACTCAGCTCGTCATTCAGTCCTTCCAGAAACTTCTCCTGCTTAGCTGCATCCGTAGCAACGTCATCTGGGGCATAACGTGCTAGCTTACTAAAGTCATCCACATACTGGCCAACTGTCCGTCCTCCTTGGCGCAAGTTGCGAAACTCATGCTTCTTCATGGACATAGCTCCTGCTGAAACATGGGCAGTACAGAAAGCTTGCTGAAACTGATCCCATGTGACAGTGTCTACAGGGTAAGTGGCTGTAAAATTCTCCCACCATGCTACTGCTGGTCCCTCAAGCTGATGTGCGGCAAATTTCACCTTTTCCCCGTCTGTACATCCTGCAGTGGTCGACTCCCTCCCTGTCTTGTAGAGCCAATCATCTGCTACTATCGGCTCGGTGCTACTAGGAAACACCGGCGGATTCAGCCTAAGAAAACGGGTTAAGTGATCAACTGGTGGTGGCGGCGGTGGGTTGTTGTTGTTGTGGTGGTTCTGTACTAACAACTGCATCAAGGCATTCTTCTGCTGGATCAACTGAGTGAGCTCAGGTGGGAAAGCAAATCCATTGTCACGTCTCGGAGGCATCTGAGGGTTTAGAAAGGATGAGAATTAAGAATAGAATGAGGTCTAAAGAGAAAACACTACCCAAATGGACATGAGGCAAATGCACACAAAATCACTTCATTCAATCAAACAAGGCATACAATCGGTCTAGAACTATCGCAAAAGTGCGTGGACTATACTATGTACATGGTGGGACACTACTACTATTATGGTAGTCGACTAGAAAAACTGCTCCGATGAAGACTCCATGATATCTGCTCCAGCTTCGTCTTCGAAATCATCATCACTAGGATCGGATTCGGTGTCGTCAATGATGATGTAGTTCTCTGGACAGGTGCAATCTTCATCTCCTCCTCCGGGTGCTGAATTCCCCATGAGTTCTTCAATCTTCTCCTTAAGATCAACGTTTTGTCTCACTAGAGCTACGATCTCATCCATGTAGTCCTTGCGAGTGGCCTTCAGTTCTCATTCTAGCTCAATAATCTTGGCTTTTGCTTTCTTCAACTCCATCATGTCTGTGCATATCTGGTTCTCCTGGCGTCGAATGTGCTGGTTTAACTCCTGGATGGAAGCTGCAATGGATCTATCCTTCTTGGTGCTAACTATCTCCCATTGTTCATCTCGGCGTCTGCAAATCTGGTAGATAGTATCCTTGAGGTCATCTTGATAAACTTCTCCAATGCGTCCCATGGTTATGTGAGCGGCCATGCTCTTTCCCAGACTCCAGGTTGGTGCAATAAAAACACACTCTATGGGCTCCGTAACTGGCGCGAACGTCCTTCCTGGAACTTGAGCTTGAATCTTCCAACGCTCCTCTTCGGGTAAAGTGGCGTTGTAGGTCCCGGTGAAGCTTGGTATTCCAATGCTCAGGTACTTAGTGACTTCCTTCAGGTGTCGTCCAAAAGGTGTATCTTCATCCGGCTGCGTGAACTTGATCCTCGCTTCCGTCATCCTAAAAGAGTAGAAAAGATGAGGAGTCAGAAATGAGAAGAGAGTAGTGATTCTAGGGCTTTAGCTTCGTGGTCTTGTCCTACAGTCAGCGTGTGCTCTGATACCATCTCTGTAGCGACCAGACCTCAAACAGTCTGACCTCTGTGCTCAGGTGTCATCCCTGGATCAGTAATGCTGACACCACACAGTACTTTGAAGGATTTATAACAGAGTAGCAATCACACACTTATTACATCGAATGTCTCAAAAGAGAACTCATTACAATAAATATAGCTTAAGGCCATCTAATAACGATAACAACGGAAGGCTTGGAAGATAAGCGAGTCCATCAACTCCAACGGCATCGCTGAGTATAGAACCACGACCTAAAAGGCACCTTACTCGTCGTCTGAAAAGTCTGCAACATGAAACGTTGCAGCCCAAAAACGGGTCAGCACATGGAATATGCTGGCAATGTAACACATAGAGAGTAATGAAAGATTAAAGCTATACTGCATGCATATTTGGCTGGTGGAAAGCTCTATGGTTACAGTTTTGCGTAAAGCCAATTTTTCCCTACTACAAAGGAATAAATTTATTTAACTATCATGGTGGTTGTTAAATATTGAGAATGGTTGACATCATCCTCAATTCCAATTAAAGTAATCATCATTAAAACCCAACAACATTAATTTAGAGTAACATGATGAGATTCACATGATATCCAAGTACTAGATACTCAAAACATCCATAACCGAGGACACAACTAACCATGATTAGTTTGTACACTCTGCGGAGGTTTGCGCACTTTCCCCCACAAGACTCGATCGCCTCCGTTGGATTTCTCGCACTACATGGCGTTTGAGAAACGGATGACCGAGACACAGTCTTTCAGAAGCACTCGCACCTTACGATGGATAGACCGGTACACCTACTTTCCCCTACATCTGCTAGTCTACCCTGTAAGAGTTCGTACGACTTAATCAACTATGCCAGAGCCCATAATGGCTTGTGGCTGCACACAGAAGTTTCTAGTTTGAATAATCTCATGATCCCTTTGAGCCTGGGTGGCGGTCCATAAATAAAAACAACAGGCAATCCTGGAATACCCAGGTACCTCAATCCACCCAGATGTGTGTTTAAGTTGCCACCTTACATAAACCATTAATTAACATACTCACATCTGTCATGGATATCACTCACCCAATCCACGTCTACTAGCCTAGCATGGCATAATAAGCAAACGTAGAAGTAACTCCCAAAGGTTGATATTGAAACAGGTAATAGGTACTACCTCAACTACTTCCCATCCCACAATTTAATTAGATCCTAATCATGCAATGTTTGAGGATTTGATCTAATGCATAAAACTGGGTAGTAAAAGAGGTATGATCAAAGTGTTACTTGCCTTGCTGATGATCCGCGAAACCTAGAGATTCGAAGTAATAGGCGGCGCACTCCGGGTATTCTATCACAGACAAACAAACCAGCATACAATAATTACTCATCTAATGCATAGGTAAAACTCAAATAAGAGATCTAACCAGAAAGTTCAAGTTAAGCACTCCGGTTTGCAAAAAGAATCAAATCGAACGAAGCAACGAAAGTCAAACAGCGAAAGAAAACAACTTCGTTCTACTAATCTGGATCTAAGTCAAATTTTACAGAAGTAAAAACTTATTTAAGTTGGTTAAACGGATAGAGGGTTTCGAGACGAAACTCCAGGCGCTTGAATCGCCTGATTCTGATAAACAAGCGAAAAGTTATACTAAAACGAAAATCGGATCGGAAATCACGATTAGAAAATAATCGCGGAAAATCCGAGAAAAAGAAAAACGATGAACGGATTAACGAAAGAACGTTCGTTATCCAGATCTAAACGACGAATACGTTCGTTAAAACGAACGAACGAGCGAACGCTCGCTATTTAACCTAAACCGAAGAGTAAAAACCGATCTAATAAAAAAACAGAATCTAAAAAAACTGACGAAAACCGATCGTTTTTTTTAACCGGCGGCACGGGTTACGAGGCGAAACTCGGGCGGCATGCGGCGCGGCGGCGGCGGCGGCTCCGGCTACAGTGTGTGGCGGCGCGGCGGCGGGCGGCGGCGGCAGGCAGCGGCGCGGCGGCGGCGGCGCAGGGTCAGGCGCTAGGGTTTGGGGGCGCGGGGCTGGCTCGGGCCTCGGGCTGGCTCCCCCCCGGCTTTTAAAGCCTGCCGGGCCAGAGTCCCGGGCTGACACGGCCCGGTTAGATGGGTGCGCGTTTTTTTAAATAATTACGCGCAGAAGAAAAATAAAAAGAAATACTAAACGGACTCCCAAAATCCCAAAATAAATTTTCCCCGACTTCTAAAATCAAGCCGGAGAAAGTGAACATTTATTTGGGGCCTAAATGCAATTTTGAGAAACGCATATTTTTCCTAAATTCAAATAAAACAACGAAAAACTCCGAAATAAAATCTTATTTGATTTTATTATTAAATCCTCAATATTTCTTTATTTTGGGAAAGTCATTTTATTCCCTCTCTCATATTTTTGTAATAGAAATAATTGATGATAAAATAAATAAAATCAAATGATCCTATTCTCAAAATTTGAGAAAACTCAAATATGAAAATAATGAAATCCCCAACTCTCTCTGTGGGTCCTTGAGTTGCTTAGGATTTTTAGGATCAAAACCAAAAGCAATTAAAATATGATATGCAAAGATGATCTAATGTATAACATTCCAAATTGAAAATTTGGGATGTTACAAACCTAACCCCCTTAAGATGAATCTCGCCCACAATTTAATTAGATCCTAATCATGCAATGCTTGAGGATTTGATCTAATGCATAAAACTGGGTAGTAAAAGAGGTATGATCAAAGTGTTACTTGCCTTGCTGATGATCCATGAAACCTAGAGACTCGAAGTAACAGGCTGCGCACTCCGGATATTCTATCGCAGACAAACAAACAAGCATACAATAAGTACTCATTTAATGCACAGGTGAAACTCAAATAAGAGATCTAACCAGAAAGTGCAAGTTAAGAACTCCGCTTTGCAAAAAGAATCAAATCGAACGAAGCAACGATGTCAAACAGCGAAAGAAAACAACTTCGTTCTACTAATCTGGATCTAAGTCAAATTTTACAGAAGTAAAAACTTGTTTAAGTTGGTTAAACGGATAGAGGGGTTCGATACGAAACTCCACGTGCTTGAATCGCCTGATTCAGATAAACGAGCGAAAAGTTATACTAAAACAAAAATCGGATCAGAAATCGCGATTAGAAAATAATCGTGGAAAATCCGAGAAAAAGAAAAACGACGAACGGATTAACGAACGGACGTTCGTTATCCAGATCTAAACGACGAATATGATCGTTAAAACGAACGTACGAGCGAACGTTCGTTATTTAACCTAAACCGAAGAATAAAAACCGATCTAATAAAAAAACGGAATCTAAAAAATCCGGCGGCACGGGTTACGAGGCGAACCTCGGGCGGCGTGCGGCAAGGCGGCGGCGGCGGCTCCTGCGACGGCGTGTGGCGGCGTGGCGGCGGGCTGCGGCGGCGCGGGGTCGGGCGCTAGGGTTTGGGGGTGCGGGGCTGGCTCGGGCCTTGGGCTGGCTCCCCCCCGACTTTTAAAGCCTGCCGGGCCAGAGTCCTGGGCGGACACGGCCCGGTTAGGTCGGTGCGCGTTTTTTTAAATAATTACGTGCAGAAGAAAAATAAAAAGAAATACTAAACGGACTCAAAAAATCCCGAAATAAATTTTCCCCGACATCTAAAATTAAGCCGGACAAAGTGAACATTTATTTGGGGCCCAAATGCAATTTTAGAAAACGCATATTTTTCCTAAATTCAAATAAAACAACGAAAAACTCCGAAATAAAATCTTATTTGATTTTATTATTAAATCCTCAAAATTTCTTTATTTTGGGAAAGTCATTTTATTCCCTCTCTCATATTTTTGTAATAGAAATAATTGATGATAAAATAAATAAAATCAAATGATCCTATTCTCAAAATTTGAGAAAACTCAAATATGAAAATAAGGAAATCCCCAACTCTCTCCGTGGGTCCTTGAGTTGCTTAGGATTTTTAGGATCGAAACCAAAAGCAATTAAAATATGATATGCAAAGATTATCTAATGTATAACATTCCAAATTGAAAATTTGGGATGTTACAATCCATGTATGAGAACAAAGTGTGGACTTTGGTTGACTTGCCCGATGATCGGCAAGCCATTGAGAATAAATGGATCTTCAAGAAGAAGACTGATGCTGACGGTAATGTTACTGTCTATAAAGCTCGACTTGTTGCAAAAGGTTTCAAGGGATTGACTACGATGAGACTTTCTCACCCGTAGCGATGCTTAAGTCTGTCCGAATCATGTTAGCAATTGCCGCATTTTATGATTATGAAATTTGGCAAATGGATGCAAAGACTGCATTCCTGAATGGATTTTTGGAAAAAGAGTTGTATATGATGCAACCTGAAGGTTTTATCGATCCAAAGAATGCTAACAAAGTGTGCAAGCTCCAGCGATCCATCTATGGACTGGTGCAAGTATCTCGGAGTTGGAATATACGCTTTGATGAGTTGATCAAAGCATATAGTTTATACAAACTTGCGGTGAAGCTTGTATTTACAAGAAAGTGAGTGGGAGCACTACAACATTTCTGATAAGTATATGTGAATGACATATTTTTGATCGGAAATAATGTAGTATTTTCTGGAAAGCATAAAGGAGTATTTGAAAGGAGTTTTCAAAGAAAGACCTCGGTGAAGCTGCTTACATATTGAGCATCAATATCTATAGAGATAGATCAAGACGCTTGATAAGTTTTTTCAATGAGTACATACCTTCACAAGATTTTGAAGTAGTTCAAAATGGAACAGTCAAAGAAAGAGTTCTTGGTTGTGTTACAAGGTGTGAAATTGAGTAAGACTCAAAGCCCGACCATGACAGAAGATAGAAAGAGAAGGAAAGTCATTCCCTATGCCTCAGCCATAGGTTCTATAAAGTATGCCATGCCGTGTACCAGATCTATTGTATACCCTACACTGAGTTTTGCAAGGGAGTACAATAGTGATCTAGGAGTAGATCACTGGACAATGGTCAAAATTATCCTTAGTGGAATAAGGATATGTTTCTCGATTATGGAGGTGACAAAAGGTTCATCGTAAAGAGTTACGTCGGTGCAAGCTTTGACACCAATCTGGATGACTCTAAGTCTCGATCTAGATGCATATTGAAAGCGGGCGCTATTAGCTAGAGTAGCTCCATGCAGAGTATTAAAGACACATAATATTTGCAAAGTACATACGGATCTGAATGTGGCAGACCCATTGACTAAACTTCTCTCACAAGCAAAACATGATCACACCTTAGTACTCTTTGGGTGTTAATCACATAGCAATGTGAACTAGATTATTGACTCTAGTAAACCCTTTGGGTGTTGGTCACATGACGATGGGTGTTAATCACATGGTAATGTGAACTATTGGTGTTATATCACATGGCGATGTGAACTAGATTATTGACTCTAGTGCAAGTGAGAGACTAAAGGAAATATGCCCTACAGGCAATAATAAAGTTATTATTTATTTCCTTATATCATGATAAATGTTTATTATTCATACTAGAATTTTATTAAGCGGAAACATGATACATGTGAATACATAGAAAAACAGAGTGTCACTAGTATGCCTCTACTTGACTAGCTCGTTGACCAAAGATGATTATGTTCCCTAGCCATAGACAAAGAGTTGTCATTTGATTAATGGGATCACATCATTAGGAGAATGATGTGATTGACTTGACCCATTCCGTTAGCTTAGCACTCGATCATTTAGTATGTTGATATTGCTTTCTTCATGACTTATACATGTTCCTATGACTATGAGACTATGCAACTCCCATTTACAGGAGGAACACTTTGTGTGCTACCAAACGTCACAACGTAACTGGGTGATTATAAAGGTGCTCTACAGGTGTCTCTGAAGGTACTTGTTGGGTTGGCGTATTACGAGATTAGGATTTGTCACTCCGATTGTCGGAGAGGTATCTCTGGGCCCACTCGATAATGCACATCACTTAAGCCTTGCAAGCATTGCAACTAATGACTTAGTTGCGGGATGATGTATTATGGAACGAGTAAAGAGACTTGCCGGTAAAGAGATTGAACTAGGTATTGAGATACCGACGGTCGAATCTCGGGCAAGTAACATACCGATGACAAAGGGAACAACGTATGTTGTTATGCGGTTTGACCGATAAAGATCTTCGTAGAATATGTGGGAGCCAATATGAGCATCCAGGTTCCGCTATTGGTTATTGACCGGAGACGTGTCTTGGTCATGTCTACATTGTTCTCGAACCCGTAGGGTCCGCACGCTTAAAGTTCGATGACGGTTATATTATGAGTTTATGTGTTTTGATGTACTGAAGGTAGTTCGGAGTCCCCGGATGAGATCGGGGACATGACGAGGAGTCTCAAAATGGTCTAGACGTAAAGATCGATATATTGGACGACTATATTCGGATATCGGAAAGGTTCCGAGTGATTCGGGTATTTTCCGGAGTACCGGAGAGTTACGGGAATTCGCCGGGGAGTATATGGGCCTTATTGGGCTTTAGGGGAAAGAGAGAGGAGAGGTTGCGCGCCCCGCATGGCCTAGTCCGAATTGGAATAGGTGGAGGGGCTGCGCCCCCTCCTTCCTTCTCTTCTCTCTCCCCTTTCCTTGACTCCTACTCCTACTACTTGGAAGGGGGGAATCCTACTCCCGGTGGGAGTAGGACTCCTCCTAGGGCGCGCCATAGAGAGGGCTGGCCCTCCCCCTCCTCCACTCCTTTATATACGGGGAGGGGGTACCCCTTGGAGACACAACAATTGATCCCTTGGATCTCTTAGCCGTGTGCGGTGCCCCCCTCCACTATAGTCCACCTCGACAATATCATAGCGGTGCTTAGGCGAAGCCCTGTGTTGGTAGAACATCATCATCGTCACCATGCCATCGTGCTGACGGAACTCTCCCTCAAAGCTCGGATGGATCGGAGTTCGAGGGATGTCATCGAGTTGAACATGTGCTGAACTCGGAGGTGCCGTGCATTCAGTACTTGATCGGTCTCATCATGAAGACGTACGACTACATCAACCGCGTTGTGCTAACGCTTCTGCTCTCGGTCTACGAGGGTACGTGGACACACTCTCCCCTCTCATTGCTATGCATCACCATGATCCTGTGTGTGCGTAGGAATTTTTTTGAAATTACTACGTTCCCCAACATGTGCATCTCTCCGCGTGCCAAAGGACAACAGGCATCTCTATTGCCTCAGGAGCTTCTGCTAGTTCCTCAGCTGCACCAAATTATTTAACTGGCCCCTCTCTGCTGAAGAAAAAGGCCACTGCTAGACGAGGCTCTCGCCCAAGTCCTCACAAGAAGCAGGTCGATTTTCAAGTGTCGTCTGATGAATACGAAGCTGATGATGAAGAACTTGCCGAAATCATCAGAGACGGGCAGGTCAAGGCCGCTAGAGCCAAAGGCACAAATGTGCCTCTTCTTTTGGATCCCAAGTTGATCCTTGATTACATTGATCTCTGGCACAAGGATCCAAATACTCCTATGCCTGACTTCAAACTGACTCCTGGTCAAAGTCATATGCTGACTGCCTTCATCCAAGAAGAAAAATGGAAATTTGAAAAGGCAAGGCAGATCAAGAAATCGCAGTACAGGAAGGAGCACTTCCTGAAGAAAAATGTTGTCTCTATGACAACTCAAGAACTTGTCACTATTCAATCTGAGATCAAGAAACTCAGTGATGAATTTGACGTATACCGTGCTGACTGGCTTGGAGCCAAAGTCAGGCTTGTGAATTTGACTGAAAAGTTCGCTTGCAATGTTGCAGCCCCAACGCAACAAGCAAATCCTCAGGCTGAAGCGTCTGCTCAGCCAACTGAAGAAAATGCCAGCACCACTGATGACATTCAGGCTGCTGAAGAAACTCAAAGTACCAGGGCTGATGACTGCATTCCAGCCGCTGAAGAAATTGCCAGGGCAACCACTAGTGTTGCGCCTGAAGAAACTGAAGAAGTTAGGGCAACTGCATCAGTTGTGCCTGAAGAATTTGAACAAAATTCCTCTGCTCCTCCTGCGCCTACACCAATTCTAATCCTTCCATCTGCAACAGATGTGAAGAAAACCAAGGCTGCAGAGCATGCAGCAGTGAAGAAAAGGAAGGCGTCAACTTCATCAGATTCTTCAGCTCCGAAGAAGATAAAGCCATTGACCAGCTGTTATGCAAAACCAATTGATGTTGTTACCGTCTCATCCATGCCATCAAAGGACCTTGTTCCTTTTGATGAAGAATATGTGATTCCAAGTGAATCTGATGATGACATTCCCTCTGCTGCTTTGTCAGAGCAGTTGGATGAAGAAATTGAAGCAGATACAATCCCTTCAACCCCACAAGTGTCATCGTCCATGTCTCAGTTCACTGCTGAAGAGGTCGGCGTTGTAGAAAAAGAAGAAGATGAAGATGTGGACATTGGGTGTACAACACCAGTGCTGAATGATGACTTTTGGGAAAGTCAGCACCCCAACTCTCCTCTGTTCACACTACTTCAACAAATTCCTCAATCCCCTGTCAACACTCCTCTATTCTTGGCACATAGAGCAATTCCCTGACGAGAGAGTTGGGGTGCTGACTTTCCTCAAAGGCCACGACTCGTTTGATGAGGAAGTTGTTGGCATCATGAAGAATCTGCTGTTCAAGATTATGCATGGCATTCCTGTCAACTATCATGATTTCTTCATGAGGACTCTGGCAAATGTTGCACTCTCTCTGTTTGAGTTGAAGCCTTATGCTCCTTGGATTATGAGATTCCTCAGAACAAGGTCTTCACTCAACTACAAGGCTGATTTACAGAATCATCTCAGCTACTTGCCCCCAATCGAAGTTTTCGAGCGGACATATTCCTCAGCTGATGAGAAGGGCAAGGCACCAGCTGTTATAAATGAAGGCATTCGTCCATTGGATGGTCAGTTTCGCAAAGTTGCATCTTATTCCACCAATGATGACTCTGCCACTCATGACTCTGCTGCCAATGCATCCAAGCCTACTCCTCAAGCCACAGCTCCAAGGGTGATGACTGACCATGAGCTGCTTCATCGTCTTTATCAGAAGGTCGATCGAAACCATAAATGGGTTAAGCATCAGTTTGGTTCTATTCTTCACAACATGACTGCTACACATAATGCAGTGAAGAAAAACCATTACTACCTCCATGAAATCTTTGGTCGCACCTGGGCTGTTCTGTCACATCTATATGGTGAAGAAGATCTGAAGCAAATGGGTCTCAAGGAGGATTTTGACTGGTCTACACCTCCTCCGAAGAAATACAAGAAGGTCAAGGTTCCTTCCTTGGTGGCCAGCTCCTGTTCCTCATCGCGACACCGACGAGTATGAAGACTTGGACGACACTGTGGCAGGCCCTACTACAACACACGACCCCAACAACACTAGCACTCCTTCATCAACTTGATATTCTTCAGGGGCGTTAGTCCTCATTTTTCGATCATTTTGGTCATTCGATGACAAAGGGGGAGAAACTTGAGTTAGTCTTCAAGCGGGTCTATCTTATATGGACGTTTTTTTTCTTAAGTTACAACTCTCATTCTTATGAAGACTTTGCTGGATCGAGTTGTAAACTTAAACTTTATGGTGGCCTGATACTTTTGCTGAGCTTTTCTGCATGCTTTTTCCTCATTAATGTTTATGCGAGCATGCTGAATTTCATCAGTCACCATATTTCATCATGCATTTCAAATTCTTCATATATTATGTCAAATGCGTGTACGAATTACAAGATATAGGGGGAGATCTCCATGATTCTACTCTTCAAGTGTGCATTGCTTCAAAGCAAATTCCTCACTATGCACATCTTCAGGGGGAGTTCTTCTATATCTTGAAATCAAATTCCTCAATTTCAGTATTTACACTTCATATGTTTATCCCTGTTGAAAACTTAACCTATATTGTCATCAATCACCAAAAAGGGGGAGATTGTAAGTGCATCTAGTGCCCCTTAGTGATTTTGGTGTATTGAAGACTTATAGGTTAAGGGACTAATGTGTTTTTGAGTGTACACAAGTCTATAAGTCTACGAGGAGTCTGATATTTACAGAGAAAGTCGACCCCTAAAAATGAAGTTCTTTGACTGAAGACTTTGGATTTCTGAAGACTTTCTGAAGAAATTGGTGTGACCTTGAAGACTAGGTATCCATTCGAGGAACATGAAGCGTGAAGACTTTTGTTTTCGTAGTTTCATTTTCTCTTTCTTTAGTCATAGGAAGCACCATACTGTTAAAGGGGGTCGAGGAAATACTAAGGAAAAATTTCCAAGTGATGCTCAACTCAAAATCCTACACCTACCAATTCCTTCGAGTGAAGCCATTGGAAATCTCATACAGTTCAGTCATATACTTCAGTGACAGAGACAAAGTTCTTCTGGTCTCTGAGGAATTTGTTCTGACTGAGGAGTTAGGAATTCGCCAGTGCGGGTTGCCTACACAGCGAGGAACTTGATAGCCCTGAGGAATTTGATACTCAAATTTCCGACCGTTGTTGTGCCTTGTGCCAACTGTCCCAAAATATCTACCCACCTAACGGTCATATCATTGAAGGGCATTTATGTCTTATCATGTCGGGCTGCTCCCTAGGCTATAAATATCCGCCCCCTACAACCACTAGTTTGTTGGCTGCTCCGAGAGAAACTGACACTTGTCATTTGAGAGCATCCCATCCTCCGAGGACTTTGAGCGAAAATCATCAAGTGAGGAAAACCCAAACACCTACAAACCCAAAGTGATTGAGCATCACTAAAGAGATTGATCTTGCGTAGATCCGACGCTTGTTACCTTTGAAGATTGTGCTTCTTCCAAACGGTTAGGCATCATGGTCTAGAGCATCCAAGAGGAAATTGTGGATCACCAAGTGACCGAGTTTGTGAAGGTTTGGAAGTCACCTAAAGACTTACCACGAGTGATTGGGCAAGGTCTGTGTGACCTTAGCTCAAGGAGAATACTGTGAGGACTGTGTGTCCTCAGGTTTAAATACCTAGCCGATCCAACCAGACGTACAACTCAGACAGCAGTTGGAACTGGTCTACCAAATCATTGTCTTCACCAAGCTTACTGGTTCTATTTGCTCAACTCTTTCATTTCCTCATTACCTTGTTGTGTGCTTGTTCATATCTGTTTGAAGATTTTGACTGAAGACTTTCTCAATTTCCACAGTTCAATTTCTTCAGTCTGTTTGTCTTTATCCTGTGTTTATACTTTCTGTACTCTGTGCTTGTCTTCATTTCATCATGATGACCATGCCTATGTTCTGTTACGTTTACATCTGAGTACTTATTCCGCTGCAAGTAGTTCTTCACTTAGAAATTTCCTCACCCTGAAATTCCTCAGAGAAGAATTCATAAAAATCGCCTATTCACCCCCCTCTAGTCGATATAACGCACTTTCAAGCGCCAAGCGCGACTCCGTCCCACCTAACATCTTTCTGGAAAGGCTTTTCAAGCCATCCGTGGTGTGGCAAGGGGAGAGCGGCACTACCAGTCTGAACCCCAACACAACCCCCGATTCCGAACACACCGATACCACCGGGGGCTCAACCACCGAAGTAACACTATCGGCCCATCTCATTATGGCAGTAATTGCCCCTTGGACCGAACCCTTCTTGGCCTACCTCAATAGGAAAGAACTCCCTGAAGACCAGAACGAGGCCCGCCGCATTGTCCGGCGTTGGAAGGCCTACAAGGTTCATGAAGGAGAGCTCTAGAAGAAAAGAGCTACCGGAGTCCTTCAAAAATGTATCTCCGAGGAGGAGGGGCGGCAGCTCTTGGCTGAAATTCATGCCGGTCTCGGCGGCCACCACGCCGCAGCTCGGGCCTTGGTTAGCAAGGCCTTCTGTACAGGTTTTTATTGGCCGACGGCCTGAGCAGACGCGCTGGACCTTGTCCAACGTTGCGTCGGATGCCAGCTTTTCGCCAACCAGAGCCATATGCCACCTACTGCTTTGCAAACAATCCCCATCACTTGGCCTTTCGCGGTCTGGGGGCTTGATATGGTCAGACCCCTTAAAGGAGGAAGCCATAAGAAAAAATATATGCTGGTCATGGTGGACAAATTCACCAAGTGGATAGAGGCCAAACTAGTTAAAACGGCCGAAGCCGAACCAGTAATAGACTTTATATCCGGCGTTGTACACCGTTACGGTGTTCCACACAACATCATCACTGATAATGGCTCCAACTTCACAGTCGATGAGGTAAAAACTTGGTGTGCCAATCTGGGCATTAAGCTCGATTACGCCTCCGTCTATCACCCACAAACAAACGGTCAAGTCGAACGGGCCAATGGTCTTATTAGGAGCGGCATCAAACCCAGGCTGGTGCGGTCTTTGAAGGAATCAGACAAGCACTGGGTGCAGGAGCTCGACTTCGTACTCTGGGGGCTGCGGACCATGCCCAATCGCACTACCGGATACACGCCTTTTTTCATGGCGTACGGCGCAGAGGCTGTGCTACCCTGCGACATTATACATGACACACCTCGGGTGCGCATGTACGAAGAGAGAGAGGCCGATCTCAATCGCCAGGGCAGCCTAGACACCCTGGAGGAGGAGCGCGACGTTGCAAAAGCATGTTCCGCATTTTATCAACAACAGGCTCGCAGATATCAAAGCAGAGAAGTTCGGGCCAAGACTTATAACATTAGCGAACTCGTTCTACGCTTGCCGGAGAAGAAAAAGGACAAACTCAAGGCCAAATGGGAGGGTCCCTTCATCATTTACGAAATTCTCACCAGAGGAGCGTACCGCCTGCGTGATGCATCAAACAATCGCCACGAGCCAAACCCCTGGAACGCGGCCAGACTCCGAAGATTGTATGGCTAAGCACCGAACTCTTTGTTCGTCTCCTTCTCCCTGCTATTTCCATAATACCTTTTTCTTTCTTTCTCTCTTTTTTCGTTTTTTCTTCAGCCTTACAACTTTCGTGCAGTTAGACCGTGGAGGCCTGACACATACATCTTTAAAAATGTACATCCATTATACCTGGGGGCTTCTTGATCAGAAGCTTGCTATTATTATTTCCCGGGCATCAAGCTCATCACATATGCACTTTTTCCATATGTACCGCTTCTTCGCCATTATATGCATCAATATGACTTAAGTTTTGGCCAAGCTGGGTTGCCTGGTGATACGTCTCCGTCGTATCTACTTCTCCAAACACTTTTGCCCTTGTTTTGGACTCTAACTTGCATGATTTGAATGGAACTAACCCGGACTGGTGCTATTTTCAGCAGAATTGCCATGATGTTGTTTTATGTGCAGAAAACAAAAGTTCTTGGAATGACCTGAAACTCCACAGAACATCTAGTTAAAAATAAAAAAATCCTTGCCAAAGATGAAGACCAGGGGGCCCACACCCTGTCCACGAGGGTGCCCCCCCTAGGGCGCGCCCGCCTACATCGTGGGCCCCCTGGAACTCCTCTGACGCCAACTCCAACTCTATATATTTGCTTTCGGAGATAAAAAATAAAGGAGAGAAATCATCGCGGTTTACGATATGGAGCCGCCGCCAAGCCCTAAAACCTCTCGGGAGGGCTGATCTGGAGTCCGTTCGGGGCTCCGGAGAGGGGGATTCATCGTCGTCGTCATCGTCAACCATCCTCCATCACCAATTTGATGATGCTCACCGCCGTGCGTGAGTAATTCCATCGTAGGCTTGCTGGACGGTGTTGGGTTTGATGAGATCTATCATGTAATCGAGTTAGTTTTGGTAGGGTTTGATCCCTAGTATCCAGTATGTTCTGAGACTGATGTTGCTATTACTTTGCTATGCTTAATGCTTGTCACTAGGGCCCGAGTGCCATGATTTCAGATCTGAACCTATTATGTTTTCATGAATATATATGAGTTCTTGATCCTATCTTGCAAGTCTATAGTCACCTACTATGTGTTATGATCCGGCAACCCCGAAGTGACAATAATCGGGACCACTCCCATGACTGTAGTTTGAGGAGTTCATGTATTCACTATGTGCTAATGCTTTGTTCTGGTTCTCTATTAAAAGGAGGCTTTAATATCCCTTAGTTTCCATTAGGACCCCGCTTCCACGGGAGGGTAGGACAAAAGATGTCATGCAAGTTCTTTTCCATAAGCATGTATGACTATATTCGGAATACATGCCTACATTACATTGATGAATTGGAGCTAGTTCTGTGTCACCCTATGTTATGAGTGTTACATGATGAACCGCATCCGGCATAATTATCCATCACCGATCCAATGCCTATGAGCTTTCCATATACTGGTTTACGCTTATTTACTTTCCCGTTGCTATTGTTACAATCACTACAAAACACCAAAAATATTACTTTTGCTTTCATTACTCTTTTGTTACCGTTACCACTACTATCATATTACTTTGCTACTAAACACTTTGCTGCAGATACTAAGTTATCCAGGTGTGGTTGAATTGACAACTCAACTGCTAATACTTGAGAATATTCTTTGGCTCCCCTTGTGTCGAATCAATAAATTTGGGTTGAATACTCTACCCTCGAAAGCTGTTGCGATCCCCTACACTTGTGGGTTATCAAGACTTATTTCTGGCGCCGTTGCCGGGGAGCATAGATCTATTCTTTGAGTCACTTGGGATTTATATCTGCTGGTCACTATGAAGAACTTGAAAGACGCTAAGACAACAATTTATCCCTCAACTACGAGGGGAGGTAAGGAACTGCCATCTAGCTCTGCACTTGATTCACCTTCTGTTTTGAGTAAGCTTGCGACACCTAAACCTGCTTCTGTTAATCGTTCAGATATGTCGCATGTTATTGATGATGCCACTTATGCTATGCATGATACTTATGATGAAACTACTTCTATGCTTGATACTACTATGCCCCTTAGTGAATTTCTTGATGAACAAATTGCTAGGGCTAGAGAGAAAGAAATTATTGAAACTGATTATATTGATGAAAGTGATGATGAAGATAGGCCTGTTATTCCTGAGGGTTATGTTTTTTATAAAGAAGCTTCTGCAGCTATTTTAGCTTGCAAAGATAGTTATGAACTCAAGAGGCTATTAATTAAATGGAACAAGGAATCTCTTAGAGATAGAATGAAACTTGACCCTGCTTTTGAACTTCACCTATTTGTGTTGCCGATAAGGATTATGAATTCTCTGTTGATCCTGATATAATTACTTTGGTTGAATCTGATCCTTTTCATGGCTATGAATCCGAAACTGTTGTGGCGCATCTTACTAAATTAAATGATATAGCCACCCTCTTCACTAATGATGAGAGATCTCACTACTTTTATATCCTTAAAATATTTCCGTTCTCATTAAAGGGTGATGCTAAGATATGGTTTAATTCTCTTGATCCTGGTTGTGTGCGTAGTCCCTAGGATATGATTTACTACTTCTCTGCTAAATATTTCCCTGCTCATAAGAAACAAGCTGCTTTAAAGGAAATATACAACTTTGTGCAAATTGAAGAAGAGAGTCTCCCACAAGCTTGGGGGAGGCTTCTCAAGTTACTTAATGTTTTGTCTGATCATCCTCTTAAGAAAAATGAAATACTTGATATCTTTTATAATGGACTAACTGATGCTTCCAGAGATTACCTGGATAGTTGTGTTGGTTCTCTTTTCAGGGAAAGAACACTGGATGAAGCTGAAATTCTATTGAATAATATGTTGACAAGTGAAACAATTGGGCACCTCCTGAGCCAGCTCCTGCTCCAATTACCGAGCCTATTACTAAACCAACTCCGAAGAAGAGAGGTGTTCTATTTCTCACTCCCGAAGATATGCAAGAGGCAAAGAAATCTATGAAAGAAAAAGGAATTAAGGCTGAAGATGTTAAGAATTTACCTCCTATTGAAGAAATACATGGTCTTAATTTACCGCCTGTTGAAGAAACATATGATCTTGATCCACTACCTATTGAAGAACCTCCAGATCTTGATATCCCAACACAGGTAGTAAAGGTAAATTCTATCTATAGGTATGATAAAGCTGAAGTCCCTCCTACTAAAATGGCTAGTCAGTGCTTGGATGAGTTTGATAACTTTATGTTTAAGCAAGAAGACTTCAATGCCTATTTTGGCAGACAATTAAAACAAAATACTTATATGATTAAACACTTGGGTGATTATATGGCTAATATTAGAGGTGAACTTAAACTTGTTAGAAAACATGCTTCTATGGTTACCACTCAAGTAGAACAAGTACTTAAAGCTCAAAATGATTTGCTCAATGAAATGAATAGTAAGAAAAATGATTATGCTGTTAGAGTGGCTACTAGAACTGGTAGAATGACTCAGGAAACTTTGTATCCTGAAGGCCACCCTAAGAGAATTGAGCAAGATTCTCAGAGAAATAATATTGATGCACCTAGTTCTTCTAAGAGGAAGAAAAAGAAAAATGATAATACTTTGCAAACTTCTAGTGAACCTATTGATGAAACACCTGATAATCCAAATGATATATCTATGTCTGATGCTGAAACACAGTCTGGTAATGAACATGAACCTAATGAAAATGTTAATTATGATGTTCATGATGATGCTTAACCTAGTAAGGATAATTGTCGGTGTTCTGGGAACGGGGGTCCCCAGACTTGCCTGCCAGCGGCCTACAGCGTGGCTCAAGTGGGGGCCCAGTGCGGCCCATCTTCATTTGCTCAAGCTCAAGACCCTCGCGAGGGGCGAAGCCTCGCGGGGAGGACGACAGGAAGCTTCCTCTGGAGCAGCCTCATCAGGCAGGCTCGCGAGAAGGCGGAGAGATCAAGGCAGGGGTACCTCACGAGGAGCCCGTGACGCAAGCCATGACGATCGAGACCAGGCGGGCGCCAGGCGGGCGCCGGCCTGCGCAGTGTCCTTATTTCCCCTTTGGTGCAAAGGGGGCAAGCACAGGCCAAGGCATTGGGCAAAGGTTACCACTCCGGTGCAACGAGACCAAGACCAATAGAGCGGCAGGACGGAGGTCACTGTGGAGCCCAAGACGGCGTCATCACCAGTGCTTTTGGCAGCCGAAGACCACCTTTGGTCAGGATAACTTGTACTAGACGTTCCCCTTCAAAATGGCCAATTGTTGGTGCCCTTCCCGCTCATTATTTGGGGAGAGGCCCAGGGCCTCTATAAATAGAGCTAGCCATCACAGAGTAGAGGCAGCTAGATCAAATCTGGATAAACCCAGACCAAGTAGAATACACCGCACCAGCTCAAGAACACCCCTCGCGAGGTTGTTCTTCCCTTGTACTGTTCATCATCAGCCCCTGAGGCAATCCACCACACCACACACTGGAGTAGGGTATTACACCACAACGGTGGCCCGAACCAGTATAAATCTCGTGTCCCTTGTGTTGTTCATCGTTTCCAGCTTATATCACGCGAGGAGACCGGACGTAGATCAGTAGGGGAGAGATCTCCGCGCGCACCCCAGTGTTCGAACCTTAAGGGCCTGCCGGAACCCGAAATCCGACATTTGGCGCGCCAGGTAGGGGTGCGCCGGAATCTTTCTTCCGCTGTTCACGTGTGGTCTTCCGTCGTGTCCATGGCTGACGCTCGTCAGGCTCGCACCGAGCGCCGGGCCGCTCTCGCCACCCGCGTCGCCCAGACGGCGCCCGTCGGCGGACGCCCTCGTCGTTCCCCGTCGCCTGCCGCCAACGCCGCCACCGGCCCGGCGGGGAACGAGCAGCAGGCCTCGTCTCAGCATCCTTCGGTACGGTGGGAGGGCCGCACCGCCACCCCGCCGCTGACTCCAGCTGGTTCGTCGTCCCACGCCCGTCGCACCCCCACAGACGCGCACGCCGCGTTGCTCCTGGCAAGAGAGCTCCTGCACTACCGCCCCGTTGACGACCTCTACGAGGACTGGCTTGCCCGCATCACCGAGCTTGTCAGCGCCGTAGGGGGCTCCCCCTTGCCGTCCCTCTCGCTGCCTAGCCCTCCGGTCCGCGCAGGAGGCGAGGATCAGGAGGTGCCTCCACCACCTCCTCCCCAAGAAGGCGCCTTGGCTCCAAGACGCGCAGCCCCAGGGCGAGACCCTCCGCGTCCGGCGCCTGCACAACAAGAAGGGAGCTGCCAAGAGATCCCACGTCCCCGAGAAGGTGCTCGCGCGCTCCCGGCGCCGGCGCGCCAAGATCGTGTCCCTGCACCTCCACGCGCAGACCCCGCGCTGCTCCAGGCGGCGGCACGCGGTGATCCCCAGGAACAAGCCCAGCACCAGCAAAAGGCGTCGGTGGCCACGGCAGGCTGCCGCGCCCTCACCCCGAGCTGCGCGGCGTCGCATGGCCAGGCAAATTCAAGACTGACCTGCCCCCTCGCTACGACGGCACGGCGGACCCCGCGGAGTTCCTACAGCTCTACGAGCTATGCATTGAAGCCGCCAGCGGAGACAAAAGGGTCATGGCGAACTGGTTTCCCATGGCGCTCAAGGACGGGGCCCGCACCTAGCTCCTGAACCTGGCTCCTGGTACGATCTCCTCCTGGGACAAGATGCGCACCCGCTTCATCGCCAACTTCCAGGCACTCGCGACCGGCCCCCGGCCATGAGCGTTCTGTGCCGCATCAAGCAGCAGCAAGGGGAAACCCTGCAGAAATACATCCAGCGCTTCAACAACGCTCGCCTCAAGATCCCCAAGGTGATTGAAGAAGCCATCATCTCGGCCTTCTCTGATGGCGTGCGCGACATCAAGATGAAGGAGGAGCTAGCAATCCATGAAGACTTGTGCACATCCCTGGAGCTGTTCAACTTGGCGAACAAGTACGCCAGGGCTGAGGAAGGGCGCCTCTCCCTCCTCGAGCTCCCGGCAGCCGACCCAAAAGAGAAAAAGCTCAAGGCCAAGGACGTGAAGCGCAAGGGGGCTGCCGTGCTTGCAGCAGAACCAGACACCAAGCAAGGCAGGGATCAACCTGAGTCATCCAAGGGCAGCCGGTACTGCGTGTACCACGACCTCCACACCCACAACACCAACGAATGTCAAGAGCTCAGGCCCGTGCGAGATGGGCGAATCGGTCGACGCCCCGAGCGCAACGACAGGGGCTATGGCCGAGGAGGAGGAAGAGGTGGAGGATGATGGGAAGACCGTGGCCCTCGCCAAGGGTGGCGTGACCGACCTCGCGAGGATCGCTGGCAGGACCAGCCTCGTGAGGGAGGTTGGAGAGACCAGCCTCGTGAGGATCGCCCACACGACAATGCAAGCCTTCCTCCTTGCCGCCACCACCAAGGAGGAACGAAGACCAACATCAAGACTAGGGGCTGGGGGCTTCCAGGAGCCGCGCGCAATCGCTTGCATCTTGGGTGGCGCCCAGGCCCTAGCCTCACAGCGCATCTTCAAGCAGTTCGCCCGCGAGGTGAATGCAGTCCTCCCCAAGCTTGAGGCCACGCGCCCTCTCAGGTGGTCTACGTGCGCTATCACGTTCAGCTCAGCGGATCAGCTCAAGTGCGTGGCAACGGCCGGAGTCCTCGTGATGCTTTGCTCCCCAGTCATCAGCAATGTGCAGGTCACCAGGACCCTCATTGATGGTGGAGCAGGGCTCAACGTCCTGTCCGTCGAGACATTCGACAATCTACAAGTGTCGTACGATCAGCTTCAGCCGACCAAGCCTTTCTCAAGAGTCACTGATGGTTCCACTGTTCCGATAGGGCAGGTTCGCCTTCCAGTCACCTTCGGGCAGCGCAACAACTACCGCACCGAGCTCATCGACTTCGACGTCGCCCACATCCGCCTGTCGTACAACGCCATCCTCGGGTACCCAGCCCTAGCCAAGTTCATGGCAATGACTCACCATGGCTACAATGTCCTCAAGATGCCAGGAAGCGGTGGACTCATCACTGTACCTTGTGAAGAAAGAGACGCATTGTGTTCACTTGAGCATGCATTCCAAGCCGCAGCAATCGAAGACCCAGATCACAGGAGCGGAAGACTTCCCGAGGCGACCCTCAAGAAGAAGAAGGCTTCGCCTGGCCCAAGCCGTAGGGAAGCAGGCGCCTCCGGAGGTGTTGCGTCAAGATTTGCTCCCGATTAGGGAGCGCCACCCTCTCTCGCATAGGAAGGCGCGCCCGGCGCCCTCCTCAGGCAGGTCTTGGGGCCTCTTTCTTGGAGAGCCACCGAATTTGCCAAGGTCGCGAGGGAGGCGCTCGGGCACCACTTGGAAGGGTGCTTTCAGGCACGTTTCCCTCAAGAAGGTACAAGGCAAGGAAGACCAAACCCTCAGGAGTTCATCGCAAGAAACACCCAGGAGCTACAGGATTCGAGAGTCATGCGCGGCAGCCACCGCTTGCTCGCTGTAGCCCCACATCCAGGCGAGGATGGTGGGTTGCGCGTCTGCATCGACGTGCCATGGCTCAACCGAGCCGCGTCTCAGGAGCGCCTATGGCCTTCACGCGTGGTGCGCTGCGAGGGACCACCTCACAGCTACGTCCGCATGCCTTTTGGTCTGCCGAATGCAGTCGCCGCTCATCAGCGCCTGCTGAGAGCATTCTGGAGGCTTAGGAGGTCAGGCATTGGGCGGACCTGGCGGAGATGGAGATGGCCCTTGAGGACCCACCTGAGCCCCCGGAGCCTCCCGAGGCTCCTGGGCCTGGGGGCTTGTGAGGGTCGACGTCTTCACTGCGCATCGCTCGCTTCTTCAGCATCACTTCATCTTCAACAGCATCAGGTGACATCTTTCTAAGTTCCGTTTTTAGCTGGGAGCGCCCACAGGGCCGCATCATTCCCAGGCCGTGTGGGTCCGTCTCAGCGGCATGTATCCGTTTTGCTTATGTTCTTTACTTACCTTGTTGGGGGCGCCCCTCGGGCTACATCATCCCCAAGCTGCTCGGGCCCGACCCAGCGGCGGTTGCTTTTCCTGCATCTACCTAAAATGAATTTGCTCTTCACGCTTAATCTGGTTCCCATGATTATCACCTGCTTCTTATCGCGGACTTCTCCGCTCTCATGCAAAGCGCTTGCACGTTAAAAGGGGGGTACCTGAGCATCGCGACTCATGGGCTCCTACTGGCTCTCCAGCCCTCACCCCCTGGCCTTGACCCACGACATCGCGACCTGTCATACCAGCGGCGGCTGAGCTCGCTCGAGGGCCGGGACCTGAGGACGTAGAGCATTTGCATTCTAACCACCCTGCAGGAACACACCATTGATAAAGGCCCAGAGCCAGGCGCAACCCGCCTCGAGGTAGGGCCTCGTGAGTCCCGCGCTGGCTCACGAGTGCCCAGTTACACCTCTCCTAGCCCTACCGTGCCGGCCATGTGTCAGGGCGGGGTTGTACACGCCCCGGGGGCTCCTCCCGGAGTGGAGCCCCCTCCCACGTACTAGTGGAAGCACCATGCTCCGCGTTGGCTGACGACACTGGCGAGGAGCGGCTATGCCCGTACACATACGGAAGCGCTATGCTCCGCGCTGGTGATAAACAACTGAGGGCGGCCCACGGCCGTACCAACCTCAGGGAGCCCAGTGCTCAGTGTCCGGCACCGTCGCAACGCCTCCCCTCAGGAGCGCCGCGCGAGGGGGCTGGACATGGGGGCTACGCCTGGGCCTTGCCCGAGCGCACCCCACCCAGCCAGGTCCCTCAGACCTGGTCGTCGCGCGCCCTCCCCGAGCGGAGCCAAGGTACGAAAACCGGTTTGAGCGTCAAGGGGGACTCCTGAGCATCGCGACTTAGGATCCTAACTGGTCACGTAGCCCCTCACTCCTTAGTCCCGTCCTGGTTTCCGGTCGGGGCTAACGCTGGGTGAGGTACGCGCGGGGTCGGTCCCTGCCGACGCAGAACGACCAATCCACTCCTTGCTCCCCCTTCCCTACTTGTTGCTCGCGCGTCAAGGGGGACTCCTGAGCATCGCGACTATGGAGCCTAACTTGCCACGTAGCCCCTCACTCCTTAGTCCCGTCCTGGTTTCCTGTAGGGGCTAACGCTGGGTGAGGTACGCGCAGGGCCGGGCCCTGCCGACGTAGAGCGCAAGCAAGTAGGAGAGGAAAATGCAAATTCCAGGAAATTCAAAGCAAATATTACAAGCCATAGACTATTCCACAATGCCAAACACAAGTTTAAACACCTCCGCGAGGCATGGTGCATGTTGCAGGAATAAAAGCGGGACAGAAGCCGCGAAGGGATCACTCTCCAATGGCGCCGTCGCCTGTGGTGGAGTCACGCTGGGTGACTCCGCCTCCTGAGGTCGCGGAGTTGGTAGCACCGCGCCCGGGCAAGATGCTGAAGGAGCGGAACTTCCCCAGCAAAGCCTCTGCTCGGCCTTTCACGGCCTCAGTGGCAGCGGCGGCACGGTCGCCGCTCACAGGTTCCAGCAGGCTGTCGAAGTCGACGTTGGGGTCGCGCAGGTAGACGTGGATGAGGACATGCGTCAGCGCCGCAGAGGACAGAGCACGCACCTCGGCCTCGACCGTGGGGCCAAGGCCGTCTGTGACATCTTCAAGCGCATCGACCAGGAAGGGGAGCAGCTTGGCGGGGCCGTCCTCCGCACCAGCCAACGGCTCCTCCAGGCTGCTCTCGTAAAGCATTTTCAGCGTGGCGGGAGCTTTCTTCTCCAGCTTCGTGAAGGCCACCCGATCCTCCGTCAGGACCTTCGCCTTGGCATCCAGCTCGGCCCTCTCTGCCTTCAGCGACCGCTCCAACGTCTCCAATTGGTTGTGGCGGTCATCAAGCTTCGTGTCCCGGTCCTTGACGGCAGCCTCCCGAGCCTTCATCTCCTTCTCCTTCTCCTGGCAGCCGTGCACCTCCTTGGCGAGCTCGTCGTGCAGGCCTTGCAGCTCGACCTCCAGCGCCTTGCAGCGGCCCTGGGCGGCCGCAGCGGCACCCAAGGCAGCGTCGCGAGCGGCCTTGGCTTGGCTAGCGGCCTGCTTCTCCCCATCGGAGGCCGACACGGCCTGGCTCAGCGCTGCTCGGATGGAGGCGGCAAAATGGGCCCAGCCAGAAGCTAGCTCCAGGCGCCCAGCCACTAGGCGAGGGTCCGCGCTCAGGAGATCCTCCCGTAGCTGGCTTAGTTCGTTGGCAGCCTGGTCCAGGACGACGGCAGAGAGAGAAGAAGAGACGGGAACCAATGGAGCGGGCGGAGAGGACGGCAGCGTGATTATAGCTTGACAGAAAGGAACCCCCTGGGCCTTGGCTGCTCCAGCTGCAGCATCGAGCGCAGTCGACTCCAGGGTCAGCGGGGCCACGGGGGCCAACTCCTCGCCAAGCTGTCCCAGTTGGCCTCGCGAAGACGATCGGGCAGGGGAGGCTCGAGCCTTGCCGTCTTCCTCCTCAGCGGATGAAGGCGCCGCCCCGGCAGATGGACTCGCCCCAAGCAGGGCTGCAGAAGCCCCTCTCAACTTCTTCACAGCAGGCGCCGGCCTAGCAAAAGAATACGGACGTCAAGCCTCGGCGGCAGAAACCAAGCAAAGCACGAATCAAGCACTTACTGGTCGTCGTTCGTGGACTCAAGCAACCTCCGGCCGAACTTGAAGCCCGAAAGCCTCCAGCTGGGGGCGGCCTTGGGAGGCCCGGAAGCAGAAGGCACGTCAGGAGGGCCAGAGTTGGCCTCTGATCGCCCCGGGATCAGAGCAGACCTTGGGGGAACCAGCCCCGACCTGCCTTGCCTTGTGACCAAGGGAGAGTCCTCCCCTCCTCGCCTGGCGCCGGCCTCGTCGTCGTCCGGCATGGAGCGGAGGGCCTAGGACCTGCGTCGAGGAAAGGACTCCCTCGACTCCTAGCCAGTCGCTTCAGAGTCGGACTCTTCCTCCTCCAACTCTTCTCCCCCCTTGCTCCCGCTGGAGCTGCGGGAGGACACGTTCACCATCGCCAGCGCCGCCAGGTCCTCGGGAGCTTCCGCGGGCACCAGCCCCTCACCATTGAAGGTGGGCATGGCATTCACCACCTGCTCCCAGTCGTCGCGAAGGAACAGGGGGACGGGGGCGCCCGCCGGGCTCGCCACGTCTCCCGCAACCAAGGAATGGAGGGACGCGACCAGATTCTCGTCAGTTAGGGCCTCGGAGCTCAGGCGCAGGGTGGCGTCCGCGCCCCCAAGCCTCCACAATGGGAGCAAGTGCTCCTGGAGTGGAGCCACCCGGTGCTCCAAGAACTCCCTCAGGAGCGTGGCCCCGGTCAACTCCGCCGCCCCCAAGTTGCTTGGCCTCAGGTCCGCGTTCATCCTCTTCAGCAACGCCTTCGCAAGGGGGTCGACGAGCTCCGCGCAGGACCATGCGTCAACAGCCTTAGGCTGCCTCGTGGATAGCACTAGTCGGGGGTGGATGCGCCTGACGTCCACCATGACCCACTTGCTCCGGAAGCCTTTGATCCGCTTCCCAGGCTTTGAAATAGCATTGGAGTTGGAGTACGCGATGAAGCTCGCGCACGCGGAGACATGGGCACCAGAAACCCAGAGGGAGAAAAAGTGGCGCAGCAAGGACACTGAGGGCTTTACCCCAACGTGAGCCTCGCAATAGTAAGCAAAAATTTCCAGGAGAAGAACAGAGTTGGGGTGGAGATGCAGAGCCTGCAAGTTGTACTGGCGGAGAACGGCAAAGAAGAACTCAGAGAAAGGAGGCACCAGACCGGCGACAATGGCGCTCACGAAGAGCGGGTAGAAGGTGCTCCCCTTGCCCTCAGGCTGGTCGGAGCCGGCCTTGAGCACAGTCGCCCCCTGGCGGCCCTGCGCCACAGTCATCAGGCGCGTGAGGGCGATATTCTTCTCCGATAGGTTCGAGGAATCCAGAGCCGGCGAGTACCAGGCCTCGGTCGGAGACTTGCGAAGCGCCATGACGTGCCGGATGAGAGGGATTGAGACAGATCTGGAGTATTTCGGGAGCGAGAAGGAGAAGAGCGAGAAAGGGGATCTGGGGCGAGACGAGCGAGAACAAAGCAAGTAAGTCTAGCTCGGGCACCTCTTTTGTCAGATGGACAGTTGCCGAGGCGTCGTGGGAAGCGTAGTCGCCCACGTCCAATCAATCGCCACGCGGCGCCCAAGGCCACAGGCTATTGGGGCCCACGGCGCTTCGCGCTTGCCCTTCGCTTCTATGCTAGGCCAAGCCCAGGCGTGCCTTGGGCCTGGGGGCTACTGTCGGCATTCTGGGAACGGGGGTCCCCAGACTTGCCTGCTTGTGGCCTGCGGCGTGGCTCAAGTGGGGGCCCAGTGCGGCCCATCTTCATCAGCTCAAGCTCAAGACCCTCGCAAGGGGCCAAGCCTCGTGGGGCAGATGATAGGAAGCTTCCTCTGGAGCAGCCTCATCAGGCAGGCTCGCGAGAAGGCGGAGAGATCAAGGCAGGGGTACCTCGCGAGGAGCCCGTGACGCAAGCCATGACGATCGAGACCAGGCGGGCGCCGGCCAGTGCAGTGTCCTTATTTCCCCTTTGGTGCAAAGGGGGCAAGCACAGGCCAAGGCATCGGGTAAAGGTTACCACTCCGGTGCAACGAGACCAAGACCAACAGAGCGGCAGGACGGAGGTCACCGTGGAGCCCAAGACGGCGTCATCACCAGTGCTTTTGGCAGCCGAAGACCACCTTTGGTCAGATAACTTGTACTAGATGTTCCCCTTCAAAATGGCCAATTGTTGGCGCCCTTCCCGCTCATTATTTGGGGAGAGGCCCAGGGCCTCTATAAATAGAGCTAGCCATCACTGAGTAGAGGCAGCTAGATCAAATCTGGACCCAGACCAAGTAGAATACACCGCACCAGCTCAAGAACACCCCTCGCGAGGCTGTTCTTCCCTTGTACTGTTCATCATCAGCCCCTGAGGCAATCCACCACACCACACACTGGAGTAGGGTATTACACCACAACGGTGGCCCGAACCAGTATAAATCTCGTGTCCCTTGTGTTGTTCATTGTTTCCAGCTTAGATCACGCGAGGAGACCGGACGTAGATCGGTAGGGGAGAGATCTCCGCGCGCACCCCAGTGTTCGAACCTTAAGGGTCTGCCGGAACCCGAAATCCGTCAATAATGATATAGAAATTGAACCTGTTGTTGATCTTGATAACCCACAATCAAAGAATCAACGGTATGATAAGAGAGACGTTGTTGCTAGGAAACATGGTAAAGAAAGGGAACCATGGGTTCAGAAACCCATGCCTTTTCCTCCCAAACCATCCAAGAAAAAGGATGATGAGGATTTTGAGCGCTTTGCTGAAATGATTAGACCTATCTTTTTGCGTATGCGATTAACTGATATGCTCAAAATGAATCCTTATGCTAAGTATATGAAAGATATTGTTACAAATAAAAGAAAGATACCGAAAGCTGAAATTTCCACCATGCTTGCTAATTACACTTTTAAGGGTGGAATACCAAAGAAACTTGGAGATCCAGGAGTACCTACTATACCATGCAACATTAAAAGAAACTATGTTAAAACTGCTTTATGTGATCTTGGAGCCGGTGTTAGTGTTATGCCTCTCTCTTTATATCGTAGACTTGACTTGAATAAGTTGACACCTACTGAAATATCTTTGCAAATGGCTGATAAATCAACTGCTATACTTGTCGGTATTTGTGGGGATGTGCCTGTTGTGGTTGCAAACGTTACTAGTTTAACAGACTTTGTTATTCTTGATATTCCCGAGGACGATAGTATGTCTATTATTCTTGGAAGACCTTTTTTGAATACTGCAGGGGCTGTTATTGATTGCAACAAAGGCAATGTCACTTTTCATGTTAATGGTAATGAGCATACGGTGCACTTTCCGAGGAAACAACCTCAAGTTCATAGTATCAACTCTATTGGAAAAATTCCATCGATTATTTTTGGAGGTTTTGAATTTCCTCTTCCTACTATCAAGAAGAAATATGATATTCTTATTATTGGGGATGTGCATATCCCCGTTGAGGTAACATAGTGTTATTCAAATTTTCTCCGGTTTCATGTTACTCGGAATGAGTTTGTTAACAAGACCTGATCAACCTTGTTAGTGGATTCCTTTTGATGAGCATGAGATGGATGAAACTAGAAGGCACAACCTTCTGTACCCTCTTTATACTTTCTGTTATTTAGTCGAAATAAATTAAAAATAGTATTTTTCTATCTATTTCCTGATTTATCCGTGCAATGTAAAAATACCCCGGAAATAGAAGTCCTCCAAATGTTGTGCCAATTTAATATGATTTTTCAGGAATATTTGAGGATTTATGGTACTAAAAGCACCGCGGGGGGAGCTGCCACCTGGCCATGAGGGTGGAGGGCGCGCCCTACCCCCCAGGGCGCGCCCCCTGCCTCGTGGGCCCATGGTGGCCCTCCTCCACTTATTCCTGCACCCATCCTCTTCTCCTTCCTCCCACAAACACGAATAACCAGCTCAAGCACGAGTTCTAGCTCACTTTGCTGTGATTTTTGATCTCCTTGCTCAAAGCACCTCTCACAAAACTGCTTGGGGAGATTGTTCCTTGGTATGTGACTCCTCCATTGGTCCAATTAGTTTTTGCTCTAGTGTTTTATTCATTGCAAATTTGTGCTGCATAGGTGACCATGTTCTTGAGCTTGCATGTCAAATTTATATGGTTCCAAGTAGTTCTAATGCTTGATATAGGCTCTAGGCACTTGTAGGAGTAGTTGCTATTAATTTTATTGAAGTTGGTTCACTTTTGTTTGAAGTTACTAAACATTTCAGAAATTTTTCAGAGAAAAGCAATATGCTTGGGAAAATGTTCCAAGGTGGTTCTTCAAGGAAGCAAGGTCCCAGGCTTGCAATGGGTGATGTTGATGAGGAGCCCCCGAGGGACGCTCCAGTGCGGCCATGTGAATGGCCTTCGGAAAATTTTATGGATTGAGCAGGAATCAAAGAAGAATTTAACGCATATTTGCGTAACGCCGATCTTGTGAGCTTTGAGGCAGATAAACGCCCTCAGTACCATCAACTCACTAGCTCATTTGTCAGGAGGTTTGAATTTTCATCTTCGCGTAATTCTCCTACTGTCATGTTTAATCTTTATGACAAATCTTATTGTGACACCCCCGATTCAATCGTACACTAATCATGCACGCAAATGTGTACGATAAAGATCAGGGACTCACGGGAAGATATCACAACACAACTCTAAAACATAAATAAGTCATACAAGCATCATAATACAAGCCAGGGGCCTCGAGGGCTCGAATACAAGTGCTCGATCATAGAAGAGTCAGCGGAAGCAACAATATCTGAGTACAGACATAAGTTAAACAAGATGCCATAAGATGGCTAGCACAAACGGGGATACAGATCGAACGAGGCGCAGGCCTCCTGCCTGGGATCCTCCTAACTACTCTTGGTCATCGTCAGCGGGCTGCACGTAGTAGTAGGCACCTCCAGTGTAGTAGGAGTCGTCGTCGAAGGTGGCGCCTGGATCCTGGGCTCCATCGTCTGGTCGCAGCAATCGGTAGAGAAATGGAGAAAAGGGGGAACAAGGCAACCGTGAGTACTCATCCAAAGTACTCGCAAGCAAGGAGCTACACTACATATGCATGGATATATGTGCAAAGGGCCATATCAGTGGACTGAACTGCAGAATGCCGGAATAAGAGGGGGATAGCTAATCCTGTCGAAGACTACGCTTTTGGCAGCCTCCGTCTTGCAGCATATAGAAGAGAGTAGACTGAAGTCCTCCAAGTAGCATCGCATAGCATAATCCTACCCGACGGTCCCCTCCTCGTCGCCCTGTTAGAGGGCGATCACCGGGTTGTATCTGGCACTTGGAAGGGTGTGTTTTATTAAGTATCCGGTTCTAGTTGTCATAAGGTCAAGGTACAACTCCGGGTCGTCCTTTTACCGAGGGACACGGCTATTCGAATAGATTAACTTCCCTGCAGGGTGCACCACATAACCCAACACGCTTGATCCCATTTGGCCGGACACACTTTTCGGGGTCATGCCCGGCCGCGGAAGATCAACACGTCGCAGCCCCACCTAGGCACAACAGAGAGGTCAGCACGCCGGTCTAAACCTAAGCGCACAGGGGTCTGGTCCCATTGCCCTTAGCACACCTGCATGTTGCGAGGGCGGCCGGAAGCAGACCTAGCAACCTCCAGTACAACGGAAGTCACGTTACGCGGTCCAATCTGGCGCGCGCCGCTCAGTCGTTGACGTCACGAAGGCTTCGGCTGATACCACGACGTCGAGTGCCCATAACTTTCCCACGTAGTTGGCTAGTGTGTATAGACCAAAATCTCGTTAAGCATGTTAAGTATCCATGAACACCGACCAGGGCCAAGCCCACCTCTCTCCTAGGTGGTCTCAACCTGCCCTGTCGCTCTGCCTCAAAGATCCACTCGCGGGTACTCCTACGAGCCGACCAGTCTTTAGTCACCACATGTATCATGTATAAAGTATATAGTAAATACCCATGATCACCTCCCGAGTGATCACGGCCCGATAGCATAGCATGGCAGACGGACAAGAATGTAGGGCCACAGATGGAATACTAGCATCCTAAACTAAGCATGTAGGATAGCAGGTAAAGGTAACAACAGTAGTAGCAAGGACAGGCTATGCATCAGGATAGGATTAACGGAAAGCAGTAACATGTTACACTACTCTAATGCAAGCAGTAGAGAGTAGAGTAGGCGATATCTGGTGATCAAGGGGGGGCTTGCCTGGTTGCTCTGGCAAGAGAGAGGAGTCGTCAACACCGTAGTCGTACTGGGTAGCAGTGGCATCGGTCTCGGTGTCTAGCGGAAGAACAGGGGGAAGAAACAATGAATACAATGCAAACAGATGCATAACGATGCATGACAAAGCAAAGCGTGATGTTAGGCGTGCCCCAATGCGGTATGAGGTGATACCGGTGAAGGGGGGAAACATCCGGGAAAGTATCCCCGGTGTTTCGCGTTTTCGAGCAGAGGAGCCGGAGGGGGAAAGTTGCATTTTCGGTATGCTAGGGGTGTGTGGCGGATGAACGGGCTGCCTATCCGGATTCGTCTCGTCGTTGTGAGCAACTTTCATGTAGAAAGTATTTTCATCCGAGTTACGGATTAAAAGATATGATTTTCTAAAGATTTAAATCATTTATTGGAATTTACTTATTTAACAAAAAAGAATTATGACATCAGCATGATGCAATGCTGACGTCAGCTGGTCAACAGGTCCGCTGACCAGTCAAACTAGACAGGTGGGTCCAGTGGGACCCACATGTCATTGACAGGGTACTAACAGGGGGTTTAGACTAATTAATTGGGTTAATTAAGGGCGTGGGCCCATCCTGTCAGTGAGTACTTAGACTAATTTAATTATTTTTATTTATAAAATCATTTTAGTTATTTAAAAGGGCGGTGGGGCCCAGGCGTCAACGAGACAGAAGGCGGCCACTTCAGCGTTGACCTGGTCAACAGGTCAACTGGGCCCTGGGACCCACTGGCAGTGACCCAGGGGTGGACCCCACGCATGCCACGTCAGCTGGCCGGCTTTAGACGCCGGCGAGTTTGTTTTCGCAGCAGCGTGGCTTGGGCGAGCGTCGGGTTTCGTCTGTAGGCCACCAAAATGGGCGGGACCGGTCGCATTCGAACGGCAAGACGACGGCGGAGCGAATGGTGGTGGTTGCAGAGGCTGTGGCGGCCAGAGTCGAGCGCTACAGGCTCGTCGGCGGCGAGGTGGTTCGGGCGTGAGACGAAGACGGTGACGCAACGCGCTTTGGTGATAACGGGAAGGCTAGGGTGGAGTTACGCGACGCACTGAGCACAAAGGGCTCGGCCCCGTGACCATTTGGTCACTGGAAGGGCGTCGGCGACGCGCGCAGGCGGCGGCGCAGTCGGGTCCCCGACGGGAAACACGCTAGGAGGCACGGGGAGGCTAGTGCGCGAGCGCGTAGGGCTCGCAGGAGCTCGATGCTGGGCCCGAACGAGCTCGACGTCGTCTGTGGCCGCGGCGGTGTAGTGCATGGCAGCGAATAGAGCTCAGCAAAGGCGGCAGCTGGCTACAGAGCGCTAGGGGGCCAACGAGGAGCAGCAGGGGGAGGAGAAGCTCACTGTGCGGCACGCAAGATGGCCCGTGGTGGTTTAGTAGCAGCAGGGGCATCGCCGGAGTTGGTGAAGAATGGCGGCGACCGGGGATGCGGAAGAAGGGGAACCGTGCTGCAGCGCCTCCAAGCTCCAGCTGCGGCCACCGGTGGACGAGGAAGACGATGGAGGCGACGACGGACACGCAGACGCAGCGAGGCGATGGCTGTGGCCGCGAGTTCTACGCCTGCGAGGCCATGGCGGCGCTCGGATGCGGTGGGATGGATCTGAGGGGAGAGGGAGAGGCGCAGGGACCGAGTGGAGAGCGGGGCGAGTAGGAGAAGGGATCGAGGAGGCGGGGGGCGATGGCGATCTTATCCCCTCGGCGGGGTCGGCGAGGTGGTGCGACGGGGACGCGCCCCTGTTCCTCATGTTCATGGCGCGGTCGGGGGAACAGGGCGCGGGGAAGGGGGCGACCAGGGGAACGGGGGGAGTGGGCTGGATGGGCCAGGTGGGCCGGCCTGGCTGCGAGCTGGGCCATCCGGTCCAGGTGGGAGCTTCTCCTTTTTTCCTTTTCTGTTTCTGTTTTGCATTTTCTTTTATTTATTTCTTTTTCCTTTTCTGTTTTATCTAATTTAGGGCATTTAGGTATTTTATAAAATTGTGTCTTCTACACCATAATTACCTATGCTATTTTGGCACTATCTAAACATTTTTGTTTCAACTTTTAAATAACTTTTGTTGTTTGCCATTTTTTTGAATTGATTTTTGAATCGGTTTGAACTAACGAAAGCTTAGTAGCAGTAATCAAAGATGACATGGCATCATTAGGAGACTTTTACTGTAGCCTAATTATTCTGGCGTTACAAATCTCCTCCACTACAAGAAATCTCGTCCCGAGATTTAGGAGGTAGAAGGAAACATCGTGGGGTATTCATCACGCAGGCGATCCTCTCGTTCCCAAGTGGCTTCATCTTCAGAATGGTGCGACCACTGAACTTTGAGGAACTTGATCGCCTTCTGACATGTGCGGCATTCAGCTTGGTCGAGAATGCGGACCGGATGCTCTTTATAGGAGAGGTCCTGTTGCAATTCGAGCACTTCATGGTCCACTGCTCGGATTGGGTCCTTGAAGTAGCGTCGGAGTTGTGACACGTGGAACACATCGTGAACCTAAGAAAGGTTCGATGGAAGCTCCAGTTGATATGCCACTTTTCCACGCCTCTCGAGAATAGTGAAAGGACCAATATAGCGGGGAGCTAGCTTGCCCTTGATCCCGAAGCGGCGAGCACCCTTCTTTGGTGTAACTCGAAGATACGCCTTTTCGCCAGGTTGATAGACCATGTCTTTATGATGACGGTCATAATTACTCTTTTGATGTGACTGAGCAGTCTTGGGATTCTCGCGAATAATGCGGACTTGTTCTTCAGCATGTTGGCTAATATCTAGACCAAAGAGTGGACGTTCCCCAGTTTCTGACCAATTCAGAGGGGTTCGGCTCTTTCGTCCATATAACACTTTGAAGGGGGCCATCTTCAGACTAGCTTGATAGCTATTATTATAAGAGAACTCAGCATACGGGAGAGATTCCTCCCATTTCTTGCCGAAGGAAATAACACAGGCTCGAAGCATGTCTTCGAGAAGTTGGTTGACACGTTCAACTTGCCCTTGTGACTGCGGATGAAACGAAGTACTGAAAGATAAGTGAGTCCCCATAGCTTCTTGGAAACAGAATCTTGAAGTGAATAAGCTGCCACGGTCCGAACTGATAACCAGTGGAATACCGTGAAGTGAAACAATCCTGGACATGTAGAGAGTCGCAAGCTGACTAGCAATGATCGTTTCTTTGACCGCCAGAAAATGTGCAACTTTAGAAAGCCGGTCAATGACGACAAGAATAGCATCATTACCTTTCTGCGATTTGGGAAATCCAGGGACGAAGTCCATCTCGACATGGTCCCATTTCCATTCAGGAATAGAGATAGGTTGCAGAGTTCCAGCAGGCCTTTGATGTTCTGCTTTGATACGACGACAAACGTCACACTCAGCAACAAAACGAGAAATGTCTTGCTTCATGTTAGACCACGAGAATCTTTGACGAATGTCCTGGTACATCTTTGTACTACCAGGATGGATACACAGAGGTGTATCATGAGCTTCTTTCATAACCTTCTGAGTCATATTCAGGTTTTTCTCCTTACACGGCACCACTAGGTGGCCTTTGAAGTACAAGGCGCCATCATCAGCAATAGTGAAGAATGAGGGCTTTCCTTCTGCGAGGTAGCGCTTAATCTTGTGGGCTTCAGAATCATATCCCTATATTGTCTTGATGGAGTCCACGGGATCTGGTTCGACAACCAGGGTATTGAGGGAACCCTGGGAACAACACGGAGGTTCATTTTGCGGCACTTGGGAGGAGGGGGAGCGAGTGCACCAGGAGGAACAATATGGAGGTTCAGCTTCCTGAATTCTTCAACAAGTGAGGGCTGAACTTTCTGAACCTGGAGGTGGTTGCAGTAAGACTTGCGGCTCAAGGCATCTGCCATTACATTAGCCTTGCCTGGTGTATAGGAAATACCCAAGTCAAAGTCTGCTATAATCTCCATCCATCTCTGCTGACGGAGGTTCAGGTCTGGCTGAGTAAACAGATACTTCAGACTTTGGTGGTCAGTGAAGATCTCGCAACGATTACCAAGAAGGTAATGTCGCCACTGTTTTAGCGCATGAATAACAGCAGCAAGCTCGAGGTCGTGAACTGGGTAGTTCTCTTCGTGAGGGCACCATTGGCGAGAGGCATAGGCAATCACTTTGCGTTCTTGCATTAGGACACAGCCTAATCCTTGACGGGAAGCGTCACAGTAAATGACGAATTCCTTCTTAGTATCAGGTGGAGCTAGTACTGGGGCAGAAGTCAACTTGTCTTTGAGTGCCTGGAAGCTTTCCTGACATTTGTCTGTCCATTGGAACTTGATGCCCTTATGCAACAGGTTAATCAGAGGCCTGGCGATCTTGGAGAAGTTCTCGACGAATCGACGGCAATAGCTGGCGAGACCGAGAAAACTTTTGACTTGCTTAACGTTCTTCGGAGGAGTCCAATCAAGAATAGCCTGGACTCGTTCAGGGTTGACGGCAATACCATCCTTAGAGATGACATGCCCAAGATAGGTTACTTCGGGAAGCCAGAATTCACATTTGGAGAACTTGGCGTATAGCTGATGCTCTCGTAGCTTTTCCAGCAAAAGACGAAGATGTTCAGCATGTTCTTATTCGTTCTTGGAAAATACCAGGATATCATCCAGATAAACCACGACTAACTTGTCGAGGTAATCCATGAATATATAGTTCATCAGGCGAGAGAATGTGGCTGGAGCATTGGTTAAGCCGAATGACATGACCGTGTACTCATATGAACCATATCGAGTCACAAAGGTGGTCTTTGGGATATCCTCTTCACGAACACAGATCTGGTGGTAACTGAACCTCAAGTCGAGTTTAGAGAACACTGACGAACCAGCTAGTTGATCATACAGATCATTGATCCGAGGAAGAGGGTATTTGTTCTGAATGGTAGCTTGGTTAATAGGACGGTAGTCTTGGACTAATCGGTTTGTCCCATCCTTCTTCTTGACAAAGAGAGAAGGTGCTCCCCAAGGAGAGCAACTTGGGCGGATAAATCCTTTGCGAAGAGATTTGTCGATTTCCTCCTTAAGCTCAAGGAGTTCATGCGGCGGCATCTTGTAGGGTCGCTTGGCTATAGGAGTGGTGCCTGGTTTCAAGTCGATGACGAATTCGATAGCTCTAGCAGGGGGAATCCCTGGAAGTTCTTCAGGAAAGACGTCGAGGAATTCATGCACAACGGGAATGTTTTCAATGCCCTCGAGTGGTGCGGCGTTCAATGCATTTAATGCATAGAGCCTTGCCTCGGCATTCTGAACCAGATGAGCATTGTAGCTTATTATTTCATCAGAAGAGTGTAGCAGATGGACGGTCTTAGTGGCGCAAACTATAGAAGTAGTATGCGCTTTTAACCAATTCATACCCAGAATGAGATCAATGCTACAGGACTTCAGTACGATGGGAGAGACAAGGAATTCCAATCCTTTGATTTCAACGGGGACGTCGTTGCAAATCATGGAGGTTCGACATTGGCCCGCAGGGGTGTGTACTAATAGTGAAGCATTCATGTCTTTGCTTTTAATGCCATGCATGAATGCAAAATCTTCTGACATGACTGCATGCGATGCACCTGTATCGAATAAAACGGATGCTGGTACTGAATTTACGAGGAGTGTACCCATCACAGTAGCAGGCTGGTCTTGAGCTTCATTCAGATCAACGTGGTTGGCATGAACACGACCATAGGACTTGGCATTATTGTTGAGGGGTTGGTTGTTTCCATGGCCAGCTGCTGGAAGGGCCAGTTGATTCTGGTTCTGATTCTGATAGCAGTTCCTGGCAAGGTGACCTGGTTGACCACACTTGTAGCACAGACCATTATTGGGAGTGGGGACAGGAGCTCCGGGTGGTGGAGCTGGAAGTCTTGGCTGCCTAGCAGGTGGGGGAGGCAGACGTCGTGCAGCATAGGACTGCCTTGGGTCAGGTGCATTGGGCTGGTACATGCTGTTGGGAATCCATATTTTGCGCTTCTGCGAGGACGTGCCCGAAGATGAGCCCACGTCACGGTTGCGCCTGTGAGAGCTCTGGTATTCCTGCAGACCAGTTTCGACATTGATGGCCTTGTTCACCAAGGTGGCGAAATCAGCAAAGTCGTGCACTAGAAGTGCGAGCTTGATGTCAGCTTGAAGGTCGTCACGGAACTTCTCCTGTCTGCGTGCATCAGTTGCAATGTCCTCTTCAGCATAGCGAGACAAGTCCAGAAACTCTAGCTGATAAGCTTCAACAGTTTTGTTGCCCTGGGTGAGGTTGCGGAACTCACGCTTCTTCCGGTCCATGACTCCATGAGGAATGAAGCGGGCACGGAAAGCAGCTTGGAAGTCTGGCCAGGTGATGATTGTTCCAGCTGGCAGAGTATGCCTGTGGCTGTCCCACCATTGAGCTGCGGGTCCCTTCAGGAAGAAGGAAGCAAAGGTGACATAGCTGGCAGGGGCTACATCAGCAGACTCCATCTCATAGGTGATGTCACAGAGCCAGTCATCAGCATCCAGAGGCTGAGTTGAGCTGCGGTACATAGTTGGGTTCAGGCGCATGAAATCCTGCAGAGTTACTGGGGCTGGCTGCTAGTTCATATTGGGGCGAGGAAACTGAGCCATCATGTTCTCCATGAACTGGCGATTCATCTCAAGTTGTTGGATCATACCAGCCATATACTCAGGCGGTGGTGGGAAGTTGCCACCACGACCACGACCACCTGGTCTAACCATCCTGCTAATATATAACATGGGTAGTTCAGCATTGAGAAATTTTCAAGGACAAGAATCATTCATGATGAAACATGCATAATGAAAGGAGGACAATAGATACTACTTAGTAGTCGGCATATCTTACAAAAGAGATCATGCATAGAGTTCGGTACACAGAGTTCAGTACATAGACTAAGACATCATAGGTGGCACGCAGGCTCGCGGCGAATGCATCTAACACTAACAAGCAAGCCTACATCAGTCCCACGTGGTACTGAGGAGGTAGCTGTAGCCTGAAAGATGGTAGTGTGGCATTGGAAACTCCACGTCGGCAACCTGGGGTCCGCGGGTACTCTGGTGCAGAACCCGAGGCTCAAGTGGCAGAAGAGGACCAAGTGCGGGAGATTAGCCTCCCACCTCTGGCCAACCGACACCCTGGGGCATCACGGTCCTGGCTGGGTAGATCACAGAACGCGGCAGCTCTCCAGATCCGACAAAGGGGTGCAACATCGTCAGAGCACGGTAAAGGTGTTGACGGGTGGTGTACAACTCGTGGCGAAGAGCTCGGTTAGCTCGATCCAGCCCATCAGTATGCAGAACCACGTTCTGATGATAGAAAGGCTCTCGGGTGACAGTGGAGTAGGCAGCAGTGTAGTAACCCTACGCACCAATATCAGATGTGATAGCAATGTGCCTGAAGGGGGAGGTGTCCAACTCCCGATACTCTCTACGAAGGCGTGTCAGAGCAGCATAAGCAGCATCTGAACTGCCATATCGATGGTCACTCCAACACCATGAGCGGTGTGCAGCACAGTAGTGGAGTCATATTCCCGAGAGTAGAGGTGGACGATGGCACGGTACTGCTCCTGGTTAAAGTCCTGGTACTCCTCCAAGGGTGTACTCGGGGTGCCAGCGATAACCCAGATAGGTCATCATATCAGCTAGCACGGCAGGTGATCCCGAGGCACCAATGGTCGTCGTGTGACGCACGACCTGCCTCGTGGGTTCCATCTAAAAGCAAAGATGTTTCAAAGGAGTCAAATGACAGTGTGGAAATTGTTCAAAATACTATTCTAAGGAATAACTATGGCTTTTATCCAACTTTGGGGTGAATGTCATCACGGGATCCTAGTGTTAGAGTTAGTAAATTCGTTTAACCCGAGTAGAAGAGAGTTCAGAGTCCCAGAGTAAAGGTCGAGGAGTAAAAGATCCTAGTACCACCCAATGGCGACGTGGGCCCGTAAGGCACACAACCATGTTAGTAAAAGTTTTTGCAATGTCTAGACTCGACATCGTCCAAGGAGTGTGGAAGGGGGATTCCTATAGGCAGTCGGCTCTGATACCAACTTGTGACGCCCCCGATTCAATCGCACACTAATCATGCACGCAAATGTGTACGATCAAGATCAGGGACTCACGAGAAGATATCACAACACAACACTAAAACATAAATAAGTCATACAAGCATCATAAAACAAGCCAGGGGCCTCGAGGGCTCGAATACAAGTGCTCGATCATAGATGAGCCAGCGGAAGCAACAATATCTGAGTACAGACATAAGTTAAACAAGATGCCATAAGATGGCTAGCACAAACGGGGATACAGATCGAACGAGGCGCAGGCCTCCTGCCTGGGATCCTTCTAACTACTCCTGGTCGTCGTCAGCGGACTGCACGTAGTAGTAGGCACCTCCAGTGTAGTAGGAGTCGTCGTCGAAGGTGGCGTCTGGATCCTGGGCTCCATCGTCTGGTCGCAGCAATCGGGTAGAGAAATGGGGAAAGGGGGGAACAAGGCAACCGTGAGTACTCATCCAAAGTACTCGCAAGCAAGGAGCTACACTACATATGCATGGATATATGTGCAAAGGGCCATATTAGTGGACTGAACTGCAGAATGCCGGAATAAGAGGGGGATAGCTAATCATGTCGAAGACTACGCTTTTGGCAGCCTCCGTCTTGCAGCATATAGAAGAGAGTAGACTGAAGTCCTCCAAGTAGCATCGCATAGCATAATCCTACCCGGCGGTCCCCTCCTCGTCGCCCTGTTAGAGGGCGATCACCGGGTTGTATCTGGCACTTGGAAGGGTGTGTTTTATTAAGTATCCGGTTCTAGTTGTCATAAGGTCAAGGTACAACTCCGGGTCGTCCTTTTACCGAGGGACACGGCTATTCGAATAGATTAACTTCCCTGCAGGGGTGCACCACATAACCCAACACGCTTGATCCCATTTGGCCGGACACACTTTTCGGGGTCATGCCCGGCCGCGGAAGATCAACACGTCGCAGCCCCACCTAGGCACAACAGAGTGGTCAGCACGCCGGTCTAAACCTAAGCGCACAGGGGTCTGGTCCCATTGCCCTTAGCACACCTGCACGTTGCGAGGTCGGCCGGAAGCAGACCTAGCAACCTCCAGTACAACGGAAGTCACGTTACGCGGTCCAATCTGGCGCGCGCCGCTCAGTCGCTGATGTCACGATGGCTTCGGCTGATACCACGACGTCGAGTGCCCATAACTTTCCCACGTAGTTGGTTAGTGCGTATAGACCAAATGGCCAGACTCAGATCAAATACCAAGATCTCGTTAAGCATGTTAAGTATCCGTGAAGGCCGACCAGGGCCAGGCCCACCTCTCTCCTAGGTGGTCTCAACCTGCCCCGTCGCTCCGCCTCAAAGATCCACTCGCGGGTACTCCTACGAGCCGACCAGTCTTTAGTCACCACATGTATCATGTATAAAGTATATAGTATATACCTGTGATCACCTCCCGAGTGATCAAGGCCCGATAGCATAGCATGGCATACGGACAAGAATGTAGGCCCACAGATGGAATACTAGCATCCTAAACTAAGCATGTACGATAGCAGGTAAAGGTAACAACAGTAGTAGCAAGGACAGGCTATGCATCAGGATAGGATTAACGGAAAGCAGTAACATGTTACACTACTCTAATGCAAGAAGTAGAGAGTAGAGTAGGTGATATCTGGTGATAAAGGGGGGCCTTGCCTGGTTGCTCTGGCAAGAGAGAGGGGTCGTCAACACCGTAGTCGTACTGGGTAGCAGGGGCGTCGGTCTCGGTGTCTAGCGGAAGAAGAGGGGGAAGAAACAATGAATACAATGCAAACAGATGCATAATGATGCATGACAAAGCAAAGCGTTATGTTAGGCGTGCCCCAACGCGGTATGAGGTGATACCGGTGACGGGGGGAAACATCCGGGAAAGTATCCCCGGTGTTTCGCGTTTTCGGGTAGAGGAGCCGGAGGGGGAAAGTTGCCTATTCGGTATGCTAGGGGTGTGTGGCGGACGAACGGGCTGCTTATCCAGATTCGTCTCGTCGTTCTGAGCAACTTTCATGTAGAAAGTATTTTCATCCGATTTACGGATTAAAATATATGATTTTCTAAAGATTTAAATCATTTATTGGAATTTACTTATTTAACAAAAAGGAATTATGACATCAGCATGATGCAATGCTGACGTCAGCTGGTCAACAGGTCGGCTGACCAGTCAAACCAGACAGGTGGGTCCAGTGGGAACCACATGTCATTGACAGGGTACTAACAGGGGCGTTTAGACTAATTAATTGGGTTAATTAAGGGCGTGGGCCCATCCTATCAGTGAGTGCTTAGACTAATTTAATTATTTTTATTTATAAAATCGTTTTAGTTATTTAAAAGGGCGGTGGGGCCCAGGCGTTAGCGAGACAGAAGGCGGCCACGTCAGTGTTGACCTGGTCAACAGGTTAACTGGGCCCCTGGGACCCACTGGCAGTGACCCAGGGGTGGACCCCACGCATGCCACGTCAGCTGGCCGGCGTTTAGACGCCGGCGAGTTTGTTTTCGCGGCGGCGCAGCTCGGGCGAGCGTCGGGTTTCGTCTGTAGGCCACCAGAATGGGCGGGACCGGTCGCGTTCAAATGCTAAGACGACGGCGGAGCGAATGGTGGTGGTTGCGGAGGCTGTGGTGGCCAGAGTCGAGCGCTACAGGCTCGTCGGCAGCGAGGTGGTTCGGGCGTGATACGAAGACGGCGACGCAGCGCGCTTCGGTGCTAACGGGAAGGCTAGGGTGGAGCTGCGCGATGCGCTGAGCACAAAGGGCTCGGCCCCGTGACCATTTGGTCACCGGAAGGGCACCGGCGACGCGCGCAGGCGGCGGCATAGTCGGGTCCCCGACGGGAAACACGCTAGGAGGCACGGGGAGGCTAGTGCGCGGGCGCGTAGGGCTCGCAGGAGCTCGATGCTGGGCCCGAACGATCTCGACGGCGTCTGTGGCCGCGGCGGTGTAGTGCATGGCGGCGACCAGAGCTCAGCAAAGGCGGCAGCTGCCTACAGAGTGCTAGGGGGCCAACGAGGAGTAGCAGGGGGAGGAGAAGCTTACCGTGCGGCACGCAAGATGTCCCGTGCTGGTTTAGTAGCAGCAGGGGGCGTCGCCGGAGTTGGTGAAGAACGGCGGCGACCGGGGATGCGGAAGAAGGGGAACCGTGTTGTAGCGCCTCCAAGCTCCAGCTGCGGCCACCGGTGGACGAGGAAGACAATGGAGGCGACGACGGACATGCAGGCGCGGCGAGGCGATAACTATGGCCGCGAGTTCTACGGCGGCGAGGCCATGGCGGCGCTCGGATGCGGTGGGATGGATCTAAGGGGAGAGGAAGAGGCGCAGGGACCGAGTGGAGAGCGGGGCGAGTGGGAGAAGGGATCGAGGAGGCGGGGGGCGCTGGCGATCTTATCCCCTCGGCGGGGTCGGTGAGGTGGTGCGACGGGGACGCGCCCTTGTTCCTCCTGTTCATGGCGCGGTCGGGGGAACAGGGCGCGGGGAAGGGGGCGACCAGGGACGGGGGGAGTGGGCCGGATGGGCCAGGTGGGCCGGCCTGGCTGCGAGCTGGGCCGTCTGGTCCAGGGAGGAGCTTCTCCTTTTTTCCTTTTCTGTTTCTGTTTTGCATTTTCTTTTATTTATTTCTTTTTCCTTTTCTGTTTTATCTAATTTAGGGCATTTAGGTATTTTATAAAATTGTGTCTTCTACACCATAATTACCTATGCCATTTTGGTACTGTCTGAACATTTAGTTTCAACTTTTAAATAACTTTTGTTGTTTGCCATTTTTTTGAATTGGTTTTTGAATCGGTTTGAACTAACGAAAGCTTAGCCGCAGTAATCAAAGAGGACATGGCATCATTAGGAGACTTTTACTGTAGCCTAATTATCCGGGCGTTACACTTATACCATGGACTTAGAGGATTTTACATCTGCTTGCAAACTTCCACAATGAGGTAGTGCTAGTGATCCCCGTAAATCTGAATTTAGAGACTTTCTTGCTGGTATAACCGTAGGGGAATCTAGAGATATAACACAAGTTACTATAGGGAGCATTCACTTTCCTACTATACATTATTTTTCTCTCTTCATACGTAGGTGCATAAATGCTAAGGATGAAGCATGTCACATGTGTGTCCCTGACCTTAGCATTCTCAGGAGTGCTGTGTTAGGAGACCAATCTTATCATATGGGAGCCATTGTAGCACGTAGGTTGCATCATAATAGATATAATGGAGATTTCTTTGGAGGAATTTATGCAACCCGCTTAGCTAATTTTCTTGAAGTGGACGTTCGTGAGGGTGATATGGAGTTGCCTCCTGCTTATTTAGATTTTAATTCTATGGCCTCCCACCAGTTTGTCGAGAGGAATGAATCACCTCTCTTATATCGACTAATCTTTGACAAACGGCGTGTTGTCCGCATTACTCTCCCTGCTCCTACCTTCTTTGATTCTTAGACAAAAGGAAGATATGTTATTACCAGAGAGGAGGCAGATGAGTACGAGAGGAGAGCAGAGGCAGCTCGATGCCACGCTGCAGCTCAGGCGACGATAGTCGCTGCCTCTCAGTACGACCCCAGCTACACCAACGGGTATCCGCCAGGCCATCCCTGGCAATGAACCAACTTAGGCCAAAAGCCTAACCTTGGGGGAGTACGTATTTCCCACCGACATTACATTTATGTTTACAGACACTCATTGCTAGATGTCGGTGCTCATACTCTTTCACTGTAATATCCATGCTAGTTTATTTTGTTTTTCTTGCTTTCTTCTTGTGTGTTTAATAAACCTTAAGAAAAACCAAAAAAATTAGTAGTAGTTTACTTTTCTTGCTGTAGTAGTAATAATTAAAAAGAAAACCCAAAAATATTTCCCGTTTTTCTTTTGCTTGTTGAGAGCTTTCCCGTGTAAATAGTTTTATTTATTTTCTTTTCTTTGGGGGTCGGTAGGAGAAGACCATTATTAAATTGTTGAAGTGGCTCTTATATGCATTATTGTTGATTTAACCAAGAGCCCATATTGCCTTGTCTTCTCCTGTTTATTGAATTCTCGCAGATTCCAGCTAAGTCCAATGCACGTGCACTCTTATTATTATTCACATCGTTCGGTCGTGCAAGTGAAAGGAAATTATGATGATATATGATGGACTGACTGAGATGAGAAAAGCTGGTATGAACTCGACCTCTCTTGTTTTTTAAATATGATGAGTTCATTGTTCCTGATTCAGCCTATTATGAATAAACATGTTTGCAAATGACAATTAGAGATCATAGTTGCGCGTGCCATGCTTGATTAGCTATGAGTGTCGGTGTCAAAACCGGCGGATCTCGGGTAGGGGGTCCCGAACTGTGCATCAAGGCCGGATGGTAACAGGAGACAAGGGACACGATGTTTTTACCCAGGTTCGGGCCCTCTCGATGGAGGTAATACCCTACTCCTGCTTGATTAATATTGATGATATGGGTAGTACAAGAGTAGATCTACCACGAGATCAAGGAGGCTAAACCCTAGAAGCTAGCCTATGGTATGAGTGTGTATGATGATGGTTCGTCCTACGGACTACAACCCTCCGGTTTATATAGACACCGGATAGGGTTAGGTTTACGCAGGGTCGGTTACAATGGTAGGAGATCTTGAATATCCGCATCGCCTGGCTTGCCTTCCACGCCAAGGAAAGTCACATCCGGACACGGGACGAAGTCTTCAATCTTGTATCTTCATAGTCCAGGAGTCTTGGGAAGGTATAGTCCGGCTACCCGAACACCCCCTAATCCAGGACTCCCTCAGTAGCCCCTGAACCAGGCTTCAATGACGACGAGTCCGGCGCGCATATTGTCTTCGGCATTGCAAGGCGGGTTCCTCCTCCAAGTCCTTCATAGAAGATTGTAGACATCAAGAATAGTATCCGGCTCTGCAAAATAAGTTTCCACATATTGCCATAGAGAGAATAATATTAACACAAATCAAATCTGCTGACGTATTCCGCAGTGCGTCATCACACCACGACCAAGCTCTTTATACAAATTGTTTTCACTTTTCCACCTCAGCACGTTTAGCGAGGCGGTTTCCTTGGCACGTCTTGTCAAAGCAGAGATCGTGTGCCCCTTTTACGGGATTCTCATCAATACGTACGTGGGTAACCCAACCGCGCCATTTACCACGGCGCTTTGGAGGCAAGCGAGTTTTATTAGGTAGGTGGGGACGCATAACCGCATCCGCCCATATAAGGGGACAAGGATCCACCTTTTGTACCTACGCCTTCTTTCTCCTTTGCCAATCCATCTCTCGCGCACTCAAGCTCCAGCGCCCAAGCCCGCTCTTCCCACCTCAACCTTCTCCAGCAATGTCCGGAGCGGGAGGCAAGTGGATGGTCTCCTCCGTCACGGAGGCTCAAGTAAAAAAGCTAAGGAAGGACGGATACCTGTCCAAGGACATCCCGCACCGGCTTCCTGAGAAGGGGCAGCTTCTCCCCACCCCAAGGCCCCATGAGAGGGTAGTTTTCCTTCCCCAATTCCTCCGCGGACTGGGTTTTCCACTTCACCCATTCGTCCGGGGACTCATGTTCTACTACGGCCTAGATTTCCATGATCTGGCCCCGAACTTCATCCTCAACATCTCGGCATTTATCGTCGTGTGTGAGGCCTTCCTCCGCGTCCTCCGCCATTTCGGCCTTTGGGTCAAGACCTTCAACGTCAAGCCCAAGGTGGTGCGCGGCAGCCAAGCGGAGTGCGGAGGCGCTATGGCTGGCAAGATAGCCAACGTCCTCTGGTTCGAGGGCTCCTTTGTGGAGACCCTAAAGGGGTGCCAAGCCGGGTGGTTTTACATCACCGAGACACGCGATCCGGAATGGGTCGCAGCCCCCGAGTTCAGATCCGGACCCCCCACGCGGCTTATGTCCTGGAAAGAGACGGGCCTGTCATGGGGCAACGAGGAAGAGGTGACCGGACTGAAGACCTACATCCAGTCCCTGGTAAACAAGCCAATCCGGCTTGTCAATATAGTCCAGGTCATGCTCGTTCGTCTGATCCTCCCGTGCCAACAACGGGATTTCAATTTGTGGGAGTTTGACCCGGCGCAGCACCAAACCCTCAACAGGCTCTTCGACACGTCGTATGAGGACGTCTGGAAGGCGCTAATCAAAGGCGCCGAGGCCCCCGCATCCGCTTCCGAGGACCGCGGATACAGCACGTAGCGTCACGCTAGCGAGGTAAGCTATCTATGCCTTTGACAGGATTGTTAAGCTCTTTTTCATAGATTAACTCTATGCGGGATCTAAACTCCCTTACCTTTGACAGGCTTGGCAGGCGATATCCGGACCAATTAACTGTCTGGCTCCCCTGCCCAAAGACCCAGCCCCAGCTCTCCTAGTGAAGCTGCTGACTCCGGCACCTTATGTGGTGCCGGAGAGGATGGCCAAGAAGAAGAAGACCACCGGGACTCGAAAGAGTGCCAGTAACTTGGTGGTGTCGGACTCCTCATCCGACGAGTCCGAGACGCCCTCCTCTCGTGAAAACGAGGAGGAGGAAGAAGAAAGCTCTCCCCCCCCAGCAGAGGGAGAAGAGGAGAAGAAGGCCGCCCCATCAGGGGAGGCCGAGGGGTCCAGGAAAAGGAAGACCCGTCCGCCGGACTACTCCCATGACGCCGAAGAGAGCGAAGAGGAGTGGCCGAACAGGGCCAAGCGTCCGGCGAAATCGTAAGTTCGGACATCAGAGTAACTCATGATGTTCCTGTGTTGCGCAGCTTTCCTTAATGTCGAATGTGAATATGCAGCCCGCCCCAGGTCGAGTACAACAAATCGTCGGGCGGCTCCCTGGACTCATCGGACGTGAACTCCGTCCCGCCCGCTGTCTCCCCCCGCGCCACGGATGAGGTGGCGTCGCGACAAGCTCCGGGGCAGGAAGAGGTGGTCCTGGAGGAGCCGCAAGGCAACCTCCCGGACTCCAGGAGTGAAGGGGACAAGACCCCCCAGGGCTCCAAGTCCGGCTTTGTGCCGGACACCGCGCCGGAATCTTCAACGGTTCCAAGCCGCGGTAGGCGAACTCCTTCCAAAAGGAGCAAGCCTTCTAAGCCAGTGACCTCCGTCCAACCGGAGTCGCTGGACCATCTGCTGGAGGTGCTTGACGGCACCTCCATCGACAAGGGGCACTGTACTATTATGAGTACGGTGATCCAAAAGGTTCAGTCTGCCAAGAGCGGACTGACTGAAGCTTGCGCTAGCCTTCTGACAGGCTTCGAGGTAAGTAAAAATATGTCAAAATATTACCGCATAGACAGTAGCCCTTGATGCTCTATTTAGCATTCGGAAAGAAAAGCCGAATAGAGGATCTATTAATTTTCGCAGGAGTCTAACAATAAAAAGTCAATATGTGTATGCAGGCTTCGCTGCTATCCACCGCTGCACTGACTGCACAGGTGGATGTCCTAAAAAAGGACCTCGGGCGGACCGAGCAAGAGCTCGGCCTTGCCAAACGGCAGCTCGAGGAAAAGGAAGGTAAGAAATACCCTACAGAAAAAGGTGCCTATAGAGAGGCGTGATTGCAAAGAATAACAGGATCGTACTACTTATTGTAGGGGCCGCAACTGAGGTGGCGACCCTCAAGCAGGCGCTATCGGAGGCCGAAAAGAAAATGGCCGAGGAGCACACCGAGCGAGCAAGACTTGGGGCTCAGGTTGGCGAGGTGCAGCAAGAGCTGCAGGCTCTCATGAAAAAACATGAGAGCTTGGAGGTTAAGTCAAAGGCGCAAGCATCCGAGCTCGCGTCGGCCCTTGAGACCGCCAAGGGTGCCAAGGCCAAAGCCCAAAAGGCCCTCCAAGAGTTGGAGGAGATGAAAAAGATAGTAGCGGGTAAGGCATTCTTAATGCAAAGTAGAAATATAAAAGTAAACTACTTGTCACTTACCCGAATCCGGAGTTCTCCAGGGGCGTTCACAGATCTTCCCCGCAGCGTATCCGACACCGTGGATTTGTCACGGCAGATGTCCTAGCAAAAGGACTTAGTCGTGGAGCCATCGCAACGGGTTAACTTGAAGGGGTTAAAACGGACGCAAAGACACAGTGTTATACTAGTTCGGCCCCTTCGATGAAGGTAAAAGCCTACGTCTAGTTGTGATGGGATTGATGTGTTTCGAGGGCTAGGGAGCAATAAGCTTCGCCTAAACCTCGAGTTGTTGTTCTCTGTGTCTAAACCGTCGTCGGGTCGTCCCCATATATACACGGGTGACGCCCGTAGGTCTACAAAATACCAACCTCCGGTTCATAAACGTGCCCGGGTTGGTCTCTCTATTCCTAACTTACAATGCAAGTTTACCTCAGGCCGGTTTACGGCCATAAACCTTTAAACCGATTATAGGCCCTGGGCCCTTCTATTTCTCCTTGGGCTTTAACATCTTGGGTCCATTGACGGAGCTAACCCGGGCCCTGTAGGCCGGTTTACCCCAAATAGCAATATCCCCAACATTAGGCCCCAGATTGATTTGAACAGGTTCATGTCAATCCTTAATAAGAATTTCTGTCTTCAAATGTCTTCCAGTAACTGTTAAACCGCCGTTTCGTCGTCTCCTCTTGCTGCTGTAAACCGATACGACGTCAGCACAAAGTTACCGTTTCTTTTTGCTAAATCCGCAGTAATCAAGCCGACAGCTGGGCTCCCGAAATCACCGGCTCCTGGATTCGCGCGCCCGGCACGCGCGCCGCGCCTTATAAATAGGACTAGAAGGCCATCTTCCTTTCCTCCCTTTCGTCCCCTTCTTCGTCTTCCTCGCGACTCAGACTTCGGAGCTCCGCCGCCGCCGTCAGCTACTGCATCAACTCAGGCCGCTGCATCAACCTGACCGGACCAGAGAACCGCGGCGACCCTCCACATCCGTTTGGATCCCGGTAAGGCTCCTATTCTTCTTGCTTTAGATCTGTTCTAGGGTTCGTCATCCTTATCCTGCCACTGTTCATTGTTCAGCTCCATAGCAAATTTTTGTGAACAGATTATGATACTTATATTGTGATTTGTAGTCACTCTCAGTATTCGCCATAAATCTGTATTCATCTCCTTAGATCCCACTCATTTCCCTGCTTGTCGAACTTGTGCTGTTCTGCTGCGAGCCAAACCTCATATTTTTACTTCTTTTTTGCCCTAGCTGTAGATCCATTGTTTTCAAAGAATCCGCACGGGATCTGTTTCTGCTTTCATATTCATAACTGTTAGATCTGGTCGGTTTAACTTTTAGCAGAGCGAACAACCCAAACTATATATCCATTAGTCCCCTTGATGAACCGCCAGATGATATCATTCTAGATAACTCCGGTCTATATAAGAGCATCTTCGGCTTACAATCACACCTGTTCTCAAACCGGAATACCTTTGTCTTGTAGATTTCCTCATGGCAAAACAGGTATACGAATGCAACTGGGTTCCCTCTCGCATCACCGAGACCCAATTAAACAACTTAGTTCTGACTGGCGCCTTGAGTAGCAAAAATGCCATCCATTGGAGGGTTCCAGGGAATGAATGTCCTCCTACCCCACAGGAAGTAGAAGTTGTTGTGTTTGTGGATCACCTGGCCCGGGGCTTTAATCCACCCGGTTCAAAATTTTACCAGGACGTCCTGGCTAATTTTAAGTTGCGCCCACAAGATGTTGGTCCAAACTCAGTCACGAATATCTGCCATTTTCAAGGGCTTTGTGAGGTGTACTTCCAGGAGGAACCTACTGTAGAGTTGTTCCGAGACTGTTTTCATTTGAACCGACGTACTGAATTCACCGACGGCCCTAATATGGAACTGGGTGGTATGGCGATTCAAAAGAGGAAAGAAGTGACTTATCCTCACGCCAAGCTACATAGTCATCCGCAAGAATGGAATCACACTTGGTTCTATTGCAAGGATACTTCCCCTGCTGAAGAAAATCCTCTGCCTGGCTTCCGTCCAGAGAGACTTAGCAATACACACCCCTTCCCCCCAAGGCTAACCGCCAAAGAGAGGAGTAAGTATGCCCCTCAACTGTCCAAGCTCAGAGCCTTCATGGCTAACGGTTTAACAGGAGTAGATCTTGCTCGTTGCTGGATTTCATGGAGTATCCTGCCCCTTAGTATCCGCTCCGGTTTAATGTGCAAATACATGGGCCGGGTTAATGATCCTTTGAGGCACTACAACATTCAGCTGACGGAAGAAGAAGTTACTGAAGCTGTGAAAAAGATGCTGAATGAACCGGAATATGTTTGCGCCCGAACCGGCCTACTTCCCTTTTGTGCTACAAATAAACCACCTGCTGTAAGCATCTCACCTCTGTTTGTTATAGAATTTATGATCTCCTTATATGTGTACTGTTAACTCCAATCCTTTCTGAAACAGGGAGATGATCCGTTTTGGAGCAAGAAACTTCAAGAGCCAACAGAAAAGGTAACCCGACCCAAAACAAGGGTGAAGAAGCCTGCTCAGAAGAAAAGGAACACCGCTTCCTCTACCCCGGAATTAGATGAGGATGATGTGGGTAATCCGGACCTTGAGGTAGACCTCGATTCATTTGGCTTACTTTTTATACGTCTTATTGATGATGATATTTGTCAGGACGACGCTGAAGCGAGTAATGCTGAAGGCCCAGAGGTAACTATTCTTTCTTCTGATACAGTTCCTTTGCCTTTGAAAAAACCTCGCCAAGCAAACCGGAAAGTTAAATTTTCTCATCCTCTTGCTTACTTGGATCCCAAATTTCTTGTGAAGACCCAGCAACATGAAGCTCGTCGCACCACCCGGCATAGTGGCCAGGTAGTTACCTCCGCCGGTTTACCGAACAGCCCGGTTCGGAAACGCCGCTCAGAGGTCTCCGATTTATGCGCTAGCTTTCCTCCTAAAGCAGGTTTAATTCGTCAGCCTCTTAATCGATCTGACTCCGATTATCAGGTCACTTCCCATTCATCTTCTAGTGAATCTTCAGCCACTCAACTGCCACCGCTAAAGACAGTTATTGGGTAAGTTGGACCGATCACAACATATTTCCATATGGGTTTCTTAATCCATCTTACACCGTTCTTTCAATCTTTGGGTCTCTCCCAGGGCTAAACCTAGACCGAGCAAGAAGGCTCGTCTGGATAATCCGGCCGAAGGAACTGCCGCTCCTGAACCGGAGAAAACTCCTGGTGCTGATGCTCTAGTTCGTGAAGACATTCAGAATTATCTACCTCCACAAGATGACGCCTATGCTGAAGAAAGGCCTACCAATCCTGCCAGCCATACCGATCAGCCTGCCAGTCCTGTTCGGGTTGAGGAATCCATCCACCCTTCTGGAACTGTTGATAAACCGACAGTGCCAATGCAGAGCAGCGATTCCAAAGATGATGATGTTGTGATTACCGGCATTGGTCGCTCTGAACCGGGGAACTCTGCTACCTTAGCCAAGCATACTGCTAAGGAAGAAATCTCGGCCATAAAGGGCAAATGGGATGTTGATTCCTCAACGTATGCCGCTTTAAGCGCCCAAGATCTTTATTCTGGGTACCTGAAACGACTGTACACCAGTCGCGATTATGAAGCTGGCATGATCAGGATGATGAAAGAAAAACTTGAGGTAACTCTCTTGTGCTTCATTCTATTGCAATTTTAGCTTCTCAATTTCTTCCAATCCGAGATGGTAATCCGAATCATGCTGCCTTGACAACCAAGGTCCGGTTTGATAAAAACAGGGCTTCAACATAGGTCGTAACCAGAAAACATCATCAAATAACCATTAGCCCCCAAGTGCCAAGTTTAAATACTTGTATTAATCTTGGGACTTTTGTAATGTAAAACATGCGTTAAGATCAAGTACGCATTAGCCCCCAAGTATCGAGCACATAACTTGCTTGTGTGGTTGATACTTCCAAACCGTGCAATATTTTCTGAACACTGCTGATGACCTGCTGCAGGGGGATCTGAAGACCAAAGAGAAACAAGTCTCGGACCTTCAGGAAATCCTAAAAACCCAGCAGGCTGAAACTGCAAAAGCGAAGGAAGAATTGACCAATGCCTTAAACGTTATGGAACAGCTGAAAGAAAACCGCAAAAAGGAACAAGCTGATTGGGCTACTGAAAAGGCTCTTTTGATTAAAAGGGCTGAAAATGCCGAAGCTGCTCTCAAACCGGTGGTTGATGAATTATCCACCGTAAAGCGACAAATACACTCCATGACCTCTGCCGTCTTTGGTAAATTTCTTTCGATGCCCTTCCTCCAATTTGCACCTTGTCTGCTATATCCTATGTCCGGTTTGTAATCCATCTTGAAACACTGCAGGCACACGTATTGGACACTTGGGTTCTGATGTGCGGATGAAACTCAAAGCTGCTTATACTTTGATTGAACAGTTGTATACCGGAGCACAGAGAGCTATCACCACTGCATCGCATAACAACCCCGCACCGTCTCTGATTCAAGACACGTTAAAAAGGTTATCCATGCTTCCTGCCCGGATTGAAGAGTTAAAAAGATCAGCTGCCCGAACCGGAGCCATCACTGCCTTGATCCGGGCCAAAGCGTGGGTACCAGACTTTGATCCTGTCGAAGCGGCACAAGGATATCCCAGCTTGAAAGAAGACGGTTCAGATTTCGGCGAAAATGACCTGAGGGCGATAAACCGGGCGGTGCGCCCCCTAGCTTGTCAATTGGCTGAAGAAGCAGATCTGACACATTATCAGGCCCAATATGATAACCAGAACAAGCGAGTAGCTGCCCCGATCCCTGAAGCGGAAAACCTTATTCCTCCAATCCGTAAGCATACCTACGCCCCTGACATTGAACCGTCTTTGCTGATTCATGAAGAAGCTGTCTTTCAAGCGTTAATGGGAATCGACTGGACCACTGCTGATTTCCAGCCAATGGGTAGCCATGAGAAGGCTGAAGCGGCGCAAGATGATCCACAACCTTCGAATCGAGGCGGCGAACAGGCGTAATCAAAGCTCCGGTTCACCTTAATTGGTGATGTTAATCCGTCAAAAAACAATATATTCAGGCACTACGCTGCCTTGTAATAAGATAGTTAATACCTCTGCCTTTGAATGCGCCTTTGTACACGGGTACTGATGCCCTTGCCATGACTTTTTCCAACTTGTGCTTCCTGTCTTTACTGGGTACAAAGGACGGTCTTTCGACCATACGAACCGTGCTGCGCCTTTGCCAAACCGGGCAACTTGCCTCCGGGTTAAAAAACGGACCAGGCTGTGTCAGCTGAATCGGTTTAAAAATATTTGTCGTTCCAAAGAACAAAAACACCACGAGAAGGAAGATAACAAACAACCAAATACGAGAGAAAACGCAATAGTAAAACGCATGCAAATGGTGGTTGCTATGAACCGTTCAGAAGGTGTTACCATCATCAAGACAAAAGAAACCAAGCCCCCAAGGGGTGTAGCTACGGTTTAAGTCGACTAGGTTCCTAACTGAATCGTGGCAAATATGTCGGTCAAATGGCATTGCATTGGTTCGGATTCGACCAAGCCCCAAAGTGACTCAGTGGCCTAGGGCCGATCAAGTGGCATTGCATTGGTTCGGACACGACCAAGCCCCCAAATGACTTATTGGCTGTTTAAAAGCCGATCAGAAGGCATTACCATCATCAAGACATGACCGAGCTCCCATAAGGTGTAACTACGGTTCAAGTCGATTAGGTCCCCAACTGACTTAGTGGCAAATGTGCCAGCCAGAAGGCATTACCGTCGTCAAGACGTGACCAAGCTCCCCGGAGGTGTAGCTACGGTTCAGGTCGACTAGGTCCCCAACTGACTTTGTTGATCTTCTGTGAAGCGACCTGAAGGGGTAAACCGGAGGTTGCCCTAAAGCGAATCAACTCCGTGTAACCACGCATGATGTGAAGAAAAACAGAGACCCCGCTTTACTCGAGGCTCCAGTTAATTATATTGATCATAATATATACATGGTCATGATATGTACATAAGCAGAGCCCAGGGCTCATGTATAGTAAGGTCGAAGATGAGCTATGTTCCACGGCCTGCTGGTCTCCTCCTCTGATGTGCGTGAATCTTTGCGCTCTCGAATATCAATCAGGTAGTATGACCCATTATTCAGATTCTTGCTGACCACAAAAGGTCCTTCCCAAGGCGGGGATAATTTATGCATATCAGACTGATCCTGGATGAGCCGGAGCACCAAATCCCCCTCCTGAAAGGTTCTGGTTCTAACCCGACGGCTGTGGTAACGGCGAAGATCTTGCTGGTAAATCGCTGAACGGGCAGCTGCTAAGTCACGTTCCTCTTCCAACAAATCAAGAGCGTTCTGCCGTGCCTGCTCGTTGTCCGCTTCAACATAAGCTGCCACACGAGGTGAATCATGTCGTATATCACTTGGGAGAACCGCCTCTGCTCCATAGACCATAAAAAACGGCGTAAACCCCGTGGATCTGTTAGGCGTGGTGTTGATACTCCATAATACAGACGGTAGCTCCTCAACCCAACAACCCGGCGTCCTCTGCAAAGGGACCAGAAGCCGGGGTTTGATACCTCTCAAGATCTCTTGATTCGCTTGTTCTGCTTGACCATTAGACTGTGGGTGAGCTACAGAAGAAACATCAAGCCGTATATGCTCACGTGCGCAGAACACTTTCATGGCACCTTTGGATAGATTGGTACCATTATCTGTGATGATGCTGTGTGGAAAACCAAACCGGAAGATCACCTTCTTTATAAACCGAACCGCCGTGGCCGCATCACATTTACTAACAGGTTTTGCCTCCACCCACTTTGTAAATTTGTCAACCGCCACCAATAGGTGGGTCTTCTTATCTTTGGAACGTTTAAAAGGCCCAACCATATCGAGCCCCCAAGTCGCAAACGGCCAAGTAATTGGAATCATCCTCAATTCTTGAGCCGGTATGTGCGCTCGTCTAGAAAATTTCTGGCAACCATCACATAGCCTGACCAGGTCTTCTGCATCAGCATGAGCAGTTAACCAGTAGAAACCGTGGCGGAACGCTTTAGCCACCAATGATTTTGAACCGGCGTGGTGGCCGCAATCCCCTTCATGTATTTCACGTAATATTTCGCACCCCTCCTCAGGGGATACGCACCGTTGCAGCGGTCCTGACACGCTGCGATGATGTAGCTCCCCTTTGAGAATGGTCATAGACTTGGACCGCCGTACTATCTGCCGAGCCAAGATTTCGTCGTCTGGCAACTCACCCCGGTTCATATATGCCAGATAAGGAAGCGTCCAATCCGGGATGACGTGAAGAGCCGCCACTAACTGAGCCTCCGGATCAGGAATAGCCAACTCCAATTCCCCGGGGAGCTGTACCGATGGGTGATGCAATACATCCAAGAAAACATTGGGTGGGACCGGTTTACGCTGAGAGCCCAAGCGGCTTAAAGCATCCGCTGCCTCATTCTTTCTGCGGTCCACATGGTCCACTTGATAGCCTTTGAAATGCCCTGCCACCATATCTACTTCACGACGGTACGCAGCCATGAGCGGGTCCTTAGAATCCCAGGTGCCAGATACTTGCTGAGCCACTAGATACGAATCACCAAAGCACCTAACTCGGCTCAGATTCATCTCTTTAGCCATCCGAAGACCATGAAGCAACGCTTCATACTCAGCCGCATTGTTTGTACAGGGGAACATTAAACGGAGGACATAACAAAACTTGTCTCCTCGTGGGGAAGTTAAAACGACTCCAGCCCCCGAGCCTTCCAATTGTCTGGATCCGTCAAAATGAATAGTCCCATATGTGTTATCTGGCTTCTCCTCAGGTGCTTGTAACTCTGTCCAATCGTTTATGAAGTCGACAAGTGCTTGTGACTTTATAGCCGTCCGGGGTACGTATCTTAAACCGTGCGGCCCAAGCTCGATGGCCCACTTGGCAATCCGACCGGTCGCCTCCCGGTTCTGTATGATGTCACCCAAAGGAGCAGAACTGACCACCGTGATGGGGTGCCCTTGAAAATATTGCTTCAGCTTTCGGCTTGCCATAAAAACACCATATACCAGCTTCTGCCAATGCGGATACCTTTGCTTGGACTCGATAAGCACTTCGCTGATATAGTAAACCGGACGCTGAACCGGATGCTCCTTCTTTCGTGACTTGACCACAATGTCATCCACATTGGCATGTACATTACGACCAATCTGGTCATGGAGGCAATTTTGCACACACCGCTGATAAGTAGCCTGCGCACTCTTGAGCCCGAAGGGCATAGAAACATAGCAGAAGGCTCCAAAGGGAGTAATGAACGCTGTCTTCTCCTGGTCCTTAACTGCCATCTTGATCTGATGATAACCCGAATAGGCATCCAAAAAACTCAAACGCTCGCAACCTGCCGTAGCATCAATGATTTGATCAATACGGGGGAGAGCAAAAGGATCCGCTGGACAAGCTTTATTCAAATCTGTGTAATCCACACACATGCGCCAGGTGCCGTTTTTCTTAAGAACCAGCACCGGATTAGCAAGCCACTCGGGATGAAAAACCTCAATAATAAAACCAGCTGCCAGGAGCCTGGCTACTTCCTCACCAATCGCTTTACGTCTTTCTTCATTAAACCGGCGTAGGAACTGTTTTACCGGTTTATACTTAGGATCCACATTAAGAGTGTGCTCAGCGAGTCGCCTCGGTACACCAGGCATGTCAGACGGCTTCCATGCAAAGATGTCCCGATTCTCACGGATGAACTCGATGAGCGCGCTTTCCTATTTTGGATCCAAGTTTGCACTGATGCTGAACTGCTTGGACGAATCGCCAGGTACGAAGTCAACAAGCTTAGTTTCAGCAGATGATTTGAACTTCAAGGCCGGATCGTGGTCCGTAGTTGGCTTCTTTAATGAAGTCATGTCCTCCGGATCAACATTGTCTTTGTATTGCTTTAGCTCCTCCGTAGCACAAACCGATTCTGCATAAGTCGCATCTCCTTCCTCGCATTCCAAAGCGATTCGACGGCTCCCATGAACCGTTATAGTGCCCTTGTAACCCGGCATCTTGAGTTGCAGATATACATAGCAGGGTCGTGCCATAAATTTTGCATAGGCCAGTCGTCCGAACAAAGCATGGTATGGACTTTGGATTTTAACCACTTCAAACGTCAGCGTCTCTGATCTGGAATCATGACTATCGTCGAAGACCACTTCAAGGGCTATCTTACCAACAGGGTACGCAGACTTGCCAGGCACCACCCCGTGGAACACCATATTGGTCGGTTTGAGATCCTTATCCACCAGTCCCATGCGACGGAAGGTCTCATAATACAAGATGTTAATGCTGCTCCCTCCGTCCATGAGTACCTTGGTGAGCTTGTAACCTCCCACCTGAGGCGCCACCACCAATGCTAACTGACCCGGATTATAAACCCTGGGAGGATGATCTTCTCGGCTCCATATGATTGGTTGTTCCGACCAGCGCAGATAGTGAGGCGTGGCCGGTTCAACAGCACTAACTGCCCGCCTCTGAAGCTTTCTATCCCGTTTATCCAAGCTTGTAGTAAAAACATGATACTGCCCACCACTCAACTGTTTTGGGTTGCTCTGATAACCTGATTGCTGCTGTTGCTGCTGGTTGTAACCACTTTGATTACCTTGATTACTTTGGCTGTTCTGTCCGCCCGGATTACCATGGAACCCTGGACCGGAATTTCCGCCGCCGTACCCTGAACCGGAACCTGAACCGCCGCCAGAGCCGTGATCATATTGGAAAATGTTTGAGCTTTTGAATTCCTTCATGATGTAACAATCCTTCCAAAGATGGGTTGCTGGCTCCTCTTTTGTTCCGTGCTTCGGACAGGGCTGGTTTAAGAAAAAGTTCAAACGCTCCGGATTAGGACCAGGATTTCCGCGAAAACCTGGCTGTTTCCCCTTACGCCGCTGGCCCTTATTCTGTGCACTGGTGTTGGCCACAAAATCCACGCTCCCATCCGGTTTACGCTTACCTCCGCCTCCATTGCCTGTTGGTTGATGCTGCTGGCCTTTGGTATTGCTATTCTTCTTTCCCTTCCCTGCTTTGTCGTCACCAGAATCAGGATCCTTGGTACTGTCAGAATCCGCATACTTCACTAAAGCGGTCATGAGCGTTCCCATATCCGTGCAATCACGCTTCATCCGGCCTAACTTTAGCTTCAAAGGGCCAAACCGACAGTTGCCTTCCAACAGCACCACGGCGGTGTCTACGTTGATGCGATCTGACGAGTGCAAAACTTCCGATACCCAGCGTACCCAATGGGTAGTTGACTCCCCTTCTTGCTGAACGCAAGCTGCTAGGTCAACTATCGACATTGGCTGTTTGCACGTGTCCTTGAAATTCTTGATAAACCGGGCTCGCAACTGGGCCCACGAACTAATGGAATTAGGCGGTAGGCTCTTTAGCCAAGTCCGGGCCGTCCCCTCTAACATCATGGTAAAATACTTCGCACACGCCGTGTCATCCACATCCAGCATCTCCATAGCCATCTCATAGCTCTCCACCCATGTCTCCGGAGGCTGATCCGCCGTGTAGTTTAGCACCTTGCGGGGGCCTTTGAAGTCCTTAGGCAGGCGTACGTTGCGCAAAGCGGGAACGAGGCACGGTACTCCCAAAGAACTAGAAACCACCCCCGGTTCAATCGTAGCATTTGGGAAGATAGGTGTAAGCTGACGAGCCTGATGCTGCGCCGCTAATCCAGCCTCCTGCGCACGGGCGCGATCCACCATCTCCTGAGCATTGTCGACGCCAGCCGGATTGTTGCCATGGAGCGCTTCACGCCTGGCATTACTTGAAACAGCCGGCTCCTCCATGCGCCTACTATAGCTCCTGCTGGGGCGAGGGGTGGAGTGAATCCGATCACGGCTTTGCGAATATGCTTCTTGTTGGGCCAAAGCGGTCCTAAGGAGCTCCTTGACTCGGCGTGTCTCTACATCCTGCGGTGAATCGCCTTCGATCGGAATGGCTTCCAACCGAGCTGCCGCCGCAACGAGGTTATCCATCGGGTTGGAATATTGGCCCGATGGTGTTGGCACGGCCTGTGGTGTACCAGTGTTGTGACGAGGCAGGTTTATTATACGGTGCTGAACCGGGGCGCCAACTGTTGCTTCCGCACGGTTTACCCCCGGCGGATTATTGGCCCCCGCCCCAGGGGTGTTGAAGAGATTTCTGGCATCGAGGGCTGCGGGCAATCGAGATCGGAATTTCCTCTTCAGGACTTCCTGAGATGCATTCTGGTCCATCATGAGCCTGTAAGCCTGTGCATCTAAAGCGGCACGCTCTGCCGTCATCCTGGCCTCTTCTGCTGCCAGCCCCGCTTTAGCTTGAGTGATCTGTTCTCTCACTTTGGCAATCTCGGCATTGTGAACCTCCTGATCCACCGGGTTGGCTTCCGCCATAAGCGCTGCCAGTGCGTCAAACAGATCTGACAATACTTGGGCTGGTGAGTCCGCAGTGCCCCCTGCCCGCACAGCTGTCGCCGCTGCCGATCCGGAGATCACTGCTGCCGCAGTTGATGAATGTGGCGCCGCCTGTGTTCGAGCCATAAAGATCCCAACTCGATTAGGCAGACCAGAGGGGTCCGGAATACTGTCGCCATCGGAGCTGCCCCCAATCCGATCATCTTGCAGCTGGTATAGAGACTCGGTTTCCCCGGTTGACGTTTCATCGCCGGAGTAGATGGCGGTTTCGCCACCGGATTCGGATCCTTCCTCGTAGCTTCCTCCGTGGATGACTCCCACGAAGGCGCGCTTCCTGGTCGGTTTAACCAGGGTCGATCTCGTGCACTGAGCTGTCTCGACGAGGTCGGTGCAGACGCCCAGCTCGGGGCCCGGTTCACCGATCTTGCCGATGAAAACATGGATGCCGCCAAAAGGGACCCGGTACCCGTACTCGATCGAGCCGGCGTCGGGGCCCCAGCCTGTGCTGTCGATGTAGAGTTTTCCGCGACGACTTTTGGTCATCCGGCCCACAGCGTAGCCCTCGAGTCCTTCAAAGCGGCCCTCCAAGAACTTGAAACCATCTCGCGATAGCCCCACGGTGGGCGCCAACTGTCGTGGATTTGTCACGGCAGATGTCCTAGCAAAAGGACTTAGTCGTGGAGCCATCGCAACGGGTTAACTTGAAGGGGTTAAAACGGACGCAAGGACACAGTGTTATACTAGTTCGGCCCCTTCGATGAAGGTAAAAGCCTACGTCTAGTTGTGATGGGATTGATGTGTTTCGAGGGCTAGGGAGCAATAAGCTTCGCCTAAACCTCGAGTTGTTGTTCTCTGTGTCTAAACCGTCGTCGGGTCGTCCCCTTATATACACGGGTGACGCCCGTAGGTCTACAAAATACCAACCTCCGGTTCATAAACGTGCCCGGGTTGGTCTCTCTATTCCTAACTTACAATGCAAGTTTACCTCAGGCCGGTTTACGGCCATAAACCTTTAAACCGATTATAGGCCCTGGGCCCTTCTATTTCTCCTTGGGCTTTAACATCTTGGGTCCATTGACGGAGCTAACCCGGGCCCTGTAGGCCGGTTTACCCCAAATAGCAATATCCCCAACAGCCGCATTCTACCGAGCTGAAGAGGGTAGCTCGACGGAGAGTGTGTTCTGGTCTCAGTATTCTGAGGCCGGACACCCTGTGCCCTTGAGCGACCAACTGAAACAGCTGGTCGAGCTCCACAAGGCGGCCGAACAAGCCATGAAGGGCTTCATAGTTCGGCTGTGGCCCGGAGAGGCCCTTCTTGGGAGCTACTTCGGGCTGGTGCGGCGGCTGGTGGAGGCCTGTCCAAGGCTTGAGGTCATCAAGCGTTCCGTCTGCATCGAAGGTGCCCGGAGGGCCCTTGCTCGTGCAAAGGTGCACTGGGGTAAGCTTGACAGTGAGAAGCTGGTGAAGGACGGGCCGCCGCAGGGGAAGGAGCATCGCAAGCCCAAGAACTACTACAAGGATGTTCTTGCAGGTGCCCGCCTTATTGCGGATGAATGTACCAAAGATGTAATTTTTGAATGAACTCGCTCGTGTTTATCCTGTGCGCTGAAAACTTGTTCATATGTGCTAAGCAATGCTTATTGAATTTAAAATATTATTTTCTTTGCGGCCGTTTATCAAAAATTGAGAGATGGCCAGTCGTCGGCTTCTGCCCCCATGCCGCTAGTGCTGGGGTGTTCGAGATAAACCTGAGCGCTCTTTTCCCCATGGTTGGGTCCTTCGAGGGAGGCGCTCAGCACAACGAACCAGGCAATCGGACTATAATGCTTGAACACTCTCACTTAGCCATAGAACTTTATAATTTTAAATTTCGGCGAAGCCCTAGTTCGGAAGACCGAATTCGGGGCGCTATCCACTCCTCGCTCGAAGCGGCATAAGTCTTTAGGGACTCGAAAAACTTCTCGAACAGCGACCGGACTCTCGCCTTATCATGACAGTAAGTTTTAGCTTTCTCCACTGAGGTGCTTAACCCAGCTGAACCGGGGCACAATCGCAGTGGTTCTCCTAGTGCTACCTTAGCCGATATAGCGGAACGTAAGGCACCAAAACATAGGAGCCAGGCAAACCCAACTATTGACCCAAATCATGATTCGGAGCCGATGCATATAGTGCTATAAGTTCGGAGTGCCGCACTTGTGAAAGTGTACGGACTTCTCACACCAGATCGAAGGGTACTGAAGCCCCTGGCGTGTTTGTCGTACCATGGTGTACGGGTGCGATCATGTTATTTAATAAACATATATATTAAAAGAGGATAATGCAAAAAATAGACAAAAGCTATGCATTGTTTATAAAGAGGCTATTTATCAAAGCCGAACGATACAAGTAGTGCGATAAGCAAAAAGATATTAGACTATTTAACATGTCCTGACCAGGGGCAGGCCGCGGGATTGTGCTCGAAACAGATATACCGCTCGTGATAGAGACCACCTGGGAGTTCCATAATGCGGCGTAGCTTTGTCTGCTTACCTGGATCTTGCATCGTTTGTGCGGCAGTCGAATTGCCGAACAGGTCGTCCAAAGTGTGGAGTCCTGAAAGTAAAAAAAAAGAATCCGGCAGCCCCTAGTACGTTTTAAGCCGTATTTCGGGCACGCCGTTACTGTGCCCCTTCCCCTGTGCCCATGGTATTTCAAGGGCGTAATTATGTACGCGAGGTACTAGCTTCGCTATGTCGCGATGGCTGGGGTTGGGGCCGCATTTCTACGCCTGCTCAGAACGTGCCAGGCGGTCTTGTTGTAGGTTACTCCGGGCGCTCTTGGCAGTGTCTGGCTTTCTAACGGCCGGACTGGGGAGTTGCCTAAAAAGGCTGCTTTGTACTTCCGCTGCGAGAGCCGCCGTGTGCTCCTCCGTACGGAGGGAGCGTTCGGTGTTTCCGTTGACCGTGATTACTCCTCGAGGGTCTGGCATCTTGAGCTTGAGATATGCGTAGTGCGGCACCGCATTGAACTTTGCGAATGCGGTTTGTCCGAGCAGGGCGTGATAGCCACTGCGAAACGGGACTATGTCGAAGATTAACTCTTCGCTTCGGAAGTTATTCGGAGATCCGAAGACCACATCAAGTGTTACGGAGCCTGTACAGTTGGCTTCTACACCTGGTATAACGCCTTTAAAGGTTGTTTTTGTGGGCTTAATCCTTGAGGGATCTATGCCCATTTTCCGCACTGTATCCTGGTAAAGCAGGTTCAGGCTACTGCCGCCGTCCATGAGGACTCTTGTGAGGTGAAAGCCATCGATGATTGGGTCGAGAACCAATGCGGCAAAGCTGCCATGACGGATGCTAGTGGGGTGGTCCCTTCAATCAAAAGTGATCGGGCAGGAGGACCATGGGTTGAACTTTGGGGCGACTGGCTCCATCGCGTATACGTCCCATAGCGCACGCTTCCGTTCCCTCTTGGGAATGTGGGTTGCGTATATCATGTTCACCGTCCGCACATGTGGGGGAAACCCCTTCTGTCCATTGTTGTTCGGCGGCCTGGGCTCCTCCTCGTCGTCGCTATGCAGCCCCTTGTCTTTGTTTTCGGCTCTTAACTTGCCTGCCTGCTTGAACACCCAACAATCCCTGTTGGTGTGATTGGATGGCCTTTCGTGGGTGCCATGGATCTGGCACAAGCGGTCGAGTATTCGGTCCAACAGGCCCTGAGAATTCTTTTTAAATGGCTTTTTCCTCTGACCAGATTTATAGCCTCTGAATCCGGCGTTGACTGCCGTATCTTCATTGTTGTCGCTGCTAACGCGGCGCTTTTGCTTATTTCGACGTGTCCTGCCACTTTTGTCCTTGGTATCCGAATTACTAGGGTTCTTTGATAAGTTGTTGCTGCGAGCTAGCCAGCTATCTTCGCCCGTGCAAAAGAGGGTCATGAGTGTCGTGAGGGCTGCCATAGATTTCGGCTTTTCCTGTCCCAGGTGCCGGGCAAGCCACTCGTCGCGGATGTTATGCTTGAAGGCTGCTAGGGCCTCTGCGTCCGGACAGTCGACTATCTGGTTTTTCTTTGTTAGGAACCTTGTCTAGAATTGCCTGGCCGATTCCTCTAGCTGCTGAATTATGTGGCTTAGGTCGTCGGCATCCGGTGGTCGCACATAAGTGCCCTGGAAGTTGTCGAGGAATGCGGCTTCCAGGTCCTCCCAAGAACCGATTGAGTCCGCTGGCAGGCTGTTAAGCCAGTGCCGGGCCGGTCCTTTGAGTTTGAGCGGGAGGTATTTGATGGCGTGTAGATCATCGCCACGTGCCATGTGGATGTGAAGGAGATAATCCTCGATCCATACTGTCGGATTGGTTGTGCCATCGTATGATTCGATGTTTACGGGTTTGAAACCCTCTGGGATTTTATGATCCATTACTTCATCTGTGAAGCATGGTGGGTGTGCGGTGCCCCTGTACTGGGCTATATCTCGACGCAGCTCGGAAGAGCTATGTCTGTTGTGTTCGGCCCTGCCGAATTTGTTGTATCCGGAGTGAAGATCATCGTCGCGTGTCGTAGGGCGCCTGCGCGATCCGTAGATCGGTCTTGTTTGCCTTGCCTTATCCTCCAGTACATCTTGCAGGTCTGGCGCATTTTCCCGTGCCTTAGTTGAGCGGCGTCGGGGCATGGCTTGTGTGGAGGGCCGAGAGGCCTCTCTGTCGTGGCCGCGAGGTGGCTGGTCTGCCATGTCGGGCGCTGGTGATGTAGGCGCTTCCTCCTCTGATCGGGGTAGCGGCCTGCGCTTTGGGTAGCTCTTGGAGGGGCGTTCGAGTTCATACCCTTCAGCCGCAAGGACTTCAGTCCATCTATCAGCTAGCAGATCTTGATCAGCTCTAAGCTATTGCTGCTTTTTCTTGAGGCTGTTCGCCGTGGCTAAAAGCCTGCATTTGAAACGCTCTTGTTCCGCGGGATCTGATGGTACAACGAATTCGTCGTCATCGAGGCTAGCCTCGTCTTCGGAGGGAGGCATATAGTTATCATCCTCAACCTCTCGGTCTGCCGCTCTCTCATGAGGGCTGGCTTCTCCATCTTCCTGCGCCGAATCTTGCTGGGGAGGGTGTTCTTCGGCGCTATCCGGGGTACTATTATCTCCGGTACCGGAATCACCGTTTTTGCTTTGGCGGGATTTAGAGCGGCGCCGCTGACGCCGGCGCTCTGGCTGTTTCTTGGAGGTGTCGTCCCTTGCTGTTCCCTCGCCATCTCCATCTTTTGGAGTATCCACCATATATATGTCATATGACGAGGTGGCTGTCCACCGCCCTACAGGTGCTGGTTCTTGTTCGTCTCCGACCTCGTCGTCCATACCGTCGAAGTCTTCGGAGCCGAAATCAAGCATGTCGGTTAAATCGTCGACAGTGGCTATCAAGTGGGTGGTGGGTGGGTTTTGAATTTCTTCATCGTCCGTATCCCATCCTCGCTGACCGTAATTCGGCCAGGGCTCTCCTGATAAAGAGAGAGACTTGAGAGAATTCAGGATGTCACCAAAAGGCGAGTGCTGAAAGATGTCCGCGGTGGTGAACTCCATTATCGGCGCCCAATCGGATTCGACCGGCAGGGGCGCGGGGGTTTCGGAGTCCGGGGAGGAGTCCGGACCCTCGGGGTCACGGGTCACGCGGAGTGCGGGGCTGGCGTTCGGCTCGATCGCCTTTGAGATCGCAGCCCCCGAGGTGACGTCCAACCGTCCATCCTCAATTGGCGCAATAGGCTCCGAGTTAAGGGTCGGAACCGGTGCGTGTGCGGCCTCCAGGACACTGTTCGGAGGCAGAGCTAGACCATGCCCCTCGAGATAGTGCGGCGCGCTTGGCTGTGGCTCGAACCCATCGAAGATCAAGTCTCCGCAGATATCAGCCGTGTAGTTTAAGCTTCCAAACCTAACTTGATGGCCAGGGGCGTAGCTTTCGATCTGCTCCAGATGACCAAGCGAATTGGCCCGCAGAGCGAAGCCGCCGAAGACGAAGATCTGTCCGGGGAGAAAAGTCTCACCCTGGACCTCATCGTTGTTGATGATCAGAGGAGCCATCGGGCCTAAAGGCGACGACACAGAGGAACTCTCAATGAAAGCACCAATGTCGGTGTCAAAACCGGCGGATCTCGGGTAGGGGGTCCCGAACTGTGCGTCAAGGCCGGATGGTAACAGGAGACAAGGGACACGATGTTTTTACCCAGGTTCGGGCCCTCTCAATGGAGGTAATACCCTACTCCTGCTTGATTAATATTGATGATATGGGTAGTACAAGAGTAGATCTACCACGAGATCAAGGAGGCTAAACCCTAGAAGCTAGCCTATGGTATGACTGTGTATGATGATGGTTCGTCCTACAGACTACAACCCTCCGGTTTATATAGACACCGGATAGGGTTAGGGTTACACAGAGTCGGTTACAATGGTAGGAGATCTTGAATATCCGCATCGCCTAGCTTGCCTTCCACGCCAAGGAAAGTCCCATCCGGACACGGGAAGAAGTCTTCAATCTTGTATCTTCATAGTCCAGGAGTCCGGCGAAGGTATAGTCCGGCTACCCGAACACCCCCTAATCCAGGACTCCCTCAATGAGTTATAATGATTTACCTTGCGTGCCAACATGCTATCGAAATGGTTGTGATGTGGTATAGTGGGGTGGTATCCTCCTTTGAATGATTTAAGTGACTTGACTTGGCACATGTTCACGCATGTAGTTGAAACAAATCAACATAGCCTTCACGATATTTATGTACATGGTGGATTATATCCTACTCATGCTTGCATCCAATGTTTATTAATTTTAATGCATGTTCATGACTGTTGTCACTCTCTAGTTGGTCGCTTCCCAGTCTCTTGCTAGCCTTCACTTGTACTAAGCGGGAATACTGCTTGTGCATCCAATCCCTTAAACCCCAAAGTTATTCCAAATGAGTCCACCATACCTTCCTATATGCGGTATCTACCTGCCGTTCCAAGTAAATTTGTATGTGCCAAACTCTAAACCTTCGAATAAACATTCTGTTTTGTATGCTCGAATAGCTCATGTATCAACTATGGCTGCCCTTATCTTCCATGTTAGGCGGGTTATTCTCAAGAAGAGTGGACTCCGCTCCTCACTCACGAGAAAATGGCTGGTCACTGGGATGCCCAGTCCCATGCTTTATACAAACTAAATCAAAATAATTGCAAATAAAACTCCCCCTGGGACTGTTGCTAGTTGGAGACACTCGTTGTTTCGAGCAAGTCATGGATTGATGCTTGTTGGTGGAGGGGGGTATAAACTTTACCATTCTGTTTGGGAACCGCCTGTAATGTGTGTAGCATGGAAGATATCGCCATCTCTTAGTTCTTATGTTGACAATGAAAGTATGCCGCTCAAAATATTATTTATCTCTATTTCAAAACCGAGCTCTGGCACCTCTACAAATCCCTGCTTCCCTCTGCGAAGGGCCTATCTATTTACTTTTATGTTGAGTCATCACCCTCTTATTAAAAAGCACTAGATGGAGAGCACAGCTGTCATTTGCATTCATTACTATTAATTTATATTGGGTATGACTATGACTGGATCTCTTTTACCATGAATTACAATGTCTAGTCAGTCCTTGATCTTTAAAGGTGCTCTGCATTTATGTTTTGCGGTCTCAGAAAGGGCTAGCGAGATACCATCTTGTTATATCATATTATGATTGTGTTGAGAAAGTGTTGTCATCCGAGATTTATTATTATCGCTCGCTAGCTGATTATGCCATTGATATGAGTAAACATGAGACCTGAGAATTATTGCAAATGTGGTTAGTTATAATCTTTGCTGAAAACTTGAATGTTGGATTTACATATTTACAACAACAAGAGCAAACAGAGCTTGTAAAAGTTTTTCTTTATCACTTTCAGTTTGTCAACTGAATTGCTTGAGGACAAGCAAAGGTTTAAGCTTGGGGGAGTTGATACGTCTCCGTCGTATCTAATTTTCCAAACACTTTTGCCCTTGTTTTGGACTCTAACTTGCATGATTTGAATGGAACTAACCCGGACTGACGTTGTTTTCAGCAGAATTGCCATGATGTTGTTTTATGTGCAGAAAACAAAAGTTCTCGGAATGACCTGAAACTCCACGGAACATCTAGTTAAAAATAATAAAAAATCATTGCCAAAGATGAAGACTAGGGGGCCCACACCCTATCCACGAGGGTGGGGGCACCCCCCCTTAGGGCGCGCCCCCCTACCTCGTGGCCCCCTGGAGCTCCTCCGATGCCAACTCCAACTCTATATATTTGCTTTCGGAGAGAAAAAATAAAGAAGAAGAAATCATCGGGTTTTACGATACGGAGCCACCGCCAAGCCCTAAAACCTCTCGGGAGGGCTGATCTGGAGTCCGTTCGGGGCTCCGGAGAGGGGGATTCGTCGCCGTCGTCATCATCAACCATCCTCCATCACCAATTTCATGATGCTCACCGTCGTGCGTGAGTAATTCCATCATAGGCTTGCTGGACGGTGATGGGTTGGATGAGTGATATATCATGTAATCGAGTTAGTTTTGTTAGGGTTTGATCCCTAGTATCCACTATGTTCTGAGATTGATGTTGCTATGACTTTGCTATGCTTAATGCTTGTCACTAGGGCCCGAGTGCCATGATTTCAGATCTGAACCTATTATGTTTTCATGAATATATGTGAGTTCTTGATTCTATCTTGCAAGTCTATAGTCACCTACTATGTGTTATGATCCGGCAACCCCAAAGTGACAATAACCGGGACCACTCCCGGTGATTACCGTAGTTTGAGGAGTTCATGTATTCATTATGTGCTAATGCTTTGTTCCGGTTCTCTATTAAAAGGAGGCCTTAATATCCCTTAGTTTCCATTAGGACCCCGCTGCCACGGGAGGGTAGGACAAAAGATGTCATGCAAGTTCTTTTCCATAAGCATGTATGACTATATTCGGAATACATGCCTACATTACATTGATGAATTGGAGCTAGTTCTGTGTCACCCTATGTTATGACTGTTACATGATGAACAGCTTCCGGCATAATTATCCATCACCAATACAATGCCTACGAGCTTTCCATATACTGGTTTACGCTTATTTACTTTCCCGTTGCTACTGTTACAATCACTACAAAACACCAAAAATATTACTTTGGCTTTCATTACTCTTTTGTTACCGTTACCACTACTATCATATTACTTTGCTACTAAACACTTTGCTGCAGATACTAAGTTATCTAGGTGAGGTTGAATTGACAACTCAACTGCTAATACTTGAGAATATTCTTTGGCTCCCCTTGTGTCGAATCGACAAATTTGGGTTGAATACTCTACCCTCGAAAGCTGTTGTGATCCCCTACACTTGTGGGTTATCACCTGGCTCCTGTGCTTATGCCCTACGTTCCCGTTAGTTCGGCTAGGGCATAATAGGAGCACCTCTACGGTTGTTACTGCCGGGTCATCTGGACGTGTACCTCAGACTGGGTGAAGCCGAAAGCTAGCGTTCTTAAGGGAATATTCGGTCGGTGAATTAGAGATGTTTTTTGCATTCACTCCATTGTGAACCCCCAGAAGTTATATATACTGCGATTTTTCAATCACAGTTCAGACATGCACTTTAACGCATGCACACCCAGGGAAAGGAACCCTTAACGGAGCCATTCTCTCTGGAAGATGTTTCTTGCAATCTTAACGTAATATAATATAACTAGCCGGATACAACTTGTCTGTTCAAGTAACTATGACCCCTACGCCTGGTTTCCACGCATACCCCGGTCTATTCGGCCGCACTGGTATTCGGAAACACTCCGCCCTTTGGGTCCAGAGGTCGAAGCTAAAAGGTCTGCCATGACAATAGTTCTAAATTCAGATAGAGTTACATATATCAAGGAAAGTACACATTCACTTGGACTCATAAACTTCCTCCTCTATATCATCCAACAGGCTGTCCAACTTACAATCCTGTTGGGAATACTTGGCAGCTACTGCTACTTGGTCATACACCAAACTAACGGGAACTTCTTTTCCGTTTGATCCTAGAGGTCCGACCCGGGCCATGCGATTTGGATCAAGCTTGGTATACCGTGTCTTCACCATGGCCCAGGCCTCTCGCGCACCCTCCCGGCAGGCCGATATTTTCCACAATCGGATACGCCGCCGCGCTCCCTTGAATAGCTCTAAAAGCTCCTCCATGCTTCCTGGAGGGGAGGCGGATGGCCATAAGGCCTTGGCAACACTCCGCATTGCCTGCCGGGCTTGCTCGTGCATTTGTGGCAGCCCTTGCAGCAGATTGCCCGACAATCCGGATGTCTCATCTTCGGGACGGCCTGTCAGCATACCTGCAAACATACATCTATTAGTTCCTTGCATCTCTGAACTATCATAAGGTAAGTTCGGGCACATACTGAATATGTCGCCACGCAGCATTTTATTCTCCTTCACGGAGTCGGCCAGCTGGGCCCGCACATCTTTCAGTTCCTCGCCCAGCTGGATGTTTTGATCCTGGAGCTTATTTTTCTCCTCCCTGACCCGGACTAGCACACGCTTGCCCGCGGTGTGTACTCTTTTGGCTTCTCTCTCTCCCGCTTGTGCGATTTTCAGCTTCTCCTCCAGTTGATCTGACGATCCTGTTATGACAAGCAACAATATTAGCACAAGCCAGTACATAATTATTGTTTCTCAATGGAGGGAAACATCACCAGACGACGCCTTCTTGGACTCTTCCAGTTCGGCGGTCGCAGCAGTTAGCTGTGTCCGGCATTTTTCCAGCTCTTGGGCTAGCAGATTATTCTTCTCCATCAAAACCTGGTTATACAACGATCCTTAAATCACTTGTACCAACTGCTTCAAGTCTCGGGGGCTACTGGCATATGGTTACCATATTTGGACAAATTAAACTTACCTGAACATCTTTTAAATGCTGCTCTGTGGCCCTGTTAAGACCATCCCGAGCAGCCCGGATGTACGCATCAGCTGAGCTGAAGGCACTGAACGCTTCTTTTGAGAAGCGAGGATCTCGTAAAATGGCCCTCCGGCACCGATGATTCATGGCGCTTTCCACTTCCGAGTTGGTGACGGATATATCTTCCGAGCCCTCAGCCGAAGGACAGTCTGGCGCCGCTCCCCTATCAACCCCAGTCTCCTCGGCTGGGACCGGATCCCGGGTATTGGGAGTGCGAGCGGTCGGATCCCCGGACATAGTCCGGCAAACCCTCTTCCTGATACAGGGCGAACATAAAAGTCATAGTTGGATGCGACTGCTACAGGAACATATTTGCGAATCTATACCTCTTTGGTGAAGGCTCGGTCGTATCTTTGTTTGCCTTCTCGTCGAAGGATTGCCCGGCGTAGGGACCGCCCTCTTTGGAGATACCTCCGGGGCAGCATGGCGCGCCGAACACCTCCCCTTCTGAGCACAGGACGGTGCGGTGGGTGAGGTAGAATGAGAGAACTCTTTTGGACAAGGTGTCTCCTGATTACTTACGTATGAAGCGGGGAGAAGACCGGGATAATCGTCGATGATGGCTACTTCTGTGCCGCCGTAGCTCGTTTGGTAAAACACCCCATTCTCGAGCACCCCGAATATATCCGGATCCTCTTCGAATCCGGGGTCAAGGTCCCGATTGTGTCCCTCGGGCTGCGGGGCGGGGCTGTAAAGCCCCTCGGAAATCTTTCGCCAGTGCTGTTATAAATGGACGGGTTGATATTCATTGAACGTAGCTCATGGAGTGGAATGAGTAGAGCAGAGGAGTTCGGGCTTACCCAGCTAGGAGGACTGTACATAGAATATCCTTCCCTGTGCTTAATGCGCAGGAACTCCTCTTCCTCCCCTTTGAACAGTTCGGCCAATATTTTGGCCAGGGCGGCAGGGGTGTCTGGACCCTTCCTGCCTCAGCGGGAGGCGTCATCTTCCCCATTGTAGTGCCACATGGGAAGTCCTCTGTATTGGAGTGGCTGGACCCCCCGCACTATGGAGGTCGCCATTACTTTGACTATTGTATATCCGGACTAAGAGAGCATCCTTATCTTGCTCAAGAGTTGGCGAACTTCCGCACTAGCTTCCTCCTAGAGGCTCCGAGGGCGCCAGCTGTGGCGTTTCTGTGAACTCAGGAAGACCCCTCCGGACTGGGTCTGGAAGTACGATGTCCTCGATGTAGAACCACTCGGAAGTCTACTTTTCAGACGCCTTCTTCGGTGTGCCAGATAGGTATCCGGTCTCGGCAATACGCCATATTTCGGCTCCGCCCACTTCAAATATTGATCCCTCGTGGTTACGCGGGACAAGGCAGAATAACTTTCTCCACAGTTCGAAATGGGCCTCACAACCCAGGAATAGTTCGCATAAAGTGAATAACCCGCAATGTGCAGGATGGAGGCTGGAGTAAAGTTGTGCAGCTGGAGGCCATACTATTCCAGAAGCCCTCGGAGGAATGGATGAATTGGAAATCCCACGCCCCTTAGCAGATAGGGGACGAAACACACTCGTTCCCCCCGAGATGGATTGGGGAAATCCTCCGCCAGGGTTTTGCCGTTGAAGGAGGCCAACCCTACTCGAACAGGGACCAGATCCGCAGGAGGGAGAAACCCCTGTGTTTGCAGCTTCACCAGCTGACTATGGGATACGAAGCACTTCTCTCACTCGCCTGTTTCTAGGCCGCAAGGACGGGAGGAGGAGCTGGGAATGCTAGACATGTTGGAGTGTTCTTTCCTACCAATCTTTGAGAATTTTTTCCGCGAGATGTCAAATGGATCTGAGATCCAATCTCTTTAAATAGACGTTATCCCTTGCGTGGCCGGGGTGTTATGTGCAAAAATACCCTGACCTCTCGCATTCGCTCGACACGTGGAAGCTGAAGTTGTTGATACACAGAAGCCGAGGGGTACGACATTAAATGGAAGGCCGAATACACTACTTGGAAGTCATCGGTGGAGGAACCCGCCTTGCAATGCCGAAGACAATCTATGCGCCGAACATCTCGTCATTGAAGACTGGTTCGGGGGCTACTGAGGGATTCCTGGACTAAGGGGTCCTCGGGCGTCTGACCTATTAGCCATGGGCCGGACTAATGGGCTGCGAAGATACGAAGACCGAAGACTGCACCCGTGTCTGGATAGGACTCACCTTGGCGTGGAAGGCAAGCTTGGTGATCAAACATGTAGATTCCTTTCTTTGTAACCGACCTTGTGTAACCCTAGATCCTCCCGATGTCTATATAAACCAGAGGACTTAGTCCGGAGGAGAGAGACTCATTATCATAGTCATACAAGCTAGACTTTTAGGGTTTAGCCATTACGATCTCGTGGTAGATCAACTCTTGTAATACTCATATTCACAAGATCAATCAAGCAGGAAGTAGGTATTACCTCCATAGAGAGGGCCCGAACCTGAGTAAACATCGTGTCCCCTGTCTCCTGTTACCATCGACCTTAGACGCACAGTTCAGGACCCCCTACCCGAGATCCGCCGGTTTTGACACCGACAGGCACTGGCCACGTAGGCGTTCAAAACATGTTGACCATGTATTCAAAAAAAGTTAAGCAAGTATTTGCAAAATGTTATTCGGGCATTTGAAAAAGTTAAATGTGTATATAAAAATATTAACAATATACTTAAAAACTATTAATCTTGTATTTACAAAATATTAATCAGCCATTTAAAAATGTTAAATGTGTATGGAATAAATTTTGACCATGTATTCAAAAAATTATTAATCTTGTATTTAAAAAAGAGTAATCAAGCATTTAAAAAATTTTAAAATGCCTACAGAAAGAAAATTTCAACATGTATTCAAAAAATGTTAACCATGTATTTCAAAAATGGTAAACGTGCATTTATAATGTATTAAATATATACCAAAATAGACAATGTATATGAAAAAAGTAGACAAACAATATAAGGTTTAAAAAATATTAATCATGCATTTCAAAATAAGTGAATATATAAAATGTTTCCGGTGTATAAGAAAATGGTTAATGTGTGCTGAAAAAAGTTGACATGTTTTGAACAAAAAAGAAACTGATAAAAAACAACAAGGAAACCCAAAATAAAAAACAAAGAAAGCCGAAAAAATAAAAAATCAAAGAACATATGTAATAGAATGGGAACAGAGAAAGTCAATGAAAAAATAGAGAAAACCAAGAAAGAAACAAAAGAAAAATGAAGAAAACAAATTCAAAAAGCAAAAAAAATAGAAACCTAGAACGAAACAAACAAAATGAAGAAAGAAAAAGGAAACCTAGTGAAAACTCTAAAAAAGTGTATAAGAAAATGTTTTGAACAAAGTGAATATATAAAATGTTTCCGGTGTATAGGAAAATGGTTAATGTGTGCTGAAAAAAGTTGACATGTTTTGAACAAAAAAGAAACTGATAAAAATCAACAAGGAAACCCAAAATAAAAAACAAAGAAAGCCAAAAAAAATAAAAAATCAAAGAACATATGTAATAGAATGGGAACAGAGAAAGTCAATGAAAAAATAGAGAAAACCAAGAAAGAAACAAAAGAAAAATGAAGAAAACAAATAAAAAAAGCAAAAAAAATTAGAAACCTAGAACGAAACAAACAAAACGAAGAAAGAAAAAGGAAACCTAGTGAAAACTCTAAAAAAGGAGAAGAAAACCAGTGAAAAAACAAAAATAGAAAAACGATGAAGAAACAGTAAAACACAAAAGGAAAAAACGAAACAAACATGTACATGCATGACGCGAGACTACAATCAGTAGTCGTCCAACATAGAGCGATAAAAAACGAATAAACAGGGCTACCCAGCTACAGCGGGAGAAAATAGCTCCAAGCAAGACGAAGGATCTCTCTATAAGCCAGATATATAGGCATGGGAGCTGCATATGCATTGGAGTTGGAGGCATTTCAAGATGGAAATGGGCCAACGTTATCCATTGGACATTCATTATTCCGGCGCAGAATTTTTAAGCCAATGGGTCCTCTGGATCAGCTTCATATGGAAACTGGGCCGGAGTTGATCACCAACGGCCACGGGACGAGCAGGTCGACCCAAATTTGGTTGCCCAAGCCTGTAGAGTTAGGGCATTTCAAAGTGAACCCTTAAAGCACTACAGTGTCTTTATCAGTTTTACTAACTTATGTCATTTAATGGGGGCGAAGTATCGAATGAAAACACCCATTCAGTGAAAACTTGAAAACTATCCTCGTACGCCTTCGGATCAGAGGTGGGAATCCTACCAGCCACTTAACCACACTTTTCTTGAAAACCCCCTACTAACAATAATTAGCTCAAGATTGTTTTTTGGAATTATCCCTTTCCTGCTTTTTCTCCACCCGCGAGGGCGACCCGGAGGCCACGGCGATTCAACGGCGATTGACTGCAGCGCTGCCACCCTAGCGACGGCGACTCGGAGGCTGCGGTGGCGCCTCGACGCGACTGCGACCCGGCACTGACCACACGCTCTGGCGGGCCGGCGCTCGCTCACGCAACGACGACCGACGGCCATGGTGATGCCTCCGCGCGGCGGCGACCTCAGCGACCCGGTGATTCACCCACACGCGAGGGAAGCGGCTACAGTGCTGCATCCATGCGACGGCGACCCGGCGCTGCCCCTCACACGAGGGACGGAGGGAGCGAGCAGCCGTGGCGCTGCATCCATGCAACGGCGGCCCAGGGGCATGCTTGCCCTTCAAAACTGCTCCACGTGAATGTTCACAATGTTCACGATGTTTTGCTGTAATTGAATCCCCTTGTTAGAAACCGAAGCAAAATGGAGCCTCCTCAGCGCTTTGGATTTTCAGCCGTCGGATCGGTTTCCTGATTGCGTTCTGGCCGTTGGATCTCGGGCTCGGTCGTCTCCAGCCTTTGGATGTTTACCTGGTCGTCTCCAGCCGTCGGATATTTTCTCTTCAGCCGTGTCCCGCCCGGCCGTGCCACCGCGCGTAATTATGCTGCCCCGCCGAGGGCATTCTCGTCATTTCACTTGGCTAGGAAAAGATCCTATAGCGCAGGCAGGGGCGAGACCGTAGAGAGCGTCGTTCCCCTCCCTTCCAGCCCGCTCGCCTCCTTCTCCCTCTCCCGCGCCCGCCTCTCTCTCTCCCTCCCGCGCCCCTCCCTGCCCCGCCGCCGCCGGCCGCCGTCGTCGTCGCCGCTTGCCCGGGCACATATCCACGACCCCGCGCCGCCCCTCTCCCCTTACTCCCGCCTCACCTCTATCTTTCTCTCTCTCTCCTCTTCAAACCCTAACCCTAGCCACCAGCCTCCGCTCCCTGCCGCGCTGTCGCGTCGTCTCCTTCTCCCCGCCCTCTCGGTCCTCAGCAGGAGGAGCGCGGCTCGCCGCCGCAGCTGCCCCTGCTTAAGGACGAGGTGATGAAGATCACCCCCGTGCAGAAGCAGACGCGCCGGCCAGCGCACCCGCTTCAAGGCCTTCGTCGTAGGCGGCGACAGCAACGGCCACGTCGGCCTCAGCATTAAGTGCGCCAAGGAGGCGCCACGGCCATCCGTGGCGCCATCATCCTCGCCAAGCCCCCTGGGGGTATGGAATCGTGGCCGCCCGCGTCCCCAAGAAGGTGCTGCAGTTCGTCAGCGTCGATGATGTCTTCACTTCCTCTCGTGGATCCACCAAGGTATAAACTAACCCTCCCTATATCCATATTATGCGATGTTCTCGTCATTGGAACTTTACTGTCAGTACGAAATTGGTTGTATTATGTGTGCATAGTGTAGAATGTTCAGTTTAATTATGCTGAATCTTCTAATCTGTTTACAAAGTGATTGCCTTGTGCAGCGTGAACTATTATAATTGCACTTGATGCAGTCTCATATATGGCAACTGATTAGTCTTGAAGTGATAATGTGTCTCTAGCTACTTTATACTTCTACAATACAATACAAGAGATATGACAGTATGGAGTTCATTTAGAGTCTTGGCAAATCATATTCTAGATTATTGATCACTACATGGAATCCTACAATGTCAAGAATCTCATATATGCAGTCATCAGTCTTGCGCACACAACGATGCGGTCTGAGCTTGGCATGATTACTCTCCACAAGACTTACAAAAACCATAAATGCGTGCCCTCTCTATGTTAGGATGTAAATTTTGTGCATAATGGTATTTTTATGAGTATGCATTCTGTCACAAAAAAGTGTAGTTCTGAACCTGCTAGATTTAAACCAGAAGATGTCGTGCTGACTGAGAAATTTCAAGCAGAAAATGCACATATTGTACTTCTCTTGACTATTATTTCTTCCTCCATTTTACCTTTCTGGGTATGTCCATTTTTCATTAGATAGTTTTCTGCAGAGCATGTGCGATAAATTCACAAATTTGTAATTTTGACATACTGCTGAAGGTAGAGGGACAAAAATTGAAGATTCAAATGAGCGACTCAAATTCAGGATTTGAGTTACCAACATAGTGTCTACGACTGGCTGATGGTTCAAGAGTTCGAAGAAAGTCAAGCAGAATGGAATACTACACATGCCCATGCTACTATATGCCAAGGTATCACTTCAGCGGTGTTATTAGTTGCCATTCTATCCTGATACAGACATGAGCCTAGAGTAGAGCCCCAATTTTGCGGATTTTGCTAGAAGTTAAAACAATTACTACTGTCACAGCATACTAGATGCAACTTAGTGTGATGCCCTATGTGCTTCTTAGTTTCAGCACCACAAGAGCAGTATTGAGATGATTGGAAGTTTCCTTCTCTTCACATCTATATCTTATTACATGTTAAAAGGTCTGAAAATCTAGGTATGCTAGCATTGACAATCTTGCAGCTCTTTTGAATTAGTCCTAAATCATAGCAGAAAGCTTTCTGTCATGATAATATATATTTCCGGATACATACTGTGTGAACGTATGTAAATGAATACATGGATCATCTAAATTTGCACAAAAGCTTGAGACCATAGTATGGAACATGACTGAAATGCGCAAATGGCAATATTAAACACCTGTCATCAATAACAGTTTGATTACATTGATAGTTTTCTTTCTTACATAATTCTCTACTTGAAATCGGTGAGTTCTAGCTGAATTTTTAAAACCAACAATAGTGGGGAAGAGTCTTTTAGTTATTTAAATTCATACCTGGAAGCAAAGGACAAAATGTTAAAAGGTTCTTTAATCATATTTAATACTTTGGAAGCTTCCTTGAGTGCAGTCACGTTCATGTTTTTGTAAACTGGAATAAGGCCGTGTAATGTTTTCGTAAACTGGAATAAGGCTGTGTTAGTCACTGGAAGCGGATTGGTTGTTAACCAGGGATACAAATTCATTATCGTGTTCATGTTTTTTTATTTCAGAATTAAAATCCAGCTCTTTCCTTTTTTATAGATGTTGCCAGTGTATGCTTTACTTGCCTCCTGAGCACATCCGGTTGTGCATTTTTCTCACTTACCATGTTATAAGTTCTGTTTCCAAGAACTTGTGACTAAGATATGCAATCGTTGCACGTGTCAGTGTCCATGGAGAGCCACTTATGATAAGGGCCGTCCGATCGTTTCCTAATCGTTGCATTTTTCTCGGGATGGACAAGGGTGTCATTGTGTGTATATGTGATAGCCGTGGTGTCCCTGACATTTACGAGGAAGATGGAGCTAGCACGATTGCTGCATCAGAACCTTCAGTTGTCCTGGTACAAGCTACCTTTGCTTACAATGCCGCAATTAGAGATTTTCTTGATCAATGGTATGACATTGTATGCATCAGAACCTTTAGTTGTCCTGGTGCATCTTGTGCAGCGAAGCTTTAGTACCAAAGCATTTGAATAAATCAAATGAATAATCTCTTCTCTGGGTTCTGGAATGATATTTGGAACAATTTAATACTCTCCATGAGATTTTAATTCATATCCTGGATAGTGAAGTATTTGGTGTCCAGTATAGTATTTTTGGGAAGTTTTAGGACCATGTTCATATTTTGGACTTTTTAGGCATATTTTTCTGCGACAGTGTTCGTGTTGAGTTTTGACTAAGCTTTTTGGGCATTGTTTGTTGCTTGTTAAAGTTCAAATCAGTAGACACTTTACTATCAAATGGTGCAATATCAGGCCTCTCAATCTTGTGACTTGCCTGCTAAGCTGATATAATATATGAGTATTTTTTGGCACATATATTTGTTCTCCTGTGTTCGAGACATGTATAATTTATCTCAACCATGTTATAATTTATCTGTTTTATTCTGTACAAATTTAAGCCAATTTCGGTTTTAGTTTATACTTGCTTCTGAGATCAATTTGTAGAGCTAATGCCTGACTATCTCTCTGGGTTCTGCGACACTTAAAATCAATCATGCTACCAGCTTATTTCTGAGACCTATAGCTCAGGTTCTGACTATATCTTCCTGAGATCATTTCTCTGATTCATTTCTACAGATTTGAGTCACTTAGTGAAATATTTTTGTACAGAATGTACCAATTCATTTGTGATGATGACAATGAGATCAATTTTGTTTCTGTCAAAAGCTGAGGTAACTATTTTTAATCCTTATGCCTTTAGTCTGTTTGACAGCTACACATTGGATATAGATAATGTAAGTAATCTTAAATAGAGTGAAAGCTTTCATTTCCTACAGACTGCAGGCCACAAAATTGTCTATCGTATTATCACAAAGTAGGAGAGAGAACTATTATGCAAACACACCAAGACATATTGTTATCCACGTTACATATTTGCCCGAACATTCATACATGTTGGCTACAAATTCTTCACCATAAATCCAGAAGAGAACTAGCATAACAATTGGAGCTTGTCCTGCAGTTTATTTAAAGCTTCAAACTCCGAGCTACAGCCTGGAAGACAGGTTTTTGGGGTTTAGCTTAGCATGCATAGTTGATGCGGAATGCAACTATAACCGGCAGTGGAGTGCGCCTTACCCTTCTGCTTATTGTGCTTGCAGTTCTTCGAATCAAAATGTTATCCAGTCGGCTCCAAATTCTGCTTATTATGGTCCTTGCTTAGCCATATAATCACATGCCAGATAGGTCACATGGTTGATTAGAAAAAGTGCATTGAGGGTCTATGCTTATTGTGTTTGCAGTTCTTCGAATCAAAATGTTATCTTGGTTGCTAGATTAATTTGGTTATCCAGTCTGCTCCCAGTTTCCAGTTTCTTATTATATGAGGAATTGATGGTTTACTGTTAATTATCTTGTTTGTTTTTTCCTGATTCTTTGCTTGATGTGTTTTCGATTGGGAGCTCTCCACTGGGAAGATATCTCCACGCCCTGCCACCTCTTCACCACCACGCGGCAGTCAGCGCATGAGGCGGCATAACTGGCGGCACCGTCCAGCAGGAGCACATACACGATATAACCCTTGCTCATTCGTGTACGTGAAGTTGAGCATGCCCGCGCTGATGGGCGCCGTCGCCGTTGACGGCAGGAGCGCAAGTCGCGGCTCAGGCTGCTGCTCCGTTGGGATCACCATCGTGTGCGGTCATTGTACTCGCGTTGCGCGTGTGCTCAGGTACTGCATCCCGGGTTCCACTCTCTCACAGATGTCCATATATACACAGTTCTGATCTCCTTTTTTCTGCTGCTCCATACAACGTACAACAGAGTCGTTGATGCAATGAGAGCTCGGTGTCGTCTCCGCCGGCTGAGTGGCAAGCCGGAGCTGCAAGTCTATGAACATGGTGGTGCTACTGTGAGGATCTCATATCTCCCACTCTATGTATCTCTCATCAGCCCTTGCTTATACTATCATGTTCTAATATATTTGTGCAAAAAAAATTAGAGTCAAAGCAAGGCTTGCTCTTTCTGACAAAATCATGTTTCACTTTTATAACCAGGTCATCAGTGTTCCCTATATATCATCCGTTGCTATCAATTAAGAGGTGAAGACATCATGTTTGGCAATAACTCTCGCTTAGACAAAGGTATATGCCAATTCTTATGAATTAGGAAACTAGGAAGTACTACTGTTAATCTTTCTCTAGCAAGTTCAGGCCACATGTCATCCAGAGTTATTTACATGTTAATATTTGGTTGATGCAGAAGATGTTTGTCTATAATTTTGTACCCTCTTGAATATGCACACCACCACCCCGCGATCTTCTCGGAGAACCTCCGAGTGTGTTTGAGCAACGTGCACTTTACGATCTGGGCGATGGAGCCAGACGTGCACTTTACGATGTTTTTATGCACCATGTTAATCTGCTGCCGTTCTTAAGTGGCACTAAAAAGCTTCATTGACTTCGTGTCAATATAAAAGAGTTTATATATGTGTCATGATTTCTTTTTTTTATCATTGTCAGGTTAACATGAATGGATATGATGGTATGATCTCCATGAGCCTCATATTGCCATCAGATCAGGTTAAATGAACCTGCATGTATGATATGCTACTCTTTTCTCTGATTCTCATAGTACAGAGGGTTAATTTCTTGCCAGGTGATCTTATCAGATAGTTTATTTTTTATCTTAAATGTAATAGCCACTAGCGTTGCTTCTTGATCTCCTATCTTACTGGCTCATTTCTTTATTTTTTAGATGTCAAAACTGTTATTTCAGCAAGTAAAAATTTAAATCACTGCTAGCTATACAGGAGAGCTAATTCTCACTATCTTGACGGGGCGGCGACCATTCCCGTGAGGCCCGGCGACGAGCAGTGCTCCTTTTGCTGAGCGCCGAGGAGTTGAAGGGTGCCCCGGATTCGGATCTGGGCGCGATGGCGGCCATGGCCGAGCTTGAGCCTGGGCGTGTGTGCGCGTTGGTGATCGTGGCGGCGGTCGTGGCCGAGCTCTGAGCACGGCGGCGACCATGGCCGAACTCGACTGTCTCGTACGTGATGATTCAGGGGCGCCACCCAGACCTGGCCATGGGCAGCCCGGCCCGGACGGCCCGACACGACCCGGCCCGAAAATCTCGGGCCGGGCTGAGCCCGAACATGCCATCGGGCCCGGCTTGGGCCTGAAAATCAAGGCCGACGGGCAGATCGCGCCGGGTTCAGGCCTGTGAAAAATGGGATTTTAGCCATGGCTGGGCCGGGCCGAGCGGGCCATGTCGGGCTTTTCCAGGTTCGGCCCCCATTATCTGACAGCAGTGACATGACCTGGTTATTGTATTTGTTATGGTATGATGGATTGTCTTGGTTTGCTTTTGTACTAAACCCTTTTGTAGTTGCCTGGATCAGCTGCTATGTACTAAATATGTGTAGTTTGCTTTTGTACTAAAGCCTTTTGTAGTTGCTTCGACCAACTGTTATGTACTAAATATGTATTACTTGCTTTTGGACTGAAGTCTTTTGTTGTTTCCTTTCTACATGCTGAATGTGTATGTATCGATGCAATTCTTGTGATATAAACTATACTCCCTCCGTCCCAAAATATAAGTGCGTTTTTTACACTATATGTGGTGTAAAAAACATTATTATTTTTGGGACGGAGGGAGTATTAGATTGATAAACACAACTATATTATGCTATTTTTTTATATTTGCAATCCTTCAACGACAGTTACTGGATTGCATATGACTATACCTGGTAGCGGTGCTGCCGGGTGCGGCAAGCCGCACTTCCTACCTAGTGAATGTGGATGAGCAGATAAATCATACTCCCTCTGTTCCTAAATATAAGTCTTTTTAGACATTTTAAATGGAGTACAACATACGGATGCATGTAGACATATTTTAGAGTATAGATTCATTCATTTTGCTCCGTATGTAGACACTTGTTGGATTCTCTAGAAAGACTTATATTTGGGAACGGAGGGAGTAGTTCTTTTGCTGCATGTGAAACAGTGTGGATCTACAGAAAATACTTGAATGAATGTGGATCTACAAGAAATCTTTTCTGACATTTCAGTGACATGGATAACACAAAAGGATTTTGCTTATTTTACATCCATGTTCATTCTTCACTGATTCAGAGTGCTGGTGTACTGAAATTCATGTGCTGATGTTATCTATGTACGTATATTTGTACACCCACTGTTGCCAAGCATGTACTGGTGGTACTCAGAGATAACTGAAATTCATGAGATAACATTCAGACAGCCAGAATTCAGTGACATGCCATGTATGTACTGGTGGTTAACATCTCCAGTCTTGCTAAATTCTGAGTTGGCTAATCCATCAGCTACAATACACGGGAATTGGCATTAATAAATTAACCTCTTGTGCCTTATTACCCTGTCTAATTCTAGCTAGTAAAAAGAAACAGCTTGCCATGAGAAACAATATTCTTGCACATATATTCAGAGACACAAGGCCATCTAAAATGCATCCAACAAGTACAAATATCCAGAGATAAAATGATAATCTCCTGGCAAAATATTGACACAACTGTCCATGAGCTTCAGTGCAAATATTCAGAGATACAAGGCCATCTAAAATTCATCCAACACATGAGCTTCAGTACAAATATTCAGAGATAAAATGATAATCTCCTAGCAAAATGTCAGGCACAAGTACCAATGAGCTTCAGAACACATATTCAGAGATACAAGGCCATCTAAGTTGTTATTCAGGACTGCATCATAATCCTAACAAATGATAATCTCCTAGTAAAATATATGTGTCAGCCGATTTTCATCACCAAGAACATACTCAAGAAGAACCCTGGCTAGATTTTCTTCCTCTTCCAAAGGTTGTCAATTAACATTCGAGCATCTGAATCATGGTCGGGGCCGGCGAAGGGCGAGCGCCTGGACGGAACCGTTGGAGGGCTAGAAAGAGTGCTCAAGGATGGGGCCGTTGGAGAGCTAGGGCACACTGCCAGCACACATGGCAATCGGCACAGATTGAGCATGATCTGTTTTTTTTTCAAGCTAGCACGTACGGGCAGGGGGGGGGGGGGGGAGGGGGGTTCCCACCTCTGATCTGTACCATACGTTCGTGATCTGAAGGTGTGCGACTATAGTTTTCATGCCACCAGGAGGTACCAGCTATCACCCAAATAATTTGTAAATAGTATGAGATGTCCAGATGTAACAAATGAAATTTGAGGTGTACACGGTCACTGCCCAGGAGCGTCGGCGGGTGTTCAAGCCTTTGAGTGGTCATATTTGACATATCTGTAGATGCTCTAATATAGGAGATCAACCCAATCCCATCGGAAAATAGATCCCACAAACCGAACAAAGCCTCAAGGAAACAGCTGCAACGAAAACAACCACTCGGCACTTGTCTAAAATGTTCATAGTTCATTTGCTCTCGTTTTCACGACTTCCCTAGTACATCAGAGGACACACCGGATGCCATCATAGCTGATAAATGACTTGTGCTTGATCATCTGGAGTTCCGATGACCCTCCGTGCACCACCTCCCCACCAGAAACTCCACACAACACCTCCACTCCGGTGAGCACAGCCGCGGTTGTGTTGTCCTCTATGTCTGAGTCCCCGATGTTGAAGAATCTGGTTATGCAAAACCTGCCCGCGCCCAGGTACAGCAGGCTGCACCTCATCTGGACCCAATCCTCAGGAGGGTCGAGGTCTTGCCAGTCCTGAAGCAACTTTGGAGCCTGGTCAAGGTTGGAGAGGTCCAATGCACAAAAGTTGTGGGGGTTGTCGGTGGCCATGCCGAACCAGAGGTTACCAAGCTCAGGAACATGCTCAGCCCGGCCATACAAGGGCAGCGCCCAGCTGCCAGCCTTTTCCCACTTACAGCTAATCGTGTCGAAGCAGTAGGTGCCGACGAGACTCTGCCGAGGGGAGGAGATGCAGATGGTGGAGCCATCACCCAGGAGAGTGTAGGACTGGATGGATGTGGAGTCATAGGCTGGGTTGTTGATATAGGGCGGCGGTGGAAGCCGAACCCACTCCCAAGTCTTCTTGCCATACATGAGTACCTCGAAGTTGAAGGAGTTGCGGTTCGTGACAAATCTGTCGAGAACGTAAAGAGCTTCCGCGCGATTGGGATTTTCCGGGCTGGTGCGGGTGATGGAGAACGAAACAGGGCTGTCAACCTTGGGTTCGTTGAGGCAGGGAACCGCCTGGACAGAGAGGCCGTGAGCATCACAGAGGACGGTGTGGCCAGCGGCGTCCACGCAGAGGATCTTCCTGTCGCCGCCGCTGCCTCGTCCATAGAAGGGCAGGAAACTGAGCCTCCTCTCATCTGAGCGGTATGCTTCGAGCCTGAGCCTGGCCGTAGGCATTCGTGAGACGCTCTCCATACCGAGCTTGGATTTTGCTGCTGCCAGTGCTTGGGCGGTGGATGGGTAGAAGAGATGCTCCTCGGGCTTGATGCGACTGACCGTATACAGGCTGCCTCTGCCGTACCTCTGCAACACCACATTCAGGAACTGCCGCGCCTTCATTCTGATTCTCCGCAGTGCTACCAACGAGAGATGAGGAATTAGATGATGATGATGATGAATGATACCCCAGAAGAGACCAGGCAATCCCACCAAGACAAACAAGATCGACGAGGGAGATAAATAAAAGATTAACGTCCAGCGGGCAAGAGAAATAAGGAGTAGTACCTGCGCCTGCGGTGCGGCAGACAGATCGAAATAGACTCAGTTCCACCGAATCGAAGGCGCCGAGCGGCGGCTGGGAGAGGATGTGGGATCTAGGTTTAGCTGACTTATCATTTCCTTCTCCGCTCCGCTTGCTTATATACATCGACATGTATGAACCATGGGCCGACGGGCCATTTAACCACGCATCGGCCCACACAGGCAAGTTTCAGTGGTTTTGTTCTGGTTTTCTTGTTTTTGGTTCCTGTTTTCCTTGGGTTTTTTCTTTATTTTCTGTTTAATCTTCTTTTCTCTTTACTTCTCTTTTTTGCGTGTTGTATAAATAAAAAGCTCATCACGTATTACAAAAAAATGTTTATTTTCTCACAAAAAAATGTTCATTGGATTTATGAAAAAGTTCACCGCACATTATAAAAATGTTCATCGTACATTTACCAAAATGATCACCATATATTCAGAAATGTTCAACGTATTTTTAAAAATGTTTGGTGTGTATTTAAAAATTATTCAGCATATTTCACAAAAATGTTCAATGGTCAAAAAAATTAGATATCTGCCGCTGCGCTTAGTTCTTAAATATTCACGCAGCCTAGTAATCAATAATGGTTCGGCAGCTCTACTAGCTACTGGGTTAAACATATTTATAAAAACAAAAGGAAGAAGAATTCATACCAGCTTTCCTTCACCACAGTCACCTCATCAAATCATCATCATTATTGCCTTTCAGTTGCAGGACTGAATGATGTGAAAATAATAATAGTGCGAGAGTGTCATGGACTAAGATGAAATCTGCAAACACTTCATTCAAAGGAGAAGACAATGAGATATTGGCCCTTCGTTAGATCAAAAATAAAGCATATGAGAGCCATTTGACAATTCTTACGTAGTCGTAGTCGTCGCAACACGGTCTTCAAAAAAAGTCATGGTAGACTCTGCATCATCATCAATGCCATAAAGAGGGATGGCGATGAAATCAAGCTTGGGAGCGTCGTCATGGAGCTCGTCGGGCTTGGACATCTTGGTGGCACTATCATCTTGGTGGAGAAGCCTTGGCCTTCATATGTCCTTGTTTCACCTTGAGAGCATCATTGTAGATGTCGTCGAGAGACTCATAGTTGTCGAGGAAGGAATTCCATAACTAATATTTTCAGTAGGTGCAGTAGGTTGAGGGGCAACTCTTTGTGCTTCCGGTTGAGGTGAAGATATCCCGAACAAACCCCTAAAAGAATTATCTTCCATAGTAACAAGTGACAATAAATTTCAGCATGTATTATAAATTTTTTCTTACCGATTTCCACTTACCAAGAGCGCTTCACTCCCCGGCAACGGCGTGATACGTCTCCAACGTATCTATAATTTTTGATTGCTCCATGCTACTTTATCTACTGTTTTCGACTATATTGGGCTTTATTTTCCACTTTTATATTATTTTTGGGACTAACCTATTAACCGTAGGCCCAGCCCTGAATTGCTGATTTTTGCCTATTTCAGTATTTCGAGGAAACAGAATATCAAACGGAGTCCAAACGGAATGAAACCTTCGGGAACGTGATCTTCTCACCGAACGTGATCCAGGAGACTTGGACCCTACTCCAAGAAGTTTCCGGGGAGGTCACGAGGGTGGAGGGCGCCCCCCCTGGGCGCGCCCCCTGCCTCGTGGGCCCCTCGGAGCTCCACCGACGTCCTCCTTCCTCCTATATATACCTACGTACCCCCATTAGACTAGGGACGGAGCCAAAAACCTAATTCCACCGCCGCAACTTCCTGTATCCACGAGATCCCATCTTGGGGCCTGTTTTGGAGCTCCGCTGGAGAGGGCATCCATCACGGAGGTCTTCTACATCAACACCATAGCCCTTCCGATGAAGTGTGAGTAGTTTACTTCAGACCTTCTGGTCCATAGCTAGTAGCTAGATGGCTTCTTCTCTCTTTTTGGATCTCAATACAATGTTCTCCCCCTCTCCCGTGGAGATCTATTCGATGTAATCTTCTTTTTGCGGTGTGTTTGTTGAGACCGATGAATTGTGGGTTTATGATCCAACTTATCTATGAATAATATTTGAATCTTCTCTGAATTCTTTTATGTATGATTGAGTTATCTTTACAAGTCTCTTCGAATTATCCGTTTGGTTTGGCCAACTAGATTGGTAGTTCTTGCAATGGGAGAAGTGTTTAGCTTTGGGTTCAATCTTGCGGTGTCCTTACTCAGTGACAGAGAGAGTTGCAAGGCACGTATTGTATTGTTGCCATCGAGGATAACAAGATGGGGTATTTATCATATTGCATGAATTTATTCCTCTACATCATGTCATCTTGCTTAAGGTGTTACTCTGTTTTTAACTTAATACTCTAGATGCATGCTGGATAGCGGTCGATGAGTGGAGTAATAGTAGTAGATGCAGGAAGGAGTCGGTCTACTTGTCACGGACGTGATGCCTATATACATGTTCATACCTAGATAACCTCATAACTATGCTCAATTCTATCAATTGCTCAACAGTAATTTGTTCACCCGCTGTAGAATATCTATGCTCTTGATAGAAGCCACTAGTGAAACCTATGGCCCCCGGGTCTATTCTCATCATATCAATCTCCATTACTTTATTTTACTTGTTTTGCTTTTACTTTTCACTTTGCATCCTTATACCAAAAATACCAAAAATATTATCTCTATCAGATCTCACTCTCGTAAGTGACCGTGAAGGGATTGACAACCCCTAAGCGTTGGTTGTGAGTTGCTACCGTTTTGTGCAGGTACGAGGGACTTGCGCATGACCTCCTACTGGATTGATACCTTGGTTCTCAAAAACTGAGGGAAATACTTATGCTATTGTGCTGCATCACCCCCTCCTCTTCGGGGAAAACCAACGCTAGCTCGAGACGTAGCAAGAAGGATTTCTGGCGCCGTTGCCGGGGAGGCCTACGCAAAAGTCAACATACCAAGTACCCATCACAATCTCTATCTCTCGCATTACATTATTTGCCATTTGCCTCTCGTTTTCCTCTCCCCCACTTCACCCTTGCCGTTTTATTCGCCCTCTCTTTCCCAATCTCCTCCTCTTTTTCCCTTTGCCTTTTGTTTGCTCGTGTGTTAGTTTGCTTACCTGTCGCTATGTCGAATTCCTTATCCTCTCCTATGTCTCCCGAGTTTGAAGTTCTTCACTTCAAGCAACGACAAGGAGAAAACTTAAAAGATGCTTGGTATAGGATGATGGAATCTTATCGTAAGTGCACCCTAGAGGTGAACTTTAGAATTCTTCTTCGCAATTTTTATGTTGGGTTAAACATGCATAGACAACTCTTGGATTGCATGGCCAAGGGAAATTTCATTAATATTGATCCCGGTATTGCGCATGAGATTATAGAGGGAATAGTGGGAACACCACCCCAAAAGGGAGGATCTCATCCTACCTAGGAAGAAACCCAAGTGTTTGAGAAGATTTGCGAAGTAACAAATATTTTACAAAAGTCTCTTGAGCCTCTTAAAAATATTAGCGGAAATCTTAACCGTACGAATATGTTGATTACTCTTTGCAATAAACGGTTGGATTCTTTAGATCTAAAAATTTCCGAGTATGAAGGGAAGAGGGAAGAACCCCCGGATTCGAGCATGACTCCGCTAAAAAGTTGAAAATTAAAGATGGCAATACCTAGATCTATCCTTGCTTTAATGCCTAGCTAGGGGCGTTAAACGATAGCACTTGTTGGGAGGCAACCCAATTTTATTTTGTGTTTTTTGTTTTTGGTTCTGTTTAGGAATAAATAACCCATCTAGATTCTGTTTAGATGTGGTTTTATCTTTTAATTAGTGTTTGTGCCAAGTTAAACCTATTAGATCTTCTTGGAATATAGTTATTTGATCTTGATGTAATTTCCAGAATCTTTGCGCTTAGTGCACGAATTGTTAAAAATCACCAGAACGTGATAAAATAGTGATTCCAATTGCTACTGATCAATAAACAAATTGCCCAGGTCGTCTAATTTTGGTAGAATTTTTCGGGTTCCAGAAGTTTGGGTTAGTAATAGATTACTACAGACTGTTCTATTTTTGACAGATTCTGTTTTGCGTGTGTTGTTTGCTTATTTTGATGAATCTATGGCTAGTAAAATAGTTTATAAACTATAGAGAAGTTGGAATACAGTAGGTTTAACACCAATACAAATAAAGAATAAGTTCACTACAGTACCTTAAAGTAGTCTTTTGTTTTCTTTCTCTAACGGAGCTCACGAGATTTCTATTGAGTTTTGTGTTGTGAACTTTTCAAGTTTTGGGTGAATTCTTTTGATGGATTATGGAACAAGGAGTGGCAAGAGCCTAAGCTTGGGGATGCCCATGGCACCCCCAAGATAATCCAAGGACACCAAAAAGTCAAAGCATGGGGATGCCCCGGAAGGCATCCCCTCTTTCGTCCACTTCCATCGGTAATTTACTTGGAGCTATATTTTTATTCACCACATGATATGTGTTTTGCTTGGAGCGTCTTGTATTATTTGTGTCTTTGCTTGTTAGTCTACCACAATCATCCTTGCTGTACACACCTTTTGAGAGAGCCATGCATGAATTGAAATTTGTTAGAACACTCTATGTGCTTCACTTATATCTTTTGAGATTGATAGTTTACTCTATGTGCTTCACTTATATCTTTTTGAGCGTGATAATTTTTGCTCTAGTGCTTCACTTAGATATTTTAGAGCACGGTGGTGGATTGTTTTAAAGAAACTTGATCTCTCATGCTTCACTTAGATTATTTTGAGAGTCATTAATAGCATGGTAATTTGCTTAATGTTAATATACTTGGTATTCAAGATATGTGAAACTTTATTTTTAGTGGTGTCGTGGAATTAACACGTCAGATGTCTTCGTGGAAAGACTTAGTCGTGGAGCCATCGCAACGGGTTAGCTCGAAGGGGTTAAACCGGACAAAGGGACACGGGAGTTTATACTAGTTCAGCCCCTTCGATGAAGGTAAAGGCCTACGTCTAGTTGTGATGGGATTGATTGGGTTTCGATGCGCAAGGACCGGATTCGCTAACCTGAGCCTTGAGTTGTTGTTGTCTGTCCCTAAACCACCGCCGGGTCACCCCTTTATATACACAGGAGGACCCCGGCCGGTCTACAGAGTCCTAGACTGACTTATACAAGTGCCAGCCTTGGTCTCTTCCTTTCTTTCTTATATTACAAGTTTATACAAGTATGGCGGTTTACCATCATGGTCCCTAAATCACTTGTGGACTCTGGGCCATTACGCTTCCTCCATAAAGCGCCATCCTCCGGGCTGTCTTGGGCTTCGGTATAGCTAGAGGTGAACCGGCCCCTCCTGGCCGGTTTACCCTTAGCTGTTATATCCTCAAAATTAGGCCCCAGATTGATTTGAACTTGTTCATGTCAATCTTCAATCCTTAGGAACATTATTTAAAATTGATATCCATCCTTGTAAACCGCCATATTGCCTTTTTAGTGAACCACCGTGACGTCATCTTTCTGTCACTGCAGCAAGTTATGGTGATGTCACCCCTGCATACCAAGATTTATAAAGATTCCCTTCTCTTTAATTGATTCCCGAAGATCGAGGCGACAACTGTATCCTTTTCTGTCGCTTCAGACTCCTCGATTTTCGCGCCTGCCATTTTATCCCCTTTCCTTTATAAATAGAACCGAGGCTCCTTTCATTTTCCCCCTTTTCTTCTTCGCCTCGTCTTCCTCCTCGCGACCCGAAGAACTCAAGCCTCGCCGCCGCCGTCAACCTCGAAGCTCTGCCTCATCTCAGGCCGCCGCATCAACCTGTTTGCACTAGAGCTGCTGTGATATTCCTCCGCCACTGCGTGACTCTGGTAAATACTCCCTTTTCTCACTTATCAGATCTATATTAGGGTTTCAAGTTTTCTTTGGTGTTCGTCAGTGTTCTTCAGTGTTCGTCAGTGTTCATCTGCCTTCCCTTTATCATCTCACTGACTCCAGTAATGCCTGATAGCTTCTTTTGCGGCTAGATCTGTACTTTTTACCGTACCGTACCACAGCATCTTGCCGCTCCTGGGTAGATTCTTACTTGAACCTTCTCTGTTCCGTTCAGCGCCATTGTAGGGCTCAGAAAAAATTTCTTTACTGATCGACGGTAGATCCATAATTATATCACCCTCTTGTGAAACTTGTTTCTGCAGCACTTAGGAAATTTTTGATCTAACCCTTGCACCGAAAGGCGGTTTTACCTGCGATAACTGATAATTCCTCATATGCCATTAGCCCTCACTTAAACCGCCATATAATTTTGAATATCAACACTTGGCTCCTCTTACATGCACTTTGATTAAATTTCCGGTTTAGCATTATATGCCAAATTAATATTGATGAATTCACTTGGATCAGCAATTGTAAATTTCCCACTTTCCTTCTGCAGACTGTGATGGCACCACAATTTGCTGCCTGTAATTGGGTCCCATCCCGGATTACCGAGACACAGATTAACAACTTCTCATTACAGGCGCTTTAGCTCCACAGAATGTTCTTCAGTGGCGAGTTCCTGGTCCTGAATGCCCTCCTGAACCCAAAGAGGGAGAGGTGATTGTGTTCTTGCAACATCCGGGCCGGGGCTTCAGTCCCCCCGGATCAAAAAATTTCCGGGATGTGCTTGCCAGCTTCCAACTCCATCCTCAAGATATAGGACCAAACTCAGTGTCCAACATATGTGATTTCCAGGTTTTCTGCGAAGTTTATCTGCAGGAAGAACCAACTATTGATTTATTCCGGGATCTCTTTCACTTAAACCGTCGGACCGAATTCGTTGACGGCCCCAACACTGAACTTGGCGGCGTTTCAATTCAGAGAAGGAAAGAAGTTGAATTTCCTCATGCCAAACTTCATAGCCACCCAAAGGACTGGAACCAAACATGGCTCTATTGTCAAAACACTGCTCCGACTGACGAAAATCCTCTACCGAGTTACCGGCCATACCGGCTTAGCAATAGCCACCCTTTACCTCCACGACTAACAGCAAAAGAACGTCAAGCCTATGCATTCCAACTTGTTAGACTCCGGGCTTTCATGGCCAACGGTTTGACTGGCGTCGATCTTGTCCGCTGCTGGCTCTCATGGTGTATTTTGCCCTTAAGCCGCCGCTCCGGGTTAATGTGTGAATATACTGGCCAAACATATGACCCGCAACGGTTTAATCAAATAGAAATGACTGAGGATGAGGTCATTGAAAGTGTGAAGAAAATACTTGATGAAAGTCTCACTGTGTGCACTCAGGTCGGTCTGCCTCCTTATTATGCCTCCAACAAACTACCAGTGGTAAGCATTTTAACTTTGTATCTTCCTGACTCTGCTGTGCTTATAGCTTTATTGTAATAGTTCTTTGCACAACCTCCCAGGCAGACAGCTCCTTCTGGAAAAAGAAACCTCGGGACAAACCGGCCAAGGCTCCTCGGATTAAGAGCAAGGTCACCAAGAGAGCTGGCAAGAAGAAAGCTGCTGAGACTTCTGAACCGCTAGAAGATGTCCATGAATCAAGTGAAGAGGTAGAACTTGACTCCCTTGGCTTTTATTTTATACATCTTATTGACAATGATTGCTCCTAGGATGATGCAGAGGCCAGCCGTGCGGATCACATTGAGGTAATTTATCTTTCTGACTCAGAACTTGTGCCGGCTCAAAGGCTTCGCCGTGCAGTTCGGAAAGTGAAATGTTCTCACCCTCTTGCTTATGTGGGTCAAAAATTTTCTTTAAAGACACAGCAAACCGAAGGTCATCGCACAACTCGGCACAGTGGCCAACAGGTCACTTCCTCCGGTTTACCTTTGACACCAACCCGGAAACGCCGTCCCGAGGTTGCCTGTTCTCCTGAAAAACGTTATCCTTTAAAGGTTTTTTTCGATGCCCTCTCAATTCATTTGATTCAAACTATCAGGTATCTTCAAACTCGTCGGGCGGTTCATCCACCACTCAACTGCCTCCATTGAAAACCGTCCCTGGGTAAGCATACAACCTTTCCTTTTTTCCTTTATCCTTATATTGACCCTGCCGATCCTTGTTTTGATACTAGCGGCAAAGCCTGTCTGAGTAAGAAGGCTAAGACCAGTACCCCTTCTGGAGAGGTTGAACCGGCAGAGATTCCTGAAGATGCCCGCGAGAACTTTGATAATCCCATGGACGTCTTTATTCCGCCAGAACCAACTACAAATGCTGATCCGCCAGAAGCTGATCCGGCCACTCAGGAGGGCACCTCCAGTCCACATGTCACACCTGCAAGTCCAGCTGTTGATCCTCTGAACTCCACAGTCAACCCACCAATTCCTCCTACCACTTCAATCCCAGAAAAGGATGATGAAGTTGTCGTTACCGGTATTAGTTATACCGCTCCGGGCAATCTGGTTATTCTGGCAAAACACAATGCCAAAGATGAATTTGCTTTCCCAAACAAAGGGAAAGCAGATATTGATTTGTCAAAGTACGCTCGTCTTTCTGTCCAGGAGCTTCATTCCGGATTTTTGAACCGGCTTTATGCAAGCCGAGACTCTGAAGCTGATTTGGTGAACCTGATGAAAGAACGCTATGAGGTATTCCTTCTCATCTTAATCTTGTATCCCGTAGCCCCCAAGGGTCGGGTTAAATTATAAAGTTAAACCGGGACTTATAATCCCTTTCATTCTGAGTGCTCCTTATTGATGTTCCTTTTAGTGAATATGCATTAGCCCCCAAGTGCCCGGATTAAAACTTGTATTGATCCTGGGGACTTTGAACCAGCAGTAGTAAAGAAGCAATCCGCATTAGCCCCCAAGTGCCGAGTGTATAACTAGTTATATATTTGGGACTTTGATAGTATATTGATATGCATCTGTGACTGACAGGCGAAGATAAACGGTCAACGCACTCAAATTGCGGATCTTCAAGAAAGCATCAAATCTCAGCAAGAAGAATCTTCCAAGTCCAAAGAGGAACTAAAAGCCGCTTTAACTTCCCTGGAACAACTTAAAGAAAGCTTCAAGAGAGAACGTGCCAAGTGGGAAACTGAGAAGGACGCATTACGAAAACAAGTTGAAGACGCCGAATCAGCTCTTAAACCGGTGGAAGAAGAGCTTTCCGGATTGAAGCGCCAAGTGAATGCTATGACATCTGCCGTTTTAGGTGAGTACTTACTAAGTCATGAAATATTCCTTGTTGAAAAGCAGCTATTAACAATCCTTATCCGTTGCAGGAAGCCGTATTGCACATCTGGGTTCAGATGCATGGGTGAAACTGAAAGTAGCATATACTTTGATTGAACAACTGTATGCTGGTGCCCAACGGGTTATTTGTGCAGCATCTTATAACAACCCGGCCCCAACCCTGATCAAGGAAACGCTAACAAGGCTTTCGATGGTACCAACCCAGTTAGAAGAAGTGAAGCGATCTGCTGCCAGGGCAGGTGCTTTGTTGGCCCTCACCCGAGCCAAAGCATGGATAGCTGACCTTGATCAGGTTGACCTTGCAAAAGGCTTTCCAAGCACACAAGAGGATGGGGCGGATTTTGATGACTCCGCCTTGAAAAAGGTGACAAGGGAAATGCGTCCTCTGGCGAGTAAGCTTGCAGAAGATGCTAACTTGACTGTTCACCGGTCTCGTTATGATGCAAATAACAAACGAGTTAATGCTGACTTGCCGGAAGTGCAAAATCTCATCCCGTCAATCCGTAAGCACACTTATGCCCCTGATGTTGATCCGTCAGAACTTATCAGTGAAGAAGCTGTCTTTCAGGCCTTAACCCGGATTGACTGGACAAGCATGAATTTCCAACCACAAGGTGAAGATGATGTTGAACCGGCGCCAAATGACCCGTCAACTTCGCAGCATCGTGGCAACGAAACTTAATCCAGCAAGTTGATAGATGCTCCACAGACCTTGTTCAGGGAAAAACATCATATTTTGGGCCTTGAAAGCGCCTTGTAATAGGCTAGACAAATATTGTGATCTGGCTGCCATCGTGCACTGGGATATACTTTGCCTTGACATGTCTGAGATTTTTAATACTCCCTTATGTTTGCTCCATATCTTGCAATCCCTGTACCTGCATAAGAGGAATTTTGTCCAGACGGTTTACCGTTGGACAGGTCAAAAGCACCCCTCATATCTTGGCAAGCAACCATGGTTACTAACAACATGGCAATAATAAATCATACCTGTGATAAAATATATTGCTGTTAGTTTTACCAATTGTGATACTAAAAGGATGAAAATCCAATTTCCAATATGCCATGATGGTATATGATATCGAACTGGGTTGCGATAAACACCAGACGATTGCTGGAGACAGTGTCAATCCAGACCGGTTTGAGGGATGTCGGGTTACCTTTATTTGAATGCTTAAACAGAAAATCCGTAAGCTACACCGGGTTAAAAACACCGGGTTCGTCGTAAACATGATGAAAAGAAAAAAAACTTAGCATGAACAAAGAAAACATAGCAAGGCTTTTCAAGGGCTGCCAGGCCCAAACCGAGGCTTTTCATGGGCTGCCAGGCCACTGAGTTAAAACCATTTTAGCAAAGCCTTTAAAGATGGGCCTCCAACTAACCAATCATCGTCTTAACTTTGACGAGTTCAGGGTCTCAAAGAGAGTAACTGTCAAACGTTCGATGGGTCGTGCCAGGATTACCTAGATAGGAGTGGCTTACTTGATGAAGGCAGGTTAACCCGGGGTTTTAGGTGAATACACCAGGCTTCCAAGCCGTGGGTCGATAACCGGCTACAAGGGTCCTTTCAAGCTCTTTGGTATTTGACACAAAGAGCCCCCAAGTAACTTTGTGAGCTATGCTCAATGGGTGCCTATGTTTGAGCTGTGCCGTGAGCAATCAGACTCTCTTTGGCCCCTTGGGTGTGAAGCTCCCAAGCTAAGTGGTGGCGTGATAGCCGGTTTAAGAGGTAGTACTCCGCTTGTTTAAGCTGAAGCCCCCAAGTTAATAGATATTGGAAGAAAAACAACGGAGACCCTGCTTGATTTAGCAAGGGTGCCGGTTTACTTTATTGACCATAATATGTACATTGTCGAAATATATACATAAGAAAAGCCAATGGCTTCAAGCATAATAAGGTCGTAGGAGAGCTATGTTCCATGGCCGCCGGGTCTCCTCCTCAGAGCTACGTGAGTCTTCTCGAACGTCAATGAGGTAGTATGATCCGTTGTGCAGATTCTTGCTGACCACAAAGGGTCCTTCCCAAGGCGGGGATAGCTTGTGCATATCAGTCTGGTCTTGAACGAGACGGAGCACCAGATCACCTTCTTGAAAGGTTCTTATTTTAACCCGGCGGCTGTGATAACGCCGCAGGTCGTGTTGATAAACTACTGACCGAGCCAAAGCCATGTCCCGTTTCTCATCTAACAGGTCCAGCGCCTCTTGGCGTGCTTGCTCATTGTCCGCTTCAACATAATTTGCAACTCGGGGCTAGTCGTGACGGATATCGCTTGGAAGGACAGCCTCTGCCCCGTAAACCATGAAAAAAGGTGTATAACCTGTAGACCGGTTTGCGGTGGTGTTTATACTCCATAGCACTGATGGTAATTCTTCCACCCAACAACCTGGAGTCCGCTTCAGAGGGACCATAAGACGAGGCTTGATACCCTTCAGGATTTCTTGATTCGCCCTCTCCGCTTGACCATTAGACTGGGGGTGAGCCACAGATGCTAGATCAAGCCGGATGTGCTCTCTGTGGCAAAATTCCTCCATCTCTCCTTTAGAAAGGTTCGTACCATTATCTGTGATGATACTGTGTGGAAAGCCAAAATGGAAAATAATCCTTTTAAGGAATTGAACCGTCGTAGCTGCGTCACACTTACGGATGGGCTCCGCTTCAACCCATTTAGTGAATTTATCCACCGCCACCAATAGGTGGGTCTTCTTATCCTTGGAACGTTTAAAGGGTCCCACCATATCGAGCCCCCAAGTAGCAAACGGCCAAGTGATGGGAATCCTGCGTAATTATTGAGCCGGAACATGAGCTCGACGTGAAAATTTCTGACAAGCGTCGCACCGCTTTACCAGATCCTCCGCATCAGAATGGGTTGTTAACCAGTAGAACCCATGACGGAATGCTTTAGCCACGAGGGATTTGGAGCCGGCATGGTGACCACAATCTCCTTCATGGATTTCACGCAAAATCTCTTGCCCCTCTTCGGGAGAAACACAACGTTGGAACACACCTAAAACGCTGCAACGGTGTAGCTCACCATTATGCACGACCATAGACTTGGACCGCCGGATTATCTGTCTGGCGAAAAGCTCGTCATCTGGTAACTCGCCCCGTTTTAAGTATGCCAAATATGGGATAGTCCAATCCGGAGTGGCATGCAAGGCAGCTACCAATTGGGCCTCCGGATCAAGAACGGCTAAATCCTCCTCTGTAGGCAATTTTACAGATGGGTTATGCAAAATATCCAGAAATGTGTTAGGTGGTACCGGTTTACGTTGAGATCCCAGTCGGCTGAGCGCATCAGCTGCTTCGTTCTTGCGCCGGTCGATGTGCTCCACCTGATAACCTTTAAAGTGGCCTGCTACCGTATCCACCTCTCGCCTGTAAGCTGCCATGAGTGTATCTTTTGAATCCCAAGTGCCAGAAACTTGCTGGGCCACGAGATCAGAATCCCCAAAGCATCGAACCCGGCTCAAGTTCATTTCCTTAGCCACACGAAGGCCGTGGAGTAAGGCCTCGTACTCTGCTGCATTGTTAGTACAAGGGAACATTAAGCGGAGAACATAACAAATTTTATCACCTCGAGGGGAAGTAAGGACGACTCCAGCCCCCGAGCCTTCCAACTCCCTGGACCCGTCAAAGTGGATAGTCCAGTATGTGTTATCCGGTTTGTCCTCTGGTGTCTGTAACTCGGTCCAGTCATTAATGAAGTCGACCAGCGCCTGAGATTTGATGGCTGTTCGGGGCATATACTTCAACCCATGGGGACCAAGCTCAATTGCCCACTTTGCAATCCGGCCAGTTGCCTCTCTATTCTGGATTATATCACCCAAGGGAGCAGAACTAACCACGATGATAGGATGGCCTTGAAAGTAGTGCTTGAGCTTCCTACTTGCCATAAAAACTCCATACACCAGCTTCTGCCAATGTGGATACCTTTGCTTGGATTCGATTAACACCTCGCTGATATAGTAAACCAGCCTTTGAACAGGATATTATTTTTCATCCTCCTTTCGTTCAACCACAATTGCCACACTAGCTGCACGGGCATTGGCAGCCACGTACAACAATAAAGGCTCCTTATCGACCGGAGCAGCAAGGAGGGGCGGTTCAGACAACTGCCTCTTCAAATCCTCAAATGCTGCATTAGCGGCGTCACTCCAGATGAAATTATATGTCTTCTTTAGCATCTGATACAGGGGAATGGCCTTCCCTCCCAAACGACTGATAAACCGGCTGAGGGCGGCAATCCGGCCCGCCAAACGCTGAACATCATTGATGCACGCTGGTTTAGCCAAGGATGTGATCGCTTTGATTTTTTCCGGATTGGCCTCGATGCCTCGGTTGGATACCAGAAAGCCCAGAAGCTTGCCTGCCGGAACACCAAAAACACACTTCTCCGGGTTAAGCATCATTTTGTAAATCCGAAGATTGTCAAACGTCTCCTTGAGATCATCTATCAAGGTTTCCTGCTTCCTGGATTTTACCACAATATCATCCACGTAAGCGTGAACATTGCGCCCGATCTGCTTGTGAAGACAATTTTGCACACAACACTGATAAGTTGCTTGGGCGCTCTTGAGCCCAAAAGGCATTGAAACATAGAAGAAAGCTCCAAAGGGGGTGATAAAGGCCGTCTTCTCGTGGTCCTTAAAGGCCATTTTAATCTGATGATAACCTGAGTAGGCGTCCAGGAAACTTAGGCGATCACAACCCGCCGTCACATCAATGATCTGATCAATCCGCGGGAGAACAAAAGGATCGGCCGGGCATGCCTTGTTCAAATCTGTGTAGTCCACACACATACGCCACGTGCCGTTTTTCTTAAGAACGAGCATCGGATTAGCCAACCACTCAGGATGAAATACTTCAATGATAAACCCTGCTGCCAGTAGCCGGGCTACTTCTTCATCAATGGCCTTGCGCCTCTCTTCGTTAAAGCGGCGAAGGAACTGCTTGACCGGTTTGAACTTGGGATCAATATTGAGATTGTGCTCAGCGAGTCCTCTCGGTACACCTGGCATGTCAGAAGGCTTCCATGCAAAAATGTCCCGATTCTCACGGATGAACCCGATGAGCGCGCTTTCCTATTTCGGATCCAGATTGGCACTGATACTAAACTGTTTGGATGAATCACCGGGGACAAAATCAAAAAGTTTAGTTTCATTAGCCGGTTTGAACGCCAGGGCCGGGTCATGCTCAGTTGTGGGCTTCTTTAAAGGGGTCATGTCCGCGGGATCAACATTGTCCTTGTAGAACTTCAGCTCCTCTGTGGCACAAACTGATTCGGCATAGGCCGCCTCACCTTCCTCGCAATCCAAGGCAATCTTGCGGCTACCATGTACTGTGATCGTCCCTTTATAACCCGGCATTTTGAGTTGTAGGTAGACATAACAGGGTCTCGCCATGAATTTCGCATAAACCGGCCGCCCGAACGGCGCGTGATAAGGGCTCTGGATTTTCACCACTTCAAATGTCAATGTCTCAGATCTGGAATCATGCTCATCTCCAAACACGACTTCCAAAGCAATCTTCCCAACAGGGTATGCCGATTTTCCTGGTACTACGCCGTGAAAAACTGTATTCGACGGTTTAAGATTCTTATCTGTCAACCCCATGCGGCGGAAAGTCTCGTAGTATAGGATATTTATGCTGCTTCCTCCATCCATTAAAACTTTGGTGAACTTGTAACCTCCCACCTGAGGTGCTACGACCAAGGCTAACTGACCCGGATTGTCAACCTGGGGTGGGTGATCCTCTCTGCTCCACACAATAGGCTGTTCCGACCATCGTAGATAACGTGGCACGGCCGGTTCAATAGCATTGACCGCCCTCTTGTGATGCTTCTGATCTCGCTTACACAAGCTAGTCGTGAACACGTGATATTGCCCGCTGTTCAACTGCTTGGGATGATTTTGGTAGCCTAACTGCTGCTGATTCCCCTGGTTGTTCTGCTGGTTATTGCCGTGGTTGTTCTGATGTCCTTGATTATTCTGAAACCCAGAGCTTGAACCGCCGCCCCCATTGAAACCAGGGCCTGAACCGCCGGGCGGACCCTGATCATACCGGTAGAGATCAGAGTTTTTGAACTCCCTCATTATGTGACAATCCTTCCAAAGGTGTGTAGAAGGGGCCTCCTTGGTTCCATGCTTCGGACAGGGCTGGTTTAACAAGCGCTCCAGATTCATCCCGCCACCGCGCTGTGGCGGTTTACCCTTACGACGCTGCATATTCGTGTTAGCCACAAAATCTGAATTATCTGCCTTGCGCTTACCGTTATTCCCATGGCCTCCTTGGTTATGGTGCTGCTGCCCTTTCGCACCGCCGTTCTTCTTTCCCTTCTCCGGTCTCTCCTCATCAGACTCGGGATCCTTGGTATTATCAGAATCGACATATTTGACTAAGGCTGCCATAAGTGTTCCGATATCATTGCAATGGCGCTTGCACCGATGGTTGGGATATGGAGGTGAATACTAAGACAAGTGGGTTGAATACTAAGATAAGTTTGATGCTTGATAATTGTTTTGAGATATGGAGGTGATAATATCATAGTCGTGCTAGTTGAGTAGTTGTGAATTTGAGAAATACTTGTGTTGAAGTTAGCAAGTCCCGTAGCATGCACGTATGGTTAAAGTTGTGTAACAAATTTGAAGCATGAAGTGTACCTGGCTTGTGCATCCTTATGAGTGGCGATCGGGGACGAGCGATGGTCTTTTCCTACCAATCTATCCCCTTAGGAGCATGCGCGTAGTACTTGATTTTTGATGACTTCTAAATTTTTGCAATAAGTATATGAGTTCTTTTGACTAATGTTGAGTCCATGGATTATACGCACTTTTACCTTTCCACCATTTGCTAGCCTCTTCGGTACCGTGCATTGCCCTTTCTCACATTGAGAGTTGGTGCAAACTTCGCCGGTGCATCCAAACCCCGTGATATGATACGCTCTTTCACACATAAACCTCCCTATATCTTCCTCAAAACAGCCAGCATACCTACCTATCATGGCATTTCCATAGCCATTCCGAGATATATTGCCATGCAACTTCCACCATCATCATCATCATCATCATGACATGCTTTATTTTTGTCATATTGCCATTGCATGATCTTGTAGTTGACATCGTATTTGTGGCAAAGCCACCATGCATTATTTTTCATACATGTCACTCTTGATTCATTGCACCATCCCGGTACACCGCCGGAGGCATTCATAATAGAGTCATATCTTGTTCTAGTATCGAGTTGTAATCATTATGTTGTAATCAATAGAAGTGTGATGATCATCATTATTAGAGCATTGCCCAATCAAAAAAAAGAGAAAGGCCAAAAAGAAAAAAAGAAAGGCCCAAAAAAAGAGAAAATAGAAAGGGCAATGCTACTATTTCTTTTTCCACACTTGTGCTTCAAAGTAGCACCTTGTTCTTCATGTAGTGAGTCTCATATATTGTGCTTCAAAGTAGCACCATGATTTTCATATAGTGAGTCTCATAAGTTGTCTTGTTCATACTAGTGGGAATTTTTCATTATAGAACTTGGCTTGTATATTCCAACGATGGGCTTCCTCAAAATGCCCTAGGTCTTCATGAGCAAGCAAGTTGGATGCACACCCACTAGTTTTCTTTTGTTGAGCATTCTTAGCTCTAGTGCATCCGTTGCATGGCAATCCCTACTCCTTGCATTAACATCAATCGATGGACATCTCCATAGCTCATTGATTAGCCTCGTTGATGTGAGACTTTCTGCTTTTTTGTCTTCTCCACACAATCCCCATCATCATATTCTATACCACCAATAGTGCTATGTCCATGGCTCGCACTCATGTATTGCGTGAAGGTTGAAAAGGTTTGAGATTATTTGAGTATGAAACAATTGCTTGGCTTGTCATCGGGGGTATAGAAATTGGGAACATCTTTGTGTGACGAAAATGAAGCATAGCCTAATTATATGATTTTGTAAGGATGAACTTCCTTTGGCCATGTTATTTTGAGATGACATAATTGTTTGATTAGTATGCTTGAAGTATTATCATTTTTATGTCAATATGAACTTTTGTCTTGAACCTTTCGGATCTGAATATTCATACCATGATTAAGAAGATTTACATTGAAATTATGCCAAAGTATCACTCCGCATCAAAAATTCTCTTTTTATCATTTACCTAGTCGAGGACGAGCAGGAATTAAGCTTGGGGATGCCTGATACGTCTCCAATGTATCTACAATTTTTTTATTGCTCCATGCTACTTTATGTACTGTTTTGAACTATATTGGGCTTTATTTTCCACTTTTATATTATTTTTGGGACTAACCTATTAACCGGAGGCCCAGCCCAGAATTGCTGTTTTTTGCCTATTTCAGTATTTCGAGGAAACAGAATATCAAACGGAGTCCAAACGGAATGAAACCTTCGGGAACGTGATCTTCTCACCGAACGTGATCCGGGAGACTTGGACCCTACTCCAAGAAGTTTCCGAGGAGATCACGAGGGTGGAGGGCGCCCCCTGGGCGCGCCCCCCTGCCTCGTGGACCCCTCGGAGCTCCACTGACATGCTCCTTCCTCCTATATATACCTACGTACCCCCATTAGACCAGGGACGGAGCCAAAAACCTAATTCCACCGCCGCAACTTCCTGTATCCACGAGATCCCATCTTGGGGCCTATTCTGGAGCTCCACTGGAGAGGGCATCCATCATGGAGGGCTTCTACATCAACACCATAGCCCTTCCGATGATGTGTGAGTAGTTTACTTCAGACCTTCGGGTCCATAGCTAGTAGCTAGATGGCTTCTTCTCTCTTTTTGGATCTCAATACAATGTTCTCCCCCTCTCTCGTGGAGATCTATTAGATGTAATCTTCTTTTTGCGGTGTGTTTGTTGAGACCGATGAATTATGGGTTTATGATCCAACTTATCTATGAATAATATTTGAATCTTCTCTGAATTCTTTTATGTATGGTTGAGTTATCTTTGCAAGTCTCTTCGAATTATCCCCTTGGTTTGGCCAACTAGATTGGTAGTTCTTGCAATGGGAGAAGTGTTTAGCTTTGGGTTCAATCTTGCGGTGTCCTTACTCAGTGACAGAGAGAGTTGCAAGGCACGTATTGTATTGTTGCCATCGAGGATAACAAGATGGGGTATTTATCATATTGCATGAATTTATTCCTCTACATCATGTCATCTTGCTTAAGGCGTTACTCTGTTTTTAACTTAATACTCTAGATGCATGCTGGATAGCGGTCGATGAGTGGATTAATAGTAGTAGATGCAGGCAGGAGTCGGTCTACTTGTCACGGACGTGATGCCTATATACATGTTCATACCTAGATAACCTCATAACTATGCTCAATTCTATCAATTGCTCAACAGTAATTTGTTCACCCACCGTAGAATATCTATGCTCTTGAGAGAAGCCACTAGTGAAACCTATGGCCCCGGGTCTATTCTCATCATATCAATCTCCATTACTTTATTTTACTTGTTTTGCTTTTACTTTTCACTTTGCATCCTTATACCCAAAATACCAAAAATATTATCTCTATCAGATCTCACTCTCGTAAGTGACCGTGAAGGGATTGACAACCCCTAAGCGTTGGTTGCGAGTTGCTACCGTTTTGTGCAGGTACGAGGGACTTGCGCGTGACCTCCTACTGGATTGATACCTTGGTTCTCAAAAACTGAGGGAAATACTTACGCTACTGTGCTGCATCACCCCCTCCTCTTCGGGGAAAACCAACGCTAGCTCGAGACGTAGCACAGCGCCAGAAAAGAGTCTTGATGACCCACTATCATAGGGGATCAATCGTAGTCCTTTCGATAAGTAAGAGTGTCGAACCCAACGAGGAGCAGAAGAAAATGACAAGTGGTTTTCAGCAAGGTAATTTCTGTAAGCACTGAAACTGTCGGTAACAGGTAGTTTGATAGCAAGATAATTTATAACAAACAAGTAATGATAATTGTAAATAAAGTGCAGCAAGGCAGCCCAATCCTTCTTTAAGCAAAGTACATACCGATATGGTCTCTTGTAATAAGCAATGCATTCTCTTAGGCCCAAAGATGGTGAAATGTCATGTAATCGACGTTCACATAACACCACTAAGGGAATCACAACATGCATATCATCAAAATATCAAACACATACCAAATTCACATAATTACTTGCAACATGACTTCTCCTGTGGCATCAAGAACAAGGACAACTACTCACAAATAATATTCACGCTCAAGATCAGAGGGGTATTAAATGGCATACTAGATCTAAACATATAATTTTCCATCAAATAAACCATATAGCATCAACTACAAGATGTAATCAACACTACTGGTCACCCAAAGGTACCAATCTGAGGTTCCAGTACAAAGATTGAACACAAGAGATGAACTAGGGTTTGAGATGAGATGGTGATGTTGAAGATGTTGATGAAGATTGCCTCCCAAAGATGAGAAGATTGTTGGTGATGACGATGGCTTCGATTTTCCCCTCCGGGAGGGAAGTTCCCCCGGCGGAATCGCTCCGCCGGAGGGCAAAAGTGCTCCTGCCCAAGTTTCACCTCGAGACGGCGGTGCTCCGTCCTGAAAGTCCTCTCCTTATTTTTTTCTCTAGATCAATAGACCTTATATACCAGAAGTTGGGCACCTGAGGTGGGCTGGGCTGCCCACCACCCACCAGGGCGCGCCCTGGTGTCTTGTGGGCACCTGGCAGCCCCCCTCTGGTAGTTATTTTCTTGTGGGCACCTGGCACCTGGCAGTCCGATGGTGGCCGCAGCGCCGAGTCCGACGGCGACGGGGCGAACTAGTTGATTGCAGCGTTGCCATCGTCCACCTCGTCCTCAGCCTACACTGACGCCGCCATCACGCGCATACTGTCAAGAACCATGTGCAGGTGTTAGCTCTTAATCACATTGCCTGTATGCAACCAAACACCGCACACTTGCATCTGCCTAGCCAATGCACGCAACCAAATGGTAGGCAAAAAATGCTCTCCTACTGCACGCAACCAAACTAAGTGCGGATAGGCAAAAAATGATACAGGTAACCAAACGCATCCAAAATGAATTGAATTGGCGCTTGCATAGCCAAACTTCTGCCGAGGAGTCGGGCTCCTCCCTCACCATTGACCAAAGAGGAGAAAGTAGATTTTTGGATTAGAGGAAAAAGTAGATAGAGAGTAAGAATAGTAGAAACAAGCATGGGTGAGCTACCCCAAGAATTGGTAAAATGATGTACTCCCTCTATCCATTTATATTGGTAAAAAAATGTTTAAACACGGTAAAACACATTTGTGTAATTAAAAACATACGTTGCATTTTAAAAATGTTCCGGCAATTCAAAAAACTCTTCATGGCATTTTTTTAAATGTTTATTCAATGAACAAAAATTTTCCGTAGTTGAAAAAATGTTTCATACCATCCAAAAATGTTTAGACATGTATTTGAAAAAACTTTCAAAAACTTGTAATTTAAAAAATGTTAATCTTATGTTTAAAAAATATTAGACGTGTATAAAAGTGTTTTGACGTCTATTTTTTCCAGTATACATCTAAAACATTTTTATATAGGTTTAATATTTTTTAAAATATGATTAACGTTTTTCAAATACTTGAAACATTTTTCAAATACGTGTTAAACATTTTTAAACTTCACAAAATTTCTTTTACAATGTATAAACATTTTAAAAATGTCATGAACAGTTGTTTGGAATGCGTGAACATTTTTTAAATGCAACGTATGTTTTTTTTAATTACACAAATGTGTTTTACAATGTTTTAAGCATTTTTTGGAATGTCAAGTACCTTTATTTTGTAACACATAAACATTTCTTAAATGTCACAAACACAACAGTATAAGGCGACATGAAAAATATTTATCCCTTTTGTACATGTTGTGTTGTTGTAGTCTGGTGGTAATCTTAGTTAAGGTTGACCACAATGTAGTAACGATCACTTATAAATTTCTCAAGCAGCCGCCTCCTCCCTCAAGAAATGCTTAGGGTTCCTCTGCCTCTCGTTGGCGCCGTCGTCGATCCATCTCTGGTGGCCTTAAGGCCATGGCAGCGCGGTGGATCCGGGCCCTTGCCGGCGGGAGGGCTCTGTTTTTAGATGTTCCTTCGAGTTTTTTAGGGTTTGTGTCCTGCTCAGAAGGACGAGACGGTGGCGGGCTCCCTGAAGATGGAATAAGGTTCTCCTCGCCTAGCCCCGTACCGATGTTGTGTCAAACATCGTCGATGTTGTGTCAAACATCGTCGGTAATGTGCGGAGGTATGTCTTCGACGGATCTGTCCTTGGTGGATTTGCTCATATCTGGTCGTAGTTCGTCTATGTTTGTGTTTCTTCAGATTGGATCCTTCCAATCTAGGCTACTCTTTATTGGCGGCAGTTGTTGTTCTACTGCGCTGGTCCTATAGGGTTTTAGCACGACAACTTCCCGACTGTCTACTACAACAAGTTTTGCGCGGTTCTGGCGAGGGAAGGGCGATGACAGCGGCGCGCCTTCGGCTCGCTTGAGTGTTTGTAGTTGTCGATAGGTGGTCTACGAATCTAGATGTAATTGTTATTATTTCTAGTGTTCATTGTACTACCATGTTTGAAGATGAATAGATTAAAAGTTTTCTCGCCAAAAAAAGGTTGACTATGGTTGAGCCACAGTGCTCGCATTTTTGGGGTTACATTTCTTTTAAATTTTATTTTTTACTAATCAGTCGTGCTACCCAAACATTAATGATTATAGGTCAGGTGGTTGCCCCCCCCCCCCCAATAATGCTACACTTACAGGCAGACTGCACACGGAATCACCTACGCGCAGATGTGGAATCAACTGTTTGGTGCTCAGGTTTTTTATTTTGTGTGAATTCCGGCTTGCTAGTTCTCTCGTTTGGCCACCTCAGCCCGTATGCATCCTTTCAGTAGCAGCAGACCGTAACTGTAGCATTATTCGTCCCCCCCCACCACCACCACACACACACTAGGGGCACGTCAAACCTAATCATCCCTTGTTTTTTCTTAATTTTATTGTAGGGGCTTAATATGTAAATAAAAAAGGCAAGGGCTTTTCTACAGATCTATCATGCGACAGCGGGCCCTGGCCACTATGGCAGTCATATAGGCCACGGATACGCCCCGTACATGTAATGTGACTGTATATGATCGTCCGTGCAAGAGAAACATATATTTTACGAGTTTACGCACTAAACTGACCTAATGACTTTTGATGTATTTACCTCTAAAAATCCCTTTGTTAGAGACCGAAGCAAAATGAAGCTCCCACGTTCGTTTGGATTCTGGACCGTCGGATCGAGCTCCCTGACGCGTCCTGTCCGTTGGATCTTTGGGTGGAGCGGCCCTGGCCGTCCGATCGAGCCCGACAGTGACCTGGCCGTCCGATCAACCACGGCACTGCTTTGCCATGCCACCGCCTGTAAATCTCGTGTCCCACCGAGGGCATTTTCGTCTTTTCACACTTGGGCATATAAAATGACGTACGCCGTGTGTAACCCTAGCCGCCTCTGCCCTTTCCCACTCGTCAGCCCTCGCCCCTCGCCCCAACTCCCCCTCCTCTCCTCCTGTCGTTGTCACCCACCAGCCATCCTCCCCGCTCGCCGCCGCCGCAAACCATCCTCCCCGTCCGCCGCCGCCTCGCTCTCCTCCCTCCTTACCCTGCGCTGCCGCTCTCCTCCCTCCTCCCCCTCGCACCACGACCGCTCCATCTCCCTGAGCTCCCCCTTCCCCTCCCCCCCCCCATCACCTCTGCCGGTGGATCCCTGCGAGGAGGAGCAGCCAAGTTCTGCCGGTGCCTCCCCCAATCTGCAGGACGACCGCCAGAGCCCACGTCTCTGGTGAGGTGAGCTACGACGGCCACGCGGCTGCACTGGCGCCCGCGGCTGACACGTCCCCGAGCATCTCCTCCGCGTCTCTGGATCCGGCCGCCGCCGCCGCCTCTCTTCTTGCCCCGCCGTCGTTCCTCAAGTGCATGAGGCGTTGTGCCTCTGACACGCATTGCTCAGCTCCGGTCCGTCATGGAGGTCGCCGGCAAGCAGGCAGCTTCCCTTTGTGCCTTTTCATCGTCAGGGAGGATGCCGTCCAGCAGCGCTGTCCTCGAGGTACGTCTCAGATCCGTCTTCGTAGCGCGTGGGGCATGTACTGCAAAGGGCCACCGCAGCTGCAGAAAACCAACGAGGGTCCTCAAGTTCATCTCTGTCTCTCCTCAAGAAGGAACTCATGTCGGATTGTGGGTCTCTATTTAAGCCTTGGGTCAGGAGGATCCATGTATACGTGGTTCATATTCTAATTAGTTTTGATTTACTTGTGTTGATTGGTGGCCTTGGCCGGTTCTTTCTGTTTGGGGCTGTGGTTCAGATGCTTTCGTAGTTAAGGCTGGTGATTCATTTTAGGCTAACTAAAGCTGATGACTCGTTTTAGGCTAACTAAAGTTGATGATTCATTTTAGGCTAATTTTGGCTATGGATTTGAGCTGGCTGTACGACGAGCCAAAGTATACGCCATGGATTCCCTGTCCGGTGTCAGTCTGGGTTCATAAGGTGTTTTTCTTCTCCAATGTGTTCTATTAATGCTTCATGTGATTCAACATGAATTTTTTGTTCCTATTAATTACAGGTTATACTAATTCGTCTTCGATTAACAAGGGTGTGGCATATCTTGGCAGCTTAGTGGGGAGTGAGGTATCCTCCTTTCCTATTTCATTCTTGCATCTTTACGTAATTATGTTGTGCATGAAAACATTTTCTGGAGACAGCTGCGTGAGAGGAAAGTTACATGTTGATAAGTTACTGATGTGCCATGAACTCTACTATCCTTGAACCTGCTGAAGTCAATTGTTTCCTCACTCGATTTTGTTAGTTTTCAAGCTGTGAAGTGCCCGTGTAGCTTTTTTAGGCTGTGATGATATGGGTATTATAATGATTGGATTGGATTCGGTAGGTGTGCGTGCGTGGTGTACAGTCCAATCATGGATAAAGGCTGTTGAGTTCAGTTTCTCCCGTGCTTGCTATTATGCTTGACTTCCTATTATTAGTTGTTACCCGCTTGCTTCGATTTTCCTCATGGTAGCACTCCATCAGTTCGATGGAGATCACTTAGCTGTGGGTTGGAACTGAATCAATTCATGTCCTGAGTCTCTATAGCTTAGTTCTTGGTGCCAGTTCATGTCCTGAGTCTCTATAGCTTATTCTTGGTGCCTCTGGACGTGATGGTGGTGGGGAATCCCCCTGGTTTCTGTTTGTGGATGTTTCCTTATTTTTTCTATTGCAATTTGTAAAGTATCCTGCTTATTGTCATAGGTTTACGGCTAGAAATGCTTCCAGCTATTTGGTGGTTACAATTGTCAGCCATTTTCCTTTTACTGGGCTTGTCGCTCTCTGTTGGCAGATTTATATATTGTTAGTGATACATATATTTACCACCTAATTAAACTTTTTTTGTGGCAGGACAGATTTACGGACAATTCTTATGATTGTGTAGCTATATATAAAGTTCCACATACATGAATCTCCACTCATCTGGTAACATTCCAAGTCAGACTAATATCGAGGCAATTTCCATCAGCAATTTCCTGACCACCAGACTATTATCCAAGCAATTTTTGACACGAGGCTGAATCTTAAATGCTGGGTGCTTGATAAGGTGGACCGCTCTATCAAATGAACGCTGAACTCATCCAATTGGTACCTCCAAAAATCTCACTTCCTATATGTTCTTGGGATCAAGTAATGTGATGTCGGTTTCCTAAATCCTGGTATGTGTTCCTCCCAGCTAATAAGACCATTTTTTTCCTTTTTTTCAGCATTGTGTTGGGACCAATTTTACCATCTGAGGTTATATCCAAAGTACAGGTTGTGCTTTTCGTTATCTTCTCTTTTTATTTTGGATGCACCTTTCTGATATCCTTTTTCATTCCTATTTGTTGCATACCTTTTTTGTTAGACAGGGCCAAAACCACCATTTATGTTAACTGAATGCTGCTGCACTCTATTCGCAAGTAGATGGTAAATTTACTTAAACAGCCATTTTTCTTAATTTAGTTTCAAATAAGTTCTTCTCATGTTCTCAACAGCACAAGCGAATGTGCCGTAATTGACCCACCATAGTGAAATTGATTCAGATTAGCGTGACTTACTCGTGTTCATTTTATTTTGCAAACTTGAACAGATGCATTGCAACTTTTAGGCAGCAATGGAGTTATTGTTTAACAAGCTAAGCATTTGATCGCTTTGGTGATGATCCCGTCCTACAATTTAGGTATGTGAATTATCTACTTTTCGGTTTGTTTCTGCAATAGCTACCTGCTTCCTAGCTAACCATATATTTCTTTTCACCTAAAACAAACATGATCTGCTTGGCCGATCAGGCAGTCATGGTGAAGTGAGAGCATGCAGTAATGCTAGGGTAGGTATGGTTTTATTTCAGGTTATGTATGAAACGTCCTATCAATTACTCATGTGGTTAGACAATGATATATTTAGGACGGGCCTTTAGGTGTTGAGACCTGAAAATTATAAAGCTGAAATTTTATTTGTAGTAATAGTCATGTTGCCATTTTCTGGAATTTCTAATTTTTAATAGGTTTTATGCTTTACAGGTCCATGGTCCTTGTGATGCCGTCTTCTGCTGATTTACAGGTCCTTGCAGTTGTCGTTCCCATGTCTCTCTGCCTTCGCGTGTGTACAGGGTGAGCTCTTTTTTATTCGTCAGTTTATTCGGTCGTTCCTAGAGAATGTATTTCATGTGCACTGTCTTGGTTGATAGTGTATCTTGCTTCCTTCTTACTGTTGACGAGATGGATATATATATAGATTCTAGGCATGTCCTGGGTCCCTGCAAAGGAGTTCTTTTTGGTGCCTTCCTTTCTTTATTTGATACCTTGCTCTTTTCCACTATCAATCAGGAGGCAAATTTAGCATCAACCCCTGTCTTCCTCTTTGCATAGAAGGTTTTTGTTATTTTATTTGATACATAGGTGCTAAAAGACAAGTAGTGAGTCAGTGGCAGGGTAGTCAGGATGGGTCTATCTAATTATATAAGTGTGTTGTTGGTCTGCTCCCTTTCATTTATCCTGATTCTGCACTTAAATGAATTTAACTCATATTCGTATTTATGCAGTGCACCAATGTGTTATTGCAGTACCAATGCGCTCTATTTACCCATGTAGAAATGTTTTATCGATCGAATAGTTTCTCTATATATTGCAGTTAGTCATTTATGTCCTTTTCAAATAATTCCATCATTCTACCCAAGATCTCATGCTCATCTTCACCATGGAAAAGATAGGCTTATGCACCTTGTTGTGTTGACTATAGCAGTAGGTATCTGTTACAGGCTTAAATTCTTGATTATTTCTATTTTCTTTTTGTTAACCTGAAGTTGGTGTCTTGGAGTTGCTGACTAGGAAACCTTTAGGCCCTGTTCGTTTAATCCCCTCGCCACAGGGATTGAAGGGGGTTGGGGAGGTTTGAGGGGGGTTTTGACTTGCAAGGGATTTAATCCCCTTCAATCCCTTTCAAACCTCTCCAAACCCTGCCAAATCGAACAAGCCCTTAGGTGGATTTGGTAGTGTTAGTCCTTTTATTTGGTGACTTCGTTTTAGTTTGCTGTAGAGTGAGCATGTCTGCAGTAAGGCTTGAGTTCAGCGTATCACATTTCATTTTATCAATCTCAAAACTACAAACAGAAGTTTCCTCGAATCATTTGAGAATTGTCCTCCTGGTTATCGAGAAATTGCATGATGTATAAATATAGACTGCTATCCATCAATCCAATGTTGGCGTTAGCCAATAGGCATGCATCAGGCCAGTAGGTATTGTGGTGTAACTCTAATTGGTAACTTCATATGTAGTTGTATGTTTGTATTTCGAGTGATCCATATTCTTCTCTCGCATTCTTTCTTTTAATGGTATGGAATTTCCTAATATTAATATTGTTACGAACAAAAATAAATAACACAAAAACATCAATTGATGCAAAGAAATACCATTCCAGAATGTCTGTTCTTTTCAGAAGTGTCCTTTAATTAATAGACTGCAGTCATTATTATTATTTGGATGCCGGCAACTTCCAACTAATCATACCACCATATCAATATTTGAGTTGTGTTCATAGTCTAGAAACAAGGCAAAGTATTGAAGCACAACCTACTTATTTCTCCAAACCTGCTGTAGTCTTGCTTTCTTTGATATTCCTGTTCTTCCTTATCAGTGTAAATATATTTTGCTTTCCTTGACACTCCTTTTCTTCCATATCATCTGTGTGTGTGCGCGCGCACGCGTGCGCGTGTGCGTGTGTGTGTGTGAGTAAGTGAGTGAGTGAGTGGAAGTGAAAGTGCATTGCCTGCAATTGGTGCTTTCTACAGTAGGCACCCTGTTACCAGTGGAAAATAATATGCATTTACTGTTTTCCCTTGAGTGACAATGGAGTTGGATACTCTCTCTTTGGAAATGTATCCCCTGTTTTCTGTTTTTCCTTCCATGTAGTTTCATCCTTTAAAATGAAAATTTCTATTTGGATGCCGGCAACTTCCAACTAATCATACCACCATATCAATATTTGAGTTGTGTTCATAGTCTAGAAACAAGGCAAAGTATTGAAGCACATCCTACTTATTTCTCCGAACCTGCTGTAGTCTTGCTTTCCTTGATATTCCTGTTCTTCCTTATCAGTGTAAATATATTTGCTTTCCTTGACATTCCTTTTCTTCCATATCATCTGTGTGTGTGTGTGCGCGCGCGCGCGCGTGTGCGTGTGTGTGTGTGTGAGTAAGTGAGTGAGTGAGTGGAAGTGAAAGTGCATTGCCTGCAATTGGTGCTTTCTACAGTAGGCACCCTGTTACCAGTGGAAAATAATATGCATTTACTGTTTTCCCTTGAGTGACGATGGAGTTGGATACTCTCTCTTTGGAAATGTATCCCCTGTTTTCTGTTTTTCCTTCCATGTAGTTTCATCCTTTAAAATGAAATTTTCTTTATAAAACAGTAGTTGCTCGAGAACATGTCACCTGACATTTATATTGATTGGGTAGAGCCATTAGTTATTGAAAGCTACAATCTTAGTTGAGCTATCTTTTGGCTGAAACTCTACTCGAACAAAAAACTTAGTGTATTGGACTCTGATTATTTATTTATATGGATTGGTTTCTATGTTGTGCTGATGAGGACTCTTTGATCATCTAATTGATTTGTGTTGTTGAGTCATAAATATTTGAAGCAATGAAGTCACATGACTAAGTAATTTAATGTTCTATGCTTTTGAGGTCCGGCTCATAGGACAATCTATAATCTGGGAACAGAATGTTTTGCAAATGCAGAGTATCAGATAATGGTGTTCTATTGATCTATTCATGACCCTGCACATGATTACAAGTATGTTGGCTAAAATGATATATCCTTGAGCAGATATTGCAACACGCAAGTAAATTGGATGGACAGGCGGCTCTATAAAGATATCTATCTAATAGTCTACTATATAGTTTAGTGTTATGTTGTGTAAAACAGTGTAAATAAATTATCCAGAACCGCCACTATGGTGTCCCCTTAGTGTTGTACTGAATCTCAGTACTTTTGGTATCATGCTATTGCTGCACATGTATAGAAAATGCATAAATGGCATGCAATGAATATTCAAGCTTTGAACCTTTGCATCATGTGTAGCGTAAATTTTTGGATACTATGGAACGAAGTTGGGGTGCGGCGGGCTGCACTAACTATGTAGGTTTATTATCTCGCATTGCATCTCGTTTGATCAAGACATGACATGACCTGGTTATTGTATTTGTTATGTTATGACGGATTGTCTTAGCTTTGCTTTTGGACTAAAGAATTTTGTAGTTGCGTGGACCGACTCCTGTGTACTAAATATGTATATCTTTCTTTTGGACTAAAGTTTTTTGTTATTTCCTGGATCAATTATGTACTGGATGTGTATGTATCAATGCAATGCTTCTGATATAAATTTGATATATTAGATTGATAAACACACAACTGCATTATGCTATTTTTATATTTGCAATGCTTCAATGATTGGGCGACTATACCTGGCAGCGGTGCTGCCGGGTGCGGCAAGCCGCATACCTAACTAGTAATGAAAGAATAGGACAGGTCAAAAGACGCTAAACATCATGCGGTGTAGTGGTTGCCCCTGTACGCTAGCGAGGTGCCAGGTTTGAATCCCGGTTGCGCGCTTCTAGATTTTATAATAAAAAAATAATAATTTGTTTCGCTCTCTATCCTGACAAATGGGACCCGCACATGGAGGGCATGGGCCTGCTGCCACGCTGCTTGCCCTGTCAACCGTCGCGCGCAACGTCTAAGGCTAGTCATAGTGGGAGTAACTTAGCTAGTAACATAGCACACTTCGAGAAAATCTTGCTTATGTGGCAAGTAATTAATGAGAGGTGGTAACATAATATGTTACTGTAACATAGCGCTTTCCAAGATAAGATGAGTCTATGAGCTAATAAATGAAGCTATCTATGATACTACTATTATGTTACTTTGCATTATGAAGGTAGTAACTTAGACTAGTGTCATATGCATGACACTAGTCTAAGTTACTCCCCACTATGGGGAGTAACTTAGACTAGTGTCATGCATATGACACTAGTCTTTGTTACTATCTTCATAGTGCAAAGTAACATACAAGTAGTATCATAGATGATAGCATTTATTACATTATAGACTCATTTTGCTTTGGGTTGCGTTATGTTACAGTAACATATTATGTTACTCCAAACACCTCTCTCCTCATTAACTATATGCCACATAAGCAAACTTGTCTTGGAATGCGCTATGTTACTTGCTAAGTTACTCCCACTATGACCAGCCTTAGGCAATTTTGATGAGGTGTCATGGCATTAAATGAAGAAAGAGAGGGTGTAGTATCATATCATGATACCGTATCATATTAAATGCTATGCTACTTTGTGTCATGCATGGCAACAAATAAAGTACTACATGATACTAATATATGATACTATGCATTAGGGAGGTAGTATCATACACTAGTATCATATGCATGATACTAGTATATGATACTCCCCATTACAACCAGCCTAAGAGCAGGTACAATAGTCCTACTCAGCAGGCTGCAAGAACATCAGTAAAAATCTGAGCTGGAGGAGAGTAAATACTAGAGAGAGAAGGAAGCGGGCGCTTCGTCAGTCGCCGGGCTACAGCGCAAGACACGAGAAATTTACGCCCGTTTACAGCCCGAGGCGAGCGCTAGCGGCGGCGCTTCCGATCCCGTGCGCCTCCCCTCCTCTCCGCTCCCGCGCTTCTTCCTCCATACCAGTCCAAGAGGACGCATGCGCCGGCGCCTCATCTCATCTCCCCGCCGGTGGTCCATCTCGTCCCACTGCCGCCCCATCCTGTCCGCCGGCCGGCCTTCCCTTCTACACACGAACAAGGCGCCCGGATCCCCATGGCCTCTACACCTTATTAGCTTGCTGAACCGCAAGGCCCTTTGTGGACAGCGCCTGCGGGCAGTGGTCTGGTGATTCTTCATCCAATTGGCACACGGCTGGGAATGTGGGCAGCGCCTGCTAGCCTGCTATTTGCTTATATCAAGTCTGAATTTTCAGGTGGCCTTTGCTTATGCATCTCTTGTTAGTATGGACTTGTGTGCTTCTGTATGATATATATGGCTCCATAATGTTAGTACCTACTTGAAACCATATGAATTTGATATGATAAGATCACTAGTCTTTGTATAATCCCTGCGTGCATAATCCTGAACTAATAAGTCCAAGTCGTTGTGTACTGCTAGCAGACTAGCAGCTAACATGTACAATTGACATTAATCAGTCCATCTGCATCGGGGCGACAACGGCAAACGAAATTCTGTTAGTTTGAATTGTCTCTGAGAGCGCGCGAAGACAACCGAGCCGTCCATCACAAGATCAACGTCTCCCCTTCACTCATACCGCTTCGCTGGATAAGATGAAGCCGACACCATAGATCTCGCATCGGACGGCTCCCAGACCCAGGCGCGTCGCTGTTCCCTTTCCGGCAAAAGGCTTGCAGCCTCAACCACTTTGTATCTCTTTTTCCTCTTTCTTTTCTTGGATTGTAAGGCTATAAAGCCAGGATGTGGAGAGGAGAGAACCATCTTCCGTTTTACTAGGGTTTCCCCCTTTGCGCCGCCAGTGTTCCTGGCCGGCTATGTTCCTCTGTAAGCAGCCCGAACACTCTAATCTTTCCTCTGAAAGTGAATGAAATAGCCTAGCTCCTGCATATTTCTCTGAATCTAGTTCTTCAGACCATCTTGGGTCTGACAAGTGGTAATCAAAGCAAGGTTTCTCCTTGGCGGCGCGAGATCCGGTGCCGAGGTGGAGTTGGAGGCGCCATAAAATCCTCCACTTCTCACCGGCGACGTTGGGCGGCGGTGGTTCTCCGGCGGCGACTGGCGGCGGTGAGAAATTCGGTACAGGTTTGGGCGCGGGAAGAGGTTGCAGAAACACACCGTCTCTGTGGTAAAATCCCTCCCTCCCTCCCAGATCCGGTGTACTTCTGGCGGCGCGGCGTTGGTGGCGGTGCTGGCGGCGGTAGGATCGAAGGCCAAGGTCGGGTTGCAGCTCTGGTTGTGGTAAAATTCCTCCCTTCGCTGGGTGATCACACACAGCGAGGTTACTTAGCACTCTGCTAGTTGTAAAAACCCTCCCTGTGCTCTGTGAAAGTGCGTTATATCGACTAGAGGGGGGTGAATAGGCGATTTTTATGAAATTCTTCACTGAGGAATTTGCTAGTGAGGAAATTCCTTAGCGAAGAACTACTAGCAGCGGAATAAGTACTCAGATGAAATCATAATAGAATTCAAGCATAGTCATCATGATGAAATGAAGACAAACACAGAGTACAGAAAGCGTAAACACAGGATAACACAAGATGAAGACAAACAGACTGAAGAAATTGAACTGAGGAAATTGAGAAAGTCTTCAGTCAAAGTCTTCAAACACAGATATGATAAACAAACAGCACACTACTGAGGAAATGAAAGAGTTGAGGAAATAGAACCAGTAAGCTTGGTGAAGACAATGATTTGGTAGACCAGTTCCAACTGCTGTCTCAGTTGTACATCTGGTTGGAGCGGCTGAGTATTTAAACTCGAGGACACACAGTCCCGGACATCCAGTCCTGAGCACGCAGCTCGAGACACCAAGTCCTCACCGTATTCTCCTTGAGCTAAGAACACACAGTCCTCGCCCAATCACTCGTGGTAAGTCTTCAGGTGACTTCCAAACCTTCACAGACTTGGTCACTCGGCGATCCACAATTCCTCTTGGATGCTCTAGACCTTGACGCCTAACCGTCTGGAAGAAGCACAGTCTTCAAAGGTAACAAGCGTCGGATCCACGCAGGATCAATCTCTTCAGTGATGCTCAATCACTTTGGGTTTGTAGGTGTTTTGGGTTTGGGGTTTGGATTTTCCTCACTTGATGATTTTCGCTCAAAGTCCTCGGAGGATGGGTTGCTCTCAAATGACAAGTGTCAAGTTCTCGCGGAGCAGCCAACCAGCTAGTGGTTGTAGGGGGCGGCTATTTATAGCCTAGGGAGCAGCCCGACATGATAAGACATAAATGCCCTTCAATGATATGACCGTTAGGTGGACAAGATATTTTCGGACAGCTGGCGCACAGCACAGCAACGGTCGGAAATTTGAGGTACAAATTCCTCAGGGCTATCATGTTCCTCATTGTGTAGGCAATTCGCACTGGCGAATTCCTAACTCCTCAGTCAGAGCAAAGTCCTCAGTGACCAGAAGAACTGCATCTCTGTCACTGAAGAAATTGACTGAACTGTTTGAGATTTCCAATGGCTTCACTCGAAGGGATTGGTAGGTGTAGGATTTGAGTTGAGCATCACATGGAAATTTTCTCCTTAGTATTTCCTCGACCCCCTTTAACAGTACGGTGTTTCCTATGACTCAAGAAAGAGAAAATGAAACTACGAAAACAAAAGTCTTCACGCTTCATGTTCCTCGAATGAATACCAGGTCTTCAAGGTCACACCAATTTCTTCACTTTCAAAGTCTTCAGAAAGTCTTCAGTATATCAAAGTCTTCAGTCGAAGAACTTCATTTTTAGGGGTCGACTTTCTCTGTAAATATCAAACTCCTCATAGACTTATAGACCTGTGTACACTCATAAACGCATTAGATACTTAACCTATAAGTCTTCAATACACCAAAATCACTAAGGGGCACTAGATGCACTTACAATCTCCCCCTTTTTGGTGATTGATGACAACATAGGTTAAGTTTTCAACGGGGATAAATATATGAAGTGTAAATACTGATATTGAGGAATTTGATTGCAAGATATAGAAGAACTCCCCCTGAAGATGTGCATAGTGAGGAATTTTCTTTTGAAGCAATGCACACTTGAAGAGTTGAATCATGGAGATCTCCCCCTATATCTTGTAATTCATACACGCATTTGATGTATAATATGAAGAATTTGAAATGCATGATGAAATATGGTGCCTGATGTAATTCAGCATGCGTGCAACAATATTAACGAGGAATAAGCATGCAGAATAGCGCATCAAAGTATCAAAGCAAAGTGCAACAAAAGTATCAGCGCACCATCGGACTTAAGATTACAACTCGATCCAATAAAAGTTTCAGAAGAACGAGAGTTGTAACTTAAAAAAACGAATAAACCCTTATTATAGACCCGCTTGAAGACTAACTCAGATATCTCCCCCTTTGTCATCAAATGACCAAAAGGATCGAAACTGAGGACTAACGCACCTGAAGATTTTCAAGTTGATGAAGGAGCGCCAGCGTTGTTGGGTTCGGTCGTTGAAGTAGGGTCTGCTGCAGTGTCGTCCAAGTCTTGATTTTCATCAGTCGCACGCGATGAAGAATATGAACTGGCCACCAAAGAAGGAACCTTGACCTTCTTGTATTTCTTCGGAGGAGGTGCAAACTAGTCAAAATCTTCTTTGAGACCCATTTTCTCCAAGTCTTCAGCACTGTACACTTGAGATAGAACAGCCCAGGTGCGGTTGAGGGTTTCATGAAGGTAGTAGTGGTTTTTCTTCACTGCATTGTGTGTGGAAGTCATGTTGTGAAGAATTGAACCAAACTGACGCTTGACCCATTTGTGATTGCGATCAACCTTTTGATGAAGACTGAGGAGTAACTCACGGTCAGTCATCACCCTGGGTGTTGTGGCTTGAGGATTTGGCTTGGCAGTGTTAGCAGCAGAGTCATGTGTGGCAGAGTCATCATTGGTGGAGTAAGATGCAGCTTTGCGAAATTGGCCATCCAATGGACGAATGCCTTCATCTATCACAGCAGTGGCCTTGCCTTTTTCTTCAGCTGAGGAAAATGTCCGTTTGAGGACTTCAATGGGAGGCAAGTAGCTGCAGTGGTTGAGCGTTTCAGCTTTGTAGTTGAGTGAAGACCTTATCCTGATGAATTTCATTATCCAAGGTGCATAAGGCTTCAGCTCAAATGGTGACATAGCAATGTTGGCCAGAGTCCTCATGAAGAAATCATGGAAGTTGACGGGAACGCCATGGATGATGTTGAAAAGCAGATTCTTCATGATGCCAACGACTTCTTCATCAGACGAGTCATGGCCTTTGATGGGACTCATTGTCTTCGTCAGAATGCGATAGACAGTCCTTGGCACATACAACAATTCCTTGACGAGGAAATTGGTTCTAGGAGCCTGCCCTGGCTTCAAAGGCTTCATCAGCACTTGCATATAATGATTTGAAAGCTCAAGTTCGTTGTACACACAGCGAGCATCTTCAGTGGGTGGACTAAGAGGAAGGACCCGAAGCAATTCAGATGCAGGGGCCTTATGGTGGGTGTTGTCAGTCATCCAGTCCAGAACCCATGAATTGATATCTTCAGAGTTGCCGGTGATGTGCAATGTTGCATAGAATTGAAGAATAAGCTCTTCATTCCAATCGCATATATCTGTGCAGAAGTTGAGCAGCCCAGCATCGTGAAGAACACTGAGCACTGGCGTGAAGCACGACAAAGACTCCATATCCACGTGAGGAATATGAGCATGGTCGAAGACTTTGTCTTTGTTGTAAAGCACTGAGGAATAGAAATTTGCTTGGCTGGCAGTCCAGAAACGCCTCTTCCTTATGCGAGCAGAGTCATATGGATTGTATTCAGTGAAGAACACGTGCTCGCCATAGAAGTCTTCAGCCTTGAATTTCTGTTTGCGTGAGAACGGATCCTTTGGCCTTGGTAGAGGAGTGTCAGTGAGTTGCATCACGACCTCAGGAATCACGATCTCAGGTTCTTCAGGCTGAGGAATTTCAGGATTTTCCTCAGGTGCACTCACCTTGTCTGTATCAGCAGCAGTTTCTTCAGCGCTAGTGGCTGGAATTTCTTCATTCACAGATGCAGTGGGATGAATTTCTTCAGAGCCCAATTGTACTGTTGGTGAAGGGGAGTGAGGAATTTGCTGCAGGGGAGTGAAGAGTGGGGAATTGGGATGCTGACTTTCCCAAAAGTCATCATTCATCACTGGAGTGGTGCTTCCAATATCCACATCTTCATCATCAATTTCTTCAACACCAGCCTCTTCAGCATCAAACTGAGGCATTGGTGATGAGACCATTGGGGTTGAAGGGATTGCATCCGCTTCAATTTCTTCATCAATCTGCTCTGTCGAAGCAGCAGATTGAGTTTCTTCATCTGATCCACTAGGGATCTCATAATCTTCACCAAAAGGAACAAGGACCTTTGATGGCACGGAGGAGATAGGAACGGCATCAATGGGATTTGCAAACGAGCTTGTCATCGGCTTCATCTTCTTGGGAGCTGAAGATTCTGAAGCATTTGATGCCTTCCTTTTCTTCACAGCAGCTCGTTTTGCGGCCTTTGTTTTCTTCACATCTAATGCAGATGGAAGAATTGGAGTTGGCGTAGGCGCAGGTGGAGCTGAGGAATCTGGTTGATTTTCTTCAGGCGCAACTGATGCAGTTGCCCTGGTTTCTTCAACTTCTTCAGGCGCACCACTACTGGATGCCCTGGCAATTTCATCAACGGCTGGAGCAGAGTCATCAGCCTTGGAACTAGCATTTTCTTCAGCAGCCTGAACTTCATCAGCGGTGCTGGCATGTTCTTCAGTTTGCTGAACAGATGCTTCAGCTTGAGAAATTTGTGGCTTTGAGGCTGCACCCTTGGTGAAGGTATCAGTCAACCTTACAAATCTGACCTTGGCTCCTTGCCAATCAACATAGTAGGAGTCAAATTTGTCGCTGAGGGCTTTGATCTCAGCCCGCATCTTGACAAGTTCCTCAGGCTTCATTTTGAGAACATTTTTCTTCAGTAGCTTCTCCTTGCGGCACTGTGATTTCTTGATCTCTCTGGCCTTATCATATTTCCACTTCTCCTCTTGGATGAAGTGAGTCAACATGTGACTTTGACCAGGTGTCAGCTTGAAAGCAGGTATAGGTGTGTGAGGATCCTTATGCTAGAGATCAATATAATCTAGGATCGCCTTTGGATCCAATAGTAGGGGCACAGGTGTGCCTTTGGCTTTAGCAGCCCGTTCTTGTCGGTCCCTGATGATTTCAGTAAGTTCTTCTTCATCAGCTTCATCATCATCATATGGCACAGTGAAGACTACCTGCTTCTTGTTGGGACTTGGGCGATTTCCGCGTCCAGCAGTAGCCTTTTTCTTCAGCAGAGAGGGTGCAGCTGAAGAATTTGGTGCAGCTGAAGAACTAGCTGAGACACCAGAGGCAATAGAGATGCCAGTCGTCCTTTGGCATGAGGCCAGATGCACAGGTGCTGAGGACTTTGTCGGGACAGCTGAGGACTTTGGTGGAGTAGGAGCGGCATGAGGAATTTGCTTTGTGGATTTTGAAGATTCTGGCCGTGAGGGCGCTGAAGACGAAGCACTTGGCTAGCGAGCGGGCTTCTTGAGCATTGCTTTCTTCAGCTTGACAGAAGCCTGAGTGGCAGCAGCAGCAGCAGCAGAGTCTTCATTGAATTTCCTCACTGCTTCTCTGGCTTTCCTTGCCAGTTTAGCTTGGCGCTTGGCCCATTCCTCAGGAAAATCCTCACCACGCTTGATGCTGGTTGGATCAGCCACTTAGCCAGGTGCCAATGGGGCTCTTGGGCATGGAGGGTTTAGTGCGAATTTCTTCATATACTTAGGAGTAACATATCTGTACTCCCTCCATTCACGTGCCCATCTCCGTTCAATCCTCTGGATTCGCACTTTGCGCTGATTTTTATCTTCTTTGCCAAACTTGGCTTCATCAGGCGTGCAGTACTCTTTGTAAATATCCTCTGGGATCTCAAAAGTAGTCATGACCTCAGGCTTCTTTCCTCCTTTCTGTGGCCGTTTACCTTCAGCCATTTTCTTCAGATGAGGAATTTGAACAATTGAATTCTCTGAAGAAGTATGCAACTTTTCTTCGAGGAACGCTGCAAATGAGTTAAGTTGATGAGAACCTAATGATTCAGCAGCAGACATGTGTACCTGTGAACAGAGTATAGTTGCGAGGAATTTGAAGAGGTCATATGCGTTCTCAGAGGGTTTTTCATAAAGAACAAGTTTGAGGAATTTGACCAGATTCGTCTTGAGGAATTTCACTAAGCGCTTTATATCTTAGGTTTTAGAGTTGTATAGATCGAAGATCCACACAATTGAGGAATCTTTGAAGAAATTGATGCTTAGGGAAATGAATCAAGAACAGATAACATGTGAGGTGTTTTGTGTGTGAGGATTTGAAGAATAAAACACCTTTGAAGATTTTGTAGTAAAGTTTCGAATCAACGAGGGCAGTAAAATAGCTTTTAATTACCCTGAACGAAGAACACGACGAACTGGGAGTTGGAACAGTGAAGTTCGTCGATGCAGATCTTCCACGCCCTAACTTGGCGGAGGAAGACGTCTACGGCGGCGGCGGAGGTGAAGATTTCCGCGGTCGGCGCGAGTACGACGGCGATGAGGTTGAGGCAGTGAAGCTTTTCCTCACTGGCGACGATGGAGTAGCGACGACGCTAGGGTTTGGAGAGCTTGAGCGAGGGAGTGAGATCGAGCGGGGTAAAAGAAGTGAGGATGGCGACAGGGGCATTTATAGCAGTGGTGAAAAACTGCTCGTCCGAAGATTTAGCACAAACGTGCCCCTGGCCGTTCTCCTTCTTGTGACATGTGTCACCCACGTACTGTGTGGTTGAGATCGTGTAAGATCGTGGGTGGATAAAATAATACATTGGATGCGGAACGGTTTGAGCGGCAAAACCGAAAGTTTGGATAAGATTAGTTTTAGCTTTCCGTTCGCAATTTCTTCAGCTGACAAGGACACAGTGAAGAATTTGAACGAGTTTCAAATAGAACGCACATGAAGAATTTGTGAATAGATTGGATTGAGTATAGCATAGAGGGGAAGGGTCCGATCACATTCACTTAGCAGAAAAGTTCCAACTTGAAGAAATAGCTATAAGTGAATGCTGTAGAGGACATAAAACCATATATATATATATATATATATATATATATATATATATATATATATATATATATATATATATATATATATATATATATATATATATATATATATATATATATATATATATAGCCAATGAAGAAAAAACGACGGCACAAGTGAAGACTTTGTAAAGTTTGAAGAATTTGAAAAACTGAAGAATTTCAAAAGTTGAGGAAAAACTCAAATTGAAGTTTTTCAACTTTTGTGGTGGCGCGACCCACCGTGTAAGAATGATGATTTCAGACACCGCGTACAATTGTCGTAGGGTTCTGAGAATCAAATTCTTCATTAATTTCTTCACACTTAGAGTGTTTTTCTTCATTGCTTGAAGAAAAACGTTTCTTCATGTGTTGCACATCTAAGTCATCAATTTTGTCGTGGATTGTCACGTCAGATGTCCTTAGTGTCAGGACTTAGTCGCGAGGCCAACGCATCCATGTGGTAGCTTGAGAGGGGTTGAGTGGGACGAGAGACGCAGGGCGGATCAACACGCAAGACAAGGGTTTAGACAGCTTCGGGCCCCGGGAAACATCATCCGGTAAAAACCCTACATGCTGTTTGAGGATAGGTCTCATTATCATCCCGAGGGAGACGCCGTAAACCGGCTCTTGTGTCTAGCCCCAGAGATTATTGATTGCTTGTAGCTTGTAGCTTCTAACTTGTAACCCGTCCCTCTTTGGGGAGCCCCGCCCCTCCTTATATATGTTGAAGGGGCGGTTTACATGTGGAGTCCTATTAGGATTAGGACTAGTCTATCTCTAATACAAACCGGACACAAGTCTTGGTCTTAACTCCTTGTAAGGCAAATATTCCTTTCCTCTTAAACCGGCCCACCATAGTTGAACCGGCCTTCATGAACCGCCAGACGGGCCACCGGGTCTTGTCGCTCTTCTGACCCGTCCGTCGGGTTACCAGTGAGTTACAACGTCCCGACGGGTTGCTGGTAAACCGCCAGGTCTGGGCGGGTCACCAGACGAATATCGCCAAGTCCGGCCGGTTTACACCGCGGGGTATATCCCCGACATTAGCCCCCAAGTATAGCTTGGATTTATCCATGGTAAACTTATGCTGCAAATAAACACCAGAACAAATTTGACAGGTTGTGCTCCGGATTAAGAATTCTCGTAAACCGGCATCTGATTATCCTTAGTCTTTGTCATTTCCTCCTAGAAAATCCAGGTCAATAAGCCAGCGTCATACTCAATTTGCTGACATTGGTTTCTCACAGAAAAATATTGTGAAGAAATAATCCACTTGAGTCGGCTTCCAAAACGCCGGTTTAAGAAATATTGGTCTTGAAATATTCATCTGATATTCAGCCGGTTTGAAGATGATCCCGGTCTTGAAAACTTGCCGGTTTAACATTACCAAATGGCCGGGTTATAAAAACTGATGACTCCAGATTATGATTGTTGCAGACACCGGTTCATGATTGTTGCCAATATCGGTTTATGATTATTGATGACACCGGGTTGCAGCCACAGGGTGACGCCGGGTCAATCTAACTTGCTCAACAGAGAATTTGAAAATCTTTCTTCGATAATAATATAATACCTGTAGCCCCCAAGTGCCGGGTTGTCATGCTTGCAGTAACCTGGGACTTGTAATTGACTGATGCCCATAAAACTTCAACCAATGTAGCCCCCAAGGGCCGGGTCATTATGTAATAATCAGCAGGGACTTTGTAAATATAATCTTGTAAACTTTGAACAGCAATGTGTAGCCCCCAAGGGCCGGCTCAGTAAGATAATATTGAGCTGGGACTTTGATATATACTTCCATGAAAATAACATCATATGATGTAACCCCCATCATGAGGCTTGAATTCACGTCCACAAGGTTAAGAGCCTTGTGCTTTACCAACTGAGCAGTAGACCCCTCAATATAATAGATAAAAAGCTTTGTACCTTGAATAGTTGACAGGAGCAATTGGTAGCCCCCAAGGGCCAGCTCATTACAATGTGATGAGTTGGGTCTTCAATAAGATGAGCAAAAATGACCTTGCACTAGCTCCCAAGTGTCATGGTGCATGCTTGCAGCAACATGAGACTTGCATTTTTGATGTAATCTCAATTTTGAATAATGTAGCCCCCAAGTGCCGGGTTGTAAGCCTGTAGCGACTCGGGACTATTTCTTCAATTGTAGAGTAAATCATATCCATTGATAATATGATAGCCATTGCGCTAAAGCGACTTTGGAAACCTTAATTATAATACTGGTTATTGATAACCATAATAAAAATCTAGCCATGATGGCTATTCAAGATAATATAATCTGGTATGAAAAACCTTATTCATCCAATATCATAATGAAAATTTAGCCAAGTTTGGCTATTTGAATAATATAATCCAATAACTTATAAGCGCATGATTCCAATGACGCAATCCAAACATATACTGGCGACTTATAGTCCAAAGCTAGTCCGGTTTAATAAACACTGGATAATTTCTCATCATATACTGGCAATTTTATCGTCTTTAAAGCCAGGTCGGTTTAACAAACACCGGATAAGTTATCATCATACTTGCGACTTATCGTCTTAAAGCCAGGCCGGTTTAACAAACACCGGATAAGTTATCATCATACTGGCGACTTATCGTCTTAAAGCCATGCCGGTTTAATAAACACCGGATAATTTATAACCATGCATTATTCAACCTGTTTCTGCATACAACAAGTTTAAAGTGTCCTGGCGGTTTACCGCCGGACGGGTCATAATGCCCAACATTTAAGAATAATCAAATATGAAATATACCATACCTGTGATATAGTCGGTTTACCAACTTTCCATAGTAGGGGAATTTTGAGTAATGATAACTCCTTCCATATTGCGTCGGTTTATGATAAAACCGTACCGGGCTGTGATAAACACCGGTTTAACAATATATAATACTGGTGACTTGTAGTCAAACCAGACCGGGCTGATAATCTCCGGATTATAACTTGATCATGTACTCACAACTTGTAGTTGAAAGCCGAGCCGGGTTGATAAACACCGGTTTACTCCATAATAAGATGGTAACAGAAAATTAAACCGGGCAGATAATCTCCGGATCATAATTTGATCATGCACTCACAACTTGTAGTTGAAAACCGAGCCGGGTTGATAAACACCGGTTTACTCCATAATATGATGGTAACAGAAAATTAAACCGGGCAGATAATCTCCGGTCTAAAAATGGACCGTGTTCCGCCAATTTAGCTGTTTGAACCGGTACAAAATACTGTCGGTTTAAAAAGTGCAAATAAAATAGCAACTTCTCAAGAAAGGCTATTAAAGCAAAAGCAATGGCAACAATTTTTTGCAAAAGTAGAGCTCTACTGAGCTTGGTCAGATGGAATTACCATGGTCAGACGCAACCAAGCCCCCCGAAGGCGTAGCAATGGTGCCAGTCAGCCAGGACCCCAAAATGACTCGTGGCGTTACGCCGGCCAAGTGGCATTGCATTGGTTCGGATTCGACCAAGCCCCCAAGTGGCTTAGTGGCCTAGGGCCGATCAAGTGGCATTGCATTGGTTCGGACACGACCAAGCCCCCAAATGACTTATTGGCTAAAAAGCCGATCAGAAGGCATTACCATCATCAAGACATGACCGAGCTCCCATAAGGTGTAACTACGGTTCAAGTCGATTAGGTCCCCAACTGACTTAGTGGCCTAGGGCCGATCAAGTGGCATTGCATTGGTTCGGACACGACCAAGCCCCCAAATGACTTATTGGCTAAAAAGCCGATCAGAAGGCATTACCATCATCAAGACATGACCGAGCTCCCATAAGGTGTAACTACGGTTCAAGTCGATTAGGTCCCCAACTGACTTAGTGGCAAATGTGCCAGCCAGAAGGCATTACCGTCGTCAAGACATGACCAAGCTCCCAGGAGGTGTAGCTATGGTTCAAGTCGACTAGGTCCCCAACTGACTTCATAAGGATAGCTATGTTCTCTTTGGTTCGAATACGACCTATGTTTGAACAGGAAGCCCATGTTTGAACCATGCATCATAGCAGCAGGTCTTCTTTGGTAATTTTTAACTTTTTTGCAAGAGGTAAATTCTTCTTGAACCGGGATCTTGAACCGGATATTGAAAGCTTCAAAGCTGTGGGAGACATCGTCCCCTTGAACCGGATTTTAAACCGGAATCTTCATTTTCAGCCGGAAATTTTCTGACGGCCTTTAAACTCGAACTTGCGAGAGGTTAATTCCTTTTTGAACCGGACATTGTTAAACCGGATCTGAGCGCTTCAGAACTTTATGGGAGAATAGATTTCTCTTGAACCGGATTGTAAACCGGATATTTGAGAGCTTTAGTGATACTGACTTCCCTTCAGCCAGGTTTCAAACCGGAATCCTTTCTGATGATCCGAAATTTCTTCATTGAGTCGGGATATGCTTTCTAAGCCGGAAATTTTCTGACGGCCTTTAAATTTTTATCAGCATAACAGTAGCCTCCGGGATCGGGTTTATCTTTCCCTCCATCGTCCTCGGGTTCTTAAACTGGCTGAAACTGACAAGACTTTGCTGCGTCATATCATCATAGCCCCCAAGCCTCAAGGTGACTCGAGGAGTTGGCTTGAGATTCTCCATATTTGACCGTGATATAAACCGGCATAACTTGTATATCATTGGCGTTGATAGCACGATGTGAATCCATAGAAGGTTGAGGTGACCGCGACGGGTTGTAAATGATCCCATATGAGTCGTGTCAGCAACTCGGCCAATGGTTCCTTCCAACTGACGATTTGAAGTTAATCAAAACTGTAGTGGCGGCAACTTGTGCGCCTGCCCATTGAACCATCCATTGCAAACGGCGGTTGATGATAATTTGTCTCCAATTTGAAAGAAAACCGGGCTACCCAAGCTGTGACTTGCTCATACCCAATAAACAGCTCATGTAGACAGGTGCAGCCCGGTATGTTGATGTGGACCGGACTGCGGGAGATGGCAGCCTGTGCACGCGCTATTGGGTAATTCGCATGGTCCTGACGAGTTGACGCGGACAGGATCGCGATATAAACCGGCACGGGTTATCCAATAGCTCAGCGTTTTAATGATCCCTTTTTGCAATAGACAATTTGTCCTGCATTGGAAATTTTGCAAGCCAGAGTAATTGCTCTTTTTAAAGAAAGCAATATGTAATATGAAAACACAGTGGATGGTTTTCACCTGATATGTAAGCCAAAAAAATATCCACCGCGGATTTGATGATCATCATAGTGAAACTTAGGTGTTGTAAGCCGGCGTGATCGCGAGAGTCGGTTACGACGCTGTAAGCCAGCACAGACGGGCGATTCAATCGTAAGTGCGGTAAACCGCACGGACGGGCGCGGTCCCGATAAGCTGATGTAAACCGGACCATTCATCGGGTGGTATGACACAGAAGAAACGCCGATGTAGAATATTGCTAACGCGTGCTCCGTGCCCGTAACATAGCGCCTCATTTGTAATGAACAATTGTCCTACATAAACAGTATTGCAGACCAAGGCAAAGGTAAACTGCTCTTTGACAAGATAATATGTGTCAATAAAATATGTTTTAGATAGATATCACCTGATATGTCAGGTAGGAAATAATCCGCCACGAAATTGATGATCGCTAGGTGAAATTGAAATCGCTCACGGGTGAACCGGCCGCGGCGTGGTAAACCGGTGCGGACGGGTGAGTCGGCCGTGATGTTTGTAAACCGGCGCGGACAATGAATCATCCGCATGTGTTGGACGGATGTAAACCGAACAGCGGGGGCGGCGATTTGCATGTGTATCTGTCGAGCAGCATGGCCCGAAAGAACGCCACTGCAAACTATACTGGCATGCGCTCCATGTCCGCGGTATAGCAATACCCTTGTCATAAGTAATTATCCTGCATAAAAAATATTTACAGTGCAAAGTAATTGTTCTTTTGACAAAAACAATAAGTATTAATAAGAGAAATTTAGATGGATATCACCTGATATGTCAGGTCGGAAATAATCCGTCATGAAATTGACGATCACTACATGAGATTGAAATCGCTTCACGGGTGAACCGGCCGCCGTGTGGCAAACTGCTGCGGATGGGTGAGTCGGCCGCGATGTTTTGTAAGCCGGTGCGGACGCGTGAACCGCCATGAGAGCAGACGGGTGAGTCGTCCGTGGTGTTTGTAAGCCGGTGCGGACGCGTGAACCGCCATGAGAGCAGACGGGTGAGTCGTCCGTGGTGTTTGTAAGCCGGTGCGGACGCGTGAACCGCCATGAGAGCAGACGGGTGAGTCGTCCGTGGTGTTTGTAAGCCGGTGCGGACGCGTGAACCGCCATGAGAGCAGACGGGCGAGTCGTCCGTGGTGTTGCAAACCGGTACAAACGCGAGAGCGGACTTTGTAATAGATAATTCTCCTGCATATAGGATATAGCAGGGGAAAGTAGTTTTGTTTTGGATGAATTAATATGTGCTTAAAAATAAACAAGATAAATAGCACCTGGTATTTTTATCAAGTAAACAAGGATGCTGGCGTTGGATGAACTTTCTGGTAGCCTGGCATGGTGATGCTTGCAGGGCCTCCAGTGTCCACGTGTTTTGGACTGCAAACTGTTGGGCCCTTCACGCGTTCATCAGATATTGTCGCCTCAACCTTGCTCGCGCTGCTCAAACCGGCTTTCTTTATGCGGAAATTTGCAAACTTCTCGAACTAAAAAAGATCCCTCCAAGAACTCAACACCACCATGCGCAGGCCCCACGGTGGGCGCCAACTGTCGTGGATTGTCACGTCAGATGTCCTTAGTGTCAGGACTTAGTCGCGAGGCCAACGCATCCATGTGGTAGCTTGAGAGGGGTTGAGTGGGACGAGAGACGCAGGGCGGATCAACACGCAAGACAAGGGTTTAGACAGCTTCGGGCCCCGGGAAACATCATCCGGTAAAAACCCTACATGCTGTTTGAGGCTAGGTCTCATTATCATCCCGAGGGAGACGCCGTAAACCGGCTCTTGTGTCTAGCCCCAGAGATTATTGATTGCTTGTAGCTTGTAGCTTCTAACTTGTAACCCGTCCCTCTTTGGGGAGCCCCGCCCCTCCTTATATATGTTGAAGGGGCGGTTTACATGTGGAGTCCTATTAGGATTAGGACTAGTCTATCTCTAATACAAACCGGACACAAGTCTTGGTCTTAACTCCTTGTAAGGCAAATATTCCTTTCCTCTTAAACCGGCCCACCATAGTTGAACCGGCCTTCATGAACCGCCAGACGGGCCACCGGGTCTTGTCGCTCTTCTGACCCGTCCGTCGGGTTACCAGTGAGTTACAACGTCCCGACGGGTTGCTGGTAAACCTCCAGGTCTGGGCGGGTCACCAGACGAATATCGCCAAGTCCGGCCGGTTTAACTTCCGGCCGGTTTACACCGCGGGGTATATCCCCGACAAATTTTGCATAAGTGTTAGGATGAGTGCCTTTTCAAAGTACATTCGAAGATTCTAAGATATTTAGCTCACACCGCAACTTGCAAAATCTCTTCTCATCCAAGGGCTTAGTGAAGATATCGGCTAGTTGTTCTTCAGTCTTCACATGCTCGATAGAAATGTCGCCCTTCAACACATGATCACGAAGAAAATGATGACGAATTTGAATGTGCTTTGTCTTCGAGTGCTGAACTGGGTTGTGAGCAATCTTGATGGCACTCTCATTGTCATAGAGGAGAGGCACATTCTTCACGTTGATGCCATAGTCCTTGAGTGTTTGCTTCATCCATAGTAGTTGAGCACAGCAAGAACCAGAAGCAATGTACTCAGCTTCAGCAGTAGATAGTGATAAGCAGTTCTGTTTCTTCGAGGACCAACAGACCAAGGATCGTCCGAGGAAATGACAAGTACCGGAAGTTGACTTGCGATCCACACGGTCACCAGCATAGTCAGAATCTGAATATCCAATGAGATCAAAATCCGAGCCCTTGGGATACCATACTCCAAGTGTTGGTGTGTGAGCTAGATATCGAAGAATATGCTTCACAGCCTTATGGTGTGATTCCTTCGGTGCAGCTTGAAATCGTGCACACATGCAAACACTAAGCATTATATCTGGCCTAGATGCACATAAGTACAATAAAGAACCAATCATGGAGCGGTATACCTTATGGTCGAAGTCAGTACCATTTTCATCAGTGCATAGTTGACCATTTGTGGGCATAGGAATTTTGATGCCTTGGCAGTCTTGCATGCCGAATTTCTTCAGGACATCCTTGAGGTATTTCTCCTGAGATATGAATATGCCATTGCGCTGTTGATGAATTTGAAGACCTAAGAAGAATTTCAACTCTCCCATCATAGACATTTGATATTCTTCTCTCATCATATAGGCAAATTCATCACTATAACGTTGGTCAGTACATCCAAAGATAATATCATCAACATATATTTGTCACACAAACAGTTCACCATCATAAGATTTAGTAAAGAGAGTAGGATCGAGTGAACCGGGTGTGAAGCCTTTCTTCATGAAGAATTTCTTCAGTGTATCATACCACGCCCGTGGGGCCTGCTTGAGGCCATAGAGGGCCTTGTTAAGTCTGAAGACTTTGTCAGGATGCTTTGGATCTTCAAAACCTGGTGGTTGAGCTACATATACTTCTTCCTCAAGCTTACCATTGAGGAATGCACTTTTCACATCCATTTGGTGTAAGATGATATCATGATGGTTAGCATAAGCAAGCAATATGCGAATAGCCTCAAGTCTAGCAACAGGTGCAAAAGTTTCATCGAAATCAATTCCTTCAAACTGTGTGTAGCCTTGAGCTACTAGTCGTGCCTTATTCCTCACCACAACACCATTTTCATCTTGCTTGTTGCGGTAGATCCACTTTGTGCCAATGATGTTATGCTTGCGAGGATCGGGACGATCGACTAGTTCCCATACGTTGTTGAGCTTGAACTGATGTAATTCTTCTTGCATGGCCTGAATCCACTCAGGCTCCAGAAATGCTTCATCTACCTTAGTGGGCTTTGTGATAGAGACAAAAGCAAAGTGCCCACAAAAGTTAGATAGATGTGAAGCTTTTGAGCGTGTGAGAGGACCTGGTGCTCTAATGTCATCGATGATCTTCTCCACTTGCACTTCTTTTGCAACGCGAGGGTGAGCTAGTTGTCTTTGAGGAATTTGATCAGCATTTTCTTCACCATCAATTTCCTCAGCATTTTCTTCAGGTGCATCAGCTCGACGTTCTTCACGTTCTGGAATGAATTCTTCAGCAGATTCTTCAGTAGGAATGACATCTTCAGTAGCCTTGTGCTTGATTGAATCCTCAGGTGCAGGTTCATCTAACACAGAAGGTAGGTGCTCTCTTTGCGAGCCATTAGTTTCATCGAACCGCACATCTACAGTTTCAACAATCTTGTGAAGAACATTGTTGAAGACTCTGTAGGTGTGCGAGTCCTTTCCGTAACCAAGCATGAAACCTTCATGTGCTTTCGGTGCAAATTTAGAGTTGTGATGAGGATCTCTAATCCAGCATTTAGCACCGAAGACTTTGAAATAATTTACATTAGGTTTCTTGTCAGTGAGGAGTTCATATGCAGTCTTCTTGAAGAATTTGTGAAGATATACTCTGTTGATGATATGGCACGCAGTATCAATTGCATCAACCTAGAAACGACGAGGGGTTTTGTACTCATCGAGCATAGTGCGAGCCATCTCAGCAAGAGTCCTGTTCTTGCGCTCCACGACGCCATTCTGTTGAGGAGTATAAGGAGCAGATAACTCATGAGTAATACCAAGTTCATCAAGGTAGTCATCGAGACCCGAATTCTTGAACTCAGTGCCGTTGTCACTTCTGATGTGCTTGATCTTCACACCAAAGTTGGTTGAAGCCCTCGAGGAAAATCGTTTGAAGACTTCCTGCACTTCAGTTTTGTAAGAGACGAGGTGTACCCATGTGTAACGAGAGTAATCATCAACAATAACAAAGCCATATTGAGATGCTTCATTCGAAACAGAGGAATAATGGTTAGGACCAAAGAGATCCATGTGAAGCAATTCAAATGGACGAGTAGTGGTCATGATAGTCTTCGCTGGATGCTTGGCCTTTGTCATCTTTCCAGCTTCACAGGCACCGCACAAGTGATCCTTGAGGAATTTGACATTCTCAATGCCAGTGACATGTTTCTTCTTCGCAAGCGTGTTCAAATTCCTCATGCCTGCATGACCAAGTCGTCGATGCCATAGCCATCCTTCTGAAGCTTTTGCAAGTAGGCACACAGCTGGTTGTGAATCTGTAGAGAAATCAACAATATACAAGTCTCCTCTCCTAAAGCCTTCGAAGACTTTGGAATTGTCAGCTTCCATAATCACAACACAACGATACTTGCCAAAGACAACAACCATATCAAGATCACAAAGCATTGAGACAGACATAAGATTATATCCTAAGGACTCAACAAGCATGACTTTGTCCATGTGTCGATCCTTTGTGATAGTAACCTTACCAAGATCCAATACCTGACTTTTGCTTTTATCAGTGAAGATGATATGCTTCATGTGTGACGCTGATAAGGGAGCATCCATCAAAAGATTCTTGTCACCAGTCATGTGATTTGTACATCCACTATCAAGTACCCATTCAGTGGCTTTGGGTTGATCATCCTGCAGATGAATTAGTGCAACTTACGACCTCATATACTTCAGCAGTGAAGAATATGATATCACAATTCATCAGATCAATTTCATCAAGTAGTAGACAGATAAAGCAGAGGGAGGACGTGTGAAATGAAAGTTCATTTCATCATGGTTAGCCTGCGTCCTTTCAGGCACTTTGTCAGGTCCCCAACAAATTCTTCAGACGTTATTTCACGTCTGGAGACCTGACCCTGCAGAAGGGATTAGTTCCTTTTCTTCACCACCCACATCTGAAGGGGTGGCAAAGAGTTCATCACTCTGCGAGCTCCATATGAGAATGGTGGCAAAGCAGCCAAACCATTTCGTTTCACATAAGAGGGGTTAGGGTAAGCATATGCATAAGCAGAGAAATTCTTCGGGGACTTATGAACATAATAATTTGAAGAATAATGCTCATATTCATAGCCCTTGGCTCTTCCCTGCGAAACAGAGTTGTTAGCACGATGATGTTCATATGAGGACTTTGATCCATGTGAGGAATTTGATCCATATGAAGAATTTGATCTGAGGTTCCTTTTCCTCACAGGTGGTGTCATGAGGACATTCACCTGAAGACTTTCAAGGCGCCTTTTGGGAACCCAGATTTTCTTCACAGGAGAACCGTTCCTGCAGTTAGTGCCAACATATCTAGCAAATACTTCACCATTCTGATTTTTGAACAGTTTATAGTTGGAGTCAAAAGACTCATCAGAAGAATGAGAAGATTCACATGTATAGCCAGATAAATTAGATGGATCAACTGGAGGTCCCTTTGCAGCAACCCATGAGGTTTTGGGGTACTGCTCAGGCTTCCAATATGTACCATCAGCATTGAGTTTCCTCTCAAAGGCAATACCCTCTTTCCTAGGGTTCCTGATGAGGATCTGCTTTTTAAGCACATCACAAAGAGTCTGATGCCCTTTGAGGCTTTTGTACATGCCTGTTATGTACAATTCCTTCAGTCCTGCATCGTCAGTAATACTAGCAATGTCCTCAGATGAGGAATTAGTGATAGCAGAGGCAGGTGAAGAATTTGTAACATTAGAAGCATTTGAACATTCAGGTGAGGAATTAGCAGATTCTCGTTCAATGCATTTTAAACATGGAGGAATAAATTCTTCCTGAGCAGCGCTGATTTGTTGAGCAAGTAATGAATCGCGCTCCTTCTGAAGATCTTCATAACTCTCTCTTAGCTTCTCAAGATCTTGCTTCTTTTGAAGATATTCATAAGAAAGCTTCTCATGATCAGATAAGAGAGTGTTATGATGATTTTGAAGGTTGTCAAACCTGGTCTGAAGTCTCTGAAGATTTTCAGTTAAGGCCTTAGTGCGATCCAATTCTTCACCCAACATATCATCACTTTTGTCTAGCATGTTTTGAACCTTTTCAAAAGCCTTTTGTTTTTGCACAGCAATCTTAGCAAGTTTAGAGTAGCTAGGCTTAAGATTTTCATCAGATTCATCATCGCTAGATTCAGAGGAGGCGTATTTGAGTACCTTGGCACCCTTTGCCATGAAGCAATAGGTGGGAGCGTAGTCATCACTGCTTTCATCAGCCTTGTTGGTGAGTTCACTTTCTTCAGTGTTGAAGATGGATTTGCTGACGAATGCAGTAGCGAGGGCTAGGCTTGCCACACCAGACTCAGAATCTTCAGATTGTTCCTCTTCCTCATTTTCTTCAGATTCAGCCTCAGAGTCCATTTCCTTGCCAATGAATGCCCGAGCCTTCTTGGAGCTGCTCTTCTTGTGAGACGAAGACTTTGAGGATTTTGATGATGAAGATTTTGAGGACTTCTTCTTTTTCTTCGCATCATCAGAACTGTAATCCTTGTATTTCTTCTTCTTTGATTCCTTTTCCCACTGAGGACAATCTTGGATGTAATGTCCTGGTTTCTTGCACTTGTGACAAAGCCTCTTCTTATAGTCACTGGATGAGGAATCATTGCTCCTTGAGGGTTTTCCAAAGCGACCACGTCTTGAGAACTTCTGGAATTTCTTCACAAGCAGTGCTAGATCATGACTCAGTTCTTCAGGATCACCAAGGCTGCTACCAGAGTCTTCATCTTCGGACTCAGATACTACCTTGGCCTTCAGTGCACGTGATCTGCTATAGCTTGTACCATAGAGATCTCTCTTCTCAGCAAGCTGGAACTCATGAGTGTTTAGCCTCTCGAGAATATCATCGGGGTCAAGTGACTTGTAATCACCACGCTCTTGTATCATCAGTGCCAGAGTGTCAAATGAGGAATCAAGCGATCTCAGCAATTTCTTCACCACCTCATGGTTGGTGATGTCAGTGGCACCAAGTGCTTGAAGCTCATTTGAGATGTCAGTGAGGCGATCGAAGGTTTGCTGCACATTTTCATTGTCGAGTCTTTTGAAGCGATTGAAGAGATTACGAAGAACATCGACTCTTGAGTCACGCTGAGTTGAAACTCCTTCATTGACCTTGGATAGCCTATCCCAGATAAGCTTTGCAGTTTCCAAAGCACTCACTCTACCATACTGACCCTTACTCAGATGGCCACATATGATATTCTTCGCTTGGGAGTCGAGTTGCTTGAATCTCTTCACATCGGTAGCGTTCAGTGAGGGAGTGATGGAGGGAACACCATTTTCCACAACGTACCAGAGATCGTTATCAATTGCCTCAAGATGCATTCGCATCTTATTCTTCCAGTAGGGGTAGTCCGTCCCATCGAAGGTAGGACACCCAGCAGAGACCTTGATCATACCTGCAGTCGACATAACTAAAACTCCAGGCGGTTAAACCAAAATCACACAGAACAAGGGAGTACCTTGCTCTAATACCAATTGAAAGTGCGTTATATCGACTAGAGGGGGGTGAATAGGCGATTTTTATGAAATTCTTCACTGAGGAATTTGCTAGTGAGGAAATTCCTTAGCGAAGAACTACTAGCAGCGGAATAAGTACTCAGATGAAATCATAATAGAATTCAAGCATAGTCATCATGATGAAATGAAGACAAACACAGAGTACAGAAAGCGTAAACACAGGATAACACAAGATGAAGACAAACAGACTGAAGAAATTGAACTGAGGAAATTGAGAAAGTCTTCAGTCAAAGTCTTCAAACACAGATATGATAAACAAACAGCACACTACTGAGGAAATGAAAGAGTTGAGGAAATAGAACCAGTAAGCTTGGTGAAGACAATGATTTGGTAGACCAGTTCCAACTACTGTCTCAGTTGTACATCTGGTTGGAGCGACTGAGGATTTAAACTCGAGGACACACAGTCCCGGACACCCAGTCCTGAGCACGCAGCTCGAGACACCAAGTCCTCACCGTATTCTCCTTGAGCTAAGAACACACAGTCCTCGCCCAATCACTCGTGGTAAGTCTTCAGGTGACTTCCAAACCTTCACAGACTTGGTCACTCGGCGATCCACAATTCCTCTTGGATGCTCTAGACCTTGACGCCTAACCGTCTGGAAGAAGCACAGTCTTCAAAGGTAACAAGCGTCGGATCCACGCAGGATCAATCTCTTCAGTGATGCTCAATCACTTTGGGTTTGTAGGTGTTTTGGGTTTAGGGTTTGGATTTTCCTCACTTGATGATTTTCGCTCAAAGTCCTCGGAGGATGGGTTGCTCTCAAATGACAAGTGTCAAGTTCTCGCGGAGCAGCCAACCAGCTAGTGGTTGTAGGGGGTGGCTATTTATAGCCTAGGGAGCAGCCCGACATGATAAGACATAAATGCCCTTCAATGATATGACCGTTAGGTGGACAAGATATTTTCGGACAGCTGGCGCGCAGCACAGCAACGGTCGGAAATTTGAGGTACAAATTCCTCAGGGCTATCATGTTCCTCATTGTGTAGGCAATTCGCACTGGCGAATTCCTAACTCCTCAGTCAGAGCAAAGTCCTCAGTGACCAGAAGAACTGCGTCTCTGTCACTGAAGAAATTGACTGAACTGTATGAGATTTCCAATGGCTTCACTCGAAGGGATTGGTAGGTGTAGGATTTGAGTTGAGCATCACATGGAAATTTTCTCCTTAGTATTTCCTTGACCCCCTTTAACAGTACGGTGTTTCCTATGACTCAAGAAAGAGAAAATGAAACTACGAAAACAAAAGTCTTCACGCTTCATGTTCCTCGAATGAATACCAAGTCTTCAAGGTCACGCCAATTTCTTCACTTTCAAAGTCTTCAGAAAGTCTTCAGTATATCAAAGTCTTCAGTCGAAGAACTTCATTTTTAGGGGTCGACTTCCTCTGTAAATATCAAACTCCTCATAGACTTATAGATCTGTGTACACTCATAAACGCATTAGATACTTAACCTATAAGTCTTCAATACACCAAAATCACTAAGGGGCACTAGATGCACTTACACTCTGTTGGTGCAAGCATGACGGGCCCTACGGATTCCTCCTCGACTGCAAACTTGGATCTCCAATCCCTACAATTGGATGTCAAAACCCTGCAGCAGAACAGAGAAACAGACAGACAAGACTTTGAGGATTTCAGAGATCACGTTGCCACAAATTTTCACTCACTACAGAAAACCTTGAGTGAATTGCAGGGCTCTCTGAATAGCTTCATTGCGGGCTTTCCCAAACCCAGGGAAAATCCTCCAAGTCCTCACGAGGTGGCACAAGGTAGTGGCCAACAACAACAAACACCACAAGGCCCAAATCATGCACCAGCGGCTGTCCTTCAAACTCCTCCAACTGTTGGTTCTGCAACATTAGTGGACAAAAACACTGGCAAAGAGCTGAACTTGGATGGAAGCAACAAGGCCCCTTATAGGCATCCACACTTTGCTGCTAGTAAACAACCTGCTCCTGAAACTAGAGCACCCACTGTTGTAAATCAAACTCTGAATGCTCAGCAGATAGTGCAGTTTGACCTGGAGCAAGTTGAACAAGTCCCACAACAAGAAACCAGAGGTGGAAATGTGCAAAGAGACCAGTTACAGGATAACAGAAGGCCTATGGCACTAGTCAAACCAGCCAAATACAACATTCCTGAATTTGACGGAAGTGGAACTGACTCTTGGATTCAAACTATTGAACTTTACTTTGAGGCTGCTAGAACACCCCTGGAGCAAAAAACAGAAATTGCAGTCACCTACCTGAAAGGACCTGCAATTGAGTGGTGGAGAGTTACTGCAATAGTTGCTAACACCTTGCCCTGGTATAGGTTTTGTCGACTCTTGGGTGACAGATTTGCTGAGACCTCTGTCTGTGATAATGTGAGATCATTTCATGCACTTACTCAAACAGGCTCGGTCAATGAATATATACTCAAGTTTGAGCAAGCTATGAATTTAATGCAAAGAGATAATCCTGCTCTCCCACAAGATTACTACAAAACCAGTTTTATTTCGGGCTTACATGACAACATTCAGCATTATGTTCAATGTCATGAACCTCAAGACTTGCAGAAAGCTATCTGGTTAGCTAGGAGAATGGAGCAAGCACAACCTCCTAAGAAGTAATGGCCCCAAGCAGTGCAACCTCCAGTTAGAAGACAAGTCCAGTTTGACCCTGGCAAACCAGCTACAAACAATACTGCCACTATAATCCAACAAGCTCGATTAAAGGGCATTTGTTACAAATGAAAGGAACCATGGTTTCCGGGGCATAAGAAAGTTTGCAAGCTGGCCAATCAAGCCCAAATACAAGCTCTACAGGAGCAATACCCTGATGATGCAGAATTAGTGTACTACACTGCAAGTTCTGAAGAAATTGAAGAAACTGACACTGAAGAAGCAGAAAACATTGCAGATCAGACTCTGATAATTTCCATGCATGCTCTGATGGGCCTGAGTGCCACCAAGTACTCCTTTACTATTACTGTCATGTTTGGAGACACCCCTGCAACAGCACTCATAGACAGTGGAAGCACGGCTACTTTTGTTTCTCCCAACATCGCTAACAAAATATAGTGCAACCTTTCCCCTACAAGAAAAAGAAAGGTAGTGGTGGCAAATGGTGGAGTACTGTGGACAGAGTTCATGGCAAAGCAATGCTCTTACACTATACAAGGGACTCAGTTCACATCTGATTTCAGAGTCTTACAGCTCCAAAGTTATGATGTGATATTAGGAGCTGACTGGATGAAAGCCCACAACCCAGTAGAACTGGACTTTGAGGAAATGCAAGTAAAAATAACCATGCAAGGGGGCAAGAAAGTCATTTTCCAGGATGAAAGTCTGCCTAACATGGCAGTACCTGAGATGGACACGGAGGAAGAAATGGATTAGGACCCAGTATGTGGAGCTGTTCTCCTCCTCAATTTTGTAACTGTGGCACCTCCTCCTCCCACCCCTCCCCCTCCTCACCAACCAGTGCATCCTCAAGTGAAATTGTTGTTAAATAAATATAACAACATTTTCTCAAAGCCCATGGGCCTTCTCCCTGTCAGAGCAATTGATCATACAATTCCTCTTATGCCTGAAGCTAAAATAGTAAACGAGAGGCCTTAGAGATTACCTCACCACCAAAAGGATGCAATGGAATAGATCATCCAACAGATGATTAAAGACAAAGTAATTAAGGACAATGTCAGTCCTTACTCCTCTCCAGCCCTCCTAGTGAAAAAGAAGGATCAAACCTGGAGACTTGTCAATGATTTCAGGAAACTCAGTGAGCAAACAATCAAGAACAAATATCCAATGCCAGTAATTGAGGATCTGCTGGACGAACTACATGGAGCCACTGTTTTCACTAAGCTGGACTTAAGAAGTGGTTACCACCAGATCAGAATGATGCAGCATGACATAGAGAAAACAGCATTCAGCACCCATTGTGGGCACTATGAATACTTAGTTATGCCATTGGGGCTTACTAATGCTCCTGCTACATTCCAGAAGCTCATGAATACAATTTTCAAGAAGTATCTGAGAAAATTTGTCTTAATTTTCTTTGATGATATCTTGGTTTTCAGCAGAAACCTTGAGGAACACATAGAACATTTACAGAAGTGTTTGAGACCCTTCAACAACACCAACTCTATGCAAAACTCAGCAAGTGCACCTTTGCCCAGCCCCAAGTGGAATATCTGGGACACATCATTAGAGGAGATGGAGTTGCTACAGACCCTGTAAAGATTGAAGCAGTGCTTAATTGGCCAGCTCCTGAAAATGTTACTCAGTTGAGAAGCTTCCTAGGATTAACTGGCTATTACAGAAGGTTCATTCAAAATTATGGGTTTATCTGCAAACCCCTGTTTAACTCTCTGAAGAAGGACAGTTTCACATGGGGCAATGAACAACAGCAAGCCTTCAACTGCCTGAAGCACAGAATGACAGAGGCCCCTGTTTTAGCCCTACCTAACTTTTCCAAACCTTTTGTCCTGGAAACTGATGCTTGCAACTATGGCATTGGAGCAGTCCTCATGCAAGAGGGCAGACCTATATCTTTTTTCAGCAAAACTATTGGCCCTAGAGCTGCTGCCAGCTCCACTTATGATAAGGAGGCCCTGGCTATCATTGAAGCTCTGAAACACTGGAAACACTATTTTGCAGCTTCTTCTCTCATTATAAGAACAGATCAACAGAGCCTCAAATATATCCAGGAACAAAAGTTAACTGAAGGAATTCAGCACAAGTTACTGGTTAAATTACTGGGCTACAATTACAGGGTCGAGTACAAGCAAGGAAACAAAAATAGAGTTGCTGATGCTCTCTCTAGAGTGCAGTACAAATTACATAGCCTTTTTGCAAGCACAACTGTCCCTGCTTGGATATCTGAAGTTGTAGCCAGTTACAACAATGACTCTAAGTGCAAGAACTTAGCAGCTCAATTAGCCACTAACCCCTCTGCTGTGGATAACTACACACTTAAGCAGGGTGTACTCAGGTACAAGAACAAAATTGTAGTGGGCAGTGAGACACAACTGAGAACCAAGCTTGTATCTGCATTACACAATTCTGAGCTGGGAGGTCACTCTGGCCATAGAGCCACATATCAAAGAGTTAAACTGTTGTTCCACTGGCCTGGCATGAAACAGTTCATTGTGGACTTCATCAAACAGTGCCCAACATGTCAGATCAACAAACCTGAGCACTGCAAGTATCCCGGTCTATTGCAACCTCTGCCTGTCCCTGACTTTGCTTGGTGTCACATAAGTATGGATTTTGTGGAGGGAGTGCCAATCTCTCAAAACAAAGATATGATCTTGGTAGTTGTGGACAGATTCACCAAATACAGTCACTTCATTGCCATGAAACATCCCATCATAGTGCAAACTGTAGCTAATGCATTTGTGGAAAACATCTTTAAACTCCATGGCCTTCCTTCTGTTATTGTAACTGACAGGGACACAATCTTCACAAGTCAGCTGTGGCAAAGTCTGTTTAAAAGAATGGGCATTAAGTTACATTTGAGCACTTCTTACCACCCCCAAACTGATGGGCAAACAGAAAGGGTGAACCAATGCATGAAAAACTACCTGAGATGTATGGCCTTTTTGCAACCAAAGAAATGGTTTTACTGGCTGCCCTTGGCGGAGTGGTGGTACAATACATCTTACCACACCTCTCTAAAGATCACTCCCTTCCAGGCCCTCTAGTCTCTACAACAGAAAGCCCAATATGATAGCTGAAGCAGCTTTATACCCACCAGAGGACACTGCCAACCTCCCTTCTGTCCTCGCTGCTGAACAAACTGCTGCCCATATCAAAGAAAATCTCCTACGAGCACAGAACAGGATGAAGCACTTTGCAGATAAGAAGAGATCTGAGAGAACCTTACAAGAAGGTGATATGGTATACTTGAAGCTCCAACCCTACAGACATACTACTCTGAGCATCCATAAGTGTTTCAAACTGCACTCCAAATACTATGGACCATTTTGAGTTATGCAGAAAGTGGGCAATGTTTCCTACAAACTTCTTCCGTCGGACGACTGCAAGTTGCACAATACATTCCACATCAGCCAACTGAAGAAACACATTGGCCCAGCAGCAATACCTAACGCCAAGCTTCCATTACTTAACCCTGATGGAACAATCCTGCTCGAACCTGAGTTGTTGTTGGAACGCAAACTAGTGCCCTGTGGTCAGGTGGAAAATCAAATGGAGTAATCTGCCAATGGAAGAAGCAACCTGGGAGGATGCGACATTCATTCAACGGGTCTTCCCTCGTTTCCAACCCTGAGGACAGGCTTGGTCTCATAGGGGGGGGGGGGTTGTCAGGACCCATCTGCATCGTGGCGACAACGGCAAACGAAATTTTGTTAGTTTGAATTGTCTCTAAGAGCGCGCGAAGACAACCGAGCCGTCCATCACAAGATCAACGTCTCCCCTTCACTTGTACCGCTTCGCTGGATAAGATGAAGCCGACACCATAGATCTCGCATCGGACGGCTCCCAGACCCAGGCGCGTCGCTGTTCCTTTTCCGGCAAAAGGCTTGCAGCCTCAACCACTCTGTATCTCTTTTTCCTTTTTCTTTTCTTGGATTGTAAGGCTATAAAGCCAGCCTCAACCACTCTGTATCTCTTTTTCCTCTTTCTTTTCTTGGATTGTAAGGCTATAAAGCCAGGATGTGGAGAGGAGAGAACCAACTTCCGTTTTACTAGGGTTTCCCCCTTTGCGCCGCCAGTGTTCCTGGCCGGCTAGGTTCCTCTATAAGCAGCCCGAACGCTCTAATCTTTCCTCTGAAAGTGAATGAAATAGCCTAGCTCCTCCATATTTCTCTGAATCTAGTTCTTCAGACCATCTTGGGTCTGACAAGTTTCCGATGGTCTGACAAGTTTCCCCCCAGTAAGCAAAGTCAAAGAATCAGCTGCGGAGCAGCAGCATACGAGTACCACTTACTGAAGAAAAACATTGGCAAGCTCCATCGAGACAAGCTTTATTCCTAAAATGTATTCACGCTTATACCAAATGTTCAGTAACTGGTTGATTTTTCTTCTACTCCTTCCGTTCCATAATATAAGAGTGTTTTTGGTACTACACTAGTGTGAAAAACACTCTTATATTCTGGGCCGGAGGGAGTACATTTTACTTGTGTAGACATATTGGGGGTAAAAATTCTACCGCAGAAGATTTAGCTCGATTCCCAAATGATGACACCATCAGAGGTGCAGAGCTTCTTCCCGCAAAAAAAAAAAAAAAAAAAAAAAGAGGTGCAGAGTTTCTTGTAGTTCTCCCCAACACCCGCACTTCTGGCGACTACGGCCGCTTCAATGCCCGGGATTGATCTGTCCCTCGGTTGTTGCATACAGCGCAATAGGTTGTTGCATACAGCGCAATAGAGCGACCGATCAAGTCAGACAACTTTCAGTTTCTCTTTTGATCCCAAAAACTGGGCTTCTCCGTTCTCTCCAGCTTCTAGTGTTCCCAGGTCACCAAGGGGCTGTTTCAGAAAAAGTGCATGTCAACAAAACTTGCTGCTAAACTATAATTGTTCAAAACAACAATACTCTCAAAATCAATATGAAATGAAGGTGACCTTTAGTTCTAGCCATTTCAGAAAACAATTTGAAGGACTGAACACTTGAGCAAATACACGATGGTTTCGCTGTTACTACCCACCAGGACTTGCCTCAAATACACATATGGATTTTTGTATCTATCGGAAGAACTGCGAGCAATGAAATAATAAATATTTAGAGCAGACTCACCAGTAAGGTGAGCTACATTTGTTCAATTCCCTGGATATACTTCGCTGAATGCTGATACCAACCTCCATGGCTCTGTTCTGATCTGCAGAGCATTCACACACAATTAAGAATACTACATGAACCAGATAGCAACCTTGAGACATACCAATTATCTGAATCTACATACCTGTCAAGACGGTCTTTGGTGCCGGCCCACCAAACATCTTTAGGAGCTCAGAAAATACCAAGTTAAAACTCTTGACTTGCTCATCCCTCATCAAAACGCCAGCCCATATAATGCTCCAAAAATGATTGTTCGCTCATACAAAAAGGCCGGGTCACCCATCATCTTTAGGAATTCCAGCTTAATTACACTATTTGATGGTTCCTCAGCACATTTCCTGATTGATGCGCGCTCACTCGGGATGCGCACCGAGTTCTGCCTGGAGGTGCACTACCAAAGCAAAGCAAGAAACCATTCCTTTGTTTAACAAACCGAACATAATTCAGGAACACATTCAAACATCATAATATAACTTCCTATACCCCAACAACATAAGCATATTTATCATGAAAGTGAACATTCGTCTTATTATGCAAACCATGCAGTATGCTATATTTACTTGGCTGCACCCCAAACAAGACAATATACTCCTTTGCTGGAACACATTCAAACAGAGTCTGCAATTCTACGCAGCCCACTCTACAGAATCAGTGGTCCAGAGATAACTAAAAAGAACAGCAACCAATGTTACCACTTTGTCCAGCCCGGTGCTTCCGGGTTCACCTTCCCCGTGGACTTAACTGACCTGCATCAGTGATGCATTCTTCCTTCGCTGCACTTCTTCTCCGCTTACGGTCTGAAGTCCCTAGCGCTTGCGCACATCCGGAGGCGCCATTAGATTCAGCTCCAGCCAAGGATTCGCCTGCACCCCGTGGGAGCAGCACCAGGGGCATCAGATCCGGTTTGCCCCAACCCCAAGCTGTCGGCAAACTCCTCCCTCAGAGGAAACCTGCCAGGAACAGACACATCGCCGTCAACTAAACACAAAATCAATCTACACCCAAGTCCATGTACCGCAAAAGAGGAATCTGGGGGCGAGAACAGGACAGAGAGCTCACCTATCCACCGGATCGAGCAAGAACTCTAATTCGTTCCACATGCACTGAATCGACCTCTCTGTAAGTATCGAAAATCATCAACAAAAGGCAATCATAAGAATTCATTTACCGATTGAAATAGTTAATCAGTACATTCAAAACAACATTGGCCAATCAATTAAGAAACTATAGGAATCAGGGCAAAATGGTACATCACTAAATTCCAAATATAACCTAAATGGCACATACATGAGGAACCATCATAAAATACTCACTCTTCATGTTATCTGGCTCTTGGAAACTTGGTTGTCACTTCACCAGAGAAAAAATTAATGTACATGGCAGCAGCCCTCCTGGAAAGATAAAGAAATAGTGACTAGCATTGCCCATTATCAGAATTATTTCTAAATTATACAAATACACAGAAAACCACATACTTGTCAGCGACAGTGTAGGCACTCACGCAGGGATGGATTTTATTTTTATTTTGCTTCATCCAGAAGAGAGCTTTCTGGTACGATTTGAGAATAGAAACAAGAGTGTGTGGCAGCTCTGCTTCCTATTTTACATGTTATACACCAAATATTCAAAATGATAAATTAGTTTCCATGCATATAGGATAGTGTGAGTAAGAGCGAAAATAGAAGTGCACTTCAATTGCTACCTTAATGTCATATGTGGAGGATACTTTATCTGGTTCCCAAAAATAGTAAATATATGTAGAGAGTAAGGAGGCCTATTCCTGCTACTTGAATCAGTGAAAAATAAAGAAGAATGTCGTTTCAGAGGGAAGCACGTTTGCAAGAGAAAAGTCATAAGCTATTCCACCTTCCATGAGTAAAAAAATTAATATTGGGACTTGGAAGGGCGTGTGCAACTAGTAGTACGAGAAATACAGAGTGTCGCAATTGAGCAGAACAATTATGATTAAACAACTAAGCTGTCCACCTTTGCATTGTTGCGAGACTTTATAATATAATCACAAAACAAAGTGGAAAATAACGTTAAGACTAATCATTACAGCTACAGAGATGATGAGTTGATGATCATGACTGATGTTTAATCCTCTTGTCACAAAAACACGTTGGAAAACAGCAGTGCATGAATGCAGCCCCAGCACCCTGACTATTCGTCTAGAAATACAGAGATGATGAGTTGATGATCATGACTGATGTTTAATCCTCTTGTCACAAAAACATGTTGGAAAACAGCAGTGCATGAATGCAGCCCCAACACCCTGACTATTCGTCTAGAAATATGTATTTGCTGCAAATTGACCGATCTTCACAATTCTTGATTACTTGCTACAAACGTAATGAGCATGCAGGAAGAAAATCAATTGTTGGGTTATACATTTATCTTATTCTGTAAGATAATACTATTACACAAAAGTTTCTTTTTGCTATCAACATCCGAGGATGCTTTGCAGGATGATTCAAGGAAAAATACATCAGTCAATTACCATCAATTTGGTTTCTGTGACGCTTGTGTCGGACGCTGCTCGCCTGTGACCTTTGGCATTTCATGATGAACTGGTCCGGGCGGGTGAGGCGTGGTGCGAGGCAAAGGGCAGTCAGGGAAGGAGGGTGGTGCCGCTGCAAGGCGGCTGGGCGGCGGTGGGAGGACAGTGGTGCGAGAGGTGGCGGCGGGGCCAGCTCAAGAATGCCCCCAGTAAATGGAAGATGGAGAAGAGAACATACCAGCAAGTGAAGTTGAGCCGGATCGCAAGCGCTTGTAGTCTACATCGGTCATCTAAACACCGTATGCCGTGGGGGCAACGGGGATGTCCGACAAGAGGTCAGGGAGGGAGGCAATGAGGCCTGGCGAGGTCATCAAGGAGAGCGCCCATGCAGGTGTCGCGGGGCTGTTCGTAGAGGTGTGGAAATGAGGTAGTTTCTTTTTGAGAAAAATGTAGGGAGGATGTCCGACAAGAGGTCAGGGAGGGAGGCAAGGAGGCCTGGCGAGGTCATCAAGGAGAGCACCCATGCAGGTGTCGCGGGGCTGTTCGTAGAGGTGTGGAAATGAGGTAGTTTCTTTTTGAGAAAAATGTAGGGGGGGTGTCCGACAAGAGGTCAGGGAGGGAGGCAAGGAGGCCTGGCGAGGTCATCAAGGAGAGCGCCCATGCAGGTGTCGCGGGGCTGTTCGTAGGTGTGGAAATGAGGTAGTTTCTTTTTGAGAAAAATGTAGGAGAGTTAAGGATAAATGTGTTTATACTAGTGGCAATGGTGGATAATTAGGGCGTAAACGTGTTTGATGCTAAACATTGATGCAATGTAGACCATCAGACCAACATGGTTCAATGGTTTCTCCGCCCTTTTGAGCTTTTATAGGGGCAGTGGATGAAGGAGGGACGGTGATTTTTTGGCTGAAAAATGCAACCCATATTCTGTTTTTTTTTTCCTAAATAGTGTCTTTCAAGGGGTGCACTGGCCCAGTATTCCAGAATCTTACCTTGTCCTCGGCCATGTGTATCAGACTTGGTAGAAGATAGTACCCATGAAAGTCGATGGCTGCATTCTTTCCTCAGTTCGGCCATTGGGTACATTTTCCCCTCTGCTCTGAGATTACAACATTGCTGCATCAATTGGCGTTGCTATCTGATAATTTAAATAATCAGTATACATCATATGAACGTTCTAGCTTTTGAAAACATTGAACTTTTCCAAGTTAAACTAGCATATCATATTTCCTCAAGGTTCTAGTCCATCTAACAACAAAATAAAAGCTGCTAAGAAATTATACATCAACAGTAACTATAATAATACAACACTACAACACGCTGAAAGAAAATGAGACACGTTGCATCCATGTTGCTGTGAAGTGCTACTACCCTAAAATTTAAGGTACATAGTTGAAACTATCAAATACTAGAGGAACACACAGTTCCACTCCGCTATGAAATTTGCCAGGTTTATTTGCTCCTCTTTCACTTAGTTACCTTACAAGACACACTGGATGTCATCCCTGATGAAATTGTAGAATTTTGACCTATGCTTGACCATCACAAGTCCAGACTTCTCGTGGTGCAACACCTCCACGCCGGACATCACAGCACCCATCTCAGTCAGGTCACCAGTGTCTTCGTCGAAACCAAACTCAAAGACTTTGGTGATGCAAAACCTCCCATCTCCCAAGTACACAAAGCTGCAATCTAGCATCAGCCAGTCCTCAGGCAGGTCAAGCTCTGGCCAACTGTACACCAAAGGCGGAACTCTTTCCGTGCGAAGAGAGGAGATATCCATTGCACAAAAATGGTTAGGTCTATCAATGGAAATGCCAAACAAGAGGTTTTCAAGCTCTGGTACATGTTCAGCACGAGTGTGGAAGGGCAGAGTCCAGGAGCCAGCCTTAAACCACTTGCTACTGACCGTGTTGAAGCAGTAGGTGCCAACGCTTTTTTCAGTGGAGGAGACAGCAAGTATGGAGTCGCCGTCAATGTCAAGCAGAGCATGGCAGTTAACAATGCAATTGTCAACATGGGCAGGTGGTGGCGGCAGTTCATGCCAATGCCAGCCTTTTAACCTCCCGCCATTGGAAGGGTCACTGTACATGAGTGCCTCGAAGTTGCAGGGGTTGCAGCTGACAGGGAACCTTTCCATAACGTAGAAGACATCAGCACGCTCCGGGTCGGGTGCATCAGGATCAGTGGTCGAGAAGCCGATGGGCCTGCTCCCCTTGGGACTGTTGAGGCAGGGTAATGTCTGGATCGAGCCGGCCTCAATGTCATATAGAGCGGTATGGCCAGCAGCGTCCACGCAGAAGATCTTGCTATCCCCACCGCTGCCTCGTTCATAGAAGGGCAAAAAATCCAGTCTTTTATCGTCTGAGACGGACTCTTCGAATCTGAGCCTGGGCGGAGGCATCCGCGAGATGGTCTCCATCCATGGTGGCACCACGGCTGATGATGGCCAATCCATACCGAGCTTGGATTTTGCTGCTGCCTGTGCTTGGGCGGTGGATGGGTAGAAGAGATGCTCCTCGGGCTTGATGCGACTGACCGTATACAGGCTGCCTCTGCCGTACCTCTGCAACACCACATTCAGGAACTGCCGCGCCTTCATTCTGATTCTCCGCAGTGCTACCAACGAGAGATGAGGAATTAGATGATGATGATGATGAATGATACCCCAGAAGAGACCAGGCAATCCCACCAAGACAAACAAGATCGACGAGGGAGATAAATAAAAGATTAACGTCCAGCGGGCAAGAGAAATAAGGAGTAGTACCTGCGCCTGCGGTGCGGCAGACAGATCGAAATAGACTCAGTTCCACCGAATCGAAGGCGCCGAGCGGCGGCTGGGAGAGGATGTGGGATCTAGGTTTAGCTGACTTATCATTTCCTTCTCCGCTCCGCTTGCTTATATACATCGACATGTATGAACCATGGGCCGACGGGCCATTTAACCACGCATCGGCCCACACAGGCAAGTTTCAGTGGTTTTGTTCTGGTTTTCTTGTTTTTGGTTCCTGTTTTCCTTGGGTTTTTTCTTTATTTTCTGTTTAATCTTCTTTTCTCTTTACTTCTCTTTTTTGCGTGTTGTATAAATAAAAAGCTCATCACGTATTACAAAAAAATGTTTATTTTCTCACAAAAAAATGTTCATTGGATTTATGAAAAAGTTCACCGCACATTATAAAAATGTTCATCGTACATTTACCAAAATGATCACCATATATTCAGAAATGTTCAACGTATTTTTAAAAATGTTTGGTGTGTATTTAAAAATTATTCAGCATATTTCACAAAAATGTTCAATGGTCAAAAAAATTAGATATCTGCCGCTGCGTTTAGTTCTTAAATATTCACGCAGCCTAGTAATCAATAATGGTTCGGCAGCTCTACTGGCTACTGGGTTAAACATATTTATAAAAACAAAAGGAAGAAGAATTCATACCAGCTTTCCTTCACCACAGTCACCTCATCAAATCATCATCATTATTGCCTTTCAGTTGCAGGACTGAATGATGTGAAAATAATAATAGTGCGAGAGTGTCATGGACTAAGATGAAATCTGCAAACACTTCATTCAAAGGAGAAGACAATGAGATATTGGCCCTTCGTTAGATCAAAAATAAAGCATATGAGAGCCATTTGACAATTCTTACATAGTCGTATTCGTCGTCGCGCCGTCTTAAAAAAGAGTCATGGTAGACTCTGCATCATCAATGTCATAAAGAGGGATGGCGATGAAATCAAACTTGGGAGCGTCATCATGGAGCTCGTCGGGCTTGGACATCTTGGTGGCACTATCATCATGCTCGTTGTCGTGGAGCTTGGTCGCCGTGAAGTGTGCTTCGGGTGGAGAAGCCTTGGCCTTCATATGTTCTTGTTCCACCTTGAGAGCACCATTTTAGATGTCGTCGAGAGACTCATAGTTGTCGAGGAAGATAGTCTAGGAGATGCCATTGTCCAGTCCCATCATGGAGTAAAACTTCATCCAAATGGGGTCGTCCACATCGGCTCGTCGCAAGGCTTTCTTCATATCTTTGAAGTACTCGTTGATGGACTTGGATCCTTGGATGGTGTTTTCCAATTGGTGAAGAAGATATTCCGTGTAGGTGGAAGGCAAAAACTGTCGCTGCATCGCTTTCTTCGTCTTGGGCCAGCTCATGTTGAAGCTCGTCAAAGGTGTGTGAAGCTACCATCACTACTGGAATCTGGCATTTTGTCGTCTTCCAACTCTTTGTCGTCCAGCTGACGGCAAAGAGCCTTTTTGCCATCCGCTTCCACAAAGCGGACGGCAAAGAAAGTGCAGATGGCAAAAAGGATATTTGCCGTCAGCTGCTTCTTTGTCGTCAGCCAGCTGACGACAAAGACCTAGAAGGCAGAAGACAAAGAGCCAGGTGCGCCCCACAGGGCACGGCGTGGCTAGGTCAGATTCTTTGCCGTCCGCCTAGTCTTTGACGTCTGCCTTCTGGACCTTTGTCGTCCGCTGGCGGACGGCAAAGAAATGGCCCAATTAACGGCCGTCTCCCCCCTCCTATGCGCGCTCTCTGTCTCTCTGGCCCCACCACCTCTCTCTCCCCTCTCTCTCATCCCGCACTGCCGTTGTCGAGCCCCGCCGCCCACCCCGCCGCAGCACCACCCCGCTGCCCCGGAGCCCTGCGGCCCCGTCGCCACCACCGCCTGGCGCCCCCCTCCGCCCGGCCAGCGCCGCCCCGCCATCGCCCCCTACCCCGCCACAGCACCACCCCGCCGCCTCGGAGCCCTGCGGCCCCGTCGCCACCACCTCCCGGCGCCCCCTCCGCCCAGCCAGCGCCACCCCGCCGCCCCGGAGCCCTGCAGCCCCGTCGCCACCACCGCCCGGCGCCCCCCCCCCCCCCCCGCCCAGCCAGCGCCCCTCCGCCGCCGAGCAACCCCGCCGCTCGGCGCCCCTGGGCCTGCCGCAGGCCGTCCCACCCCTACCGCACCCATCTTCTTGTAACATCCCAATTCTCAATTTGGATGTTTATAATAGATCATTCATATGCATCCATGATTTATGCATTTTTGCCCCATTTGTTTTATTTGATTTTTGATCCAAGGAACCTTGAGCAACTATGGGACCAAAAGAGAGAGTTGGAAGTTTCCCTAAAAACCAATTTTGAATTTTTTTTGAAGTTGGGAGTTTGGATCAAATTTGGTTTCACCAAAAAAATTCATTTCCATTATATCAAAAATAAAATAAAGAGAGAAGATAAAATGACTTCTTCAAAATCAGAAAAGAAAATATTGGAAATTGAATTTGGAACCAAAATATATTTGTTGAGTTTTATTTGCAATTTATTTTATTAGCATAGCAAAAAGTTTATTTTTGAAAACTTGCATTTTAGGCCGGATAAAAGTTCACAAGGTCATATATAAGACCATATTACTATGTGAATTTTCTGGGAATTCTTAGACTTATTTTCATTTGTCTTTTGGTGCTTTAATGTTGCTGTAAAAAAACGTTTAAAAAACACAGCCCAGTAGGCCCATGCCCAGGCGCTATCTTCTTCTTCCTCTCAACGTTACATAAACATGTATGCACGCACGCAGGCAGCACCCCACCCCTCCCCTCCTGCAAGGCAAGTTCACACTTTGATCATAATTTTCAATACCCAGTTTTTACTATGCATTAGTTTCACCCTCAAAGATTGCATGAATAGGATTGAACATGTGGTTATGCTATGTAGTTCATGTGGTAGGAACCTATGACCTTTTGATCACCCCGGGAATATTCGTTATATCATATATTGCTTAGCCATGCTTGTAGACGGGGATTGGTATGTGTGATCCATGCAAGTTGTGAGAGATAATAATTTTGGGACAACATAAGGTGGCAACTTTAATACACATCTGGGTGGATTGTTTGGGGCACCTGGAGAAACCAGTGCTTGCCCAAGGGGAATCCCGGAGTACCCGTGTGATTACCCTCGGTCCGCCACCCAGGCTCAAAGGGATCATAAGATATTTCATGCCTAGAAACTTCCGTGTGCAACCACAAGCCATTATGGGCTCTCGCATAGTTAAGTAAGTTGTGTGACCTCTTTCCGTGGTAGACTAGCTGATGTAGGGGAAAGTAGGTGTACCGGTCTACCCAGGGTTTGGAGGAAATACTTCAGAAAGGCTATGTCTCGATCTTTCGATCATGGAGGTGGTCGAGTCTTATGGGGAAAAGTGCGCAAACCTCTGCAGAGTGTACAAACTAATCATGATTAGCCGTGTCCCCGGTTATGGACAATTTGAGTATCTAGAAGTGAATTATTGGTTGATCTCATCCCATATTTAATGAAATTATTGGGCTACTAATAACTTGGGAATTTTGGGATTGAGTTGGAGGAACCTTCTCAGTAATGGCATTTTAACTTAGTAATAATAAAAAAATTATTCCTTTGTTGTAGGGTAAAATTGGCTTTATGCAAAAATTAAATTTAGAGCCTCCACCAGCTAAATTTGCATATAGAGATAGTTTTTTTCCATTATTATTCTATGGTGTGAAATTGCCAGCATATTCCATGTGCTGCCTACACGGCTGCAACATCTCATGTTACAGACTTTTCCAACGAAGATTAAATGTGTGATAGGTCGTTGTTCTACACTCAGTTTGCCGTGGAGTTGGATGGACTCATTTACCTTCAATGCTTCCGCAGTTATTTTTATTGAGATGGCCTTTGGCCATATTATTGTAATAATACTCTTTTGAGGATCTTGATGTAATAAAGTGTGTGATTGAACTCTATTATAATTCCTCGAGTACTGTGTGTGTCAGCATACCAATCCAGGGATGACACTTAAGCACAGAGACTTCGATCCATTTTGGGCCGGGTCGCTACAAGATGGTATCAGAGCACACGCTGACTATAGGACGCGACCACTAGGAAATGGAAAGCCATAGGAAGAAAACTCTATTTTACGACTTCCTTATATATCCGTTGGTCTGTACTCTTCTCTATTCATTTCTATCTCTTCTCTACTTCAATAAAATAGTTGTTGAACCCCATCACCAAGTTGCTCAGCCCAATGAGACCATGACCTATGAAGACATCATCGACGACGACGAAGAAGAAGCTAGAGTTGACTCTGATTTGAGAAGATTTAGTTCAGACCACCACTACCAAGTTGAGTCCAATGAATGATTGCGGTAGTATGAAGAGATCATATCTCTTGTGGATATGACCTTACCTGTAGGTTTTTGCTTGTGTGATGTGATCTGTGTGAATTGCTTGATTTCAAGTTTTCTTGCTATCATAAGCATATGGGTAGTGATTTCTCTCATTAGGCCCTTATTCTATTCTAATTTCTCATCCACCCTAAACCTAACAGATGCCTCCAAGACGTGACCCGGAATTCCCACCGGAACTTACCTAGTTGATCCAGAACCAGAATGCTCTCATGCAGCCACTCATCCGAAATCAGAACCAGAACAACAACAACAACAACCCACCGCCACCACCCCCGGTCGACAACCTTACCCGCTTCCTGAGGTTGAACCCACCCGTGTTCTCTAGCAGCACGGAGCCGATCCTCGCAGATGACTGGCTTCGCAAGATCGGAAGAGAGCTGACCACCGCAGGATGCACTGACGCTGAGAAGGTGCGCTTTTCCGCACATCAACTGGATGGACTGGCAGCCTCGTGGTGGGAGAATTACACCACCACATTCCCCATAGCCAATGTGACTTGGGATTAGTTCCAGCAGGCGTTTCGTACCGCACATGTTTCAGCTGGAGCTATGAGTCTGAAGAAGCGTGAGTTCCGCAACTTACGCCAGGGAAATCGTTCTGTTGGTGATTATGTGGAGGAATTCAGCAAGTTATCTAGGTATGCTCCCGGAGACGTGTCTAATGATGCCGCTAAGCAGGAGAAATTTCTGGAGGGACTAAACAATGATCTGGGACTTCGGTTGACTGTGGCTACCTTTAACAATTATCAAGAGTTGGTCGACAAGGCTCTCATTCTAGAAGGCAAGCAGCAGCAGGTGGAGAATCGCAAGAGGAAGTACGAACAGGGAAAGTACAACTCTGGTGTTCAGCAAAAGCCCCGCTATGCCCCGTACTCGGGAAATAATGGACCAGGATCTGGCAAGTATAGTGGACACACTCACCATAACCATGGAGGACATTCACATCATGGAGGGAATGGACACAACCATAATGGCCATAGGAATGGCAATGGGAACGAAGGAAACAACAATCAGCATTAGTCCAACCCCGCTACACCGGCAAAGAAGGATCTGAGCCACATTACCTGTTTCAAGTGCGGGAAAACTGGACACTACGCCACCGATTGCCCTGAGGCCAAGAACGGGAACAGTAATGGAAGCTCTAGAGGCAAGAAGCCCAATCCCTGTTGGAAATATGCCCTAGAGGCAATAATAAAAGCATTATTATTATAATTCCTTGTTCATGATAATTGTCTTTATTCGTGCTATAATTGTGTTATCCGGAAATCGTAATACATGTGTGAATAACAGACAACAATATGTCCCTAGTAAGCCTCTAGTTGACTAGCTCGTTGATCGACGGATAGTCATGGTTTCCTGACTATGGACATTGGATGTCATTGATAACGAGATCACATCATTAGGAGAATGATGTGATGGACGAGACCCAATCCTAAACATAGCATAAGATCGCATAGTTCGTTTGCTAGAGTTTTCCAATGTCAAGTATCCTTTCCTTAGACCATGAGATCGTGTAACTCCCGGATACCGTAGGAGTGCTTTGGGTGTGCCAAACGTCACAACGTAACTGGGTGACTATAAAGGTATACTACGGGTATCTCCGAAAGTATCTGTTGGGTTGACACGGATCGAGACTGGGATTTGTCACTCCGCTTGACGGAGAGGTATCACCGGGCCCTCTCAGTAATGCATCATCATAATGAGCTCAATGTGATCAAAGTGTTTGATCACGGGATCATGCATTATGGTACGAGAAAAGTGACTTGCCGGTAACGAGATTGAACGAGGTATTGGGATACCGACGATCGAATCTCGGGCAAGTAAAATACCGATTGACAAAGGGAATCGTATACGGGATTAATTGAATCCTCGACATCGTGGTTCATCCGATGAGATCATCGTGGAGCATGTGGGAGCCAACATGGGTATCTAGATCCCGCTGTTGGTTATTGCCCGAGAGCCGTCTCGGTCATGTCTGCATGTCTCCCGAACCCGTAGGGTCTACACACTTAAGGTTCGGTAACGCTAGGGTTGTGAAGATATGTATATGCAGTAACCCGAATGTTGTTCGGAGTCCCGGATGAGATCCCGGACATCACGAGGAGTTTCGAAATGGTCCGGAGGTAAAGAATTATATATAGAAAGTGCTGTTTTGGCCATCGGGACAAGTTTCGGGGTTATCGGTATTGTACCGGGACCACCGGAGGGTCCCGGGGGGTCCACCGGGTGGGGCCACCTGCCTCGGGGGGCCACATGGGCTCTAGGGGGTGCGCCTTGGCCTGCATGGGCCAAGGGGAACCAGCCCCAAGAAGCCCATGCGCCTAAAGGGGGGGGGGGAACGCTAAAGGGGGGGCGCCCCCTTGCTTGGGGGGCAAGCCCCACCCCTTGGCCGCCGCCCCCCTAGGAGATTGCATCTCCTAGGGCCGGCGCTCCCCCAAGAGGCCTATATAAAGGGGGGGGAGGGGGCAGTCGCACCCCTGGTCATTGGCGCCTCCCTCTCCCTCTCCAACACCTCCTCCTCCTCCGTAGAGCTCGGCGAAGCCCTGCCAGAGTACTGCAGCTCCACCATCACCACGCCGTCGTGCTGCTGCTGGAGCCATCTTCCCCAACCTCTCCTTTGCCTTGCTGTATCAAGAAGAAGGAGACGTTACGCTGACCGTACGTGTGTTGAACGCGGAGGTGCCGTCCGTTCGGTGCTAGGATCTTCGGTGATTTGGATCAAGTCGTGTACGACTACCTCATCCCCGTTCCTTGAACGCTTCCGCTCGCGATCTACAAAGTGGTATGTAGATGCAATCTCTCTCCCATGACTCGTTGCTTAGATGAACTCATAGATGGATCTTGGTGAAACCGTAGGAAAATTTTTAATTTTCTGCAACGTTCCCCAATAGTGGCATCATGAGCTAGGTCTATGCGTAGTTCTCTATTGCACGAGTAGAACACAATTTGTTGTGGGCGTAGATTTGTCAACTTTTCTTGCCGCTACTAGTCTTATCTTGCTTCAGCGGTATTGTGGGATGAAGCGGCCCGGACCAACCTTACACGTAAGCTTAAGTGAGACCGGTTCCACCGACTAACATGCACTAGTTGCATAAGGTGGCTGGCGGGTGTCTGTCTCTCCCACTTTAGTTGGAGCGGATTCGATGAAAAGGGTCCTTATGAAGGGTAAATAGAAGTTGACAAATCACGTTGTGGCTTTCACGTAGGTAAGAAAACGTTCTTGCTAGAACCCTAATTCAGCCACGTAAAACTTGCAACAACAATTAGAGGACGTCTAACTTGTTTTTGCAGCAAGTGCTTTGTGATATGATATGGCCAAAGTTGTGATGAATGATGAATGATCTATATGTGATGTATGAGATGTTCATGCTATTCTAATAGGAATCACGACTTGCATGTCGATGAGTATGACAACCGGCAGGAGCCATAGGAGTTGTCTTTATTTTTTGTATGACCTGCGTGTCATTGAGAAACGCCATGTAAATTACTTTACTTTATTGCTAAACGCGTTAGCCATAGTAGTAGAAGTAATAGTTGGCGAGCAACTTCATGGAGACACGATGATGGAGATCATGGTGTCAAGCCGGTGACAAGATGATCATGGAGCCCCAAGATGGAGATCAAAGGAGCTATGTGATATTGGCCATATCATGTCACGTTTATTATTTGATTGCATGTGATGTTTATCATGTTTTGCATGTTGTTTACTTAGAACGACGGTAGTAAATAAGATGATCCCTCATAATAATTTCAAGAAAGTGTTCCCCCTAACTGTGCACCGTTGCGACAGTTCGTTGTTTCGAAGCACCACGTGATGATCGGGTGTGATAGATTCTAACGTTCACATACAACGGGTGTAAGACAGATTTACACATGCAAACACTTAGGTTGACTTGACGAGCCTAGCATGTACAGACATGGCCTCGGAACGCAGAAGACCAAAAGGTCGAGCATGAGTCGTATAGAAGATACGATCAACATGAAGATGTTCACCAATGTTGACTAGTCCGTCTCACGTGATGATCGGACACGGCCTAGTTGACTTGGATCATATAATACTTAGATGACTAGAAGAGGGATGTCTATCTAAGTGGGAGTTCATTAAATAATTTGATTAAATGAACTTTATTATCATGAACTTAGTCTAAATTTTTTACAATATGTCTTGTAGATCAAATGGCCAACGTAGTCCTCAACTTCAACGCGTTCCTAGAGAAAACCAAGCTGAAAGACGATGGCAGCAACTATACGGACTGGGTCCGAAACCTGAGGATCATCCTCATAGATGCCAAGAAAGATTATGTCCTACAAGCACCGCTGGGTGACGCACCTGTTCTCCCTGCAGAACAAGACGTTATGAATGCTTGGCAGTCACGTTCCGATGATTACTCCCTCGTTCAGTGCGGCATGCTTTACAGCTTAGAGCCGGGGCTCCAAAAGCGTTTTGAGAGACATGGAGCATATGAGATGTTCGAAGAGCTGAAAATGGTTTTCCAAGCTCATGCCCGGGTTGAGAGATATGAAGTCTCCGACAAATTCTTTAGCTGTAAGATGGAGAAAAATGGCTCTGTCAGTGAACACATACTCAAGATGTCTGGGTTGCACAACCGCTTGACTCAACTGGAAGTTAATCTCCCGGATGAAGCGGTCATTGACAGAATCCTCCAGTCGCTTCCACCTAGCTACAAGAGCTTTGTGATGAACTACAACATGCAGGGGATGGTGAAGACCATTCCTGAGGTATATGCTATGCTGAAATCAGCAGAGGTAGAAATCAAGAAGGAGCATCAAGTGTTGATGGTGAATAAAACCACTAAGTTCAAGAAGGGCAAGGGTAAAAAGAACTTCAAGAAGGACGGCAAGGAGGTTGCCGCGCCCGGTAAGCAAGTTGCCGGGAAGAAGCCAAAGAATGGACCCAAGCCCGAGACTGAGTGTTTTTATTGCAAGGGAAGTGGTCACTGGAAGCGGAACTGCCCCAAATACTTAGCGGACAAGAAGGCCGGCAAAACAAAAGGTATATGTGATATACATGTAATTGATGTGTACCTTACCAGTACTCGTAGTAGCTCTTGGGTATTTGATACTGGTGCAGTTGCTCACATTTGTAACTCAAAGCAGGAGCTGCGGAATAAACGGAGACTAGCGAAGGACGAGGTGACGATGCGCGTCGGGAATGGTTCCAAGGTCGATGTGATCGCCGTCGGCACGCTAACTCTACATTTACCTACGGGATTAGTTTTAAACCTCAATAATTGTTATTTAGTGCCAAGTTTGAGCATGAACATTGTGTCTGGATCTCGTTTAATTCGAGATGGCTACTCATTTAAATCCGAGAATAATGGTTGTTCTATTTATATGAGAGATATGTTTTATGGTCATGCTCCGATGGTTAATGGTTTATTCTTAATGAATCTCGTACGTGATGATACACATATTCATAGTGTGAATACCAAAAGAGTTAAAGTTGATAACAATAGTCCCACATATTTGTGGCACTGGCGCCTTGGTCACATAGGTGTCAAACGCATGAAGAAGCTCCATGCAGATGGACTTTTAGAGTCTCTTGATTATGAATCATTTGACACGTGCGAACCATGCCTCATGGGTAAAATGACCAAGACTCCGTTCTCAGGAACAATGGAGCGAGCAACCAACTTATTGGAAATCATACATACCGATGTGTGCGGTCCAATGAGTGTTGAGGCTCGCGGTGGCTATCGTTATGTTCTCACCCTCACTGATGACTTGAGTAGATATGGGTATATATACTTAATGAAACACAAGTCTGAGACCTTTGAAAAGTTCAAGGAATTTCAGAGTGAGGTTGAAAATCAACATGATAGAAAGATCAAGTTTCTACGATCAGATCGTGGAGGAGAATACTTGAGTCACGAATTTGGCACACACTTAAGAAAATGTGGAATAGTTTCACAACTCACGCCGCCTAGAACACCTTAGCGTAATGGTGTGTCCGAACGTCGTAATCGCACTCTATTAGATATGGTACGATCTATGATGTCTCTTACCGATTTACCGCTATCTTTTTGGGGCTATGCTTTAGAGACTGCCGCATTCACTTTAAATAGGGCTCCGTCGAAATCCGTTGAGACGACACCGTATGAATTATGGTTTGGGAAGAAACCTAAGCTGTCGTTTCTAAAAGTTTGGGGATGCGATGCTTATGTCAAGAAACTTCAACCTGAAAAGCTCGAACCCAAGTCGGAAAAATGCGTCTTCATAGGATACCCTAAAGAAACTATTGGGTATACCTTCTACCTCAGATCCGAAGGCAAGATCTTTGTTGCCAAGAATGGATCCTTTCTAGAGAAAGAGTTTCTCTCGAAAGAAGTAAGTGGGAGGAAAGTAGAACTTGATGAAGTGTTACCTCTTGAACCGGAAAATGGCGAAACTCAAGAAAACGTTTCTGAGGTGCCTGCACCGACTAGAGAGGAAATTAATGATGATGATCAAGATACTTCTAATCAATCTCCTACTGAAATTCGAAGGTTCACAAGGACACGTTCCGCACCAGAGTGGTACGGCAACCCTGTCTGGGAAATCATGTTGTTAGACAACGGTGAACCTTCGAACTATGAGGAAGCAATGGCGGGCCCGGATTCCGACAAATGGCTGGAAGCCATGAAATCCGAGATAGGATCCATGTATGAAAATGAAGTATGGACTTTGACTGACTTGCCCGTTGAGCGGCGAGCCATAGAAAATAAATGGATCTTTAAGAAGAAGACAGACGCGGATGGTAATGTGACCATCTATAAAGCTCGGCTTGTCGCTAAGGGTTATCGACAAGTTCAAGGAATTGACTACGATGAGACTTTCTCACCGGTAGCGAAGCTGAAGTCCGTCCGAATCATGTTAGCAATTGTCGCATTCTACGATTATGAAATATGGCAAATGGACGTCAAAACGGCATTCCTTAATGGTTTCCTTAAGGAAGAATTGTATATGATGCAGCCTGAAGGTTTTGTCGATCCTAAGAATGCTGACAAGGTGTGCAAGCTGCAACGCTCGATTTATGGGCTGGTGCAAGCATCTCGGAGTTGGAACATTCGCTTTGATGAGATGATCAAAGTGTTTGGGTTTACACAGACTTATGGAGAAGCCTGCGTTTATAAGAAAGTGAGTGGGAGCTCTGTAGCATTTCTCATATTATATGTAGACGACATACTTTTGATGGGAAATGATATATAACTCTTGGACAACATTAAGGCCTACTTGAATAAGAGTTTTTCAATGAAGGACCTTGGAGAAGCTGCTTATATATTAGGCATCAAGATCTATAGAGATAGATCGAGACGCCTCATAGGTCTTTCACAAAGCACATACCTTGATAAGATATTGAAGAAGTTCAATATGGATCAATCTAAGAAAGGGTTCTTACCTGTGTTACAAGGTGTGAAATTGAGCTCAGCTCAATGTCCGACCACGGCAGAAGATATAGAAGAGATGAGTGTCATCCCCTATGCCTCAGCCATAGGTTCTATTATGTATGCCATGCTGTGTACCAGACCTGATGTAAACCTTGCCGTAAGTTTGGTAGGAAGGTACCAAAGTAATCCCGGCAAGGAACACTGGACAGCGGTCAAGAATATCCTGAAGTACCTGAAAAGGACTAAGGAAATGTTTCTCGTTTATGGACGTGACGAGGAGCTCGTCGTAAAGGGTTACGTCGACGCTAGCTTCGACACAGATCTGGATGACTCTAAGTCACAAACCGGATACGTGTATATTTTGAATGGTGGGGCAGTAAGCTGGTGCAGTTGCAAGCAAAGCGTCGTGGCGGGATCTACATGTGAAGCGGAGTACATGGCAGCCTCGGAGGCAGCACATGAAGCAATTTGGGTGAAGGAGTTCATCACCGACCTCGGAGTCATACCCAATGCGTCGGGGCCAATCAAACTCTTCTGTGACAACACTGGAGCTATTGCACTTGCCAAGGAGCCCAGGTTTCACAAGAAGACCAGGCACATCAAGCGTCGCTTCAACTCCATTCGTGAAAATGTTCAAGATGGAGACATAGAAATTTGTAAAGTACACACGGATCTGAATGTCGCAGATCCGTTGACTAAACCTCTCCCTAAGGCAAAACATGATCAGCACCAGAACTCTATGGGTGTTCGATTCATCACAATGTAACTAGATTATTGACTCTAGTGCAAGTGGGAGACTGTTGGAAATATGCCCTAGAGGCAATAATAAAAGCATTATCATTATATTTCCTTGTTCATGATATTTGTCTTTATTCGTGCTATAATTGTGTTATCCGGAAATCGTAATACATGTGTGAATAACAGACAACAATATGTCCCTAGTAAGCCTCTAGTTGACTAGCTCGTTGATCGACGGATAGTCATGGTTTCCTGACTATGGACATTGGATATCATTGATAACGAGATCACATCATTAGGAGAATGATGTGATGGACGAGACCCAATCCTAAACATAGCATAAGATCGCATAGTTCGTTTGCTAGAGTTTTCCAATGTCAAGTATCCTTTCCTTAGACCATGAGATCGTGTAACTCCCGGATACCGTAGGAGTGCTTTGGGTGTGCCAAACGTCACAACGTAACTGGGTGACTATAAAGGTATACTACGGGTATCTCCGAAAGTATCTGTTGGGTTGACACGGATCGAGACTGGGATTTGTCACTCCGCTTGACGGAGAGGTATCACCGGGCCCTCTCAGTAATGCATCATCATAATGAGCACAATGTGATCAAAGTGTTTGATCACGGGATCATGCATTACGGTATGAGAAAAGTGACTTGCCGGTAACGAGATTGAACGAGGTATTGAGATACCGACGATCGAATCTCGGGCAAGTAAAATACCGATTGACAAAGGGAATCGTATACGGGATTAATTGAATCCTCGACATCGTGGTTCATTCGATGAGATCATCGTGGAGCATGTGGGAGCCAACATGGGTATCCAGATCCCGCTGTTGGTTATTGCCTGAGAGCCGTCTCGGTCATGTCTGCATGTCTCCCGAACCCGTAGGGTCTACACACTTAAGGTTCGGTAACGCTAGGGTTGTGAATATATGTATATGCAGTAACCCGAATGTTGTTCGGAGTCCCGGATGAGATCCCGGACGTCACGAGGAGTTTCGGAATGGTCCGGAGGTAAAGTATTATATATAGAAAGTGCTGTTTTGGCCATCGGGACAAGTTTCGGGGTTATCGGTATTGTACCGGGACCACCGGAGGGTCCCGGGGGGTCCACCGGGTGGGGCCACCTGCCTCGGGGGGCCACATGGGCTCTAGGGGGTGCGCCTTGGCCTGCATGGGCCAAGGGGAACCATCTCCAAGAAGCCCATGCGCCTAAAGGGGGGAACGCTAAAGGGGGGGCGCCCCCTTGCTTGGGGGGCAAGCCCCACCCCTTGGCCGCCGCCCCCCTAGGAGATTGCATCTCCTAGGGCCGGCGCCCCCCCAAGAGGCCTATATAAAGGGGGGGGGGGAGGGGGCAGCCGCACCCCTGGTCATTGGCGCCTCCCTCTCCCTCTCCAACACCTCCTCCTCCGTAGAGCTCGGCGAAGCCCTGCCGGAGTACTGCAGCTCCACCATCACCACGCCGTCGTGCTGCTGCTGGAGCCATCTTCCCCAACCTATCCTTTGCCTTGTTGGATCAAGAAGAAGGAGACGTTACGCTGACCGTACGTGTGTTGAACGTGGAGGTGCCGTCCGTTCGGTGCTAGGATCTCCGGTGATTTGGATCACGTCGTGTACGACTACCTCATCCCCGTTCCTTGAACGCTTCCGCTCGCGATCTACAAAGTGGTATGTAGATGCAATCTCTCTCCCATGACTCATTGCTTAGATGAACTCATAGATGGATCTTGGTGAAACCGTAGGAAAAATTTTAATTTTCTGCAACGTTCCCCAACAATCCCTTCACCAGAGGTCAGGCGAACCATGTCAATGTGGAGGAAGTTTATGACCAGCCTGACGCCGTTGTTGGTAAGTTCTTGATTAATTCATTTACAACCCTTGTTCTTTTTGACACTGGTGCATCACATTCATTCATATCAAGGGGGTTTGTGGATAAGTTTAAGTTGCCGACCATAGCCCTTAAGTCACCTATGTTAGTGAGTTCCCCAGGAGCAGAGTATATGGCTAGTCGGGGATGTTTTCAGTTGCAATTGACCATAGGGAGACACGTTTTCCCCACAGACCTCATCATCCTAGAATCACAAGGATTGGACGTAATTCTAGGCGTGGACTAGCTATCCAAGTATGAAGGGAATATTGATTGTGCCGGTAAGTCGATTCTTCTCACCACCCCAGAGGGGAAACGGATCAAGTATGTGTCGAGGCATACACCAACAAGGACTCAAGTGAATTCTCTTTCGGGAGTTGTTCAGGAGGAAGTACCAGTTGTGAAGGATTATCCCGATGTTTTCCCAGAGGAATTGCCCGGCATGCCATCGGATCGGGACATAGAGTTTTTGATCGAATTGTTACCAGGCACCAGACCAATATCCAAGAGACCGTACCGGATGCCCACAAATGATCTGGAGGAAATTAAGAAGCAAATTAAGGAATTATTGGAGAAAGGTTATATTCGACCGAGTTCATCACCTTGGGGAGCCCCAGTGCTTCTAGTTGAGAAGAAGGATGGATCCTTGAGAATGGTGGTAGATTATCATGCGCTGAATGAGGTGACGATCAAGAACAAGTACCCTCTACCGATGATCAATGATTTGTTTGACCAGCTACAAGGAGCAAAAGTTTTCTCCAAGATCGATCTTCGATCAGGATATCATCAGTTGAAGATTCGAGAACAAGATATACCTAAGACAACTTTTACCACGAGATATGGGCTTTATGAGTACACGGTCATGTCTTTTGGTTTGACTAATGCCCCTGCCTATTTCATGAGTATGATGAATAAGGTATTTATGGAGTTCTTGGATAAGTTTGTTGTGGTATTCATTGATGACATATTGATTTACTCGAAGAATGAAGAAGAACACAAGGAAAATTTGCGCTTGGTTCTTGAGAAGCTCAGGGAACATCAGTTATACGCAAAGTTCAGCAAGTGCGAATTCTGGTTGAAGGAATTTGGATTTCTTGGACATGTTATACCAGGAGAAGGAATAGCAGTAGACCCCTCCAAGGTTGAAGCCGTCACCGAATGGAAGGCACACACCTCAGTCGGAGAGATTCGCAATTTTCTTGGACTTGCAGGATATTATCGGAGGTTTATCGAGAATTTCTCCAAGATCGCGAAGCCCATGACAGAGTTATTGAAGAAAGACACTAAGTTTGTTTGGACCGACGAATGTGAGGCCAGTTTCCAGGAGCTAAAGAAACGTTTGGTCATAGCCCAGTGCTAATTATTCCGAATATACGCAAGGATTTTCCAAGTATATTGCGACGCTTCTCCTCAGGGACTTGGAGGTGTTCTTATGCAAGAAGGAAGAGTTGTTTCATATGCCTCATGTCAGCTTCGACCTCATGAGAAGAATTATGCCACGCATGATTTGGAGTTAGCAGCCGTAGTGCACACACTCAAGACCTGGAGACATTTTCTTATTGGAAATAGGTGTGATGTTTACACGGATCACAAGAGTTTGAAATACATCTTCACGCAGAAGGAGTTGAACCTCAGGCAGAGAAGATGGTTGGAACTCATAAAGGATTATGATATGAAATTGCACTATCACCTAGGAAAGGCCAATGTTATGGCAGATGCATTGAGCCGCAAGAGCTACGTCAATATCCTCACAACAGGAGGATTACCTCAGGAGTTAATTGATGAACTTAGAGATCTTCGATTGGAGATAGTACCACGAGGTTTTGTTGCCACAATGGAAATTCAATCCACTTTGTTGGGAAAGATACAAGAAGCCCAAAAGTTAGACAAAGGTATTGCAGATATAAAGGGAAGGATGAACCAAGGAAAGGTAGAAGGATTTCATGAGGATGAACATGGAACCTTATGGTTTGAGCAACGTATTTACGTGCCAAATGACCCAGAGATCAGGAAATTGATTCTTCAGGAGGCTCATGATTCGCATTATTCAATATACCCGGGCAACACCAAGATGTATTTGGACTTGAAGGAAAGTTTCTACAGGTATGAAAAAGGATATTGCCGAGTATGTCGCAGTATGTGACGTATGTCAGAGGGTTAAGGTAGAGCACGAGAAACCAGCAGGATTACTTCAGCCTTTGCCGATACCAGATTGGAAGTGGGACAAGCTTGGCATGGACTTCATTACAAGATTACCCAGGACCTGATCAGGCTATGATTCTATTTGGGTAGTTGTTGATCGCTTGACTAAGGTAGCTCACTTCATCCCCATGAAAACCACATATACAAGTGCTAAGTTAGCCAAGATATACATGACCAGGATCGTATGTCTGCATGGAGTTCCGAGGACCATCGTATCAGATAGAGGAACACAATTTACCTCAAAGTTTTGGCATCAGTTACATGAAACTTTGGGTACCAGGCTAGAGTTCAGTACAGCCTTTCATCTGCAGACAGATGGGCAGACCGAGAGAGCCAATCCGATTCTGGAGGACATGTTGAGAGCTTGTGCGCTAGATTATGGATCTAGTTGGGATGATAAGTTGCCTTATGCAGAGTTCTCATATAACAATAGCTATCAAGCTAGTTTGAAAATGGCCCCTTTCGAAGCTTTGTACGGAAGGAGGTGCAGGACACCATTGATGTGGGATGAAGTTGGAGACTGTAAATTATTCAGACCAGATTTAGTTAGAGATTCAGAGGAGAAAGTCAAGCTGATCCGTGACAGACTCAAGGTAGCCCAATCCAGACAGAAGAGTTATGCTGATACTAAACGCAAGGAGGTAACCTATGAAGTCGGAGATAGAGCATATCTGCGTGTGTCGCCACTTCGAGGAGTTAAACGATTTGGAGTCAAAGGAAAGTTAGCACCACGGTTTGTGGGGCCGTACAGAGTTTTAGAACGCATGGGTGAAGTTGCCTACAAGTTGGAATTACCAGAAGCCTTGTCAGGAGTTCATGATGTGTTTCACGTTTCCCAGTTGAAGAAGTGCCATGCGGAGATGGCCGATATTCCTTTGAGAGATACAGTGCCACTGGAGGCCATATAGTTGGATAGTGATCTGACCTATTGCTACCTCTTGAGCTTGCGTTGGTTTTCCCCGAAGAGGAGAGGATGATGCAGCAGAGTAGCGTAAGTATTTCCCTCAGTTTGTGAGGACCAAGGTATCAATCCAGTAGGAGGCCACGCTCAAGTCCCTCGTACGTGCACAAAACGATAGCAACTCGCAACCAATGCGATTAGGGGTTGTCAATCCCTTCACGGTCACTTACGAGAGTGAGAACTGATAGATAATGTTTTTGGTATTTTTGGTATAGAGATGCAAAGTAAAAAGTAAAAGGCAAAGTAAAAAGAAAAGAAAGATTAAAGTGATGGAGATTGATATGATGAGAATAGACCCGGGGGCCATAGGTTTCACTAGTGGCTTATCTCAAGAACATAAGTATTCTACGGTGGGTGAACAAATTACTGTTGAGCAATTGACAGAATTGAGCATAGTTATGAGAATATCTAGGGTATGATCATGTATATAGGCATCATGTCCGTGACAAGTAGACCGACTCCTGCCTGCATCTACTACTATTACTCCACTCATCGACCGCTATCCAGCATGCATCCAGAGCATTAAGTTAGAAATAGAGTAACACTTTAAGCAAGATGACATGATGTAGAGAGATAAATTCATGCAATATGAAATAAACCCCATCTTGTTATCCTCGATGGCAACGATGCAATACGTGCCTTGCTGCCCCTTCTGTCACTGGGAAAGGACACCGCAAGATCGAACCCAAAGCTAAGCACTTCTCCCATGGCAAGGAAAACCAATCTAGTAGGCCAAACCAAACTGATAATTTGAAGAGACTTGCAAAGATAACCAATCATACATAAAAGAATTCAGAGAAGATTCAAATATTATTCAAAGATAGACTTGATCATAAACCCACAATTCACCGGTCTCAACAAACACACCGCAAAAAGAAGATTACATCGAATAGATCTCCACAACAGAGGGAGAGAACTTTGTATTGAGATCCAAAAAGAGAGAAGAAGCCATCTAGCTACTAACTATGGACCCGAAGGTCTGAGATAAACTACTCACACTTCATCGGAGAGGCTATGATGATGTAGAAGCCCTCCGTGATGACAGCCCTCTCCGGCGGAGCTCCAGAACAGGCCCCAAGATGGGATCTCATGGATACAGAAGGTTGCAGCGGTGGAATTAGGTTTCTGGATCCTGTTCTGATCGTTTGGGGGTACGTAGGTATATATAGGAGGAAGGAGTACGTCGGTAGAGCTTCGAGGGGCCCACGAGGCAGGGGGCACGCCCTAGGGGGGCGCCCCCACCCTCGTGACTGCCTCTTCGATGCCTTGGCGTAGGGTCCAAGTCCTCTGGATCACGTTCCTGAAGATTTTATTCCATTTGGACTCCGTTTGATATTTTGTTTCTCCGAAACACTGAAATAGGCAAAAAACAACAATTCTGGGCTGGGCCTCCGGTTAATAGGTTAGTCCCAAAAATAATATAAAAGTGGAAAATAAAGCCCAATATAGTCCAAAACAGTAGATAATATAGCATGGAGCAATAAAAAATTATAGATACGTTGGAGACGTATCAGGCATCCCCAAGCTTAATTCCTGCTCGTCCTCGAGTAGGTAAATGATAAAAAGAGAATTTTTGATGCGGAGTGTTACTTGGCATAATTTCAATGTAAAACTTCTTAATTGTGGTATGAATATTCAGATTCGAAGGATTCAAGACAAAAGTTCATATTGACATAAAAATAATAATACTTCAAGCATACTAATGAAGCAATTATGTCTTCTCAAAATAACATGGCCAAAGAAAGTTATCCCTACAAATTCACATAGTCTGGCTATGCTCCATCTTCACCACACAAAGTATTTAAATCATGCACAACCCCGATGACAAGCCAAGCAATTCTTTCATACTTTAACATTTTCAAAACTTTTTCAACCTTCACGCAATACATGAGCGTGAGCCATGGATATAACACTATATGTGGAATAGAACGGTGGTTGTGGAGAAGACAAAAAGAGGGGAAGATAGTCTCACATCAACTAGGCGTATCAACGGGCTATGGAGATGCCCATTAATAGATATCAATGTGAGTGAGTAGGGATTGCCATGCAACGGATGCACTAGAGCTATAAGTATATGAAAGCTCAACAAAAGAAACTAAGTGGGTGTGCATCCAACTCGCTTGCTCACGAAGATCTAGGGCTTTTTGAGGAAGCCCATCATTGGAATATACAAGCCAAGTTCTATAATGAAAAATTCCCACTAGTATATGAAAATGACAACATAGGAGACTCTCTATCATGAAGATCTTGGTGCTACTTTGAAGCACAAATGTGGTAAAAGGATAGTAGCATTTTCCCTTCTCTCTTTTTCTCTCATTTTTTGTCCGGAGTCTCATCCCGACTTGTGGGGGAATCATAGTCTCCATCATTCTTTCCTCACTTGGGACAATGCTCTAAAAATGATGATCATCACACTTTTATTTTTCTTACAACTCAACAATTACAACTCGATACTTAGAACAAGATATGACTCTATGTGAATGCCTCCGGCGGGGTACCGGGATATGCAATGAATCAAGAGTGACATGTATGAAAGAATTATGAATGGTGGCTTTGCCACAAATACGATGTCAACTACATGATCATGCTAGCAATATGACAATGATGGAGCATGTCATAATAAACGGAACGGTGGAAAGTTGCATGGCAATATATCTCGGAATGGCTATGGAAATGCCATGATAGGTAGGTATGGTGGATGTTTTGAGGAAGATATATGGTGGGTGTATGATATCGGCGAAAAGTGTGCGGTATTAGAGAGGCTAGCGATGGTGGAAGGATGGGAAAAAGTGCGTATAATCCATGGGCTCAACATTAGTCATAAAGAACTCATATACTTATTGCAAAAATCTAGAAGTTATCAAAGCAAAGTATTACGCGCATGCTCCTAGGGGGATAGATTGGTAGGAAAAGACCATCGCTCGTCCCCGACCACCACTCATAAGGAGGACAATCAATAAACACCTCATGCTCTGACTTCGTTACATAACGGTTCACCATACGTTCATGCTATGGGAATCACAAACTTCAACGCAAGTATTCTTTAAATTCACAACTACTTCCACTAGCATGACTCTAATATTATCACCTCCATATCTCAAAACAATTATCATGCTTCAATCTTTTCTTAGTATTCAACGCACTCAAAAGAAAATTTCACAAATCATGAATACCAAGCATATTAATATTAAGCAATTTACCATGCTATTAAGACTCTCAGAATGATCTAAGTGAAGCACATAGAGCAAAACTGCCTAGCTCAAAAGATATAAGTGAAGCACGTATTCTAACAAATTTTAATTCATAGATGGCTCTCTCAAAGGTGTGTACAGCAAGGATGATTGTGGCACAATAACAAAAAAAGAAACAAATAATACAAGACGCTCGAAGCAAAACACATATCATGTTGGTGAATAAAAATATAGCTCCAAGTAAAATACCGATGGAAGTAGATGAAGGAGGGGATGCCTTCCGGGGCATCCCCAAGCTTTGACTTTTTGGTGTCCTTGGATTATCTTGGGGGTGCCATGGGCATCCCCAAGCTTAGGCTCTTGCCACTCCTTGTTCCATAATCCATCAAAAGATTTCAGCCAAAACTTGAAAACTTCACAACACAAAACTCAATAGAAATCTCGTGAGCTCCGTTAGAGAAAGAAAACATAAAACCACTTCAAGGTACTGTAATGAACTCATTCTTTATTTATATTGGTGTTAAACCTACTTTATTCCAAGTTCTCTATGGTTCATACCCTCCAATACTAGCCATAGATTCATCAAAATAAGCAAACAACGCGCGAAAAACAGAATATGTCAAAAACAGAACAGTCTGTAGTAATCTGTAACTAACGCAAACTTCTGGAACTCCAAAAAATCTACCAAAATTAGACGACCTAGACAATTTGTTTATTGATCAGCAGCATTGGAATCCGAATTTTATCACTTTCTGGTGATTTTTAATAATTCGGGCACTAGGCGCAAAGTTTCTGGAAATTACAGCAAGATCAAATAACTATCATCCAAGAAGATCCAATAGGTCTAGCTTGGCACAAACACTAATTAAAACACAAAACCACATCTAAACAGAAGGTAGATGGGTTATTTATTCCTAAACAGAAGCAAAAACAAAAAACTCAAAATAAAATTGGGTTGCCTCCCAACAAGCGCTATCGTTTAACGCCCCTAGCTAGACATAAAAGCGAGGATAGATTTAGGTATTGCCATCTTTGGTAGGCAATACGTAGGTAGCTCTCATGATAGTTTCATATGGCAATCTTATTTTCTTTCTAGTAAAGTGTTCCATGCCCTTTTTTAATGGAAATTGAAATCTAATATTCCCTTCCTTCATATCAATAATCGCACCAACCGTTCTAAGGAAAGGTCTACCAAGAATAATAGGGCAAGAAGGATTGCAATCTATATCAAGAACGATAAAATCTATGGGCACATAATTCCTATTTGCAATAATAAGAACATCATTAATTCTACCCATAGGTTTTTTTATAGTGGAATCCGCAAGATGCAAATTTTGAGAGCAATCGTCAAAATCATGGAAATCTAGCAAATCACACAAAGTTTTGGGGATAGTGGAGACACTAGCACCCAAATCACACAAAGCATAAAACTCATGATTTTTAATTTTAATTTTAATAGTTGGTTACCACTCATCATAGAGTTTTCTAGGGATAGAAACTTTCAACTCAAGTTTTTCTTCATAGGATTGCATCAAGGCATCAACAATGTGTTCGGTAAAGGCTTTCTTTTGACTATAAGCATGAGGAGAATTTAGCATGGATTGCAAAAAGGAAATACAATCAATTAGAGAGCAACTTTCATAATTAAATTCCTTGAAATCCAATATAGTGGGTTTAGCAACATCTAGGGTTTTATTTCTTTCAATCCCACTTTCATCAATTTCATCATAAAGGTCTAAATACTCCGAATTTTTAGAACGCCTTCTAGGTAAAGGAAGATCATATTCAGTTTCATCAAGATTCATATTGAAAAACAAAGATTTGATAGGGGACACATCAATAACTTTTAGATCTTCATCTTGATTTTCATAGGAATTCGGTTTAGCGGCCATCTTATTGACTAAGGTAGCTTGCATATCCGAAATTTCAGCAGTCAACTTTTCAAGACGAGCAATTTGGGATCTTATGCCATCAAATTCTTTAGACATATCATCGAGCTCTTTATTCATATAACTCATAAAACTTTTTTGTTCCTTAAGCTCGTTTCTAAAGAAATTATTATGCTTAAATTGCAAAACCATAAACTTCCTGACATTGTTTTCGATCTCCTCTAACCTTTTAAGGTGAAAATCACCAAAATTTGGTAGAGCCATCGCGACAAACAAGCAATCCAACACACGAGCAAAGAAAAGGCAAGCGAGAAAAAGGCAAATGGAAAAAAGAAGGAGAAGGAGAAGGAGAAGGAGAAGGAGAAGGAGAAGGAGAGAGCAAATAAAACGGCAATGGTGAACTGGGGGAGAGGAAAACGAGAGGCAAATGGCAACTAATGTAATGCGAGAGATAGGGATTGTGATGGGTACTTGGTATGTTGACTTTTTGCGTAGACTCCCCGGCAACGGCACCAGAAATTCTTCTTGCTACCTCTTGAGCTTGCGTTGGTTTTCTCCGAAGAGGAGAGGATGATGCAACAGAGTAGCGTAAGTATTTCCCTCAGTTTTTGAGAACCAAGGTATCAATCCAGTAGGAGGAAACGCTCAAGTCCCTCGTACCTGCACAAAATGATAGCAACTCGCAACCAACGCGATTAGGGGTTGTCAATCCCTTCACGGTCACTTACGAGAGTGAGAACTGATAGATAATGTTTTTAGTATTTTTGGTATAGAGATGCAAAGTAAAAAGTAAAAGGCAAAGTAAATAGCAAAGCAAGATTAAAGTGATGGAGATTGATATGATGAGAATAGACCCGGGGGCCATAGGTTTCACTAGTGGCTTCTCTCAAGAGCATAAGTATTCTATGGTGGGTGAACAAATTACTGTTGAGCAATTGACAGAATTGAGCATAGTTATGAGAATATCTAGGGTATGATCATGTATATAGGCATCACGTCCGTGACAAGTAGACTGACTCCTGCCTGCATCTACTACTATTACTCCACTCATCGACCGCTATCCAGCATGCATCTAGAGTATTAAGTTAGAAATAGAGTAACGCTTTAAGCAATATGAAATGATGTAGAGAGATAAATTCATGCAATATGAAATAAACCCCATCTTGTTATCCTCGATGGCAACGATGCAATACGTGCCTTGCTACCCCTTCTGTCACTGGGAAAGGACACCGCAAGATCGAACCCAAAGCTAAGCACTTCTCCCATGGCAAGAAAAACCAATCTAGTAGGCCAAACCAAACTGATAATTCGAAGAGACTTGCAAAGATAACCAATCATACATAAAAGAATTCAGAGAAGATTCAAATATTATTCAAAGATAGACTTGATCATAAACCCACAATTCATCGGTCTCAACAAACACACCGCAAAAACAAGATTACATCGAATAGATCTCCATAACAGAGGGGGAGGACTTTGTATTGAGATCCCAAAAGAGAGAAGAAGCCATCTAGCTACTAACTATGGACCCGAAGGTCTGAGATAAACTACTCACACTACATCGGAGAGGCTATGATGATGTAGAAGCCCTCCGTGATGACGGCCCTCTCCGGCGGAGCTCCGGAACAGGCCCCAAGATGGGATCTCGTGGATACAGAAGGTTACGGCGGTGGAATTAGGTTTTTGGCTCCTGTTCTGATCGTTTGGGGGTACGTAGGTATATATAGGAGGAAGGAGTACGTCGGTGGAGCTTTGAGGGGCCCACGAGGCAGGGGGGCGCGCCCTAGGGGGGGCGCCCCCACCCTCGTGACCGCCTCTTCGATGCCTTGGCATAGGGTCCAAGTCCTCTGGATCACGTTCGGTGAGAAAATCACGTTCCCGAAGATTTTATTCCGTCTAGACTCCGTTTGTTATTCTGTTTCTCTGAAACACTGAAATAGGCAAAAAACAACAATTCTAGGCTGGGCCTCCGGTTAATAGGTTAGTCCCAAAAATAATATAAAAGTGGAAATAAAGCCTAACATAGTCCAAAACAGTAGATAATATAGCATGGAGCAATCAAAAATTATAGATACGTTGGAGACGTATCACCTATGAGGAGAAGCCCATCAAGATTCTCGAGACTGCAAGCAGGGTTACCCGCAGCAAGGTCATCAAGTTTGCAAGGTTTAGTGGAGTCATCATACTAAGGAAGAAGCCACCTGGGAACGAGAAGAAGTCCTCCGACAGGACCACCCACACCTTTTTGCTAGCCAACCCGAATCTCGAGGGTGAGATTCATCTTAAGGGGGGTAGGTTTGTAATATCCCAATTTTCAATTTGGATGTTTATAATAGATTATTCATATGCATCCATGATTGATGCATTTTTACCCCATTTGTTTTATTTGATTTTTGATCCAAGGAACTTTGAGCAACTCAAGGACCAAAAGAGAGAGTTGGAAGTTTCCCTAAAAACCAACTTTGAATTTTTTCGAAGCTGGGGGTTTGGATCAAATTTGGTTTCACAAAAAAAAATTCATTTCCATTATATCAAAAATAAAATAAAGAGAGAAGACAAAATGACTTCTTCGAAATCAGAAAAGAAAATATTGGAAATTGAATTTGGAACCAAAATATATTTGTTGAGTTTTATTTGCAATTTATTTTATTAGCATAGCAAAAAGTTTATTTTTGAATACTTGCATTTTAGGCCGGATAAAAGTTCACAAGGTCATATATAAGACCATATTAATATGTGAATTTTCTGGGAATTCTTAGACTTATTTTCATTTGTCTTTTGGTGCTTTAATGCTGCTGTAAAATACGTTTAAAAAACGCAGCCCAGCAGGCCCATGCCCAGGCGCTATCTTCTTCTTCCTCTGAACGTTACAGACACATGTACGCACGCACACAGGCAGCACCCCGCCCCTCCCCTCTCCCTCGCTCCAAAACCGCTCTGAATCGGTTCACCTCGCCTCCCTCTACCTTTTCCCCTTCACTAGCGCGCCTTAATTCCCCCTCTAATGGCCATTAGAAGCCCAAGTAACAACCACCATTAACATCATAAAGTCGGCAACGCTCAGCTCATCTCCAGACCTCCCCAAGCCCTATATAAAGCACCCCTGGGAGCCCCTCTCACCCCTCGTTCGAAGCCCCCTCTTTTGGGAGCTTTTCCCCCTCCCTAGCCTCGCCAATTGCTCGCCGGAGTTCGTGAATTCCGGCGACCTCTCACCGTGCGTACAGGAAGCAATCTACAACCACAACATGTGCAAGTGGTTCAACTCATCGTCCTCTACATCGTTCCACACGCAACCTTCGCCGAAGCACACCGGAGCCACCTTCTTCCTCATCTCCGGCGACAAGTCCGGTGAGCACCCAGCCAGCGAATCACAGAGCGCCACTTGTCCCTGGCCGATTTTTTTTCTTTTTCAGGAATTTTTCCAAATTCAGATTCTTTACCAAATCTTCTTTCTTGTATATCTTTTATTCTATAGATCCGATTTAGTTGATTCTTTTTCCTACTAGTTCATAGAAATCCCATCTATCCAGAGAACCAAACGAAAAATATTTTTGAAAATTTTAAGATTTGAATTCAGACCGTATCTCGAGTTTCGTAACTCCGTTTTAGGCGATTCTTTTTGCAAATGGAAGCTCATAACATATACTCCCTCCTTCCATCTATATAGGGCCTAATGCGTTTTTTATGACCGCCTTTAACTATTGACAAGATTAATAATACATGACATGCATAATGTGAAAATTATATCATTGAAAGCTCCTTTCACACAAGAATTTAACGGTATACTTTGTGTAAGTTGCATGTCATATATTATTGCTCTAATATTTGGTCAAAGTTAGCCTCGAAAAACGCATCAGGCCCTATATAGATGGAAGGAGGGAGTACTTTCTGTTAAAAGCAAAAACATTTATTTTTGTTGCTGTAAAAATTACGTTCTGTACAGAAACTTTATTAGGTTGTTTTTGAAGTTTTCTGAAGTCCTCTCTTTGTTTTCCTTTTGATTATTTGCTTGTATGCTTATGTATGTTATTGCTTGTTTACGCTAGATCATCCGGAGTGCGAGGCTTGATACTACGAATCTTTAGAGTTCAACGATCGTCAGCAAGGCAAGTTCACACTTTAATCATAATTTTCAATACCCAGTTTTTACTATGCATTAGTTTCACCCTCAAAGATTGCATGAATAGGATAGGGAATATGCTACGTAGTTCCCGTGGTAGGAACTTATGACCTTTTGATCACATCGGGAATATTCGTTATATCATATATTGCTTAGCCATGCTCGTAGACAGGGATTGGTATGTGTGATCCATGCAAGTTGTGAGAGATAATAATTTTGGGACAACATAAGGTGGCAACTTTAATACACATCTGGGTGGATTGTTTGGGGCACCTGGAGAAACCAGTGCTTTCCCAAGGAGAATCCCGGAGTACCCGTGTGATTACCCTAGGTCCGCCACCCAGGCTTAAAGGGATCATAAGATATTTCATGCCTAGAAACTTCTGTGTGCAACCACAAGCCATTATGGGCTCTGGCATAGTTGAGTAAGTTGTGTGACCTCTTTCCGTGGTAGACTAGCTGATGTAGGGGAAAGTAGGTGTACCGGTCTACCCAGGGTTTGGAGGAAATACTTCAGAAAGGCTATGTCTCGATCTTCTGATCATGGAGGTGGTCGAGTCTTGTGGGGAAAAGTGCGCAAACATATGCAGAGTGTACAAACTAATCATGATTAGCCGTGTCCCCGGTTATGGACAATTTGAGTATCTAGAAGTGAATTATTGGTTGATCTCATCACTGTATTTAATGAAATTATTGGGCTACTAATAACTTGTGAATTTTGGGATTGAGTTGGAGGAACCTTCTCAGTAATGGCATTTTAACTTAGTAGTAATAAAAAAATTATTCCTTTGTTGTAGGGTAAAATTGGCTTTCTGCAAAAATTAAATTTAGAGCCTCCACCAGCTAAATTTGCATATAGAGATAGTTTTTTTTCATTATTATTCTATGGTGTGAAATTGCCAGCATATTCCATGTGCTGACCTACACAGCTGCAACGTCTCATGTTGCAGACTTTTCCGACGAAGTTTAAAGGTGCGATAGGTCATTGTTCTACACTCAGTTTGCCGTGGAGTTGGATGGACCCATTTACCTTCAATGCTTCCGCAATTATTTTTATTGAGATGGCCTTTGGCCATATTATTGTAATAAATACTCTTTTGAGGATGTTGATGTAATAAAGTGTGTGATTAAACTCTGTTATAATTCCTCGAGTACTGTGTGTGTCAGCATATCGATCTAGGGATGACACTTAAGCACAGAGACTTCGATCCTTTTTGGGTCCGGTCGCTACACTTCTCCTCTTTTTTTTGTTTTTTTGTTTTTTAGTTTAGATTAATTTTAGTTTTGTTTTAGATTTAGTTTAGTTTAGATTACTGTTAGTTTGGTTTTATATTTAGTTTAGTTTAGATTACTTTTAGTTTGGTCTTAGGTTTAGTTTAGTTTTAGGTTTATGTGTAGTAATGAAAAAGTCTAAGAATAATTAGAAGAAGAGGAGGAGGAGAAGAATAGCTAGGTTTAGGTGTAGTTTTTTCCTGTTTTGTTTTAGGTTAATTAGTGCTAGGTTTAGAAGAGGAAAACTGAGAAGAAGAAGAAGAATAAGAAGAGGAGGAGGAGGAGGAGGAGGTGGAGGAGGAGGAGAAAGAAGAAGAAGAAGAAGGAGAAGAGGAGGAGGAGGAGGAGGAGAAGAATAAAGCTAGAGGAGAGGAGGAGGAGGAGAAGAAGAAAGCTAGAGGAGAGGAGGAGAAGAAGAAGACCACCGACACCCCGACACCTGACACCCCGACCACCGACCCTGACACCCTGAGACCCCGACAATCGACACCCCGACCCCTGACCCCCGACACCCTGACACCACACCCCGACCCACACCCCGACCTCGACCCCGACACCCCAACCCCGACACGACACCCGACACCCTGACACCACATGCCGACTGTCGGTGTCAAAACCGGCAGATCTCGGGTAGGGGGTCCCGAACTGTGTGTCTAAGGCGGATGGTAACAGGAGGCGGGGGACACAATGTTTACCCAAGTCCGGGCCCTCTCGATGGAGGTAATACCCTACTTCCTACTTGATTGATCTTTATGATATGAGTATTACAAGAGTTGATCTACCACGAGATCGTAGAGGCTAAACCCTAGAAGCTAGCCTATGGTATGATTGTTGTTGTCCTACGGACTAAACCCTCCGGTTTATATAGACACCGGAGGGAGCTTGGGTTACACAGAGTCGGTTACAAGGGAGGAGATTTACATATCCGTATTGCCAAGCTTGCCTTCCACGCCAAGGAGAGTCCCATCCGGACACGGGTCAAAGTCATCAATCTTGTATCTTCATAGTCCAACAGTCCGGCCAAAGGATATAGTCTGGCTGTCCGAGGACCCCCTAATCCAGGACTCCCTCAGTAGCCCCTGAACCAGGCTTCAATGACGACGTGTCCGACGCGCAGATTGTCTTTGGCATTGCAAGGTTGGTTCCTCCTCCGAATTCCGAATACCTGTTGAGTAGTGTCCGGCTTCCCATAAATGTTGCACTCCTTGGCTTCCGCGCCTAATAATGGATATCCTCCACGCGTCAAGCGAATGCGAGAAGTCAGGGCATTTTTACAATTTCCACCCTAGCCATGTGGGTAAATAATCTATTAAAGAGACGAGGATTCTTAGATCTAGATCACACCATCCTCCCACAGCAAGTATCCATCGGAGCGCGCCCAGAAAAAAATCCATTCCAATATGGCCGGTCATCGCAGCTCCTCCTCTCGCTCCCGTAGCCCTAAGCCCGGCAATTGGAATAAGTGTTCCATCCCCCACAACCAATTAGTAGAGTTACAGACCCAGGGGTTTCTCCCTCCAGCGTATATGGTCCCCGTTCGAGCCGGGCTCGCCACCTATAACGGCGGGGAGCAAGCAGAGATCTTTCCCAGCCCATCCATGGGGGAGCGGGTATGCCTTGTCCCTTACTTATTAAGAGGGTTTGGATTTCCAATTCATCCGTTCCTCCGCGGGCTCCTGGAGTTCTATGGCCTACAGTTGCATAATTTCACTCCCGCCTCCATATTACACATTGCTGGCTATGTCGCCCTTTGCGAGCTGTTTCTGGGCTGCGAAGCTCATTTCGAGCTATGGAAGAGGCTATTCTTCCTCGTACCCCGTACACAGGAGGGGTCACTATACCAAGTGGGCGGAGCCGAAATATGGCACATCGCCGGGACCGAATACTTGTCCGGTACTCCGAAGAAGACATCCAAGGACTGGCCTTCGGAGTGGTTTTATATGGAGGACGTCCCCTTCCGGACCCTATTCGGATGGGCCTCCCTGAGTTCGACAACGCTCCCCTAAAGAAACGCCGCAGCTGGCTCCCCTAGAGCCCTCAGGAGGAAGATAACGGAGAAGTCCTTTACCTGATGGGCCGGATAAAAATACTGGCTCAATCAGGACTGACAATAATGCAGGGGGTACATCCACTTCAATATCGAGGGCATCCCATGTGGAACTTTAACGGAGAAGATGATGCCACCCGCTGCGGTCGTAAGGGACCGGACTCGGTTGCTGCTCTAGCAAAAATCCTGTCCGATTTATACAAGGGAGAGGAAGAGGAGTTCATCCGCATTAAGCCACGGGATGGATTCTCCATGTACAACCCTCCAAGCTGGGTGAGCTGTCACTTTTTACTCCCAACCTTCCCGCATTCTTCGTCATAAGTACTTACCTTGCCGTTTCATGGCAGGAACTGCGAAAAGCTGTAAGGGAGGTCCACAACCCGCCTCCACAACCGGAGGACCCTGACCGGGCCCTCGATCCCGGACTCGAAGAGGATCCGAACATATTTGTGGAGCTGATCGACACGACATTCTATCAATTGAGCTGCGATGATGCCATGGTGGCCATCATAGCCGACTATCCTGGGCTACTCCCTGCATCGCATGTAAGTGAAATCGAAGTCCCAACTTCCGAGAAGGATCCCCTTTTCTGCACTTTACCTACCGTACACATATGGTGTCTTACAGGGAAGGCCCTCGAGACGCCATGCCGAACCCGCAGTGACTCGCCAACAAGGGGCACCGAAGCTGGGTAGGCTAAAAAGGAAGGCGGTCAGGACCGAGACACCGTCGCAGAGGTATGTGTCGGGGGAAATCTGCCTCCACGAACACCTATGGGGACCGAGCCCCTTTCTTGGTTCGGCGGGGGGCGGAGGTCGCGCGAAGAGCGGATCGAGGCGGTGCACACAAGGGGTTTACCCAGCTTCGGGCCGCACGGATGCGTAAAACCCTACTGCTGCTTTGTGGTTTGTATTGTGTTCTTGTTGCGGGAGCGCTGAGTGCTACAGTACACTCAGGCAACTAATCAGACCGAGCGTGAGTGGTCTTCCTCCTTCCCTCCGTTGCGCATGGGGCCTCCTTTTATATGTGCAAGGGGTTACCCACAGGTGGCAACGTAGGCGGGGGCAAAACTGGAAAACGCTGTGTTGGGTACAGCTGTTTGCACAGTGCTATCATACCTAACTCTGACGGCAGGGGACAAGGGCATTAAATGCCCGTCTGGGTCGCCCAAACAGTGCAGAAAAGGGACCGTCAGGGGCGCCACCGTTTGCCACGACGGCTACCCTGTCAGCGTTGCTTCGCCACCGCATGCCCCTGGCTGCGCAGCCTCTCGCCACGTACGCCTGGAATGGCCCCACAGCGACGCGTGGGTGGATGAGCTGGAGCGCAGGCGCGGGGTGGTGACTTGCCGCGGCAAGCGCCTTGCCGCGGTTGCTGCCTTGTCGCGCCTGGGAGCTTGTCGCTCACCGATCCTTGCCGGGACGCAGGGCGCGTTGCAGCAAGTCTCTTGTTGTGCCTCGGTCGGCCTTCCCAGCAAGCTCCTCTTGCCGGGGCCTTGTGCTTCGAGCGGTCGTCCCGGCAAGCTCCTCTTGCCGGGGCCTTGCTCTCTTCGGGTGGCTTTCCCGGCAAGCTCCTCCTGCCGGGGCCTTGGCTCAAATACTTTGTTCTTGGATGGCCCGAGGAGGGACCATGGAGAGTTTTGGCGATCGCCTGGCAAGCCTTGCCGCGGGGTGCTACGACTGCCCGTGCACAAGTTCGGGGGTACTAAGGTACCCCTACTTTAGTACACCGACAGGAGCCCCCGGGCCTGGGCCATAGACGGTGCCGAGCGCTTTTGGGCCAGGCCCAAAACAGTGCACGGGCATGCGCGGCCTGGGTCACGCTGCATCTTCTTCTGCATCCACCACGTCCTCCCCGAACGGCACGCGTCGAACGCGGCATCATGGGGAGAGGCGTGCGTGATGTGGGTGGCGTGCGCGGGGCTGAGCCCCGCAGGCACGCGTCACGTAGCAGGTGATTTGTTTATTCGGAAAGGCGAAACGCCCCTCCCCTCCTTATAAGCAGGGGAAACAGGGGCAGTCCGCCCACCCGCCAGTTGCGATTCCTCGAAAATCTCCGCCACTTCCCAAGAGAAGCAGCGTTCCGCCCCTTCCGTCGCCACCAGTGCTATCGACGCCGCCAACCTCCCTCCCCGCTTCCGCCATGGCCACGAAGGGCGACAAGGGAAAAGGGAAAGCTGTGAAGTCGGCCGAGGCACAGCGACTTGAGGCGCTGCGAAAGGAGCAGGCGACCTTCCCCCTGAGCTCGAGGCGTTGGACCTGAGGGAGGAATTCTACCTCTTCTGGTCGACGGGGACGCGAGCGCATCCGTGCATGAGGGTTCTTCCCGCCGCCGCCCAGAAGGAGTATCCGACCGGGTATCCCTTCTTTCCTCTGTTCTTCTATTGCGGGCTCTGCCCGCCCTTCTCTGAATTTTTCTGCGACATCATGAACACCAACGGGTTCCACCTCCTTGATTTCACCCCCAATGCTGTCCTGACCATGGCAATTTTTGCACATCTTTGCGAAAACTTTGTCGGAGTCTTTCCAAACGTAGCCCTCTTCCGCCACTTCTTCACGCCTCGAGTAGAGAGAGGAGAGCCCCTCTCCGGCGGAATCGCCTGGATCTCAAAGTCCGGCAAGAAGGATGCTTATCTGGAGGGAGAGCTCCGCAGCAAATGGGAGGAGTGGAGAGCAGACTGGTGCCTGATCGTCGAGGAGAACCCGCAGCCATTCACTGCCGTGCGCCGAACTCCTGTGGTGCGCGGCAGGGATTGGAGCGACGTGGCTCCGGACGACGACAAGCTGCAGATTGCCGTTACCCGGATCTTGCGGCTTAGGCGTGCCGGGCTCACAGTTGGCGCCGTTGGCGCAGATTTCCTCCGCCGCCGCATCGCTCCCCTGCAGGAGAAAGGGAGACCCGCCTGGGATTTCCAGAATGCGGCGGACATCATGAGGCTGCGCCCTGGACTCAACTTCAATTTCACCGTCTTGGAGCTTGACGGGACGCTCAGGGAGCTGTTCAAGCACGACCCCGATCACCCCGAATGGTCCAGGCTGCCGCGAGGCATCGTCCCGTTGTGCAACAATTCGTCGCTCAGCCGCATCCTTGCAATGATGCCGCTGTGCGACTCGCACGGGATCGACCCCACTTGGCAGGAGCCCGCTGGCGATGTCGTGCGGGCGTTCTTTGACGACTTGGTGGAGGTGCCGGTCGACCCCGACGAGCAGAAGGGCCTCACCCGGGACACCACCGACGAGGAGTTGGCGTGCATCGCCTCCAGGATGGAAGAGGCGGCGGCAGCCGCGGCCGCGGGCCAATTTGGCTTCACATTGGCGGAGGCCGACGCAGCGGAGGCGGAAAGCCTTGCCGATCGAGCGGAGTTTGTCGGCGAGGAAGAGCCTGCCGGGCATGGCGTCGAGGCGGACAAGCCCACCGACGACACGAGCGGCTTGCCGGAGGTTGACGCCTCTTCCTCCCGACCTTCGGGCAGCTCGTCGCGAGCGGAGCCCCCGGCTCAACCACGGAGGCGCCTCCGCAAGGCTAGGGAGGTGGTACGGCAAGCGAGCCAACAACCGCAGCGCCGCGTGACACGCTCCGCTATGGCAGCAGGAGCGGGGTCTCCGTGGGCCGCGGCCTCTGCTCCTGCCGCCCGTCGCGCCACGACGGCAGCCGGGGCAAGGCCATCTCAGGCTAGCGCCACCACTGCCTCCGCCAAGTGGCCGAGGGAGCCTACTCCTCCGCCTCCTCGTGCCAGAAGCGGGCCAGTCTTCGACTTCTCCGCGCTTAGCTCCAACGAGGAAGAGGGAGAGGAGTAAGATCCCTGATGTACTTGTATTTCTTTGATTCTTGCATTTGTGTCTCGCATCTCATTTGCTTTCCTCTGAATTTGCTCCTTTTCAGGACTCTGGCTCAGAGGGCGGCAAAGAGAGCCAAGGTCCCGGTGGTCATCCTTGACGACGAGCCCACCGTGACGGCAGAGGGTGCGCCTGAGACGACCTTGTCGGACCCGCCAACTAATCCTCAGAGCAGCCCCCAGCGCAGCCCCCAGCGTAAGCATATGATTTGCTTCCTGCCGTTGGGCGCGCCCGGGTACTCTTCGTTTTTTTGATATCTGTCTGTTGATTTGCGTAGGAGCAGAGCAGCCCCACCAGGAGCGTCCGGAGACCGCCCCCAATGCGCCACCTGCTACAACTACACCGCCAAGGGAGAGTTCCCCGGCAAGGGAGGAATCCCCGGCAAGGGAGCAGTCTCCGGCAAGGGAGCAGTCTCCGGCAAGGGAACGGTCTCCGGCGAGGGAGCGGTCCCCGGCAAGGGAGCAGTCCCCGGCGAGGGAGCAGTCCCCGGTGAGGGACAGCACCGGCGACCCCTTGTCGACGGAGATCGTGACTGCAGACCCTGGCGCAGGTAACTTTCTTGCCTCGAAACTCCCCTGGGGTTCTTCTTCTTTGGATAGTTGCTTGATTTCTCTCCCTCTTTCGGCCTTCAGACCCGTCCGCCGCGGACCCAATGGAGACCGAGGTCGTCATCGAGGAGGAGGCGCGCGGCCATACCGACGACGTGTCCGCCACCGGAGAGACGGATGGTGCTAAAGATCTGGCCGGCGAAGAGGCCGCCAAGGCTGCCACAGCAGCCGCGGGCGAGGGGGCCGGCGATCGTACTGACGGCCCTGGGGCCGCAGGAGCGCCAAGCGCTGCGCCGACCGCCGATCCCGCCTCCGCAGCAGCGTCGGGCCCCGAGGAGCACCAGCCAGGCGTCTACCTGAAGGCCGGCGATGATATCTGTTGGAAATATGCCCTAGAGGCAATAATAAAAGCATTATTATTATATTTCCTTATTCATGATAATTGTCTTTATTCGTGCTATAATTGTGTTATTCGGAAATCGTAATACATGTGTGAATAACAGACAACAACATGTCCCTAGTAAGCCTCTAGTTGACTAGCTCGTTGATCGATAGATAGTCATGGTTTCCTGACTATGGACATTGGATGTCATTGATAACGAGATCACATCATTAGGAGAATGATGTGATGGACAAGACCCAATCCTAAACATAGCATAAGATCGCATAGTTCGTTTGCTGGAGTTTTCCAATGTCAAGTATCCTTTCCTTAGACCATGAGATAGTGTAACTCCCGGATACTGTAGGAGTGCTTTGGGTGTGCCAAACGTCACAACGTAACTGGGTGACTATAAAGGTATACTACGGGTATCTCTGAAAGTGTCTGTTGGGTTGACATGGATCGAGACTGGGATTTGTCACTCCGCTTGACGGAGAGGTATCACCGGGCCCTCTCGGTAATGCATCATCATAATGAGCTCAATGTGATCAAAGTTTTTGATCACGGGATCATGCATTACGGTACGAGAAAAGTGACTTGCCGGTAACGAGATTGAACGAGGTATTGGGATACCGACGATCGAATCTCGGGCAAGTAAAATACCGATTGACAAAGGGAATCATATACGGGATTAATTGAATCCTCGACATCGTGGTTCATCCGATGAGATCATCGTGGAGCATGTGGGAGCCAACATGGGTATCCAGATCCCGCTGTTGGTTATTGCCCGAGAGCCGTCTCGGTCATGTCTGCATGTCTCCCGAACCCGTAGGGTCTACACACTTAAGGTTCGGTGACGCTAGGGTTGTGAAGATATGTATATGCAGTAACCCGAATGTTGTTCGGAGTCCCGGATGAGATCCCGGACGTCATGAAGAGTTTCGGAATGGTCCGGAGGTAAAGAATTATATATGGGAAGTGCTGTTTTGACCATCGGGACAAGTTTTGGGGTTATCGGTATTGTACCGGGACCACCGGAGGGTCCCGCGGGTCCACCGGGTGGGGCCACCTGCCTCGGGGGGGCACATGGGCTCTAGGGGGTGCGCCTTGGCCTACATGGGCCAAGGGTAACCAGCCCCAAGGGGCCCATGCGCCTAGGGTTACAAAGGGAAGGAGTCCCACAAGGGGAAGGCACCTCCTAGGTGCCTTGGGGGGGGGGGGGGGGAGGGAAACCTCCCCTTGGCCGCCGCCCCAAGGAGATTGGATCTCCTAGGGACGGCGCCCCCCCTTGGCACTCCTATATAAAGGGGGGAGGGGAGGGGGCAGCCGCAACCCTGGTCATTGGCGCCTCCCTCTCCCTCCCCAACACCTCCTCCTCCTCCGTTGAGCACGGCGAAGCCCTGCCGGAGTACTGTAGTTCCACCATCACCACTCCGTCGTGCTGCTGCTGGAGCCTTCTTCCCCAACCTCTCCTTTGCCTTGCTGGATCAAGAAGAAGGAGACATTACGCTGACCGTACGTGTGTTGAACGCGGAGGTGCCGTGCTTTCGGTGCTAGGATCTCCGGTGATTTGGATCACGGTGTGTACGACTACTTCATCCTCGTTCGTTGAACGCTTCCGCTCGCGATCTACAAAGTGGTATGTAGATGCAATCTCTCTCTCTCTCCCATGACTCGTTGCTAGATGAACTCATAGATGGATCTTGGTGAAACCGTGAAAAAAATTTAATTTTCTGCAACGTTCCCCAACAGTGGCATCATGAGCTAGGTCTATGCGTAGTTCTCTATTGCACGAGTAGAACACAATTTGTTGTGGGCGTAGATGTTGTCAACTTTCTTGCCGCTACTAGTCTTATCTTGCTTCAGCGATATTGTGGGATGAAGCGGCCCGGACCAACCTTACACGTACGCTTACGTGAGACCGGTTCCACCGACTAACATGCACTAGTTGCATAAGGTGGCTGGCGGGTGTCTGTCTCTCCCACTTTAGTTGGAGCAGATTCGATGAAAAGGGTCCTTATGAAGGGTAAATAGAAGTTGACAAATCACGTTGTGGCTTTTACGTAGGTAAGAAAACGTTCTTGCTAGAACCCTAATTCAGCCACGTAAAACTTGCAACAACAATTAGAGGACGCCTAACTTGTTTTTGCAGCAAGTGCTTTATGACATGATATGGCCAAAGTTGTGATGAATGATGAATGATCTATATGTGATGTATGAGATGTTCATACTATTGTAATAGGAATCACGACTTGCATGTCGATGAGTATGACAACCGGCAGGAGCCATAGGAGTTGTCTTTATTTTTTGTATGACCTGCGTGTCATTGAGAAACGCCATGTAAATTACTTTACTTTATTGCTAAACGCGTTAGCCATAGTAGTAGAAGTAATAGTTGGCGAGCAACTTCATGGAGACACGATGATGGAGATCATGGTGTCAAGCCGGTGACAAGATGATCATGGAGCCCCAAGATGGAGATCAAAGGAGCGATGTGATATTGGCCATATCATGTCACGTTTATTACTTGATTGCATGTGATGTTTATCATGTTTTGCATCTTGTTTACTTAGAACGACGGTAGTAAATAAGATGATCCCTCATAATAATTTCAAGAAAGTGTTCCCCCTAACTGTGCACCGTTGCGACAGTTCGTTGTTTCGAAGCACCACGTGATGATCGGGTGTGATAGATTCTAACGTTCACATACAACGGGTGTAAGACAGATTTACACACGCAAAACACTTAGGTTGACTTGACGAGCCTAGCATGTACAGACATGGCCTCGGAACATAGAAGACCGAAAGGTCGAGCATGAGTCGTATAGAAGATACGATCAACATGAAAGATGTTCACCGATGTTGACTAGTCCGTCTCACGTGATGATCGGACACGGCCTAGTTGACTCGGATCATGTAATACTTAGATGACTAGAAGAGGGATGTCTATCTAAGTGGGAGTTCATTAAATAATTTGATTAAATGAGCTTTATTATCATGAACTTAGTCTAAAAATCTTACAATATGTCTTGTAGATCAAATGGCCAACGTAGTCCTCAACTTCAACGCGTTCCTAGAGAAAACCAAGCTAAAAGACGATGGCAGCAACTATACGGACTGGGTCCGGAACCTGAGGATCATCCTCATAGCTACCAAGAAAGATTATGTCCTACGAGCACCGCTGGGTGACGCACCTATTCTCCCTGCAGAACAAGACGTTATGAACGCTTGGCAGTCACGCTGCGATGATTACTCCCTCGTTCAGTGCGGCATACTTTACAGCTTAGAGCCGGGGCTCCAAAAGCGTTTTGAGAGACATGGAGCATATGAGATGTTCGAAGAGCTGAAAATGGTTTTCCAAGCTCATGCCCGGGTCGAGAGATATGAAGTCTCCGACAAATTCTTTAGCTGTAAGATGGAGGAAAATAGCTCTGTCAGTGAACACATACTCAAAATGTCTGGGTTGCACAACCGCTTGACTCAACTGAAAGTTAATCTCCCGGATGAAGCGGTCATTGACAGAATCCTCTATTCGCTTCCACCTAGCTACAAGACCTTTGTGACGAACTACAATATGCAGGGGATGGTAAAGACCATTCCTGAGGTATATGCTATGCTGAAATCAGCAGAGGTAGAAATAAAGAAGGAGCATCAAGTGTTGATGGTGAATAAAACCACTAAGTTCAAGAAGGGCAAGGGTAAAAAGAACTTCAAGAAGGACGGCAAGGAAGTTGCCGCACCTGGTAAGCAAGTTGCCGGGAAGAAGCCAAAGAATGGACCCAAGCCCGAGACTGAGTGTTTTTATTGCAAGGGAAGTGGTCACTGGAAGCGGAACTGCCCCAAATACTTAGCGGACAAGAAGGCCGGCAAAACAAAAGGTATATGTGATATACATGTAATTGATGTGTACCTTACCAGTACTCGTAGTAGCTCTTGGGTATTTGATACCGGTGCAGTTGCTCACATTTGTAACTCAAAACAGGAGCTGCGGAATAAACGGAGACTGGCGAAGGACGAGGTGACGATGCGCGTCGGGAATGGTTCCAAGGTCGATGTGATCGCCGTCGGCACGCTACCTCTAAATTTACCTACGGGATTAGTTTTAAACCTCAATAATTGTTATTTAGTGCCAAGTTTGAGCATGAACATTGTATCTGGATCTCGTTTAATTCGAGATGGCTACTCATTTAAATCCGAGAATAATGGTTGTTCTATTTATATGAGAGATATGTTTTATGGTCATGCTCCGATGGTTAATGGTTTATTCATAATGAATCTCGTACGTGATGATACACATATTCATAGTGTGAATACCAAAAGAGTTAAAGTTGATAACAATAGTCCCACATATTTGTGGCACTGCCGCCTTGGTCACATAGGTGTCAAATGCATGAAGAAGCTCCATGCAGATGGACTTTTAGAGTCTCTTGATTATGAATCATTTGACATGTGCGAACCATGCCTCATGGGTAAAATGACCAAGACTCCGTTCTCAGGAACAATGGAGCGAGCAACCAACTTATTGGAAATCATACATACCGATGTGTGCGGTCCAATGAGTGTTGAGGCTCGCGGTGGCTATCGTTATGTTCTCACCCTCACTGATGACTTGAGTAGATATGGGTATATCTATTTAATGAAACACAAGTCTGAGACCTTTGAAAAGTTCAAGGAAATTCAGAGTGAGGTTGAAAATCAACGTGACAGAAAAATCAAGTTTTTACGATCAGATCGTGGAGGAGAATACTTGAGTCACGAATTTGGCACGCACTTAAGAAAATGTGGAATAGTTTCACAACTCACGCCGCCTGGAACACCTCAGCGTAATGGTGTGTCCGAACGTCGTAATCGCACTCTATTAGACATGGTACGATCTATGATGTCTCTTACCGATTTACCGCTATCTTTTTGGGGCTATGCTTTAGAGACTGCCGCATTCACTTTAAATAGGGCTCCGTCGAAATCCGTTGAGACGACACCGTATGAATTATGGGTTGGGAACAAAACCTAAGCTATCATTTCTAAAAGTTTGGGGATGCGATGCTTATGTCAAGAAACTTCAACCTGAAAAGCTCGAACCCAAGTCGGAAAAATGCGTCTTCATAGGATACCCTAAAGAAACTGTTGGGTATACCTTCTACCTCAGATCCGAAGGCAAGATCTTTGTTGCCAAGAATGGATCCTTTCTAGAGAAAGAGTTTCTCTCGAAAGAAGTAAGTGGGAGGAAAGTAGAACTTGATGAAGTGTTACCTCTTGAACTGGAAAATGGCGAAACTCAAGAAAACGTTTCTGAGGTGCCTGCACCGACTAGAGAGGAAATTAATGATGATGATCAAGATTCTTCTAATCAAGCTCCTACTGAAATTCGAAGGTCCACAAGGACACGTTCCGCACCAGAGTGGTACGGCAACCCTGTCTTGGAAATCATGTTGTTAGACAACGGTGAGCCTTCGAACTATGTGGAAGCAATGGCGGGCCCGGATTCCAACAAATGGCTAGAAGCCATGAAATCCGAGATAGGATCCATGTATGAAAACAAAGTATGGACTTTGACTGACTTGCCCGTTGAGCGGCAAGCCATAGAAAATAAATGGATCTTTAAGAAGAAGACAGACGCGGATGGTAATGTGACTATCTATAAAGCTCGGCTTGTCGCTAAGGGTTATCGACAAGTTCAAGGGGTTTACTACGATGAGACTTTCTCACCGGTAGCGAAGCTAAAGTCCGTCCGAATCATGTTAGCAATTGCCGCATTCTACAATTATGAAATATGGCAAATGGACGTCAAAACGACATTCCTTAATGGTTTCCTTAAGGAAGAATTGTATATGATGCAGCCGGAAGGTTTTGTCGATCCTAAGAATGCTGACAAAGTGTGCAAGCTCCAACGCTCGATTTATGGGCTGGTGCAAGCATCTCGGAGTTAGAACATTCACTTTGATGAGATGATCAAAGCGTTTGGGTTTACGCAGACCTATGGAGAAGCCTGCGTTTACAAGAAAGTGAGTGGGAGCGCTGTAGCATTTCTCATATTATATGTAGACGACATACTTTTGATGGGAAATGATATAGAACTCTTGGACAGCATTAAGGCCTACTTGAATAAGAGTTTTTCAATGAAGGACCTTGGAGAAGCTGCTTATATATTAGGCATCAAGATCTATAGAGATAGATCGAGACGCCTCATAGGTCTTTCACAAAGCACATACCTTGATAAAATATTGAAGAAGTTCAATATGGATCAATCTAAGAAAGGGTTCTTACCTGTGTTACAAGGTGTGAAATTGAGCTCAGCTCAATGTCCGACCACGGCAGAAGATATAGAAGAGATGAGTGTCATCCCCTATGCCTCAGCCATAGGTTCTATTATGTATGCCATGCTGTGTACCAGAACTGATGTAAACCTTGCTGTAAGTTTGGTAGGAAGGTACCAAAGTAATCCCGGCAAGGAACACTGGACAGCGGTCAAGAATATCCTGAAGTACCTGAAAAGGACTAAGGAAATGTTTCTCGTTTATGGAGGTGACGAAGAGCTCGTCGTAAAAGGTTACGTCGACGCTAGCTTCGACACAGATCTGGATGACTCTAAGTCACAAACCGGATACGTGTATATTTTGAATGGTGGGGCAGTAAGCTGGTGCAGTTGCAAGAAAAGCGTCGTGGCGGGATCTACATGTGAAGCGGAGTACATGGCAGCCTCGAAGGCAGCACATGAAGCAATTTGGGTGAAGGAGTTCATCACTGACCTCGGAGTCATACCCAATGCGTCGGGGCCAATCAAACTCTTCTGTGACAACACTGGAGCTATTGCACTTGCAAAGGAGCCCAGGTTTCACAAGAAGACCAGGCACATCAAGCGTTGCTTCAACTCCATTCGTGAAAATGTTCAAGATGGAGACATAGAAATTTGTAAAGTGCACACGGATCTGAATTTCGCAGATCCGTTGACTAAACCACTCCCTAAGGCAAAACATGATCAGCACCAGAACTCTATGGGTGTTCGATTCATCACAATGTAACTAGATTATTGACTCTAGTGCAAGTGGGAGACTGTTGGAAATATGCCCTAGAGGCAATAATAAAAGCATTATTATTATATTTCCTTATTCATGATAATTGTCTTTATTCGTGCTATAATCGTGTTATCCGGAAATCGTAATACATGTGTGAATAACAGACAACAACATGTCCCTAGTAAGCCTCTAGTTGACTAGCTCGTTGATCGATAGATAGTCATGGTTTCCTGACTATGGACATTGGATGTCATTGATAACGAGATCACATCATTAGGAGAATGATGTGATGGACAAGACCCAATCCTAAACATAGCATAAGATCGCATAGTTCGTTTGCTAGAGTTTTCCAATGTCAAGTATCCTTTCCTTAGACCATGAGATCGTGTAACTCCCGGATACCGTAGGATTGCTTTGGGTGTGCCAAACATCACAACGTAACTGGGTGACTATAAAGGTATACTTCGGGTATCTTTGAAAGTGTCTGTTGGGTTGACATGGATCGAGACTGGGATTTGTCACTCCGCTTGATGGAGAGGTATCACCGGGCCCTCTTGGTAATGCATCATCATAATGAGCTCAATGTGATCAAAGTGTTTGATCACGGGATCATGCATTACGGTACGAGAAAAGTGACTTGCCGGTAACGAGATCGAACGAGGTATTGGGATACCGACGATCGAATCTCGGGCAAGTAAAATACCGATTGACAAAGGGAATCGTATACGGGATTAATTGAATCCTCGACATCGTGGTTCATCCGATGAGATCATCATGGAGCATGTGGGAGCCAACATGGGTATCCAGATCCCGCTATTGGTTATTGCCCGAGAGCCGTCTCGGTCATGTCGGCATGTCTCCCGAACCCGTAGGGTCTACACACTTAAGGTTCGGTGACGCTAGGGTTGTGAAGATATGAATATGCAGTAACCCGAATGTTGTTCGGAGTCCCGGATGAGATCCCGGACGTCACGAGGAGTTTCGGAATGGTTCGGAGGTAAAGAATTATATATAGGAAGTGTTGTTTTGACCATCGGGACAAGTTTCGGGGTTATCGGTATTGTACCGGGACCACCGGAGGGTCCCGGGGGTCCACCGGGTGGGGCCACCTGCCTCGGGGGGGGGGGCACATGGGCTCTAGGGGGTGCGCCTTGGCCTACATGGGCCAAGGGGAACTAGCCCCAAGGGGCCCATGCGCCTAGGGTTACAAAGGGAAGGAGTCCCACAAGGGGAAGGCACCTCCTAGGTGCCTTGGGGGGGAGGGAAACCTCCCCTTGGCCGCCGCCTCAAGGAGATTGGATCTCCTAGGGCCGGCGCCCCCCTTGGCACTCCTATATAAAGGGGGGAGGGGAGGGGGCAGCCGTAACCCTGGTCATTGGCGCCTCCCTCTCCCTCCCCAACACCTCCTCCTCCTCCGTTGAGCACGGCGAAGCCCTGCCGGAGTACTGTAGTTCCACCATCACCACGCCGTCGTGCTGCTGCTGGAGCCTTCTTCCCCAACCTCTCCTTTGCCTTGCTGGATCAAGAAGAAGGAGACGTTACGCTGACCGTACGTGTGTTGAACGCGGAGGTGCCGTGCTTTCGGTGCTAGGATCTCCGGTGATTTGGATCACGGTGTGTACGACTACTTCATCCCCGTTCGTTGAACGCTTCCGCTCGCGATCTACAAAGTGGTATGTAGATGCAATCTCTCTCTCCCATGACTCGTTGCTAGATGAACTCATAGATGGATCTTGGTGAAACCATAGGAAAAATTTTAATTTTCTGCAACGTTCCCCAACAATATCTTCATCAAGCTCCCCTGGGAGTCGACTTCCAGGGCGCCGGTCGAGGGGGAGACCTTGGATGGAGAGGTTCTCGCCTCCGCCGGGCTGACGCTGGTTGATGCGCCAAGCAGCAGCGGCGGCGAGCCTGAGGAGGAGCGGCTGCTCCGGAAGCTGGTGTCACTCTATCGCGCACGACAAGCCCAGGTGGAACGCTGGGAAGCGCTTGTCGCGAAGGCGGGAGCAGACATGGAGAAGCGCGCCGGGGAGCTCCGGGAGCTCAACCAGGAGGCCCTCCGTTCCTTGGCGGAGGAGCGAAGGCAGCTCGACGAGGCGCGGACGGCCTTCATCCTCGAGAAGGGAGAAGCCGAAGAGCAGCAAAGGCTTGCCTCCGCGGGGCTATCTGCGCGGGAGGGCGAGCTGGTGCAGCAGAAAGCCAGCCTCGCCAGCCACAAGGAGGAGGTCGCCGCGCACGAGCAAGCGCTTGGCGGATCCCTCAAGGAAGCGCAAGATGCTGCCGCGTCCGCCGAGGCCGCCAAGAAGGCGCTGGAGGCAAAGGTGGCGCAGCTCGACACTGATCTCAAGGCGAGCGGTGAGGAGCTCGCCGCGCTCAAACAGGAGCACGAGAAGGGTGCCCACACCCTCGGCGAGCTGCAGGGCCGCTTCGCCGAGAAGATCAAGGAGCTTGACGCCGCCAAGGACTCCAATGCCGATCTCGAGATGAAGCTGGCCACCTTGACCAAGGCGCTGGAGAGCGCCAAGGAGCGGGAGACAACCTTGCAGAAGGAGGTCGCGGACAACGAGGCGCTGCTGAAAAGCGCCACAGTTACCCAGAACAACTTCAGGGCAACGGTGGAGCAGTGGACTGAGGGTCTCGTGGACATCGCCGCCGCCATCGACAAGGAGCTGACGCTGCTGGGGATGGAGGGTCACAAGTATCCCTCTGGCAAAAGCGTCCCACCCAGCGCCAAGCTCACTTCGTTCTTCAAAGGCGTGGCGGCGGCCCTTCAGCATCTCCGGAACGCGATCCCAGAGAAGCTGGCCGGCGAGACGCGCGATGCCATCGCCGGAGCCCTCGAGAAGGTGCTGGTGAAGATCGCCTTCCGCAACCCAGGCCTCAAGCTCACCAACGTCCTCAGATCCCTGCCGGCAGACGCTAACCTCGAGGAGATCAGGGCCCTCATCGCGCCCATTGTGGAAAGGGTGGCCGGGATCAAGAGGATCGAGGGCGACCGCGTGGATTAGGTCGCCTGCCCTTTTCTTTTCTTGCCGCCGCTGGCCGAGTTATGGAAACAATTCATTAGGGTTGCGACAAGCTATCTTGTAATATAACTTTATCTTAGGTAGTGAATGCACTGTTACTTCCTCTATTTGATTCCCTCCTTTGTATGTTATTGCCCTATGCTTTTAGGGAACTTGCCGGCGTAGGCACACTTGCTGAGTGCGGGACATCAGCAGCCTGCTGGCGGTGCCGTTGCCAGCAAGAAACCTTGTCGTGACTAGCCGCGGTTCTCTTAAGTTGTTGAGCAGGCTCGAAGCGAAATAAGGGCGCGACTGCAGTCACGACACGCTCAAGTCGCTGAGCGAGCTCGAAACAAAGTAAGGGCGCGAGTCTGGTCGCAGCATACTTAAATCGTTGAGCGGACTCGAAACGAAGTAAGGGTGCGACTAGCCACGAGCTGGTTCCTCCGCGCACAGGTTTTCCATACAAAGTACGGTCGTTCGAGGAAGATAACCTTAAAATTTAAAAACTCGATTGCTCAAACTTTGGCAACTTAGCTTTTCCGTGGCTCGCTGCCTGGCAAGGTCGCTTTTTGGCAAGGCGAAACATGGGGCTCGCCATCGCTTACCGGGGGTCAGTGCTGCACAGAGTGTCAGATAATGCTTGCAAAGAATAAAGAGCATGAGATCGACAAGATGCGCGGAGCACATGAACTCAATCTGTGCACAGGGTCTGCGCCTGGCTCTGTACAAAGGATCACATGCAACAGCAGCAAGACTTTGTACAAAAGGGTGGTTGCCGGACGGGGTCCGACAACCGCGCCTTACGGGCGAAACTTACGAAGATGCCCAACGTTCCAGGAGTTGCTCACCGGAGTGGTATCTTCGGTCTCAAGGTGGACAGCGCCAGGCCTAGCGACTTGTTTCACCAGGTAAGGGCCTTCCCACTTCCTCGAAACTTCTAGCACTAACTTTGCGGCTATAAAAGCAGCGCAAAGCTTGCTGGTAGCGAGCAGCTCGCGCAGCGGCCTGAAGACGGTCCTCCTCGAGGAGCAGCGCGTCATCTAGTCGCAGCTGCTCTTGCTCGAGCTCAGCGTGAGCGAGCACTCGAGGTGGCCCGTATGCGAGATCCGTGGGGCTAACTGCCTCCGCTCCATGGAATAGAGCGAAAGGTTGCCTGGTCATACCAGGGCTTACCTGCGTCGAGAGGTGTCGGCGTATGTTCGGATGCCGTGGCACCATGAGCTGGCTCGGCGACGCCCGTTCCGCCGCCGGTGCCGTCCCCACCACCCGTTTGCTCCAAGGGCGGTGGGTTCGACACAGACGGACCAGCCACCTCCGGAGCCTTCTTCTTCGGTGGAATGTTGATAAAGATGATGGAGATCTAGCCTGTGCAGACGCCGGATCAGGTTCGCACAATCTCGACGCCCCCTACCTGGCGCGCCAAAGATGTCGGGGGAAATCTGCCTCCACGAACACCTATGGGGACCGAGCCCCTTTCTTGGTTCGGCGGGGGGCGGAGGTCGCGCGAAGAGCGGATCGAGGCGGTGCACACAAGGGGTTTACCCAGCTTCGGTCTGCACGGATGCGTAAAACCCGACTGCTGCTTTGTGCTTTGTATTGTGTTCTTGTTGCGGGAGCGCTGAGTGCTACAGTACACTCAGGCAACTAATCAGACCGAGCGTGAGTGGTCTTCCTCCTTCCCTCCGTTGCGCATGGGGCCTCCTTTTATATGTGCAAGGGGTTACCCACAGGTGGCAACGTAGGCGGGGGCAAAACTGGAAAACGCTGTGTTGGGTACAGCTGTTTGCACAGTGCTATCATACCTAACTCTCACGGCAGGGGACAAGGGCATTAAATGCCCGTCTGGGTCGCCCAAACAGTGCAGAAAAGGGACCGTCAGGGGCGCCACCGTTTGCCACGACGGCTACCCTGTCAGCGTTGCTTCGCCACCGCATGCCCCTGGCTGCGCAGCCTCTCGCCACGTACGCCTGGAATGGCCCCACAGCGACGCGTGGGTGGATGAGCTGGAGCGCAGGCGCTGGGTGGTGACTTGCCGCGGCAAGCGCCTTGCCGTGGTTGATGCCTTGTCGCGCCCGGGAGCTTGTCGCTCACCGGTCCTTGCCGGGACGCAGGGCGCGTCGCAGCAAGTCTCTTGTTGTGCCTCGGTCGGCCTTCCCGGCAAGCTCCTCTTGCCGGGGCCTTGTGCTTCGAGCGGTCGTCCCGGCAAGCTCCTCTTGCCAGGGCCTTGCTCTCTTTGGGTGGCCTTCCCGGCAAGCTCCTCCTGCCAGGGCCTTGGCTCAAATACTTTGTTCTTGGATGGCCCGAGGAGGGACCATGGAGAGTTTTGGCGATCGCCTGGCAAGCCTTGCCGCGGGGTGCTACGACTGCCCGTGCACAAGTTCGGGGGTACTAAGGTACCCCTACTTTAGTACACCGACAGTATGATACAAAACCTCGCTCCGTGGTTGCCGTCTTTTTAAATATAATAACGTCCATGTTTCCTAGTAGGAAAAACGCTCGCCGGACTATACCCGGAGAGGTTGCCGATCACGCCTCCACCAGTCGGGCTCCAGGGCCGGACATAGAGGCAGAAGCTAACAACGGGCGAACGCCGGATGTTCCTCCTATAGAGGATGCGGATAGGCTATCCACTACAAATTCCGAAGTGGAGAGCGCTATGAATCATAGGCGTCGCCGGGCCGTACTCCGTGACGCTTGTTTCTCCCAAGAGGAGTTTGATGCCTTCAACTCAGGAGACGTGTACATCCGTGCTGCTCAAAATGGTCTTGCCAGAGCCATGGTCCAGTATGTAAAGGATATACTGGTAAGAAAATCTAATAATTATATATATCAGTAGCCCCTGAGACTTGAAACAGTTGACACAACTGATTTAAGGATCATTATTTGTGCAGGTTCTTATAGATAAGAATACCCAATTGTCTCAAGAGTTGGAAGAGTGCAAAGCCCAGCTACGGGCCGCAGTTGCCGCCCTGAAGGAGTCCGAGAAGGCCCCCTCTGGTAACACTTGTCTCTATTTCAAAGAATGACAGGTACCAGATAGTATGCGGCATGCATGCAAATCTAACAATAGATTCTACAGATGACTCCGGAGTGAATCCGGAGGTCGTGATAGGGAATGAGCCGCATGCCCAACGATAGCTAAAGGCTGGTGAGCGCGTGCTTAAAAATGTTAGGCAGGAGAAAAACAATCTCCAAGATGCCAATATCCAGCTAGGCGTGGAACTGAAGGATGTTCGGGCCCAGCTTGCTGACTCCGTAAAGGAGAATAAGAGGCTTCGACGCGGCATTTTCAGTAAGTGCTTGAACGAACTTTGAAAGAGTTCGGCGAAGAAACCGGCCAGCAGACTTATATCTGCAGGTATGCTGACGGGTCGTCCTGAGGAGGAGATGCCAGGGTCTGCGGGTGATCTTCTACTAGAACTCTCACAACTGCACGAACAAGTTCGGCAGGTGATGCAGGGTATTACCCAATCCTTGTGGTCATCTGTCTCTCTGCCAGGAGGCATGGGGGAGCTTGTAGAGAAGCTCAAGGGAGCGCGGCGGCGCTTCCGATTATGGAAGATATCAGCCTGCTGACAAGGTGCGAGGGAAGCCTGGGCCATGGTGAAGACGCGGTATACCAAGGCTGACCCCAACCACATGGCCGAGGTCGGACCCGTGGGGCCTGACGGGAAGGAGATCCCCGTCAGTTTGGTGTATGACCAAGTAGAATTAGCCGCAAAGTATTCCCAACAGGATTACAGGCTAGACAGCCTGTTGGATGGTATAGAAGAAGAATTTAGTCAGTCTAAGTGATTATGTACTTCAAGTGACATGTACTGTCCCTAGCCGGATTGTAAATCATTTGTCATGGCAGACCTTTTCGCTTCAACCTCTGGACCCGACAGTCCGGAGAGTATCCGAATACCCGCTCAGTTATGTAAAAACCGGGGTATGCGTGGAAACCAGGCGTAGGGGTCATAAGTGCTTGAACAGACAAGTACCCAACTAGCTATGTTATATTACATGGATAGTAAGAAACATCTTCCAGGGAGAATAGTTCCGCTAAAGGGTTCCTTTCCCTGGGTACGCATGCCCTAATGTGCATGTCCGAACTACGAAAAGAGACACATGCTATAAACATCTGGGGGCATGTATTAAAATAAATAAAAGTCATCTTTTGTTCACCGACCGAGTATTCCCTTAAGAACACTAGCTTCCGGCTTCACCCAGTCTGAGGTACACACCCGGCTGACCCAGCAGTAACAATCGCAGAGGTGCTCCCCTTACGCCCTAGCCGAATTAACGGGAACGTAGGGCATAAACACAAGAGCTAGGCAACCCAGCTTGGCCAAAACTTAAGTCATATCGATGCATATAATGGCAAAAAAGGTACATGTGGAAGAATAACACATGTGTGGGGCATAGAGCCCGGAGAATAGTTATATTAAGCTTCTGTATGAGAAGCCCCCAGGTATAATGAGCGTGGTTAGCGCGTCAAGATTGTGTAGTCAGGACACAATTGAGCCTTTTAAGGCCTCGAAGAAAAAGTAAAAAGGAAAGAGATAAAAGACAGATAACGGATATGTAAAAAATTGACGGAGGTAAGGAGACGAACATAGAGTCCGGCACTAGGCGTAGAACCTTTGGAGTCTGGCTGCGTTCCATGGGTTTGGCTCAAGTCGATTATCCGATGCATCCCGCAGACGGTACGCTCCACTGGTCAGAACTTGGTCAATAATGAAGGGACCTTCCCATTTGGGCTTGAGCTTGTTCTTTTTCTTCTCCGGTAGGCGTAGAATGAGTTCGCCAACATTATAGGTTTTGGCCCATACTTCTCTGCTTTGATACCTTCGAGCCTGTTGCTGATAGAATGCGGTACAGGCTTTTGCCACGTCATGCTCCTCCTCCAAGGCGTCCAAACTGTCCTGTCGATCGAGCTTGGCCTCTTTTTCCTCGTACATGTGCACTCGAGGTGAGTCATGAATTATGTCGCAGGGCAGTACCGCCTCTGTGCCGTACACCATAAAAAACGGTGTGTATCCGATAGTGCGATTCGGCGTGGTCCACAGCCCCCATAGTACAGAGTCGAGCTCCTCTACCCAGTGCATGTTTGATTCCTTTAAGGACCGCACTAATCTGGGTTTAATGTCGCTCATGATAAGACCATTTTCTCGCTCGACTTGACCGTTAGTTTGCGGGTGATAGACAGAAGCATAATCGAGCTTGATGCCCATGTTGCTGCACCAAAGTTTTACCTCGTTGGCTGTAAAGTTCGAGCCGTTATCGGTGATGATGCTGTGGGGGACGCCATAACGGTGTACAACCCCAGATATGAAGTCTATCACTGGTCTGGATTCAGCCATTTTGACTGGTTTGGCTTCTATCCATTTGGTGAATTTGTCCACCATGACCAATAGGTATTTTTTCTTATGGGTTCCCTCTTTGAGGGGTCCGACCATATCAAGCCCCCAGACGGCAAAGGGCCAAGTAATGGGGATTGTTTGGAGAGTGGTAGGCGGCATATGGCTTTAGTTTGCAAAAAGCTGGCAACCGATGCAACGTTGAATAAGGTCCTGTGCGTCTGCTCGGGCCGTCGGCCAATAGAAACCTGTACGGAAGGCCTTGCTTACAAGGGTCCGGGCTGCGGCGTGGTGGCCGCCGAGTCCAGCATGGATTTCTGCCAAAAGCTTCCGCCCTTCCTCTTCGGAGATGCACCTTTGAAGGACGCCAGTAGTGCTTTTCTTATAAAGCTCTCCCTCGTGGACCTTATAGGCTTTAGACCGCCGCACTATGTAGCGTGCCTCATTTTGGTCCTCGGGTAGTTCCTGCCTAGTTAGGTAGGCCAGGAATGGTTCTGTCCATGGGGCGATGACGACCATTATCACGTGGGCTGAAGGTGTTATTGCGGTGGCAGAGCCTCCGATTGTGTCAGAGTGTTCGGTATCTGGCGGTGTGGCCAAGTCCAGACTGTTGTTGCCGGTCTCTTCTTCCCATACCATGGATGGCTTAAAAAGCCTTTTCAAGAAGATATTGGGTGGGACAGGGTCGCGCTTAGCACCGATGCGGGCGAGAATGTCCGCCGCTTGATTGTTTTCTCGGACCACATGGTGGAATTCGAGCCCCTTGAACCGAGCTGACATTTTGAGGATGGTGTTGCCATAAGCCGGCATTTTTGGATCCTTGGCATCAAAGTCTCCATTTATCTAAGATATTGCGAGGTTTGAGTCCCCCCGCACCTCCAGGCGTTGAATGCCCATGGAGACTGTCATCCGGAGACCGTGTAACAGGGCCTCGTATTCGGCTGCATTGTTGGAGTCTGTGTATAGTATTTGGAGTACGTATTGGACTGTATCTCCGGAGGGGGACGTCAGGACGACGCCAACCCCTAGACCAGCCACTATTTTAGAGCCGTCAAAGTGCATAATCATATTGGAGTACGCGCCGTACTCTTTAGGGAGTTCGGCTTCTATCCATTCGGCAACGAAATCAGCTAGTACTTGAGACTTAATGGCTCATTGTGGTTTGTATGTTATGTCGAACGGGAGGAGCTCGATAGCCCATTTAGCAATCTGGCCCGTGGCCTCGCGGTTGTTTATTATGTCGTTGAGTGGCACTTCAGAGGCCACCGTAATTGAACACTCTTGAAAGTAGTGTCGTAGTTTCCGGGATGCCATGAAGACCGCGTATGCTATCTTTTGATAATGTGGGTACCGTGATTTGCATGGAGTGAGGACAGTGGATACATAGTATACCGGCTTTTGAAGTGGGAATTTATGTCCATTCGTCTCTCGTTCGACGACGAGCACTGCGCTTACAACTTGGTGAGTTGCCGCTATATATAGTAGTATTGGTTCGCCGACATTTGGCGTGGCCAAGATTAGGTTGTTGGCCAGGATGGCTTTTATTTCTTCCAATCCGGCCGTGGCCACATCCGTCCACTCAAAGTGTTCGGTGCGCCGAAGAAGGCGATAAAGGGGTAGTGCCTTTTCTCCTAATCGGGAGATAAAGCGGCTTAAGGCCGCCACACATCCAGTTATTTTCTGGATTTGTTTGAGGTCAGATGGGATAGACAACTGTGACAGAGCTTAGATTTTAGCTGGATTTGCTTCAATTCCTCTACTGGAGACGATGAAGCCCAGGAGCTTTCCGGCGGGCACGCCGAAAACGCATTTTTTCGGATTGAGCTTGATGTTGTATGTTCGGAGATTGTCGAACGTGAGCCTCAAGTCGTCTATTAAGGATTCGACGTGTCTGGTTTTAACGACCACATCGTCTATGTATGCCTCCACTTTTTTGCCGATCTGTTTTTCCAGGCATGTCTGAATCATGCATTGATACGTTGCACCGGCGTTCTTAAGCCTGAAAGGCACGGTGTTAAAACAGAAGGGGCCGTAGGGGGTGATAAATGCCGTTGCGGCTTGGTCGGGCTCCGCCATCTTGATTTGATGTCACATCCCTAGTTCTGGTATGACCTAGACTAGCTAGTCATGTGTGCATCATGTTTAAATTTCATTTAAATTTGAAATGGGGATTTGTGAAACCCTCAGAAATCATTTCTGGAAATAACCCACATAAAAAGTGCTCCAAAAAGGTCCAAGAAAATGTTCATGTTGGTCTCTGAAAATATTGGTCAGAGGTAAAATTCAAACCAATATTTTTAGGAGCTCATAAATATTTATTTTGGCCATTTGGAATTAATGCAATAATTATTTGCATTGGATATATATATGTTATATATGTCCAAAAATTCTGAATTTTGGTGAGGGGCTTTAGAATAATCCCTTAGGTCCCTGCAAAAATTGTCAGAAGAAAATAAGTTGATTTAGTATTTTACTAAATCAGAACAAATGTCAGAAAAATGGAAAAGAAACAAAAATGGAGAGGCTTACCTGGCGCTCACCTCGCGGCCCAGCAAGCCGACTGGCCCAACTGCCACTCGTCGTCCTTCTGGCGACGACAGAAGGACGAGAGGCACGCGCTCTCCGCCCGCGCGCATGGGCGCCACGCCACCGCTCGCTGCCGCGGTTTTGGTCGCCGCCGGCCAAAACTCCGGCGGGCTCACGTGGCATTTTATTTAAGCACTAAACCCCCACCTCGTGACAGTGACAGATGGGCCCCAGTGCCCACTAAACCTGTAATTAGGCTAAACACACCCTGTTTAACTCTGTGACACTGAAGTGTGGCCCCCACATGTCAGGTTTGACCCTGGTCAGCGCTGTTGACCCGCTGGCATCATGCTGTCATCAGCATGACGTAATTAACAGTTGCTGGATTTAAAATAAATAGGAAATTCTAAAAAATGTTCAAAACTTCAAAAAATCACAGAAATTCAAGCGTAGCTCAGATTGAAATAATTTATATATGAAAAATCATCCGAAAAATCACCAGTTTCGTGCATGTCAAACCAAGTTATACCTGCTGTATATGTGAAAATACATAAATGGCATTTATAAGAGCTTATCTTGGAGTTTCATTTGAATCTTTGGTTCAAATGGACTTCAACCAAATGAATGCTAGTTGCATTAGCTCAAACAACATCACATCTTCATGCCATGTGCATGCATCATATTGTTGCATATTCTTGTGTATTGATTGTCGACACCGTTCCTCCTCGATAGGTCCTGCTCCGAAGAGTGTTCCAGAGTACCTGTCTGTGGAGCAGTGCCCCCTGTTGATCTACCAGGCAAGCAAACCCCCCTTGTTCATTCCGATACAATCCCATTCTCTCGCTCCTGCTCTCTTTTATTGCATTAGGACAACAGCGATTCAACTGCTACTTTATGCTGCGGTAGTTGAACCCATTCCTCTGCATGACCTGTCATTGCCACAGTAAATAGTTGAAACCCACTAGCATGTGTAGGAGTTGATTGAGCCATGTTGTGTTTGTACTATGCCATGCCTGCTATGTCTTAGAGTTGTGTCAGGTCTGATTCATTGGGAATGAATTGGAGTACAGTGCTATGTTCTTATGTTGAGAGTTAAGTGTGTGAACATGATTTGCTAAAGGTAGCAGTGAGAGGCCATGTAGGAGTACATGGTGGGTTGTCTCATTGGGACCGTCCTTAAGAACCGAGTTCTGTGTAAGTTGTCCAATGACTAGCTACTACCACACATTGGGCTCCGGGCGCTCCAAGCTCTCTCGACTTATTAATCACCTCGATCTCTGTCCAGGAGTCGCAACTAGTTTCTGGTGTTTGTAGGTAGTGCTATTTTTCTACTGAGTGGCACCCGGCAGGGTGGACTTGGGACAGACTAGGCACCGTGGCCCGGTGTGCCGAGTGGCACCCGGATAGTGGGCTCGGGAACCCTGTACACATCGTTTGGTGCCGTGAGAGAAACCCCGGCCGGATCTCCTTGCGGATGGAACCCGAATATGCGATAAACCTGGACTAGAGTCTTTTGTGGTTAGTCAGGTCGTGGCCGACACCCTCGCCAGGCTTCCGCTTGAAGGTTGCCGAGATACAGGATGTGTACATTGCGGTAAGTGGCGAGAGCGTGTGTGAAGAAGTACACCCCTGCAGGGTTATCATGATCTATTCGAATAGCCGTGTCCTCGGTTATGGACTTCTTGCATGTTTACGTGGTACATAGACAACTTGAAGTGGATACTCTAAAATGCTCAAGATAAGTGTGAGTGCTATGGATGGCCTTCTCGTAGCGAGACGGGAATGAATCCATAGTTGTGTATTGATGTGGTGATTAGTGGACTCGTGTGCGCTGCCTCACCTCAAAGAAGTTTCTCGTAGTCATAGAACATGATAGCCACTGAGTCAAAGCTGGCTTGTTGCAACTAAACCCCACATTACCTTCTTGATACAAACGCATGTATGATAGGATCTGATGTAAGTCTTGCTGAGTACCTTTGTACTCACGTTTGCTTTATTTATGTTTTGCAGATGAGACATCTGTCTCACTAGTAGTTTTGCTTGGACTTCGACGAGTAGCTTGTTACCTCAGCTACGATCTTGTACCCTTGGGAGGGTCTTGTAGATAGTCAGGCTTCTCAGCCTTTTTCTTTTGTAGTTGTCTGTACTCAAACATGTAATGCTTCCGATCCGTTGCTTGTATGCTCTGAATGATGGGTCATGTGATCCCTGTTTGTTTTTAATGCTATGTGGCTTTTCTGGGTCTTTATCTATATGAGTTTGCGTTATGTTGTGATGCCATGTTGTACAACACATACTTGCATGTTATGCATACGTGTAACGTGTATTGCTATGTGTGGGATCCGACAACCTAGTTGTCTATCCTTGGTAGCCTCTCTTATGGGGAAATGTAGTCTAGTGCTTCCACCGAGCCATGGTAGTTCGCTACAGCCTGGTTTACCGGAGTCCTGCTAGCCCAACACTATTGCTCCGGAACACTTAGAATGGCCGGCATGTGATTCACTTCGTTCCTGTGTCTGTCCTGTTGGGGAAATGTCACGTGGTGACATCCGGAGTCCTGCCTAGCCTGCTACAGCCGGGTTCCCGGAGTCCTGTTAGCCCAGTTGCTACAGCCCAGATTCACACGCGGCTGACCTACCTGCTTGATGTTGTTTCATGTATGCCTGTCCCCGTAAGTTAGTGCCACTTTGGGTTCATGACTAGTCATGTCGGCCTGGGTTCTCTATCATATGGATGCTAGCGACACTATGATATACGTGAGCCAAAAGGCGCAAACGGTCCCGGGCCATGGTAAGGCGACACCCGTGGGAATACCGTGCGTGAGGCCACAAAGTGATATGAGGTGTTACATGCTAGATCGGTGTGACTTAGAATCGGGGTCCCGACAGCTTTGGTATCAGAGCCTGACTGCCTGTAGGATTACCAAGCCAAACCGGACGAAGTTGAGTCTAGAAATTCTTAGTTATATAAGGGAATGAATTGATTGTGGAAGGGAACGTAAGGCTCTTTTTACTCCTTTTACCCCATGCCCTTCTGATCCGAGTCATCCTATCTTTCCTACGGGGTTAAGGAACTAGGCTTCCTTTTCTGTCTATCAAGATCTCGTGTTACTACTCCGTAGTCTCTTAGGATTGGTTGATCAGAGTCATATCCCAGTTCGAGTACCTCCGGTGTAGCCTGTTTAGTAATATCTCATAACCTTGAGTGATGATGTTGAGTATGGTGCTACCCCTTCTTTTGCAGAATGTCTCATTTTGAGCATTTTACTGCTGTTATGCTGCCGGAATTGTCCTAGGAGTTTGAGAGATACTAAATTTCCTTGTGCTACATGTTGCATCCTATAGTTGTTGTTAACCTCGTCCTTGGTTCCGCTTCTCAGGATGTCGTCAGTTAACCGAAGTTCTGTTGCTCGTTGCCTGAACCACAGAGGTGGTAGGGATGAGGTGGATCCTCCCGACCAGCCTTCATTGGCAGAGTTCATGTTAGAGATGGAGAGGAACAAGCATGAGTCTAACCGCTTGTTAGCACGTATCGAGGAGAACACGCACCCCAGTGCAAAGAGTCAGCGACCATCTATGATTTCATTGGTCTGAAACCACCTACCTTCCATCATTCCATTGAGCCACTTGATGCAGATGACTGGCTCCATAGTACCACTCACAAGCTGCGTTCTGCGAACGTAGCTGAAGGTGACAAGGTCACCTATGCTGCATATCACCTGGAAGGTCCTGCTAGTCTTTGGTGGCAGAACTATGAGGCTATGCTTCCAGCTGGCCAGATACCTACCTGGAGAGATTTCACTGAGGCTTTTCGCGAGCATCACATTCCTCTGGCTCTCATTGACCGCAAGAGAGAAGAGTTCTGTAGTTTCACCCAGAGTAAGATGGCTGTTGATGCTTACAGTTGAGAGTTTGATAACCTCGCCCGCTATGCTACAGAAGAAGTGTCCACGGACGCCAAGAAGCAGGCTAGGTTCCGGAAAGGTCTAAACCCCAAGTTGCGTCGTGATCTTCACTTGCACCATTGCAATACATTCCAGGCCCTTGTGAACAAGGCCATTAATGCGGAGACGGCTCAGCTCACTTAAGAGGAGTCTCATAAGCACACCCGTGATTTGGGTTCTTCCTCTGGTTTTAGTTCTCAGAAGCGCCGGATTTGGGTTCCGAACTTCGCTCTTCCACCCGGATATTCACCGAGGCCATCTTATGTGGCGCCTCACCCAATTCAGTCATATGCTACACCCAGACCTATTGGTAGACCGCTTGTCAATGCGGGTCCACGTCCTACTTCAGGGACTTGCTTCACATGTGGAGAGCTAGGACACTATGCATGTGGCTGCTCTCAAACCAGCTATGCTCCACCCCAGCCTGAGAAGTCTGTTGGCCGTGGTAAGCCATCAAGCAAGACGATTAGTGTCAAGTCAGCTCCCACTGAACGTCGACGTGTGCATCACGTCTCAGCTAAAGACGCTCATGATGATCCGGATGTCGTTCTTGGTACACTCCTTGTCAATTGCCATCCAGCTTCGGTTCTATTCAATACCCGAGCATCTCACTCCTTCATCTATGAAGGCTATGCTCGTTTGCACGACATGTCATTTTGTGATATGCCAACTCCGCTTGAAATCCAAACTCCGGGGTCTAGATGGCAAACTACCAGAATAAGCCATGGTAATGAAATCCTTGTTGACAGACTTGTATTCCTTGCATCACTTATAGCTCTCAAGTCTACAGATATTAACATCATCTTGGGTATGGACTGGATGAAAGCTCATTATGCCAAGATTGATTGTTACACCAGGTCTGTTCAGCTTACACACCCATCTGGCAAGATAGTCACTGTCTCCACTAGAGTTGCAAAGCGTCAACTCTATTCTCTTAATGCCAGCCCTCTCCCGTACCTTAAAGATATACCGGTAGTCCGTGGCTTTCCGGATGTCTTTCCAGAGGAATTGCCAGGTGTTCCACCTGACAGAGATGTAGAGTTTGTCATAGATTTTATCCAAGGAACCGCTCCAATCTCTAGGAGACCTTACAAGCTCGCACCCTTAGAACTAGCTGAGCTTAAGAAACAACTCAGTGAATCCTTGCAAAAGGGTTTCATCCATCCTAGCTCTTCTCCCTGGGCTTGCCCCGTCCTCTTCGTCAAGAAGAAGGATGGTACTAATCGGATGGTTGTAGATTATCGTTGTCGGTGTACAAAAAGGGGGGTACACTTTTTGTACCCCTATAACTGTGCACGGGCAGTCTGAGCCACGGGCGCCGCCACATCGAGCACGACAAGGAAGGTAAGCCAAGGTAAGGCCGAAGCTGAAGAGAAGCAGAACGACGCCAAGGCCAAGACCACAAAGAGCAAATGGGACAGAGCAGACCCCCCCGGCAAGGTCCTTGCCGGGGGGCAGCTTTAGCTAACCCGGCAAGATCCTTGCCGTGGCAGCTCGCCCCACACCTACGGAGCGAAGTCACGCTCGAGTCCACTGCCCCCATGGGGCAAGGATTCGGGAGACATCCCCGTGGTGGCATGCAAATCTTTGTGAAGACATTCAAGATCAGATACCCACTTGAGAAGGTGATGATCCTTGGTGGGATCCCAGCCAAGGAGGACCACAAGGCCCTCGGCAAGAGCCTTGCCGGGGATGACAGCAGGCGCCACGGCAAGACCCTTGCCGGGGCCGCGGCAAGACCCTTGCCGGGGCCGCAGCAAGGCCCTTGACATGGACCCTCGTGGGGGCCACCATCAGGCCCGCACCAGTCGCACCCCCACCGCTGTTCGCATGCAGCTGCCAACCCAACCAGTTGGGCAGGCACCTGCGTAGCGGCGAACAGATCTTCGTGGAGACCCACCACTGCGCCACCTCAGCTGCCTGCCTGCCTACATGGCACCACAAGCACCGCTGGCCAGGGCGCGTGTCGATGCAAGAGGGAGCGGCGACGGACGAGACGAGGCTCTTCCCCGTCCCCGATAAAGCAAGGACACCTAGGCAAGGCGCATTAAATGTGCCTTGTCATGTAATGCGAGGGATAACCTTGCACTACTGTACCCTTTCCACCTCCTGTGTGCCACTGTGGCAACCCCTTTCCTATAAAAGGAGGCCCGAGGCGACCAGGAGGGGGATTCAGCTTTTTGGAGCTCTCGACGCCCCATAGCTAACTCAGGAACACAGATATACAATCCACCAAAGCAGGAGTAGGGTTTTACGCATCCTTGCGGCCCGAACCTGGGTAGAGGAACCGTGTGCTATCTGTTTGATCCGCTCTTTTCACAACCCCGCGCCCCGGAACCGTAGTAGGGATTCTTGTGATCCCATAGGTGTCATTTCCCATCGACATCCTTGGCGCGCCAGGTAGGGGGCGCAGTTGTGAGAATCAGCTTTGTAGTTGGTTCGACGCTCCTTCATCTTCGTGACCCTCGAAGAAGAAAGGAGGCCAGAAGGTCGACGCTCGAGCGACCGCGAACAGAAGCTAAGTTGCATCGAACCCTTGTTTTGTGCTACCTTTCTTATTTGAGGTTATTCCCCCCGGAGATGTTTGCTTTGTATGAAAAAACCTGCACGCCAGGGGGCTCTACCACGGTCAGCAACGCCCTTGCCCTGTTTCGAGTCCGCTCAACAGCTCAAGCGGCTGCGTCGAAAGTGGCAGAGTAGCCTTCCGCGACCAACGACGCCCTCGATTCTGACTCGAGTCAAGCTCGACAGTTCGAGCGGCCGCGTTCGGAATGGAAAGGTGGCTTGTCCGGCAGCACGCGTACCCGGCAGGCCATGGGGATCCGTCCCCAAGATGCCGCTTGGGGCTTTCGCGCCGGCAAGCCTTCCCGATCGGCATAGGGCACACATACAAAGAGGAATTGAATGGGGAAATAACATGGATGAAAATTAAGAGTACTTCAGAGTTATATTACATCACATCATAGCTGCGGTTCTAACTAAAGATAAAATTTGTCTTGGTCGGGAACCCGCAGCGGCGAAGAAGAACGGGACGCCTAGTCCCGGCGCTGGCCTTCCACCCTCTTGATTTCGTCGATGCAGTCGGTGATGGGCTTGATGCGCTCCTTGAGCACCGTGATGTCAACACCATCTGACAAGCTCGTCATCGCGGCCGCGAAGTCAAGGTCGGGATTCCAGTGCGCCACCTTGGTGAGGACCTTGGTCACGACCCTCAGGCAAAGTCGACGGGCCTCCTCGGCCAGCGTGGCCGTCCTGTTGGAGTGGAGATAGGCCAGGGCCCCGAGGACGCCCTCGAAGAACTGGGTCAGCTTGGCGTTGATGGTCCCACTGTGCTCAGGAGCGTACCTCACGTTTGGCAACCCCATGGTGGCCAATTGCAAGGTAACCCTGCCGGCGACGACCTCCAGATGGCTGATCCACCTCTTCTCACCCACCACATATTCTTGGTGGGAGGCGGCCTCGTTTGCCCGCAGCTGTTTCTCCTCCTCCAGGCTCTTGGTCAAGGTCTCCTCCCGAGCCCTGCTCTCCGGAAACAGCTTCTCGAGATCCTCCAGCTTCAGCTTGAGGTCTCTGATGGAGTTCCGCACCTCGGAGAGCTCTCCAGTCCTGCTGACGATCGCTCCTTGCGCCTCTACCAAGGCGCGGTTGAGCGTGTTCTTCTCGCCGGACAGCTTGAGGGCCTGCTCCTTCAGCTCGTCCTGCTCTGCCTCCAGCTCCTTCACCTTGCCGGCATGGGCCAGGGCTTGGGCATCGAGCGCCTCTCTGTGCCTCTGCTCCAGCTCATGAGTCTGCCACGCGACAAGGGCCTCGAGCTCCTCGTCCTTGCCACGGAGCGTTGCGGCAAGCTTCGTCTCACGCATGGAGAGGTCCTCCTCCTGGGAGTCCAAGACGGCTTGATGCTGGTTCCGGGTGGCTTCGGCCGCGGCAGCCAAGTTCGCCGCCTTCTCCTGGGCCTTCTCGATATCGGCCATCTTCAGGGAGAGCTCCACATCGCGCTAGACCAATTTCTCCTGAAAGGCCCTCTGCTCCTCCCGAGTCTGGTGGAACCAGGCCTGCGTCTCGGCAACGCGCGCCTTGAAGTCCACCTCCGCGTTGTCCACCATTGCCATCCTGGACTTGACCTTGTCCAGACGGGCACGGTGGAGTTCTTGGAGCTTCCGGAAATTGGCCCCCATGGCGCGGAAGAGCTGCTCTTCTGGAGAACCATCGCGGCCAACGTCCGGCGCGTCGACAACCTCGAGCCCGGTGGCGGCAAGCACCTCGCCGTCGAAAACTTCCCCTTCAACGGGCGCTCGGCTTGACGCTCCTGGGAGGTGGACGAAAAGATCGTCGCCCACCTTCAAGTATTTGCCGGGGGCCGAGGTTGAGGGGGAGGGAGGCTGATCATCCATCACTCCTTCCTCGGCGGAGGCCTTGACGGCCTCCCCGGCAGACCCACCACTGGCGCCCTCGGTGGAGGCCACGCCGGTAGCCTTGGCGGCCCCCGCAGCGGCATCCTCGGCAGCAGCCTTGGCCGCCTCATCGGCGGCGGCTTCGTCAGCATCCTTGGCGGCCTCCTTGGAGGCAGTTCTCTCGGTCTCAGCCGCGGCCTCTTCGGCAATATCCCTGACAACACGTCCTCCGTGTCTGTTGAAGGAGGGCCTAGGCAGCAACAAGAGAAATGAAGCCAAGAAAAGAATGAGGGAAAAACAGAGACGAAGGACAGGCAACTCACCAGTGCCGGGCTATGAAGCAGAAGTCCCCTCTCCGCCAGCATTTGGCGCCGAGGCAGAGCCACCAGCGCCTAAGTTCCCCTCTTCCTCCATGGGTGTGGACTCCATGCCTGACGCCCTTGCCGGGGACGCCCCCCCGCTGCGGCATAGTCGATGGGGGTGGTGTGTTAGGAGTAGCCCTCTGCGGCTCCTCCTGCTGCCGCTCCCCTCCTGCAAACCCGGCAAGGTCAGCGTCGTGGCATTGAGCTCCTACCGCATGTCGAGTGAGAAGAGGGTGACAAACTTACGCTGGGGGCTGAGTCGGGGGCTACTATCCGGGCTGCTCAGCACCACCAGTGGTGTCTTTGAAGCCCCAGCCGGGGACTGGACGCTCTCTGAGGTCCTTTCCCTCTTCGCCCTCTGGGCCAACGTCTCTGCATCCCTACAAAAGCAAGAATGGATCAAGACAAGCGATCCAATTCAGGGAAATAGGAATGACAGTAAAGAACAGAGTACTTACTCGTCATCTATTTCCTCCTCTTTCGCCAGTTTCCTTTTCCTCTCCGGGCTGAGAGGCCCGAGATCAAAAGGGAGCTCCGCGTCATCGTCCGAGTCGACGCGTGCCGAAGGAGGCGAAGAAGGCGGCGGGGTCTGTGTGCGCCCAGATGAGGAGGGGGCTGTCGCCTTCTTCTCAGCGGCCTTCGTCAGCCCCTTCGCTGCCGAGGCCCTCGTGTGCCGCCCGGACCCTTCCAGGGTAAATTGAGGCCGCGTGGCCCTGCCAGGCCGGACCGGCTCGTTGGAGCCAGCCCGCCGCAGGACTCGCCCTCTTCCCCTAGCTGGCGTCGAGCCCGCCGCCACGCCCTCCTCCTCCGACGACTCGTCGGCCGCGTCCTCGATGAGCGGAGCTCCGGTGTCGGCGTCACTGGCCTCCCTAGTGGCCACCGCCCACAGGGTGAACTGCTCCTCCTCCGCGGCCGCGGCGACCTCGTCTTCCACACCCCCGGCATTGCCGGCCTCCAGAGCAAGTTGTGCCTCCCTCACCCTGGTGGCGATGTAGTCCAGCTGTGCCTGGGTGGTGTCCATGACAAGCCACCGCTCGGCGTCAGCATTGACGCACACCTCGATCAAGGTGTCGAAGAATTGCTGCACATCTGCGGCCGACGGCTCCCTCCATCTCGGAACGGGGCCGTGCGCATTGCAGTCCGGCATCATGGCGATGATCTCAGACCGGCGCGAGTTATTGCACAACGGGACCACCCCTGCTGGCAACTTGAAGAGCGGCCCCTTGACGGCCTTGCCGACCTTTACGGCAGCCCTTGCGGCCTTGCCGGTCAGCTCGACCTCGCCGTCGCGATCCACTTCCAGCTGGAAGAGCCGCTGGCAGAAGTGGGCATGCCCCATCACCGTGAAGTTGTGGTCGAGGCCGGGCCGGAGCCGCATAATGTCGGCCGGATTCTTAAAAAGCCAAGCTGGCCTCCCCTTATTGTGCAGCGGGGCGATCCGGCGGCGAATGAAATCCGCCCCGATCATCTCGAGGGTGAGCCCAGCCCGGGCCAGCCGGAGAATCCTGGTGGTGGCGACAGTAAGCCTCCTGTCGGCGGCGTCGACATCACCCCAATCGTTGCCACGGACCGGCGGCACTCGGCGGACCTTGCAAAATTCCGGCGGGTCTTCATCTTCAATCCAGCACCACCGGTCACGGCATTCGTCCCACCTCTCCCTCACGGCACCATCGGGTACGCCTCCTTGGATCTTGGGATCCAGGTGACGCAACCAGCGACGGCACCTCTCGTTTGGATTCGAGGATAGAAGTAATGGCGGAAGAGCGCCGTGTTGGGCTGCACTCCGGCAAAGCCCTCGCAAAGATGCGCAAAACAAGACATGCATGCCACCGCGTTCGTAGTAAAATCCAAGAGGCGAAAACCAAAGGTGTGCATGATATCGCAGAAGAAATCGGAGAAAGGAGGGCATAGCCCGCAAGAAAAGTAGTTAACAAAGAAGGGGTACCGATTTGGGGCAGGATCGGCGCAAGCAGCAGGAATGACTCGCGTCGCCGGGTGTCCCGAGTTCTCTCCTCCCGTCTTCACTCCCCACAGGGGCTTGAAGGCGGCCCGGAGCTCATGAACTTCAACCGTCGAGGGGAAGAAGAAGGCAGACTTCGTCTTGTCAACAGCGTGCTCTCCGGCGGCTCCACAGTCCCAGAGCCCGTAGCCACCCCCTTGCCCTTGGCGGATTTAGGCACCATGGCGGCCAAGGAATCTAGAGGGTTGAGGAAGGGGGGGTGGCGAAGCAGCGACAGCGGGCGGCGGCGAGAGTTTGCAAGGGAAGGAAGAAAGGGAATGGCGGCTCTGAGATTGGAAAAGGCCGAAAGAAGAGGAGAAAGTGAGTAGCGCGCCCGCGGTTATTCCTTCTTATGAGGGAAAACGCGGGCCGCCTCCTTTCACATTAACTGTGATGTGACGCATGCCCGTGGGAAGCAACCCCACGCAAGCCTCCCACGTCACACACGCCTCCCCACGCCGCGCCGCGCACGGGAAGCATGGGAGGCGCAGCGCGCAAAGGAACTTACCGCGGTAAAAACCGCCCCGCCTGCCCGCGCACTATTTTTGGGCCTAGCCCAGCAACGCGTTGCGCTTATGTGTGGCCCAAGCTCGGGGGCTCTTGTCGGTGTACAAAAAGGAGGGCACACTTTTTGTACCCCTATAACTGTGCACGGGCAGTCTGAGCCACGGGCGCCGCCACACCGATCACGGCAAGGAAGGTAAGCCAAGGTAAGGCCAAAGCTGAAGAGAAGCAGAACGACGCCAAGGCCAAGACCACAAAGAGCAAAGGGGACAGAGCAGACCCCCCCGGCAAGATCCTTGCCGGGGGGCAGCTTTAGCTAACCCGGCAAGATCCTTGCCGTGGCAGCTCGCCCCACACCTACGGAGCGAAGTCACCCTCAAGTCCACTACCCCCATGAGGCAAGGATTCGGGAGACATCCCCGTGGTGGCATGCAGATCTTTGTGAAAACATTCAAGATCAGATACCCACTTGAGAAGGTGATGATCCTTGGCGGGATCCCAGCCAAGGAGGACCACAAGGCCCCCGGCAAGAGTCTTGCCGGGGATGACAACAGGCGCCACGGCAAGACCCTTGCCGGGGCCGCAGCAAGGCCCTTGCCATGGACCCCCATGGGGGCCACCATCAGGCCCGCACCAGTCGCACCCCCACCGCCGTTCGCATGCAGCTGCCAACCCAACCAGTTGGGCAGGCACCTGCGTAGCGGCTAACAGATCTTCGTGGAGACCCACCACTGCGCCACCTCAGCTGCCTGCCTGCCTACATGGCACCACAAGCACCGCTGGCCAGGGCGCGTGTCGACGCAAGAGGGAGCGGCGACGGACGAGACAAGGCTCTCCCCCGTCCCTGATAAAGCAAGGACACCTAGGCAAGGCGCATTAAATGCGCCTTGTCATGTAATGCGAGGGATAACCTTGCACTACTGTACCCTTTCCACCTCCTGTGTGCCACTGTGGCAACCCCTTTCCTATAAAAGGAGGCCCGAGGCGACCAGGAGGGGGATTCGGCTTTTTGGAGCTCTTGATGCCCCATAGCTAGCTCAGGAACACAGATATAAAATCCACCAAAGCAGGAGTATGGTTTTACGCATCCTTGCGGCCCGAACCTGGGTAAAGGAACCGTGTGCTATCTTTTTGATCCGCTCTTTTCACAACCCCGCTCCCCGCAACCGTAGTAGGGATTCTTGTGATCCGATAGGCGTCGTTTCCCACCGACAATCGTCCCGTTAATTTGGCCACGATAAAGAACAAGTATCCGCTCCCTAGGATCAACGATCTGTATGATCAGCTCGCTGGATCCTCAGTCTTTTCCAAGATGGATTTGAGGTTAGGCTACCACCAAATCAAGATCAGAAATGAGGACATTCCTAAAATGGCTTTTGTCACTCGTTATGGCCAGTACAAGTACACCGTCATGTCCTTTGGTCTAACCAATGCTCCAGCTACATTCTCCCACCTGATGAACTCGATCTTCATGGAGTACTTAGATAAGTTCGTCGTGGTTTACCTTGATGACATTCTTATTTACTCGAAGAACAAGGAAGAGCATGGCGAACATCTTAGACTTGTGTTAGAGAAACTCAGAGAGCACCGCCTTTATGCCTAGTTCTCCAAGTGTGAATTTTGGTTGCCAGAAGTGACCTACCTAGGCCACGTGATCTCTGGTAAGGGCATTGCTGTCAATCCCGAGAGAGTTTAGGCCGTCCTTGATTGGACTCCACCTAAAATAGCTAAACAAGTTAGGAGTTTTCTTGGTCTAGCCAGTTATTGTCGCCGCTTCATTGAGAACTTCTCCAAAGTGGCCAAACCTCTCACGGAACTTCTCAAGAAAGATAAAAAAGTTAGTGGTCCCCACAGTGTGCGTACAGTTTTCAGGAACTGAAAAGGCGTCTGACTTCTGCTCCCATACTTGTGCCACCGGATTTCACTAAAGACTTTTTTATCTATTGCGACGCCTCACGACAGGGACTAGGTTGCATTCTTATCCAGGATCGTCAGGTGATTTCCTATGCATCTCGATAGTTGCATCCACATGAGGATAATTATCCTACACATGATCTAGAGCTTGCAGCCATAGTCTTTGCACTTAAGACATGGCGACATTACCTTCTTGGTAAACGTTGCGAGATTTACACCGATCACCAGAGTCTCAAGTATATCTTCACCCAACCTGATTTAAACCTTAGGCAAAGACGTTAGTTGGAGTTGATCTCAGATTACGACTTAGGGATTACCTACACCCCATGCAAGGGCAATGTCATGGCTGATGCGCTAAGTCGTAAGTCCTATTGCAACAATCTTATGTTGCAGCAGGGCCAACCACTTCTTCATGAGGAATTCTGTAAGCTTAACCTTCACATTGCTCCTCATGGATTCCTTTCTACCTTGGTGGCGAAACCTACTCTTGTGGATCAGATCATCTCTGCTCAGAAGCAGGATACGGGAATTTCCCGGATCAAGAGAAACATTAATAAGGGGGTTGTTGGATATTTCTCCATGGATGATCGAGGGGTTGTTTTCTTTGAGAGTCACTTAGTGGTTCCCAAGAATCAACATCTCCGGCAACTGATCCTTAAGGAGGCTCATGAATCTCCTCTCACGATTAATCCCGGTAGTACTAAGATGTATCAGGACCTACGTCGGAGGTTCTGGTGGACTAGGATGAAGAGAGAAATTGCTCAGTTCATTGCTAACTGCGATGTTTGTCGTCGCGTTAAGGCAGAGCATCAAAGGCCTGCTGGCACCCTTCAGCCTTTAGCTATTCCTGAGTGGAAATGGGATAAGGTTGGTATGGACTTCATCACCGGCTTTCCTAGGACCAAGAAATGGAACAATGCTATCTTCGTAGTCATTGATCGTATTTCCAAAGTGGCTCATTTCCTACCTGTTCGAGAGAGTATCACTGCTAGTCAGCTCGCTGACTTATATATATCTCGAATAGTTTCACTTCATGGTGTTCCACCAGAGATCAATTCAGACCGTGGTAGTCTCTTCACTTCTCATTTCTGGGAGAGTTTCCAAACTGCCATGGGCACCCATCTTTCCTTCGATACCACTTTCCACCCTCAGTCAAGTGGACAGGTGGAACGGGTCAACCAAATTCTCGAAGACATGCTCAGAGCTTGCGTTATCTCATCCGGTATGGATTGGGAGAAGTGTCTTCCTTACACCGAGTTTGCTTATAACAATAGCTACCAATCCAGTCTCAATAAAGCTCCTTTTGAGATTCTCTATGGACGAAGATGTCGAACACCTTTGAACTGGTCAGAAACCGGGGAAAGACAATTCTTTGGACCGGATATGATTCAGGAAGTAGAAGAGCAAGTTCGCATTATTCATGAGAATTTGAAAACAGCCCAATCTCGTTAAAAGAGCCAGTATGACCGTCGTCATAAGGAAGTGGCTTATGAAGTTGGCAAGAAAGCTTACCTTCGGGTTACTCCTTTCAAGGGTACCCATCGTTTCGGTATCAAGGGCAAGTTGGCTCCTCGTTATATTGGTCCCTTTCTCATTCTCGCTAAACGAGGAGAGGTTGCCTACCAGTTGGATCTACCCCCACATCTTTCTCGAGACCATGATGTCTTCCACGTCTCTCAACTCAAGCGTTGCTTCTCGGATCCCATCCGCGGAGTGGACCACGAAACGCTTGATCTCCAAGATAACCTCACATAGAGAGAGTACCATGTTCGCATTCTTGATCAAGCATAGCGTGTTACCCGATGCCAGAACATCAAGTTTCTCAAGGTTCAGTGGTCTCATCATTCCGAGAGAGAAGCTACTTGGGAGCGAGAAGATCATCTTCAACTCGAGTACCCCACCTTCTTTCCATCGACCCCTGAATCTCGGGACGAGATTCTTTCAAGTGGGGGAAAGTTGTCACATCCCTAGTTCTGGTATGACCTAGACTAGCTAGTGTGCATCATGTTTAAATTTCATTTAAATTTTCAATGGGGATTTGCGAAACCCTCAGAAATCATTTCTAGAAATAACCCCGATAAAAAGTGCTTCAAAAAGGTCCAAGAAAATGTTCATGTTGCTCTCTAAAAATATTGGTCAGAGGTAAAATTCAAACCAATATTTTTAGGAGCTCATAAATATTTATTTTGGCCATTTGGAATTAATGCAATAATTATTTGCATTGGATATATATGTTATATATTTTATATATGTCCAAAAATTTTGAATTTTGGTGAGGGGCTTTGGAATAATCCCTTAGGTCCCTGCAAAAATTGTCAGAAGAAAATAAGTTGATTTAGTATTTTACTAAATCAGAACAAATGTCAGAAAAATGGAAAAGAAACAAAAATGGAGAGGCTTACCTGGCGCTCACCTGGCGGCCCAGCAAGCCGACTTGCCCAACCGCCACCCGTTGTCCTTCTGGAGATGACATAAGGACGAGAGGCACGTGCTCGCTGCCCGCGCGCATGGGCGCCACGCCACCTGCCTGTCTGCCTCATGCCCTCGTCGCCCTGGATGCCCTGGACGATGCCACGCGCAGCCCTGGACCTCCCTCACTCTCTCTCGTTCTCCCTCCTCCCCTGGATCTCTCCCTCTCCCCGCGACCGAGCGCTGCCATCACCGCAGCTCGTCGCCGTCGTAGCTACCGCCTCCCCCTCGCCCCACCGTCGAGTCCACGAGCTCCGCCACGACTCCCTCGTCCTCTTCGTCAACCCACAAGACGCCGGACGCCCTGTGGAGCAGCCATCGCCGTCGTCTTCATCTCCGGCCACCGAAGATCGCCTTCGCCGCCCTGCATGCTCCGGGCCTTCCCCGAGCTCGCTGACGCCTCCGCCGGATCCGCTGTGAGCCCTGCCGTCGAACCCTCCTCTCCCTTGCTCTTCCGACGCCCCCTAGCCGTAGTTCCACCGATGCGGAACTCCGGCCGCCGCCTCGAGCCCCGCTCCGGCGCCCCTGCATGCTTCCACTTGCTCCCCTGGATGCGGACGATGACGGGATACGCCCCAGTGGTCTCCGAGCGTCCAGCCACCGCTCGTAGCGCAAGTCAGGCGAGTTGCCGCTGCGGTTTTGGTCGCCGCCGGCCAAAACTCCGGCGGGCTCACGTGGCATTTTATTTAAGCACTAAACCCCCACCTCGTGACACTGACAGATGGGCCCCAGCGCCCACTAATCCTGCAATTAGGCTAAACACACCCTGTTTAACTCCGTGACACTAACGTGTGGCCCCCACACGTCAAGTTTGACCCTGGTCAGCGCCGTTGACCCGCTGACATCATGTTGTCATCAGCATGACGCAATTAACAGTTTCTGGATTTAAAATAAACAGGAAATTCCAGAAAATGTTCAAAACTTCAAAAAATCACAGAAATTCAACCGTAGCTCAGATTGAAATAATTTATATATGAAAAATCATCAAAAAATGCAATCTATGCATCTGTACCAGTTTCATGCATGTCAAACCAAGTTATACCTGCTGTATATGTGAAAACACATAAATGTCATTTATAAGAGCTTATCTTGGAGTTGCATTTGAATCTTTGGTTCAAATGGACTTCAACCAAATGAATGCTAGTTGCATTAGCTCAAACAACATCACATATTCATGCCATGTTCATGCATCATATTGTTGCATATGCTTGTGTATTGATTGTTGACACCGTTCCTTCACGATAGGTCCTGCTCCTGAGAGTGTTCCAGAGTACCTGTCTGTGGAGCAGTGCCCCCCTGTTGATCTACCAGGCAAGCAAACCCCCCTAATTTATGCTGCGGTAGTTGAACCCATTCCTCTGCATGACCTGTCATTGCCACAGTAAATAGTTGGAACCCACTAGCATGCGTAGGAGTTGATTGATCCATGCTGTGTTCCTACTATGCCATGCCTGCTATTCCTTAGAGTTGTGTCAGGTCTGATTCATTGGGAATGAATTGGAGTGCAGTGCTACGTTCTGATGTTGAGAGTTAAGTGTGTGAACACGATTTGCTAAAGGTAGCAGTGAGAGGCCATGTAGGAGTACATGGTGGGTTGTCTCATTGGGACCGTCCTTAAGAACCGAGTTCTGTGTAAGTTGTCCAATGACTAGCTACTACCACACATTGGGCTCCGGGCGCTCCAAGCTCTCTCGACTTATTAATCACCTCGATCTCTATCGGCGTTCAGGGAACGGGGGTCCCCAGACTTGCCTGCCTGCGGCCTGCGGCGTGGCTCAAAGGGGGGCCGAGCACGGCCCATCTTCATCAACGCAAACCCAAGACCCTCGCGAGGGGCCAAGCCTCGCGGGGCGGACGACACGGAGCTTCCTCAGGCGCGGCCTCATCAGGCTGGCTCGCGAGGAGGCGGAGAGATCAAGGCGGGGTACCTCACGAGGTGCCCATGACGCAAGCCATGACGACCAAGGGCGCCAGGCGGGCGCCAGCCCGCACAGTGTCCTCCCTTTCCTCTTTGGTGCAAAGGGAGCAAGCGCAGGCGGGAGGATCAAGCAAAGCCACCCATTTCGGTGCAAAGAGACCAAGACCAGCTCCGCGACAAGGAGGAAGGCACTGTGGAGCCTAAGCCAGCGTCATCACCAGAGCCTTTGGCAAACGAGTACCAACTTTAGTCAGGATAAGTGTACCCGAGGTTCCCCTTCAAAATGGGCGATTGTTTGCGCCCTTCCCGCTCAATATTTGGGAAGAGGCCCAGGGCCTTTGCCTATAAATAGGACTAGCCACCCCCAGGGTAGGGGCATCGAAAAACCTGGTACCTACGCATCACACAGAGATAGAGAAGGGCGACTGAGCTCCTCCTAGCAGTTCATCGCCCCGGCCAAGAACAGACCCTCGCGATGCTGTTCGTCCTTGTATTGTTCATCATCAGCCCAAGAGGCAATCCACCACACCACCACACTGGAGTAGGGTATTACAACACATCGGTGGCCCGAACCAGTATAAACTCTGTGTCTCTTGTGTTGTTCTTCTCTTAGCTTAGATCCTTGCGAGGCGGAGGGGTACAGGTAGGTAGGTAGCGTAATCTCTTCACGCACCCCAGAGTTCGAACCTTAAGGGTCTGCCGGAACCCGAAATCTGACATTTGGCGCGCCAGGTAGGGGTGTGTCGGAATTCGTCTTCCGCCGCTCCGCTCTCCTCCGACCATCGCGTCCATGTCTGACGCTCGTCGGGCCCGCGCCGAGCCGCTCTCGCTTCCCGCGTCGCCCAGACGGCCCCTGTCGGCGGGCGTCCTCGCCGTTCCCTGTCGCCTGCCATCAACGCCGCCACTGGCCCGACGGGGAACGAGTAGCAAGCGTCGTCTCAGCATCCTTCCGTGCGGCGAGACGGCCGCACCGCTACTCCCTCGCTCACCCCAGCTGGTTCTTCGTCCCGCGCGCCCTTGGAGGCTCGAGCTGCGCTCATCGCGGCAAACGAGCTCCTGCGCTACCGTCCCGTCGACGACGTCTACGAAGAGTGGCTTGACCGCGTCGCCGAGCTCGTCCGCGCCGCGAGGGGCTCTCCTGCACCATCCGCCCCGCTGCACCGCACCCCGCCCCGCGCGGGCGACGAAGCTCCGGGGGCGCCCCAGCCGCCTCCTCACCAAGAAGATGCCCCGGCCGCAAGGCGCGTGGCCCCTGGCTGGAACCCGCTCCGCCAGGCACCAGCACGACAAGAGCAGAGCTGCCAAGAAGTCCCTCGCCCGCAAGAAGCCGCCTGGGCGCTCCATGCTCCGGCACGTCGAGGCCACGCTCCTGCTCCCGCACGTCAAGACCCCGCGCTGCTCCCAGCTGCAGCGCGCGGGGACCTGCAAGACCAAGCTCTCCGTCACCCAAGGCCTCCCGTGGCCACGACGGGCTGCCGCGCCTTCACCACTGAGCTGCACAGCGTCGCGTGGCCCGGCAAGTTTAAGCCAGACCTGCCTCCTCGCTACGACGGCACGGCCGACCCTGCGGAGTTCCTCCAGCTCTATGAGCTGGGCATCGAAGCTGCCAACGGAGACGAGAAGGTCATGGCGAACTGGTTCCCCATGGCGCTCAAGGACAGGGCCCGCACCTGGCTCCTGAACCTGGCCCCAGGCACGATCTCCTCCTGGGACGAGATGCGCACCCGCTTCATCGCCAACTTCCAAGGTACTCGCGACCGGCCACCCGCCGTGAGCGACATGCGCCACATCAAGCAGCAGCCCGGAGAGACCCTGCAAAAGTACATCCAGCGCTTCAACAACACACGCCTCAAGATTCCCAGGGTGTCTGAGGAGGCCATCATCTCAGCCTTCTCCGATGGTGTGCGCGACGTCAAGAGGAAGAAGGAGCTGGCGATGCATGAAGACCTGTGCACTTCCTTGGAGCTGTTCAACTTGGTGACCAAGTGCGCCAGGGCTGAGGAAGGGCGTCTCTCCCTCCTCGAGCTGCCAGCCGCAGACCCAGAAGAGTAGAAGTCCAAGGCCAAGGACGTGAAGCGCAAGGGGGCTGCCATGCTCGCGGCAGAACAGGACACCAAGTGGGGCAGAGATCAGCCCGAGTCTTCCAAGGGCAGTCGGTACTGTGTGTACCACGACCTCCACACCCACAACACCAACGAATGCCAAGAGCTTTGAGACGTGCGAGAAGGAAGGATCGGCCGTCGCCCCGACCGTGTCGACCGGGGCTACGGTCGAGGAGGAGGAAGGAATGCAGGACGCTGGGAAGACCGCGGCCCACGCCAAGGGTGGCGCGATCAACCTCGCGAGGACCGCTGGCATGACCCGCCTCGTGAGGGAGATTGGAGGGACCAGCCTCGTGAGGATCGCCCACAAGGTAACGCAGGCCTCCCTCCGCTGCCACCTCAGCCAAGGAGAAACGCGGACCGCCATCAGGACGAAGGGGCTGGGGGCTTCCAGGATCCGCGCGCGATCGCCTGCATCCTGGGCGGAGCTCAAGCCCCAACCTCTCAGCGCATCTTCAAGCAGTTCGCCCGCGAAGTGAATGCAGTCCTCCCCAAGCTCGAAGCTACACGCCCTCTCAGGTGGTCGTCATGCGCCATCACGTTCAGCTCAGCGGATCAGTTCAAGTGTGCAGCCACAGCCGGAGTCCTCCCGATGCTTTGTTCCCCAATCATCAGCAACGTGGTGGTCACCAGGACCCTCATCGATGGCGGGGCAGTGCTCAACGTCATGTCCGTGGAAACATTCAACAATCTCCAAGTGCCCTACAACCAGCTTCAGCCAACCAAGCCTTTCTCCGGAGTCACTGACGGCTCCACAGTCCCGATCGGGCAGGTCCGCCTCCCTGTCACCTTCGGAGCACGCAACAACTACCGCACCGAGCTCATCGACTTTGACGTCGCTCACATTCGCCTGCCGTACAACGCCATCCTTGGGTACCCGGCGCTAGCCAAGTTCATGGTCGTAACTCACCACGGCTACAACGTCCTCAAGATGCCAAGGAGTGGCGGATTCATCACGGTGCCCTGTGAAGAGAAAGACGCGGTGTGTTCCCTGGAACGAGCTTTTCAGGCCGCATCATTGGAAGACCCAGATCCTGGAAGCAGGAGGCTCGCCGAGACAACCCCCAAGAAGAAGAAGACATCGTCTGGCCCGGTCCCTCAGGAGGCAGGCCCCTCAGGGCCCGTGCCTGCCCCGGGGGAACCTCCTTCCATCGCATAGGAAAGCGTGCCCGGCGCCCTCCTCAGGCAGGGCTTGGGGGCTCTCCCCTGGAGGGCCACCGACCTGGCTAAGGTCACGAGGGAGGTGCTTGGGCACCACGTGGAGGCGTGTTTCGAAGCACGTTTCCCTCAAGAAGGAGTAAGGCAAGGGGGCCAGTGTTGGGGAATGTAGTAATTTCAAAAAAAAAATCCTGCGCACACTCAAGATCATGGTGATGCATAGCAACGAGAGGGGAGAGTGTTGTCTACGTACCCTCGTAGACCGAAATGGAAGCGTTGACGCAACATAGAGGAAGTAGTCGTACGTCTTCCCGGTCCAACCGATCCAAGCACCATTACTCCGGCACCTCCGAGTTCTTGGCACACGTTCAGCTCGATGACGCTCCCCGGGCTCTGATCCAGCAAAGCTTCGGGGAGGAGTTCCGTCAGCACGACAGCGTGGTGATGATCTTGATGTTCAACCGTCGCAGGGCTTCGCCTAAGCACCGCTACAATATGATCGAGGTGTAATATCGTGGAGGGGGGCATCACACACGGCTAAGGAACGATCTCGAAGATCAACTTGTGTGTCTATGGGGTGCCCCTGCCCCCGTATAAAAGGAGTGGAGGAGGGGTGGGCCGGCCCTCTCTATGGCGCGCCCTAGGGAGTCCTACTCCCACCGGGAGTAGGATTCCCCCTTTCCTAGTCCAACTAGGAGTCCTTCCATGTAGTAGGAGTAGGAGACACGAAAGGGGAAAGGAGAAGGGAAGGAAGAGGGGGCGCAGCCCCTCCCCCTAGTCCAATTCGGACTAGGCCTTGGGGGGCGCGCGGCCTGCCCTAGGCAGCCCCTCTCTCTTTCCCGTATGGCCCAATAAGGCCCAATACTTTTCCCCCGTATTCCCGTAACTCCCCGGTACTCTGAAAAATACCCGAACCACTCAGAACCTTTCCGATGTCTGAATATAGTCATCTAATATATAGATCTTTACGTCTCGACCATTTCGAGACTCCTCGTCATGTCCTCGATCTCATCCGGGACTCCGAACTCCTTCGGTACATCAAAACTCATAAACTCATAATATAACTGTCATCGAAACCTTAAGCATGCGGACCCTACGGTTCGAGAACAATGTAGACATGACCGAGACATGTCTCCAGTCAATAACCAATAGGGGAACCTGGATGCTCATATTGGCTCCTACATATTCTACGAAGATCTTTATCGGTCAGACCGCATAACAACATATGTTGTTCCCTTTGTCATCGGTATGTTACTTGCCTGAGATTCGATCGTCGGTATCTCAATACCTAGTTCAATCTCGTTACCGGCAAGTCTCTTTACTTGTTCTGTAATACATCATCTCGCAGCTAACTTATTAGTTGCAATGCTTGCAAGGCTTATGTGATGTGCATTACCGAGAGGGCCCAGAGATACCTCTCTGACATTCGGAGTGACAAATCCTAATCTCGAAATACGCCAACCCAACATCTACCTTCAGAGACACTTGTAGAGCTCCTTTATAATCACCCAGTTACGTTGTGACGTTTGGTAGCACACAAAGTGTTCCTCCGGCAAACGGGAGTTGCATAATCTCATAGTCATAGGAACATGTATAAGTCATGAAGAAAGCAATAGCAACATACTAAACGATCGGGTGCTAAGCTCACGGAATGGGTCATGTCAATCAGATCATTCACCTAATGATGTGATCCCGTTAATCAAATAACAACTCTTTGTCCATGGTTAGGAAACATAACCATCTTTGATTAACGAGCTAGTCAAGTAGAGGCATACTAGTGACACTCTGTTTGTCTATGTATTCACACATGTATTATGTTTCCGGTTAATACAATTCTAGCATGAATAATAAACATTTATCATGAAATATGGAAATAAATAATAACTTTATTATTGCCTCTAGGGCATATTTCCTTCAGTCTCCCACTTGCACTAGAGTCAATAATCTAGTTCACATCGCCATGTGATTTAACACCAATAGTTCACATCACCATGTGATTAACACCCATAGTTCACATTGTCATGTGACCAACACCCAAAGGATTTACTAGAGTCAATAATCTAGTTCACATCGCTATGTGATTAACACCCAAAGAGTACTAAGGTGTGATCATGTTTTGCTTGTGAGAGAAGTTTAGTCAACGGGTCTGCCATATTCAGATCCGTATGTATTTTGCAAATTTCTATGTCAACAATGCTCTGCACGGAGCTACTCTAGATAATTGCTCCCACTTTCAATATGTATCTAGATTGAGACTTAGAGTCATCTAGATTAGTGTCAAAATTTGCATCGACGTAACCCTTTACGACGAACCTTTTTGTCACGTCCATAATCGAGAAACATATCCTTATTCCACTAAGGATAATTTTGACCGCTGTCCAGTGATCTACTCCTAGATCACTATTGTACTCCCTCGCTTAACATAGTGTAGGGTATACAATAGATCTGGTACATAGCATGGCATACTTTATAGAATCTATGGCTGAGGCATAGGCAATGACTTTCATTCTCTTTCTATCATCTGCCGTGGTCGGGCTTTGAGTCTTACTCAATTTCACACCTTGTTACACATGCAAGAACTCTTTCTTTGACTGTTCCATTTTGAACTACTTCAAAATCTTGTCAAGGTATGTACTCATTGAAAAAACTTATCAAGCGTTTTGATCTATCTCTACAGATCTTCATGCTCAATATGTAAGCAGTTTCACCGAGGTCCTTCTTCAAAAAACTCCTTTCAAATACTCCTTTATGCTTTGCAGAATAATTCTACATTATTTCCGATCAACAATATGTCATTTACATATACTTATCAGAAATGCTGTAGTGCTCCCACTCACTTTCTTGGTAATACAGGCTTCACCACAAGTCTGTATAAAACTATATGCTTTGATCAACTTATCAAAGCGTATATTCTAACTCCGAGATGCTTGCACCAGTCCATAGATGGATCGCTGGAGCTTGCATATTTTGTTAACACCTTTAGGATCGACAAAACCTTCTAGTTGCATCTTATACAACTCTTCTTTAATAAATCCATTAAGGAATGCAGTTTTGTTTATCCATTTGCCAGATTTCATAAAATGCGGCAATTGCTAGCATGATTCGGACAGACTTAAGCATAGATACGAGTGAGAAACTCTCATCGTAGTCAACACCTTGAACTTGTCGAAAACCTTTTGCGACAATTCTAGCTTTTTAGATAGTAACACTACAATCAGCGTCTGTCTTCCTCTTGAAGATCCATTTATTTTCTATGGCTTGCCGATCATCGGGCAAATCCATCAAAGTCCATACTTTGTTCTCATACATGGATCCCATCTCAGATTTCATGGCCTCAAACCATTTTGCGGAATCTGGGCTCATCATCGCTTCCTCATAGTTCGTAGGTTCATCATGGTCAAGTAACATGACCTCCAGAATAGGATTACCGTACTGCTCTGGTGCGGATCTCACTGACCTATGAGGTTCGGTAGTAACTTGATTCGAAGTTACATGATCATCATCATTATCTTCCTCACTAATTGGTGTAGTAGTCACAGGAACAGATTTCTGTGATGAACTACTTTCCAATAAGGGAGCAGGTACATTTACCTTATCAAGTTCTACTTTCCTCCCACTCACTTCTTTCGAGAGAAACTCCTTCTCTATAAAGGATCCATTCTTAGCAACGAATGTTTTGCCTTCGGATCTGTGATAGAAGGTGTACCCAACAGTCTCCTTTGGGTATCCTATGAAGACATATTGCTCCAATTTTGGTTTGAGATTATCAGGATGAAACCTTTTCATATAAGCATCACAACCCCAAACTTTAAGAAACGACAACTTTGGTTTCTTGCCAAACCACAGTTCAGATTGTGTCGTCTCAACGGACTTAGATGGTGCCCTTTTTAACGTGAATGCAGCTGTCTTTAATGCATAACCCCAAAAACGATAGTGGTAAATCGGTAAGAAACATCATAGATTGCACTATATCCAATAAAGTACGGTTATGACGTTCAGACACACCATTATGCTGAGGTGTTCCAGGTGGCATGAATTTGTGAAACTATTCCACATTGTTGTAATTGAAGACCAAACTCGTAACTCAAATATTCGTCTCCGTGATCAGATCGTAGAAACTTTATTTTCTTGTCACGATGATTTTCCACTTCACTCTGAAATTCTTTGAACTTTTCAAACGTTTCAGACTTATGTTTCATCAAGTAGATATACTCATATCTGCTTAAATCATCTGTGAAGGTTAGAAAATAACGATACTTGTTGCGAGCTTTAATATTCATCGGACCACATACATCAGTATGTATGATTTCCAACAAATCTGTTGCTCGCTCCATTGTTCAGGAGAACGGAGTTTTAGTCATCTTGCCCATGAGGCATGGTTCGCAAGCATCAAGTGATTTATAATCAAGTGATTCCAAAAACCCATCAGCATGGAGTTTCTTCATGCACTTTACACCAATATGACCTAACCAGCAGTGCCACAAATAAGTTGCACTATCATTATTAACTTTGCATCTTTTGGTTTCAATATTATGAATATGTGTATCACTACGACCAAGATCCAACGAACCATTTTCATTGGGTGTGTAACCATATAAGGTTTTATTCATGTAAACAGAACAACAATTTATTCTCTTACTTAAATGAATAACCGTATTGCAATAAACATGATCAAATCATATTCATGCTCAACACCAAATAACACTTATTTAGGTTCCACACTAATCCCGAAAGTATAGGGAGTGTGCGATGATGATCATATCAATCTTGGAACCATTTCCAACACACATCGTCACTTCACCCTTAACTAGTCTCTGTTCATTCTGCAACTCCCGATTCAAGTTACTAATCTTAGCAACTGAACTAGTACCAAATACTGAGGGGTTGCTATGAACACTAGTAAAGTACACATCAATAACATGTATATCAAATATACCTTTGTTTACTTTGCCATCCTTTCTTATCCGCCAAATACTTGGGTAGTTCCGCTTCCAGTGACTAGTCCCTTTGCAGTAGAAGCACTTAGTCTCAGGCTTAGGACCAGACTTGAGCTTCTTCACTTGAGCAGCAACTCACTTGCCGTTCTTCTTGAAGTTCCTCTTCTTCCCTTTGCCCTTTTCTTGAAACTAGTGGTCTCGTCAACCATCAACACTTGATGTTTTTCTTGATTTCTACCTTCGTCGATTTCAGCATCACGAAGAGCTTGGGAATTGTTTCCGTTATCCCTTGCATATTATAGTTCATCACGAAGTTCTACTAACTTGGTGATGGTGACTAGAGAATTCTGTCAATCACTATTTTATCTAGAAGATTAACTCCCACTTGATTCAAGCGATTGTAGTACCCAGACAATCTGAACACATGCTCACTAGTTGAGCGATTCTCCTCCATCTTTTAGCTATAGAACTTGTTGGAGACTTCATATCTCTCAACTCGGGTATTTGCTTGAAATATTAACTTCAACTCCTGGAACATCTCATATGGTCCATGACGTTCAAAACGTCTTTGAAGTCCCGATTCTAAACCGTTAAGCATGGTGCAGTAAACTATCAAGTAGTCATCATATTGAGCTAGCCAAACGTTCATAACGTTTGTATCTGCTCCTGCAATAGGCCTGTCACCTAGCGGTGCATCAAGGACATAATTTTTCTGTGCAGCAATGAGGATAAACCTCAGATCACGGATCCAATCCGCATCATTGCTACTAACATCTTTCAACTTAGTTTTCTCTAGGAACATATCAAAATAAACATATGAAAGCAACAACGCGAGCTATTGATCTACAACATAGATATGCTAATACTACCATGACTAAGTTCATTATATATTAAAGTTGAATTAATCATATTACTTAAGAACTCCCACTTAGATAGACATCCCTCTAATCCTCTAAGTGATCACGTGATCCAAATCAACTAAACCATGTCCGATCATCACGTGAGATGGAGTAGTTTCATTGGTGAACATCACTATGTTGATCATATCTACTATATGATTCACGCTTGACCTTTCGGTCTCCGTGTTCCGAGGCCATATATGTTATATGCTAGGCTCGTCAAGTTTAACCTGAGTATTCCGCGTGTGCAACTGTTTTGCACCCATTGCATTTGAACGTAGAGCCTATCACACCCGATCATCACGTGGTGTCTCAGCACGAAGAACTTTTGCAACGGTGCATACTCAGGGAGAACACTTATACCTTGATAATTTAGTGAGAGATCATCTTATAAAGCTACCGTCGAACTAAGCAAAATAAGATGTATAAAAGATAAACATCACATGCAATCATAATATGTGACATGATATGGCCATCATCATCTTGTGCCTTTGATCTACATCTCCAAAGCATCGTCATGATCTCCATCGTCACCGGCATGACACCATGATCTCCATCATCTTGATCTATATCAATGTGTCGTCACATGGTCGTCTCGCCAACAATTGCTCTTGCAACTATTGCTATCGCATAGCGATAAAGTAAAGCAATTATTTAGCGCTTGCATGTTATGCAATAAAGAGACAACCATAAGGCTTCTGCCAGTTGCCGATAACCTCGACAAAACATGATCATATTATACAACAACTTATATCTCATCACGTCTTGACCATATCACATCACAACATGCCCTGCAAAAACAAGTTAGACGTCCTCTACTTTGTTGTTGCAAGTTTTACGTGGCTGCTACGGGCTTAAGCAAGAACCAATCTTACCTACGCATCAAAACCACAACGATAGTTTGTCAAGTTGGTGCTGTTTTAACCTTCGCAAGGACCGGGCGTAGCCACACTCGGTTCAACTAAAGTTGGAGAAACTGACACCCGCTAGCCACCTGTGTGCAAAGCACGTCGGTAGAACCAGTCTCGCGTAAGCGCACGCGTAATGTCGGTCCGGGCCGCTTCATCCAACAATACCGCCGAACCAAAGTATGACATGCTGGTAAGCAGTATGACTTATATCGCCCACAACTCACTTGTGTTCTACTCGTGCATATAACATCAACACATAAAGCCTAGGCTCGGATGCCACTGTTGGGGAACGTAGTAATTTCAAAAAAAATTCCTACGCACACTCAAGATCATGGTGATGCATAGCAACGAGAGGGGAGAGTGTTGTCTACGTACCCTCGTAGACCGAAGCGGAAGCGTTGACGCAACATAGAGGAAGTAGTCGTACGTCTTCTCGGTCCAACCGATCCAAGCACCGTTACTCCGGCACCTCCGAGTTCTTGGCACACGTTCAGCTCGATGACGCTCCACGGGCTCCGATCCAGCAAAGCTTCGGGGAGGAGTTCCGTCAGCACGACGGCGTGGTAACGATCTTGATGTTCAACCATCGCAGGGCTTCGCCTAAGCACCACTACAATATGATCGAGGTGTAATATCGTGGAGGGGGGCACCGCACACGCCTAAGGAACTATCTCGAAGATCAACTTGTGTGTCTATGGGGTGCCCCCTGCCCCCGTATATAAAGGAGTGGAGGAGGGGTGGGCCGGCCCTCTCTATGGCGCGCCCTAGGGAGTCCTACTCCCACTGGGAGTAGGATTGCCCCTTTCCTAGTCCAACTAGGAGTCCTTCCATGTAGTAGGACTAGGAGACAAGGAAGGGGAAAGGAGAAGGGAAGGAAGGAGGGGGCGCAGCCCCTCCCCCTAGTCCAATTCAGACTAGGCCTTGGGGGGGCGCACGGCCTGCCCTAGGCAGCCCCTCTCTCTTTCCCGTATGGCACAATAAGGCCCAATACTTTTCCCCCGTATTCCCGTAACTCCCCGGTACTCCGAAAAATACCCGAACCACTCAGAACCTTTCCGATGTCTGAATATAGTCGTCCAATATATCGATCTTTACGTCTCGACCATTTCGAGTCTCCTCGTCATGTCCCCGATCTGATCCGGGACTCCGAACTCCTAAAGTCATGAAGAAAGCAATAGCAACATACTAACGATCGGGTGCTAAGCTAACGGAATGGGTCATGTCAATTAGATCATTCACCTAATGATGTGATCCCGTTAATCAAATAACAACTCTTTGTCCATGGTTAGGAAACATAACCATCTTTGATTAACGAGCTAGTCAAGTAGAGGCATACTAGTGACACTCTGTTTGTCTATGTATTCACACATGTTTTATGTTTCCGGTTAATACAATTCTAGCATGAATAATAAACATTTATCATGAAATAAGGAAATAAATAATAACTTTATTATTGCCTCTAGGGCATATTTCCTTCAGCCAGACCCTCAGGAGTTCGTCAGCAAGGCCATTCAAGAACTACAGGAGTCAAGAGTCATGAGAGGCGGCCGTCGCCTACCAGCTGTGGCTCCCCATCCAGGCGAGGATGGTGGGCTGCGCGTCTGCATCGACGTACCAGGGCTCAACCGAATCGCCACTCTGGAGCGCCTCTGGCCCTCGCGAGTGGGGCGCTGCGTAGGTCGACGCCACAGCTACGTTCGCATGCCTTACGGCTTGCCGAACGCGGCTGCCACGTACCAGCGCCTCATAAGGGGCATCATGGAAGCTCAAGAGGCCAGGTGTTCCGCAGCCTTGGCGGAGATGGAGATGGTCCGCGAGGAGCCACCAACGCCTCCGGAGCCTCCCGAGGCCCCAGGGCCTGGGGGCTCATGAGGATCGGCTTCCGCAGCCCACCGAGTCTGCTGCACCAACACTCGTTCGTCCTCAACATCATCAGGTGACATCTTTTAAGTTTCATTTCCAACTGGGAGCGCCCCCCAGGGCTGCATTATTCCCAGGCCGCGTGGGTCCGTCCCTGCAGCATGTATCCCTTTTATTTTCATGTTGTGAGCTTACTCTGTTGGGGGCGCCCCTCGGGCTGCATCATCCCAAAGCCGCTCGGGCCAGACCCAGCGGCATGTATCCCTTTTACGTTTATCTATGGCTATGCGTTGTTCCACCATGCTTGATTATTCGTTGCCGGTCCACTGCACCTTTTCTTCTCCATGTCGACCACTTGCACGTTAAAGGGGGGGTGCCTGAGCATCGCGACTCAAGGCTCTTACTGGCTCTCCAGCCCTCACCCTCTAGCCTTGTCCATGGCATCGCGACCTGGCATACCAGCGACGGCTGGGACTAGCTCGAGGGCCGGGACCTGAGGACGTAGAGTGTAGGCATCTAACCCAACTTGCAGGAACACATCACAAGATAAGGCCCAGTGCCAGACGCAACCCGCCTAGAGGTAGGGCCCCGTGAGTCCCGCGCTGGCTCACGGGTGCCCAGATACACCTCACCAGGCCCTACCGTGCCAGCCACGCGTCAGGGCGGGGCCGTACACGCCCCGGGGGCTCCTCCCGGAGGGGAGCCCCCTCCCACGTACCAGTGGAAGCACCATGCTCTGCGCTGGCTGACGACACTGCCGAGGAGCGGCTATGCCTGTACACATACGGAAGCGCTATGCTCCGAGCTGGTGATAAACAACTGAGGGTGGCCCCCGGGCCGCATCAACCTCAGGGAGCCCAGAGCTTAGTGTCTAGCCTCATCGCAACGCCTCCCCCCGGGAGTGCCGCGCGAGGGGGCTGGGCACGGGGGCACGGGGGCTGCGCCTGGGTCACGCCCAGACGCACGCCACCCAGCCAGGCCCCCCGGGCCTGGTTCATCGCGCGTCTCTCCCCGAGCGGAGCCAAGGTACGAAGGCCATTTGAGCGTCAAGGGGGACTCCTGAGCATCGCGACTCAAGAGCCTAACTGGTCCCGTAGCCCCTCACTCCTTAGTTCCGAAAGGCTAACGCTAGGTGAGGTACGCGCGAGGCCGGGCTCTGCAGACGTAGAACGGTAGATCCACCCACATCTCACCTCCCTACTTGCTCTTCGCGCGCCAAGGGGGACTCCTGAGCATCGCGACTCAGGAGACTAACTGGTCCTGTAGCCCCTCACTCCTTAGTTCCGAAAGGCTAATGTTGGGTGAGGTACGCGTGGGGCCGGGCTCTGCCGGCGTAGAACATAAGCAAGTAGGAAGGAAAATCATAAACTTCAAGGATCGTCTCCCTACTTGCTGTTCGAGCGCCAAGGGGGACTCCTGAGCATCGCGACTCAGGAGCCTAACTTGTCCCGTAGCCCCTCACTCCTTTGGTCCCGTCCTGGTTTCCGGTCGGGGCTTATGCTGGGTGAGGTACGCGCGGGGCCGGGCTCTGCCGGCGTAGAACATAAGCAATAAGGAAGGAAAAGCATAAATTCAAGTAATTTAAAAGCAAATATTACAGTCCACACTGTTATCTCAACGCCAAACGCAAGTTTAAACGCCTCCCCGAGGCATGATCCATGTGCAGGAATTAAAAGCAGAACAGAAGCTGCAGCAGAGTCACTTGTCGGCGGTGGAGCAGCGCGGAGTGGCTTTGCCTGAGCAGCAGGGTCGGCAGCGCCTGGCTTCGGCTTGGTGCTGAAGGCCCGGAACTTCCCCAGCAGAGCCTCCGCGCAACCCTTCACGGCCTCGGCAGCGGCAGCGGCACGCTCGCCGCTCACTGGCTCCAGCAGGCTGTCGAGGTCGACGTTGGGGTCGCGAAGGTAGATGTGGGTGAAGACCCGCGTTAGCGCTGCAGAAGACAGGACACGCGCCTTGGCCTCGGCCGTGGGGCCAAGGCCTAGGGCAACATCCTCAAGAGCACGAACCAGGAATGGAAGCAGCTTGGCGGGGCCGTCCTCAGAGCCAGCCAGCGGGCTCTCCAGGCCGCTGGCGTAGAGCATCTTCAGCGAAGCACGAGCCTTCTCCTCCATGTCTGCGAAGGCCACGCGGTCCTCGGCAAGAACCCGGGCCTTGTCGTCCAGTTCGACCTTCGTCGCCTCCAACTCCTTCTCCAGCACACGTAGGCGGTTGCGGCGTTTCTTGAGCTTGGCCTCCCGGACCTCGACGGCCGCCTCGCGAGCCTTCACGCCCTCTTCTTGCTCTTGGCGAAGGCGGGCCTCTTTCGCGAGCTGGTCCCGCAGGCCTTGCAGCTCGTCCTCCAGCACCTTGCAGCGACCACGGACATCAGTCGCCTACCCCTGGGCTGCGTCATGAGCAGCCTTCGCCTCAAGGGCGGCCTGCCTCTCCTCATCACAAGCCGTTGAGGCCTGGACCAGCGTCGCCCGAACCAAAGCGTCGGAGCGAATCCATCCTGAAGCCAGCTCCAAGCGCCCAGCCACCAAGCGAGGGTCGGCGCCAAGAAGATCCTGCCGAAGCCGGTCCAGCTCGGCAGCAACACGGCGGGAGGAGTCGGAGAGACAGCAGTCGGTGGAGTAGGAGGAGAAGGCGGCGGCACGACCACAACATCCTGAGTCGGAGTCTGCTGCGCCCCAACGGTTATGGTGACGGCAGCAAGCAAAGGCACCTCGGGAGTCACTTGGGCCATGGGGGCTGAGCTCGCCCCAGCCAGCTCAGCCAGGCCTCGCGAGGACGACCGGGCAGGAGAGGCCCATGCGTCGCGGTCACCTTCCTCCGCAGGCAGAGGCGCTGCCGTGGATGGAACCTCAGAAGCCCCCTTCAGTTTCTTCACCGCGGGCGCCAGCCTATCCAAGAGACGCGGACGTCAAGCCTCAGCAGCAAAACAAGAAACAAAGACAAGAGTCAAGCACTTACGGGTCGTCGCCGGTGAGCTCAGGCAGCCTCCGGCCAAACTTGAAGCCTGACAGCCGGCTGGAAGGGTCAACCTCGGAAGCGGAAGGCGCTTCTGCGGACCGCCTCGGGGCCGGGGCAGACCCGCGGGAGATCAGCCTGGTCATGTCCTTCTTCGGGATCAGGGGCGAGCTCCCGCTGCCCAGCACGTCATCATCCTCGTTGTCATCGCTTGGAGAGAGGCGGAAAGCGCGGGGCCTGCGCCGGGGGAGGGGAGCCCTCGACTCTCCGTTAGTCGCCTCGGAGTCAGGCCCCTTCCCCCTATCCTCTCCGTCCTCCTTTTCGCTGGAGTCGCCGGAGGACACGTCCACCGGACCCTCAGGAGCCTCCGTGGGCACGGGCCCGTCTCCGTTGAAGAGAGGCATGGACTCCACCACCAGCTCCCAGTCATTGCGGAGGAACAAGGGCGTAGGAGCGCCCTCCAACCTCGCCACATCGACCCCAACCAGAGATTGGAGCACCGCGGCCAGATCTCCGTCACCCAAGGCCGCGGGGCTCGGATGAGGCCTCCACATCAGAGGAGAGTACTGCCGAAGCGGAGCCAGCTGGTGCTCCAGGAATTCCCTCAGCAGCGATGCACTGGTCAGCTTCGCCGCCGCCATGCTGGCCGGCCTCAGATCCACGTCCATCTTCTCCAACACCGGCTTCGCACGGGGGTCCGTGAGTTCCGCTCGACCCCAATCACCAGAGCTCGTGGGCAGCTCCATGTGGAGGATCAGCCGAGGGTGAATGCGCCCAGCATCAGCCAAGACCCATTTGCTCCTAAAGCCCTCAATCCTTTTCCCGGGCTTCGAAATGGCAATGGCGCCACCGTACGCGATGAAGCTCGCGCACGCGGAAGGAGAACTGCGAGAGACCCGGAGGGAGAAGTAGTGGCGCAGCAAGGCCACTGAGGGCTGCACCCCTACGTGAGCCTCGCAGTAATAGGCGAAGATTGCCAGGAGAAGGATGGAGTTGGGGTGGAGGTGCAGAGCCTGTAGGTTGTAATGGCGGAGGACAGAGAAGAAGAACTCGGAGAAGGGAGGCACAAGGCCAGCAGCAATGAAGCTTACGAAGAGCGGATAGAAGGTGCTCCCTCGGCCCTCAGGGGTGGCGGAGCCGGCCTTGAACAACCTCACCCCGTCGATGCCCTGCGCCGCCGACATCCGGCGTAGCCGGGCGAGGCTCACCTCCGACACGTTTGCCGAGTCCAGGGCAGACGAGTACCAAGCTTCGGCCGGGGACTGACGAGGCGCCATGGCTTCTAGGTCACGCGGTCGAAGTAGATCCAGAGATTTGGAGCAAGGAAGGAGAGGCGCAAGAAAGGGGATCTCAGCAGCAACCGGAGAAAGCAAAAAGCAAAACCTGGGCAGATGCCACTCCTTTATCAACTCATGCGGTTGCGGAGACGCCCATGTCCAATCAACCGCCACGCGGCGCCCAAGGCCGCTGGCTGTTAGGGCCCGCGGTGCTTCGCCCTTGCCCTTTCGCCTCCCTGCACGGCCAAATCTGGGTGCGCCTTGGGCCCGGGGGCTACTGTCGGCGTTCTGGGAACGGGAGTCCCCAGACCTGCCTGCCTGCGGCCTGCGGCGTGGCTCAAAGGGGGCCCAGCACGACCAATCTTCATCAACGCAGACCCAAGACCCTCGCGAGGGGCCAAGCCTCGCGGGGCGGATGACACGGAGCTTCCTCAGGCGCGGCCTCATCAGGCTGGCTCACGAGAAGGCCGAGAGATCAAGTCGGGGTACCTCACGGGGTGCCCATGACGCAAGCCATGACGACCAAGGGTGCCAGGCGGGCGCCAGCCCGCACAGTGTCCTCCCTTTCCTCTTTGGTGCAAAGGGAGCAAGCGCAAGCGAGAGGATCAAGCAAAGGCACCCGTTTCGGTGCAACGAGACCAAGACCAGCTCCGCGACAAGGAGGAAGTCACTGTGGAGCCCAAGCCAGCGTCATCACAAGAGCCTTTGGCATGCGAGGACCAACTTTAGTCAGGATAAGTGTACCCGATGTTCCCCTTCAAAATGGCCGATTGTTGGCGCCCTTCCCGCTCAATATTTGGGAAGAGGCCCAGGGCCTTTTCCTATAAATAGGACGAGCCACCCCCAGGGTTGGGCCATCGAAAAACCTGGTAGCTACGCATCACACAGAGAGAGAGAGAGAGAGACAAGGGCGACTGAGCTCCTCCTAGCAGTTCATCGCCCCGGCCAAGAACAGACCCTCGCAAGGCTGTTCGTCCTTGTATTGTTCATCATCAGCCCAAGAGGCAATCCACCACACCACCACACTGGAGTAGGGTATTACACCACATCGGTGTCCCGAACCAGTATAAACTCTGTGTCTCTTGTGTTGTTCTTCTTGTAGCTTAGATCCTTGCGAAGCGGAGGGGTACAGGTAGGTAGGAAGTGTAATCTCCGCGCGCACCCCAGAGTTCGAACCTTAAGGGTCTACCGGAACCCGAAATCCGACAATCTCTGTCCAGGAGTCGCAACTTGTTTCTGGTGTTTGTAGGTAGTGCTATTTTTCTACCGAGTGGCACCCGGCAGGGTGGACTTGGGACAGACTAGGCACCGTGGCCCGGTGTACCGAGTGGCACCCGGATGCTGGGCTCGGGAACCCTATACACATCGTTTGGGGCCGTGAGCGAAACCCCGTCCGGATCTCCTTGCGGATGGAACCCGAATAGGCGATAAACCTGGACTAGAGTCTTGTGTGGTTAGTCAGGTCGTGGCCGACACCCTCGCCAGGCTTCCGCTTGAAGGTTGCCGAGATACATGACATGTACATGGCAGTAAGTGGCGAGAGCGTGTGTGAAGAAGTACACCCCTGCAGGGTTATCATGATCTATTCGAATAGCCGTGTCCTCGGTTATGGACTTCTTGGATGCTTACGTGATCCATAGTAGTGTATTGATGTGGTGATTAGTGGACTCGTGTGCGCTGCCTCACCTCAAAGAAGTTTCTTGTAGTCGTAGAACAGGATAGCCACTGAGTCAAAGCTGGCTTGTTGCAACTAAACCCCACATTACCTTCTTGATACAAATGCATGTATGATAGGATCTGATGTAAGTCTTGTTGAGTACCTTTGTACTCATGTTTGCTTTATTTATGTTTTGCAGATGAGACATCTGTCTCACTAGTAGTTCCGCTTGGACTTCGACGAGTAGCTTGTTACCTCAGCTACGATCTTGTACCCTTGGGAGGGTCTTGTAGATAGTCAGTCTTCTCAGCCTTTTTCTTTTGTAGTTGTCTGTACTCAGACATGTAATGCTTCCGATCCATTGCTTGTATGCTCTGAATGATGGGTCATGTGACCCATGTTTGTTTTTAATGCTATGTGGCTCTTCTGGGCCTTTATCTATATGAGTTTGCATTATGTTGTGATGCCATGTTGTACAACACATACTTGCCTGTTATGCATATGTGTAACGTGTATTGCTATGTGTGGGATCCGACAACCTAGTTGTCTATCCTTGGTAGCCTCTCTTATGGGGAAATGTAGTCTAGTGCTTCCACCGAGCCATGGTAGTCCGCTACAGCCTGGTTTACCGGAGTCCTGCTAGCCCAGCACTACTGCTCCGGAACACTTAGACTGGCCGGCATATGATTCACTTCGTTCCTGTGTCTGTCCCTTCGAGGAAATGTCATGCGGTGACATCCAGAGTCCTGCCTAGCCTGCTACAGCCCGGGTTCCTAGAGTCCTGTTAGCCCAGTTGCTACAGCCCAGATTCACACGCTGCTGACCGACATGCTCGATGTTGTTTCACGTATGCCTGTCCCTGTAAGTTAGTGCCACTTTGGGTTCACGACTAGTCATGTCAGCCCGGGTTCTCTGTCACATGGATGCTAGCGACACTATCATATACGTGAGCCAAAAGGCGCAAACGGTCCCGGGCCATGGTAAGGCGACACCCGTGGGAATACTGTGCGTGAGGCCGCAAAGTGATATGAGGTGTTACATGCTAGATCGGTGTGAATTAGAATCGGGGTCCCGACATTTGATGGTATCCGGAGTATGCGTCGAGGAAACACAATGAGTCGTGTCCTGCAGTAGCGTCGATAATTTGATCGATGCGGGGGAGGGGGAAGGGATCCTTGGGGCAAGCCTTGTTAAGGTCCTTGAAATCGACACATAGGCGCCAGGATTTATCCTTCTTTGGTACCATCACCAGGTTTGCTAGCCAGTCCGGATGTTTTATTTCTCTAATGAATCCGGCCTCCAGTAACTTGGCTAGCTCCTCTCCCATGGCTTGTCGCTTAGGTTCAGAGAAACGCCGAAGAGTCTGCTTGACCGGCTTGAATCCCTTTAGAATGTTAAGGCTATGCTCGACCAGCCTGCGTGGGATTCCTGGCATGTTTGAAGGATGCCAGGCGAATATGTCCCAATTCTCGCGCGGGAACTCCCGTAGTGCGGCATCTACAGCGGGGTTTAACTGTGCCCCGATGGATGCTGTTTTTGTAGGGTCCGTTGGGTGGACTTGGAATTTGACTATTTCATCCGCTACTTTAAAAGATGTGGACTTGGATCTTTTGTCGAGTATCACGTCATCCCTGTCCACTGTGAAGTGCAGCGCAGTTAATTCGTCGGCCGCGAGGGCTTCGGATAATGCCTCGAGGGCCAGTGCGGCTGTTTTGTTTTCGACGCGGAGTGCTATGTCCGAATCACTAGCTAGAGTGATGATTCCATTGGGCCCGGGCATTTTGAGCTTCATGTACCCATAATGGGGTATGGCTTGGAAGATCGTGAATGCCTCCCGCCCTAGAAGGGTGTGGTATCCGCTACTCAACGAGGCCACTTGGAATGTGATTTCTTCGGACCTATAATTCTCCGCATGCCGAATACCACATCTAGTGTGATTTTCCCAGCGCATCGTGCCTCCCGACTAGGGATGATTCCTCTGAAGGTCGTGCTGCTTTGCTCAATGCGGTTTATGTCTATTTCCATTTTTTTGAAGAGTCTCCTCATAGATGAGGTTTAATCCGCTGCCGCCGTCCATGAGCACTTTATTAAGCCGAAAGTCGTCCACAATTGGACTAAGGACCAAAGCGGCTGGTGCTCGGGCTGTTCGGAATTTAGGTTCGCCACTGGCATTGAAGGTGATAGCCGTGTCGCTCCATGGATTTATTGCTGCCACGTGGCAGACTTCGGCAAGGCTGCGGAGTGCTCGCTTACGCCTATTATTTGAGGCGAAGGTCTTGAAGACTATCAATACTGTATTGTTGTTATCCACGGGATGGTGCTCTGCGGTATTTTTAATGAGGAGATCCTCACCGCTCTTGGCCACCTTCCGGAGTACCCAACATGCTCTAAGGCTGTGTGTTGGTATGGTATCCGTTGTACTGTCAATTTTGCATTGCCCATTAAGCTATCCCTCCAATACGGTTCCACGCCCTGTAGTGGGCTTTTGCTTCTTTGTATTTGGGTCGGGCGACTTATGAGACTGCACCCTTTTAGTTCGGACTGGGGTTTTTGTCAAAGCCGGAGCATCCCAAAATTTTATTTGGGTTTTCCAGGTGCTTTCCATCGCACAGTACTCCCGTACTATGGCCGCCAAGTCAGCGAAGTGTGCTATGTCACGGCGACTTATGGCGTTGACGATTCCCTTGTCCGTGCAGTTATTGCAAAAGAACGAAATTGTGTCTTCCTCGCGACAGTCCTTGACCGTGCTCATTACAAGGAGGAATCTGGCCCAATAGTGGTGTACTGTCTCTTGGGGCTCTTGTCTAATGTGGGAAAGATCATTTATATCTAGGTGGGTGGGTGAATTTAAGTCCGAACCTTGACCCGATCTGAGACCCAGGGGCGGAGGAGTTTCCGATCTTGGAAGTTCGAGCCCTGGGATGTTGCCCGATAGGTCTGGCCTGCTGCCTGATTCTAGGTTCAGGGTTTGGGCGATGTCCTCCCGTAGAAGGGTATCCGGCTCAGAGAGCTCGGGAATCCGGACATAGTTTGTCCTCAAGATAGAGGAAGAATCGCCGCATTGCTCCTCCACCACTTCTATCTGATGGGTGACTGGCGGGGAGTTAATCTCCCTTTGGTTGGGTTTAAGCCCGATCTGATCATAGTCTGTAGCGACTCCCAAAGCAGCGATGCGATCCAAGAGCTCGTTCAAAGAAGAGAGTTCTATTGGATCCAACTGCTCGGCGAGTCCTGAGCTGACGTGGAGGCTGTTTTTGATGACCCGAGAAGTCATCGTCGGCGCAGTGGCCGAACAGGTGGTCATGACGAAACCGCCTAGTCAGAGAGTTTGGCCTATAGCCAGGGCTCCCCCAGAAGTGATGTTGTCCTTGACAACGAGGCGAGCCATCCAGCCTTATGATGACGACACAGTGGAACTCTCAATGAAAGCACCAATGTCGGTGTCAAAACCGGCGGATCTCGGGTAGGGGGTCCCGAACTGTGCGTCTAAGGCGGATGGTAACAGGAGGCGGGGGACACAATGTTTACCCAGGTTCGGGCCCTCTCGATGGAGGTAATACCCTACTTCCTGCTTGATTGATCTTGATGATATGAGTATTACAAGAGTTGATCTACCACGAGATTGTAGAGGCTAAACCCTAGAAGCTAGCCTATGGTATGATTGTTGTTGTCCGACAGACTAAACCCTACAGTTTATATAGACACCGGAGGGGGCTAGGGTTACACAGAGTCGGTTAAAAGGGAGGAGATCTACATATCCGTATTGCCAAGCTTGCCTTCCACGCCAAGGAGAGTCCCATCCGGACACGGGTCGAAGTCTTCAATCTTGTATCTTCATAGTCCAACAGTCCGGCCAAAGGATATAGTCCGGCTATCCGAGGACCCCCTAATCCAGGACTCCCTCACTGACCCCGACCCCAACCACCGACACCCTGACCCCGACCCCCCGACACCCTGAGAGCCCGACAATCGACACCCCGACCCCCCACCCCAACCCCGACAATGATGATGATGCATTTAATGATCCTGGAGCATATATAGATGATTCAGAGTACTATTAGTAATGTGGGCTTTCAATTTTTTTATTATGTTCATGATGATGATACACTTAAATTATATACATATTATTCATGTCAGGTATCCAATTTTTTTATGTTGTACTAATTTCGTTTACTTTTTGTCATTGCAGGTGTTGACAGGATGGTGCGCAAGGGTCCAGAGCGCCCTGAGCCTCCTGCGAGTGCTCCTGGGAGGGGTGGTTCCATTATTTCAGCCCAGCCCCTCAGAAGAGCACTGCTAGACAGTATGCAGATAGCTGCGGCGGGCGCTTCTTCTTTGGCTGGGAGAGGCCAGGGGAGGACGAAGAAGGCTACTAGAGGTGGACGTGGCAGCGGGAGAGGTAGGAAGGCTGCTATGCCTTCCTCGCCACCACCCTCAGTTGATTCACCCGACCACGTGGACCCGTCTCGGACTCCGGTCCATGAGCCTCCGGTCGCCGATCCTTTGCCCCACCACACTCGGGTCGCTGATCCTTCACCCCACCAGACTCGTGTCACCGATCCTTTGCCCCATGTGAGTCCGGTCCCAGAGTCTTCGTCCGAGAAGACCGGTCCCGGAGTCTTCGTCCTAGAAGACTCCGATCCCGGAGTCTTCTTCCCACGATACTCCAGAGGCTAGTGGCCCTACTGATGGTAGCGAGGACACCTTTTCTGATGATAGCTACAACGACGACGAGCTGGTTGAGAAGGGAAAGAAGGTCTAGTAGCGTGGTTGTACAAAGCTCCTGCCCATGCCGGCGACCCCCGACCAGAGGTGGTTGATTGCACCTAAAGGAATGAAGTAAGTGCATTTAATATTTTTTAACCTTTTGTCTTCATGTTCCGTCAAATTAATATCTAATGCGTTGGCCTTGTCATACTGCAGGGGCTGGGTACACTCCCGTGGTGTCAGCAGGCCCAACCAGGTCCTTGGTGTGATTTGCCGGCAACACTTCCCTGGGTGGGTCACGTTGCCCAGTGAGGGTCAGTTTCCACAGCTAGCACTAAGCTAGGAGCTGTACACGGTTACCCAGGCCCCGCCGGGGGAGATGGTTGTCGATGTCTTGTGCGAGACGGTGGCCGACATGGTGTTCCGTCGGTTTTGGGTAATTTCTCCTTTACAGAATTAAAGTCAACACTACCTAGTGATTACCTAGTGATTGTACTTATCAGTGTTCTCGTGTTTGATTACAGACCTTCTACAGGGTTTCAGAGGGAGAGCAGGAGGCCGCGTCTATGGTTGTCGAAACTGAGTGCAAGCGCCTACTTCAGAACTTACGGCACGAGGCTCGGGTGCAGGCCGTTCGAGACTACTACGCCTCGAAGGGTATTAGGAGGGCCAAGAAGAAGTGTCGCGATAAGTTTTTGAGTAAGGAGAAGTACATGCAGGTAATTACCTATTCTTAAGGCCTTGAACTTAGTTTTCTTGATTTGATTCGTAGGTGTAGCGCTGAAATTTCTCTTGACTAACTTAGGTGCCCCCGAGATGGTGTGTGGATAAGATGGACTGTCAGGAGGCGTTGGTGGATGCATGGTGCTCTCCTGAATGGCTAGTCGAACACCAGAGGGCCAAGGATAAGCGCGACCAAATGGAAGGTGTGCCACACTATCAAGGGAGCTCCAACCTGTTTGAGTACGGGGATAACTGGGTGACGGTGTCCTGGACTAGGGGGTACTCACCACGTCGTCCCCCAATCGGTTAGATTGGGCCGAGGACCCCCAGGGCCGCATACTCATGGGCTAGTCCGGCAGGTGCCGCATACAAGGAAGATTCCACAAGACTTGGCAATCAAGACAAGGACTCCTCCCCCACCGGCGTATTCGGCTAGGACTCTTGTTATCCTGGGCCTCTGGTGTATTATATGAACGGAGGCCATACTAGTCGATAAAGGATTATGAGACAACCATCATCATACACAATCATACCATAGGCTAGCTTCTAGGGTTTAGCCTCCTTGATCTCGTGGTAGATCTACTCTTGTACTACCCATATCATCAATATTAATCTAGCAGGAGTAGGGTTTTACCTCCATCGAGGGGGCCCAAACCTGGGTAAAATAAAGTGTCCCTTGTCTCCTGTTACCATCCGACCTTGACGCACAGTTCGGCACCCCCTACCCGAGATCCGCCGGTTTTGACACCGACATTGGTGCTTTCATTGAGAGTTCCGCTGTGTGATCGACAAAAGGATCGATGGCTCGCCTGCAGATCAACTGTGACTTCAGCATCTTCGTCACCAGCTTGACTGGTCACCTTGGTTCGACCAAGAATTGCGCCCCGTGTTCGGATCACCATGTTCGGACGAGGGCCTTCATCAAACATCAACTCCGATCTCTATCAAGATCACGGAGGAATCATCCATGGAGCTCGGGGGCTCAACATCAACATTGCCCTCAAGCGACCGTGCTGTTTTTCTGGACAGCGAACTCGTATCTACTGCCACCACCTCCTTGAGTATCGCTTTGACGATCGCTTTGGTGTAATTGTGCGGAATTGAGTCTACAACAACCCTGGAAAATTTCATCGAGTCCCGATGGAGGAATCTCTGGCAATCCACGATATAGCGGAGCCCTGTCAAATCTGGACGGGAATCTGGACGAGTTTAGGGCATGGTGTCCAGATTCTAGCTCGGACGTCCTTTGGAAGATCCAACCGTTGATCGGCTGCGGAATTCCTATATCTACCACCCCTCCAAATTTCAGCTCGATCCGGCCGTCCGAACTCCGGGAACCTTCCGATTAGTGCATCACTTTTCGGATCTGTTTTCTGCGCGAGAACGAATCCGACCCGAATTCATCTTTTTTATGAACGGGATTTCGGACATCCTTTTTGAAGGAAGTTTTGTATGGGATATTGTGTATTGTTCCCGAACACATCCCACTAACTTTAAGATCTTTTGAACATGATCTTCAACATCATTGCTGGTGTCAAACCAGTCCGGCAATATTGCTCCACGGCTGCCGACCCGTGCTAGACACGTCGTCACTTTGTTGAGCCGAGCTCAACTTCTTCGGATCATCATCTGGGCAAGCCGAACAAGAGTCCGGCATCGCGAAGGACAAATCATCACCAACATCGCCGCCCCACGGATTACACGGAGCGGGCATACCGGCATCACCGCATGGTCGCTTCATCAAGCCGGCATCGACCACGTCACGACCTGCATTGGCAGGGCCGCACTGTTGCTTCTTCAAGCCGATGTCCATCACGCCGAACTACTTCGACATCTCGGCTGGACCGGAGGAGTCATCATCTCTTCATCAAGCTACTCCGGACACTTCGGCGTCACTAGCCGACCAGCTTCGTCACGATTAGCTGGACCGAGGGCTTTGCCTCGGCAAGCCAACCTTTGCCAGCATGATCTTCCTTCGGATTGCTACAACAAATAAACCAGGTGTTATTAATCCTAATATTTTTTTGCATGTTTGGGTTCATTTTTTCCAAGGAATTATTACTCTGGTTTGTCCATCATATGTTCACAGGTCTATCAAATGGTGGCCGCATTAATGACGGTCGCATGCTGGTTCGGTCAGTCTCCGTATATAGTTCGGCGAACGCCGCATCCGAAGCGCGGACCGACCTATGAATTCAGGCTTTGCCACGCCTTTACTGCATCACGCCGACGCCCTGCGTCGACATCGACTTCGGCGCCAGGCCATATTTCTTTTATTACTCACTTTGCATAAATTATTCATTATGCAACGATTTTTTTATTTATCATTATTACTATTATCTCCCGTTTGCACTATTTTTTGTGCACAGGAAAATGATCCGGGGACTTCGGCTTCACTCTGCCGGTCTGCATCGACCGTGCTATGTCACCACTTTGGCGTGTCGAGCTCTCCGCTCCGCCACCTCGGGACCAGCTTGGGGGATAGAACCTTGTCCCGCATCAAGCTCGGACTGCAAACACATTAACCAGCTAAGTCGCTTTCATGCTCAAAGCTTTAATTTCTAACTTGTGTTCGGTTCGACCAAGCGTTATACTTTTTTGAAAAAAAAGTTGCTTGTAATTTTTTTTTCTAGTCCAAACTTTGTTCTGACATACTTGATGCGCTACCCACGCTCATTATACCTGGGGGCTTCTTTAACAGAAGCTTATTAATATGGGCTTTATGCCCAACACATGTGTCACACTTCCGCATGTACCTTTTATTCACCATTATATGCAACGATATGACTTAAGTTTTGGCCAGGCTGGGTTGCCTGGCTCCTGTGCTTACCCCTACGTTCCCGATTGTTCGACTAGGTGGTAAAGGGAGCACCTCTGTGATTGTTACTGCCGGGTCAGCTGGATGTGTACCTCAGACTGGGTGAAGCCGAAAGCTAGCGTTCTTAAGGGAATACTCGGTCGGTGAACTAAAATATGATTTCTTACCTATTTGTTTACCTGCCCCCAGATGTTTTTCTGCTCTTTTCGCAGTCCGGACATGCACTTTAGGGCATGCCTCCCAGGGAAAGGAACCCCTAACGGAACTATTCTCCCTGGAAGATGTTTCTTACTAACCATGTAATATAACATAACTAGTTGGGCACTTGTCTGATAAAGCACTAATGACCCCTACGCCTGGTCTCCACGCATGCCCCGGTTTTTATAACCGCGAGGGTATTCGGACACACTCCGGACTATTGGGTCTAGAGGTTGAAGCGAAAAGGTCCGCTACGACAAACGATCTACAATCCGGCTAGAAGGCATTCTACATGTCACCTTACATTATATAGTCAACTTTTACCCAAGTCACTTGGGGGCTCTTATGTTTATTTGAGTCGTTTCATACTAAGTGTTTTTCTTCTTAGTCGTTGCAAAGTTATTATTATTTATCACTCCTTTTTTCGACACGAGTGTGCGGTCACTAGCCGGGGAGCCTAATTTCTCTCTCAAAAGCCGCTAGAGTTTAGTTTGCTAAACTAGCCTGATGAGAAGTACTCCGCCCTCGGGATAGGAGGTTGAAGCCGTAGGCTGACCCGCTCGAAGTCTTGAGATAGGATGTATCATGTTAGAGCACGACAGAAGCACTTCTTTTTTCTAAGACCAATTTTCGGGTTGGCACCGAACACTTGATATTGTTCGGACGTCATGTTTTTACTGACGTTTCTTGGTTTTCCAAGCTTTTTGGCACTTTTAAACTATTTGTGGTTTTTCAGCACAAGTCTCGCAGTGCAATGCCGGACACCTTTAAAGATTCGGCAAAAATATTCTCGGATACTGCTATATATGCATCGGTTTCGAATTGTGTCTTCGGTCAATAGTAGGGTTGCCCGGCTCCTGCACTTGCTTCCTACGTTCCGCTTTGTCCGGCTAGGCGTGCAAAGGGAGAACCACTGCGATCGTGCTTCCAGCTCACATGGTTAAGCACCTCAGTGGAGAAAGCCGAAAACTGACTGTCACAATAAGCGTAAACTGGTCAGTGATCCGGTGACTGTGTTAAATAACAGGTCGTTCATAACATTGGCCGAAGTGTTTACGACTTGACCTCGACTGTCGCCGAACACTACCGGGGGCTATTAACTAGCCTCCCAGACTAAACCTCGATATTTTGCTCTTACATTGGAGCTGAGGTTTTATGATCATGCTTAGCATGACAACCCAAAGAAAGGAACCGATAGCGGGACTATTTTCTTTGGAAGACATTTCTTCTGTTAAACAGTAATATAACATATCTCTCCGCGTACCTTTGTTTATAAAACTGTATGGCCAGATTGCCTTGTTTTTCATAAATCTTTGCCCTCATAAAGTCTTTATAAAGTAAGACAAACACTCCTTGGCTACTGGCCGAGGAGGTGGAAGCCGATGGTCGGTCAACAAAGTTTTGTACAATGCGGATCCGAGCATTAATGACGTAAAGTACTTGGATACATAGAGTCATTACACATAATTTGTGATTTTACTATGGATATTGATCCTTAATTCGGCCACCCGTGCCCGCATTAAGGCTCGGGGGCTACTAGGCTTCGGGCTTATTATTTAAACATATTAAAGGGGCATATTGATCCCCTGATCTGGTGTTGCCACCCGACCAGTGTCTCGGGGGCTACTGCATTGCTTGTCCAATGCAGAAACTTTTATGTGCAATATAGTTTCCCAGGAGATTTTGATCCTCAGGTTGGTCGGCCGCACCCAACCTGAGTCTCGACGACTGAGCACGCCGCTTTTTGTGTCCCGAAGTATTCTGCCGAGCTAGGACTTGATCCTCAAACCGATTTTGCAAATCAACCTGAGTCTCAGCGGCTACGGGGATCAGCGGTCTTATGTCATCCTTCATGTGCACCTCGGGTTTTAGACCGATACCCACCTTGAGGGCTACTGGCTATACATTTCGGCAGAGAATAAATTGCACCGATCAAAAATATTGACAAAAATCGGCCCACATTGGGGGTGGTGCACCACCTCGAAAGCAGTCCGGCATAAAGCTCGGGCGCTAGTGGCTGGCTCCATAGAGGGCATTTCCGGCATTGAGCTCGGCTAAAACTCCTTCAAACTTCTTTGAACCAAGGTGATTTACGACACCTCAGATACAATCCGGCGTTGGAGCTCGGATACATAGTCCGGCGTTGGAGCTCGGATACATAGTCCGGCGTTAGAGCTGGGAAGCAGTCCGGCATTGGTGCTCGGCTGCAAAAAATACCTTGAATGCAGTCCGGCATTAGAGCTCGGATGCAAGAGGGATCTGCCTCCCGGGAACAACTTCAAACCCGAGGTGTGGCATAAAAATAACAAGGCATTGATAAAGGCCGGAAACTTAAAGGGGCTCCTCGGATACCCGACGTGTAAACCCGTCGAATGCATTTCGGCGATTATCAAGATCGAAGATAAAGAAGATTCGTTGAACCAGTTTTCAAGACCGACGACCGAAGATGAAGAACAGTTCGGAAGAATCGAGGAGCGTCCCTAACTTGAAGACCGGTTCAGGGCGCTACTGACGGTGTCCTGGACTAGGGGGTACTCACCACGTCGTCCCCCAATCTGTTAGATTGGGCCGAGGACCCCCAGGGCTGCATACTCATGGGCCAGTCCGGACAGGTGCCGCATACAAGGAAGATTCCACAAGACTTGGCGATCAAGACAAGGACTCCTCCCCCACCGGCGTATTCGGCTAGGACTCCTGTTATCCTGGGCCTCTGGTGTATTATATAAACCGAGGCCAGACTAGTCGATAGAGGATTATGAGACAACCATCATCATACACAATCATACCATAGGCTAGCTTCTAGGGTTTAGCCTCCTTGATCTCGTGGTAGATCTACTCTTGTACTACCCATATCATCAATATTAATCTAGCAGGAGTAGGGTTTTACCTCCATCGAGGGGCCCGAACCTGGGTAAAATAAAGTGTCCCTTGTCTTCTGTTACCATCTGACCTTGACGCACAGTTCGGGACCCCCTACACGAGATCCGCCTAGCAGGAGAGAACCTGGGTAAAATAATGTCATCTTGTTAAACATTATGTGGTTTGGTACATGATTCATGCAATTTCATTCTTCATGCTAGCATTTATCCCTTCCAAAATGACTTAACATGCTTAGTTAGTTAAAAAATGGCATAACTACCTTGGATAGTTCATTTAGGACATATTTAGCTCCAGAATGACATAATAACCTTAGATAGCTCTATAAAATGACTTAATATGCTTTAGTTAGTTAAAAAAAAGGCATAACTACCTTCGATAGCTCAATAACGACCTAAACTAATCTTAGCTAGTTCATTCATGACATAATTAGCTATAAAATGACATAATAACATTACATAGCTCTATAAAATAACTTAATATGCTAAGGTTAGTTAAAAATGGCATAACTACCTTCGATAGTTCAATAACGACCTAAACTAATCTTAGCTAGTTCATTCATGACATAATTAGCTATAAAATGACATAATAACCTTAGATAGCTCTACAAAATGACTTAATATGCTAAGGTTAGTTAAAAAATGTCATAACTACCTTCGTAGCTCAATAATGACCTAAACTAATCTTAGGTAGTTCATTCATGACATAATTAGCTCTAAAATGACATAATAACCTTGGATAGCTCAATAATGACATAAATAGGATACTTTGGTCAAAAATGGCATAATAATCTTGGTTACCTCAAAAATGACCTAAACTTAGCTTATTTTCCTCGAAAATAACATAATAACCTTTCTTAGCTCCAAAATGACCTATTTACATAGCAATATCATTCTTCATGCTAGCTTGAGCCCTTAACTAATATTTTGTTCCTCTCTCTCAGGCGCACCACCACAAGAAGCCTGTGCCAAATCAGTTCGACCTCTATGGCATGACCCATATGGCCCTGTACAAGAAGGCCAAGCCATTCACGGAGTCTGACCTAGATCATCCAGAGAGCTTCACCAACATCTGCTCCCACCACAAGCTTGTGAAGTACAGAGACCATGGGAAGGCGAGGAAAGGGGAGGACTTTAACCTGAGCCAGGATCCTTTTGATACAGAGCTGGTGATGATATCCGGTGGCGGGAGGTCCCATGGCTCTCAAGCCATTGGTGATGGACTGATACATTGTCCTAGGACTCTCTCACAGATCAAGAAGCGCCTGAGTAGCTCTGATCCTGAGATAACGCCTCGTGCACGGCCCGCGGAGCTCGCCATGGCGGTTAGTTATACGAACTCTCTCACCTTTCCTCCATTTCATTGTGTGTGCGTCCATTCATGATTACAATGCTAACGAGGAGTGGTGTGTTGCAGGCATTGGTTGAGAAAGAGAGATTGAAGACCCGGGTGCTTTTGGAGGAGGCAAAAAGGGAGGCGGCGGAGAGGTATCTCTGGGCCCTCTCGATAATGCACATCACTATAAGCCTTGCAAGCAATGTGACTAATGAGTTAGTTGTGGGATGATGCATTATGGAACGAGTAAAGAGACTTCCCGTAACGAGATTGAACTAGGTATGATGATACCGACGATCGAATCTCGGGCAAGTAACATACCGACGATAAAGGGAACAATGTATATTGTTGTGCGGTTTGACCAATAAAGATCTTTGAGGGAGTCCTGGATTAGGGGGTGTCCGGGTAGCCGGACTATACCTTCAGCCGGACTCCTGGACTATGAAGATACAAGATTGAAGACTTCGTCCCGTGTCCGAAAGGGACTTTCCTTGGCGTGGAAGGCAAGCTTGGCGATGCGGATATTCAGATCTCCTACCATTGTAACCGACTTTGTGTAAACCTAACCCTCTACGGTGTCTATATAAACCGGAGGGTTTTAGTCCGTAGGACAGAACCCCAACATACAACAATCATACCATAGGCTAGCTTCTAGGGTTTAGCCTCCTTGATCTCGTGGTAGATCTACTCTTGTACTACCCATATCATCAATATTAATCAAGCAGGACGTAGGGTTTTACCTCCATCAAGAGGGCCCAAACCTAGGTAAAACGTTGTGTCCCTCGTCTCTTGTTACCATCCGCCTAGACGCACAGTTCGAGACCCCCTACCCGAGATCCGCCGGTTTTGACACCGACATTGGTGCTTTCATTGAGAGTTCCTCTGTGTCGTCGCTTTTAGGCCCGATGGCTCCTTTGATCATCGACAACGATGCGGTCCAGGGTGAGACTTTTCTCCCCGGACAGATCTTCGTCTTCGGCGGCTTCGCACTGCGGGCCAATTCGCTTGGCCACCTGGAGCAGATCGAAAGCTACGCCGCTGGCCATCAGGTCAGATTTGGAAGTTTAAACTACACGGCTGACATCCGCGGGGACTTGATCTTCGACGGATTCGAACCACAGCCAAGCGCGCCGCACTGTCTCGATGGGCATGATCTAGCTCTACCGCCGAACAATGTCCTGGAGGCCGCACGCGCATTGGTTCCGACCCTTAATTCGGAGCCTGCTGCGCCGATCGAGGATGAGTGGTTGGACGCCGCCTCGGGGGCTGCGATCTCAAAGGCGATCGAGTCGAACACTAGCCCCGCACTCCACAAGGCCTGTAACTCCGAGGGGTCGGATTCCTCTCCGGACTCCGAGCCCTCCACGCGCCTGCCGATCGAATCCGATTGGGCGCCGATCATGGAGTTCACCGCCGCGGACATCTTTCAGCACTCGCCCCTCGGCGACATTCTAAAATCGCTAAAGTCTCTCTCTTTATCAGGAGAGCCCTGGCCAGACTACAGTCAGCAAGGTTGGGATACGGACGATGAAGTAATTCGAAGCCCACCCACCACCCACTTCGTAGCCATTGTCGATGACTTAACCGACATGCTCGACTTCGACTCCTAAGACATCGACGGTATGGACGACGATGCAGGAGACGACCAAGAACCAGCACCTGTAGGGCGCTGGAAGGCCACCTCGTCATACGACATATATATGGTGGACACTCCAAAAGATGGAGATGGCGATGGAATAGCGGGGGATGACACATCCAAGAAACACCCCAAGCGCCGGCGTCAGCGGCGCCGCTCTAAATCCTGCCAAAGAAAAAATGGTGATTCCGACACGGGAGATAATAATACTCCAGATAGCACCGAAGAACACCCCCTCCAGCAAGAGGATGGAGAAGCGAGCCCTCACAAGAGAGCGGTAGACAGAGAGGTTGAGGATGATAATTACATGCCTCCCTTTGAAGATGAGGCAAGCCTCGACGACGACGAATTCGTCGTGCCAGAGGATCCCGCCGAACAAGAGCATTTTAAACGCAGGCTTATAGCCACGGCAAGCAGCCTCAAGAAAAAGTAGCAACAGCTTAGAGCTGATCAAGATTTGCTAGCTGACAGATGGACTGAAGTCCTTGCGGCCAAAGAGTATGAACTCGAACGCCCCTCCAAGAGTTACCCAAAGCGCAGGCTACTACCCCGATTAGAGGAGGAAGCACCTACATCACCAGCGCATGACATGGCCGACCGGACACCTCGTGGCCATGACAGAGAGGCCTCTCGTCCCTCCACTCAAGCCATACCCCGGCGCCGCTCAAAACATGCTAAGGCACGGTAAAACGCGCCAGACCTGCGAGAGATACTGGAAGACAAGGCAAGATCGCGTGGGCGCCCTACGGCACGTGACGGGGATCGTTACTCCGGACATAATAAATCCGGCCGGGCCAAACACAGTAGACAAAGCTCATTCGAGCTGCGTCGTGATATAGCCCAATACAGAGGTGCCGCACACCCACTATGCTTCACAGATGAAGTAATGGATCATAAAATCCCTGAGGGTTTCAAACCCGTGAACATCGAATCATATGATGGCACAACATATCCCGCGGTATGGATCGAGGATTATCTCCTTCATATCCACATGGCCGGCGGTGATGATCTACACGCCATCAAATACCTCCCACTCAAACTTAAGGGACCAGCCCGGCATTGGCTTAACAGTTTGCCAGCAGATTCGATCGGTTCTTGGGAGGACCTGGAAGCCGCATTCCTCGACAATTTCTAGGGTACCTATGTGCGACCACCGGACGCTGATGACCTAAGCCACATAATCCAGCAGCCAGAAGAATCGGCCATGCAACTCTGGACACGGTTCCTAACAAAGAAAAACCAAATAGTCGACTGTCCGGACGCAGAGGCCCTAGCAGCCTTCAAGCATAATATCCGCGACGAGTGGCTTGCCCGGTACTTGGGACAGGAAAAGCCGAAATCTATGGCAGCCCTCACGACACTCATGACCTGCTTTTGCACGGGAGAAGACAGCTTGGTAATTCGGATACCAAGGACAAAAGTGGCAGGTCCCGCCGGAACAAGCAAAAACGCCGCGTCAACAGCGACAACAACGAGGATACGACAGTCAATGCCGGATTCCGAGGCTACAAATCCGGTCAGCGGAAAAAGCCATTCAAAAGAAATACTCAGGGCTTGTCCAGTTTGGACCGAATACTCGACCGCTTGTGCGAGATACATGGCACCCCCGAAAGGCTAGCCAATCACACCAACAGGGATTGTTGGGTGTTCAAGCAGGCAGGCAAGTTAAATGCCGAAAATAGAGACAAGGGGCTGCGTAGCGACGACGAGGAGGAGCCCAGGCCGCCGAACAACAGTGGGCAGAAGGGTTTTCCCCCACAAGTGCGGACGGTGAACATGATATACGCAACCCACATCCCCAAGAGGGAACGGAAGTGTGCGTTATGGGACGTATACGCGCTGGAGCCAGTCGCCCCAAAGTTCAACCCATGGTCCTCCTGCCCGATCACTTTTGATCGAAGGGACCACCCCACTAGCATCCGTCATGGCTCACCGCACTGGTTCTAGACCCAATTATTGATGGATTTCATCTCACAAGAGTCCTTATGGACGGCGGCAGCAGCCTGAACCTGCTTTACTAGGATACAGTGCAGAAAATGGGCATAGATCCCTCGAGGATAAAGCCCACCAAAACGACCTTTAAAGGCGTCATACCAGGTGTAGAGGCCAACTGTACAGGTTCAGTCACACTTGAAGTGGTCTTCGGATCTCCGGATAACTTCCGAAGCGAGGAGTTAATCTTTGACATAGTCCCGTTCCGCAGTGGCTATCACGCACTGCTCGAACGAACCGCATTCGCAAAGTTCAATGCGGTACCGCATTATGCATACCTCAAGCTCAAGATGCCAGGCCCTCGAGGAGTAATTACGGTCAACGGAAACACCGAACGCTCTCTCCGAACGGAGGAGCATACGGCAGCACCCGCAGCAGAAGTACAAAGAAGCCTCTCCAGGCAATTCTCCAGTCCGGCCTTCAAAAAGGCGGACACTGTCAAGCGCGCCCGGAGTAACCTACAACAAGACCGCCTAGCATGTTCTGAGTAGGCGTAGCAATGCAGCCCCAACCCCAGTCCTCGCGAAATAGCAAAACCAGTGCTTCGCGTACATAACTACGCTCTCAAAGTACCATGGGCGCAGGGGAAGGGGCACCATCACGGCACACCCAAAACATGGCTTAAACCATACTAGGGGCTGTCGGATTCTTTCTTTATCTTCTCTTACTTTCAGGACTCCATACTTCGGACGACCTGTTCGGCAATTCAACTACCGCACAAACGATGCAAGAACCAAGGAAGCAGACAAGCCATGCCGCATTATGGAACTCCCAGGTGGTCTCTATTATGAGCAGTATACCTATTTTCAATACAATTCCGTGGCCTGCCCCTGGACAGGACATGTTAAATAGTCCAATTTCTTTCGCTTATCGCACTATTTATATCGTTCTGCTTGGATAGCAGCCTTCTTATAAACAATGCATAGCTTTTTGTCTATTTTTTGCATTACTCTCTTTTTACATATATGTTCATTAATGACATGTTGCACCCGTACACTGTGGTACGGCAAATACGCCAGGGGCTCCAATACCCCTTAATATGGTGTGAGAAGTCCGAACACTTTCACAAGTGCGGCACCCCGAACTTATAGCATTATATGCATCGGCTCCGAATCATGATTTGGGTCAATAGTTGGGTTTGCCCGGCTCCTATGTTTTGGTGCCTTACGTTCCGCTATATCGGCTAAGGTAGCACTAGGAGAACTACTGCGATTGTGCCCCAGTTGAGCTGGGCTGAGCACCTCAGTAGAGAAAGCTAAAACTGACTGTCATCATAAGGCGAGAGACCGGTCGCTGTTCGAGAGGTTTTTCGGGTCCTTAAAGACGTATGCCGCTTAGAGCGAGGAACCGGATTTTGTCCGGCCAAGGTGTGGATAGCGCCCCGAACTCGGTCTTCCAAATACTAGGGGCTTCGTCGAAATTTAAAATTATAGAGTTCTATGGCTAAGTGAGAGTGTTCAAGCATTATAGTCTGATTGCCTTGTTCGTTGTGCTGAGTGCCTCCCTCGAAGGACCCAAACATGGGAAAAAGAGCGCTCAGGTTTATCCCGAACACCCCATCACTAGTGGCATGGGGGCAGAAGCCGACGACTAGCCATCTCTCAATTTTTTGATAAACAGCCGCACAGAAAGTAATATTTTAAATTCAAAAAGCATTGCTTAGCACATATGAACAAGTTTCAGCGCACAGGACAACACGAGCGAGTTCATTCAAAAATTACATCCTTGGTACATTCATCCGCCATAAGGCGGGCACCCTTCAGAACATCCTTATAATAGTTCTTGGGTTTGCGATGCTCTTTCCCCAGCGGAGGCCCGTCCTTCACAAGCTTCTCGCCGTCCAGCTTGCCCCAGTGCACCTTAGCACGGGCAAGGGCCCTTCGGGCACCTTCAATGTAGACGGAGCGCTTGATGACCTCGAGCCTTGGACAGGCCTCCACCAGTCGCCGCACCAGTCCGAAGTAGCTCCCAGGCAGGGCCTCTCCAGGCCACAGCCGAACTATGAAGCCCTTCATGGCCTGTTCGCCCGCCTTGTGGAGCTCGACCAGCTACTTCAGCTGGTCGCTCAACGGCACAGGGTGTCCGGCCTCAGCATACTAAGACCAGAACACCTTCTCCGTCGAACTACCCTCCTCGGCTCGGTAGAATGCGGCGGCATCAGATAAGCTACGGGGAAGATCTGCGAACGCTCCTGGAGAGCTCCGGATTCGGGTAAGTAACAAGTAGCTTACTTTTGTATGTTTGCTTTGCATAAAGAATGCCTTACCCGCCGCTATCTTTTTCACCACATCCAATTCCTGGAGGGCCTTCTGGGCTTCGGCCTTGGCAACTTGGCAGTCTCGATGGCCGCGGCGAGCTCGGACGCTCGCGTCTTTGAGTCAAGCTCCAAACTCTCATGTTTTTTCATGAGAGCCTGAAGCTCTTGCTGCGCCTCGTCGACCTGCGCCTCAAATTTCTCCCGCTCGGTGCGCTCTGAGGCCGCTCTCTTCTCGGCCTCGGACAGCGCCTGCTTGAGGATCGCCACCTCAGTTGTGGCCCCTGCAATAAGCAGCATAATCCTGTCATTTTTTGCAATTGCATCTTTTTTATATATTTTCTATAAGGTATCTCTTACATTCTTTCTCCTTGAGCTGCTGCTTGGCCAGGCCGAGCTCTTGCTCGGACCGCTCAAGACCCTGCTTCAGGGTGCCTACCTCCGCAGTCAGTGCGGCGGTCGCAAGCAGCGAAGCCTGCATACGCATATTGACTCTTTTTTTAGACTCCTGAGAAATTTATTAGATCCTCTATTCGGCTTTTCTTTCCGAACGCCAAACAGAGCATCAGGGGCTACTGTCTATGCGGTAATATTTTTACATATTTTTACTTACCTCGAAGCCTGTTAGAAGGCAAGCACAAGCTTCAGTCAGTCCGCTCTTGGCGGACTGAACCTTTTGGATCACCGTACTCATAATAGTACGGTGCTCCTCGTTGATGGAGGTGCCGTTAAACACCTCCAGTAGATTGTCCGGCACCTCCGGTTGGACGGAGGCCGCCGGCTCAGAAGGCTTGCTGCTCTTGGAAGGAGTTCGCCTACCGCTGTCCAGAACCGTTGAAGATTCCGGCGCGGTGTCCGGCTCAAAGCCGGACTTGGAGCCCTGGGGGGTCTTGTCCCATTTGCCCCTGGAGTCCGGGAAGTCGCCTTGTGGCACCTCCAGGACCACCTCCTCTTGGCTTGGAACCTGTTGGGACAACACTTCGGCGTCGTCCGTATGGCGGGGGGAGGTAGCCGTCGGAAGTGAATTCACATCCGACGAATCCAGGGAGCCGCTCGACGATTCGTCGAGCCTGGCCTTGGGCGGGCTGCATAATTATATTCGATATAAGGAAAAGTTGTGCAACAAGGGAACGCTATGAGTTACTCTGGTATCCGAATACTTATGATCCCGCTGGGCGCCTGGCCCTTTGCAGCCACTCCTCTTCGCCCTCGTCGGCGTCGATGGAGTAGTCCGGAGGAAGGGTTTTCCCCTTCTTGGACCCTTCGGCCTCCCCTGTTGGGGCGGCCTTCCTCTTCTTTCCTCCCCCCGCTGGAGGGGGAGAGGTTTCTTCTTCCTCCTCCTCGTTTTCACGGGAGGAGCGCGTCTCGGATTCGTCGGATGAAGAATCCGACACCTCCTGACGCCGGGAACTCTTTCGAGTCCCCGTGGCCTTCTTCTTGGCCTTCTTCTTCGGCACCACATAAGGTGCCGTAGTCAGCAGCTTAACGAGCATCTGCTGGGTCTTTGGGCAAAGGGGCAGGATAGTTGACCTGTCCGGACTTCGCCTACCACTCCTGTCAAAGGTAAGGGAGTTTAGATCCCGCATAGAGTCAAACTATGAGAAACAAATTTCCTGTAAAAGGTAAAGATAACTCACCGCACTAGCTGAACGCTGCATCCTGAATCCGCGGTCCTCGGATGCGGATGCGGGAGCTTCGGCGCCCTTGAATAGCACCTTCCAGGCATCTTCATACGTCATGTCAAAGAGCCTGCTCAAGGTTTGGTGCTGCGTGGGATCAAACTCCCACAGAGTGAAAGCCCGTTGTTGACACGGGAGGATCCGGCGGACGAGCATGACCTGGACTATATTGACAAGCTTAAGCCGCTTGTTCACCAGGGATTGCATGCATGTTTGCAGTCCGGTCACCTCTTCCTCGTTGCCCCACGACAGGCCCGTCTCTTTCCAGGACGTGAGCTGCGTAGGGGGTCCGGATCGAAACTCGTGGGCTGCGACCCAATCAGGGTCGCGCGGCTCGGTGATGTAAAACCACCCCGATTGCCATCCCTTCAGGTCTCCACAAAGGAGCCCTTGAGCCATAGGACGTTGTCTATTTTGCCCGCCATGGCGCCTCTGCACTCCGCCTGGTTGCCGCGCACCACCTTCGGCTTGGCATTGAAGGTCTTGAGCCAAAGGCCGAAATGGGGGCGGATACGGAGGAAAGCCTCACACACGACGATAAACGCCGATATGTTGAGGACGAAGTTCGGGGCCATATCGTGGAAATCTAGGCCATAGTAGAACATGAGCCCCCGGACAAATGGGTGGAGAGGAAAACCCAGTCCGCGGAGGAAATGGGGAAGGAATACAACCCTCTCATGGGGCCTTGGGGTGGGGAGAAGCTGCCCCTTTTCGGGAAGCCGGTGCGCGATGTCATTGGACAAGTATCCGGCCTTCCTTAGCTTTTTGACATGGCCCTCCATTACGGAGGAGACCATCCACTTGCCTCCCGCTCCAGACATTGCTGGAGAAGGTTGAGGTGGGAAGTGCGGACTGGGGCGCTGGAGCTCGGGTGCGCAGGAGATGGATAGGCAGAGGAGGAAGAAGGCGTAGGTAAAAAGGTGGATCCTTATCCCCTTATATGGGCGGATGCGGCTATGCGTCCCCACCAGCCTGGTAAAACTCACTTATCTCCCAAGCGCCATGATAAATGGCGCGGTTGGGTTACCCACGTCTGTATTGATGAGAATCCCGTAAATGGGGGACACGATCTCTGCTTTGACAAGACGTGCCAAGGAAACCGCCTCGCAAAATGCGCTGAGGTGGGGAAGTAAAAACGATTCGAATAATGGCTTGGCCTTAGTGTGATGTCACGCTATGGAATACGTCAGCAGATTAGATTGGTGTTAATATTATTCTCTCTATGGCAATATGTGGAAACTTATTTTGTAGAGTCGGACACTACCCTTGGTGTTTACAAACTTTTATGAAGAACTTGGAGGAGGAACCCGCATTGCAATGCCGAAGACAATCTGCGCGCCGGAATCGTCGTCATTGAAGCCTGGTTCAGGGGCTACTGAGGGAGTCCTGGATTAGGGGGTGTCCAGGTAGCCGGACTATACCTTCAGCCGGACTCTTGGACTATGAAGATACAAGATTGAAGACTTCGTCCCGTGTCCGGAAGGGACTTTCCTTGGCGTGGAAGGCAAGCTTGGCGATGCGGAAATTCATATCTCCTACCATTGTAACCGACTTTGTGTAACCCTATCCCTCTCCGGTGTCTATATAAACCGGAGGGTTTTAGTCCGTAGGACAGAACCCCAACATACAACAATCATATCATAGGCTAGCTTCTAGGGTTTAGCCTCCTTGATCTCGTGGTAGATCTACTCTTGTACTACCCATATCATCAATATTAATCAAGCAGGACGTAGGGTTTTACCTCCATCAAGAGGGCCCGAACCTGGGTAAAACGGTGTGTCCCTCGTCTCCTGTTACCATCCGCCTAGACGCACAGTTCGGGACCCCCTACCCGAGATCCACCGGTTTTGACACCGACAATCTTCGTAGAATATGTAGGAGCCAATTTGAGCATCCAGGTTCCGCTATAGGTTATTGACCGGAGACGTGTCTCGGTCATGTCTACATAGTTCTCGAACCCGTAGGGTCCGCACGCTTAACGTTCAATGACGATTTGTATTATGAGTTATGTGATTTGATGACCGATGTTTGTTCGGAGTCCGGGATGAGATAACGGACATGACGAGGAGTTTCGAAATGGTCAAGACATAAAGATCGATATATTGGAAGGCTATATTCGGACATCGGAAAGGTTCTGAGTGGTTCGGGTATTTTTTGGAGTACCGGAGAGTTACGGGAATTCGTCGGGGGAAGTATTGGGCCTTCATGGGCCTTAGTGGAAAGGAAAGAAGGGCCACAAGGGGAGGCCGTGCCCCCCCATGGGCTGGTCCGAATTGGACTAGGGAGGGGGCGGCGCCCCCCTCTTTCCTTCTCCCTCTCCTTTCCTTCCTTCTTCTCCTACTTGGACTAGGAAAGGGGGAAACCTACTCCTACTAGGAGTAGGAATCCCCCCTTTTAGCGCGCCCCTTGTGGCCGGCCCTCCTCCTCCTCCCCTCCTTTATATATGGGGGAGGGGGGCGCCCCATAGACGCACAAGTTGATCTTTAGCCGTGTACGGTGCCCCCCTCCATAGTTTTCCACCTCGGTCATATTGTCGTAGTGCTTAGGTGAAGCCCTGCGTCGGTAACTTCTTCATCACCGTCACCATGCCGTTGTGCTGACAAAACTCTCCCTCGACCTCAGCTGGATCTAGATTTTGAGGGACGTCACCGAGCTGAACGTGTGCAGATCGCGGAGGTGCCATGCGTTTGGTACTTGATCGGTTGGATCACGAAGACGTTCGACTACATCAAACACATTACTAAACGCTTCCACTTTCGGTCTACGAGGATACGTGGACACACTCTCCCCGCTCATTGCTTTGCTTCTCCTAGATAGATCTTGCGTGATCGTAAGATTTTTTTTGAAATACTATGTTCCCCAATAGTGGCATCCAAGCCAGGTCTATGCGTAGATGTTATATGCACGAGTAGAACACAAAGAGTTGTGGCCGATAATAGTCATACTGCTTACCAGCATGTCATACTTTGATTCGGCGGTATTGTTGGATGAAGCGGCCCAGACCGACATTACATGACCACGTTCATGAGACTGGTTCTACCACCGTGCTTCGCACACAGGTGGCTAGTGGGTGTCTATTTCTCCAACTTTAGTTGAATCGAGTTTTACTACGCCCGGTCCTTGTTGAAGGTTAAAACAACACACTTGACGAAAAATCGTTGTGGTTTTGATGTGTAGGTAAGAACGATTCTTGCTAGAAGCCCGTAGCAGCCACGTAAAACTTGCAACAACAAAGTAGAGGACGTCTAACTTGTTTTTGCAGGGTATGTTGTGATGTGATATGGTCAAGACGTGATGAGATATAAATTGTTGTATGAGATGATCACATTTTGTTAAAGTTATCGGCAACTCGCAGGAGCCTTATGGTTGTCTCTTTAATTTATTGCATAAGATGCAAGCGCCATATTATTGATTTACTTTATCGCTATGCGATAGCAATAGTTGCAAAAGCAATAGTTGGCGAGACGACCATGTGACGGTACATTGATAAAGATCAAGATGACGGAGGTGATGGTGTCATGCCGGTGACGATAGAGATCATGACAGTACTTTGGATATGGAGATCAAAGGCGCAAGATGATGATGGCCATGTCATGTCACATATTTTGATTGCATGTGATGTTTATCTTTTATGCATCTTATTTTGCTTAGTACAATAGTAGCATTATGAGATAATCCCTTACTAAAATTTCAAGGTATAAGTGTTCTCCCTAAGTATGCACCGTTGCGACAGTTCTTCGTGCTGAGACACCAAGTGATGATCGGGTGTGATAAGCTCTACGTTCACATACAACGGGTGCAAGCCAGTTTTGCACATGCAGAATACTCGGGTTAAACTTGACGAGCCTAGCATATGCAGATATGGCCTTGGAACACTGAGACCAAAAGGTTGAACGTGAATGATATAGTAGATATGATCAACAAAGTGATGTTCACCATTGAAAGCTACTCCATCTCACGTGATGATTGGACATCGTTTAGTTGATATGGATCACGTGATCATTTAGATGACTAGAGGGATGTCTATCTAAGTGGGAGTTCTTAAGTAATATGATTAATTAAACTTAAATTTATCATGAACTTAGTTCTGATAGTATTTGCATATCTATGTTGTAGATCAATTGCTTGCATATAGCTTCCCCGTTTTATTTATGATATGTTCCTGGAGAAAACTAAGTTGAAAGTTGATAGTAGCAATGATGCAGACTAGGTCCATGATCTGAGGATTATCCTCATCGCTGCACAGAAGAATTATGTCCTTAATGCACCGCTTGGTGACAGAACTATTACAGGAGCAAATGTAGACGTTATGAACGTTTGACAAGCTCAGTATGATGACTACTTGATAGTTTAGTGCACCATGCTTTACTGATTAGAACCGGGACTTCAAAAATGTTTTGAAACGCCATGGAGCATATGAGATGTCGCAAGAGTTGAAATTGGTATTTCAGACTCATGCCCGAGTCGAGAGGTATGAGACCTCTGACAAGTATTTTTGCCTACAACATGGAGGAGAATAGCTCAACCAGTGAGCATGTGCTCAGAATGTCTGAGTACTACAATCGCTTGAATCAAGTGGGAATTAATCTTCCAGATAAGATAGTGATTGACAGAGTTCTCTAGTCACTATCACCAAGTAACTAGAACTTCGTGATGAACTATAATATGCAAGGGATGACAAAAACGATTCCCCGAGCTCTTCGCGATGCTGAAATCGGCAAAGGTAGAAATCAAGAAAAGCCTCAAGTGTTGATGGTTGACAAGACCACTAGTTTCAAGTAAAAGGGCAAGGGGAAGAAAGGGAACTTCAAGAAGAATGACAAACAAGTTGCCACTCCCATGAAGAAGCCCAAAGCTAGACCCAAGCCTGAAACTGAGTGCTTCTACTACAAAGGAAATGGTCACTGGAAGCGGAACTGCCCAAATACTTGGCGGATAAGAAGGATGGCAAAGTGAACAAAAGTGTATATGATATACATGTTATTGATGTGTACTTTACTAGTGTTCATAGTAGCCAGTGGGTATTTGATACTGGTTTAGTTGCTATGATTTGTAACTCGAAACAGGAGTTACAAAATGAAAAAGGACTAGTTGAGCGCGAGGTGATGATATGTGTTGAAAATGATTCCAAGGTTGATAAGATCACCGTCGCATGCTCCCTCTACCTTCGTGATTAGTATTGGAACTAAATAAATGTTATTTGGTGTTTGCGTTGAGCATAAATATGATTGGATCATGTTTATTGCGATACGGTTATTCATTTAAAGTCAGAGAATAATTGTTGTTCTGTTTACATGAATAAAACCTTCTATGGTCTTACATCCAATGTAAATGGTTTACTGAATCTCGATCACGGTGATACACATAATATTGATGCCAAAAGATACAAAGTTAATAATGATAGTGCAACTTATTTTGTGGCACTGCCGTTTAGGTCATATTGGTGTAAAGCGCATGAAGAAAATCCATACTGATGGGATTTTGGAATCGCTTGATACTTGCGAACCATGCCTCATAGGTAAGATGATTAAAGACTCCGTTCTCCGGAACAATGGAGCGAGCCACTAACTTATTGGAAATAATACATACTGATGTATGCGGTCCGATGAGTGTTGATGCTCGAGGCGGGTATCGTTATTTTCTAAACTTCACAGATGATTTGAGAAGATATGGGTATATCTACTTGATGAAACATAAGTCTGAAACATTTGAAAGTTCAAAGAATTTCAGAGTGAAGTGGAAAATCATCGTAACAAGAAAATAAAGTTTCTACAATCTGATCGTGGAGGTGAATATTTGAGTTACGAGTTTGGACTTCATTTGAAACAATGCGGAATACTTTCGCAACTCACACCACCCGGAACACCACATCGTAATGGTGTGTCTGAACATCGTAACCGTACTTTATTAGATATGGTGCGATTTATGATGTCTCTTACCGATTTACCACTATCATTTTGGGGTTATGCATTAGAGACAACTGCATTCATGTTAAATAAGGCACCATCTAAATCCGTTGAGACGACACCATAAGAACAGTGGTTTAGCAAGAAACCTAAGCTATCGTTTCTTAAAGTTTGGGGCTATGATGCTTATGTGAAAAAGCTTCAACCTGATAAGCTCGATCCCAAATCGGAGAAATGCGTCTTCATAGGATACCCAAAGGAAAATGTTGGGTATACCTTCTATCACAGATCCGAAGGCAAGATTTTCGTTGCTAAGAATGGATCCTTTCTAGAGAATGAGTTTCTTTCGAAAGAAGTGAGTGGGAGGAAAGTAGAACTTGATGAGGTAACTGTACCTTCTCTCGAATTGGAAAGTGGTTCATCAGAGAAATCTGTTCCTGTAATGCCTACACCAACTAGAGAGGAAGTTAATGACGATGATCATGAAACTTCGGATCAAGTTACTACAGAACTTCCTAGGTAGCCCACAGCGCGATCCACACCAGAGTGGTACAATAATCCTGTACTGGAAGTCATGTTACTAGACCATGATGAACTTACGAACTATGAGGAAGCGATGATGAGCCCAGATTCCGCAAAATGGCTTGAGCCATGAAATCTGAGATGGGATCCATGTATGAGAACAAAGTATGGACTTTGGTGGACTTGGCCAATGATCGGCATGTTGGGGAACGTAGTAATTTCAAAAAAATTCCTACGCACACACAAGATCATGGTGATGCATAGCAACGAGAGGGGAGAGTGTGTCCACGTACCCTCGTAGACCGAAAGCGGAAGCATTATGACAACGCAGTTGATGTAGTCGTACGTCTTCACGATCCGACCGATCCAAGTACCGAACGCACAACACCTCCGAGTTCTGAAAACGTTCATCTCGATGGCGTCCCACGAACTTCGATCCAGCAGAGCTTCGAGGGAGAGTTCTGTCAGCACGATGGCGTGATGACGGTGATGATGATGCTACCGATGCAGGGTTTTGCCTAAGAACCGCTACAATATGATCGAGGTGGATTATGGTGGAGGGGGGCACCGCACACGGCTAAGAGATCAAGAGATCAATTGTTGTAACTGTGGGGTGCCCCTGGCCACGTATATAAAGGAGTGGAGGAGGGGGGAGAGGGCCAGCCCCTATGGCACGCCCTGGAGGAGTCCTACTCCCACCGGGAGTAGGATCCCCCCTTCCAAGTAGTAGGAGTAGGAGTCAAGGAAAGGGAAGAGGGAAGAGAAGGAAGGAGGGGGCGCCCCCTCCCCCTAGTCCAATTCGTACTAGTCAATGGGGGGGTGGCCTGCCTCTCTCTCTCTCTCCTAAAGCTCAATAAGGCCCATATACTTCTTCCCCCATATTCCCGTAACTCCCCAGTACTCCGAAAAATACCCGAACCACTCGGAACCTTTCCGATGTTCGAATATAGTCGTCCAATATATCGATCTTTACGCCTCGACCATTTCGAGACCATGTCCCCGATCTCATCCGGGACTCTGAACTACCTTCGGTACATCAAATCACATAAACTCATAATACAAATCGTCACAGAACTTTAAGTGTGCGGACCCTACGGGTTCGAGAACTACGTAGACATGACCGAGACATATCTCCGATCAATAACCAATAGCTGAACTTGGATGCTCATATTGCCTCCCACATATTCTATGAAGATCTTTATCGGTCAAACCGCATAACAACATACGTTGTTCCCTTTGTCAGCGGTATGTTACTTGCCCGAGATTCGATCGTCGGTATCTCAATACCTAGTTCAATCTCGTTACCGGCAAGTCTCTTTACTGGTTCCGTAATACATCATCCCGCAACTCAGTCATTAGTTACAATGCTTGCAAGGCTTATAGTGATGTGCATTACCGAGTGGGACCAGAGATACCTCTCCGACAATCAGAGTGACAAATCCTAATCTCGAAATACGCCAACCCAACAAGTACCTTCAGAGACACCTATGGAGCACCTTTATAATCACCCAGTTACGCTATGACGTTTGGTAGCACACAAAGTGTTCCTCCGGTAAACGTGAGTTGCATAATCTCATAGTTATAGGAACATGTATAAGTCATGAAGAAAGCAATAGCAACATACTAAACGATCAAGTGCTAAGCTCACGGAATGGGTCAAGTCAATCACATCATTCTCCTAATGATGTGATCCCGTTAATCAAATGAGAACTCATGTCTATGGCTAGGAAACATAACCATCTTTGATCAACGAGCTAGTCAAGTAGAGGCATACTAGTGACACTCTGTTTGTCTATGTATTCACACATGTATCATGTTTCCGGTTAATACAACTAGTCGTCAACCCGTGCATCTGCACGGGCTAGTTCATTCAAGAGTAACAAATGAATTGTAAAAAATTTCCATGAATACTCGCTTTGATCAAAAACTCCTCATTAGACACTATACATGTAAAATTGTAAATATGATTCCTTCCATCACAATTCGAGACATTGGATATGTGAGCTGTCAATATTTTTGGCATCTTGTGTTGGTGTTAGTATTTTAAGGCTACACCAGCTTCTATAAGTCAATTAACTCAAACAAAAAGTGTGTATACCTTAACTAACAATGTTTTCTATGATTTCTTGAATCGTTCTTAGTTGAATTTAATGCATTTTATTGATTACATAATAGCATGATTTGTATGTTGTTTATCTTTACGCTGGGCACATACACAAATAGGCTTAACTGAAATGCATGGTACACGTAAGCATGTATTACTATATATTTCTAGTTATTCAAAACAAAAATAATGCATGTATGGTTCAAGTCATATATATATTTGTTGGTGGGCTCTCTAGCCGTAGTTGGTTACAGTTAGAGTTGTGAACCTATGAAACTACATGTAAACAAATGGTGGTGGGGTTTTGTTTGATCCACTTATAACATATACAGAATATATTATTTCTAACAGAGTACAACTCTGGTCCACAAATTAATGGCAAGAGCACATAGTTGTTGAAGATGTAGAATGTGTTTTATGAAGTTGTATTATATGGCATGTAACACAGGGCATGTTTAATCCCTTCGACAATAATAGTAAATCTCAGGTGGTTTCAATCAGTGTCTTCATTTAATGACCAACAAATACCACAATACAAATATATGGTAGTCCATACGCAAACAACTTGCCTAGTACTGTACATTTATAAGGAAACTACCGAAAAACTAAAAACAATTATGAGCCTTTCAGTACATAGAAATAGAAAAGGATAATCTGATGTGAAAATCAGACAATTGAGAATTTTTTTGATAAGCATGTTTTCATAAATGATTAAGACGTGCTTAACTGTATACTGTTGGTGGAATGACTACACCAGTAAAACTCATGGTAAAACAATTACCATTAGAAATTGTGAGCTAAAGGTAGAAGAAAAGAAGATGAATTGCATAACTTCAAATGTGTTGTGCTATTTCTTTGACTCTCCGGTTGTAATCAGTAATTCCTTTTTGCTGCAAACTGTACCTTCTACAATATTTAGTGATCCTAACTGTAGAAGATCAACACAATAGTGGCTAAAAAGGAAGTTTTATACATAGTACATGGAAGACATGGTTTTGCATTAGCAACAAATATAAAGACTGTGTATATACTTACACAGATTATATGCAAGGTTCCATGGAAGTATATGACAGTGCTTACAGTTATTGTTTCCCATTATGTGCTTCAACAAATTCCTGAATATTCCATTAGGAATTAGGTATTTGCTAGTTAATAATTCATCTCACACTTCAGAGTGCATTACCAAACAGCAAGAAATAAGTTAGATTCAGTTTGGTAGATGAAACTATTGGACCTGAGGAGAGAAAAAAAGTATTGTTGGATGGACAGAGTGCGCCAACCTACGTTGATCTCGCCGCTGTGGCAGCTTGCAAGGTGGGCTGAGCTAACCTCGTTAAAGACCTAAGGCTACACTGCTGCTTGATGTCATCTTGGTTGGTAATTCCATCAAAACATGTCAAAGCTGCACCTGTCGTGCATAGTTCAACTAAAATATGGATGCTCAGAGTCAAACATGCGGCTATTAGGAAGCTCAGACAAAGGAGATTCAAGTCTTATGAGCATACAGAACAATGGTGCTTCCAGCTCGTCTTGAGATGGTAGCAGAGGACGCTACATTGAGGGAGCATACAGAGCACTCGTCATAGTGCTACGACTACGCGTCACCATTTCTCTATGTGTGGTGGACACATCTTGCTTTTTCCTAGCCATGGCCTACACCTACGCCTCACTGTTTCTTCCTGGCCGAGGCCCTAGCTTGTTCCCACTTTTGCCTCGTGGCACATTCTACATCTTTCTGCCAGGGAGTTTTTCGTGCTCTTCGAGTCCTGCTAGGGTTCTGCCGCATCACGTCGCCTCCCCTTATCCGGCGTGGCCTTCTCCTGAAGGAAATATGCCCTAGAGGCAATAATAAAGTTGTTATTTATTTCCTTATATCATGATAAATATTTATTATTCATGCTAGAATTGTATTAACTGGAAACATAATACATGTGTGAATACATAGACAAACAGAGTGTCACTAGTATGCCTCTACTTGACTAGCTCATTAATCAAAGATGGTTATGTTTCCTAGCCATGAACAAAGAGTTGTTATTTGATTAACGAGATCACATCATTAGTTGAATGATCTGATTGACATGACCCATTCCATTAGCATAGCACCCGATCGTTTAGTATGTTGCTATTGCTTTTATCCATGACTTATACATGTTCCTTTAACTATGAGAATATGCAACTCCCATTTACCGTAGGGACACTTTGTGTGCTACCAAACGTCACAACGTAACTGGGTGATTATAAAGGTGCTCTACAAGTGTCTCCGAAGGTACATGTTGAGTTGGCATATTTCGAGATTAGGATTTGTCACTCCGATTGTCGGAGAGGTATCTCAGGGCCTTCTCGGTAATGCACATCACATAAAGCCTTGCAAGCATTGCAACCAATGAGTTAGTTGCGAGATGATGTATTACAGAACGGGAAAAGAGACTTGCCGGTAACGAGATTGAACTAGGTATTGGATACCGACGATCGAATCTCGGGCAAGTAACATACCGATGACAAAGGGAACAACGTATGTTGTTATGCGGTCTGACCGATAAAGATCTTCGTAGAATATGTAGGAGCCAATATGGGCATCCAGGTCCCGCTATTGGTTATTGACCGGAGACGTGTCTCGGTCATGTCTACATTGTTCTCGAACCGTAGGGTCCGCACGCTTAACGTTACGATGACAGTTATTATGAGTTTATGCATTTTAATGTACCGAAGGAGTTCGGAGTCCCGGATGTGATCACGGACGTGACGAGGAGTCTCGAAATGGTCGAGACATAAAGAATTATATATTGGAAGCCTATGTTTGGACATCGGATGCATTCCAGGTGAAATCAGGATTTTACCGGAATACCAGGAGGGTTACCGGAACCCCCCGGGAGCATAATGGGCCTACATGGGCCTTGGAGGAGAGGTGAGAGGGCTGCCCTCATGGGCTGTGCGCCTCCCCCCCTTCCCCTAGTCCTATTAGGACTAGGAGAGGTGGGCGCCCCCTCTCTCTCTCTCTCTCCCTTTGGAGAATCCTAGTCCAACTAGGATTGGGGGGGGGGGAATCCTACTCCCAGAGGGAGTAGGACTCTCCTGGCGCACCAAGGTTGGCCGGCCAGCCCCTCCCCCTTGGCTCCTTTATATACGGGGGCAGGGGCACCCCATAGACACACAAGTTGATCTACGGATCGTTCCTTAGCCGTGTGCGGTGCCCCCTTCCACCAAATTCCACCTCGATCATATCGTTGCAGTGCTTAGGCGAAGCCCTGCGCCGGTAACACATCAAGATCGTCACCACGCCGTCGTGCTGACGAAACTCTTCCTCGACGCTTTGCTGGATCGGAGCCCGGGGATCGTCATCGAGCTGAACGTGTGCCAAGAACTCGGAGGTGCCGGAGTAACGGTGCTGTGATCGGTTGGATCGCGAGGAGAACGTACGACTACTTCCTCTACGTACGACTACTTCCTCTACGTTGTGTCAACGCTTCCGCTTTGGTCTACGAGGGTACGTAGACAAACACTCTCCCCTCTCGTTGCTGTGCATCACCATGATCTTGCGTGTGCGTAGGAAATTTTTTGAAATTACTACGTTCCCCAACAGTGGCATCCGAGCCTAGGTTTTATGGTTTGATGTTATTTGCACGAGTAGAACACAAGTGAGTTGTGGACGATACAAGTCATACTGCCTACCAGCATGTCATACTTTGGTTCAGCGGTATTGTTGGACGAGACGATCCGGACCAACCTTACGCGTACGCTTACGCGAGACCGGTTCCCTCGACGTGCTTTGCACATAGATGGCTTGCGGAAGACTGTCTCTCCAACTTTAGTTGAACCGAGTGTGGCTATGCCCGGTCCTTGAGAAGGTTAAAACGGAGTCTATTTGACAAACTATCGTTGTGGTTTTGATGCGTAGGTAAGATGAGTTCTTGCTTAAAGCCCGTAGCAGCCACGTAAAACTTGCAACAACAAAGTAGAGGACGTCTAACTTGTTTTTGCAGGGCATGTTGTGATGTGATATGGTCAAGACGTGATGCTAAATTTTATTGTATGAGATGATCATGTTTTGTAACCGAGTTATCGGCAACTGGCAGGAGCCATATGGTTGTCGCTTTATTGTATGCAATGCAATCGCGATGTAATGCTTTACTTTATTGCTAAACGGTAGTGATAGTCGTAGAAGCATAAGATTAGCGAGACGACAACGATGCTGCGATGAAGATCAAGGTGTCGCGCCGGTGACGATGGTGATCATGACGGTGCTTCGAAGATGGAGATCACAAGCACAAGATGATGATGGCCATATCATATCACTTATATTGATTGCATGTGATGTTTATCCTTTTTATGCATCTTATCTTGCTTTGATTGACGGTAGCATTATAAGATGATCTCTCACTAAATTATCAAGAAGTGTTCTCCCTGAGTATGCACCGTTGCGAAAGTTCTTCGTGCTGAGACACCACGTGATGATCGGGTGTGATAGGCTCTACGTTCAAATACAACGGGTGCAAAACAGTTGCACACGCGGAATACTCAGGTTTAACTTGACGAGCCTAGCATATACAGATATGGCCTCGGAACACAGAGACCGAAAGGTCGAGCGTGAATCATATAGTAGATATGATCAACATAAATGATGTTCACCATTGAAACTACTCCATCTCACGTGATGATCGGACATGGTTTAGTTGATTTGGATCACGTGATCACTTAGAGGATTAGAGAGATGTCTATCTAAGTGGGAGTTCTTAAGTAATATGATTAATTGAACTTTAATTTATCATGAACTTAGTACCTGATAGTATCTTGCTTGTCTATGTTGTGTAGATAGATGGCTCGTGCTGTTGTTCCGTTGAATTTTAATGCGTTCCTTGAGAAAGCAAAGTTGAAAGATGATGGTAGCAATTACACGGACTGGGTCCGTAACTTGAGGATTATCCTCATTGCTGCACAGAAGAATTACGTCCTGGAAGCACCGCTGGGTGCCAGGCCTGGTGCAAGAGCTACGCCAGATGTTTTGAATGTCTGGCAAAGCAAAGCTGATGACTACTCTATAGTTCAGTGTGCCATGCTTTACAGCTTAGAACCGGGACTTCAACGACGTTTTGAACACCATGGAGCATATGAGATGTTCCAGGAGTTGAAGTTAATATTTCAAGCAAATGCCCGGATTGAGAGATATGAAGTCTCCAATAAGTTCTATAGCTGTAAAATGGAAGAGAATGGTTCTGTCAGTGAGCATATACTCAGAATGTCTGGGTATAACAATCACTTGATTCAACTGGGAGTTAATCTTCCGGATGATTGCGTCATTGACAGAATTCTCCAATCACTGCCACCAAGCTACAAGAGCTTCGTGATGAACTATAATATGCAAGGGATGACCAAAACTATGCCCGAGCTCTTCGCGATGCTAAAAGCCGCGGAGGTAGAAATCAAAAAGGAGCATCAAGTGTTGATGGTTAACAAAACCACTAGTTTCAAGAAAAAGGGCAAAGGGAAGAAAAAGGGGAACTTCAAAAAGAACAGCAAGCAAGTTGCTACTCAAGAGAAGAAACCCAAGTCTGGACCTAAGCCTGAAACTGAGTGCTTCTATTGCAAGCAGACTGGTCACTAGAAGCGGAACTGCCCCAAGTATTTGGCGGATAAGAAGGATGGCAAGGTTAACAAAGGTATATATGATATACATGTTATTGATGTGTACCTTACTAATTCTCGCAGTAGCACCTGGGTATTTGATACTGGTTCTGTTGCTAATATTTGCAACTCAAAACAGGGGCTACGGATTAAGCGAAGATTGGCTAAGGACGAGGTGACGATGCGCGTGGGAAATGGTTCCAAAGTCGATGTGATCGCGGTCGGCACGCTACCTCTACATCTACCTTCGGGATTAATATTAGATCTAAATAATTGTTATTTAGTACCAGCGTTGAGCATGAACATTATATCTGGATCTTGTTTGATGCGAGACGGTTATTCATTTAAATCAGAGAATAATGGTTGTTCTATTTATATGAGTAATATCTTTTATGGTCATGCGCCATTAAAGAGTGGTTTGTTCTTACTTAATCTCGAGAGTAGTAACACACATATTCACAATGTGGAAGCCAAAAGATGCAGAGTTGATAATGATAGTGCAACTTATTTGTGGCACTGCCGTTTAGGTCATATCGGTGTAAAGCGCATGAAGAAACTCCATACTGATGGACTTTTGGAGTCACTTGATTATGAATCACTTGGCACTTGCGAACCGTGCCTTATGGGCAAGATGACTAAAACACCGTTCTCCGGTACTGTGGAGAGAGCAACAGATTTATTGGAAATCATACATACTGATGTATGTGGTCCAATGAATGTTGAGGCTCGTGGCGGATATCGTTATTTTCTCACCTTCACTGATGATTTGAGAAGATATGGGTATATCTACTTAATGAAACACAAGTCTGAAACATTTGAAAAGTTCAAAGAGTTTCAGAGTGAAGTGGAAAATCATCGTAACAAGAAAATAAAGTTTCTACGATCTGATCGTGGAGGAGAATATTTGAGTTACGAGTTTGGTCTACATTTGAAACAATGCGGAATAGTTTCGCAACTCACGCCACCCGGAACACCACAACGTAATGGTGTGTCCGAACGTCGTAATCGTACTCTACTGGATATGGTGCGATCTATGATGTCTCTTACCGATTTACCGCTATCTTTTTGGGGTTATGCTCTAGAGACGGCCGCATTCACGTTAAATAGGGCACCATCAAAATCCGTTGAGACGACGCCTTATGAACTGTGGTTTGGCAAGAAACCAAAGTTGTCGTTTCTTAAAGTTTGGGGCTGCGATGCTTATGTGAAAAAGCTTCAACCTGATAAGCTCGAACCCAAATCGGAGAAATGTGTCTTCATAGGATACCCAAAAGAGACTATTGGGTATACCTTCTATCACAGATCCGAAGGCAAAATTTTTGTTGCTAAAGTCGGAAACTTTCTAGAGAAGGAGTTTCTCTCGAAAGAAGTGAGTGGGAGGAAAGTAGAACTTGATGAGATAACAGTATCTGCTCCCTTATTGAGAAGTAGTACATCACAGAAATCTGTTTCTGTGACACCTACATCAAATAGGGAGGAAGCTAATGATAATGATCATGAAACTTCAGATCAAGTTTCTACTGAACTTCGTAGATCAACCAGAGTAAGATCCGCACCAGAGTGGTACGGTAATCCTATTTTGGAAGTCATGTTACTAGACCATGATGAACCTACGAACTATGAAGAAGCGATGGTGAGCCCAGATTCCGCAAAGTGGCTTGAGGCCATGAAATCTGAGATGGGATCCATGTATGATAACAAAGTGTGGACTTTGGTTGACTTACCCGATGATCGGCAAGCAAAAGAGAATAAATGGATCTTTAAGAAGAAGACTGACGCTGATGGTAATGTTACTATCTACAAAGCTCGACTTGTCGCAAAAGGTTTTCGACAAGTTCAAGGGATTGACTACGATGAGACTTTCTCACCCGTAGCGATGCTTAAGTCTGTCCGAATCATGTTAGCTGTTGCCGCATTTTATGATTATGAAATTTGGCAAATGGATGTCAAAACTGCATTCCTGAATGGATTTCTGGAAGAAGAGTTGTATATGATGCAACCAGAAGGTTTTGTCGATCCAAAGGGAGCTAACAAAGTGTGCAAGCTCCAGCGATCCATTTATGGACTGGTGCAAGCCTCTCGGAGTTGGAATAAACGCTTTGATAGTGTGATTAAAGCATTTGGTTTTATACAGACTTTTGGAGAAGCCTGTATTTACAAGAAAGTGAGTGGGAGCTCTATAGCATTTCTGATATTATATGTGGATGACATATTGTTGATCGGAAATAATATAGAATTTCTGGATAGCATAAAGGGATACTTGAATAAGAGTTTTTCAATGAAAGACCTCGGTGAAGCTGCTTACATATTGGGCATTAAGATCTATAGAGATAGATCAAGACGCTTAATAGGACTTTCACAAAGCACATACCTTGACAAAGTTTTGAAAAAGTTCAGAATGGATCAGGCAAAGAAAGGGTTCTTGCCTGTGGCACAAGGTGTGAAGTTGAGTAAGACTCAATGCCCGACCACCGCAGAAGATAGAGAGAAAATGAAAAATGTTCCCTATGCTTCAGCCATAGGCTCTATCATGTATGCAATGATGTGTACCAGACCTGATGTGTGCCTTGCTATAAGTTTAGCAGGCAGGTACCAAAGTAATCCAGGAGTGGATCACTGGACAGCGGTCAAGAACATCCTTAAGTACTTAAGAAGGACTAAGGATATGTTTCTCATTTATGGAGGTGACAAAGAGCTCGTCGTAAACGGTTATGTCGATGCAAGCTTTGACACTGATCCGGACGATTCTAAATCGCAAACCGGATACGTATTTACATTAAACGGTGGAGCTGTCAGTTGGTGCAGTTCTAAACAAAGCGTCGTGGCGGGATCTACATGTGAAGCTGAGTACATAGCCCCTTCGGAAGCAGCTAACGAAGGAGTCTGGATGAAGGAGTTCATATCCGATCTAGGAGTTGTACCTAGCATATCGGGTCCAATGAAAATCTTTTGTGACAATACTGGTGCAATTGCCTTGGCAAAGGAATCCAGATTTCACAAAAGAACCAAACACATCAAGAGACGCTTCAACTCCATCCGGGATTTGGTCCAGGTGGGAGACATAGAGATATGCAAGATACATACGGATCTGAATGTTGCAGACCCGTTGACTAAGCCTCTTCCACGAGCAAAACATGATCAGCACCAAAACTCCATGGGTGTTAGAATCATTACTTTGTAATCTAGATTATTGACTCTAGTGCAAGTGGGAGACTGAAGGAAATATGCCCTAGAGGCAATAATAAAGTTGTTATTTATTTCCTTATATCATGATAAATATTTATTATTCATGCTAGAATTGTATTAACTGGAAACATAATACATGTGTGAATACATAGACAAACAGAGTGTCACTAGTATGCCTCTACTTGACTAGCTCATTAATCAAAGATGGTTATGTTTCCTAGCCATGAACAAAGAGTTGTTATTTGATTAACGAGATCACATCATTAGTTGAATGATCTGATTGACATGACCCATTCCATTAGCATAGCACCCGGTCGTTTAGTATGTTGCTATTGCTTTTATCCATGACTTATACATGTTCCTTTAACTATGAGAATATGCAACTCCCATTTACCGTAGGGACACTTTGTGTGCTACCAAACGTCACAACGTAACTGGGTGATTATAAAGGTGCTCTACAAGTGTCTCCGAAGGTACATGTTGAGTTGGCATATTTCGAGATTAGGATTTGTCACTCCGATTGTCGGAGAGGTATCTCAGGGCCTTCTCGGTAATGCACATCACATAAAGCCTTGCAAGCATTGCAACCAATGAGTTAGTTGCGAGATGATGTATTACAGAACGGGAAAAGAGACTTGCCGGTAACGAGATTGAACTAGGTATTGGATACCGACGATCGAATCTCGGGCAAGTAACATACCGATGACAAAGGGAACAACGTATGTTGTTATGCGGTCTGACCGATAAAGATCTTCGTAGAATATGTAGGAGCCAATATGGGCATCCAGGTCCCGCTATTGGTTATTGACCGGAGACGTGTCTCGGTCATGTCTACATTGTTCTCGAACCGTAGGGTCCGCACGCTTAACGTTACGATGACAGTTATTATGAGTTTATGCATTTTGATGTACCGAAGGAGTTCGGAGTCCCGGATGTGATCACGGACGTGACGAGGAGTCTCGAAATGGTCGAGACATAAAGAATTATATATTGGAAGCCTATGTTTGGACATCGGATGCATTCCAGGTGAAATCAGGATTTTACCGGAATACCGGGAGGGTTACCGGAACCCCCCGGGAGCATAATGGGCCTACATGGGCCTTGGAGGAGAGGTGAGAGGGCTGCCCTCATGGGCTGTGCGCCTCCCCCCCTTCCCCTAGTCCTATTAGGACTAGGAGAGGTGGGCGCCCCCTCTCTCTCTCTCTCTCCCTTTGGAGAATCCTAGTCCAACTAGGATTGGGGGGGGGGGGATCCTACTCCCAGAGGGAGTAGGACTCTCCTGGCGCACCAAGGTTGGCCGGCCAGCCCCTCCCCCTTGGCTCCTTTATATACGGGGGCAGGGGCACCCCATAGACACACAAGTTGATCTACGGATCGTTCCTTAGCCGTGTGCGGTGCCCCCTTCCACCAAATTCCACCTCGATCATATCGTTGCAGTACTTAGGCGAAGCCCTGCGCCGGTAACACATCAAGATCGTCACCACGCCGTCGTGTTGACGAAACTCTTCCTCGACGCTTTGCTGGATCGGAGCCCGGGGATCGTCATCGAGCTGAACGTGTGCCAAGAACTCGGAGGTGCCGGAGTAACGGTGCTGTGATCGGTTGGATCGCGAGGAGAACGTACGACTACTTCCTCTACGTACGACTACTTCCTCTACGTTGTGTCAACGCTTCCGCTTTGGTCTACGAGGGTACGTAGACAAACACTCTCCCCTCTCGTTGCTGTGCATCACCATGATCTTGCGTGTGCGTAGGAAATTTTTTGAAATTACTACGTTCCCCAACATCTCCTCCATACCGCCCCGGACGCTTGCTGCTTCACCCTAGGCGTTGGATTGGGCGCTTCTCCGTGCTTCACCCAGACGAACTCCTGCTGCTTCTTCTTGTGCATGGGATTGGCTGCTTCTCTGTTTCGCTGGATAACTCCTGCCTCCTAATATGATCTGGCTAGCTACTGTATCCATCGTTCCTTTTTTAACAGCAAAGACGGATGGTGCAAGCAGTGGTGCACCATGCACGCAGGGAGAGATGGTTCAGTAGAATTGAAATCACATTGGAGAGGTCGTCGTGAATCTTTTTTCAGTCGACCTTCAAGATGCAAGGTGGCGATTGCCATCTATGAGGAGAGGAGACGACTAGGGTGCTTGTTTTAGATTGTGGACGTAGAAAGTAGGCCTCGTATCAATTGATCGAGAGAGGAAGACAGATCGCACATCAGAATATGTATGCGTGAAAGGAGGGTGGCCTAGGCTGCTTCGTGATCAATTAATGGCTGCATGTAGATGGTTGAGTTAGATCGGAAGGAGAGCAAGATTAGGCTATACATGAGACGGCAAGGACTACACAATTGTAATATTTTAGGACTCTACCTTTTTGTGGCATACACATAGCAAACTTTTATGATCCCTTGTTTATCCTCAAAAAAATCTTTTATGATCTCTTGTTTCATCGTACAGATGCTAAATTGCTCATTATAAACTTGCTATTTTTCCATCTTCCCTTACCAACGTGTATATCCTTTTTTTTGCTTAACCAATGTTGAACGTGTCAGCAGCCTTTTTTGGACTGTTTTTGTCACGTAAGTTTTCTTTTTATCTCTAGCGTTAATTATTTAATCCAACGGTCTAATTAATTTCGAAGATGTGGATTAATGTGAAGGCTCTTATGGTGCCTCCAATTAGTAAATATAAGATTCTAGCATGAATAATAAATATTTATCATGAAATAAGGAAATAAATAATAACTTTATTATTGCCTCTAGGGCATATTGCCTTCAGTCTCCCACTTGCACTAGAGTCTATAATCTAGTTCACATAGTCATGTGATTTAACACCAACAGTTCACATCTTTATGTGATCAGTTTACATCGCTATGTGACTAACACCCAAAGGGTTTACTAGAGTCAATAATCTAGTTCACATCGCTATGTGATTAACACCCAAAGAGTACTAAGGTGTGATCATGTTTTGCTTATGAGAGAATTTTAGTCAACGGATCTGACACATTCAGATCCGCATGATATTGCATATTTCTATGTCTACAATGCTCTGCACGAAGCTACTCTAGCTAATTGCTCCCACTTTTAATATGTATCCAGATCGAGACTGAGAGTCATCCAGATTGGTGTCAAAACTTGCATCGACGTAACTCTTTACGACGAACTCTTTATCACCTCCATAACCGAGAAATGTTTCCTTAGTCCTCTAAGGATAATTTTGACCAATGTCCAGTGATCTACTCCTAGATCACTATTGTACTCCCTTGCTAAACTCAGGGCAGGGTATACAATAGGTCCAGTACATAGCATGGCATACTTTATAGAACCTATGACTGAGGCATAGGGAATGACTTTCATTCTCTTTCTTTCTTCTGCCGTAGTCGGGCATTGAGTCTTACTCAATTTCACACCTTGTAACATAGGCAAGAACTCTTTCTTTGACCGTTCCATTTTGAACTACTTCAAAATCTTGTCAAGGTATGTACTCATTGAAAAACTTATCAGGCGTCTTGATCTATCTTTATAGATCTTGATGCGCAATATGTAAGCAGCTTCATCGAGGTCTTTCTTTGAAAAACTCCTTTCAAACACTCCTTTATGCTTTGCAGAATAATTCTACATTATTTCCGATCAACAATATGTCATTCACATATACTTATCAGAAATGTCGTAGTGCTCCCACTCACTTTCTTGTAAATACAGGCTTCACCGCAAGTCTATATAAAACTATATGCTTTGATCAACTTATCAAAGCGTATATTCCAACTCCGAGATGCTTGCACCAGTCCATAGATGGATCGCTGGAGCTTGCATATTTTGTTAGCACCTTTAGGATTGACAAAACTTTCTGGTTGCATCATATACATCTCTTCTTTAATAAATCCATTAAGGAATGCAGTTTTGTTTATCCATTTGCCAGATTTCATAAAATGCTGCAATTGCTAACATGATTCGGACAGACTTAAGCATAGATACGAGTGAGAAACTCTCATCATAGTCAACACCTTGAACTTGTCGAAAACCTTTTGCGACAATTCTAGCTTTGTAGATAGTAACATACTATCATTGTCCATCTTCCTCTTGAAGATCCATTTAATCTCAATGCCTCGCCGATCATTGGGCAAGTCAATCAAAGTCCATACTTTGTTCTCATACATGGATCCCATCTCAGATTTCATGGCTCAAGCCATTTTCCGGAATCTAGGCTCATCATCGCTTCCTCATAGTTCGTAGGTTTGTCATGGTCAAGTAACATGACCTCCAGAACAGGATTACCGTACCACTCTGGTAAGGATCTTACTCTGGTTGACCTACGAGGTTCGGTAGTAACTTGATCTGAAGTTTCATGATCATCATCATTAGCTTCCTCGCTAATTGGTGTAGGTGTCACAGGAACCGGTTTCTGTGATGAACTACTTTCCAATAAGGGAGCAGGTACAGTTACCTCATCAAGTTCTACTTTCCTCCCACTTACTTCTTTCGAGAGAAACTCCTTCTCTAGAAAGGATCCATTCTCAGCAATGGATATCTTGCCTTCGGATCTGTGATAGAAGGTGTACCCAATATTTTCTTTTGGGTATCCTACAAAGACGCACTTCTCCGATTTGGGTTTGAGCTTATCAGTTGAAATTTTTTCACATAAGCATTGTAACCTCAAACTTTAAGAAATGACAGCTTAGGTTTCTTGCCAAACCATAGTTCATACAGTGTCGTCTCAACGGATTTAGATGGTGCCCTATTTAACGTGAATGTAGTTGTCTCTAATGCATAACCCCAAAATGATAGTGGTAGACCGGTAAGAGACATCATAGATCGCACCCTATCTAATAAAGTACGGTTACGATATTCCGACACACCATTATGTTGTGGTGTTCCAGGTGGCGTGAGTAGTGAAACTATTTCACATTGTTTTAACTGAAGGCCAAACTCGTAACTCAAATATTTGACCTCTGTGATCATATCGTAGAAACTTTTATTTTTGTTACGATGATTCACCACTTCACTCTGAAATTCTTTGAACTTTTCAAATGTTTCAGACTTGTGTTTCATCAAGTAGATATACCCATATCTGCTCAAATCATCTGTGAAGGTTAGAAAATAATGATACCCGCCGCGAGCCTCAACACTCATCGGAATGTATACATCGGTATGTATTATTTCCAATAAGTCAGTTGCTTGCTCCATTGTTCCGGAGAACGGAGTCTTAGTCATCTTGCCCATGAGTCATGGTTCGCAAGCATAAGTGATTCATAATCAAGTGATTCCAAAAGTCCATCAGCATGGAGTTTCTTCATGCGCTTTACACCAATATGACGTAAACGGTAGTGCCACAAATAAGTTGCACTATCATTATTAACTTTGCATCTTTTTTTGGTTTCAATATTATGAAAATGTGTATCACCACGATCGAGATCCAACAAACCATTTTCATTGGGTGTATGACCATAGAAGGTTTTATTCATGTAAACAGAACAACAATTATTCTCTAACTTACATGAATAACCGTTTTACAATAAACATGATCCAATCATATTCATGCTCAACGCAAACACTAAATAACATTTATTTTATGTTCAGCACTAATCCCGAAAGTATAGAGAGTGTGCGATGATGATCATATCAATCTTGGAACCACTTCCAATACACCTCGTCACTTCACCCTTAACTAGTCTCTGTTCATTGCAACTCCTGTTTCGAGTTACTACTCTTAGCAACTTAACCAGTATCAAATACCAAGGGGGTTGCTATAAACACTAGTAAAGTACACATCAATAACATGTATATCAAATATAGCTTTGTTCACTTTGCCATCCTTCTTATCCACCAAATACTTGGGGCAGTTCCGCTTCCAGTGACCAGTCCCTTTGCAGTAGAAGCACTTAGTCTCAGGCTTAGGTCCAGACCTGGTTTTTTTTTCACTTGAGCAGCAACTTGCTTGCCGTTCTTCTTGAAGTTCCCCTTCTTCACTTTGCTCTTTTCTTGGACTAGTGGTCTTGTCAACCATCAACACTTGATGCTTTTCTTGATTTCTACCTTTGTTGATTTCAGCATCACGAAGAGCTTGGGAATCCTTTCCGTTATCCCTTATATATTATAGTTCATTACGAAGTTCTAGTAACTTGGTGATGGTGACTAGAGAACTCTGTCAATCACTATCTTATCTAGAAGATTAACTCCCACTTGATTCAAGCAATTGTAGTACCCAGACAATCTGAGCACATGCTCACTTGTTGAGCTATTCTCCTCCATCTTGTAGGCAAAGTACTGTCAGAGGTCTCATACCTCTCGACATAGTCATGAGTATGAAATACCAATTTCAACTCTTAGAACATCTTATATGCTCCGTGGTGTTCAAAACATTTTTGAATTCCCGGTTCTAAGCCGTAAAGCATGGTGCACTAAACTATCAAGTAGTCATCATACCGTGCTTTGCCAAACGTTCATAACATCTGCATCTGTTCCTGCAATAGGTCTGTCACCTAGCGGTGCATCAAGGACATAATTCTTCTATGCAACAATGAGGATAATCCTCAGATCACGGATCCAATCCGCATCATTGCTACTAACATTTTTCAACTTAGTTTTCTCTAGGAACATATCAAAAATAAAACAGGGGAGCTAAACGCGAGCTATTGATCTACAACATAGATATGCTAATACTACCAGGACTAAGTTCATGATAAATTTAAGTTCAATTAATCATTTTACTTAAGAACTCCCACTTAGATAGACATCCCTCTAATCATCTAAGTGATCATGTGATCCAAATCAACTAAACCATGTCTGGTCATCACGTGAGATGGAGTAGTTTTCAATGGTGAACATCACTATGTTGATCATATCTACTATATGATTCACGCTTGACCTTTCGGTCTCAGTGTTCCGAGGCCATATCTGCATATGCTAGGCTCGTCAAGTTTAAACCGAGTATTATGCGTGTGCAAAACTGGCTTGCACCCGTTGTAGATGGACGTAGAGCTTATCACACTCGATCATCACGTGGTGTCTCGGCACGATGAACTTTGGAAATGGTGCATACTCAGGGAGAACACATATACCTTGAAATTGAGTGAGAGATCATCTTATAATGCTACCGTCGATCTAAGCAAAATAAGATGCATAAAAGATAAACATCACATGCAATCAATATAACTGATATGATATGGCCATCATCATCTTGTGCTTGTGGTCTCCATCTCCGAAGCACCGTCATGATCACCATCGTCACCGGCACGACACCTTGACGTCCATCGTAGCATCGTTGTCGTCTCGCCAGCTATTGCTTCTACAACTATCGCTACCGCTTAGTGATAAAGTAAAGCAATTACAGGGCATTTGCATTGCATACAATAAAGCGACAACCATATGGCTCCTGCCAGTTGCTGATAACTCGATTACAAAACATGATAATCTCATACAATAACATATAGCATCATGTCTTGACCATATCACATCACAACATGCCCTGCAAAAACAAGTTAGACATCCTCTACTTTGTTGTTGCAAGTTTTAGGTGGCTGCTACGGGCTGAGCAAGAATTGTTCTTACCTACGCATCAAAACAACAACGATAGTTCGTCAAGTTAGTGTTGTTTTAACCTTCTCAAGGACCGGGCGTAGCCACACTCGGTTCAACTAAAGTTGGAGAAACTGACACCCGCTAGTCACCTGTGTGCAAAGCACGGCGGTAAAACCAGTCTCGTGTAAGCGTACGTGTAATGTCGGTCCAGGCCGCTTCATCCAACAATACCGCCGAACCAAAGTATGACATGCTGGTAAGCAGTATGACTTGTATTGCCCACAACTCACTTGTGTTCTATTCGTGCATATAACATCTACGCATAAAACCATGCTCTCATACCACTGTTGGGGAACGTAGTAATTTCAAAAAAAATCCTACGCACACACAGGATCATGGTGATGCATAGCAACGAGAGGGGAGAGTGTGTCCACGTACCCTCGTAGACCGAAAGCGGAAGCGTTATGACAACGCGGTTGATGTAGTCGTACGTCTTCACGATCCGACCTATCCAAGTACCGAACGCATGACACCTCCGAGTTCTGCACACGTTCAGCTCGATGACGTCCCACGAACTCCGATCCAGTAGAGCTTCGAGGGAGAGTTCCGTCAGCACGACGACGTGATGACGGTGATGATGATGCTACCGACGCAGGGCTTCGCCTAAGCACCGCTATGATATGATCGAGGTGGATTATGGTGGACGGGGGCACCGCACACGGCTAAGAGATCAAGAGATCAATTGTTGTCACTATGGGGTGCCCCCTGGCCACGTATATAAAGGAGTGGAGGAGGGGGGAGAGGGCTGGCCCCTATGGCGCGCCCTGGAGGAGTCCTACTCCCACCGGGAGTAGGATTCCCCCCTTCCAAGTAGAAGGAGTAGGAGTCAAGGAAAGGGACGAGGGAAGAGAAGGAAGGAGGGGGCACCGCCCCTCCCCCTAGTCCAATTCGGACTAGTCAATGGGGGGGCGTCCTACCTCTCTCTCTGTCCTCTAAAGCCCAATAAGGCCCATATACTTCTTCCCCCGTATTCCCATAACTCCCGAGTGCTCCGAAAAATACCCGAACCACTCGGAACCTTTCCGATGTCCGAATATAGTCGTCCAATATATCGATCTTTACGTCTCGACCATTTCGAGACTCCTCGTCATGTCCCCGATCTAATCCGGGACTCCGAACTACCTTCGGTACATCAAATCACATAAACTCATAATACAAATCGTCACAAAACTTTAAGCGTGCGGACCCTACGGGTTCCAGAACTATGTAGACATGACCGAGACATATCTCTGGTCAATAACCAATAGCGGAACCTGGATGCTCATATTGGCTCCCACATATTCTACAAAGATCTTTATCGGTCAAACTGCATAACAACATACATTGTTCCCTTTGTCAACATACGTTGTTCCCTTTGTCAACATACGTTGTTCCCTTTGTCATCGGTATGTTACTTGCCCGATATTCGATCGTCGGTATCTCAATACTTAGTTCAATCTCGTTACCGGCAAGTCTCTTTACTGGTTCCTTAATACATCATCCCGCAACTCACTCATTAGTTACAATGCTTGCAGGGCTTATAGTGATGTGCATTACCGAGTGGGCCCAGAGATACCTCTCCGACAATCGGAGTGACAAATCCTAATCTAGAAATACGCCAACCCAACAAGTACCTTCGGAGACACCTGTAGAGCCCCTTTATAATCACCCAGTTACGTTGTGACGTTTGGTAGCACATAAAGTGTTCCTCCAGTAAACGTGAGTTGCATAATCTCATAGTCATAGGAACATGTATAAGTCATGAAGAAAGCAATATCAACATACTAAACGATCAAGTGCTAAGCTAACATAATGGGTCAAGTCAATCACATCATTCTCCTAATGATGTGATCCCGTTAATCAAATGACAACTCATGTCTATGGCTAGGAAACATATCCATCTTCGATCAACGAGCTAGTCAAGTAGAGGCATACTAGTGACACTCTGTTTGTCTATGTATTCACACATGTATCATGTTTCCGGTTAATACAATTCAAGCATGAATAATAAACATTTATCATGAAATAAGGAAATAAATAATAACTTTATTATTGCCTCTAGGGCATATTTCCTTCACGGCAAGCCATAGCGAATAAATGGATCTTCAAGAGGAAGACGAACGCTGATAGTAGTGTTACTATCTACAAAGCTCGAATTGTCGAAAAACAATTTTTGACAAGTTCAAGGTGTTGACTACGATGAGATTTTCTCATTCGTAGCGATGCTTAAGTCTGTCCAAATCATGTTAGCAAATTGCCACATTTTCTGAAATCTGGCAAATGGATATCAAAACTACATTATTCCTTAATGGATTTCTCAAAGAAGAGTTGTATATGATGCAACCATAAGGTTTTGTCAATCCTAAAGGTGCTAACAAAATGTGCAAGCTCCAGCGATCCATTTTATGGACTGGGTTAAGAATCTCGGAGTTGGAATATATGCTTTGATAAGTTGATCAAAGCATATAGATTTATACAGACTTGCGGTGAAGCCTCTATCTACAAGAAAGCGAGTGGGAGCACTACAGCCTTTCTGATAACTATATGTGAATGACATATTGTTGATCGAAAATGATGTAGAATTTTCTGGAAAGCATAAAGGAGTGTTTGAAAGGAGTTTTTTTTCAAAGAAAGACCTTGGTGAAGCTGCTTACATATTGGGCATCAAGATCTATAGAGATAGATCAAGACGCTTGATAAAGATTTTTCAATGATTACATACCTTGACAAGATTTGTGAAGTAGTTCAAAATGGAACAGTCAAAGAAGGAGTTCTTGCCTGTATTGCAAGGTGTAAAGTTGAGTAAGACTCAAAACACGACCATGGCAGAAAATTGAAAGAGAATGAAAGGCATTCCCTATGCCTCAGCCATAGGTTCTATAAAGTATGCTATGCTGTGTACCAAACCAATTGTGTACCTTGCCATGAGTTTGGCAAGGGGGTATGATATGGATCCACAAGTGGATCACTTGATAGCGGTCAAAATTATCCTTAGAAGGCTAAGGAGATATTTCTCGATTATGGAGGTGATAAAGAGTTCGTCGTAAAGAGTTACGCCGATGCAAGCTTTTACACCGATCTGGATGACTCTAAGTGTCTATCAAGATACATATTGAAAGTGGGAGCGATTAGCTAGAGTAGCTCCATGCAGAGCATTGCAGACATAGAAAATTTGCAAAATACATACAGCTCTGAATGTGGCAGACCCATTGACTAAACTTCTCTCACAAGCAAAACATGATCAATCTTTGGGTGTTAATCACATAGCGATGTGAACTAGATTATTGACTCTAGTAAACCCTTTGGGTATTAGTCACATGGAGATGTGAACTAATCACATAAATATGTGAACTATTAGTGTGAAATCACATGATGATTTGAACTAGATTATTGACTCTAGTGCAAGTGGGAGACTGAAGGAAATATGCCCTAGAGGCAATAATAAAGTTGTTATTTATATTTCCTTATATCATGATAAATGTTTATTATTCATGCTAGAATTGTATTAATCGGTAACTTAGTACATGTGTGAATACATAGACAAATAGAGTGTCCCTAGTATGCCTCTACTTGACTAGCTCGTTAATCAAAGATGGTAAAGTTTCCTAGCCATAGACATGTGTTTTCATTTGATAAACGAGATCACATCATTAGAGAATGATGTGATGGACAAGACCCATCCATTAGCTTAGCACTATGATCGTTTAGTTTATTGCTATTGCTTTCTTCATGACTTATACATGTTCCTATGACTATGAGATTATGCAACTCCCGAATACCAGAGGAACACTTAGTGTGCTATCAAACCTCACAACGTAACAAGGTGATTATAAAGAAGCTCTACAGGTGTCTCCGATGGTGTTTGTTGAGTTGGCATAGATCGAGATTAGGATTTTTCACTCCGATTGTCGGAGAGGTATCTCTGGGCCCTCTCGGTAATGCACACTATAAGCCTTGCAAGCAATGTGATTAATGAGTTAGTTGTGGAATGATGCATTAGGAATGAGTAAAGAGACTTGCCGGTAATGATATTGAACTAGGTATGATGATACCGACGATCGAATCTGGGGCAAGTAACATACCGATTACAAAGGGAACAACGTATATTGTTGTGCAGTTTGACCGATAAAGATCTTCGTAGAATATGTAGGAGCCAATATGAGCATCCAGGTTCCGCTATTGGTTATTGACTGGAGATGTGTCTCGGTCATGTCTACATAGTTCTCGAACCCGTAGGGTCCGCACACTTAACGTTCGATGACGATTTATATTATGAGTTATGTGATTTGATGACTGAAGTTTGTTCGGAGTCCCTGATGAGATCACAGACATGACGAGGAGTCTCGAAATGGTCGGGACGTAAAGATTGATATATTGTAAGGCTATATTCGGACATCGGAAAGGTTCTGAGTTGTTCGGGTATTATTCGGAGTACCGGAGAGTTGCGGGAATTCGCCGGGGGAAGTATTGGGCCTCCATGGGCCTTAGAGGAAAGGAGAGAAGGGCCACAAGGGGAGGCCGCGCGCCCCCCATGGGCTGGTACGAATTGGACTAGGGAGGGGGCGGCGCCCCCCTCTTTCCTCCTCGCTCTCCTCTCCTTCCTTCTTCTCCTACTTGGACTAGGAAAGGGGGAAACCTACTCCTACTAGGAGTAGGAATCCCCCCTTTGGGCGCGCCCCTTGTGGCCGGCCCTCCTCCTCCTCCCCTCCTTTATATATGGGGGAGGGGGCACCCCATAGACACACAAGTTGATCTTTAGCCATGTGCGGTGCCCCCCTCCATAGTTTTTCACCTCAGTCATATTGTCGTAGTGCTTAGGGGAAGCCCTGTGTTGGTAACTTCATCATCACCGTCACCACGCCATCGTGCTGACGAAACTCTCCCTCGACCTTAGCTGGATCTAGAGTTCGAGGGACTTCACCGAGCTGAATCTGTGCAGATCACGGAGGTGTCGTGCATTCGGTACTTGATCGGTTGGATTGCGAAGACGTTCGACTACATCAAACGCGTTACTAAACGCTTCCGCTTTCGGTCTACAAGGGTACGTGGACACACTCTCCCCGCCCGTTGTTATGCTTCTCTTAGATAGATCTTGCATGATTGTATGAATTTTTTTTGAAATATTACGTTCCCCAACGCTTGGTATATTCAATCTCAACCTACCACGGTCGGCATGGCCTAAATTTGTGAACATATACCGTCTGTTGCTACATTATCTATATATTTGCATCAAATCTTTGTTACATTATGTCACAACCCTAGCATTAGGTTTGGCTTGTCTTTGCATCTCATCATTTCATCATCATGTTAATTTCATGAAAGTTGAATAATTGAGGTTAGTTGAAACCCTCAGAAATCAGTTTAGAAATAATCAACATTAAAATCTCATTAGAGAAGGTCAAGAAAATGTTCCTGTTGAACCTTGAAAAATATTGGCAAGAATAAAATTCAAACCAATATTTTTTGAGGCTTTAAAATAATTATTTTGGGCCTTTGATTTAAATAATAAACTATTTGAATTGGATTTATTTCTGTAATAAAAGAGATACATGTCCAATAATCCTGAAACTTTACGACTGGCTCTAGTATTACATCTACAAACCGCATGAATATTTTCAGGAGCAACAAAAATGATTTAGTATTTTTTACTAAATCCAAAACTACAAAAAAATTAGAAAATAGAAACTAAATAGAAAACCGGAGAGAGAGGGCAGCCCACTTACCTGGCCTAGCTAGCGGCCCAGCCCGCGCGACCACCTGCCAGTCATCGCCCTCCTCCAGCCAGAAGTGTTTAAAGTAGAAAGTAAAGAACGAGAGAGTTTGAATGAAAGATGATCCATCAGTCTTTATTGATGATAGAAGTAGGGTATTTATACCCAGGCGGAAGTACACATGATGCTTGGCGGTCAAGTAAACACATAATTACTTGAGAGCCAATGAATTACATGGTTGCCTTGAGAGCCAAGGAAGTACATGGTTGCTTGAGAACCAAGCAACCTATCTAAAAATTAACTTAATCCTAATTAGCTTAACTAATAAGCAACTATTCTATGCTTAACACTCCCCCTTGTACAACGCCTCTTCTTTGGTATATCCATCATCTTGACAAATTCTTTGAATAATCTTGAATGTCTCCTCCAAAAACCTTGTGGGAAAAATATGAGGAGAATAGTGTAGATATGTTGCTAAAACTCCTTTAAACCCAGTGGGAAAATTAATAAGGAGAAAATGATGCAACATATAATGATTATTGTCTCCTGATAACTCATATGATAAAAACCTTTGAAGAAGGAGAAAACCCATCAGTGAGTTTAGAGAACAATTAATATGTCTTGAGTAATTTATTTAAAAACCCCAATAGGGAAAATAGAAAGTATGACGTATGATCTTTGATAAGATACTGCCTCGTTAAAAACCATTATGAGAAGCTTTGAGAGAAAAATCATAAGGGAAAAGAGTGCAATATGATATGCCATTGAAAACTCCTTTAAAACCTAGTGGAAAAAATATAAGGAGAAAATGATATGATACGACAACTTGTGTTTATATTGTCTCGTTAAAAACCTTTATGAGAAAACATTAGGGAAAAACTCATGAAGGGAAAAAGAGTACTATATATGCAATCTTAGGATTTTTAATAGGTTATAGATTTGGGAGATTACTCCCCCTAAACTTTGCAAACCTGGAGAATGTGTAATACAAACTCCATTGATATGGTCATGACATTATGAATAATCTGTAGGACTTTCGAAGTATGTTGTTTGCATATTGTTTCCTCACTTGTATATAATTCGTGAGGAGAAGTAATTTTTTTAGCAATGTAATTTATGATATTTCTCTTCATATAACCTATAGTTTTTGAGTAACACAAGTGGTAGCATATTGACTAATCAAGTTATGTGATTCTGATGAATCCCAACCACATGATTTTGAGTGTGGTTAATCATTCTGCTGAGCCATGCATATTTGGCAATGCTTTTAGATAAAGCAATTGTGTTAGAGTGATTAGTGGAAGTAGTCATTCAAGTCTATTTAGATGAATTCCATGAGAAGACTATTCCAGTGAATTCAGTCACTGATATGACATTATTGGGATCAAATAAAGAGCCAATATCATTTCATCATATCATGGTCATATTTTGATTTTCCTGATGGAATTGCCCAAGATTTATTGTGGGCTTGAGATATAAGTTAATATTGCTTATATCGACCATGCACCTTTTGTTGGTATGATATATCCACATTGAACTTCTCATATATGTTTTAGATATATGTAGACTAATATGTATTCTTGAGAGAATGCTCAAGTTGTAAACTTAAGCTAAATTTGGTTGAATTCAAATTTCCCATCTTGAGATGATTTTGTGCATGTTTAGGTCTTGTATAGACATTGACGATGAGGTCATCAATATACACTAAGCTAATGAAAGGAAGTCAAATTGATTCCTTTATTAAACATGTAAATAATCATCATTAATCGAGTAATCTTTTTAAGAAGCAACTCATTTAGTCGATAGTACCATATGATTTCTGACTATTTCAAGTCATGGAGCGACTTATGAAGTTTTACACAAAACTTGTTGCGATTTGCATTTGGATTTGGAAGTATAAGCCCTTCAGGGACTTCAAAAAAATTCCAAAATGAGTGACTCATATGAGTATGTAGCCACTTCATCCATGAACTGCATGGACAATATTATTATTTTTATTGCTAATGATATTTAGTATCGAAACATAAATCCATCCATACAAAGAGGGTATGTTGCATCATAATTGATGTCGGGTCTCTGCGTGAACCCTTTTGCTACAAGCCTCGCTTTCTCACCACCTCATTGACTTTTTCTATGAATGAGAAGTTTTTAGTATTCCATATGGAAGATACTTATGAGGAGTAGGTATTACTGCGGTAAATACCACTCATTTGTTGAGTGAGTGCTATTCTTCATTACTTGCTTCCTTTTATGTGAACCAATATGAGTGCAAGAGGCACTCTACCATGGATTTTGGTTCTGGGCCCAAAAGGTTTTAGCAAATTGAGAAGAAATATATGTCGACAAATGTAGTCTTTAGTTTATATGATCCTGGTGGAATCATTAAAGTTTGTGGATAAAATATTTATTCCTTTTTAACTCATTGTGATTTCCTACAACAAATGGAGTCAAGGTATTTCGATGTCCCGGCACCAAAACATTTGTGCACATTTATGTTGGGCTTTGGATTATGAGCATCCAGTGAGGTGTCTTTGAACTTGATGTTGAATTACATTTACTGGTTGAGGATTTGATTTCCTCTGTTTCCACAGAAGCATATGAGAAGTTATATCTCGTCTTGTCAGACTTTCTCCCCCTTTTGCTCTCATTTGGGGAGAAGAGTGGTTTGTCAGGTAACTCCACTCTTTCTGACACTTTGCTGCAGGAATATAGAATTTAGTAACACCTTGTTATCAGTAAATGTATGTGGCAGATTGGCAATGTGTTGCAAATATATGATTCTCTAAACGTCTAGTTCAGATTCTCTGAGTACGTGGATATAAGGATTGAATGTCAATAACATTTCTAATTTATTTCTCGGCATTCTTTGTGGTACTTATCTCCCCCTAATGCCGGAAAAATATCCTTATTGCTGATGCAATCAGCATATGGGCTGTGAATAATTTTGATTGACGGATAAATTATTATTCCTCACATATATCCCTAATTTTCTGTGAGTGCCCATTGATGTACGCTAGGGTGGTGATATCGGTATGTAACCGAATTACTGCAGATGGGAAACACTTTGTTGATTTCCACGTAGTAACTACAAGGGGAAAGTAGTATGATATGCAATTGGTATGATTTAGATCATACTTATGGTGTGTAAGGCCGTATGTGTCCAGCAAGAGGCTGGTAAATTTACAATTCTTTAAAAGTGGTCATGTAATTCATTTAACTCTCTTTGATAAGAAAATTAGCTAAACCATTTGTGTGTGTACATAAAGTACTTAATGCAAAAAAAATTGCTCATTGAATGAGTTCAACAACATTCTTCATTCGAATGGGTTTATAGATCCTGTTTTTAGGAGAATTTGCTCTTACTTTGATAAGTTGAGCAATTTATTTAGTAAGATCATGCATGGTTGTGTGTGAGACACACTTAAAAACATTTTATGAATGTGTATATGAGTACCATGAAGTATCTAAATTACCCCAGATAATGGTTAAGCAATCCAGACATATCTTTTGAATGTGTTCAAGGAAGAATAAGTGTCCTGCTTAGAATTTTAAGGTGGGAGTGCCTTAAAACTTATTTCCCCTATGGCACATGCGGTGCACATAAAATCTGATGATTTGGGAAATTTTGTAACTTGATAAGTTGTGACCAACATGATTGTCAACAATTTTCTAATCACCCACAAACCAGGATGGTTAAGGCTACCAAGCCAAATATTTAATTTATTAAGATCTAGAAAATTATTGTGTACGCAACAATATTGAGTATGACTTGATTCATACATTCAAAATTTATCGAATATCAAGTCCGAGAAATAAGATATTGAACATCGCACTACTTGTAATACAACAAGTATAGGCTAATAATATTTTGGGATAATTAAGAGATTACATGACGTCTCCAATATTATTAAAAAAATTATTTTGCAAATATATCATCGTTGCAATGGAATTCACCATCCTTTTATTGCACTAGATTTTTGGTTCTCACCTTCTGATGAAGATTTGAGAACAATCATTTACCAGAATATTTTCTGGTTGTAAGTTTGGAAATTTTAAAATTTATCCCAAATATGTGGTGTGGTTTGACTATGTATTTGAGGGTTTGGTAATCATAGGTATAATCTTTGTATAGCCACACATTTGACAAACTTGAGAGTTGTCTTTGTGATCGTTTGAAAATGATATATTCCCTACTAAGAGGTAATTCTGTCTTTGGCCTCCACTTTACTTCGAATTCCACATGGTTCTATTTTGTTACCACTAACTTGCATAGTATTATCGATACTAGCAAGAACTTCAAATAATGGTATAACACCCATTGGGTGAATCTGATGATTTTAAGAAATTCCATGTTTCTTCATCATAAAAATGGTAGTACCATCTTAAGAGGAGCTAAAGTGTATAAGGAATTTTCGACCGGATCTGCATATGAAAATATTTGATCACGGGATATCAACTTGAAAGTTGATTAAGTGACAGAATTGTGAGCTACGGTAGACTTGAGGTCTTGAAAAACGAATGGGTAATCATTCGCGATGTGCTCAAGGCATCATGTTTATATTAAGGGAAATATTCAGCATGAATACAAATTCATCCATTGTGTACTTAGTTTGAGATCTAAGTGAAGTTGGGACACATAAAATGCATATGAGCGTTGCAACTTTAGAGTCACCGCCAAAAACATAGATGTTGCATGTTTGACACTGGTTAGTCACTGTCGAAGTAAAACCATAATGTGATGTGGACATTGCAAAAGTGTTGATACACTCAATAGTTGCCATAATTATGGGATCCATCTTGATGGATGGACAACACTATAATTATAGATAGTGACATAGACTTTACTGCCATGTATGTTACCAATGTAATAGAAGTCAATCATGATTATATGCAAATATTTATGTAGTTTCCTATGACATATTCAAGCAAAATGAGGCTTAAATAGTTGATATCAGCACACAATACCATTTCGGCGTATAGCGAGTGTCGGTGTCAAAACCGGTGGATCTCGGGTAGGGGGTCCCGAACTGTGCGTCTAGGCGGATGGTAATAGGAGACGGGGGACACGATGTTTTTACCCAGGTTCGGGCCCTCTCGATGGAGGTAAAACCCTACTCCTGCTTGATTGATCTTGATGATATGAGTATTACAAGAGTTGATCTACCACGAGATCGAAGAGGCTAAACCCTAGAAGCTAGCCTATGGTATGATTGTTGTTCTTGGTCCTACGGACTAAGCCCTCTGGTTTATATAGACACCGGAGGGGGCTAGGGTTACACATAGTCGGTTACAAGGAAGGAGATCTACATATCCGTATCGCCAAGCTTGCCTTCCACGCCAAGGAGAGTCCCATCGGGACACGGGACGAAGTCTTCAATCTTGTATCTTCATAGTCCAACAGTCCGGCCCAAGGAAATAGTCCGGCTGTCCGGATACCCCCTAATCCAGGACTCCCTCAGTAGCCCCCGAACCAGGCTTCAATGGCGATGAGTCCGGCACGCAGATTGTCTTCGGCATTGCAAGGCGGGTTCTTCTTCAAACTCTGAGTACCTGTTAAATAGTGTCTGACTTCTCGTAAATGTTGCACTTCTTGGCTTCTGCGTCCAATAATGGCCATCTTCCACATGTCAAGCGAATGTGAGGAGCCAGGGCGTTTTTACATTTACAACCCTAGCTATGTGAATGAACTGTCTATTAAAGAGATGAGGATTCTCAGATCCAAACCACACCATCCTACCTCAGCGAGCATTCATCGGAGCGCGCCCGAAAAAATCCATTCCAACATGGCCGGCCAGCGCAGCTCCTCCTCTCGCTCCCGCAGCCCCAAGCCCGGAGATTGGGAGAGGTGTTCCTTCCCGCACAGCCAATTAGTGAAGCTACAGACCCAGGGATTTCTCCCCCAGCGTATATGGTCCCGGTTCGAGCCAGGCTCACCATCTATAATGGCGGGGAGCAAGCGGAGAGCTTTCCCAACCCCTCTAGGGGAGAGCGGGTATGCCTTGTCCCTTATTTGTTAAGGGGACTCGGATTTCCAATCCATCTGTTTCTCCGAGGGCTCCTGGAGTTCTATGGCCTCCAGTTGCACAACCTCACCCCTGCCTCCATACTGCACATCGCCGGTTACATAGCCCTTTGCAAACTGTTTCTGGGCTGCGAAGCTCATTTTGCGTTGTGGAAGAAGTTGTTCTACCTTGTGCCCCGTACACAGAGGGGATCAATATATCAAGAGGGAGGAGCCAAAGTATGGAGCATCGCCGGGACCGGATACCTATCCGGTACCCTGAAGAAGACGTCCGAAGACTGGCCTTCAGAGTGGTTTTATATGGAGGATGTCCCCCTTCCGGATACTATTCGGATCGGCCTTCCCGAGTTTGATAATGCTCCTTTGAAGAAGCGCCTGAGCTGGCGACCACGGAGCCCTCAGGAGGAAGATGATAGAGACGTTCTTTACCTGATGGGCCGGATAAAGGTATTGGCTCAATCGGGACTGACCATTACTGAGGTTATGTCAATATGCATTATGCGGGGGGTGCAGCCACTTCAATATCGAGGCCACCCTATGTGGGATTTCAACGGGGAAGATGATGCCATCCGCTGCGGCCATAAGGGGCCGGACTCAATTGCTGCCCTAGCAAAAATCCTGTCCGGTTTGTACAAGGGAGAGGAAGAGGAGTTCCTCCGCATCAAGCCACGGGATGGATTCTCCATGTACAACCCTTCGAGCTGGGTAAGCTGCCACTTTTTATACCCACCCCTTCCGCATTTTCGCAGCAAATATTTTATCTTGCCATTTCATCGCAGGAGCTGTGTAAGGCTGTAAGGGAGATCAACAGCCCACCTCCACAACCAGCGGATCCTGAACGGTCCCTTGACCCCGGACTTAAAGAGGATCCGGACATATTCGTGGAGCTGATTGACATGGTATTCTACCAATTGAGCTGCGATGATGCCATGGTGGCCATTATAGCCGACTACACTGGGCTACTCCCAGCCTCGCAGGTAAATGAGACCAAAGTCCCAACTTTTGAAAAGGATTCCCTTTTATACACTTCACCTACCGTATACAAACGGTGTTTTATAGGGAAGGCCCTCGGGACGCCATTCCGAGCCCGTGGCAACTCGCCAACAAGGGGCTCCGAGGCCGGACAGGCTAAAAAGGAAGGCGGTCCGGACGGAGACGCCGACGCAGAGGTATGATGCAACACCTCACTCTGTGGTTGTCTTCTTTTAAAAACATAATAACACCCATGTTTCCTAGAAGGAAGAACGCTCGACGGACTATATCCGGAGAGGTCGCCGATCACGCCTCTACCAGTCGGGCTCCAGGGCCGAACACAAAAGCGGAAGCTAACACGAGGCACACGCCGGATGCTCCTTCTAGATATCCGCTATGAATTCCGAAGTGGAGAGTGCCATGAATCACAGGCGTCGCCGAGCCGTACTCCGTGACGCTTGTTTCTCCCAAGAGGCATTTGATGCATTCAACTCAGGAGATGCGTACATCCGTGCTACTCAAAATGGTCTAGCCAGAGCCACAGACCAGTATGTAAAGGATGTAAGGGTAAGAAAATTTGATGAGTATATATATTAGTAGCCCCTGAGACTTGAGACAGTTGGCACGACTGATTTAAGGATCATTTATTGTGCAGGTTCTTACAGAGAAGAATACACGACTGTCACAGGAGCTGGAGGAATGCAAGACCCAACTTCGGGCCGCCGTTTCTGCATTGAAGGGACCTAAAAAGGCCCCAGCTGGTAACACTTGTTTCAAAGAATCATAGGTACCATATAGTGTGGGGCCTGGCTGTGAATCTAACAATAGATATTGCAGATGACTTCGGAGAGAACCCGGAGGACCAGCATGTCGTACGGCAGCTAAAGGCTGGCGAACGCATGCTGACTAAGGTCATGCGGGAGAAAAACAATCTCCAAGATGCCAATACCAAGCTGAGCGTGGAACTGATAGATGTTCGAGCCCAGCTTGCGGACTTCGTGAAGGAGAATAAGCGGCTTCGACGCGGCATTTTCAGTAAGTGCTTGAACGGACCCTTAAAAGAGTTCGGCGAAGAAGCCAGCTAAGCAGAGTTATGTCTGCAGGTATGCTAACGGGTCGTCCCGCGGAGGAGATGCCCGGGTCTGCGGGTGATCTTCTACCCGAGCTTTCACAACTGCACGAGCAAGTTCGGCAGGGGATGCAAGGTATTGCCCAGGCCTTGTGGCCATCCGTCTCCCTGCCAGTGGGCATTGGAGAGCTTGCGGAGAAGCTCAGGGGAGCGCGACGGCGCTTCCGATTATGGAAGATATCGGCCTACCGTCAAGGTGCCAGGGAAGCCTGGGCCATGGTGAAGACGTGGTATACCAAGGCTGACCCAAACCACATGATCGAGGTCAGACATGTGGGGCCCGATGGGAAAGAGATCCCCATTACCTTAGTGTATGGGCAAGTAGAATTAGCCGCAAAGTATTCCCACCAGGATTGTAAGCTAGACAGCCTGTTGGATGGTATAGAAGAGGAATTTAGTCAGTCTAAGTGACTATGTAATTAAAGTGACATGTATAATGCCTTCTAGCCAGATTGTAAATCATTTTTCATGGCGGACCTTTTCCCTTCAAGCTCGGGACCCGATAGTCCGGAGTGTATCCGAATACCTGCTCAGTTATATAAGAACCGGGGTATGCGTGGAAACCAGGCGTAGGGGTCATTAGTGCTTGAACAGACAAGTGCCCGACTAGTTATGTTATATTACATGCGTAGTAAGAAACATCTTCCAGAGAATAGTTCCATTAAGGGTTCCTTTCCCTGGGTATGCATGCCCTAAAGTGCATGTCCGGACTATGAAAAGAGACGCAGGCAAAAACATCTGGGGGCACATATGGAAAATAGATAAAAATCATCTTTTGTTCACCGACCGAATATTCCCTTAAGAATGCTAGCTTTCGGCTTCACCCAGTCTGAGGTACACATCCGGTTGACCCGACAGTAACAATCGCAGAGGTGCTCCCCTTATGCCCTAGCCGAATTAACGGGAACGTAGGGCATAAATACAAGAGCCAGGCCAAAACTTAAGTCATATCGATGCATATAATGGCGAAGAAAAGGTACATGCGGAAGAATAACACATGTGTGGGGCATGAAGCCCAGATAAATAATTAAGCTTTTGTGTAAGAAGCCCCCAGGTATAATGAGCGCGGTTAGCGCGTCAATAGTGTGCAGGCAAGGCACAAGTTGGCCCTTGAAGGCCTTGAAAAATAAAAACAGAAGAAAGAAAGAAACAAAAGGCAGATAATGTATATGCAAAAAATGGACAGAGGAAGGAGACGAACATAGAGTCCGGCACTAGGTGTAGAATCTTCGGAGCCTGGCTGCGTTCCATGGGTTCGGCTCAAGTCGATTATCCAATGCATCCGGCAGACGGTACGCTCCACCGGTCAGAACTTTCTCAATAATGAAGGGACTTTCCCATTTGGGCTCGAGCTTGGTCTTTTTCTTCTCCGGCAGGCGTAGAACTAGCTCGCCAACGTTATAAGTTTTGGCCCGTACTTCTCTGCTTTGGTATCTTCGAGCCTATTGCTGATAGAATGCGGAACGGGCTTTTGCCACATCACGCTCCTCCTCCAGGGTGTCCAGACTGTCCTGTCGATCGAGCTCGGCTTCTCTTTCTTCATACATGCGCACTCGAGGTGAGTCATGAATTATGTCGCAGGGCAGAACCGCCTCTGTGCCGTACACCATAAAGAAGGGTGTGTATTCGGTAGTATGATTCGGCGTGGTCCACAGGCCCCAGAGTACGGAGTCGAGCTCCTCTACCCAGTGCGTGTTAGATTCCTTTAAGGACCACACTAATCTGGGTTTGATGCCGCTCATGATAAGACCATTTGCTCGCTCAACTTGAGCGTTAGTTTGTGGGTGATAGACAGAAGCATAATCAAGCTTGATGCCCATGTTGCTGCAACAGAGTTTTACCTCGTCGGCCGTGAAGTTCGTGCCGTTGTCAGTGATGATGCTGTGGGGGACGCCATAACGGTGTACAACCCTGGATATGAAGTCTATCACCGGTTCGGATTCGGCCGTCTTAACGGGTTTGGCTTCGATCCATTTGGTGAATTTATCCACCATGACCAGTAAGTATTTTTTCTTATGGGTTCCCCCTTTAAGGGGTCCAACCATGTCAAGCCCCCAGACCGCAAAGGGCCAGGTAATGGGGATTGTTTGGAGGGCGGTGGGTGGCATATGGCTTTGGTTTGCAAAAAGCTGGCAACCGACACAGCATTGGACCAAGTCCTGTGCATCTGCCTGGGCCATCGGCCAATAAAAACCAGTACGGAAGGCCTTGCTTACAAGGGCCCGGGCTATGGTGTGGTGGCCGCCGAGTTCGGCATGAATTGCTGCCAAAAGCTTCCGCCCTTCCTCTTCGGAGATGCACCTTTGAAGGACTCCGGTAGTGCTTTTCTTATACAGCTCTCCCTCGTGGACCCTGTAGGCTTTAGATCGCCGCACTATGCAACGGGACTCATTTTGGTCCTTGGGAAATTCCTGCCTAGTTAGGTAGGCCAGGAATGGTTCTGTCCATGGGGCGATGATGGCCATTATTACGTGGGATGAAGGTGTTATTTCGGTGGCAGAGCCTACGATTATGTCAGAGTGTTCGGTATCGGGCATTGTGGCCGGGTACGGACTATCGTTACCGGTGTCCCCTTCCCATACTACGGATGGCTTAAACAGCCTCTCCAAAAAGATGTTGGGGGGACTGCATCGCATTTTGCGCCGATGCGGGCGAGGATATCCGCCGCCTGATTGTTTTCCCAGCCACATGGTGAAATTCGAGCCCCTCGAACCGAGCTGACATCTTTAGGATGGCGTTGCGATAGGCTGCCATTTTTGGATCCTTGGCATCGAAGTCTCCATTTATTTGTGATATTGCAAGGTTTGAATCCCCACGCACCTCCAGGCGTCGAATGCCCATGGAAACTGCCATCCGAAGACCATGTAACTGGGCCTCATATTTGGCTGTGTTGTTGGATTCTGTATACAGTATCTGGAGTACGTACTGAACTGTATCTCCGGTTGGGGACGTCAGGATGACGCCAGCCCCCCAGACCAGCCAACATTTTGGAGCCGTCGAAGTGCATGATCCAATTGGAGTATGCGCCGTACTCTTTAGGGAGTTCGGCTCCCGTCCATTCGATGACGAAGTCGGCCAATACTTGCGACTTAATGGCTCGCTGAGGTTTGTATGTTATGTCGAACGGGAGGAGCTCAATGGCCCATTTGGCAATCCGGCCCGTGGCATCGCGGTTGTTTATAATATCGTTAAGGGGCACTTCCGAGGCCACTGTAACTGAGCACTCTTGAAAGTAGTGTCGCAGCTTCCGGGATGCCATGAATACCGCATAGGCTATCTTTTGATAATGTGGGTACCGTGATTTGCATGGAGTGAGGACAGTGGATACATAATAGACCGGCTTTTGAAGGGGAAATTTATGTCCGTCCGTTTCTCGTTCGACGATGAGCACTGCACTTACAACCTGATGAGTTGCCGCAATGTACAACAGCATTGGTTCGCCGATGTTTGGCGCGGCCAGGATTGGGTTGGTTGCCAGTATGGCTTTTATTTCTTCCAATTCGGCTGTGGCAGCATCCGTCCACTCGAAGTGTTCGGTCCGCCGAAGGAGGCGATAAAGGGGTAATGCCTTTTCTCCTAAGCGGGAGATAAAGCGGCTTAGAGCCGCCACACATCCGGTTAATTTATGGATTTGTTTGAGGTCTGTTGGGATAGCCAACTGTGACAGAGCTCGGATTTTGGCCGGATTTGCTTCAATTCCTCTACTGGACACAATGAAGCCCAGGAGCTTTCCGGCTGGTACACCGAAAACACATTTTTCCGGATTGAGCTCGATGTCGTATGTTCGGAGGTTGTTGAATGTGAGCCTCAAGTCGTCTATTAGAGAGTCGACGTGTTTGGTTTTGACGACCGCATCATCTACATATGCCTCTACCGTTTTGCCGATCTGTTTCTCCAGACATGTCTGAATCATGCCCTGATATGTTGCGCCGGCGTTTTTGAGCCCAAAAGGCATTGTGTTGAAACAGAAGGGGCCGTATGGTGTGATAAATGTCGTTGCGGCTTGGTCGGACTCCGCCATCTTGATTTGGTGGTAGCCGGAGTATGCGTCAAGGAAACACAATCGTGTCCTGCGGTAGCATCGATAACTTGATCGATGTGGGGGAGGGGGAAGGGATCCTTTGGGCAAGCCTTGTTGAGGTCCTTGAAATCGACACATAGGCACCAGGATTTGTCCTTCTTTGGTACCATCACCAGGTTTGCTAGCCAGTATGGGTGTTTTATTTCTCAAATGAATCCGACCTCCAATAACTTGGCTAGTTCCTCTCCCATAGCTTGTCTCTTAGGTTCAGAGAAACGCCGAAGAGTCTGCTTGACCGGCTTGAATCCCTTTAGAATATTAAGGCTGTGCTCGGCCAACCTGCGTGGGATTCCTGGCAAATCTGAGGGATACCAGGCGAATATGTCCCAATTCTTGCGCAGGAACTCTTGTAGTGCGGCGTCCACAGTGGGTTTTAACTGTGCCACGATGGAGGCTGTTTTTGTAGGGTCCGTTGGGTGGACTTGGAATTTGACTATTTCATCCGCTAGTTTAAAAGAGGTGGACTTGGATCTCTTGTCGAGTATCACGTCGTCCCTGTCCACTGTGGAGTGCAGCGCAGTTAATTCCTCGGCTGCAAGGGCTTCGGATAATGCCTCGAGGGCCAATGCAGCTGTTTTGTTTTCGGCGCGGAGTGTTGTGTCCGGATCACTAGCGAGAGTGATGATTCCGTTGGGCCCGGGCATTTTGAGCTTCATGTACCCGTAATGGGGTATGGCTTGGAAGATCGTGAACGCCTCCCGCCCTAAAAGGGCGTGGTATCCGCTACTGAACGGGGCCACTTAGAATGTAATTTCTTCGGACCTATAGTTCTCCGGCGTGCCGAATACCACATCTAGTGTGATTTTCCCAGCACAGCGTGCTTCCCGACTGGGGATGATTCCTCTGAAGGTTGTGCTGCTTTGCTCAATGCGGTTCCAGTCTATTTCCATTTTTTGAAGAGTTTCCTCATAGATGAGGTTTAATCCACTGCCGCCGTCCATGAGTACTTTAGTGCGTCGAAAGCCGTCCACAATTGGACTGAGGACCAGTGCATCTGGTGCTCGGGCTGTTCGGAATTTAGGTTCGTCACTGGCATTGAAGGTAATAGCCGTGTCACTCCATGGATTTATTGCTGCCACGTGGCAGATTTCGGGAAGGTTGCTGAGGGTTTGCTTGCGCCTATTACTTGATGCGAAGGTCTCAAAGACTGTTAATACCATATTGTTATCCCCGGGATGGTGCTCTGTGGCATCTGGGATAAGAAGATCCTCACCACTTTCGGCCACCTGTCGGAGTACCCAACATGCTCTAAGGTTGTGTGTTGGTATGGTATCCGCTGTACTATGAATTTTGCAGGGTCCGTTGAGCCATCCCTCCAATACGGTTCCATGCCCTGTAGAGGGTTTTTGCTTCTTTGTAATTAACTCGGGTGTCTTATGATAGTGCACCCTTTTACTTCGGACTGGGTGTATATTCGGAGCCGGATTATCCCAAAATTTCGTTTCGGTTTTCCAGGCGCTTTCCATCGCACGGTACTTTCGTACTATGGACGCCAAGTCAGCGAAGCGTGATATGTCACGGCGACTTATGGCGTTAAGGATTCCCTTGTCCGTGCAATTATTGCAGAAAAATGAGAACGCGTCTTCCTCGCGATAGTCCTTAACCTTGTTCATCACAAGAAGGAATCTGGCTCAATAATGATGTACTGTTTCCTAGGGCTCTTGCCTGATGTGGGAAAGATCGGTTATGTTTGGGTGGGTGGATGGATTTGAGTCCGAACCCTTACCCGATCTGAGACCCAGGGGCCGAGGAGTTTCCGATCTTGGAAGTTCGGGTTCCGGGATGTTGCCCGATAAGTCTGGCCCGCTGCCTGACTCTAGGTTCAGGGCTTGGGTGATGTCCTCCCGTAAACGGGTATCCGGCTCGGAGAGCTTAGGAATCCGGACATAGTTAGTCCTCAAGATAGAGGAAGGATCGCCGCATTGTTCCTCCACCACCGCAATATGATGGGTGACCGGTGGAGAGTTAATCTCCCTTTGATCGGGTTTAAGCCCAATCCGATCATAGTCCGTAGCGACTCCCAAGGCGGCGATGCGATCCAAGAGCTCGTTTAGGGAAGATAGCTCCATTGGATCCATATGCTCGGCTAATTCCGAGCTGATGTGGAGGCTGTTTTCGATGACCCGAGAAGTCATCATCGGTGCAGCAGCTGAACAGGCGGTCATGATGAAACCGCCTAGCCGGAGAGTTTGGCCGACAGCCAAGGCTCCCCCGGCGGTAATGTTGTCTTTAAAAACGAGACGAGACATCCTTCCTTACGGTGACGGCACAGTGGAACTCTCAATGAAAGCACCAATGTCGGTGTCAAAACCGGCGAATCTCGGGTAAGGGGTCCCGAACTGTGCATCTAGGCGGATGGTAACATGAGACGGGGGACACGATGTTTTTACCCAGGTTAGGGCCCTCTCGATGGAGGTAAAACCCTACTCCTGCTTGATTGATCTTGATGTTATGACTATTACAATAGTTGATCTACCACGAGATCGAAGAGGCTAAACCCTAGAAGCTAGCCTATGGTATGATTGTTGTTCTTGGTCCTACGGGCTAAGCCCTCCGGTTTATATAGACACTGGAGAGGGCTAGGGTTACACAGAGTCAGTTACAAGGAAGGAGATCTACATATCCGTATCGCCAAGCTTGCCTTCAACGCCAAGGAGAGTCCCATCCGGACACGGGACGAAGTCTTCAATTTTGTATCTTCATAGTCCAACAGTCCGGCCCAAGGAAATAGTCCGGCTGTCCGGATACCCCCTAATCCAGGACTCCCTCAGCGAGTGTGCAAGAACAATATTTCCTATGAGAGTAAAATATTTTAGTGAACAACAACAAATGCTTCAGAGGAGATTTTTTTAAAAAGATGATGCTTTTATAACCATATGTGTAGACCTCAATTTATAGGATAACACTTTTAAGATAATCACCAATATGGTGTAGATCTCGCAGTACTAGAAAACATAGTCTGACTTTTGTCAGTAGATGTTCATAATTCTATTACCTTATGTTATGCTAAATGTATGAAATCACTTTGAAGGTAATCATCTGTCAAAGTGACATGATGTAGACCTTGTAGTAATAGTGGATAGTCCGCCAAATTTTGCAGTAGATCCCAATATTACCTTATCTATACCTACACTAATAAAGCAAGATGCGTTTCTCCGATTTTTTCATCCGTTCACCAACGAAGAGATTTTTCTTTTACCCAAGGTGCTACTAAATTTTTGTGCTTTCGTGTGCTAGAAAAGAAAAACGGGTTGTCCAGATTTCGTACCTGGGCCGGGCGTTGAGGCCAAGTGCAGCAAGGCCACTTATTTTCCTTCGCACACAGCTGGCAGAACCCTATTTACCACACAGAGTGTCAAATACCCAAAGATTCGCATAGGTCGCCCAACACTAGGCCAGCCCATTTTCGTTTTATCCTGTCTTCTGTCTTTTTCTCTTTCTTTCTCTTTTTTATTTCCTAATTATTTTTATGTTTTACCCTTCCAAGTTTAATATAGTTTTTTTTCTAATAAATTCGAAATTAAAAAAAACTCAGAATTTCAATTTTTGGTTCAAGTTTTCGAACTATATTCCAAATTCTAAAAAAAATTGTTTCAAAACAATTCAGAACTTTGTTTTTTTCTTCTGAAATTTGTTCAAAATAAAAAAAACATTCCCAATATTTCAAAAAATGTTTATATTTTCGGCACTTATTCACAATTACCAACGTTTATTTTTACATTTAGAAAAAAAATTCAAATTTGAAAATGTTGATTTTTATTGAAATTTGAAGGAAATTAAAATAATTTTCTTAACTGAATAAACATTTTCCAAAACAATCTGAATGTACAAAATATGTTACCATTTTAAAAATTTGTTCACTAATTAGAAAAATGTTCAGGTTATTGTTCATGTTTTCAGAATTGTTTTGCCAATTTTAAAAAATATTCTAATTTATAATTTTGCTCATGTCTTATGGAAATATTCATAATTTTCAAGAAATTGTTTGAAATTTAAAAAAATGTTCATTTTTCTAAGAATATACACAAATTAATTCTTATTGTCAATGATAAGTTAAAAAAAGATGTTTCAAATCTGATAATGCATTATGTTCTTAAATATCCGCGCTTGCCATTGGTCAATAGAACGTGTTTGTTCAAAAAGAAAAACGGGTTGTACAAATTTCGTACCTGGGCCGCGCGTTGAGGCTCAGTGCAGCAAGGCCACGTATTTTCCTGCGCACACAGCTGCCAGAACCCTATTTACCGCACAGTGCGTCAAATACCCAAAGTTTCGCACAGGTCACCCAATACAGGGCCGGTCTATTATCGTTTTATCCTGTATTCTGTCTTTTTTCTCTTTCTTTCTCTTTTTCTTTCCTAATTATTTTTACGTTTTACCCTTCCAAGTTTAATTTCGTTTTGTCATTTCTAATAAATTCGAAATTTTAAAAAAACCTCAGAATTTCAATTTTTTGTTCAAGTTTTTGATAAATATTCCAAATTCTAAAAAGATAAATGTTTCATAAAAGTTCAGAACTTTGTTTTTTTTCTGAAATTTGTTCAAACTAAAAAAAGTTCTCAATTTTTTAAATTTTTTTATATTTTCCGCAATTATTCACAATTTCCAATATTTCTTTTTTGCATTTAGAAAAATATTTCAAATTTGAAAATGTTTTTTTGAAATGCTTATGAAATTAAAATAATTTTCATAATTGAAAAAACATTTTCAAAAAAATTCTAAATGTTCAAAACATGTTACCATTTTAAAAAAAAATCACTAATTCAGAAAATGTTCAGTTTATTATAAAAGGTTCATGTTTTCAGAATTATTTTGTGAATTTTAAAAAATATTCCAATTTAAATTTTGCCCATGTCTTTTGGAAATAGTCAGAAGTTTCAAAAATTGTATGATATTTCAAAAAATGTTAATGTTTCAAAGAATATACGCAAATTCATTCTTATTTTTTATGATAGGTTTGAAAAAAATTAAAATATTTTTCAAATATGATGCTGGATTATGTTCTTACATATCCGCGCTTGCCATTGGTCAATAGAGCGTGTTTGTTCAACTAGGTAGGAGCATATTGTCGAGTCTTTGATTTATGCGCTGCAATTAGTAATACATCTGGTTACGCCGTGATAAGAGACGCTGAACAACCCCACCACTATCAAGATCTCGTCGGTCGAACATGACCCACGAGAAGATCGTAGCTCCTAGCTCTGTCAGCCACCGCTACGAAGACTATTTTTTGAGGACACATCATTTCTCTCCCGTTGCTTCTCATAATAAATACCTTCCGTTGCAACGCACGGGCATATGCGCTAGTGATATCTTAAGGTAGTCACATCTAATATTAATATTCAGAAGAGCACGTTAAAGGTAGTCATCTTGTCAAAGTAGCAAGACGTAGACCTCACAGTATTGGTGGATAATCTGCAAATGGTGCAGTAGATGCCACCAATACCTTATGATTCACAAATAAATGCCGGTAGTCATATTGAGTATGACACTTCATAATTCATGTTTGAATTACAATTAGATTTGCAAGAAAAAGAAATCAATTGCAAAAATTATAGTTGTTCTCCTAAAACGTATGCCCCATGACATATTTGCGGCAAAGACATATATAATATCTTAAATTCCAAAGGAACAAATGTAAGCAAAACATTCTTTTGCATTAGTATTACTGTGGTAACATATATATAGATGCAAAACTTAATAATTTACATATTTATGTAATATATGAAGACATGAGGCTTCAAATGATATTTTAGAAGATGTAAAACTGTATAGTTTATTTTACTCAATTAGGGAGACGTAAGAGTCAAACGTGCATCTATGTGTTCGCACACAATCTGCATGATAACGTGTTTAAAGTAGAAAGTAAAGAACGAGAGAGTTTGAACGAAAGATGATCCATCAGTCTTTATTGATGATAGAAGTGGAGTATTTATAACCAGGCGAAAGTACACATGATACTTGACGGTCAAGTAAACACATAATTACTTGAGAGCCAAGGAATTACATAGTTGCCTTGAGAGCCAAGGAAGTACATGGTTGCTTGAGAACCAAGCAACCTATCTAACAATTAACTTAATCCTAATTAGCTTAATTAATAAGCAACTATTCTATTCTTAACAAGAAGGACGAGAGCGTGTGGCCACCGCGCGCAAGCACAAGCCCCTGCCACCTCCTGCTTGTCGCCTCCCCCTGGACGGCCTGGAGTCGCCATGATACCCCACGACTTACTCACCCCTCTCCCTAGTCGCCCCTCCTCCCCTCTGCTCTCTTTCCCGCTGCTGCCCGAGCGATCCCGTCGCTGCCGCGCCCCGCCAACTTAGCTACCGTGCTCCTAGCGCTCACCCGACATGTACAGGAGCTTCGCTACGACTTCCTCTTTGTTCTCGCCCATCAAAGCATCGCCGGAGGCCGTGAATCGTCACCCTCGAGCTCGTCACCGCCGCATCTGGCCGTCGGAGGTCGCTGTCGATGCGTGCGCTGGAGGTCGTCCCCGAGCCCACTGACCTGATCTACAGATCCACCGTGAGCTTCCCTTCATTCCCCCTACTCCCCTGGTCATGCTTGTCCGCTAACTGACCTCGCCGTCCTGCCCGCGAGCTCCGGCCGCCACGTTTGTCGCATTGTCGTTAGGGTAGACCACCGTCATGTATGAGGACGTGGTCGGGCTCCTGCTGCCCCGTAGCTACCTCTTGTGCTCTCCGTTCGCTCGAAAGCAAGCTGCAGCCACGCGCCCGAGCTATCCCGTGCTCCGGCTGCCGCCTGACCTCGCCGCCGCCACTGCCAGAGACCACCTCGGCACCCGCTGGAGCCACCCCTCGACGCGCCGCGTCGCGCTGAGCACGTAGAGCCCAGCCCCGCTCGCTCCCGTCGCTGGAGTCGCTGGAACGGTGACACTGCCGTGCCTGGGATAGCGCTGCCGTTAACCGCTGACGTGGACGGGTTAATTAAATGCTAATGACACTGCTAATTAAACCCCCTAGGTCACTGACTAGTGGGCCCCAGGCCCCTAATGTTTAGTTTGGTTTTAATTAAACCTCTTTACCCACTGTACCACTGACGTGCGGGACCCCCGTGTCAAGTTTGACCTGGACCCGGCCTATTGACCTGATGACATCATAGTGACACCACATTGACGCAGTAAAAGATTTTCCGGATTAAAACTTATTCAGGAAATTCCAGGAAATGACTTAAACTTCAAAAATTCATAGAAAATAATCTATAACTCCAATGAAAATAATTTACATAAGAAAAATGATCAAAAAAATATGAAGAATCTGTTTATGACATGTTCATGCATGTTTGAGCAATTTAACATTACCAACTAGGACAATTCATGATTATGAAATATATGGTATGTAGTTTTGGAGCTGGACTTTGCTATACGTTTGAATTCCACTTCAATTAAAATGAATTGCTGTTGCATTAGCTCGATTCAATACTTTAATATGTCATATCATTCATTTGCTTGTGCATTGCATTGAATTGAATGTTGTTTATGTTCCTTTGTCGGTGTTGTTCCCTCTCGGTAGACGTTGTTCCGACGATGTGATCGATGACACTGATGAAGACACAATGCTATCTTCAGAAGTGCCAGGCAAGCAAACCCCCTTTGAGCATTCCGATACAATCCCACTCTCTCGCTCCCGCTCTCTTTTACTGCATTAGGACAACAACGATTCAACTGTTACATGTTGCGGTAGTTGAACCCTTTCCTCTGCATGACCTGTCTTGGCCACAGTAAATAGTTGAAACCCACTAGCATGAGTAGGAGTTGCTTGAGACATGATGTGCCTACTCATTCATGCTTGTTTTTCATGCCTGCTATTGCTTAGAGTTGTGTCAGGTCTGATTCATCGGGGATGAATTGGAATGTTGTGAACATGTCCTACTATTGAGAGCTAAGTGTGTGAACACTATTTGGTAAAGGTAGCGGTGAGAGGCCATGTACGGGTACATGGTGGGTTGTCTCATTGAAACCGCCCTCAGGAACTGAGTTCTGTGTTTGTGATCCAAGACAGTTACTACCACACATTGGAATGCTTAAATGCCCCTCTCGACTTATTAACCGCCTCGGTCTCTATCTAGGAGTTGCAACTAGTTTCTGGTGTTTCTAGGTAGTGCTAGTAGTCTACCAAGTGGCACCCGGTACAAGTGGTCTTGGGACAGACTAGGTGCAGTGGCACGGTGTACCAAGTGGCACCCGGATGGTGGGCTTGGGAACCCCGCTCACATCGTTTGTGGCCGTGATGGAAACCTCGGCCGGACTCCCTTGCGGATGGAACCCGAATAGGCAATAAACCTAGACTAGAGTCTTGCGTGGTTAGTCAGGTCGTGGCTGACACCCTCGCCAGGCTTCCGCTTGAAGGTTGCCGAGATACATGACGTGTACATGGCGGTAAGTGGCGAGAGCGTGTGTGAAGAAGTACACCCCTGTAGGGTTAACATGATATATTCGAATAGCCGCGTCCGCTGTAATGGACTACTGGGTTGCTTATGCAGTTCATAGACAAGTGAAGGTGGATACTCTAAAATGCGCAAGATAAGCATGAGTGCTATGGATGGCCTTCTCATAGGGAGATGAGAGCGGATCCATAGTGGTGTATTGATATGTTGAATATGTGGACTCGTGTGCGCCACCTCAAAAGAGTTACCAGCAGTCGTAGTACAGGATAGCCACCAAGTCAAAGCTGGCTTGCTGCAGTTAAACTTCACCACCCGTTTGTTGATACTGATGCATATGTAGCTAGTTCTGATGTAAGTCTTGCTGGGTACATTTGTACTCACATTTGCTTAATTTATATTTTTGCAGAGAGACTTCAGTCTCACTAGTAGTTTCATGTGGACTTCGACTTTTAGCTTGTTACCTCAGCTACAATCTTGTATCCTTGGGAGGGTCTTGTAGATAGTCAGGCTCTAAAGCCTTCTTCCTTTTCAGATGTCTGTAATCAGACATTTTATGCTTCCGTTTCCTGTATGCTCTGTATGTTGGGTCATGTGACCCATGATTGTAATTCTTACTATGTATGACTCTTCGGAGCCTTATGAATAAATACTTTGAGTCTTAGAGTTTTGTTGTGATGCCATGTTGTATTTGCACATATCGAGCATATTGTGTGTATGATCTTTTGAAATGCTTGGTATGTGTGGGATCCGACAACCTAGTTGTTTATTCTTGGTAGCCTCTCTTATGGGGAAATGTCTCCTAGTGCTTCCACCGAGCCATGGTAGCTTGCTACTTCTCCAGAACACTTAGGCTGGCCGGCATGTGTCCTTCTTCGTTCCTGTGTCTGTCCCTTCGGGGAAATGATACTCGTTGTTCCTTTAAGTCCTTGTAGCTTGCTACGACTTGGGTTCATACGTTGATGATCGACACGTTCATTGCTGGGTCATATATGCATGTCCCTGTAAGTTAGTGCCACCTTGGGTTTATGACTAGTCATGTCGGCCCGGGTTCTCTATCATATGGATGCTAGCGACAATATCATATACATGAGCCAAAAGGCGCAAACGGTCCCGGGTCAGGTAAGGTGGCACCCGTGGGGATACCGTGCGTGAGGCCGCAAAGTGATATGATGTGTTACATGCTAGATCGGTGTGACTTAGGATCGAGGTCTTGACACATTATATATTTTTAATTCTATATTTTTGTACTTTGCTTTCATCTATGTATTGATTTGTCCTATCAGTTACTCCCATATTTGCATCTTGCTCTGTTATTTCAATATATCTAATTTACGATCTTAATTTTCATTTGAAGCAGTACATCCCTTGCTTTGCAAGAACAGGAGTAGAAGGAAATCTTGGGCACTTTGTTGATGACTCCCAGGATGTCATATTGACAACGCAACATGGATTTACAATGACGGTTAGCGTAAAACTTGATAAAGATGGTCACTCCTATTTTAATGCGGACCTTTGGAGAAAAATGTCTAAGTGTTATGAACTGAAAGATGGAAATAAAATTCTAGTGCGTGCACCACAACCTGGTCTAATTAACATGGATGTTTACTTCCCCAATGTCATCAGCCGTTCCAAGTCTGATCGAGGTTAGTGTCCTTTCAACTTTCTCCATGCTATCATATTACTTAGCAAAATCAGGGTATTTGTTCAGACTAATTGATCACTATTTAAGCAACCGGTTGTGATTTCATATTCTGACTCCATTCCTAGGCAGTAACAAATTCTATTTACCAATTTATGCACACTATATATTCTTCTGCCATGTTCTGAATAAATAATACCTTTCCACCTTTTAAGCAGGATATGTTGGATGCATAGTAAACGATCTGTATGTTACTAAGCGTACCAAATTTCACTGGAAGGACTTGAATCATGTCATAAACTTTGTTGATAATCTGACAGAGATAGCACAACCTATGAACGTTGGATTTTGGATGGGATTAATTAGACCTATGGTGCACACACTGAACAAGACCAATTGTGTGCACAAAAACACTGGTAAAAAGTCTTATTTTATTGTTGATGCTCATAAACTATATATATCTTCAACGATATGTTACAATTGGTTTTTATTCTACATGTCAATAGAAATTTCCCCTTGCAGCAGTTCCTGGATCGATTTCCCGGCATGGTCGAATTACACTTGTGCCTGCTAATAACGCCAAATGTTGGGGGACGCAGTATTTCAAAAAATTTCCTACAATCACGCAAGATCTATCTAGGAGATGCATAGAAACGAGAGGGGAGAGTGTGTCTATGTACCCTTGTAGACCGAAAGAAGAAGCGTTTAGTAACGCGGTTGATGTAGTCGAACGTCTTCGTGATCCAACCGATCAAGTACCGAACGCACGACACCTCCACGATCTGCACACGTTTAGCTCGGTGACGTCCCTTGTACTCTTGATCTAGTTGAGGTCGAGGGTGAGTTGCGTCAGCATGCCGGCGTGTTGACGGTGATGATGAAGTTACCGACGCAGGGCTTCGCCTAAGCACTACGACAATATGACCGAGGTGGAAAACTATGGAGGGGGGGCACCGCAGATGGCTAAAGATCAACTTGTGTGTCTATGGGGTGCCCCTCCCCCGTATATAAAGGAGGGGAAGAGGAGGAGGGCCGGCCTCCAGGGGTGCGCCCAAGGCGGGGATTCCTACTCCTAGTAGGAGTAGGTTTCGCCCTTTCCTAGTCCAAGTAGGAGAAGAAGGAAGGAAAGGGAGAGGGAGAGGGAAAGAGGGGCCACGCCCCCTCCCCTAGTCCTATTCGGACTCCCCTTGGGGGGGCGCCACCTCCTGGCTGCTACCCTCTCTCTCCCCTAAGGCCCATTACTTCCCCGAGGGGTTCCAGTAACCCCTCTGGCACTCCGGTTTTATCCGAAACTATCTGGAACACTTCCGGTGTCTGAATAACATGGTCCAATATATAAATGTTTATGTCTCGAACATTTTGAGACTCCTGTTATGTCCATGATCTCATCCGGGACTCCGAACAACCTTTGGTGCATCAAATCACATAATTCATAATACAAATCGTCATCGAACATTAAGAGTGCGGAACCTACGGGTTCGAGAACTATGTAGACATGTAACATCCCAAATTTTCAATTTGGAATGTTATACATTAGATCATCATGCATATCATATTTTCTTGCATTTTGGTCGATCCTAGAAAATTTCACGCAACTCAAGGACCCTCGGAGAGAGTTGGAGATTTCGTTATTTTCATATTTGAGTTTTCTCAAATTTTGAAAAGAGGATCATTTGATTTTATTTATTTCATCTTCAATTATTTTTCCAATATCAAAGACATAAGAGAGGAATAATATGACTTTCCCAAATTTAGGAAAAATGAAGATTTAATAAAGAAATCAAATTTTGGATTTTCCGGAGTTTATTTGCATTTTATTTGCATTAGGAAAAAATGCGTGTTTTCAAAATATTGCATTTAGGCCCCGAGTAAAAGTTCATTTTGTTCGACTCATTTTTAGGAGTCGGGGAAAATTAACTTCGGGATTTTTGGAGCTCGTTTAGATTTTCTTTTCTTTGTTTTTCTGCGCGTGTAACTGTTTTAAAAAAAAGTCGCGCCGTGCCCCGCCTGGGCCAAGGGCCCAGCCGGCCCAGCCACCCCCCGCCTCGCGCGCGCGCCTGCGCGCAGCGCAGCGCCGCCGCCGAGTCTGACTCGGGCTCCGCCGCCGCCGCCCCCTCTTTCTTGCCCCCTCCCCAAAGTGTCCTCAACCCTTTAAATACCCAGCCACCCCCCTCTCCCCCCCACACCGCGCCCTGCCCCGCCGCCCGCAGCAGCAGCAGCCGCCGCCGCTCGCGCCGCCCGCCGCCGCCGCCTGCCGCGCCTCGCCCCGCGCCACCCCGCCGCCCTCGACGGAGCCCCGCGCCGCCAAGGTAGCCGCTGCCCGCGCCACCCCTCGCCTCGGTTCGGTTTTTAAAAAAACCGTTCCGGTTTCTTTTCGTTTTGTTGTTCGGTTATTTTTCGAAACACTAGATCGGTTTTCGTTTTTTTTCGGTTTAGTTGTTTAGCGAGCGTTCGCCGGACCGTTCGTCTTAACGAACGTGATCGCCGGTTATTCTCGGTTAACGAACGTCCGTTCGTTTAACCGTTCGTCGTTTTCTTTTTTTTCGTCGGATTTATTCCGCGATTTTCTGATCGCGATTTCAAATCCGATCTTCGTTCTAGTTTATCTTCTTGCTCGTTTATCGGTATCAGGTGATTCAAGCGCCTGGAGTTTCGTTTCGAAACCGCCGTTCCGACTAATCAACTTAAACAAGTTTTTGCTACTGTAAAATTTGACCTAGTTTCAATTTGCTAGAACCGAGTTGTTTTCTTCCGCCGTGTGTTTTCCGTTACTTTGTTCGGTTCGTTTTCTCTTTGCAACCGGAGTTCTTAAGTTGAACTTTCTCGTTCGATCTCTTGTTCGAGTTTTACCTGTGCATTAGATGAGTACTTATTGTATGCTTGTTGTTTGTCTGCGATAGATCACCTGGAGTGCGCCGCCTGTTATTTCGAATCTCTAAGTTTCGCGGATCATCAGCAAGGCAAGTAAATCATACCTTCTCATTGCCCAGTTTTACTGCATTAGATCAATCCTCAAACATTGCATGATTAGGATCTAATTAAATTGTGGGATGGGAAGTAGTTGAGGTAGTACCTATTACTTGTTTTACTTGTGAAACCTTGGGAGTTACTTCTACGTTTTCTTATTATGCCATGCTATGCTAGTAGACGTGGATTGGGTGAGTGATATCCATGACAGATGTGAGTATTGTTAATTAATGGTTTATCTAAGGTGGCAACTTAAACACACATCTGGATGGATTGAGGCACGTGGTTTCTATCAGGACTTGCCTGTTTTTCTTTGGACCGCCACCCAGGCTCAAAGGGAACATAAGATCATTCATGCTAGTAACTTTCGTGTGCAGCCACAAGCCATTATGGGCTCTGGCATAGTTGATTAAGTAGTGCGAACTCTTACAGGGTAGACTAGCAGATGTAGGGGAAAGTAGGTGTACTGGTCTATCCAACGTAAGGTGCTAGCACTTCTGAAAGACTATGTCTCGGTCATCCGTTTCTCAAACACCATGTAGTGCGAGAAATCAAACGGAGGCGATCGAGTCTTGTGGGGAAAAGTGCGCAAACCTCTGCAGAGTGTACAAACTAATCATGATTAGCCGTGTCCCCGGTTATGGACAACTTGAGTATCTAGTACTTGAATATCATGTGAATCTCATCATGTTACTTCTAATTAATATTGTTGGGTTTTAATTGTTCATTTAATTGGGATCGAAATGTTGTCAACCATTCTCGATGTTTCAACCACCATGATAGTTAAATAAAATTTATTCCTTTGCAGTAGGGAAAAATTGGCTTTACGCAAAATTGTAACCATAGAGCTTTTCCACCAGCCATATATGCATGTAGTATAGGCTTATCATTCATTACTCTCTATGTGTTACATTGCCAGCATATTCCATGTGCTGACCCGTTTTCGGGCTGCAACTTTCATGTTGCAGACTTTTCAGACGATGAGTAAGGTGCTTTAGGTCGTGGTTCTATACTCAGTGATGCCGTTGGAGTTGATGGACTCACTTATCTTCCAAGTCTTCCGCTATTAACATTATTAGATTGCCTTAAGCCACATTTATTGTAATAAGTTCTCTTTGAGACACCGATGTGATAAGTGTGTGATTGCTACTCTGTTATAAATCCTTCGAAGTACTGTGTGGTGTCAGCATTACTGATCCAGGGATGACACCGGAGCACAGAGACTTGACCATCTGAGGCCGGGTCGCTACAGAGATGGTATCAGAGCACACGCTGACTGTAGGACACGACCACTAAGTTAAAGCCATAGATTACTATTCTCCTCTCATTTCTAACTCCTCATCTTTTCTACTCTTTTAGGATGACGGACGCGAAGATCAAGTACACTCAACCGGATGAAGGCACACCTTTTGGATTTCACTTAAAGGAAGTCACCAAGTACCTGAACATTGGACTACCAAGCTTCACCGGGACCTTCAACGCCACTCTGCCTGAAGAGGAGCGCTGGAAGATTCAAGCTCACGTTCGGGGAAGGACATTCGCACCAATCACGAAGCCCATAGATAGTGTTTTCAGTGCACCAACCTGGAGTCTGGGAAAGAGCATGGCAGCTCATATCACCATGGGACGCATTGGAGAAGTTTATCAAGAAGACCTCAAGGACACTATCTACCAGATTTGCGGACGCCGAGATGAACAATGGGAGATAGTCATCACCAAGAAGGATAGATCCATTGCAGCTTTCATCCAGGAGTTAAACCAGCACATTCGACGCCAAGAGAATCAGATGTGCAATGAAATGATAGAGTTGAAGAATGCGAAGGCAAGGATCATCGAGCTAGAAGGAGAACTGAAGGGTACACGCAAGGACTACATGGACGAGGTCGTAGCTCTAGCAAGGCACAATCGCGATCTTAAGCAGGAGATTGAAGAACTCAAGGGGAAATTAGCATCCAAGAAGGAAGACAAGTACGTCGCATGTCCGGACAACTACATCATCATCGACGACACCGATTCGGATCCAAGTGAACCCGACTTTGAAGACGAAGCTGGAGCAGACATCATGGAGTCTTCCACCGATTCAAATTTCTAGATGACCACCAAATATTAGTAGTATTTCCCCCATGTATACATTATAGTTTGAGCACTTTTGCGATAGTTCTAGACCATTTGTATGCCCTTGTTTGAATTGAATGAAGTGATTTTGTGTGCATTTGTCTCATGTGCATTTGGGTAGTGTTTTTCTCCTTAGACCTCACTCTATTCTTAATTCTCATCTTTTCTAAACCCTCAGATGCCTCCAAGACGTGACAATGGATTTCCACCGGAACTCACTCAGTTGATCCAGCAGCAGAACCAATTGATGCAGTTGTTAGTCCAGAACCAGCAGAACAACAACAACAACAACAACAACAACAACAACCACCCTCCGCCGTCGCCACCTGTTGATCACCTAACCCGTTTCCTTAGGCTGAATCCGCCGGTGTTTTCCAGTAGCACCGAGCCAATAGTAGCAGACGATTGGCTCCGCAAAACAGGAAGGGAGTTGACCACTGCAGGATGCACAGATGATGAGAAAGTTAAGTTTGCTGCACATCAGCTTGACGGACCCGCGGCAGCATGGTGGGAGAATTTCACAACCACTTACCCAGTTGACACTGTCACATGGGATCAGTTTCAGTAAGCTTTCCGCACTGCCCATGTTTCAGCAGGAGCTATGGCCATGAAGAAGCGTGAGTTTCGCAACTTACGCCAAGGAGGAAGGACAGTTGACCAGTACGTTGACGACTTCAGCAAATTAGCACGTTATGCCCCAAATGACGTTGCTACGGATGCAGCTAAGCATGAGAAGTTTCTATAAGGACTGAATGATGAGCTAAGCATGCAGTTGATGGTAGCAAGTTTCAACAACTACCAGGAGTTGGCAGCCGTAGTGCATGCATTGAAAACGTGGAGACATTTTCTCATTGGGAATCATTGTGAGGTGTACAAAGATCACAAGAGTTTGAAGTACATTTTCACGCAGAAGGAGTTGAACCTCAGACAAAGGAGATGGTTGGAGCTCATCAAGGATTATGATATGAGATTGCATTACCATCCCGGAAAGGCTAATGTAGTAGCTGACGCATTGAGCCGCAAGAGCCATGTCAATACACTAATGACGGGAAAAATACCAAGGGAGTTAGCAGAAGATCTTCGTGAACTATGTTTGGAGATAGTTCCGAGAGGCCATGTAGCAGCATTGGAGATTCAGTCAACATTAATGGATAAAATCAGAGAGGCTCAGAAATCTGACAAGGAGATTGCTTCTATAAAAGAGAAAATGAGCGAAGGAAAAGCAAAGGGATTTCTTGAGGATGAGCACGATACCCTATGGTTTGAGGACCGTGTTTATGTGCCAAATGACCCGGAGATCAGGAAGTTGATTCTACAAGAGGCACATGATTCACCCTATTCGATTCACCCCGGATGGTCCGGCGAACGCTCGCTAAACAACTAAACCGAAAAAAACGAAAACCGATCTAGGGTTTCGAAAAAAACCAAACAACGAAACGAAAAGAAACCGGAACGGTTTTAAAAAAACCGAACCGAGGCGAGGGGTGGCGCGGGCGGCGGCTACCTTGGCGGCACGGGGCTCCGTCGAGGGCGGCGGGGTGGCGCGGCAACCGGCGGCGGCGGGCGGCGGCTGCTGCTGCTGCTGCTACTGCTGCGGGCGGCGGGGCGGGGCGCGGTGTGGGGAGGAGAGGGGGGTGGCTGGGTATTTAAAGGGGGGGAGGAGACTTGGGGGAGGGGGCAAGAAAGAGGGGGGGCGGCGGCGGAGGAGTCCGAGTCAGACTCGACGGCGGCGGCGGCGCTGAGCTGCGCGCGGGCGCGCGCGCGAGGCGGGGGGTGGCTGGGCCGGCTGGGCCCTTGGCCCAGGCGGAGCACGGCGCGACTTTTTAAAAAAAAATAGTTACGCGTGCAGAAAAACGAAGAAAAGAAAATCTAAACGAGCTCCAAAAATCCCGAAGTTAATTTTCCCCGACTCCTAAAAATGAGTCGAACAAAATGAACTTTTACTCGGGGCCTAAATGCAATATTTTGAAAACACGCATTTTTCCCTAATGCAAATAAAATGCAAATAAACTCCGGAAAATCCAAAATTTGATTTATTTATTAAATATTCATTTTTCCTAAATTTGGGAAAGTCATATTATTCCTCTCTTATGTCTTCGATATTGGAAAAATAATTGAAGATTAAATAAATAAAATCAAATGATCCTCTTTTCAAAATTTGAGAAAACTCAAATATGAAAATAACAAAATCTCCAACTCTCTCCGAGGGTCCTTGAGTTGCGTGAAATTTTCTAGGATCGACCAAAATGCAAGAAAATATGATATGCATGATGATCTAATGTATAACATTCCAAATTGAAAATTTGGGATGTTAAAAACCTACCCCCCTTAAGATGAATCTCGCCCTCGAGATTCGGGTTGGCTAGAAAATAGGTGAGGGTGGTCCTTGAGCAAATCTTATTCTCTCTCCTCTGAGTGGTGGTTCCACTGAACTTTGCAAAACTTGATAACCTTGCTGCGGGTAACTCTGCTGGCATAATCGAGAATCTTGACTGGTTTTTCTTCATACGTTAAGTCATCCTTCAACTGAATCGCTTCAAGCGGCACTGTACCTCTTAGGGGTACCTCCGCCATCTCGGTGTGACATTTCTTCAGCTGAGAAACATGGAATACATCATGAACTCCTGACAGTTCCTCTGGTAATTCCAACTTATAAGCGACTTCTCCCATACGTTGCAAAATCTTATACGGTCCAACGAAACGTGGTGCTAACTTTCCCTTAACTCCAAAGCGCTTAACTCCTCGAAGTGGGGATACTCGAAGATAAACTCTGTCTCCGGTTTCGTAAACTGTGTCCTTGCGTTTAGAATCTGCGTTGCTCTTCTGCCTGGATTGGGCTACCTTGAGCCTATCGCGAATCAACTTAACTTTCCGTTCAGACTCCTTAATCAAAACTGGTCCAAAGAACTGACGGTCTCCAACTTCGTCCCATGACAACGGTGTCCTGCATCTCCTTCCGTATAAGGCTTCGTAAGGTGCCATCTTCAAACTGGTTTGGTAACTGTTGTTATAAGAAAACTCCGCATACGGCAAGTTATCGTCCCAACTAGATCCATAATCTAGTGCACAGGCTCTCAGCATATCTTCCAAAATATGATTGACTCTCTCAGTCTGTCCATCCGTCTGTGGGTGAAAAGCTGTGCTGAACTCTAGTCTGGTTCCTAAAGTTTCATGCAACTGATTCCAAAAATTCGAGGTAAACTGGGTTCCTCTATCTGATACGATACTCCTCGGAACTCCATGCAAACAAATGATCCTAGTCATGTATATCTTTGCCAACTTAGCACTGGTGTAAGTGGTCTTAACTGGGATGAAATGTGCTACCTTCGTCAAACGATCAACTACTACCCATATCAAGTCATAGCCTGCCTTCGTCCTGGGTAGTCCTGTGATAAAATCCATGCCTATCTTATCCCACTTCCATTCGGGTATTGGCAATGGTTGTAACAATCCGGCTGGCTTCTGATGTTCTGCCTTCACTCTATGACACACATCACAAACTGCTACATATGCTGCAATATCTTTCTTCATTCCGGTCCACCAGAATGTTTCCTTCAAATCCAAATACATATTGGTATTTCCGGGGTGAATCGAATAGGGTGAATCATGTGCCTCTTGTAGAATCAACTTCCTGATCTCCGGGTCATTTGGCACATAAACACGGTCCTCAAACCATAGGGTATCGTGCTCATCCTCAAGAAACCCCTTTGCTTTTCCTTCGCTCATTTTCTCTTTTATAGAAGCAATCTCCTTGTCAGATTTCTGAGCCTCTCTGATTTTATCCATTAATGTTGACTGAATCTCCAATGCTGCTACATGGCCTCTCGGAACTATCTCCAAACATAGTTCACGAAGATCTTCTGCTAACTCCCTTGGTATTTCTCCCGTCATTAGTGTATTGACATGGCTCTTGCGGCTCAATGCGTCAGCTACTACATTAGCCTTTCCGGGATGGTAATGCAATCTCATATCATAATCCTTGATGAGCTCCAACCATCTCCTTTGTCTGAGGTTCAACTCCTTCTGCATGAAAATGTACTTCAAACTCTTGTGATCCGTGTACACCTCACAATGATTCCCAATGAGAAAATGTCTCCACATTTTCAATGCATGCACTACGGCTGCCAACTCCTGGTAGTTGTTGAAACTTGCTACCATCAACTGCATGCTTAGCTCATCATTTAGTCCTTCTAGAAACTTCTCCTGCTTAGCTGCATCCGTAGCAACGTCATTTGGGGCATAACGTGCTAATTTGCTGAAGTCGTCAATGTACTGGCCAACTGTCCTTCCTCCTTGGCGTAAGTTGCGAAACTCGCGCTTCTTCATGGCCATAGCTCCTGCTGAAACATGGGCAGTGCGGAAAGCTTGCTGAAACTGATCCCATGTGACAGTGTCAGCTGGGTAAGTGGCTGTGAAATTCTCCCACCATGCTGCCGCGGGTCCGTCAAGCTGATGTGCGGCAAACTTAACTTTCTCATCATCTGTGCATCCTGCAGTGGTCAACTCCCTTCCTGTTTTGCGGAGCCAATCGTCTGCTACTATTGGCTCGGTGCTACTGGAAAACACCGGCGGATTCAGCCTAAGGAAACGGGTTAGGTGATCAACAGGTGGTGGCGGTGGAGGGTTGTTGTTGTTGTTGTTGTTCTGCTGGTTCTGGACTAACAACTGCATCAATTGGTTCTGCTGCTGGATCAACTGAGTGAGTTCCGGTGGAAATCCATTGTCACATCTTGGAGGCATCTGAGGGTTTAGAAAAGATGAGAATTAAGAATAGAGTGAGGTCTAAGGAGAAAAACACTACCCAAATGCACATGAGACAAATGCACACAAAATCACTTCATTCAATTCAAACAAGGGCATACAAATGGTCTAGAACTATCGCAAAAGTGCTCGAACTATAATGTATACATGGGGGAAATATTACTAATATTTGGTGGTCATCTAGAAATTTGAATCGGTGGAAAACTCCATGATGTCTGCTCCAGCTTCGTCTTCAAAGTCGGGTTCACTTGGATCCGAATCGGTGTCGTCGATGATGATGTAGTTGTCCAGACATGCGACGTACTTGTCTTCCTTCTTGGATGCTAATTTCCCCTTGAGTTCTTCAATCTCCTGCTTAAGATCGCGATTGTGCCTTGCTAGAGCTACGACCTCGTCCATGTAGTCCTTGCGTGTACCCTTCAGTTCTCCTTCTAGCTCGATGATCCTTGCCTTCGCATTCTTCAACTCTATCATTTCATTGCACATCTGATTCTCTTGGCGTCGAATGTGCTGGTTTAACTCCTGGATGAAAGCTGCAATGGATCTATCCTTCTTGGTGATGACTATCTCCCATTGTTCATCTCGGCGTCCGCAAATCTGGTAGATAGTGTCCTTGAGGTCTTCTTGATAAACTTCTCCAATGCGTCCCATGGTGATATGAGCTGCCATGCTCTTTCCCAGACTCCAGGTTGGTGCACTGAAAACACTATCTATGGGCTTCGTGATTGGCGCGAATGTCCTTCCCCGAACGTGAGCTTGAATCTTCCAGCGCTCCTCTTCAGGCAGAGTGGCGTTGAAGGTCCCGGTGAAGCTTGGTAGTCCAATGTTCAGGTACTTGGTGACTTCCTTTAAGTGAAATCCAAAAGGTGTGCCTTCATCCGGTTGAGTGTACTTGATCTTCGCGTCCGTCATCCTAAAAGAGTAGAAAAGATGAGGAGTTAGAAATGAGAGGAGAATAGTAATCTATGGCTTTAACTTAGTGGTCGTGTCCTACAGTCAGCGTGTGCTCTGATACCATCTCTGTAGCGACCCGGCCTCAGATGGTCAAGTCTTTGTGCTCCGGTGTCATCCCTGGATCAGTAATGCTGACACCACACAGTACTTCGAAGGATGTATACCAGAGTAGCAATCACACACTTATCACATCGGTGTCTCAAAGAGAACTTATTACAATAAATGTGGCTTAAGGCCATCTAATAATGTTAACAGCGGAAGACTTGGAAGATAAGTGAGTCCATCAACTCCAACGGCATCACTGAGTATAGAACCACGACCTAAAGCACCTTACTCGTCGTCTGAAAAGTCTGCAACATGAAAGTTGCAGCCCGAAAACGGGTCAGCACATGGAATATGCTGGCAATGTAACACATAGAGAGTAATGAATGATAAGCCTATACTACATGCATATATGGCTGGTGGAAAAGCTCTATGGTTACAATTTTGCGTAAAGCCAATTTTTCCCTATTGCAAAGGAATAAATTTTATTTAACTATCATGGTGGTTGAAACATCGAGAATGGTTGACAACATTCCGATCCCAATTAAATGAACAATTAAAACCCAACAATATTAATTAGAAGTAACATGATGAGATTCACATGATATTCAAGTACTAGATACTCAAGTTGTCCATAACCGGGGACACGGCTAATCATGATTAGTTTGTACACTCTGCAGAGGTTTGCGCACTTTTCCCCACAAGACTCGATCGCCTCCGTTTGATTTCTCGCACTACATGGTGTTTGAGAAACGGATGACCGAGACATAGTCTTTCAGAAGTGCTAGCACCTTACGTTGGATAGACCGGTACACCTACTTTCCCCTACATCTGCTAGTCTACCGTGTAAGAGTTCGCACTACTTAATCAACTATGCCAGAGCCCATAATGGCTTGTGGCTGCACACGGAAGTTACTAGCATGAATGATCTTATGATCCCTTTGAGCCTGGGTGGCGGTCCAAAGAAAAACAGGCAAGTCCTGATAGAAACCAGGTGCCTCAATCCACCCAGATGTGTGTTTAAGTTGCCACCTTAGATAAACCATTAATTAACAATACTCACATCTGTCATGGATATCACTCACCCAATCCACGTCTACTAGCATAGCATGGCATAATAAGAAAACGTAGAAGTAACTCCCAAGGTTTCATAAGTAAAACAGGTAATAGGTACTACCTCAACTACTTCCCATCCCACAATTTAATTAGATCCTAATCATGCAATGTTTGAGGATTGATCTAATGCAGTAAAACTGGGCAATGAGAAGGTATGATCAAAGTGTTACTTGCCTTGCTGATGATCCGCGAAACCTAGAGATTCGAAATAACAGGCGGCGCACTCCGAGTGATCTATCGCATACAAACAACAAGCATACAATAAGTACTCATCTAATGCACAGGTAAAACTCGAACAAGAGATCGAACGAGAAAGTTCAACTTAAGAACTCCGGTGGCAAAGAGAAAACGAACCGAACAAAGTAACGGAAAACAAACGGCGGAAGAAAACAACTCGGTTCTAGCAAATTGAAACTAGGTCAAATTTTACAGTAGCAAAAACTTGTTTAAGTTGATTAGTCGGAACGGCGGTTTCGAAATGAAACTCCAGGCGCTTGAATCACCTGATTCCGATAAACGAGCGAGAAGATAAACTAGAACGAAGATCAGATCTGAAATCGCGATCAGAAAATCGCGGAATAAATCCGACGAAAAAAAAGAAAACGACGAACGGTTAAACGAACGGACGTTCGTTAACCGAGAATAACCGGTGATCACGTTCGTTAAGACGAACGGTCCGGCGAACGCTCGCTAAACAACTAAACCGAAAAAAAATGAAAACCGATCTAGGGCTTCGAAAAAAAACCGATCAACGAAACGAAAAGAAACCGGAACGGTTTTTTTTTAAAAACCGAACCGAGGTGAGGGGTGGCGCGGGCGGCGGCTACCTTGGCGGCGCGGGGCTCCGTCGAGGGCGGCGGGGTAGCGCGGGGCGAGGCGCGGCAGGCGGCGGCGGCGGCGGCGCGAGCGGCGGCGACTGCTGCTACCGCTGCGGGCGGCGGGGCGGGGCGCGGTGTCGGGAGGAGAGGGGGGTGGCTGGGTATTTAAAGGGTTGAGGAGACTTTGGAGAGGGGGCAAGAAAGAGGGGGGCGGCGGCGGCGGAGTCCGAGTCGGACTTGGCGGCGGCGCTGCGCTGCGCGCGGGCGCGCGCGAGGCGGGGGGGGTGGCTGGGCCGGCTGGGCCCTTGGCCCAGGCGGGGCACGGCGCGACTTTTTTTTTAAATAGTTATGCGCGCAGAAAAACGAAGAAAAGAAAATCTAAACGAGCTCCAAAAATCCCGAAGTTAATTTTCCCCGACTCCTAAAAATGAGTCAAACAAAATGAACTTTTACTCGGGGCCTAAATGCAATATTTTGAAAACACGCATTTTTTCCTAATGCAAATAAAATCCGGAAAATCCAAAATTTGATTTATTTATTAAATCTTCATTTTTCCTAAATTTGGGAAAGTCATATTATTCCTCTCTTATGTCTTTGATATTGGAAAAATAATTGAAGATGAAATAAATAAAATCAAATGATCCTCTTTTCAAAATTTGAGAAAACTCAAATATGAAAATAATGAAATCTCCAACTCTCTCCGAGGGTCCTTGAGTTGCGTGAAATTTTCTAGGATCGACCAAAATGCAAGAAAATATGATATGCATGATGATCTAATGTATAACATTCCAAATTGAAAATTTGGGATGTTACATGTCTACATAGTTCTCGAACCCGTAGGTTCCGCACTCTTAACATTCGATGACGATTTGTATTATGAGTTATGTGATTTGATGCACCAAAGGTTGTTCGGAGTCCCGGATGAGATCATGGACATAACAGGAGTCTCGAAATGTTCGAGACATAAAGATTTATATATTGGACCATGTTATTCGGACACCGGAAGTGTTCCAGATAGTTTCGGATAAAACCGGAGTGCCAGAGGGGTTATTGGAACCCCTCGGGGAAGTAATGGGCCTTAGTGGGCCTTAGGGGAGAGAGAGGGTAGCAGCCAGGAGGTGGCGCCCCCCCCAAGGGGAGTTCGAATAGGACTAGAGGAGGGGGCGCGGCCCCTCTTTCCCTCTCCCTCTCCCTCTCCTTCCTTCTTCTCCTACTTGGACTAGGAAAGGGCGAAACCTACTCCTACTAGGAGTAGGAATCCCCGCCTTGGGCGCACCCCTTGAGGCCGGCCCTCCTCCTCTTCCCCTCCTTTATATATGGGGGAGGGGCACCCCATAGACACACAAGTTGATCTTTAGCCATCTGCGGTGCCCCCCCCCTCCACAGTTTTCCACCTCGGTCATATTGTCGTAGTGCTTAGGCGAAGCCCTGCGTCGGTAACTTCATCATCACCGTCAACACGCCGGCATGCTGACGCAACTCACCCTCGACCTCAACTAGATCAAGAGTACAAGGGACGTCACCGAGCTAAACGTGTGCAGATCGTGGAGGTGTCGTGCGTTCGGTACTTGATCGGTTGGATCACGAAGACGTTCGACTACATCAACCGCGTTACTAAACGCTTCTGCTTTCGGTCGACAAGGGTACATAGACACACTCTCCCCTCTCGTTTCTATGCATCTCCTAGATAGATCTTTCGTGATCGTAGGAATTTTTTTGAAATACTGCGTCCCCCAACATTTGGCGTTATTAGCAGGCACAAGTGTAATTCGACCATGCCGGGAAATCGATCCAGGAACTGCTGCAGGGGGAAATTTCTATTGACATGTAGAATAAAAACTAATTGTAACATATCGTTGAAGATATATATAGTTTATGAGCATCAACAATAAAATAAGACTTTTTACCAGTGTTTTTGTGCACACAATTGGTCTTGTTCAGTGTGTGCACCATAGGTCTAATTAATCCCATCCAAAATCCAGCGTTCATAGGTTGTGCTATCTCTGTCAGATTATCAACAAAGTTTATGACATGATTCAAGTCCTTCCAGTGAAATTTGGTACGCTTAGTAACATACAGACCGTTTACTGTGCATCCAACATATCCTGCTTAAAAGGTGGAAAGGTATTATTTATTCAGAACATGGCAGAAGAATATATAGTGCGCATAAATTGGTAAATAGAATTTGTTACTGCCTAGGAATGGAGTCAGAATATGAAATCACAACCGGTTGCTTAAATAGTGATCAATTAGTCAGAGTAAATACCCTGATTTTGCTAAGTAATATGATAGCATGGAGAAAGTTGAAAGGGCACTAACCTCGATCAGACTTTGAACGGCTGATGACATTGGGGAAGTAAACATCCATGTTAATTAGACCAGGTTGTGGTGCACGCACTAGAATTTTATTTCCATCTTTCAGTTCATAACACTTAGACATTTTTCTCCAAAGGTCCGCATTAAAATAGGAGTGACCATCTTTATCAAGTTTTACGCTAACCGTCATTGTAAATCCATGTTGCGTTGTCAATATGACATCTTGGGAGTCATCAACAAAGTGCCCAAGATTTCCTTCTACTCCTGTTCTTGCAAAGCAAGGGATGTACTGCTTCAAATGAAAATTAAGATCGTAAATTAGATATATTGAAATAACAGAGCAAGATGCAAATATGGGAGTAACTGATAGGACAAATCAATACATAGATGAAAGCAAAGTACAAAAATATAGAATTAAAAATAGATAATGTGTCAAGACCTCGATCCTAAGTCACACCGATCTAGCACGTAACACATCATATCACTTTGCGGCCTCACGCACGGTATCCCCACGGGTGCCACCTTACCTGACCCGGGACCGTTTGCGCCTTTTGGCTCATGTATATGATATTGTCGCTAGCATCCATATGACAGAGAACCCGGGCCGACATGACTAGTCATAAACCCAAGGTGGCACTAACTTACAGGGACAGGCATATATGACCTAGCAACGAACGTGTCGATCATCAACGTATGAACCCAAGTCATAGCAAGCTACAAGGACTTAAAGGAACAACGAGTATCATTTCCCCGAAGGGACAGACACAGGAACGAAGAAGGACACATGCCGGCCAGCCTAAGTGTTCTGGAGAAGTAGCAAGCTACCATGGCTCGGTGGAAGCACTAGGAGACATTTCCCCATAAGAGAGGCAACCAAGAATAAACAACTAGGTTGTCGGATCCCACACATACCAAGCATTTCAAAAGATCATACACACAATATGCTCGATATGTGCAAATACAACATGGCATCACAACAAAACTCTAAGACTCAAAGTATTTATTCATAAGGCTCCGAAGAGTCATACATAGTAAGAATTACAATCATGGGTCACATGACCCAACATACAGAGCATACAGGAAACGGAAGCATAAAATGTCTGATTACAGACATCTGAAAAGGAAGAAGGCTTTAGAGCCTGACTATCTACAAGACCCTCCCAAGGATACAAGATCGTACCTGAGGTAACAAGCTAAAAGTCGAAGTCCACACGAAACTACTAGTGAGACTGAAGTCTCTCTGCAAAAATATAAATTAAGCAAATGTGAGTACAAATGTACCCAGCAAGACTTACATCAGAACTAGCTACATATGCATCAGTATCAACAAAGGGGTGGTGAAGTTTAACTGCAGCGAGCCAGCTTTGACTTGGTGGCTATCCTGTACTATGACTGCTGGTAACTCTTTTGAGGTGGCGCACACGAGTCCACATATTCAACATATCAATACACCACTATGGATCCGCTCTCATCTCCCTATGAGAAGGCCATCCATAGCACTCATGCTTATCTTGCGCATTTTAGAGTATCCACCTTCACTTGTCTATGAACTGCATAAGCAACCCAGTAGTCCATTACAGCGGACGCGGCTATTCGAATAGATCATGTTAACCCTACAGGGGTGTACTTCTTCACACACGCTCTCGCCACTTACCGCCATGTACACGTCATGTATCTCGGCAACCTTCAAGCGGAAGCCTGGCGAGGGTGTCGGCCACGACCTGACTAACCACGCAAGACTCTAGTCTAGGTTTATTGCCTATTCGGGTTCCATCCGCAAGGGAGTCCGGCCGAGGTTTCCATCACGGCCACAAACGATGTGAGCGGGGTTCCCAAGCCCACCATCCGGGTGCCACTTGGTACACCGTGCCACTGCACCTAGTCTGTCCCAAGACCACCTGTACCGGGTGCCACTTGGTAGACTACTAGCACTACCTAGAAACACCAGAAACTAGTTGCAACTCCTAGATAGAGACCGAGGCGGTTAATAAGTCGAGAGGGGCATTTAAGCATTCCAATGTGTGGTAGTAACTGTCTTGGATCACAAACACAGAACTCAGTTCCTGAGGGAGGTTTCAATGAGACAACCCACCATGTACCCCTACATGGCCTCTCACCGCTACCTTTACCAAATCGTGTTCACACACTTAGCTCTCAATAGTAGGACATGTTCACAACATTCCAATTCATCCCCGATGAATCAGACCTGACACAACTCTAAGCAATAGCAGGCATGACAAACAAGCATGAATGAGTAGGCACATCATGTCTCAAGCAACTCCTACTCATGCTAGCGGGTTTCAACTATTTACTGTGGCCAAGACAGGTCATGCAGAGGAAAGGGTTCAACTACCGCAACATGTAACAGTTGAATCGTTGTTGTCCTAATGCAGTAAAAGAGAGCGGGAGCGAGAGAGTGGGATTGTATCAGAATGCTCAAAGGGGGTTTGCTTGCCTGGCACTTCTGAAGATAGCATTGTGTCTTCATCAGTGTCATCGATCACATCGTCGGAACAACGTCTACCGAGAGGGAACAACACCGACAAAGGAACATAAACAACATTCAATTCAATGCAATGCACAAGCAAATGAATGATATGACATATTAAAGTACTGAATCGAGCTAATGCAACATCAATTCATTTTAATTGAAGTGGAATTCAAACGTATAGCAAAGTCCAGCTCCAAAACTACATACCATATATTTCATAATCATGAATTGTCCTAGTTGGTAATGTTAACTTGCTCAAACATGCATGAACATGTCATAAACAGATTCTTCATATTTTTTTGATCATTTTTCTTATGTAAATTATTTTCATTGGAGTTATAGATTATTTTCTATGAATTTTTGAAGTTTAAGTCATTTCCTGGAATTTCCTGAATAAGTTTTAATCCGGAAAATCTTTTACTGCGTCAGTGTGGTGTCACTATGATGTCATCAGGTCAATAGGCCGGGTCCAGGTCAAACTTGATGCGGGGGTCCCGCACGTCAGTGGTACAGTGGGTAAAGAGGTTTAATTAAAACCAAAGTAAACATTAGGGGCCTGGGGCCCACTAGTCAGTGACCTAGGGGGGTTTAATTAGCAGTGTCATTAGCATTTAATTAACCCGTCCACGTCAGCGGTTAACGGCAGCGCTATCCGAGGCACGGCAGTGTCGCCGTTCCAGCGACTCCAGCGACGGGAGCGAGCGGGGTTGGGCTCTACGTGCTCAGCGTGACGCGGTGCATCGAGGGGTGACTCCAGCGGGTGCCGAGGTGGTCTCTGGCAGCGGCGGCGGCGAGGTCAGGCGGCAGCCGGAGCACGGGATAGCTCGGGCGCGTGGTTGCAGCTTGCTTTCGAGCGAACGGAGAGCACAGGAGGTAGCTACGGGGCAGCAGGAGCCCGACCACGTCCTCATACATGACGGTGGTCTACCCTAACGACAATGCGACAAACGCGGCGGCCGGAGCTCGCGGGCAGGACGGCGAGGTCAGTTAGCGGACAAGCATGACCAAGGGAGTAGGGGGAATGAAGGGAAGCTCACGGTGGATCTGTAGATCAGGTCAGTGGGCTCGGGGACGACCTCCAGCGCACGCATCGACAGCGACCTCCGACGGCCAGATGCGGCGGTGACGAGCTCGAGGGTGACGATTCACGGCCTCCGGCGATGCTTTGATCGGCGAGAACAAAGAGGAAGTCGTAGCGAAGCTCCTGTACATGTCGGGTGAGCGCTAGGAGCACAGTAGCTAAGTTGGCGGGGCGCGGCAGCGACGGGATCGCTCGGGCAGCAGCAGGAAAGAGAGCGGAGGGGAGGAGGGGCGACTAGGGAGAGGGGTGAGTAAGTCGTGGGGTATCATGGCGACTCCAGGCCGTCCAGGGGGAGGCGACAAGCAGGAGGTGGCAGGGGCGTGTGCTTGCGCGCGGTGGCCACACGCTCTCGTCCTTCTTGTTAAGAATAGAATAGTTGCTTATTAATTAAGCTAATTAGGATTAAGTTAATTGTTAGATAGGTTGCTTAGTTCTCAAGCAACCATGTACTTCCTTGGCTCTCAAGGCAACTATGTAATTCATTGGCTCTCAAGTAATTATGTGTTTACTTGACCGCCAAGTATCATGTGTACTTTCGCCTGGTTATAAATACTCCACTTCTATCATTAATAAAGACTGATGGATCATCTTTCGTTCAAACTCTCTCGTTCTTTACTTTCTACTTTAAACACGTTATCATGCACTTTGCTCTCCTATTGAGCGATTTGGCCAGATAGGAGAAGAGTATAACAACATTATAGAGGATGAAGAACAGATCTTGTCGATCCCTAGCAATCCAAGGACTAAAGGCCTTGATCAGGAAAACTAATAGTGTTTCCCTATTTTAGTCGTTGCCTATTAGATCATGTTTTCTTGGGGTCAACCAGTAATCTAACAATGGATTGTTTATCCTGTACGCATATGCACTCGCACATAAGGTGGAAGGAAAAGCAATCGGCCAAAGAAACAAATATGGCCATGACCAGAGAAACAAATACGGCCATGAACAGAGAAGCAATCGGCCCAAGAATTTTATTAGCACATGGCGACGCAGAACTCTGCTGGCGCACGAGGCAGCTGCTCGGTGCGGCCTGCTCCCGGCGCGAACGGGCGCCAAGCTCGCGCGGCAGAACTCGGCCTCGGCGCCGCTCCTTCGTGCCTGAAAACAGATCTTCGAAATTGATCACTGAAGGCATGTACAATGGTGCTATCTTAGAAGTGCCACATAGGATAAATCATGAGATGAAGGAGAGAGAACTCATAAGAAAAGCATTGTCTTATCTTATTTAAGAGAAGACAAGAGATGATCTCTTAGCACAATATGTCTCATCATGTTTTTAGGAATAGCTAGTAATTAAAGATAAACTAAGAAATGATCCATTGTAGACAATTTTATTTGTCATCTCTAAATTATATGCAAGATTTAAGATAAGACCGTCTTATCAACCATTGTAAGGATTCCACTAGGACGTCCACGGAAATGACGGCCATGCATCGGCATGCATGCATCCATAAAGGAAAATCAATCTAATTTATTGTCTTCTTGTGATTGGGATCAGCAATATTTATTAATTGATTGTGTTTTCATGTATGTCCATGCATGCGGTGCGAGAATCCCTATTGATCAACCATCTACTTAAGAGAAGCAAGTTCAGGCGACATCACTCTGAATAGAAAATCTCCAAATATAAAGATCATGCAATCATTCGGAATAGAAAAAGGAGAACAGTGATGTGCAATCCCATGAGCGCCAACCGCTTCAACCAGGGCAAAAAGAATGCGACCACCTGCAAGCGGCACCCCTCCCGGCGGCGGCACAGAGCGCGGTTCGCTCAGGCGCGCGGCACGGACGCATTTGGCATCGGCAATAAACGGCCGACACGCGATGGCAGGCTCATAAGCCACGACACGACCACCACCCAATATAAGCGCAACGACGTCCTCAGGCGTGTGGCGCGGCGCAGATTTCTCCGGCCAACGGCTGGTGCGCTTAGTGGCCCCGACTCCTCGACGGCGACGGCGATCACTCGACAAATGAACCGCACGACAGAGAAATTTGTGAAAAAAAATTCCTCTTGCATTTTTCATGAATTAGCCTTCATAGATTTATGTATTCATGTGCTGATCAATGAACTTCTCAGTTAATTCCTGGGCTTAATTTCGTTTGCACTATAACCCTCAGATTATACAGATTGTGTGCGAACACATAGATGCACGTTTGACTCTTACGTCTCCCTAATTGAGTAAAATAAACTATACAGTTTTACATCTTCTAAAATATCATTTGAAGCCTCATGTCTTCATATATTACATAAATATGTAAATTATTAGGTTTTGCATCTATATATATGTTACCACAGTAATACTAATGCAAAAGAATGTTTTGCTTACATTTGTTCCTTTGGAATTTAAGATATTATATATGTCTTTGCGAGAGCGGCGTTTTGGCTCCTAGGTGCATATGCACCCATTGTCGAAATACACATTTTGAAAAGTTGAAAAATTCGGAACAAAAATCCCACGTGTATATCCGGACATTTTATGTGCATTCACAAGGTTCCGGTGAAAAACGACGTTTTTTGTGGCTTGTGTAAAAAAGATAAAGAAATGCCTCGTGAATAGTTAGAATGAAGCATCAGAAATTGTCTTTTTTACACAAGTCACAAAAAACCTCGTTTTTCACCGAAACCTTGTGCACGCACATAAAATGTCCATATATACACACGGGATTTTTGTTCTGAATTTTTCAATTTTTCGAAATGTGTATTTTGACAATGGGTGCATATGCACCTAGGAGCCAAAGGCAATTACCGTGTCTTTGCCGCAAATATGTCATGGGGCATACGTTTTAGGAGAACAACTATAATTTTTGCAATTGATTTCTTTTTCTTGCAAATCTAATTGTAATTCAAACATGAATTATGAAGTGTCATACTCAATATGACTACCGGCATTTATTTGTGAATCATAAGGTATTGGTGGCATCTACTGCACCATTTGCAGATTATCCACCAATACTGTGAGGTCTACGTCTTGCTACTTTGACAAGATGACTACCTTTAACGTGCTCTTCTGAATATTAATATTAGATGTGACTACCTTAAGATATCACTAGCGCATATGCCCGTGCGTTGCAACGGAAGGTATTTATTATGAGAAGCAACGGGAGAGAAATGATGTGTCCTCAAAAAATAGTCTTCGTAGCGGTGGCTGACAGAGCTAGGAGCTACGATCTTCTCGTGGGTCATGTTCGACCGACGAGATCTTGATAGTGGTGGGGTTGTTCAGCGTCTCCTATCACGGCGTAACCAGATGTATTACTAATTGCAGCGCATAAATCAAACACTCGACAATATGCTCCTACCTAGTTGAACAAACACGCTCTATTGACCAATGGCAAGCGCGGATATGTAAGAACATAATCCAGCATCATATTTGAAAAATATTTTAATTTTTTTCAAACCTATCATAAAAAATAAGAATGAATTTGCGTATATTCTTTGAAACATTAACATTTTTTGAAATATCATACAATTTTTGAAACTTCTGACTATTTCCAAAAGACATGGGCAAAATTTAAATTGGAATATTTTTTAAAATTCACAAAATAATTCTGAAAACATGAACCTTTTATAATAAACTGAACATTTTCTGAATTAGTGAACAATTTTTAAAATGGTAACATGTTTTGAACATTAAGAATTTTTTTGAAAATGTTTTTTCAATTATGAAAATTATTTTAATTTCGTAAGCATTTCAAAAAAACATTTTCAAATTTGAAATATTTTTCTAAATGCAAAAAAGAAATATTGGAAATTGTGAATAATTGCGGAAAATATAAAAAAAATTTAAAAAATTGGGAACTTTTTTTAGTTTGAACAAATTTCAGAAAAAAAACAAAGTTCTGAACTTTTATGAAAGATTTATTTGTTAGAATTTGGAATATTTATCAAAAACTTGAACAAAAAATTGAAATTCTGAGGTTTTTTAAAAATTTCGAATTTATTAGAAAAGAAAAAACGAAATTAAACTTGGAAGGGTAAAACGTAAAAATAATTAGGAAAGAAAAAGAGAAAGAAAGAGAAAAAAGACAGAATACAGGATAAAACGATAATAGACCGGCCCTGTATTGGGTGACCTGTGCGAAACTTTGGGTATTTGACGCACTGTGCGGTAAATAGGGTTCTGCTAGCTGTGTGCGCAGGAAAATACGTGGCCTTGCTGCACTGAGCCTCAACGCGCGGACCAGGTACAAAATCTGTACAACCCGTTTTTCTTTTTGAACAAACACGTTCTATTGACCAATGGCAAGCGCGGATATTTAAGAACATAATGCATTATCAGATTTGAAACATCTTTTTTTTCAAACTTATCATTGAAAATAAGAATTAATTTGTGTATATTCTTAGAAAAATGAACATTTTTTTAAATTTCAAACAATTTCTTGAAAATTATGAATATTTCCATAAGACATGAGCAAAATTTTAAATTAGAATATTTTTTAAAATTGACAAAACAATTCTGAAAACATGAACAATAACCTGAACATTTTTTTAATTAGTGAACAAATTTTTAAAATGGTAACATATTTTGTACATTCAGATTGTTTTGGAAAATGTTTATTCAGTTAAGAAAATTATTTTAATTTCCTTAAAATTTCACAAAAAAATCAACATTTTCAAATTTGAAACATTTTTTAAATGTAAAAATAAACATTGGTAATTGTGAATAAGTGCCGAAAATATAAACATTTTTTGAAAAATTGGGAATGTTTTTTTTTATTTTGAACAAATTTCAGAAGAAAAAAACAAAGTTCTGAATTGTTTTAAAACATTTTTTTAGAATTTGGAATATAGTTCGAAAACTTGAACCAAAAATTGAAATTCTGAGTTTTTTTTTAAATTTCGAATTTATTAGAAAAAAAACTAAATTAAACTTGGAAGGGTAAAACATAAAAATAATTAGGAAAGAAAAAAGAGAAAGAAAGAGAAAAAGACAGAAGACAGGATAAAACGAGAATGGGCTGGCCTAGTGTTGGGCGACCTGTGCGAATCTTTGGGTATTTGACACTTTGTGTGGTAAATAGGGTTCTGCCAGCTATGTGCGAAGGAAAATAAGTGGCCTTGCTGCACTTGGCCTCAACGCCGGGCCCAGGTATGAAATCTGGACAACCCGTTTTTCTTTTCTAGCACACGAAAGCACAAAAATTTAGTAGCACCTTGGGTAAAAGAAAAATCTCTTCGTTGGTGAACGGATGAAAAAATCGGAGAAACGCATCTTGCTTTATTAGTGTAGGTATAGATAAGGTAATATTGGGATCTACTGCAAAATTTGGCGGACTATCCACTATTACTGCAAGGTCTACATCATGTCACTTTGACAGATGATTACCTTCAAAGTGATTTCATACATTTAGCATAACATAAGGTAATAGAATTATGAACATCTACTGACAAAAGTCAGACTATGTTTTCTAGTACTGCGAGATCTACACCATATTGGTGATTATCTTAAAAGTGTTATCCTATAAATTGAGGTCTACACATATGGTTATAAAAGCATCATCTTTTTAAAAAAATCTCCTCTGAAGCATTTGTTGTTGTTCACTAAAATATTTTACTCTCATAGTAAATATTGTTCTTGCACACTCGCTGAGGGAGTCCTGGATTAGGGGGTATCCGGACAGCTGGACTATTTCCTTGGGCCGGACTGTTGGACTATGAAGATACAAGATTGAAGACTTCGTCCCGTGTCCGGATGGGACTCTCCTTGGCGTTGAAGGCAAGCTTGGCGATATGGATATGTAGATCTCCTTCCTTGTAACTGACTCTGTGTAACCCTAGCCCCCTCCGGTGTCTATATAAACCGGAGGGCTTAGTCCGTAGGACCAAGAACAACAATCATACCATAGGCTAGCTTCTAGGGTTTAGCCTCTTCGATCTCGTGGTAGATCAACTATTGTAATAGTCATAACATCAAGATCAATCAAGCAGGAGTAGGGTTTTACCTCCATCGAGAGGGCCCGAACCTGGGTAAAAACATCGTGTCCCCTGTCTCATGTTACCATCCGCCTAGACGCACAGTTCGGGACCCCTTACCCGAGATCCGCCGGTTTTGACACCGACATTGGTGCTTTCATTGAGAGTTCCACTGTGCCGTCACCGTAAGGAAGGATGTCTCGTCTCGTTTTTAAAGACAACATTACCGCCGGGGGAGCCTTGGCTGTCGGCCAAACTCTCCGGCTAGGCGGTTTCATCATGACCGCCTGTTCAGCCGCTGCACCGATGATGACTTCTCGGGTCATCGAAAACAGCCTCCACATCAGCTCGGAATTTGCCGAGCATATGGATCCAATGGAGCTCTCTTCCCTAAACGAGCTCTTGGATCGCATCGCCGCCTTGGGAGTCGCTACGGACTATGATCGGATTGGGCTTAAACCCGATCAAAGGGAGATTAACTCTCCACCGGTCACCCATCGTATTGCGGTGGTGGAGGAACAATGCGGCGATCCTTCCTCTATCTTGAGGACTAACTATGTCCGGATTCCTGAGCTCTCCGAGCCGGATACCCGTTTACGGGAGGACATCACCCAAGCCCTGAACCTAGAGTCAGGCAACGGGCCAGACTTATCGGGCAACATCCCGGAACCCGAACTTCCAAGATCGGAAACTCCTCGGCCCCTGGGTCTCAGATCGGGTAAGGGTTCGGACTCAAATCCACCCACCCACCCAAACATAACCGATCTTTCCCACATCAGGCAAGAGCCCTAGGAAACAGTACATCATTATTGGGCCAGATTCCTTCTTGTGATGAACAAGGTTAAGGACTGTCGCGAGGAAGACGCATTCTCATTTTTCTGCAATAATTGCACGGACAAGGGAATCCTTAACGCCATAAGTCGCCGTGACATATCACGCTTCGCTGACTTGGCGTCCATAGTACGAAAGTACTGTGCGATGGAAAGCGCCTGGAAAATCGAAACGAAATTTTGGGATAATCCGACTCCGAATATACACCCAGTCCGAAGTAAAAGGGTGCACTATCATAAGACACCCGAGTTAATTACAAAGAAGCAAAAACCCTCTATAGGGCATGGAACCGTATTGGAGGGATGGCTCAACGGACCCTGCAAAATTCATAGTACAGCGGATACCATACCAACACACAACCTTAGAGCATGTTGGGTACTCCGGCAGGTGGCCGAAAGTGGTGAGGATCTTCTTAGCCCAGATGCCACAGAGCACCATCCCGGGGATAACAATATGGTATTAACAGTCTTTGAGACCTTCGCATCAAATAATAGGCGCAAGCAAACCCTCCGCAACCTTGCCGAAATCTGCCACGTGGCAGCAATAAATCCATGGAGTGACATGGCTATTACCTTCAATGCCAGTGACGAACCTAAATTCCGAACAGCCCGAGCACCAGCTGCACTGGTCCTCAGTCCAATTGTGGACGGCTTTCGACGCACTAAAGTACTCATGGACGGCGGCAGTGGATTAAACCTCATCTATGAGGAAACTCTTCAAAAAATGGAAATAGACTGGAACCGCATTGAGCAAAGCAGCACAACCTTTAGAGGAATCATCCCCAGTCGGGAAGCACGCTGTGCTGGGAAAATCACACTAGATGTGGTATTCGGCACGCCGGAGAACTATAGGTCCGAAGAAATTACATTCCAAGTGGCCCCGTTCAGTAGCGGATACCACGCCCTTTTAGGGCGGGAGGCGTTCACGATCTTCCAAGCCATACCCCATTACGGGTACATGAAGCTCAAAATGCCCGGGCCCAACGGAATCATCACTCTCGCTAGTGATCCGGACACAACACTCCGCGCCGAAAACAAAACAGCTGCATTGGCCCTCGAGGCATTATCCGAAGCCCTTGTGGCCGAGAAATTAACTGCGCTGCACTCCACAGTGGATAGGGACGACGTGATACTCGACAAGAGATCCAAGTCCACCTCTTTTAAACCAGCGGATGAAATAGTGAAATTCCAAGTCCACCCAACGGACCCTACAAAAACAGCCTCCATCGGGGCACAATTACACCCCACTGTGGACGCCGCACTACAAGAGTTCCTGCGCAAGAATTGGGACATATTTGCCTGGCATCCCTCAAATATGCCAGGAATCCCAGGCAGGTTGGCCGAGCACAGCCTTAATATTCTAAAGGGATTCAAGCCGGTCAATCAGACTCTTCGGCGTTTCTCTGAACCTAAGAGACAAGCTATGGGAGAGGAACTAGCCAAGTTATTGGAGGCCGGATTCATTTGAGAAATAAAACACCCAGACTGGCTAGCAAACCTGGTGATGGTACCAAAGAAGGACAAATCCTGGTACCTATGTGTCGATTTCAAGGACCTCAACAAGGCTTGCCCAAAGGATCCCTTCCCCCTCCCCCACATCGATCAAATTATCGACGCTACCGCAGGACACGATTCATTGTGTTTCCTTAACGCATACTCCGGCTACCACCAAATCAAGATGGCGGAGTCCGACCAAGCCGCAATGACATTTATCACACCATACGGCCCCTTCTGTTTCAACACAATGCCTTTTGGGCTCAAAAATGCCGGCGCAACATATCAGGGCATGATTCAGACATGTCTGGAGAAACAGATCGGCAAAACGGTAGAGGCATATGTAGATGATGCGGTCGTCAAAACCAAACACGTCGACTCTCTAATAGACGACTTGAGGCTCACATTCGACAACCTCCGAACATACGACATCGAGCTCAATCCAGAAAAATGTGTTTTCGGTGTACCAGCCGGAAAGCTCCTGGGCTTCATTGTGTCCAGTAGAGGAATTGAAGCAAATCCGGCCAAAATCCGAGCTCTGTCACAGTTGGCTATCCCAACAGACCTCAAACAAATCCATAAATTAACCGGATGTGTGGCGGCTCTAAGCCGCTTTATCTCCCGCTTAGGAGAAAAGGCATTACCCCTTTATCGCCTTCTTCGGTGGACAGAACACTTCGAGTGGACGGATGCTGCCACAGCCGAATTGGAAGAAATAAAAGCCATACTGGCAACCAACCCAATCCTGGCCGCGCCAAACAACGGCGAACCAATGCTGTTGTACATTGCGGCAACTCATCAGGTTGTAAGTGCAGTGCTCATCGTCGAACGAGAAACGGACGGACATAAATTTCCCCTTCAAAAGCCGGTCTATTATGTATCCACTGTCCTCACTCCATGCAAATCACGGTACCCACATTATCAAAATATAGCCCATGCGGTATTCATGGCATCCCGGAAGCTGCGACACTACTTTCAAGAGTGCTCAATTACAGTGGCCTCGGAAGTGCCCCTTAACGATATTACAAACAACCGCGATGCCACGGGCCGGATTGCCAAATGGGCCATTGAGCTCCTCCTGTTCGACATAACATACAAACCTCGGCGAGCCATTAAGTCGCAAGTATTGGCCGACTTCGTCACCGAATGGACGGGAGCCGAACTCCCTAAAGAGTACGGCGCATACTCCAATTGGATCATGCACTTCGACGGCTCCAAAATGTTGGCTGGTCTGGGGGGCTGGCGTCATCCTGACGTCCCCAACCGGAGATACAGTTCAGTACGTACTCCAGATACTGTATACAGAATCCAACAACGCAGCCAAATATGAGGCCCAGTTACATGGTCTTCGGATGGCAGTTTCCATGGGCATTCGACGCCTGGAGGTGCGTGGGGATTCGAACCTTGCAATATCACAAATAAATGGAGACTTCGATGCCAAGGATCCAAAAATGGCGGCCTATCGCAACGCCGTCCTAAAGATGTCAGCTCGGTTCGAGGGGCTCGAATTTCACCATGTGGCTGGGAAAACAATCAGGCGGCGGATATCCTCGCCCGCATCGGCGCAAAATGCGATGCAGTCCCCCAACATCTTTTTGGAGAGGCTGTTTAAGCCATCCGTGGTATGGGAAGGGGAGACCGGTAACGATAGTCCGGACCCGGCCACAATGCCCGATACCGAACACTCTGACATAATCGTAGGCTCTGCCACCGAAATAACACCTTCATCCCACGTAATAATGGCCATCATCGCCCCATGGACAGAACCATTCCTGGCCTACCTAACTAGGCAGGAATTTCCCAAGGACCAAAATGAGTCCCGTTGCATAGTGCGGCGATCTAAAGCCTACAGGGTCCACGAGGGAGAGCTGTATAAGAAAAGCACTACCGGAGTCCTTCAAAGGTGCATCTCCGAAGAGGAAGGGCGGAAGCTTTTGGCAGAAATTCACGCCGAACTCGGCGGCCACCACACCACAGCCCGGGCGAACGCTCGCTAAACAACTAAACCGAAAAAACAAAAACCGATCTAGGGTTTTGAAAAAACCAAACAACGAAACGAAAAGAAACCGGAACGTTTTTTTTTAAAAACCGAACCGAGGCGAGGGGTGGCGCGGGCGGCGGCTACCTTGGCGGCGCGGGGCTCCGTCGAGGGCAGCGGGGTGGCGCGGGGCGAGGCGCGGCAGCCGGCGGCGGCGGACGGCGCCGGCGCGAGCGGCGGCGGCTGCTGCTGCAGCTACTGTTGCGGGCGGCGGGGCGGGGCGCGGTGTGGGGAGGAGAGGGGGGGTGGCTGGGTATTTAAAGGGGGGGAGGAGACTTGGGGGAGGGGGCAAGAAAGAGGGGGGCGGCGGCGGCGGAGTCCGAGTCGGACTCGGCGGCGGCGGCGGCGCTGCGCTGCGTGCGAGGCGGTGGGGGGGTGGCTGGGCCGGCTGGGCCCTTGGCCCAGGCGGGGCACGGCGCGACTTTTTTTTTAAAATAAATAGTTACGCGCGCAGAAAAACAAAGAAAAGAAAATCTAAACGAGCTCCAAAAATCCCGAAGTTAATTTTCCCCGACTCCTAAAAATGAGTCGAACAAATTGAACTTTTACTCGGGGCCTAAATGCAATATTTTGAAAACACGCATTTTTCCCTAATGCAAATAAAATGCAAATAAACTCCGAAAAATCCAAAATTTGATTTATTTATTAAATCTTCATTTTTCCTAAATTTGGGAAAGTCATATTATTCCTCTCTTATGTCTTTGATATTGGAAAAATAATTTACGATGAAATAAATAAAATCAAATGATCCTCTTTTCAAAATTTGAGAAAACTCAAATATGAAAATAACGAAATCTCCAACTCTCTCCGAGGGTCCTTGAGTTGCATGAAATTTTCTAGGATCGACCAAAATGCAAGAAAATATGATATGCATGATGATCTAATGTATAACATTCCAAATTGAAAATTTGGGGTGTTACAAACCTACCCCACTTAAGATGAATCTCGCCCTCGAGATTCGGGTTGGCTAGAAAATAGGTGAGGGTGGTCCTTGAGCAAATCTTCTTCTCTCTCCCAGGTGGCTTCATCCTCTGAGTGGTGGTTCCACTGAACTTTGCAAAACTTGATAACCTTGCTGCGGGTAACTCTGCTGGCATAATCGAGAATCTTGACTAGTTTTTCTTCATACGTTAAGTCATCCTTCAACTGAATCGCTTCAAGCGGCACTGTACCTCTTAGGGGTACCTCCGCCATCTCGGCGTGACATTTCTTCAGCTGAGAAACATGGAATACATCATGAACTCCAGACAGTTCCTCTGGTAATTCCAACTTATAAGCGACTTCTCCCATACGTTGCAAAATCTTATACGGTCCAACGAAACGTGGTGCTAACTTTCCCTTAACTCCAAAGCGCTTAACTCCTCGAAGTGGGGATACTCGAAGATAAACTCTGTCTCCGGTTTCGTAAACTGTCTCCTTGCGTTTAGAATCTGCGTAGCTCTTCTGCCTGGATTGGGCTACCTTGAGCCTATCGCGAATCAACTTAACTTTCCGTTCAGACTCCTTAATCAAATCTGGTCCAAAGAACTGACGGTCTCCAACTTCGTCCCATGACAACGGTGTCCTGCATCTCCTTCCGTATAAGGCTTCGTAAGGTGCCATCTTCAAACTGGTTTGGTAACTGTTGTTATAAGAAAACTCCGCATACGGCAAGTTATCGTCCCAACTAGATCCATAATCTAGTGCACAGGCTCTCAGCATATCTTCCAAAATATGATTGACTCTCTCAGTCTGTCCATCCGTCTGTGGGTGAAAAGCTGTGCTGAACTCTAGTCTGGTTCCTAAAGTTTCATGCAACTGATTCCAAAACTTTGAGGTAAACTGGGTTCCTCTATCTGATACGATACTCCTCGGAACTCCATGCAAACAGATGATCCTAGTCATGTATATCTTTGCCAACTTAGCACTGGTGTAAGTGGTCTTAACTGGGATGAAATGTGCTACCTTCGTCAAACGATCAACTACTACCCATATCGAGTCATAGCCTGCCTTCGTCCTGGGTAGTCCTGTGATAAAATCCATACCTATGTTATCCCACTTCCATTCGGGTATTGGCAATGGTTGTAACAATCCGGCTGGCTTCTGATGTTCTGCCTTCACTCTACGACACACATCACAAACTACTACATATGCTGCAATATCTTTCTTCATTCCGGTCCACCAGAATGTTTCCTTCAAATCCAAATACATATTGGTATTTCCGGGGTGAATCGAATAGGGTGAATCATGTGCCTCTTGTAGAATCAACTTCCTGATCTCCGGGTCATTTGGCACATAAACACGGTCCTCAAACCATAGGGTATCGTGCTCATCCTCAAGAAATCCCTTTGCTTTTCCTTCGCTCATTTTCTCTTTTATAGAAGCAATCTCCTTGTCAGATTTCTGAGCCTCTCTGATTTTATCCATTAATGTTGACTGAATCTCCAATGCTGCTACATGGCCTCTCGGAACTATCTCCAAACATAGTTCACGAAGATCTTCTGCTAACTCCCTTGGTATTTCTCCCGTCATTAGTGTATTGACATGGCTCTTGCGGCTCAATGCGTCAGCTACTACATTAGCCTTTCCGGGATGGTAATGCAATCTCATATCATAATCCTTGATGAGCTCCAACCATCTCCTTTGTCTGAGGTTCAACTCCTTCTGCATGAAAATGTACTTCAAACTCTTGTGATCCGTGTACACCTCACAATGATTCCCAATGAGAAAATGTCTCCACGTTTTCAATGCATGCACTACGGTTGCCAACTCCTGGTAGTTGTTGAAACTTGCTACCATCAACTGCATGCTTAGATCATCATTCAGTCCTTCTAGAAACTTCTCCTGCTTAGCTGCATCCGTAGCAACGTCATTTGGGGCATAACGTGCTAATTTGCTGAAGTCGTCAACGTACTGGCCAACTGTCCTTCCTCCTTGGCGTAAGTTGTGAAACTCACGCTTCTTCATGGCCATAACTCCTGCTGAAACATGGGCAGTGTGGAAAGCTTGCTGAAACTGATCCCATGTGACAGTGTCAACTGGGTAAGTGGCTGTGAAATTCTCCCACCATGCTGCCGCGGGTCCGTCAAGCTGATGTGCAGCAAACTTAACTTTCTCATCATCTGTGCATCCTGCAGTGGTCAACTCCCTTCCTGTTTTGCGGAGCCAATCGTCTGCTACTATTGGCTTGGTGCTACTGGAAAACACCGGCGGATTCAGCCTAAGGAAACGGGTTAGGTGATCAACAGGTGGCGGCGGCGGAGGGTTGTTGTTGTTGTTGTTGTTGTTGTTGTTGTTGTTGTTGTTGTTGTTGTTGTTGTTGTTGTTGTTGTTGTTGTTGTTGTTGTTGTTCTGCTGGTTCTGGACTAACAACTGCATCAATTGGTTCTGCTGTTGGATCAACTGAGTGAGTTCCGGTGGAAATCCATTTTCACGTCTTGGAGGCATCTGAGGATTTAGAAAAGATGAGGATCAAACGGAGGCGATCGAGTCTTGTGGGGAAAAGTGCGCAAACCTCTGCAGAGTGTACAAACTAATCATGATTAGCCGTGTCCCCGGTTATGGACAACTTGAGTATCTAGTACTTGAATATCATGTGAATCTCATCATCAGTGATGTCGTTGGAGTTGATGGACTCACTTATCTTCCAAGTCTTCGGCTGTTAACATTATTAGATGGCCTTAAGCCACATTTATTGTAATAAGTTCTCTTTGAGACACCGATGTGATAAGTGTGTGATTGCTACTCTGTTATAAATCCTTCGAAGTACTGTGTGGTGTCAGCATTACTGATCCAGGGATGACACCGGAGCACAGAGACTTGACCATCTGAGGTCGGGTCGCTACAGAGATGGTATCAGAGCACACGCTGACTATAGGACACGACCACTAAGGTAAAGCCATAGATTACTATTCTCCTCTCATTTCTAACTCCTCATATTTTCTACTCTTTTAGGATGACGGACGCGAAGATCAAGTACACTCAACCGGATGAAGGCACACCTTTTGGATTTCACTTAAAGGAAGTCACCAAGTACCTGAACATTGGACTACCAAGCTTCACCGGGACCTTCAACGCCACTCTGCCTGAAGAGGAGCGCTGGAAGATTCAAGCTCACGTTCGGGGAAGGGCATTCGCGCCAATCACGAAGCCCATAGATAGTGTTTTCAGTGCACCAACCTGGAGTCTGGGAAAGAGCATGGCAGCTCATATCACCATGGGACGCATTGGAGAAGTTTATCAAGAAGACCTCAAGGACACTATCTACCAGATTTGCGGACGCCGAGATGAACAATGGGAGATAGTCAGCACCAAGAAGGATAGATCCATTGCAGCTTTCATCCAGGAGTTAAACCAGCACATTCGGCGCCAAGAGAATCAGATGTGCAATGACATGATAGAGTTGAAGAATGCGAAGGCAAGGATCATCGAGCTAGAAGAAGAACTGAAGGGTACACGCAAGGACTACATGGACGAGATCGTAGCTCTAGCAAGGCACAATCGCGATCTTAAGCAGGAGATTGAAGAACTCAAGGGGAAATTAGCATCCAAGAAGGAAGACAAGTACGTCGCATGTCCGGACAACTACATCATCATCGACGACACCGATTCGGATCCAAGTGAACCCGACTTTGAAGACGAAGCTGGAGCAGACATCATGGAGTCTTCCACCGATTCAAATTTCTAGATGACCACCAAATATTAGTAGTATTTCCCCCATGTATACATTATAGTTCGAGCACCTTTGCGATAGTTCTAGACCATTTGTATGCCCTTGTTTGAATTGAATGAAGTGATTTTGTGTGCATTTCTCTCATGTGCATTTGGGTAGTGTTTTTCTCCTTAGAACACACTCTATTCTTAATTCTCATCTTTTCTAAACCCTCAGATGCCTCCAAGACGTGACAATGGATTTCCACCGGAACTCACTCAGTTGATCCAGCAGCAGAACCAATTGCTGCAGTTGTTAGTCCAGAACCAGCAGAACAACAACAACAACAACAACAACAACAACAACAACAACAACAACAACAACAACAACCCTCCGCCGCCGCCACCTGTTGATCACACTAACCCGTTTCCTTAGGCTGAATCCGCCGGTGTTTTCGAGTAGCACCAAGCCAATAGTAGCAGACGATTGGCTCCGCAAAACAGGAAGGGAGTTGACCACTGCAGGATGCACAGATGATGAGAAAGTTAAGTTTGCCGCACATCAGCTTGACGGACCCGCGGCAGCATGGTGGGAGAATTTCACAGCCACTTACCCAGTTGACACTGTCACATGGGATCAGTTTCAGCAAGCTTTCCACACTGCCCATGTTTCAGCAGGAGTTATGGCCATGAAGAAGCGTGAGTTTCACAACTTACGCCAAGGAGGAAGGACAGTTGGCCAGTACGTTGACGACTTCAGCAAATTAGCACGTTATGCCCCAAATGACGTTGCTACGGATGCAGCTAAGCAGGAGAAGTTTCTAGAAGGACTGAATGATGATCTAAGCATGCAGTTGATGGTAGCAAGTTTCAACAACTACCAGGAGTTGGCAACCGTAGTGCATGCATTGAAAACGTGGAGACATTTTCTCATTGGGAATCATTGTGAGGTGTACACGGATCACAAGAGTTTGAAGTACATTTTCATGCAGAAGGAGTTGAACCTCAGACAAAGGAGATGGTTGGAGCTCATCAAGGATTATGATATGAGATTGCATTACCATCCCGGAAAGGCTAATGTAGTAGCTGACGCATTGAGCCGCAAGAGCCATGTCAATACACTAATGACGGGAGAAATACCAAGGGAGTTAGCAGAAGATCTTCGTGAACTATGTTTGGAGATAGTTCCGAGAGGCCATGTAGCAGCATTGGAGATTCAGTCAACATTAATGGATAAAATCAGAGAGGCTCAGAAATCTGACAAGGAGATTGCTTCTATAAAAGAGAAAATGAGCGAAGGAAAAGCAAAGGGATTTCTTGAGGATGAGCACGATACCCTATGGTTTGAGGACCGTGTTTATGTGCCAAATGACCCGGAGATCAGGAAGTTGATTCTACAAGAGGCACATGATTCACCCTATTCGATTCACCCCGGAAATACCAATATGTATTTGGATTTGAAGGAAACATTCTGGTGGACCGGAATGAAGAAAGATATTGCAGCATATGTAGTAGTTTGTGATGTGTGTCGTAGAGTGAAGGCAGAACATCAGAAGCCAGCCGGATTGTTACAACCATTGCCAATACCCGAATGGAAGTGGGATAACATAGGCATGGATTTTATCACAGGACTACCCAGGACGAAGGCAGGCTATGACTCGATATGGGTAGTAGTTGATCGTTTGACGAAGGTAGCACATTTCATCCCAGTTAAGACCACTTACACCAGTGCTAAGTTGGCAAAGATATACATGACTAGGATCATTTGTTTGCATGGAGTTCCGAGGAGTATCGTATCAGATAGAGGAACCCAGTTTACCTCAAAGTTTTGGAATCAGTTGCATGGAACTTTAGGAACCAGACTAGAGTTCAGCACAGCTTTTCACCCACAGACGGATGGACAGACTGAGAGAGTCAATCATATTTTGGAAGATATGCTGAGATCCTGTGTACTAGATTATGGATCTAGTTGGGACGATAACTTGCCGTATGCGGAGTTTTCTTATAACAACAGTTACCAAACCAGTTTGAAGATGGCACCTTACGAAGCCTTATACGGAAGGAGATGCAGGACACCGTTGTCATGGGACGAAGTTGGAGACCGTCAGTTCTTTGGACCAGATTTGATTAAGGAGTCTGAACGGAAAGTTAAGTTGATTCGCGATAGGCTCAAGGTAGCCCAATCCAAGAAGAAGAGCTACGCAGATTCTAAACGCAAGGAGACAGTTTACGAAACCGGAGACAGAGTTTATCTTCGAGTATCCCCACTTCGAGGAGTTAAGCGCTTTGGAGTTAAGGGAAAGTTAGCACCACATTTCGTTGGACCGTATAAGATTTTGCAACGTATGGGAGAAGTCGCTTATAAGTTGGAATTACCAGAGGAACTGTCAGGAGTTCATGATGTATTCCATGTTTCTCAGCTGAAGAAATGTCACGCCGAGATGGCGGAGGTACCCCTAAGAGGTACAATGCCTCTTGAAGTGATTCAGTTGAAGGATGACTTAACGTATGAAGAAAAACCAGTCAAGATTCTCGATTATGCCAGCAGAGTTACCCGCAGCAAGGTTATCAAGTTTTGCAAAGTTCAGTGGAACCACCACTCAGAGGATGAAGCCACCTGAGAGAGAGAAGAAGATTTGCTCAAGGACCACCCTCACCTATTTTCTAGTCAACCCGAATCTCGAGGGCGAGATTCATCTTAAGGGGGGTAGGTTTGTAACATCCCAAATTTTCAATTTGGAATGTTATACATTAGATCATCATGCATATCATATTTTCTTGCATTTTGGTCGATCCTAGAAAATTTCACGCAACTCAAGGACCCTCGGAGAGAGTTGGAGATTTCGTTATTTTCATATTTGAGCTTTCTAAAATTTTGAAAAGAGGATCATTTGATTTTATTTATTTCATCTTCAATTATTTTTCCAATATCAAAGACATAAGAGAGGAATAATATGACTTTCCCAAATTTAGGAAAAATGAAGATTTAATAAATAAATCAAATTTTGGATTTTCCGAAGTTTATTTGCATTTTATTTGCATTAGGGAAAAATGCGTGTTTTCAAAATATTGCATTTAGGCCCCGAGTAAAAGTTCATTTTGTTCGACTCATTTTTAGGAGTCGGGGAAAATTAACTTCGGGATTTTTGGAGCTCGTTTAGATTTTCTTTTCTTCGTTTTTCTGCGCGCGTAACTATCTTTTTTTAAAAAAAAGTTGCGTCGTGCCCCGCCTGGGCCAAGGGCCCAGCCGGCCCAGCCACCCCCCCGCCTCGCGCGCGCGCCCGCGCGCAGCGCAGCGCCGCCGCCGCCGCTGAGTCCGACTCGGACTCCGCCGCCGCCGCCCCCCTCTTTCTTGCCCCCTCCCCCAAGTCTCCTCCCCCCTTTAAATACCCAGCCACACCCCCTCTCCTCCCCACACCGCGCCCCGCCCCGCCGCCCGCAGCAGTAGCAGCAGCAGCAGCCGCCGCTCGCGCTGCCGCCGCCCCGCGCCGCCCGCCGCCGCCCCGCGCCGCCCGCCGCCGCCCCGCGCCGCCCGCCGCCGCCGGCTGCCGCGCCTCGCCCCGCGCCACCCCGCCGCCCTCGACGGAGTCCCGCGCCGCCAAGGTAGCCGCCGCCCGCGCCACCCCTCGCCTCGGTTCGGTTTTTTAAAAAAAAAACCGTTCCGGTTTCTTTTCATTTCGTTGTTTGGTTTTTTTCGAAACCCTAGATCGGTTTTCGTTTTTTTGGTTTAGTTGTTTAGCGAGCGTTCGCCCGGGCTATGGTGTGGTGGCCGCCGAGTTCGGCGTGAATTTCTGCCAAAAGCTTCCGCCCTTCCTCTTCGGAGATGCACCTTTGAAGGACTCCGGTAGTGCTTTTGTTATACAGCTCTCCCTCATGGACCCTGTAGGCTTTAGATCGCCGCACTATGCAACGGGACTCATTTTGGTCCTTGGGAAATTCCTGCCTAGTTAGGTAGGCCAGGAATGGTTCTGTCCATGGGGCGATGATGGCCATTATTACGTGGGATGAAGGTGTTATTTCGGTGGCAGAGCCTACGATTATGTCAGAGTGTTCGGTATCGGGCATTGTGGCCGGGTCCGGACTATCGTTACCGGTGTCCCCTTCCCATACCACGGATGGCTTAAACAGCCTCTCCAAAAAGATGTTGGGGGGACTGCATCGCATTTTGCGCCGATGCGGGTGAGGATATCCGCCGCCTGATTGTTTTCCCAGCCACATGGTGAAATTCGAGCCCCTCTAACCGAGCTGACATCTTTAGGACGGCGTTGCGATAGGCCGCCATTTTTGGATCCTTGGCATCGAAGTCTCCATTTATTTGTGATATTGCAAGGTTCGAGTCCCCACGCACCTCCAGGCGTCGAATGCCCATGGAAACTGCCATCCGAAGACCATGTAACTGGGCCTCATATTTGGCTGCGCTGTTGGATTCTGTATACAGTATCTGGAGTACGTACTGAACTGTATCTCCGGTTGGGGACGTCAGGATGACGCCAGCCCCCCCAGACCAGCCAACATTTTGGAGCCGTCGAAGTGCATGATCCAATTGGAGTATGCGCCGTACTCTTTAGGGAGTTCGGCTCCCGTCCATTCGGCGACGAAGTCGGCCAATACTTGCGACTTAATGGCTCGACGAGGTTTGTATGTTATGTTGAACGGGAGGAGCTCAATGGCCCGTTGGCAATCCGGCCCGTGGCATCGCGGTTGTTTATAATATCGTTAAGGGGCACTTCCGAGGCCACTGTAATTGAGCACTCTTGAAAGTAGTGTCGCAGCTTCCGGGATGCCATGAATACCGCATAGGCTATCTTTTGATAATGTGGGTACCATGATTTGCATGGAGTGAGGACAGTGGATACATAATAGACCGGCTTTTGAAGGGGAAATTTATGTCCGTCCGTTTCTCGTTCGACGATGAGCACTACACTTACAACCTGATGAGTTGCCGCAATGTACAACAACATTGGTTCGCCGATGTTTGGCGCGGCCAGGATTGGGTTGGTTGCCAGTATGGCTTTTATTTCTTCCAATTCGGCTGTGGCAGCATCCGTCCACTCGAAGTGTTCGGTCCGCCGAAGGAGGCGATAAAGGGGTAATGCCTTTTCTCCTAAGCGGGAGATAAAGCGGCTTAGAGCCGCCACACATCCGGTTAATTTATGGATTTGTTTGAGGTCTGTTGGGATAGCCAACTGTGACAGAGCTCGGATTTTGGCCGGATTTGCTTCAATTCCTCTACTGGACACAATGAAGCCCAGGAGCTTTCCGGCTGGTACACCGAAAATACATTTTTCCGGATTGAGCTCGATGTTGTATGTTCGGAGGTTGTCGAATGTGAGCCTCAAGTCGTCTATTAGAGAGTCGACGTGTTTGGTTTTGACGACCGCATCATCTACATATGCCTCTACCGTTTTGCCGATCTGTTTCTCCAGACATGTCTGAATCATGCCCTGATATGTTGCGCCGGCGTTTTTGAGCCCAAAAGGCATTGTGTTGAAACATAAGGGGCCGTATGGTGTGATAAATGTCGTTGCGTCTTGGTCGGACTCCGCCATCTTGATTTGGTGGTAGCCGGAGTATGCGTCAAGGAAACACAATGAATCGTGTCCTGCGGTAGCGTCGATAATTTGATCGATGTGGGGGAGGGGGAAGGGATCCTTTGGGCAAGCCTTGTTGAGGTCCTTGAAATCGACACATAGGCACCAGGATTTGTCCTTCTTTGGTACCATCACCAGGTTTGCTAGCCAGTCTGGGTGTTTTATTTCTCAAATGAATCCGGCCTCCAATAACTTGGCTAGTTCCTCTCCCATAGCTTGTCTCTTAGGTTCAGAGAAACGCCGAAGAGTCTGCTTGACCGGCTTGAATCCCTTTAGAATATTAAGGCTGTGCTCGGCCAACCTGCGTGGGATTCCTGGCATATCTGAGGGATGCCAGGCGAATATGTCCCAATTCTTGCGCAGGAACTCTTGTAGTGCGGCGTCCACAGTGGGGTTTAACTGTGCCCCGATGGAGGCTGTTTTTGTAGGGTCCGTTGGGTGGACTTGGAATTTGACTATTTCATCCGCTGGTTTAAAAGAGGTGGACTTGGATCTCTTGTCGAGTATCACGTCGTCCCTGTCCACTTTGGAGTGCAGCGCAGTTAATTCCTCGGCCGCAAGGGCTTCGGATAATGCCTCGAGAGCCAATGCAGCTGTTTTGTTTTCGGCGCGGAGTGTTGTGTCCGGATCACTAGCGAGAGTGATGATTCCGTTGGGCCCGGGCATTTTGAGCTTCATGTACCCGTAATGGGGTATGGCTTGGAAGATCGTGAACGCCTCCCGCCCTAAAAGGGCGTGGTATCCGCTACTGAACGGGGCCACTTGGAATGTAATTTCTTCGGACCTATAGTTCTCTGGCGTGCCGAATACCACATCTAGTGTGATTTTCCCAGCACAGCGTGCTTCCCGACTGGGGATGATTCCTCTGAAGGTTGTGTTGCTTTGCTCAATGCGGTTCCAGTCTATTTCCATTTTTTGAAGAGTTTCCTCATAGATGAGGTTTAATCCACTGCCGCCGTCCATGAGTACTTTAGTGCATCGAAAGCCGTCCACAATTGGACTGAGGACCAGTGCAGCAGGTGCTCGGGCTGTTCAGAATTTAGGTTCGTCACTGGCATTGAAGGTAATAGCCGTGTCACTCCATGGATTTATTGCTGCCACGTGGCAGATTTCGGCAAGGTTGCGGAGGGTTTGCTTGCGCCTATTATTTGATGCGAAGGTCTCAAAGACTGTTAATACCATATTGTTATCCCCGGGATGGTGCTCTGTGGCATCTGGGATAAGAAGATCCTCACCACTTTCGGCCACCTGCCGGAGTACCCAACATGCTCTAAGGTTGTGTGTTGGTATGGTATCCGCTGTACTATGAATTTTGCAGGGTCCGTTGAGCCATCCCTCCAATACGGTTCCATGCCCTGTAGAGGGTTTTTGCTTCTTTGTAATTAACTCGGGTGTCTTATGATAGTGCACCCTTTTACTTCGAACTGGGTGTATATTCGGAGCCGGATTATCCCAAAATTTCGTTTCGATTTTCCAGGCGCTTTCCATCGCACAGTACTTTCGTACTATGGACGCCAAGTCAGCGAAGCGTGATATGTCACGGCGACTTATGGCGTTAAGGATTCCCTTGTCCGTGCAATTATTGCAGAAAAATGAGAATGCGTCTTCCTCGCGACAGTCCTTAACCTTGTTCATCACAAGAAGGAATCTGGCCCAATAATGATGTACTGTTTCCTAGGGCTCTTGCCTGATGTGGGAAAGATCGTTTATGTTTGGGTGGGTGGGTGGATTTGAGTCCGAACCCTTACCCGATCTGAGACCCAGGGGCCGAGGAGTTTCCGATCTTGGAAGTTCGGGTTCCGGGATGTTGCCCGATAAGTCTGGCCCGCTGCCTGACTCTAGGTTCAGGGCTTGGGTGATGTCCTCCCGTAAACGGGTATCCGGCTCGGAGAGCTCAGGAATCCGGATATAGTTAGTCCTCAAGATAGAGGAAGGATCGCCGCATGGTTCCTCCACCACCGCAATATGATGGGTGACCGGTGGAGAGTTAATCTCCCTTTGATCGGGTTTAAGCCCAATCCGATCATAGTCCGTAGCGACTCCCAAGGCGGCGATGCGATCCAAGAGCTCGTTTAGGGAAGAGAGCTCCATTGGATCCATATGCTCGGCAAATTCCGAGCTGATGTGGAGGCTGTTTTCGATGACCCGAGAAGTCATCTTCGGTGCAGCGGCTGAACAGGCGGTCATGATGAAACCGCCTAGCCGGAGAGTTTGGCCGACAGCCAAGGCTCCCTCGGCGGTAATGTTGTCTTTAAAAACGAGACGAGACATCCTTCCTTACGGTGACGACACAGTGGAACTCTCAATGAAAGCACCAATGTCGGTGTCAAAACCGGCGGATCTCGGGTAAGGGGTCCCGAACTGTGCGTCTAGGCGGATGGTAACATGAGACGGGGGACACGATGTTTTTACCAAGGTTCGGGCCCTCTCGATGGAGGTAAAACCCTACTCCTGCTTGATTGATCTTGATGTTATGACTATTACAATAGTTGATCTACCACGAGATCGAAGAGGCTAAACCCTAGAAGCTAGCCTATGGTATGATTGTTGTTCTTGGTCCTACGGACTAAGCCCTCCGGTTTATATAGACACCGGAGGGGGCTAGGGTTACACAGAGTCAGTTACAAGGAAGGTGATCTACATATCCGTATCGCCAAGCTTGCCTTCAGCGCCAAGGAGAGTCCCATCCGGACACGGGACGAAGTCTTCAATCTTGTATCTTCATAGTCCAACAGTCCGGCCCAAGGAAATAATCCGGCTGTCCGGATACCCCCTAATCCAGGACTCCCTCAGCGAGTGTGCAAGAACAATATTTACTATGAGAGTAAAATATTTTAGTGAACAACAACAAATGCTTCAGAGGAGATTTTTTTAAAAAGATGATGCTTTTATAACCATATGTGTAGACCTCAATTTATAGGATAACACTTTTAAGATAATCACCAATATGGTGTAGATCTCGCAGTACTAGAAAACATAGTCTGCCTTTTGTCAGTAGATGTTCATAATTCTATTACCTTATGTTATGCTAAATGTATGAAATCACTTTGAAGGTAATCATCTGTCAAAGTGACATGATGTAGACCTTGCAGTAATAGTGGATAGTCCGCCAAATTTTGCAGTAGATCCCAATATTACCTTATCTATACCTACACTAATAAAGCAAGATGCGTTTCTCCGATTTTTTCATCCGTTCACCAACGAAGAGATTTTTCTTTTACCCAAGGTGCTACTAAATTTTTGTGCTTTCGTGTGCTAGAAAAGAAAAACGGGTTGGCCAGATTTCGTACCTGGGCCGGGCATTGAGGCCAAGTGCAGCAAGGCCACTTATTTTCCTTCGCACACAGCTGGCAGAACCCTATTTACCACACAGAGTGTCAAATACCCAAAGATTCGCACAGGTCGCCCAACACTAGGCCAGCCCATTTTCGTTTTATCCTGTCTTCTGTCTTTTTCTCTTTCTTTCTCTTTTTTCTTTCCTAATTATTTCTATGTTTTACCCTTCCAAGTTTAATTTAGTTTTTTTTCTAATAAATTCGAAATTAAAAAAAAAAACTCAGAATTTCAATTTTTGGTTCAAGTTTTCGAACTATATTCCAAATTCTAAAAAAAATTGTTTTAAAACAATTCAGAACTTTGTTTTTTTCTTCTGAAATTTGTTCAAAATAAAAAAAACATTCCCAATTTTTCAAAAAATGTTTATATTTTCGGCACTTATTCACAATTACCAATGTTTATTTTTACATTTAAAAAATGTTTCAAATTTGAAAATGTTGATTTTTTTGTGAAATTTTAAGGAAATTAAAATAATTTTCTTAACTGAATAAACATTTTCCAAAACAATCTGAATGTACAAAATATGTTACCATTTTAAAAATTTGTTCACTAATTAAAAAAATGTTCAGGTTATTGTTCATGTTTTCATAATTGTTTTGTCAATTTTAAAAAATATTCTAATTTATAATTTTGCTCATGTCTTATGGAAATATTCATAATTTTCAAGAAATTGTTTGAAATTTAAAAAAATGTTCATTTTTCTAAGAATATACACAAATTAATTCTTATTTTCAATGATAAGTTTGAAAAAAAAGATGTTTCAAATCTGATAATGCATTATGTTCTTAAATATCCGCGCTTGCCATTGGTCAATAGAACGTGTTTGTTCGAAAAGAAAAACGGGTTGTACAGATTTCGTACCTGGTCCGCGCGTTGAGGCTCAGTGCAGCAAGGCCACGTATTTTCCTGCGCACACAGCTGGCAGAACCCTATTTACCGCACAGTGCGTCAAATACGCAAAGTGTCGCACAGGTCACCCAATACAGGGCCGGTCTATTATCGTTTTATCCTGTATCCTGTCTTTTTTCTCTTTCTTTCTCTTTTTCTTTCCTAATTATTTTTACGTTTTACCCTTCCAAGTTTAATTTCGGTTTTTCTTTTCTAATAAATTCGAAATTTTTAAAAAACCTCAGAATTTCAATTTTTTGTTCAAGTTTTTGATAAATATTCCAAATTCTAACAAATAAATGTTTCATAAAAGTTCAGAACTTTGTTTTGTTTCTGGAATTTGTTCAAACTAAAAAAAGTTCCCAATTTTTTAATTTTTTTTATATTTTCCGCAATTATTCACAATTTCCAATATTTCTTTTTTGCATTTAGAAAAATATTTCAAATTTGAAAATGTTTTTTTGAAATGTTTAAGAAATTAAAATAATTTTCATAATTGAAAAAACATTTTCAGAAAAATTCTAAATGTTCAAAACATGTTACCATATTAAAAATTGTTCACTAATTCAGAAAATGTTCAGTTTATTATAAAAGGTTCATGTTTTCAGAATTATTTTGTGAATTTTAAAAAATATTCCAATTTAAATTTTGCCCATGTCTTTTGGAAATAGTCAGAAGTTTCAAAAATTGTATGATATTTCAAAAAATGTTAATGTTTCAAAGAATATACGCAAATTCATTCTTATTTTTTATGATAGGTTTGAAAAAAATTAAAATATTTTTCAAATATGATGCTGGATTATGTTCTTACATATCCGCGCTTGCCACTGGTCAATAGAGCGTGTTTGTTCAACTAGGTAGGAGCATATTGTCGAGTCTTTGATTTATGCGCTGCAATTAGTAATACATCTGGTTACGCCGTGATAGGAGACGCTGAACAACCCCACCACTATCAAGATCTCGTCGGTCGAACATGACCCACGAGAAGATCGTAGCTCCTAGCTCTGTCAGCCACCGCTACGAAGACTATTTTTTGAGGACACATCATTTCTCTCCCGTTGCTTCTCATAATAAATACCTTCCGTTGCAACGCACGGGCATATGCGCTAGTGATATCTTAAGGTAGTCACATCTAATATTAATATTCAGAAGAGCACGTTAAAGGTAGTCATCTTGTCAAAGTAGCAAGACGTAGACCTCACAGTATTGGTGGATAATCTGCAAATGGTGCAGTAGATGCCACCAATACCTTATGATTCACAAATAAATGCCGGTAGTCATATTGAGTATGACACTTCATAATTCATGTTTGAATTACAATTAGATTTGCAAGAAAAAGAAATCAATTGCAAAAATTATAGTTGTTCTCCTAAAACGTATGCCCCATGACATATTTGCGGCAAAGACATATATAATATCTTAAATTCCAAAGGAACAAATGTAAGCAAAACATTCTTTTGCATTAGTATTACTGTGGTAACATATATATATAGATGCAAAACCTAATAATTTACATATTTATGTAATATATGAAGACATGAGGCTTCAAATGATATTTTAGAAGATGTAAAACTGTATATTTTATTTTACTCAATTAGGGAGACGTAAGAGTCAAACGTGCATCTATGTGTTCGCACACAATCTGTATAATCTGAGGGTTATAGTGCAAACGAAATTAAGCCCAGGAATTAACTGAGAAGTTCATTGATCAGCACGTGAATACATAAATCTATGAAGGCTAATTCATGAAAAATGCAAGAGGAATTTTTTTTCACAAATTTCTCTGTCGTGCGGTTCATTTGTCGAGTGATCGCCGTCGCCGTCGAGGAGTCGGCGCCACTAAGCGCACCAGCCGTTGGCCGGAGAAATCTGCGCCGCGCCACACGCCTGAGGACGTCGTTGCGCTTGTATTGGGTGGTGGTCGTGTCGTGGCTTATGAGCCTGCCGTCGCGTGTCGGCCGTTTATTGCCGACGCCAAATGCGTCCGTGCCGCGCGCCTGAGCGAACCGCGCCCTGTGCCGCCGCCGGGAGGGGTGCCGCTTGCAGGTGGTCGCATTCTTTTTGCCCTGGTTGAAGCGGTTGGCGCTCATGGGATTGCACATCACTGTTCTCCTTTTTCTATTCCGAATGATTGCATGATCTTTATATTTGGAGATTTTCTATTCAGAGTGATGTCGCCTGAACTTGCTTCTCTTAAGTAGATGGTTGATCAATAGGGATTCTCGCACCGCATGCATGGACATACATGAAAACACGATCAATTAATAAATATTGCTGATCCCAATCACAAGAAGACAATAAATTAGATTGATTTTCCTTTATGGATGCATGCATGCCGATGCATGGCCGTCATTTCCGTGGACGTCCTAGTGGAATCCTTACAATGGTTGATAAGACGGTCTTATCTTAAATCTTGCATATAATTTAGAGATGACAAATAAAATTGTCTACAATGGATCATTTCTTAGTTTATTTTTAATTACTAGCTATTCCTAAAAACATGATGAGACATATTGTGCTAAGAGATCATCTCTTGTCTTCCCTTAAATAAGATAAGACAATGCTTTTCTTATGAGTTCTCTCTTCTTCACTTCATCATTTATCCTATGTGGCACTTCTAAGATAGCACCATTGTACATGCCTTCAGTGATCAATTTCAAAGATATGTTTTCAGGCACGAAGGAGCGGCGCCGAGGCCGAGTTCTGCCGCGCGAGCTTGGCGCCCGTTCGCGCCGGGAGCAGGCCGCACCGAGCAGCTGCCTCGTGCGCCAGCAGAGTTCTGCGTCGCCATGTGCTAATAAAATTCTTGGGCCGATTGCTTCTCTGTTCATGGCCGTATTTGTTTCTCTGGTCATGGCCATATTTGTTTCTTTGGCCGATTGCTTTTTCTTCCACCTTATGTGCGAGTGCATATGCGTACAGGATAAAACAATCCATTGTTAGATTACTGGTTGACCCCAAGAAAACATGATCTAATAGGCAACGATTAAAATAGGGAAACACTATTAGTTTTCCTGATCAAGGCCCTTAGTCCTTGGATTGCTAGGGATCGACAAGATCTGTTCTTCATCCTATATAATGTTGTTATACTCTTCTCCTGTCTGGCCAAATCGCTCAATAGGAGAGCAAAGTGCATGATAACGTGTTTAAAGTAGAAAGTAAAGAACGAGAGAGTTTGAACGAAAGATGATCCATCAGTCTTTATTGATGATAGAAGTGAAGTATTTATAACCAGGCGAAAGTACACATGATACTTGGCGGTCAAGTAAACACATAATTACTTGAGAGCCAAGGAAGTACATGGTTGCTTGAGAACCAAGCAACCTATCTAACAATTAACTTAATCCTAATTAGCTTAATTAATAAGCAACTATTCTATTCTTAACAAGAAGGACGAGAGCGTGTGGCCACCGCGCGCAAGCACACGCCCCTGCCACCTCCTGCTTGTCGCCTCCCCCTGGGCGACCTGGAGTCGCCATGATACCCCACGACTTACTCACCCCTCTTCCTAGTCGCCCCTCCTCCCCTCTGCTCTCTTTCCTGCTGCTGCCCGAGCGATCCCGTCGCTGCCGCGCCCCGCCAACTTAGCTACCGTGCTCCTAGCGCTCACCCGACATGTACAGGAGCTTCGCTACGACTTCCTCTTTGTTCTCGCCGATCAAAGCATCGCCGGAGGCCGTGAATCGTCACCCTCGAGCTCGTCACCGCCGCATCTGGCCGTCGGAGGTCGCTGTCGATGCGTGCGCTGGAGGTCGTCCCCGAGCCCACTGACCTGATCTACAGATCCACCGTGAGCTTCCCTTCATCCACCGTGAGCTTCCCTTCATTCCCCCCTACTCCCTTGGTCATGCTTGTCCGCTAACTGACCTCGCCGTCCTGCCCGCAAGCTCCGGCCGCCGCGTTTGTCGCATTGTCGTTAGGGTAGACCACCGTCATGTATGAGGACATGGTCGGGCTCCTGCTGCCCCGTAGCTACCTCCTGTGCTCTCCGTTCGCTCGAAAGCAAGCTGCAGCCACGCGCCCGAGCTATCCCGTGCTCCGGCTGCCGCCTGACCTCGCCGCCGCCGCTGCCAGAGACCAACTCGGCACCCGCTGGAGCCACCCCTCGACGCGCCGCGTTGCGCTGAGCACGTAGAGCCCAGCCCCGCTCGCTCCCGTCGCTGGAGTCGCTGGAACGGCGACACTGCCGTGCCTGGGATAGCGCTGCCGTTAACCGCTGACGTGGACGGGTTAATTAAATGCTAATGACACTGCTAATTAAACCCCTAGGTCACTGACTAGTGGGCCCCAGGCCCCTAATGTTTAGTTTGGTTTTAATTAAACCTCTTTATCCACTGTACCACTGACGTGCGGGACCCCCGCGTCATGTTTGACCTGGACCCGGCCTATTGACCTGATGACATCATAGTGACACCACACTGACGCAGTAAAAGATTTTCCGGATTAAAACTTATTCAGGAAATTCCAGGAAATGACTTAAACTTCAAAAATTCATAGAAAATAATCTATAACTCCAATGAAAATAATTTACATAAGAAAAATGATCAAAAAAATATGAAGAATATGTTTATGACATGTTCATGCATGTTTGAGCAAGTTAACATTACCAACTAGGACAATTCATGATTATGAAATATATGGTATGTAGTTTTGGAGCTGGACTTTGCTATACGTTTGAATTCCACTTCAATTAAAATGAATTGCTGTTGCATTAGCTCGATTTAGTACTTTAATATGTCATATCATTCATTTGCTTGTGCATTGCATTGAATTGAATGTTTTTTATGTTCCTTTGTCGGTGTTGTTCCCTCTCGGTAGACGTTGTTCCGACGATGTGATCGATGACACTGATGAAGACACAATGCTATCTTCAGAAGTGCCAGGCAAGCAAACCCCCTTTGAGCATTCCGATACAATCCCACTCTCTCGCTCCCGCTCTCTTTTACTGCATTAGGAGAACAACGATTCAACTGTTACATGTTGCGGTAGTTGAACCCTTTCCTCTGCATGACCTGTCTTGGCCACAGTAAATAGTTGAAACCCGCTAGCATGAGTAGGAGTTGCTTGAGACATGATGTGCCTACTCATTCATGCTTGTTTGTCATGCCTGCTATTGCTTAGAGTTGTGTCAGGTCTGATTCATCGGGGATGAATTGGAATGTTGTGAACATGTCCTACTATTGAGAGCTAAGTGTGTGAACACGATTTGGTAAAGGTAGCGGTGAGAGGCCATGTAGGGGTACATGGTGGGTTGTCTCATTGAAACCGCCCTCAGGAACTGAGTTCTGTGTTTGTGATCCAAGACAGTTACTACCACACATTGGAATGCTTAAATGCCCCTCTCGACTTATTAACCGCCTCGGTCTCTATCTAGGAGTTGCAACTAGTTTCTGGTGTTTCTAGGTAGTGCTAGTAGTCTACCAAGTGGCACCCGGTACAGGTGGTCTTGGGACAGACTAGGTGCAGTGGCACGGTGTACCAAGTGGCACCCGGATGGTGGGCTTGGGAACCCCGCTCACATCGTTTGTGGCCGTGATGGAAACCTCGGCCGGACTCCCTTGCGGATGGAACCCGAATAGGCAATAAACCTAGACTAGAGTCTTGCGTGGTTAGTCAGGTCGTGGCCGACACCCTCGCCAGGCTTCCGCTTGAAGGTTGCCGAGATACATGACGTGTACATGGCGGTAAGTGGCGAGAGCGTGTGTGAAGAAGTACACCCCTGTAGGGTTAACATGATCTATTCGAATAGCCGCGTCCGCTGTAATGGACTACTGGGTTGCTTATGCAGTTCATAGACAAGTGAAGGTGGATACTCTAAAATGCGCAAGATAAGCATGAGTGCTATGGATGGCCTTCTCATAGGGAGATGAGAGCGGATCCATAGTGGTGTATTGATATGTTGAATATGTGGACTCGTGTGCGCCACCTCAAAAGAGTTACCAGCAGTCGTAGTACAGGATAGCCACCAAGTCAAAGCTGGCTTGCTGCAGTTAAACTTCACCACCCCTTTGTTGATACTGATGCATATGTAGCTAGTTCTGATGTAAGTCTTGCTGGGTACATTTGTACTCACATTTGCTTCATTTATATTTTTGCAGAGAGACTTCAGTCTCACTAGTAGTTTCGTGTGGACTTCGACTTTTAGCTTGTTACCTCAGGTACGATCTTGTATCCTTGGGAGGGTCTTGTAGATAGTCAGGCTCTAAAGCCTTCTTCCTTTTTAGATGTCTGTAATCAGACATTTTATGCTTCCGTTACCTGTATGCTCTGTATGTTGGGTCATGTGACCCATGATTGTAATTCTTACTATGTATGACTCTTCGGAGCCTTATGAATAAATACTTTGAGTCTTAGAGTTTGTTGTGATGCCATGCTGTATTTGCACATATCGAGCATATTGTGTGTATGATCTTTTGAAATGCTTGGTATGTGTGGGATCCGACAACCTAGTTGTTTATTCTTGGTAGCCTCTCTTATGGGGAAATGTCTCCTAGTGCTTTCACCGAGCCATGGTAGCTTGCTACTTCTCCAGAACACTTAGGCTGGCCGGCATGTGTCCTTCTTCGTTCATGTGTCTGTCCCTTCGGGGAAATGATACTCGTTGTTCCTTTAAGTCCTTGTAGCTTGCTACGACTTGGGTTCATACGTTGATGATCGACACGTTCGTTGCTGGGTCATATATGCCTGTCCCTGTAAGTTAGTGCCACCTTGGGTTTATGACTAGTCATGTTGGCCCGGGTTCTCTGTCATATGGATGCTAGCAACAATATCATATACATGAGCCAAAAGGCACAAACGGTCCCGGGTCAGGTAAGGTGGCACCCGTGGGGATACCGTGCGTGAGGCCGCAAAGTGATATGATGTGTTACATGCTAGATCGGTGTGACTTAGGATCGGGGTCTTGACACATTATCTATTTTTAATCCTATATTTTTGTACTTTGCTTTCATCTATGTATTGATTTGTCCTATCAGTTACTCCCATATTTGCATCTTGCTCTGTTATTTCAATATATCTAATTTACGATCGTAGTTTTCATTTGAAGCAGTACATCCCTTGCTTTGCAAGAACAGGAGTAGAAGGAAATCTTGGGCACTTTGTTGATGACTCCCAGGATGTCATATTGACAACGCAACATGGATTTACAATGACGGTTAGCGTAAAACTTGATAAAGATGGTCACTCCTATTTTAATGCGGACCTTTGGAGAAAAATGTCTAAGTGTTATGAACTGAAAGATGGAAATAAAATTCTAGTGCGTGCACCACAACCTGGTCTAATTAACATGGATGTTTACTTCCCCAATGTCATCAGCCGTTCAAAGTCTGATCGAGGTTAGTGTCCTTTCAACTTTCTCCATGCTATCATATTACTTAGCAAAATCAGGGTATTTGTTCTGACTAATTGATCACTATTTAAGCAACCGGTTGTGATTTCATATTCTGACTCCATTCCTAGGCAGTAACAAATTCTATTTACCAATTTATGCGCACTATATATTCTTTTGCCATGTTCTGAATAAATAATACCTTTCCACCTTTTAAGCAGGATATGTTGGATGCACTGTAAACGATCTGTATGTTACTAAGCGTACCAAATTTCACTGGAAGGACTTGAATCATGTCATAAATTTTGTTGATAATCTGACAGAGATAGCACAACCTATGAACGCTGGATTTTGGATGGGATTAATTAGACCTATGGTGCACACACTGAACAGGACCAATTGTGTGCACAAAAACACTGGTAAAAAGTCTTATTTTATTGTTGATGCTCATAAACTATATATATCTTCAACGATATGTTACAATTGGTTTTTATTCTACATGTCAATAGAAATTTCCCCTTGCAGCAGTTCCTGGATCGATTTCTCGGCATGGTCGAATTACACTTGTGCCTGCTAATAACGCCAAATGTTGGGGGACGCAGTATTTCAAAAAATTTCCTACGATCACGCAAGATCTATCTAGGAGATGCATAGAAACGAGAGGGGAGAGTGTGTCTATGTACCCTTGTAGACCGAAAGCAGAAGCGTTTAGTAACGCGGTTGATGTAGTCGAACGTCTTCGTGATCCAATCGATCAAGTACCGAACACACGACACCTCCACGATCTGCACACGTTTTGCTCGGTGACGTCCCTTGTACTCTTGATCTAGTTGAGGTCGAGGGTGAGTTGCGTCAGCATGCCGGCGTGTTGACGGTGATGATGAAGTTACCGACGCAGGGCTTCGCCTAAGCACTACGACAATATGACCGAGGTGGAAAACTGTGGAGGGGGGGGGGGCACCGCAGATGGCTAAAGATCAACTTGTGTGTCTATGGGGTGCCCCTCCCCCGTATATAAAGGAGGGGAAGAGGAGGAGGGCCGGCCTCAAGGGGTGCGCCCAAGGTGGGGATTCCTACTCCTAGTAGGAGTAGGTTTCTCCCTTTCCTAGTCCAAGTAGGAGAAGAAGGAAGGAGAGGGAGAGGGAGAGGGAAAGAGGGGCCGCGCCCCCTCCCCTAGTCCTATTCGGACTCCCCTTGGGGGGGGGGGCGCCACCTCCTGGTTGCTACCCTCTCTCTCCCCTAAGGCCCACTAAGGCCCATTACTTCCCCGAGGGGTTCCAGTAACCCCTCTGGCACTCCGGTTTTATCCGAAACTATCTGGAACACTTCCGGTGTCCGAATAACATGGTCCAATATATAAATCTTTATGTCTCGAACATTTCGAGACTCCTGTTATGTCCATGATCTCATCCGGGACTCCGAACAACCTTTGGTGCATCAAATCACATAACTCATAATACAAATCGTCATCAAACGTTAAGAGTGCGGAACCTACGGGTTCGAGAACTATGTAGACATGTAACATCCCAAATTTTCAATTTGGAATGTTATACATTAGATCATCATGCATATCATATTTTCTTGCATTTTGGTCGATCCTAGAAAATTTCACGCAACTCAAGGACCCTCGGAGAGAGTTGGAGATTTCATTATTTTCATATTTGAGTTTTCTCAAATTTTGAAAAGAGGATCATTTGATTTTATTTATTTCATCTTCAATTATTTTTCCAATATCAAATACATAAGAGAGGAATAATATGACTTTCCCAAATTTAGGAAAAATGAAGATTTAATAAATAAATCAAATTTTGGATTTTCCGGAGTTTATTTGCATTAGGAAAAAATGCGTGTTTTCAAAATATTGCATTTAGGCCCTGAGTAAAAGTTCATTTTGTTCGACTCATTTTTAGGAGTCGGGGAAAATTAACTTCGGGATTTTTGGAGCTCGTTTAGATTTTCTTTTCTTCGTTTTTCTGCGCGCGTAACTATTTAAAAAAAAAAGTCGCGCCGTGCCCCGCCTGGGCCAAGGGCCCAGCCGGCCCAGCCACACCCCGCCTCGCGCGCGCGCCCGCGCGCAGCGCAGCGCCGCCGCCGAGTCCGACTCGGACTCCGCCGCCGCCGCCCCCCTCTTTCTTGCCCCCTCCCCAAAGTCTCCTCAACCCTTTAAATACCCAGCCACCCCCTCTCCTCCCCACACCGCGCCCCGCTCCGCCGCCCGCAGCAGCAGCCGCCGCCGCTCGCGCCGCCGCCGCCTCGCGCCGCCCGCCGCCGCCGCCTCGCGCCGCCCGCCGCCGCCGCCTGCCGCGCCTCGCCCCGCGCCACCCCGCCGCCCTCGACGGAGCCCCGCGCCGCCAAGGTAGCCGCCGCCCGCGCCATGCCTCGCCTCGGTTCGGTTTAAAAAAAAAAACCGTTCCGGTTTCTTTTCGTTTCGTTGTTCGGTTTTTTTTCGAAACCCTAGATCGGTTTTCGTTTTTTTTCGGTTTAGTTGTTTAGCGAGCGTTCGCCGGACCGTTCGTCTTAACGAACGTGATCACCGGTTATTCTTGGTTAACAAACGTCCGTTCGTTTAACCGTTCGTTGTTTTCTCTTTTTTTGTCGGATTTATTCCGCGATTTTCTGATCGCGATTTCAGATCCGATCTTCGTTCTAGTTTATCTTCTCGCTCGGTTATCGGAATCAGGTGATTCAAGCGCCTGGAGTTTCATTTCGAAACCGCCGTTCTGACTAATCAACTTAAACAAGTTTTTGCTACTGTAAAATTTGACCTAGTTTCAATTTGCTAGAACCGAGTTGTTTTCTTCCGCCGTTTGTTTTCCGTTACTTTGTTCGGTTCGTTTTCTCTTTGCAACCGGAGTTCTTAAGTTGAACTTTCTCATTCGATCTCTTGTTCGAGTTTTACCTGTGCATTAGATGAGTACTTATTGTATGCTTGTTGTTTGTCTGCGATAGATCACCCGGAGTGCGCCGCCTGTTATTTCGAATCTCTAGATTTCGCGGATCATCAGCAAGGCAAGTAACACTTTGATCATACCTTCTCATTGCCCAGTTTTACTGCATTAGATCAATCCTCAAACATTGCATGATTAGGATCTAATTAAATTGTGGGATGGGAAGTAGTTGAGGTAGTATCTCCTACCTGTTTTACTTATGAAACCTTGGGAGTTACTTCTAAGTTTTCTTATTATGCCATGCTATGTTAGTAGACGTGGATTGGGTGAGTGATATCCATGACAGATGTGAGTATTGTTAATTAATGGTTTATCTAAGTGGCAACTTAAACACACATCTGGGTGGATTGAGGCACCTGGTTTTTGTCAGGACTTGCCTGTTTTTCTTTGGACCGCCGCCCAGGCTCAAAGGGATCATAAGATCATTCATGCTAGTAACTTCCGTGTGCAGCCACAAGCCATTATGGGCTCTGGCATAGTTGATTAAGTAGTGCGAACTCTTACAGGGTAGACTAGCAGATGTAGGGGAAAGTAGGTGTACCGGTCTATCCAACGTAAGGTGCTAGCACTTCTGAAAGACTATGTCTCGGTCATCCGTTTCTCAAACACCATGTAGTGCGAGAAATCAAACGGAGGCGACCGAGTCTTGTGGGGAAAAGTGCGCAAACCTCTGCAGAGTGTACAAACTAATCATGATTGGCCGTGTCCCCGGTTATGGACAACTTGAGTATCTAGTACTTGAATATCATGTGAATCTCATCATGTTACTTCTAATTAATATTGTTGGGTTTTAATTGTTCATTTAATTGGGATCGGAATGCTGTCAACCATTCTCGATGTTTCAACCACCATGATAGTTAAATAAAATTTATTCCTTTGCAGTAGGGAAAAATTGGCTTTACGCAAAATTGTAACCATAGAGCTTTTCCACCAGCCATATATGCATGTAGTATAGGATTATCATTCATTACTCTCTATGTGTTACATTGCCAGCATATTCCATGTGCTGACCCATTTTCGGGCTGCAACTTTCATGTTGCAGACTTTCAGACGACGAGTAAGGTGCTTTAGGTCGTGGTTCTATACTCAGTGATGCCGTTGGAGTTGATGGACTCACTTATCTTCCAAGTCTTCCGCTGTTAACATTATTAGATGGCCTTAAGCCACATTTATTGTAATAAGTTCTCTTTGAGACACCGATGTGATAAGTGTGTGATTGCTACTCTGTTATAAGTCCTTCGAAGTACTGTGTGGTGTCAGCATTACTGATACAGGGATGACACCGGAGCACAGAGACTTGACCATCTGAGGTCGGGTCGCTACAAGACATGACCGAGACACATCTCCGGTCAATAACCAATAGCGGAACCTAGATCCTCATATTGTCTCCTACATATTCTACGAAGATCTTTATCAGTCAAACCGCATAACAACATACGTTGTTCCATTTGTCATCGGTATGTTACTTGCCTGAGATTCAGTCGTCGGTATCATCATACCTAGTTCAATATCATTATCGGCATGTCTTTTTACTCGTTTTGTAATGCATCATCCCGTGGCTAACTCATTAGACACTTTGCTTGCAAGTCTCATAGTGATGTGCATTACCGAGAGGGCCCAGAGATACCTCTCTAAAGAACGGAATGACAAATCCTAATCTCGATCTATGCCAACTCAATAAACACCATCGAAGACACCTGTAGAGCATCTTTATAATCACCCAGTTACGTTGTGACGTTTGATAGCACACTAAGTGTTCCTCTGGTATTCGTGAGTTGTATAATCTCATAGTCATAGGAACATGTATAAGTCATGAAGAAAGAAACAGCAATAAACTAAACGATCATAGTGCTAAGACAACGAATGGGTCTTGTCCATCACATCATTCTCTAATGATGTGATCCCGCTCATCAAATGACAACACATGTCTATGGTTAGGAAACTTAACCATCTTTGATTAACAAGCTAGTCAAGTAAAGGCATACTAGTGACACTCTGTTTGTCTATGTATTCATACATGTACTAAGTTTCTGTTTAATACAATTCTAGCATGAATAATAAACATTTATCATGATATAAGAAAATGTAAATAACAACTTTATTATTGCCTCTAGGGCATATTTCCTTCAGTCTCCCACTTGCACTAGAGTCAATAATCTAGTTCACACCGTCATGTGATTTCACAACAATAGTTCACATCTTTATGTGATTAGTTCACATCTTCATGTGACTAATACCCAAAGGGTTTACTAGAGTCAATAATCTAGGTCACGTTGCTATGTGATTAACACCCAAAGAGTGATCATGTTTTGCTTGTGAGAGAAGTTTAGTCTATGGGTCTGCAAAATTCAGATCCGTATGTATTTTGCAAATTTCTATGTCTACAATACTCTGCACGGAGCTACTCTAGCTAACTGCTCCCACTTTCAATATGTATCTAGATTGAGACTTAGAGTCATCTAGATCGGGGTCAAAAGCTTGCATCGACGTAACTCTTTACGACGAACTCTTTTATCACCTCCATAATCGAGAAATATTTCCTTAGTCCTCTAAGGATAATTTTGACCGCTGTCTAGTGATCTACTCCTAGATCACTATTGTACTCCCTTGCCAAAATCATGCTAAGGTATACAATAGGTCTGGTACACAACATAGCATACTTTATAGAAACTATTATTGAGGCATACGGAATGAGTTTTCATTTTCTTTCTATTTTCTGCCGTGGTTGGGTTTTGAGTCTTTACTCAACTTCACACCTTGCAACACAGGCAAGAACTCCTTCTTTGACTGATCCATTTTGAACTCCTTCAAAATCTTGTCAAGGTATGTACTCATTAAAAAAACTTATCAAGCGTCTTGATCTATATCTATAGATCTTGATGCTCAATATGTAAGCAGCTTTACCGAGGTCTTTCTTTGAAAATCTCCTTTCAAACACTCCTTTACGCTTTCTAGAAAATTCTACATCATTTCTGGTCAACAATATGTCATTCACATATACTTATTAGAAAGGCTGTAGTGCTCCACTCACTTTCTTGTAAATACAGGCTTCACCGCAAGTCTGTATAAAACTATATGCTTTGATCAACTCATCAAAGCGTATATTCCAACTCCGAGATGCTTGCACCAGGGCATAGATGGATTGCTGGAGCTTGCACACTTTGTTAGCATCTTTAGATTTGACAAAACCTTCTGGTTGCATCTTATACAACTCTTCTTTAATAAATCCATTAAAGAATGTAGTTTTGATATCCATTTTCCATATTTCATAAAAATGCGGGAACTGCTAACATGATTTGGACAGACTTTTAAGCATCGATACGAGTGAGGAAATCTCATTGTAGTCAACACCTTGAACTTGTCGAAAACCTTTTGCGACAATTCGAACTTTGTAGATAGTAACACTACTATCAACATCCGTCTTCCCCTTGAAGATCCATTTATTCTCTATGGCTTCCCGATCATCAGGCAAGTCAACCAAAGTCCATACTTTGTTCTCATACATGGATCCCATCTTAGATTTCATGGCCTCAAGCCATTTCGTGGAATCTGGGATCATCATCGCTTCCTCATAGTTCGCAGGTTCGTCATGATCAAGTAACATGACTTCCAGAATAGGATTACCGTACCAGTCCAGTGCAGATCTTGCTCTGTTTGACCTACGAGGTTCGGTAGTAACTTGATCAGAAGTTTCATGATCAACATCATTAACTTCCTCACTAATTGGTGTAGGAATCACTTGAACTGATTTCTGTGATGAACTACTTTCTAATAAGGGAGAAGTTACAGTTACCTCATCAAGTTCTACTTTCCTCCCACTCACTTCTTTCGAGAGAAACTCCTTCTCTAAAAAGGATCCATTCTTAGCAACGAATATATTGCCTTCGGATCTGTGATAGAAGGTGTACCCAACAGTCTCCTTTGGGTATCCTATGAAGACACATTTCTCCGATTTGGGTTCGAGCTTATCAGGTTGAAGCTTTTTCACATAAGCATCGCAGCCCAAACTTAAGAAACGACAACTTGGGTTTCTTGCCAAACCACAGTTCAGATGGTGTCGTCTCAATGGATTTAGATGGTGCCCTATTTAACGTGAATGCAGCTGTCTCTAATGCATAAGCCCAAAACAATAGTGGTAAATCGGTAAGAGACATCATAGATCGCACCGTATCTAATAAAGTACAGTTACGACGTTCGGACACACCATTACGCTATGGTGTTCCAGGTGGCATGAGTTGCGAAACTTTCGACATTGTTTCAATTGAAGGCCAAACTCGTAACTCAAATCTCCGCGATCAGGTCGTAGAAACTTTATTTTCTTGTTACGATGATTCTCCACTTCACTCTGAATTTCCTTGAACTTTTCAAACGTTTCAGACTTGTGTTTCATTAAGTAGATATACCCATATCTTTTCAAATCATTTGTGAAGGTCAGAAAATAACGATACCCGCCGCGAGCCTCAACACTCATTGGATCGCATACATCGGTATTATTATTTCCAATAAGTCAGTGGTTTGCTCCATTGTTCCGGAGAATGGAGTCTTAGTCATCTTGCCCATGAGGCATAGTTCACAAGCATCAAATGATTCATAATCAAGTGATTCCAAAAAATCCATCCGCATGGAGTTTTCATCATGCGCTTTACACCAATATGACCTAAACGGCAGTGCCACAAATATGTTGCACTATCATTATCAACTTTGCATCTTTTGGCATCAATATTATGAATATGTGTATCATTACGATCGAGATTCAATAAACCATTTCTATCAAGTGTATGACTATAGAAGGTTTTATTCATGTAAACAAAACAACAATTACTCTTTGACTTAAATGAATAACTGTATTGCAATAAACATGATCCAATCATATTCATGCTCAATGTAAACACCAAATAACACTTATTTTGGTCCAACACTAAAATCGAAAGTATAGGGAGTGTACGATGATGATCATATCAATCTTGGAACCACTTCCAACACACATCGTCACTTCATTCTTAACTAGTCTATGTTCATTCTGCAACTCCCATCGAGTTACTAATCTTAGCAACTGAACCGGTATCAAATACCCTAGGGTTACTATGAACACTAGTAAATTACACATGAATAACATGTATATCAAATATACCTTTGTTCACTTTGCCATCCTTCTTATCCGCCAAGTATTTGGGGCAGTTCCGCTTCCCTTGACCATTTCCTTTGTAGTAGAAGCACTTAGTTTCAGGCTTGGGTCTAGCTTTGGGCTTCTTCCTGGGAGTGGCAACTTGCTTGTCATTCTGCTTGAAGTTCCCTTTCTTTCCCTTGCCCTTTTATTTGAAACTAGTGGTCTTGTCAACCATCAACACTTGATGCTTTTCTTGATTTCTACCTTCGCCGATTTCAGCATCGCGAAGAGCTTGGGGAATCGTTTTCTTCATCCCTTGCATATTATAGTTCATCACAAAGTTCCAGTTATTTGGTGATAGTGACTAGAGAACTCTGTCAATCACTATCTTGTCTGGAAGATTAACTCTCACTTGATTCAAGCGATTGTAGTATTCAGACATTCTGAGCACATGCTCACTGGTTGAGCTATATATTCTCCTCCATCTTGTAGGAAAAGTTCTTGTCAGATGTCTCATACCTCTCGTCTCGGGCATGAGTCTGAAATACTAATTTCAGCTCTTGGAACATCTTATATGCTCCGTGGTGTTCAAAACATTTTGAAGTCCTAGTTCTAAGCCGTAAAGCATGGCACACTAAACTATCAAGTAGTCATCATACCGATCTTGCCAAATGTTCATAATGTCTGCATCTGCTCTTGCAATAGGTCCGTCACCTAGCGGTGCATCAAGGACATAATTTTTCTATGCAGCAATGAGGATAATCCTCAGATCATGGAGCTAGTCCGCATCATTGCTACTAACATCTTTTGACATAGTTTTCTCTAGGAACATATCATAAATAAAACGGGGAAGCTATACACGAGCAATTGATCTACAACATAGATATGCAAATACTGTCAGGACAAAGTTCATGATAAATTTAAGTTCAGTTAATCATATTACCTAAGAACTCGCACTTAGATAGACATCCCTCTAATCATCTAAGTGATCACTTGATCCATATCAACTAAACCATGTCCGATCATCACGTGAGATGGAGTAGTTTTCAATGGTGAACATCACTATGTTGATCATATCTACTATACGATTCATGCTCGACCTTTCGGTCTCAGTGTTTCGAGGCCATATCTGCATATGCTAGGCTCGTCAAGTTTAATCCGAGTATTCTGCGTGTGCAAAACTGGCTGGCACCTGTTGTATGTGAACATAGGGATTATCAGACCCGATCATCACGTGGTGTCTCGGCACGACGAACTGTCGCAACGATGCATACTCAGGGGGAACACTTATACCTTGAAATTTAAGTGAGATATCATCTTATAATGCTACCTCGTACTAAGAAAAATAAGATGCACAAAAAGGTAAACATCACATGCAATCAAATAAGTGATATGATATGGCCATCATCATCTTGTGCCTTTGATCTCCATCTCCAAAGCACCGTCATGATCGCCATCGTCACCGGCTTGACACATTGCTATCCATCGAAGCATCGTTGTTGTCTCGCCAACTATTGCTTCTACGACTATCACTACAGCTTAGTGACAAAGTAAAGCAATTACATGGCGATTGCATTTCATACAATAAAGCGACAACCATATGGCTCCTGCCAGTTTCCGATAACTGTAAAAATTTATATATCACCACGTCTTGACCATATCACATCACAACAAGCCCTGCAAAAACAAGTTAGACGTCCTCTACTTTGTTGTTGCAAGTTTTACGTGGCTGCTACGGGCTTCTAGCAAGAACCGTTCTTACCTATGCATCAAAACCACAATGATTTTTCGTCAAGTGTGATGTTGTAATCTTCAACAAGGACCGGGCATAGTCAAACTCGATTCAACTAAAGCTGGAGAAACAGACACCCACTAGTCACTGATGTCTACTACACAACCTTCTTCTTGTAGACGTTGTTGGGCCTCCAAGTGCAGAGGTTTGTAGGACAGTAGCAAATTTCTCTCAAGTGGATGACCTAAGGTTTATCAATCCGTGGGAGGCGTAGGATGAAGATGGTCTCTCTCAAACAACCCTGCAACCAAATAACAAAGAGTCTCTTTTGTCCCCAACACACCCAATACAATGTCAAATTGTATAGGTGCACTAGTTCGGCGAAGAGATGGTGATACAAGTGCAATATGGATGGTGGATATGGGTTTTTGTAATCTGAAAATATAAAAACAGCAAGGTAACTAATGATAAAAGTGAGCGAAAACGGTATTGCAATGCTTCTAAACAAGGCCTAGGGTTCATACTTTCAGTAGTGAAAATTCTCTCAACAATAATAACATAACTAGATCATATAACAATCCCTCAACATGCAACAAAGAGTCACTCCAAAGTCACTAATAGCGGAGAACAAACAAAGAGATTATTGTAGGGTACGAAACCACCTCAAAGTTATTCTTTTTGATCAATCCGTTGGGCTATTCCTATAAGTGTCATAAACAACCCTAGAGTTCATAGTAAAATAACACCTTAAGACACAAATCAACCAAAACCCTAATGCCACCTAGATACTCCAATGTCACCACAAGTATCCACGGGTATGATTATACGATATGCATCACACAATCTCAGATTCATCTATTCAACCAACACAAAGAACTTCAAAGAGTGCCCCAAAGTTTCTACCGGCGAGTCAAGACGAAAACGTGTGCCAACCCCTATGCATAAGTTCACAAGGTTACAGAACTCGCAAGTTGATCACCAAAACATACATCAAGTGGATCACGTGAATATCCCATTGTCACCACAGATAAGCACATTCAAGACATACATCAAGTGTTCTCAAATCCTTAAAGACTCAATCCGATAAGATAACCTCAAAGGGAAAACTCAATTGATCACAAGGAGATAGAGGGGGTGTGACGCCCCCGTTTCAATCGTACACTAATCATACACGCAAATGTGTACGATCAAGATCAGGGACTCACGGGAAGATATCACAACACAACTCTAAAATAAAATAAGTCATACAAGCATCATAATACAAGCGAGGGGCCTCGAGGGCTCGAATACAAGTGCTCGATCATAGACGAGTCAGCGGAAGCAACAATATCTGAGTACAGACATAAGTTAAACAAGTTTCCATTAGATGGCTAGCACAAACTGGGATACAGATCGAAAGAGGCGCAGGCCTCCTACCTGGGATCCTCCTAAACTACTCCTGGTCGTCGTCAGCGGCCTGCACGTAGTAGTAGGCACCTCCGGTGTAGTAGGAGTCATCGTCGACGGTGGCGTCTGGCTCCTGGGCTCTAGCATCTGGTTGTGACAACCAGGAAGAAAGGAAAGGGGGAGAAAGGCAACCGTGAATACTCATCCAAAGTACTCTCAAGCAAGGATCTACACTACATATGCATGGGTATCTGTGTAAAGGGGCAATATCGATGGACTGAATTGCAGAATGCCAGAATAAGAGGGGGATAGCTAATCCTATCGAAGACTACGCTTCTGGCAGCCTCCATCTTGCAGCATGTAGAAGAGAGTAGATGGTAAGTTCACCAAGTGTCATCGCATAGCATAATCCTACCCTGCGATCCTCCCCTCGTCGCCCTGTGTGAGAGTGATCACCGGGTTGTATCTGGCACATGGAAGGGTGTGTTTTATTAAGTATCCGGTTCTAGTTGTCATAAGGTCAAGGTACAACTCCAAGTCATCCTGTTACCGAAGATCACAACTATTCGAATAGATAAACTTCCCTGCATGGGTGCACCACATTACCCAACATGCTCGATCCCTCTGGCCAGGCACACTTTCCTGGGTCATGTCTGGCCTCGGGAGATGCTACCTCTTGAGAACTGCGTTGGTTTTCCCTTGAAGAGGAAAGGGTGATGCAGTAAAGTAGTGTAAGTATTTCCCTCAGTTTTTGAGAACCAAGGTATCAATCCAGTAGGAGACCACGCTCGAGTCCCATGTACCTGCACAAACAAATAAGAACCTCGCAAAAAACGCGATAAAGGGGTTGTCAATCCCTTCACGGTCACTTAAGAGAGTGAGATCTGATAGATATGATAAGATAATAATTTTGGTATTTTTATGATAAAGAGTAAAAGTAAAGAAAGCAAGTAAACAGTAATGGAAATAAGAGGAGATTAATATGATGGAAAATAGACCTGGGGTCCATAGGTTTCACTAGTGGCTTCTCTCAAGATAGCATAAGTATTACGATGGGTGAACAAATTACTGTCGAGCAATTGATAGAATTGAGCATAGTTATGAGAATATCTAGGTATGATCATGTATATAGGCATCACGTCCGTGACAAGTAGACCGAAACGATTCTGCATCTACTACTATTACTCCACACATCGACCGCTATCCAGCATGCATCTAGAGTATTAAGTTCATAAGAATAGAGTAATGCTTTAAGCAAGATGACATGATGTAGAGGGATAAACTCATGCAATATGATATAAAACCCATATTTTTATCCTTGATGGCAACAATACAATACATGCCTTGCTGCCCCTGCTGTCACTGGGAAAGGACACCGCAAGATTGAACCCAAAGCTAAGCACTTCTCTCATTGCAAGAAAGATCAATCTAGTATGCCAAACCAAACTAATAATTTGAAGAGACTTGCAAAGATAACCAATCATACATAAAAGAATTTAGAGGAGATTAAAATATAGTTCATAGATAATCTTGATCATAAACCCACAATCCATCGGTCTCGACAAACACACCGCAAAAGAAGAGTTACATCAAATAGATCTCCAAGAGAATCGAGGAGAACTTTGTATTGAGATCCAAAGAGAGAGAAGAAGCCATCTAGCTAATAACTATGGACCCGAAGGTCTGAGGTAAACTACTCACACATCATCGGAGAGGCTGTGGTGTTGATGTAGAAGCCCTCCGTGATCAATGCCCCCTCCGGCAGGACGCCGGAAAAGGCCCCAAGATGGGATCTCGTGGGTACAGAAGGTTGCGGCGGTGGAATTAGGTTTTCGTGGATGCCTCTGATGGTTTGGGGGTACGTAGGTATATATAGGAGGAAGAAGTAGGTCGGTGGAGCCATGAGGGTGGAGGGCATGCCTGGGGGGGTGGGGGTAGGCACGCCCCCTACCTCGTGGCTTGCTCGTTTGTTGCTTGACGTCCACTCCAAGTCCTTTGGATCACGTTTGTTCCGAAAATCACGTTCCCGAAGGTTTCATTCCATTTGGACTCCGTTTGATATTCTTTTTCTGCGAAACACCAAAAAACAGCAATTTGGGTTGGGCCTCTGGTTAATAAGTTAGTCCCAATAATAGTATAAAAGTGTATAATAAAGCCCATTAATCATCCAAAACAGAATATAATATAGCATGGAACAATAAAAAATTATAGATACGTTGGAGACGTATCAAGCATCCCCAAGCTTAATTCCTGCTCGTCCTCGAGTAGGTAAATGATAAAAGAGAATTTTTGATGTGGAATGCTACTTAGCATAATTTTCAATGTAACCCTCTTAATTGTGGTATGAATATTCAGATCCGAAAGATTCAAGATAAAAGTTTAATATTGACATAAAAGTAATAATACTTCAAGCATACTAACTAAGAAATTATGTCTTCTCAAAATAACATGGACAAAGAAAGTTCATCCCTACAAAATCGTATAGTTTGGTCATGCTCCATTCTCGTCACACAAGAATATGTTCTCATCATGCACAACCCCGATGACAAGCCAGACAATTGTTTCATACTTTAGTAATCTCAATCTTTTTTTAACTTTCACGCAATACATGAGCGTGAGCCATGGATATAACACTATGGGTGGAATAGAATATAATGATGGGGGTTATGTGGAGAAGACAAAAAAGGAGAAAGTATCACATCAACGCGGCTAATCAACGGGCTAGGGAGATGCCCATCGATTGATGTCAATGCAAGGAGTAGGGATTGCCATGCAATGGATGCACTAGAGCTATAAATGTATGAAATCTCAACAAAAGAAACTAAGTGGGTGTGCATCCAACTTGCTTGCTCACGAAGACCTAGGGCATTTGAGGAAGCCCATTGTTGGAATATACAAGCCAAGTTCTATAATGAAAAATTCCCACTAGTATATGAAATTGACAAAACAAGAGACTATTTATCAAAAAGACCATGGTGCTACTTTGAAGCACAAGTATGGAAAAAGATAGTAGCATTGCCCCTTTTTATTTTCTTTTTTTGGGCCTTTCTTTTTTTTCTTTTGGCATTTTTTGGGACAATGCTTTATGAATGATGATCATCACACTTCTATTTATTTATAACTCAATGATTACAACTCGATACTAGAACAAAATATGACTCTATATGAATGCCTCTGGCGGTGTACCGGGAAGGGCAATGAATCAAGAGTGACATGTATGAAAAATTATGAATGGTGGCTTTGCCACAAATATGATGTCAACTACATGATCATGCAAGGCAATATGACAATGATGAACGTGTCATGATAAACGTAACGGTGGAAAGTTGCATGGCAATATATCTCAGAATGGCTATGGAAATGCCATAATAGGTAGGTATGGTGGCTGTTTTGAGGAAGATATAAGGAGGTTTATGTGTGATAGAGCGTATCATATCATGAGGTTTGGATGCACCGGCGAAGTTTGCACCAACTCTCAAGGTGAGAAAGGGCAATGCATGGTACCGAAGAGGCTAGCAATGATGGAAGGGTAAGAGTGCGTATAGTCCATGGACTCTACATTAGTCATAAAGAACTCACATACTTATTGCAAAATCTAAAAGTCATCAAAAACCAAGCACTACGCGCATGCTCCTAGGGGGATAGATTGGTAGGAAAAGACCATCGCTCGTCCCTGACCGCCACTCATAAGGAGGACAATCAAAGAACACCTCATGTTTCAAATTTGTTACATAACGTTTACCATACGTGCATGCTACGGGACTTGCAAACTTCAACGCAAGTATTTCTCAAATTCACAACTACTCAACTAGCACAACTTTAATATCACTACCTCCATATCTCAAAACAATCATCAAGCATCAAACTTTTCTTAGTATTCAACACACTCATAAGAAAGTTTTTTTTACTAATCTTGAATACCTAGCATATTAGGACTAATTTCAAAATTAAAGCAAATTACCATGCTGTTTTGTAGGACTCTCAAAATTATATAAGTGAATCATGAGAGAACAATAGTTTCCATAAAACAAAACCACCGCCGTGCTCTAAAAATATAAGTGAAGCACTAGAGCAAAAACCATATATCTCAAAAGATACAAGTAAAGCACATAGAGTATTCTAATAAATTCGGTGTGTACAGCAAGGATGATTTTGGTAAAATAAAAAGCAAATACTCAAATCATACAAGACGCTCCAAGCAAAACACTTATCATGTGGTGAGTAAAAATATAGCTCCAAGTAAAGTTACCGATGGGCGAAGACGAAAGAGGGGATGCCTTCCGGGGCATCCCCAAGCTTTGCCTTTTTGGTGTCCTTAGATTACCTTGGGGTGCCATGGGCACCCCCAAGCTTAGGCTCTTGCCACTCCTTGTTCCATAATCCATCAAATCTTTACCCAAAACTGGAAAACTTCACAACACAAAACTCAACAGATAATCTCGTGAGCTCCGTTAGCGAAAGAAAACAAAACACCACTTCAAGGTACTGTAATGAACTCATTCTTTATTTATATTGGTGTTAAACCTACTGTATTCCAACTTCTCTATGGTTTATAAACTATTTTACTAGCCATAGATTCATCAAAATAAGCAAACAAGACGCGAAAATAGAATCTGTCAAAAACAGAACAGTCTGTAGTAATCTGTAACTAACGCAAACTTCTGGAACTCCAAATATTCTACCAAAATAGGAAGACCTAAATAATTTGTCTATTTATCTTCTGCAATTGGAATCAATATTTTATCATATTCTGGTGATTTTTAACAATGTTTTTGTGAACATAAAGTTTCTGGAATTTTCAGCAAGATCAAATAACTATCATCCAAGAAGATCCTATAGGTTTAACTTGTCACAAACACTAGTTAAAACATAAAACCACTTCTAACCAGATGCTAGATCAAATATGTATTCCTAAACATAAGCAAAAATAAAAAAATAAAATAAAATTGGGTTGCCTCCCAACAAGAGCTATAGTTTAACGCCCCTAGCTAGGCATAAAAGCAAGGATAGATCTATGTATTGCCATCTTTGGTAGGCAATCCATAAGTGGATCTCATAATAGATTCATAAGGTAATTTTATTTTCTTTCTAGGGAAGTGTTCCATGCCTTTCCTTAACGGAAATTGGAATCTAATATTCCCTTCCTTCATATCAATAATTGCACCAATCGTTCTAAGGAAAGGTCTACCAAGAATAATAGGACATGAAGGATTACAATCTATATCAAGAACAATAAAATCTATGGGCACATAGTTCCTATTTGCAACAATAAGAACATCATTAATTCTTCCCATAGGTTTCTTAATAGTGGAATCCGCAAGGTGTAAGTTTAAAGAGCAATCATCAAATTTGCGGAAACCTAACAAATCACACAAAGTTTTTGGGGTCGTGGAAACACTAGCACCCAAATCACACAAATCATAGCATTCATGGTCTTTAATTTTAATTTTAATAGTAGGTTCCCACTCATCAGAAAGTTTTCTAGGGATAGAAACTTCCAACTCAAGTTTTTCTTCATAAGATTGCATTAAAGCATCAACAATATGTTTAGTGAAAGCTTTATTTTGACTATAAGCATGCGGAGAATTTAGCATGGATTGCAACAAAGAAATACAATCTATTAAAGAAAAATTATCATAATTAAATTCCTTTAAATCCAAAATAGTGGGTTCATTGATATCTAAAGTTTTGACCTCTTCAATCCCACTCTTACCAATTTTTGCATCAAGATCTAAAAACTCCAAATTTTTGGGACGCCTTCTAGCTAAAGTTGACTCATCTCCAGTCCCATCATTATCAAGATTCATATTGCAAAACAATGATTTAATAGGGGAGACATCAATAACTTTTAGATCTTCATCTTTATTCTCATAAAAATTAGAAGAACACACTTTTACAAAGCAATCTTTCTTAGCACGCATCCTATCGGTTCTTTCTTTGCACTCATCAATGGAAATTATCATAGCTTTGAGAGACTCATTGATATCGTGCTTAGGTGGAATAGATCTAAGTTTCAAAGAATCAACATCAAGAGAAATTCAATCCATGTTCCTAGCCAATTCGTCAACTTTAAGCAATTTTTCTTCAAGCAAAGCATTGAAATTCTTTTGAGAAATCATAAATTCTTTAACACTAGTCTCAAATTCAGAGGGCATATTATTAAAATTTCCATAAGAGTTGCTGTAGGAATTACCATAATTATTAGAGGAATTACTAGGGAACAACCTAGGATTAAAGTTTCCTCTATACACGTTATTACGAAAATTATTCCTACCAACGAAATTCACATCCATAGATTCATTATTATTCTCAATCAAGGTGGACAAGGGCATATCATTAGGATTAGAAGAAACACTCTTATTAGGAAATAATTTCATAAGTTCATCTATCTTTCCACTCAAAACATTAATTTCTTCTATCACATGCACCTTTTTACTAGTAGATCTTTCAGTGTGCCATGGAGAATAATTAACCATAATATTATCTAGGAGTTTAGTAGCTTCTCCTAAGGTGATTTCCATAAAAGTGACTCCCGCGGTCGAATCTAAAAGATTTCTAGAAGCAAAATTCAATCTGGCATAATTTTTTTGTATAATCATCCACAAATTCAAACCATGAGTAGGGCGATTACGTATCATTAATTTCATTCTCTTCCAAGCTTGTGCATGTTCATGATCGAGTTGCTTAAAATTCATAATATCGTTTCTAAGAGAGATGATCTTAGCAGGAGGAAAATACTTAGAGGTAAAAGCATCTTTGCACTTATTACAGGAATCAATACTATTTTTAGGCAAAGATGAAAACCAAGTTTTAGCACGATCTCTAAGCGAAAACGGAAATAGTTTCAATTTTAAAATATCATTGTCCACATCTTTCTTCTTTTGCATATCACACAAATCACCGAAGCTATTTAGATGGGTAGCGGCATCTTCACTAGGAAGGCCGACGAATTGATCTTTCATGACAAGATTCAACAAAGCAGCATTAATTTCACAAGATTCAGCATCGGTAAGAGGAGCAATCAGAGTGCTAAGAAAATCATTGTTGTTGGTATTGGTAAAGTCACACAATTTAGTATTATCTTGAGCCATCGTGACAAGCAAGCAATCCAACACACGAGCAAATAAGAAGCGAGCGAGAAAGAGGTGAAGGGAAAGAGGAGGCGAATAAAATGACAAGGGTGAAGTGGGGGAGAGGAAAATGAGAGGCAAATGGCAAATAATGTAACGCGAGGGATAAGAGTTTGTGATGGCTACTTCGTATGTCTTGACTTGTGCGTAGACTCCTCAGCAACGGCGCCAGTAATGGCTCGTTGTCGGGAAATCAAATCTTGACTTGACTTGGTGCACACCTTCCCGGCAACGGCGCCAGAAATCCTTCTTGCTACCTCTTGAGCACTGCATTGGTTTTCCCTTGAAGAGGAAAGGGTGATGCAGTAACGTAGCTTAAGTATTTTTGAGGGAGTCCTGGATTAGGGGGTGTCCGGGTAGCCGAACTATACCTTCAGCCGGACTCCTGGACTATGAAGACACAAGATTGAAGACTTCGTCCCGTGTCCGGAGGGGACTTTCCTTGGCGTGGAAGGCAAGCTTGGCGATGCGGATATTCAGATCTCCTACCATTGTAACCGACTTTGTGTAACCCTAACCCTCTTCGGTGTCTACATAAACCGGAGGGTTTTAGTCCGTAGGACAGAACCCCAATATACAACAATCATACCATAGGCTAGCTTCTAGGGTTTAGCCTCCTTGATCTCGTGGTAGATCTACTCTTGTACTACCCATATCATCAATATTAATCAAGCAGGATGTAGGGTTTTACCTCCATCAAGAGGGCCAGAACCTGGGTAAAATGTTGTGTCCCTCGTCTCCTGTTACCATCCTCCTAGACGCACAGTTTGGGACCCCCTACCCGAGATCCGCCGGTTTTGACACCGACATTGGTGCTTTCATTGAGAGTTCCTCTGTGTCGTCGCTTTTAGGCCCCATGGCTCCTTTGATCATCGACAACGATGCGGTCCAGGGTGAGACTTTTCTCCTCGGACAGATCTTCGTCTTCGGCGGCTTCGCACTGCGGGCCGATTCGCTTGGCCACCTGGAGCAGATCGAAAGCTACGCCCCTGGCCATCAGGTCAGATTTGGAAGTTTAAACTACACGGCTGACATCCGCGGGGACTAGATCTTCGACGGATTCGAGCCACAGCCAAGTGCGCCACACTATCTCGATGGGCATGATCTAGCTCTGCCGCCGAACAGTGTCCTGGAGGCCGCACGCACATTGGTTCCGACCCTTAATTTGGAGCCTACTGCGCCGATCGAGGATGAGTGGTTGGACGCCGCTTCGGGGGCTGCGATCTCAAAGGCGATCGAGCCGAACACCAGCCCCGCACTCCACAAGGCTTGTGACTCTGAGGGTCCAGATTCCTCTCTGGACTCCGAGCCCTCCGCGCGCCTGCCGATCGAATCCGATTGGGCGCCGATCATGGAGTTCACCGCCGCGGACATCTTTCAGCACTCGCCCCTCGGCGACATTCTGAAATCGCTAAAGTCTCTCTCTTTATCAGGAGAGCCCTGGCCGGACTACGGTTAGCAAGGTTGGGATACGGACGATGAAGAAATTCAAAGCCTACCCACCACCCACTTCGTAGCCACTGTCGACGACTTAACCGACATGCTCGACTTCGACTCCGAAGACATCGACGGTATGGACGACGATGCAGGAGACGACCAAGAACCAGCACCCGTAGGGCGCTGGAAGGCCACCTCGTCATATGACATATATATGGTGGACACTCCAAAAGATGGAGATGGCGATGGAACAGCGGGGGATGACACATCCAAGAAACACCTCAAGCGCCGGCGTCAACGGCGCCGCTCTAAATCTCGCCAAAGCAAAAACGGTGATTCTGGCACGGGAGTTAATAATACTCCGGATAGCGCCGAAGAACACCCCCTCCAGCAAGAGGATGGAGAAGCCAGCCCTCATGAGAGAGCGACAGACAGAGAGGTTGAGGATGATAATTACATGCCTCCCTCCAAAGACGAGGCAAGCCTCGATGACGACGAATTTGTTGTGCCAGAGGATCCCGCCGAACAAGAGCATTTTAAACGCAGGCTTATGGCCACAGCAAGCAGCCTCAAGAAAAAGCAGCAACAGCTTAGAGCTGATCAAGATTTGCTAGCTGACAGATGGACTGAAGTCCTTGCGGCCGAAGAGTATGAACTCGAACGCCCCTCCAAGAGTTACCCAAAGCGCAGGCTGCTACCCTGATTAGAGGAGGAAGCACCTACATCACCAGTGCATGACATGGCCGACCGGCCACCTTGTGGCCGTGACAGAGAGGCCTCTCGGCCCTCCACTCAAGCCATACCCCGGCGCCGCTCAAAACATGCTAAGGCACGGGAAAACGTGCCAGACCTGTGAGAGATACTGGAGGACAAGGCAAGACAAACAAGATCGATCTACGGATCGCGTGGGCGCCCTACGGCACATGACGGGGATCGTCACTCCGGACATAATAAATCCGGCCGGGCCGAACACAGTAGACAAAGCTCATTCAAGCTGCATCGTGATATAGCCCAATACAGAGGCGCCGCACACCCACTATGCTTCACAGATGAAGTAATGGATCATAAAATCCCTGAGGGTTTCAAACCCGTGAACATCGAATCATATGATGGCACAACAGATCCTGCGGTATGGATCGAGGATTATCTCCTTCATATCCACATGGCCCGCGGCGATGATCTACACGCCATCAAATACCTCCCACTCAATTAAGGGACCAGCCCGACATTGGCTTAACAACTTGCCAGCAGATTCGATCGGTTCTTGGGAGGACCTGGAAGCCGCATTCCTCGACAATTTCCAAGGTACCTATGTGCGACCACCGGATGCTGATGACCTAAGCCACATAATCCAGCAGCCAGAGGAATCGGCCAGGCAATTCTGGACATGGTTCCTAACAAAGAAAAACCAAATAGTCGTCCGGACGCTGAGGCCCTAGTAGCCTTCAAGCATAATATCCGCGACGAGTGGCTTGCCCGGCACCTGGGACAGGAAAAGCCGAAATCTATGGCAGCCCTCACGACACTCATGACCCGCTTTTGCGGGGGAGAAGACAGCTAGCTAGCTCGCAGCAACAATTTAACCAAGAACCTTGGTAATTCGGACACCAAGGACAACAGTGGCAGGTCGCGTCGGAACAAGCAAAAACACCGCGTCAACAGCGACAGCAACGAGGATACGGCAGTCAATGCCGGATTCCGAGGCTACAAATCCGGTCAGTGAAAAAATCCATTCAAAAGAAATACTCAGGGCCCGTCCAGTTTGGACCTAATACTCGACCGCTTGTGCCAGATACATGGCACCCCCGAAAGGCCAGCCAATCACACCAACAAGGATTGTTGGGTGTTCAAGCAGGCAGGCAAGTTAAATGCCGAAAATAGAGACAAGGGGCTGCGTAGCGACGACAAGGAGGAGCCCAGGCCGCCGAACAACAGTGGACAGAAGGGTTTTCCCCCACAAGTGCAGACGGTGAACATGATATACGCAACCCACATCCCCAAGAGGGAACGAAAGCGTGCGTTACGGGACGTATACGCGCTGGAGCCTGTCGCCCCAAAGTTCAACCCATGGTCCTCCTGCCCGATCACTTTTGATTGAAGGGACCACCCCACTAGCATCCGTCATGGCGGGTTTGCCGCATTGGTTCTAGACCCAATTATTGACGGATTTCATCTCACAAGAGTCCTTATGGACGGCGGCAGCAGCCTGAACCTGCTTTACCAGGATACAGTGCGGAAAATGGGCATAGATCGCTCGAGGATTAAGCCCACCAAAACGACCTTTAAAGGCGTCATACCAGGTGTAGAGGCCAACTGTACAGGTTCAGTCACACTTGAACTGGTCTTCGGATCTCTGGATAACTTCCGAAGCGAGGAGTTAATCTTCGACATAGTCCCGTTCCGCAGTGGCTATCACACACTGCTCGGACGAACCGCATTCGCAAAAGTTCAATGCGGTACCGCATTATGCATACTCAAGCTCAAGATGCCAGGCCCTCGAGGAGTAATCACGGTCAACGGAAACACCGAACGCTCTCTCCGAACGGAGGAGCATACGGCAGCGCTCGCAGCAGAAGTACAAAGAAGCCTCTCCAGGCAATTCTCCAGTCCGGCCTTCAAAAAGCCAGACACTGTCAAGCGCGCCCAGAGTAACCTACAACAAGACCGCCTGGCATGTTCTGAGAAGGTGTAGCAATGCGGCCCCAATCCTAGTCGTCGCGAAATAGCAAAACCAGTCCTTCGCGTACATAACTACGCTCTCAAAGTACCATGGGCGCAGGGGAAGGGGCACCATCACGACACGCCCAGAACATGGCTTAAACCATACTAGGGGCTGCCGGATTCTTTGTTTATCTTCTCTTACTTTCAGGACTCCATACTTCGGGTGACCTGTTCGGCAATTCAACTGCCGCACAAACGATGCAAGAACCAGGGAAGCAGACAAGCCATGCCGCATTATGGAACTCCCAGGTGGTCTCTATTACGAGCAGTATACCTATTTTCAATACAATTCCGCGGCCTGCCCCTGGACAGGACATGTTAAATAGTCCAATTTCTTTCGCTTATCACACTATTTGTATCGTTCTGCTTGGATAGCAGCCTTCTTATAAACAATGCATAGCTTTTTGTCTATTTTTTGCATTACTCTCTTTTTACATATATGTTCATTAATGACATGTTGCACCCGTACACTGTGGTACGGCAAATACGCCAGGGGATCCAGTACCCCTTAATATGGTGTGAGAAGTCCGAACACTTTCACAAGTGCGGCACCCTGAACTTATAGCATTATATGCATCGGCTCCGAATCATGATTTGGGTCAATAGTTGGGTTTGCCCGGCTCCTATGTTTTGGTGCCTTACGTTCCGCTATATCGGCTAAGGTAGCACTAGGAGAACTACTGCGATTGTGCCCCAGTTGAGCTGGGCTGAGCACCTCAGTAGAGAAAGCTAAAACTGACTGTCATGATAAGGCGAGAGACCGGTCGCTGTTCGAGAGGTTTTTCGGGTCCTTAAAGACTTATGCCGCTTAGAGCGAGGAACCGGATTTTTTCCGGCCAAGGCGTGGATAGCGCCCCGAACTCGGTCTTTCGAATACTAGGGGCTTCGCCGAAATTTAAAACTATAGAGTTCTATGGCTAAGTGAGAGTGTTCAAGCATTATAGTCCGATTGCCTTGTTCGTTGTGCTGAGCGCCTCCCTCGAAGGACCCAAACAAGGGAAAAAGAGAGCTCAGGTTTATCCCTTACACCCCAGCACTAGTGGCATGGGGGCAGAAGCCGACGACTAGCCATCTCTCAATTTTTGATAAACGACCGCACATAAAGTAATATTTTAAATTCAAAAAGCATTGCTTAGCACATATGAACAAGTTTTCAGTGCACAGGACAACACGAGCGAGTTCATTCAAAATTTACATCCTTGGTACATTCATCCGCCATAAGGCGGGCACCCTTCAGAACATCCTTATAATAGTTCTCGGGTTTGCGATGCTCTTTCCCCGGCGGAGGCCCGTCCTTCACAAGCTTCTTGCCGTCCAGCTTGCCCCAGTGCACCTTAGCACGGGCAAGGGCCCTCCGGGCACCTTCAATGCAGACGGAGCGCTTGATGACCTCGAGCCTTGGACAGGCCTCCACCAGCCGCCGCACCAGTCCGAAGTAGCTCCCAGGCAGGGCCTCTCCAGGCCACAGCCAAACTATGAAGCCCTTCATGGCCTGTTCGTTGGCCTTGTGGAGCTCGACCAGCTGATTCAGCTGGTCGCTCAAGGGCACATGTTGTCCGGCCACAGCATACCGAGACCAGAACACCTTCTCCGTCGAACTACCCTCCTCGGCTCGGTAGAATGCGGCGGCATCAGATACGCCACGGGGAAGATCTGCGAACGCTCCTGGAGAGCTCCGGATTCGGGTAAGTAACAAGTAGCTTACTTTTGTATGTTTGCTTTATATAAAGAATGCCTTACCCGCCGCTATCTTTTTCACCACATCCAATTCCTGGAGGGCCTTCTGGGCTTCAGCCTTGGCAGACTTGGCAGTCTCGATGGCCGCGGCAAGCTCGGACGCTCGCGTCTTTGAGTCAAGCTCCAAACTCTCATGTTTTTTCATGAGAGCCTGAAGCTCTTGCTGCGCCTCGCCGACCTGCGCCTCAAATTTCTCCCGCTCGGTGCGCTCTGAGGCTGCTCTCTTCTCGGCCTCGGACAGCGCCTGCTTGAGGGTCGCCACCTCAGTTGTGGCCCCTGCAATAAGCAGCATAATCCTGCCATTTTTTGCAATTGCATCTTTTTTATATATTTTCTATAAGGCATCTCTTACCTTCTTTCTCCTCGAGCTGCCGCTTGGCCAGGCCGAGCTCTTGCTCGGACCGCTCGAGACCCTGCTTCAGGGTGCCTACCTCCGCAGTTAGTGCGGCGGTCGCAAGCAGCGAAGCCTGCATACGCATATTGACTCTTTTTTTAGACTCCTGCGAAATTTATTAGATCCTCTATTCGGCTTTTCTTTCCGAACGCCAAACAGAGCATCAGGGGCTACTGTCTATGCGGTAATATTTTTACATATTTTTACTTACCTCGAAGCCTGTTAGAAGGCTAGCACAAGCTTCAGTCAGTCCGCTCTTAGCGGACTGAACCATTTGGATCACCGTACTCATAATAGTATGGTGCTCCTCGTCGATGGAGGCGCCGTTAAGCACCTCCAGCAGATTGTCCGGCACCTCCGGTTGGACGGAGGCCCTGGCTCAGAAGGCTTGCTCCTCTTGGAAGGAGTTCGCCTACCGCGGTCCGGAACCGTTGAAGATTCCGGCGCGGTGTCCGGCTCAAAGCCGGACTTGGAGCCCTGGGGGGTCTTGTCCCCTTTGCCCCTGGAGCCCGGGAAGTCGCCTTGTGGCGCCTCCAGGACCACCTCCTCTTGGCTTGGAACCTGTTGGAACAACACTTCGGCGTCCTCCGTAGGGCGGGGGGAGGTAGCCGTCGGAAGTGAATTCACATCCAACGAATCTAGGGAGCCGCTCGACAACTCGTCGAGCCCGGCCTTGGGCGGGCTGCATAATTATATTCGACATAAGGAAAAGCTGTGCAACAAGGAAACGCTATGAGTCACTCTGGTATCCGAATACTTACGATCCCGCCGGGCGCCTGGCCCTTTGCGGCCACTCTTCTTCGCCCTCGTCGGCGTCGGTGGAGTAGTCCGGAGGAAGGGTTTTCCCCTTCTTGGACCCTTCGGCCTCCCTTGTTGGGGCAGCCTTCCTCTTCTTTCCTCCCCGCGCTGGAGGGGGAGAGGTTTCTTCTTCCTCCTCCTCGTCTTCACGGGAGGAGTGCGTCTCGGAGTCGTCGGACGATGAGTCCGACACCACCATACGCCGGGAACCCTTTCGAGTCCCCGTGGCCTTGTTCTTGGCCTTCTCCGGCACCACATAAGGTGCCGGAGCCAGCAGCTTCGATAAGCGAGCATCTGCTGGGTCTTCGGGCAAGGGAGCCGGACAGTCGATCTGTCCGGACTTTGCCTACCACTCCTGTCAATGGTAAGGGAGTTTAGATCCCGCATAGAGTCAAGCTATGAGAAACAAATGTCCTGTAAAAGGTGAAAATGACTCACCTCGCCAGCGTGACGCTGCGAGCTGAAGCCGCGGTCCTTGGAGGAGGATGCGGGAGACTCGGCGCCTTTGTTTAGCACCTTCCAGACTTCTTCGCACGTCGTGTCAAAAAGCCTGCCTAGGGTAGGGTGCTGTGCCGGGTCGAACTCCCACAGATTGAAATCCCGTTGTTCACACGGGAGGATCCGGCGGACGAGCATAACCTGGACTACATTGACAAGCTTGAGCTGCTTGTTCACTAGGGTTTGGATGCATTTTTGTAGTCCGGTCACCTCTTCTTTGTAGCCCCACGATAGGCCCGTCTCCTTCCAAGACGTGAGCCGCGTAGGGGGTCCAGACCGGAACTCAGGGGCTACGATCCATTCCGCATTGCACGGCTCGGTGATGTAAAACCGCCCTGACTGCCACCCCTTCAGGGTCTCCACAAAGGAGCCCTCGAGCCATAGGACGTTGGCCATCTTGCCCGCCATGGCGCCTCCGCATTCCGCCTGGTTGCCACGCACAACCTTTGGCTTGACATTAAAAGTCTTGAGCCAAAGACCGAAATGGGGGCGGATGCAGAGGAAGGCCTCGCACACGACGATAAACGCCGAGATGTTGAGGATGAAGTTTGGGGCCAGGTCATGGAAATCCAGGCCGTAGTAGAACATGAGCCCCCGGACAAATGGGTGGAAAGGAAAACCCAGTCCGCGGAGGAAGTGGGGAAGGAATACGACCCTCTCATGGGGCCTTGGGGTGGGAAGGAGCTGCCCCTTTTCAGGAAGCCGGTGCGCGATGTCGTTGGACAAGTATCCAGCCTTCCTTAGCTTTTTGACATGGCCCTCCGTGACGGAGGAGACCATCCACTTGCCTCCCGCTCCGGACATGGCTGGAGAAGGTTGAGGTGGGAAGTGCGGACTTGGGCGCTGGAGCTCGGGTGCGCAGGAGATGGATAGGCAGAGGAGGAAGAAGGTGTAGGTAAAAAGGTGGATCCTTATCCCCTTATATGGGCGGATGCGGCTATGCGTCCCCACCAGCCTGGTAAAACTCGCTTATCTCCCAAGCGTCGTGATAAATGGCGCGGTTGGGTTACCCACGTCTGTATTGATGAGAATCCCGTAAATGGGGGACACGATCTCTGCTTTGACAAGACGTGCCAAGGAAACCACCTCGCAAAATGCGCTGAGGTGGGGAAGTAAAAAGGATTCGAATAAAGGCTTGGGCTTGGTGTGATGCCACGCTACGGAATACGTCAGTAGATTAGATTGGTGTTAATATTATTCTCTCTATGGCAATATGTGGAAACTTATTTTGCAGAGCCGAACACTACCCTTGGTGTTTACAAACTTTTATGAAGAACTTGGAGGAGGAACCCGCCTTGCAATGCCGAAGACAATCTGCGCGCCGGACTCGTCGTCATTGAAGCCTGGTTCAGGGGCTATTGAGGGAGTCCTGGATTAGGGGGTGTCCGGGTAGCCGGACTATACCTTAAGCCGGACTCCTGGACTATGAAGATTCAAGATTGAAGACTTCGTCCCGTGTCCGGAGGGGACTTTCCTTGGCGTGGAAGGCAAGCTTGGCGATGCGGATATTCAGATCTCCTACCATTGTAACCAAATTTGTGTAACCCTAACCCTCTCCGGTGTCTATATAAACCGGAGGGTTTTAGTCCGTAGGACAGAACCCCAATATACAACAATCATACCATAGGCTAGCTTCTAGGGTTCAGCCTCCTTGATCTCGTGGTAGATCTACTCTTGTACTACCCATATCATCAATATTAATCAAGCAGGACGTAGGGTTTTACGTCCATCAAGAGGGCCCGAACCTGGGTAAAACATTGTGTCCCTCGTCTCCTGTAAGCATCCGCCTAGACGCACAGTTTGGGACCCCCTACCCGAGGTCCGCCGGTTTTGACACCGACAATTTCCCTCAGTTTTTGAGAACCAAGGTATCAATCCAGTAGGAGACCATGCTCGAGTCGCATGCACCTACACGAACAAATAAGAACCTCGCAACCAACGCGATAAAGGGGTAGTCAATCCCTTCACGATCACTTACGAGAGTGAGATCTGATAGATATGATAAGATAATATTTTTGGTATTTTTATGATAAAGAGTAAAAGTAAAGAAAGCAAGTAAACAGTAATGGAAATAACGGGAGATTAATATGATGGAAAATAGACCTGGGGGCCATAGCTTTCACTAGTGGCTTCTCTCAAGATAGCAGAAGTATTACGGTGGATGAACAAATTACTGTCAAGCAATTGATAGAATTGAGCATAGTTATGAGAATATCTCGGTATGATCATGTATATAGGCATCAAGTCCGTGACAAGTAGACCGAAACGATTCTGCATCTACTACTATTACTCCACACATCGACCGCTATCCAGCATGCATCTAGAGTATTAAGTTCATAAGAACAGAGTAATGCTTTAAGCAAGATGACATGATGTAGAGGGATAAACTCATGCAATATGATATAAACCCCATCTTTTTATCCTCGATGGCAACAATACAATACGTGCCTTGCTGCCCCTCCTGTCACCGGGAAAGGACTCCGCAAGATTGAACCCAAAGCTAAGCACTTCTCCCGTTGCAAGAAAGATCAATCTAGTAGGCCAAACCAATCTGATAATCCGAAGAGACTTGCAAAGATAACCAATCATACATAAAAGAATTCAGAGGAGATTCAAATATCGTTCATAGATAATCTTGATCATAAACCCAAAATTCATCGGTCTCGACAAACACACCACAAAAGAAGAGTTACATCAAATAGATCTCAAAGAGAATCAAGGAGAACTTTGCATTGAGATCCAAAGAGAGAGAAGAAGCCATCTAGCTAATAACTATGGACCCGAAGGTCCGCGGTAAACTACTCACACATCATCGAAAAGGCTATGGTGTTAATGTAGAAGCCCTCCATGATCAATGCCCCCTCCGGCAGGACGCCGGAAAAAGGCCCCAAGATGGGATCTCACGGGTACAGAAGATTGCGGCGGTGGAATTAGGTTTTCGTGGATGCCTCTGATGGTTTGGGGGTACGTAGGTATATATAGGAGGAAGAAGTAGGTCGGTGGAGCCACGAGGGGCCCATGATGGTGGAGGGCGTGCCTAGGGGGGGGGGGGGGTAGGCGCGCCCGTACCTCGTGGCTTCCTCGTCTGTTGCTTGACGTCCACTCCAAGTCCTCTGGATCACGTTTGTTCCGAAAATCACGTTCCCGAAGGTTTCATTCCATTTGGACTCTGTTTGATATTCTTTTTCTGCGAAACACTGGAATAGGCAAAAAACAACAATTTGGGTTGGGCCTCCGGTTAATAGGTTAGTCCCAAAAATAATATAAAAGTGTATAATAAAGACCATCAATCATCCAAAACAGAATATAATATAGCATGGTACAATAAAAAAATTATAGATACGTTGGAGACGTATCAGGAGATTAACATGTCGCAGCCCTACCTAGGCACAACAGAGAGGTCAGCACGTCGGTCTAAATCCTATGGCGCAGGGGTTTGGGACCATCGCCCATTGCACTCCTGCACGTTGAAAACGCGACCGGAAGCAGACCTAGCCTCCCTAATACAAGAGCAGGCGTTCTAGTCCAATCCGGCGCGCGCCGCTCAGTCGTTGACGTCACAAAGGCTTCGGCTGATACCACGACGCCGATTGCCCATATCTTGTCCCACGTGGCGGTTAGTGCGTATAAGGTCAACGACCCAACTCAGATCAAATACCAAGATCTCGTTAAGTGTGTTACTATGAAGTAACCGCGGACGCCGACCAGGGCCAACCCACCTCTCACCTAGGTGGTCTCAACCTGCCCTGTCGCTCCGCTACAAAGGTCCACTCAAAGGGCCGTCGGGACAAACTTCCTTTAGGTCCCAATTCGTGAATCACTCACGGGTACTCTATGAGTCGACCTGACTTTAGTCACCACATGTATCATATATTATTATATATATAAGTATATACCCGCGATCACCTCCAGAGTGATCACGGCCTGATAGTATAGCATGGCAGACGGACAAGAATGTAGGGCCACAGAAGGAATGCTAGCATCCTATACTAAGCATGTAGGATTGCAGGTAAAGGTAACAATAGTAGTAACAAGGATAGACTATGTATCAGGATAGGATTAAAGGAAAGAAGTAACATGCTACACTACTCGAATGCAAGCAGTAGAGAGAAGAATAGGCGATATCTGGTGATCAAGGGGGGGCTTGCCTGGAAGCTCAGCCCAGAAGGAGGGGTCGTCAACACCGTAGTCGTACTGGGTAGCAGCGGCGTCGGTCTTGGTGTCTAGTGAGAGAAGAGGGGGAAGAAACAATAAATATAATGCAAACAAATGCATGACGATGCATGACATGAGAATGAGCGTTGCTAGGTGTGCCCTAACTGTCGGGGGTTGGGTGTGACATATGCCAAAGGATGGCTTATCATGGTGGGAGCGAGTAGAACGTCGCCGGTGCCCGGAAGCGGGATGAGGTGTAGACATGAACGTCAGCGTACTTTACCCAGGTTCGGGGCTCTCCTAGGAGATAATGATGTCTACTACGCAACCTTCTTCTTGTATACATTGTTGGGCCTCCAAGTGAAGAGGTTTGTAGGACAGTAGCAAATTTCCCTCAAGTGGATGACCTAAGGTTTATCAATCCGTGGGAGGTGTAGGATGAAGATGGTCTCTCTCAAACAACCCTGCAACCAAATAACAAAGAGTCTCTTGTGTCCCCAACACACCCAGTACAATGGTAAATTGTATAGGTGCACTAGTTCGGCGAAGAGATGGTGATACAAGTGCAATATGGATGATAGATATAGGTATCTGTAATCTGAAAATATAAAAACAGCAAGGTAACTAATGATAAAAGTGAGCACTAACGGTATTGCAATGCGTTGAAACAAGGCCTAGGGTTCATACTTTCACTAGAGCAAGTTCTCTCAACAATAGTAACATAGTTGGATCATATAACTGTCCCTCAACATACAACAAAGAGTCACTCCAAAGTCACTAATAGCGGAGAACAAACGAAGAGATTATGGCAGGGTACGAAACCACCTCAAAGTTATTCTTTCGGATCCATCTATTCAAGAGTCCGTAGTAAAATAACACAAAGCTATTCTTTCCGTTCGATCTATCATAGAGTTCGTACTAGAATAACAACTTAAGACATAATATCAACCAAAACCCTAATGTCACCTAGATACTCCAATGTCACCTCAAGTATCCGTGGGTATGATTATACGATATGCATCACAAAATCTCAGATTCATCTATTCAAACCAACACAAAGTACTTCAAAGAGTGCCCCAAAGTTTCTACCGGAGAGTCAAGACGAAAACGTGTGCCAACCCCTATGCATAAGTTCATGAGGTCACGGAACCCGCAAGTTGATCACCAAAAGATACATCAAGTGAATCACGTGATATCCCATTGTCACCATAGATACACACATGCAAGACATACATCAAGTGTTCTCAAATCCTTAAAGACTCAATCGGATAAGAATACTTCAAAGGGAAAACTCAGTCCATTACAAGAGAGTAGAGGGGGAGAAACATCATAAGACCCAACTATAATAGCAAAGCTTGCGATACATCAAGATCATAGAATCTCAAGAACATGAGAGAGAGAGAGAGAGATCAAACACATAGCTACTGGTACATACCCTCAGCCCCGAGGGTGACCTACTCCCTCCTCGTCATGGAGAGTGCCGGGATGATGAAGATGGCCACTGGTGAGCGTTCCCCCCCTCCGTCAGGGTGCCGGAACAGGGTCCTGATTGGTTTTTGGTGGCTACAGAGGCTTGCGGTGGCGGAACTCCCAATCTATTCTATTCCCTGAAGTTTTTAGGGTATATGGATATATAGGCGAAAGAAGTCGGTCAGGGGAGCCACGAGGGGCCCACGAGGGTGGGGGCGCGCCCAGGGGGGTAGCCGCGCCTCCCTGCCTCGTGGCCACCTCGAAGCTTCCTTGACTTCAACTCCAAGTCTCCCGGATCACGTTTGTTCCAAAAATCACGCTCCCGAAGGTTTCATTCCGTTTGGACTCCGTTTGATATTCCTTTTCTACGAAACACTGAAACCCGGGAAAAAACAGAAACTGGCACTGGGCTCTGGGTTAATAGGTTAGTACCAAAAATAATATAGAAGTGTTTAATAAAGCCCATAAACATGCAAAACAGATAATATAATAGCATGAATACTTCATAAATCATAGATACATTAGAGACGCATCAGCAAGCCCAAGCTTAATTTCTGCTCGTCCTCGGGTAGGTAAATGATACAACAAATAATTTATGAAGTGTGAATTCTAGCAGGTGCACAAGTTTGATCAATGATAATTTCAATCACCTTTTCTAGCATCATTATATATCATAACAGTAGCTCATCTCATAAAGTTTCTCATGATCAAGTAACAAGCTATTCACATGTTAAAGTATAGATCATAAACTTTCTTGAAATCCAACAAACCGTGTTATCAGTCATCAAACAATTACAATTCATCTTATTTTCAGGAAGAGTCTATGTGAGAGCTTTGATTTAGCAAACTCCACATACTCAACTATCATTTAGTCTTTCACAATTGCTAACACTCACGCGATATTTATAGGTTCAAAGTTTTAATCAGACACAGAGAAAGATAGAGGCTTATAGATATGCCTCCCAACCTTTTACCTCAAGGGTAATGTCAACAATAATAGCTCATGATGCCTTACATCCAATTGGATATATATATATATATATCAGAATCTTTCCAACACAATGTGCTTGCCAAAGGATAAAATGTAAAAAGGAAAGGTGAAGAGCACCATGACTCTTGCATAAGGTAAAAGACAAGAATAAAAGATAGGCCCTTCGCAGAGGGAAGCAGAGGTTGCCATGCGCTTTTATAGTTGGATGCACAAAATCTTAATGCGAGGGAACGTCACTTTATATTGCCACTTGTGATAGGGACCTTTATTATGCAGTCTGTCGCTTTTATTGCTTCCATATCACAAGATCGTATCACTACAAAAAAAAGACATATCCGTGACATTTTGGGCCGAACGAATTTTTTCCATCATACATATGACATTTCTATGACGATAATTGTGAAAAAACCCGGTATCATCATAGATGTGGTGGGCTCCTACTTCTATGACAAAAATCATGACAGAAAATGGGCTTTTCGTCCTGGGTGGGCCGGAGACGCAGCTGCATGACATTCTTTGGGCCGTCCATGACGGGAAAAACCGTGGTAGAAGCAAGGGCGAGGAAAATTTCAGGGAGTTCCCGGTTACGGTGGGAGGTCGGGGGCCGAGCGATGCGCTTTTCTCTCATACACGTACGCGCGTGTGCACGAGGCGTTGGCTCTAACTGAACCCGAGTGAGGCGTTGGGCTCTAACTGAACCCGAGCGATTGCACTGCAGGCTACGCGTTACTGAACCCGAGCGATTGATCGATGGCTATTAACTGAACCCGATCGAGCTATTCCTTCGCTACTGCTGCTATCTGAAGTCGATCAATGCTGCCTCTGGGATGAACAGTGAGTGTTGCGGGGGGTTTTGGATGAACAGTGAGTGGTGGCGTTGCCTCTGGATGAACAGGACCCCGTGGTGTGGAGGGCTGGATGAACAATAGACGTTGGAGGGGTGGTTGAACAGGACCCCGTGGTGTGGAGGGCTGGATGAACAGTAGAGGGTGACGGGGTGGTTGAATAGTAGCTGGTGGAGTAGCGCGCGGTGGAGGCTGGATGAATAGGAGCCCGTGGAGGCTGGAGGAGGTCGACGGTAGCCCGTGGAGGCTGGAGGAGGTCGACGGTGGAGATGAACAGTATCCCGTGGAGTCCCATTTTGCGGTACGCCACCCCTCCTGATGAACAGGACCGCCGTTTCGACCGTAGGAGGTTCGTTTCATCCGTTTTGCGGTACGCCACACCCCTCCCGATCGACAGGACCCCTGTTTCGACCGTAGGAGGTCCGTTTCCTCCATTTTGCGGTACGCCACACCCCTCCCGATCAACAGGACCCCCATTTCGACCGTAGGAGGTCTGTTTCCTCCGTTCTGCGATACGCCAGGCCTCATTTCCATCGCCTGTTCCGTCCAAGCCTACCGATGAACACGACCACGCATTCCGTTCCGACCCAACCGGTTGGCTCCCATGCGTTCCGTTGCCTCCCGATGAACACGATGCATTCCGTTGCCTCCCGTTGAACACGACGCATTCCGCTGCCTCCCCATGAACATGACGCATTCCGTTGCCTCCCCATGAACACGACGCATTCCGTTGCCTCCCCATGAACACGACGACGACGCTGTTTCTCCGTTCCGACCTAGCCATGTACACGAGCCCTGGCCGTACGCATGCGCGAGTAGGCGTTCGAGACCCTGCCCGTATGTACACACACACATGGCCGTATTTTCTTTCTTGCACCCTGGCCGCTGTAAGTACGTGTACATGCTACGTGCGCACCTCTACTACGACACGTGCACGCCTCTACCACGACACGTGCGCGCCTCTACATCGACCAGTATGTACGTACACGTTCGCGACCAGAATGACAACACTACGTACGCTTCGACCAGGTGGGTCCCGACTGCCAGGCACTTCCTTGCCTGCGAAGATGTAGCTGGTGGGTCCCAGCAGTCAGGGGGGTGAATCGCTTTTTTGCCCGGACGCACTTCCTTGCGTGCGAAGGTGTAGCTGCTGGGTCCCAGCAGTCAGGGGGTGAATCGTTTTTTTGCCTGGACACACTTCCTTGCGTGCGAAGGTGTAGTTGGTGGGTCCCAGCAGTCGGGGGGCGAATCGTTTTTTCGGATGCACTTCCTTGCGTGCGAAGATGTAGCTGGTGGGTCCCAGCAGTCAGGGGGCGAATCGTTTTTTCCCGGACGCACTTCCTTGCATGCGAAGATGTAGCTCGTGGGTCCCAGCAGTCAGGGGGCGAATCATTTTTTCGCGAAATACGGTGGCCCGTCCGGTGGGTCCCTGCTGTTAGGTGGAGGAATAATTATTTTGCGCGTAATAAGGAGGTACTTCCTTGCGGCTGCCATGGACCCAGCTGTCAGCCTCTCCACGTACAGTCCACGTCCGATGGAAGTCGTTCCTTGACCACGTTGACCACGCCGCGCCGAGAGCACCAGGGCGGTGGACGACGGCGAGGCCTAGGAAGGGGACGACGCGGAGCGGGGGAAGATGCGGTAGTGGATGCACACGCGGAGAGGATTACGAGGGTTCACTGGTCCGGATGTGCTGCCGTCGCCGCATAATAACAGGGGGTGTGGGCGAGTGGAGGGATGGCCTGGCCAGAGGTGGGAGTAGTAGGGGGCGGTGAGGCCTCCGCGGCAGCACAGCTGGCCACGGGAGGCAGGAGCAGGCGGCACGATCGGCGCTGCTTTGTGCGGCTGGAGCAAGAAGACCAGAGGTTGGGGAAGCACGACGGCCGTTGGATGGACATCATACGGTCACTGTAGCTAGAATCGTTTATATTGACTAAGTTGACAAAGCCCTTGGTACGTCAACTTAGTAGTCCCACAGGTCAACTTCTGAAACGGTGCGCCCCAGATGTCAGGGGGAGGAATCATTTTTTGGGCGGGTGAAACTAGAATATCCGAGATTGAAGAAGAAGCACGACATCCGTTGGATTGACATCCAATGGCCACTGCTGCTAGAACCGTGTGTTGACTATAAGTTGACAAAGCCTTGCATACGCGTCAACTATGTTTTTTTAGGGGACGCATCAACTTAGTAAGGCCAGAAGTGTGTGGCAGAGAACTTATAGCCCATTTGAGATTTGTAAGAATGTGTAGCCCATTTTTGAATTCTAATGGAATTTACTACAACCCATTTACAGTTTGTTAAAAGTACAACCCATTTCAACCAACCGTTCAAAACAAAATTCAATAAAATTTCCCACATTTTGATGGGATCCGAAATATTTTTATCTCGAAATTTCTAGTCAGATTAAATACAATTTAAATATAAATTTATATTACGTAAAAATCCAACGAAACATTGCGCTCGCAACAATTAATGAAATTAAAATTTTCAATATCCAAAAATAATATTTTATAAAGTAATCACGTGTTTGGTGCATTTTTTATAGTGACTGCCCAGTTTTTATAATTACATCCCATTTATTATTTCTTAAAGCCCATTTTCTTGTTAAGCCTAATGCATCCCTCCTAGGAAAGATTTGCAGCCCAGCGGGGCGGAGAATAACAACTTGACCTTGCCTGGGTATTCCTAAAAAAAAGTATAGCTGGGCTAGCCATTTTCAGCTTGAAAAAAATTAATACCTTGGCTGGATATCTGGCCTGGGCTAGACGGGCCATAGACCGCCCAGTTAATACCTGCAGCGATATTTTTGTTGTTGTTCAGAGGAGAAAAAAATAATATCTAGGCTAAACATCGAAAACTCTGCAGTGCTCACACCTCAAAAACACAAATACTACTCGAGCTGCTTGGTCCCAGCTGTCGGCCGCTTCTTGTGCAATTCTCTCGTTTATTGACTACTACATAGGTTGACAATGGTGTGGGACCGTGATGTCAGGAAACCAGGAGGAAGCAAAATAAATTATATATATATATATATATATATATATATATATAAAATAAGGAGGCACTTGCGTACGTGAGGATATGGACCTGGTGGGTCCCCATTGTCATCCTCTCCAAGTAAAGTCATCTCCTCGTCCGCGCGCGCACTACTAGGAAAAGGCCTACTAATGGCGCACCAGTTTTGCCTACTAATGGCGCATCACTGGTGCGCCATTAGTATCACGCCACTAGTATTTATTACTAATGGCGCACCACTGGTGCGCCATTAGTATCTGGTATACTAATGGCGCACCGGCCAGTGCGCCATTAGTATGCCTCCCAGGGGCCATATTTAACCATGTGCTTTGGCATACTAATGGCGCACTGCGGGTGGATGCGTCATTAGTATACTTGGCATACTAATGGCGCACTGTTTGGTGATGCGCCATTAGTATACTTTCGCATACTAATGGCGCACTCTGTGGTGATGCGCCATTAGTATGAATATTAGGTTTTATTTATTTTTTACTTTTCTGATTTTTGCACAGGTTACAAAATATATTATTTGACAGAATATAGACAATAGCACACAACAACAGCAGATTCATCGAATACAATAGAAGATTAGTCTCCTAATACAATTCATCATATTAGTCTCCGAATTCAAAATACCGAACAAAGATAAAACATTACAAGTCTCGAGACCGCGAGTATCAAGTTTGTCTTCACATTACAAGTCGATATCGGTCATCTAAACTACCATCACATAGAAGAGAGCTGCAGTCATCACGATGAGCATCATCGCGATGAAACTGGTCTTCATCCGGTTCCTCCAACGCTCCCTCCTCTCTCCCGCTAGATAGCGGGCATATCTAGATTCCGCCTCCGCCCTAGTGGTGTACCCTTTGTAACTGTTACCGCTGAAACGGTGAACCTGTCTCCGACACTCCTCCCAGTCGTCGTAGACTCCGGGAACCTTACCCTTGTACACGACATACGACAGCATCTCTATGCACAAGCCAAACAACATACAATACATACATAAGCAATATGTAAGTATGCAACAAAAGGATCAAAAGAGAAAAACAAAACATTAATAGCACGATTCATGGTCCTACTAATAAATAGCATCGATTACATCTAAGTTGAACAACTGTCGAAACCAAAGAGACATACGAATTCATTAAAGTTTAATTACAACATGAGCCAATCAATGTTTCAGAACTACACATCACTACTTTTGACTCGACTCATCGGACAGGAGCGTGGATGAAGCCGTCGTCTGTCGTGGTGGTCATGAAATCGCGGGCGTTGTCACCCTGCATTTGTAGCGTTTCATCTATCTCACTGTTGGATAGTTGATATCTGAGGAAGAACTGCCCCGACGTATGAAGGACATCATGATGGATGATGTCCGCAAACTCCGACTGGATGCGAAAGAATTCTTGTCTAAGGTCCGCATCCTGGATTGCCGACAAGCTTGCGGCCCAATCTTTGAGATTATCTGGTAGCAGAAGGTGATGATGGTCCCTTACGATCGCCCGCATGTGATGGAGGGCGTAGTAGGCATCCTTCTGACCGCCAGGCGGCTGCTTGACGCAGCAGAACTTCGTATTGTGTGAGAACATGTGCTTGCCATACTTACGGACTGCCCTGGTGAAGGTGCCTCTAGATTTGGCGTAGCCGGGGAGAACATCATCAAGAACTTTCTTGACATTTGTGTAGTCTATCTTGGAGTTACGGTTCGGGTCTAAATACGTGGCCATGGAATATTTCGGGCTTAAGAGGATGAGTGTGCAATGTGTGTCACTACACAGAACACGGAATGTTAGAAAAAAAAGAACGATCAAAATCTAAGAAATCATATGTTACGGGGCGGTTAAGGGATGACTTACTCGGGAAAGTAAGGCACAAGGAAGTTATCCTTATCTGCGTTTGCCAGAATGACGCCTTCAAGGTGTGAACTCGCAACCTGGCGGTCCCCAGCGCTGCTCAAGTGCTTGGCACGCATGTAGAAGTGGTCGACTATCACGATGTCCGGGGTCTTGTCTCTAATGATCCGCATCTCCATACTCAGCGAAAACAGCTGAACGAAGGTGTAGTGCAGCGGATGAAGGTTAAACATAGCAAAGATGTCATCAAACCGCAGGACGATCGTACCCCCGATGTCGCCATCCACAAAGCCCTTGCCCTCTAGCACCTTGGCCATGAAAACCGGGTATGCCACATCCTTCTCTCTAAGACGCCGCTTCTCCAAAGAAAGAACACTGTCGTGCAGACTCCGCATAGCACCGGTTGCAGCATTGAGCATATTTGGCGGTAGCATCACCCTACCCACCACATGCACCCTCCTCGACATATCCTTAGGTGAAGGTGGCCCGTCCTAAGCACGGATCGAACTCGGTGCCGGCTGGCTCGCACCGGCGCCCTTGTTAGTCTTTTGTTTCCGTCCCTTCTTCTTGATCTCCTGTAATGGGACCGAGTTCTGCTCACAGACCGCCTTCTTGAGCGTGTTAGGGCTGATAATATTTCGCACCTCATCTCTCTAAGGCTCGGTGAAGGCGGGAGCTGGAGGCGTGTCCTGAGAACTGAACGCCAGATGACGCCTGTTGCAATTGGATTTCTCCGCGGTACCAGCTAGATCGCGGTCGTCTTGGTTGGGTTCTTGAGAAAGAGGCCCGCAGAACTCGTCAGTGTACCCATGTTCGGCAAAGTACTTATCAACTTTGGTAAATGTACCGTCGTCGTTGTCGTTGCCGTCCGGATCCTGTGCCATAGGGCTGTCCAGATCCTGTGCTATAGGGATGTCCGGCAGGTCCGGTAGCGTTGCGGCGTTCTTGCCATGGCTTGGCGCCGGCACGACTGGCAGTCTTGTCTATGGGGTGGTGTCCCCCGCCCCCAAATGAATCTGGCTCTTTGGCCAAAGCAGGGGCCAGTTTACGCAGGCGCTGAGGGTCATCTCATCTTCTTCGTCGGCCCCAGCGGGTCTAATCGGAGGTAACAGCTTGTCGCAGCCTAGCAGCACCCGAACTACTTCAACCCTATACATTGTGGGTGGCATCGGATTACCGTGGAACACAGGGTTGCCCGATTGAACGATTCTGCCCTTGGCGACATCGACCAACTCAGCACCCACGAAGTGCAGGAGAGTGCAAGGAACGTCGGCGGCGCCCTGTGAAAACATGTAGGGCGTCAGGGATGCCCAGTCAAAGGCAAGGAGATGAATTCATCGGCCGAGAGGCTTAGTTACTGTGATGCCTTTTGCTTCTTTCCCGACAGTGGGCAATCTTTCCAATTTTTCAACAGCTCGTCTATTTCCTCGCCGCTCCTCGTACGCAGGCATTTTCGGGGTTCGTTTCACCATCGAACAGATCCTTGCGTTTCCCAGCCACCTTCGATGTCCCATGAACACGGTTTTCGAAGACCCGGGATCTCTATCTAGCTGGCGATATGTTGTGTCATCCATGCACCTTACGCATCCGGAAAATCCGTGGACTACCTGCCCCGCGAGATATCCGTAGACGAGATAGTCGTGCACCGTCGTGAGCAGTGCGGCTCTCATAGGGAAATATTCTTTCTCTGTTGCGTCCCACGTATTGGCTGGCGTTTTCCACAGCGTGTCTAGCTCCTCTTTCAGCAGCCCCAGATACAGATTGATGTCGTTCCCTGGTTGTTTCGGCCCTTCAATTAGCATACTCATGTGAATGTAGTTCCTCTTCATGCACAACCAGGGGGAAGGTTGTACATCCACACAAACACAGGCCAGGTGCTATGTGTGCTTCTCTGGCTGCCAAACGGATTGAGTCCATCGGTGCTCGCGCCTAGCACGATGTTCCTTGGATCCTTCCCAAATTCTGGGTATTCGAAGTTCAACGCTTGCCACTGGCTCGCATCCTTAGGGTGACTCAGCATCTTGCCTTTTTTATTTATCTCCGGATCATTTCTGTCATCTTCCCGCTTCTTCTCCTCCCTATCCGCGTGCCAACGCAGGAGCTTTGCTACCTTAGGGTCCGCGAAATACCGCTGTAGACGAGGAGTGATCGGAAAGTACCACACCGATTTTCGAGGAGCTTTCTTCCTCTTCTTGTATCGAGTGACGCCGCACACCGGACATATGGTAGACTCCGCGTGCTCGTCCCGATAAATGATGCAATTGTTCATGCACACATGGTATTTCACGTGCGGTAAATCCAGAGGACACACGATTTTCTTCGCCTCCTCGAAACTGGTCGGGCACTTGTTCCCCTTGGGAAGACGTTCGTGCCAGAATGACATGTTCTCGTCGAAGCATGCGTCGGTCATTTTGTGTTTTACCTTCATCTCCAAAGCCATGAGCGTTACTTTCAGGTGGGTATCCTCGGGCCTGCATCCTTCATACAATGGTGTAACCGTGTCTATCTCCAGTTGATGCAGCTTGGCTTTCTCTCGGGCGGCAGCTCTTGCGTTATCCGTCTGCTTGAGAAGAAGCTCTTGAATATGAGGGTCATGCACCCATCCTCCATCGTCGTCTGCTCCGGCATCTTCATCTTCATGATCATGCCCTTCGTCTTGATCTTCCTCATCATCATGTACGACATCTTCTACATGATGACTCTGTACAACATCACCGTCGTGATCATGTCCTGGAGATTCTTCGTCTTCTCGCCCGCCCTCGCCGCGGTGGTACTTGTCTTGTTGCCCTTCCTCATTTCTTGCCCGGCCCCCATGGACTACTTCATAGTCATCTTCATCACCTTGCCACCGATAGCCATCCATGAAACCACGCAAGAGCAGGTGGTCCCGCACCTGCCCGGAATCCGGGTCCGCAATAAGGCTCTTCAGCTTGCATCTTCGACACGGACATCTTATCTCCGTCTCGTTCTTTTGGAGCATCTCGGCCTTCGCAGAGCTCAAAAACCTATTCACGATGCCTGCGGTCATCGTGTGAACCATGGTCGCCTGCGTGGTAGAGCAAAACGATATTTTAGAACCAAGAAAAAATTTGGCATGACCTTCCCTAAAAATAGGACCAAAAAGAATGCATAGTGCCAAAATTCTCGCCGAAACGGAAATGAATCAACATTCTGGCAAAATATTGGCAACTATCGCATTTCAAATACCGGTACCTGCAAAAACAAACATATATGCAACACCACAAACACATGCAACATCACAAACATACATAGATCTAGCTAGGCCACAAAAAGTGCATGTGCATGTTGTTGGAGCGAGCTAGGGAGAAAAAAAAGTAGATCTACATCATGAAGATAGCTTTCCCCTTACTTACCTATCAAAAAAGGTAATTCCACCACTTAATTTTGATGAATCTATGGTGGAAAAGAGGTGAGGAGGAGGAGGCAGCCGAAAGCTTGGAGAAGGAGGTGGAGGGAATGAAGTGGGGAAAGTGAGTGGGTAGGTGTGGCTGTCCAAAATATCTTGTTGGGGTCCCAGGTTACTAATGGCGCACCACCTGCAAATGCTCCATTAGTAACCCTGGTTACTAATGGCGCACCTGCAGGTGGTGCGCCATTAGTAGTTTTGCAGAAAAGTAAAAAAAATATCTATATACTAATGGCGCACTTTTACAGGGTGCGCCATTAGTAGTTTAAACTAGTAATGGCGCACTGTGAGGCGGTGCGCCATTAGTAGTTTTGCAAAAAAAAGAATTAAAAAAAATTCAGTACTGGCGCACTCCCTGTATGGTGCGCCATTACTAGTTAGAACTAGTAATGGCGCACTTCAGTAGGATGCGCCATTAGTATGTATGTAAAAATGAAAAAAAATATCACTAGTGGCGCACCTATTTTCTGGTGCGCAATTAGTGTCTTCCACACTAATGGCGCATCACCAACTGGTGCGCCATTAGTACATAGTAGTGGCGCACTACTTCCCTGGTGCACCATTAGTGTCAATCCTATCTATAGCCCTTTTCCTAGTAGTGGCGCTTTCCACCCGAAACAGTCAGCGCCGCCCACCCCGCTTCCCGGAGCAGGCGATTGCTCCGCCTTCAAACGACACAAGTGCCGTCCTCCGTCCATCTGCCTCCCACATTAATGATACGTGGTTGCCGAGGCGGCTACTCCGGCGCCACACGTCCGTCCCTCCGGCCGCCCACCATTTCTATATAAACTTCTGCGCCGGCCATAGCCGCAGTCATCCGCATCCGTTCCCTTTCTCCTGTCCACACCACTACTGCCCACCATGGCTTCCTCGCGCTCCAGCGCTCTTCGGGACGGGCGGACGACGGACCACAAGGAGATGGCAGCCATTGCTGCCAACCGGCTGGCCGGCAGGCAGCCGGAGGATGACGACCTCCCAATGGAGAACATGGTAGTTGACGATCCGGCGCCAACCCCCTCCTCCGTGCCATCCTTGCCGGTGCATTGCACCATGACCATCGGCGAGGCCCATGCCCAATATATGGACAGGGTGAGGCAGATGCGTGAGGAGCAGTTCCGGGAGGCGCAGGCCGACGCCGCCTACAACCACCATCTCCTCCAGGAGCACCTGCAGGCGGAGGAGCAGATCGCCGCGAAGCGGGCGGAGCAGGAGGCGCTGCTCGACTCGTACCGCTCCGCCCGCAAGGGCCGCTTCGAGCGCTGGCAGTACCGCATGCGGGTGGCGGAGGCTGCGGCCGCCTACAAAGAGGCTAGCAAAGAGGGCGATGAAGCGGGCGAGGCGCTGTTTGGCGAGACCGAGGACGAGGCAGAGGACAATGCCGGCTCCAACGAGTCCCCGCTCCGCTGGCGTTGACGAGGCCCTGCTCCACCGAGGCCCCGCGGCACCAACAACAAGGCATAGGACACCGTCGGCTCCGCCGAGGCCCCGCCCTGCCAACAACGAGGCAGAGGACATCACCGGCTCAGCTGATGCCCCACCCTACCGGCAACGTGGGGGAGGATTTCCACCGCTCCGCTGAGGCACCGCCCGCCGGCAACGAGATAGAGGACATCGCCGGCTCTGCCGAGGCCCCGCCCCGCTGCCAACGAGGCCGCGCCACACAGAAAACGAGGAAGAGTAGAACACAGTAGGTTTCCGCCGCTCGGGTCCAAGTAAGGCCACCGCTGCTACCCTCCGGTTGAAGCCAAGCTAGGCGGGTTGACCATTGACGGCCGGTTAGCTTCTTGGCGGTGACGTGGAGTCGGAGAGCTGCGCTGGAGAAGAACGCTGCTTCTACTTAACTGCTGGTGCAGTTGGCTGATTGACACGTGGGCCCAACAGGCCACATGTCAGTTATGCAACTGCACCTGCAGTTAAGTCACTGAAGCTTCTGTTCGGCTCAGCGGGACACAGGTGGGTAGCTTCGCTTAATTAATTATACCTCCAGCGCAGCCATTTTTAGTTGAAGAATGTATGAAATGTAATGAAATCCGGCATGTTTATATGAAATCCGACCGTGTATGAATGAATTTATTTCGATTAGTTCGAATTCCCGTATCATGGGATTGATTGAACATGCAAAACAACACATACTAGCATTATTCCCAGGGTGATCACCTCGTTTGAAGCAGTTTCACATGTACTCCCTCCGGTCCTTTCTAGTCTGCATACAAGTTTTGTCTGCAGTCAAAGTATCTCTACTTTGACCAATCTTATACAAAAAAGTATGCACTTTCACAATGTGCGAAGTAAAAAGGAAAAGAAGGAGTACAAAGAGTTTGAGCAGCTTTTTAGCGTTTCTGTACATTGCAATCAAACACACAGGCCTGGCAATTCATAGATAACATTCAAAACAATCGATGATTATGCATCTCAGCGACTCACATGTCAGAGGCAATATTTACTAAACAAGTAAAGATTAAAGAAAAAATTGATTGACGCTCCTGACAGCAAAGGGTGTCCCATTCAAAAATATCAAACGCATGTCTTGCTAAAATCAATGAGCAAAATTTGACAAGGTTGTCCCATTCCAAAATATCAAATGCCTACGATTGTGGAATGGGCAGGGTTTGTCATCAGTTCGAACATTGACATGGCACCTCGTGCTAATAAACCAGCTGTTCTTTTTGTGCAGTTCCACCAAGATCAACCAAATTCGCACGTAGCTTGTATGATTTCGCCCTTATATGTTGCAACGCCTTGAACTTATCGGCACCTCCTTTCTTGTGGTGGAAATGAATGATTCGATGTATTCATGAACATTTTGTGCAGTTCCCATTGAAATCAAGCTGAGCACCCCTGTTTGCACAAATACAAAAAAGTGATTATTATAAAGCAAACTGTACTATGAATTGACAGTTTCAACAGGCACATACATGGTACTCACTAGAAAAGTGGAACTCACCAGAAAGAATCCTAGAACAACATTGTACTCGCGCATCACAGCAAAAAAATGGAGATTTGTCAGTCCTTCTGAGCTGAAGTTAGTTTGGTCTTGTGGGGAGTAATGTAACCATCCTTCAACTGCTCCTTCTGATGAGAAGATAGACAGGGCTTCTTCATCCTGGCATATCGGAACTAGTCACTTCACGTACTCCATATTTTTCTTCAGAGGAAGATGATCCTATTGTGCAAAGACAAGAGGACTACTAAATCCTAGCATCCCTGTTTGCTCGAAAAAAAGGAAAGGAAATATTTAAAACAACACAGATGAAGTACTTCTCAAGGACAATAACACCTTTTCATGACAGTATCTAAACAGTAGCACAACACCAATAGAGATGACAAAGCTCAATCATATGGATGAAATCAGTGGGCGAGTACCAACCTTTGTCAGGAGGCTTATTGTCTAGAGCATATAGATGAAGCACTTCTCCGGAACCATCTGTTGCCATCTACGGTGGTGGCCATGCTTACTATATACTCCTCGATTAGTTTAATGTTTCCAACATCTTCTTGTGCAGTTCCACTAAAATATATGGTATCTTCAAAGAAGATCCCTGTTTGCACAAGTAGAGATAATTACATATTACATTAAGAGTGGCATCAAATCAGTGGCAAAACAATTACTCGTTCTAGCCATAGCAATAAATTAAGATGCAAAACTATATCATTACTTGTGTCATCACAGTTCCAGTGCTTCATTACAGCACCGGGAGTTGATTTTTGTTTTTATTCCGCTTGTTCTTCCCCTTCATCACTTGGTTCAATAACAGACAAGCTTCGCCTTCAATGTAAGATTTGGCATGTCAATTAGGGAGCACAAGTATAGTACTAAACTTAATTTTCTTATGAAAGTGGCAAAATACAGGCCAACAGTTGTGAAATATCCTTATCTTACTTCGATGGGATATTACAGTGCACATACAGATTGGAAGTCTTGTCTCCATTTGTGCAGTTCACTAAAATCAAGCAACATTATCGTACAAGTAGCACAACATATGAAAGCACACTGTAGAATCATGTGAAAGAAGGCTAGTACTAACCTCTCTTGATGCGGAATTCAAACAACTCGCAAGAAGAAGATCTGAACCAAATTTGCCTTAACGGATAGGAAGTAAGATCTCCTCTTGTGCAGTTCCACTAAGATCAAGCAATCAAGCAACATTGTCGGTGTGACATTTTGGTTGAACTGCACAAAACACTCTTAAAACAAAAGTGTTTTGTGCAGTGCAACAAAAGGTCACAATGGCAACGAGGTGAAGTAGATAACCCTGTTTACACAGAGGTGCAAAGGAAACAATTAGTGGTCAATAACGGTGGATGACACAGAAGCCAACAAAAATATGCAAATACCTTATCTAAATGGTAAAGAAAGCACGACGATAGCATTTCTCAAACGGTGGCATTGATTAATATTAACATAGAGATTATATTAACAATAAAATTCGTTAAACATGTAATTTGCTTTTAACTGTGGCATTGCATCAATTTTCCAGCGGCATTATTAGAGGGTGTTTTTTTACAGGGACATTTTTGTGTAGGGACTAAAAAAACTCCGGGTCAGTCCCATCTAAACCAAACAGGAGGGACTTTTAGGGACTAAAAGTGGGCATTTGGGACTAAAGAAAGAAGACCCCGAGGGAGTCTTTTTGGGACTTTTTCCAACAGTTGCCCCTGCCACGCATCACACCTTGTCTCTATTAGTTCATTACTAGGGGTAACATGGTCTTTTAGTATGTCATTTAATAACCTCTAGTCCATGTTTAGTCCCTGGAACCAAGCAGGTAGGGGCTAGGGAGCTTTTAACCAAACAGGGCCATAGATTAACAACAACTAATGAGTTGCACGGGATAGTGGACGCACTAGCACCATGTGCATCTACCGATGTACTGTGGTCATGCATAGTCTGTTACAACAAAGAACAAACAACCAAGGAGCATATTTGTGTTGGTCCCAGTTTTGTTATCTTTAGACACCTTTCCCTATGTGAGCGCAGCAAATCTAGTCCTGCTCAAACTTTACAGCCTTGTCCCTTCCTTTCCTTTTTGAACTAGTACTTTCGCCCCTTCCTTTCCTCTTTGAACCACGTCCTAGATTTATGCGATACAACTTTCCCCACTACTTTCCCCCATTCCTTTCCTCTTTGAACCACGTCCTAGATTCATGCTGTACAACTTTCCCCCTTCATTTCCTCTTTGAACCACGTCCTAGATTCATGCTATATACAACTTTTCCCACTACTTTCCCCCACTCCTTTCCTCTTTGGAGCACATCCTAGATTCATGGTATACATGCAGCTAGAGCAATGCATGTGGAGTAAGTAAATTATACCTTAAGGTTCTTGGGGCATGGTTCGGTGGGTGACGGGACGGCGACAAAGAAGAAGGGGTCAGAGGCCCTCCCGTGCCGCCGCTGGGTGGAAAGTGAACAGCTGCACCGGTAGTCCCTCGCCGACGGCGACAACGTTAAGCCTCCTTCCCTTCCCGACGGACGGATCCTGCCGGCTCTTTGAGCAGCAGTGAGGGGAGAGATAGGCCAACGAAGTCTTGTTTAGATCTGGAGAGGGCGAGAGAGTGTGAAGAGAGCAACTACAAGCGCTGAGGCTCCAGCAGGAGAGGGCGAGAGAGTGTGAAGAGAGCAACTACAAGCGCTGAGGCTCCAACGTGTATATATATACTGGAGAGAGAGTGTGAAGCATGCAAACCCTAGAAAACATTTTGACCAGTCAAAGAATCCTCCTGGCACAAATTATGCTCAAGTGTAGTTATCGAACCCGAGACCTCAAGTTTGATGAGCGAACTGGCTAACCAGCTACACAACCCTCCCGTTATGTTCAACGAGAGGGAAATAACCTTTTATACATTCCTGCATTCATGTGACAAGCATGCCGTTTTTTTGTGTGTGTGTGGGAGTCATTGGGATTTCAATCATAATTGTGTCATGTGGCTTTGGTGGTAAGACTATCCACAGTGGTGCAGAAATAATGCAGCCCCTCTCTCCACGTAGTACGTTGGGTCCCACCAGTCAGAGGTTGAAACAAACAAATTAATAAGAAAAATTAAAAGCGCCAGCGGTGTATCTTACCTCACACATCTCGCTACTGCTCAGGAACACTGTCCAATTGATCCGTCTGTTCGCTCACGTACTATTTTAAGTGAATCCTTATTATAACATGCACACAAATTTTGGGCACTTGTATTCGACTTAAGTCAGTGTGCCACCGTATCTTGTATACTTACTACTCCCTCTGTCTAGGTGTAATAAGTCACGTTAGAAGGTGCAACAGGACCAAGGTGCGTGCGTGTGTGTGTGTGTGTGTGTGTGTGTGTGTGTGTGTGTGTTTAACAACATCTCTGTGTTAGAGAGAGCGACATATCGACCTACTCCTACAGAGAGATGTTGTGTAGTGTACGATTTTAGCCGCAAGAGTCAGTGCATCTTCTCGTTTCCGGGCGTGTCCGGTAGGGACATGCGGACAGCTGCCACGCCCGCTCCTGACCAGCCTGGCCCACCCAAAGCCCCTCCATCGCTCGCGCGCGCTTCTCGCCCGAAACGGTCAGCACCGCTCCAAAGAATCGATGCCACATTCATGCCCGGGCAGAGCGGATGCGACCTCTCACTAGCGCAAGAGTGATGGTTGCTTCGTCCGTCCAACTTACTGCTGGGTCTATGTGATTTGACGGCTCATTGGTCTTTATTACTGAGGTGGTAGGACTGCTGGATGTCCCACGCTTTCGGCGAAAGGAGGTACTACTACTAGATTACAATTTTCTCCATTCTTACAGCGGAGGCGTGCAAGAGCAGTGAAAACGCACAGGCTCAGTGATTACATGGCCCACCTCACACTATCACCATGCGACACCTAACTCTTTACATAGTACTCCCTCCATTCCTAAATATTACTAGATGAGTCCCCGCGCGTTGCCGCGGAACAACGGTATATCTCTCTGCGCAAAATTATCGATTTCATAGAACTAAAAAAAACTCTATAACCGCATGACAAATGTGGTAGCCAAACTAAATAAACTCCCATCATCATATAGATCATCCCACGTAAGGAAAAAAGACCAGCCAACTCCTACTGCATAATGGGATTATATTTTTCTTTTTTACATGTTAATGGGACTTAAAAGCTCACTTACATGCATGCTACCGGTGCATGCTTGCATGCAGACATGTTGATGTGATTTAAAACCCACTCACATGCATGTGCCATGGTATTTCTGCATGCTTGCATGTGGCTTAGTGCGGAGCCTCTCAACGTCTAGATCAGACGGCTATTATGGACTGATTTACTTCATCTAACGGCTACATCAATTTTGATGATGTGGCTCAAGGAGAGGATAGAGAATTCCTAGTAGTGGGGGCTAGCTATTACTAGTAGATATGTCTTTGTAGAGATTCCACTACATACAAAACAAAATGAATGAATCTACACTTAAAATGCATCTATATACATCGCATGTGGTTCATGGTGAAATCTCTACAAAGACTTATATTTAGGAATGGAGGAAGTACTAGTATAGTACGTAATGTAATTTATCAGCGAGATAAATTTGTACAATGCTATGAAGCTTCCAGCTTCTGTTACATGTATCTTGCATCCAAGGTTGCCCGTTGCAACATTTCATCAAATACAAAGGAGACTAACATGCATGCTATTGCATCTCAATGATTGACAGATCATAGCAAATATGTACTCCCTCCGTTCCAAAATAAGTGTCTCAACTTTGTGCAAACTTTAGTACAAAGTTGTACTACTACTAAAGTTGACACTTATTTTGGAACAGAGGCAACTAAAGAAAAAAACGATCCATGCAGTCCCTAGCCCTTGAACCGTGAACCCTGACCAGGCTTCAATTTGCTGGCAACGATCGAGCTTCCTAATAAATGAAGTTTGCAACCTTTTGACCATCGGATCATTTTGTGCAGTTTCACCAAAATCGAGATGAGCATCCCTGTGGCAAAGAAATTGAAGAAGAGTGATTAGAATAAGATTACTGGGACTAGTTGATGAGACATAAACTCATCACAAGTACAGTACGTAGAAGCCAGTAGAGCTATGTGCGGGGCAAAGAAGTAGAGAAATATCCACAGGGAGTGATGTGGGCAGCTGGAGCAGTGGTGCAAGCCGACTGTAAAGGGAGTTGTACCTGAGGGACGTAGCTCAACCTTGAGGAGGGCGGCGGGAGGCGGCAACTGCCCACGTCGCGGCAGTGAGCAAGGGACGAAGGCAACCTCACCGGCTTTGTGAGATAGAATGGCGGGGACCCCTAATCGGGACGTGCCGATAGTGGGTTTTCACCATCGGTGACAACCATCGCATCTACACTAAGCATCCACCCCTTCCCCAAGCGGACGTGATCCGCCTGGATGTTAGAGATGTGGCCACAGTCGTTTTGTGCGAGAGAGTGTGAAGAGAGCAACCCCAGCAAGCAACCGTGTAGGCTGGCCCGTCCTGACTATGTATATAGTGGAGCGGTTTCCTTTTCTCTCCATATGAACCTATCATAGTGCGTACGTGCCACTGAAGAAAAAAAACTTTATTTATAAATGATGCGGCACCTACTACTCGTTCTCCTATAACCTTGCGCTTGGCATCTCCAAAATATTAACCTTGCGATTGGCTCTTCGCCTCTTCGGGAAGTCGAGCAATAATGGTAGTGCAGTATATATCGTTCTGGCTATATGAGACCGAATGAATTGCTGCACGTCCACCACATGGGCGAGGGTCGAGGAGCGAGGGAGAGTGCTACATACAGAGCAAAATGAGTGAATCTACACTCTAAAATACGTCTATATACATCAGTGTTTGGAGTATGTACTAGTAGTTCATATTGAAATCTACTAAAGGACATATATATTCCAAACAATTTGATATAATCTCTATAACCAAGGTAGTAGGGACAAGGAGTAAATGGAGGGAGTAGTAAATTTTTCTCCTCGTCATGCGAGCCACCGCGCGCATGGGCGAGGGAGCAGGCGTAAGGCGGAGCAAGCTTCACCTCATCCCGCGAGCCACCGCGCCCCTGGGTGAGGGAGACGGCGTACTTAGCAAGCTTCTCCACGTTCTGCGAGTTGACGGGACACATCAAAAGTACTCAAGTGTATAGAGCCTTGCCTCTAAGGTAGGCCCCACATGGTTTGCCTCTTTTTAAACATAACACGTCAAGTCACAATTTGTTTGTTCACCCGTGGTAGACGATCCTCCCTCCACCAAGTGGACAACCAGTACACGTGCCAAATTACCACGTGGGCTGCCTTTTTGTACAGAAATGAGCTCCACCGTGTACCCGCGCGGGTGTGGTTGGGAAAGAGACGGGAGTACGTGCGCCGTGCATGCACCTCTTCTCTTCGTACACGTCCCCCAGCTACGTGGGTGTGTGTGAGAGATACAAACTGCGTTCGTGAGTGTTTTTTGTTTTGGGGTGGGGGGGTGGGGTGGGGCGTTGATTTCTTGAATTATTTGTGGGAATATGTGTCGATGACATCTCAAACAAAATTTTGCATGCAATGTGTGTGAAATGGAGGCCTATCCATATCATGCGTAGAGGGTCGGGCAATCCACGAGAAGAGAGGGAGGGGTCATAGCTATCGATAGAGTCGAAGAGAGGATCAAGTGGGTGGGTGCGAGATCGATGAAGAGAGCCATCAAAATTGTGTGTGTTTGCAAGTCAAAGATATAGGGCGACTGGCCTACCGGAACGTTAGAGGGCACATGTCAAGTTTGTGTGTGGCAGGGAGACATGACTAGAGCGCTCGATGTATCGGTGTGTGTGGGGGGAGGGGGTGGGGGGAGGGGTAGGCAGAGGCCTAACTATAGAGGTAGGACGACTCGTATATGTGTTGAGAAGGAGAGACCCAGCTATGTCTTGAGGGATATCGGTCGACATCCATACATAACTGAAGGACGGGAAATATGATGTGACAGAGAGAGAGAGGAGAGAGGAAGGGAGGGAGAGGGAGGGAGAGGGGTAGAGTGCTGGATGGGTGATGGAGTTGCTTCTCGAAGATGGTGGGATAGGCCTACTAGACAAACTGAGCGTGGAACTGCAATGCTATCAATAAGAGTGTGGATGTGTTTCTGTGTGTGCCTGTGCGTGATAGATCTGTCAGGACGCATCCATGGATGATGAAGGGGAACCATGTGTTTGGTAAGCAAACCTAACTAGCTCGGTAGATCAATTGTTGTTTGTCGGAGGAAGGGAGATACACAACTAATGAGGTAGATCGATTGACGTGTGGGTAAAAACGAGTTATAAGGACCTAGCTAGCTATATGTATAGCGAGAGATCGGTCGGTGTACGTCCATTTATTAGAGGCAAATAAGGCCTAGAGAGATGGATAGACAGAGAGAATGGAGCTAGGAGGTGGTGCGAGAGGCCCAACTACTAGCTAGATAGGGGGAGGAGTGTGCGGTTGTGAGATCGATGAAAAGAGGGGCGAGAGTTTACACGTGTGTCTGACCGTATGAGAGACACGAGGCAAGGACACATAAAGGAGGAGATTGAAGGTGTGTGTGTGTATGTTGTAGGCAGGCATCGCTGGAGAGGTTTATCGATCGGTGTGTGTCGGAAAGGAGTTGTGGAGGCTCTGGGAGAATGACCTAAAGAAAAAAATGAATGTGCCCGATGGATAGAATGCCGAGGGAGGGGGAGGGCGAGGAGGGCGTCTTCATGCACGAGAGAAAGTTAGTGGTAGCTACAGAGGTTAGAGGATTGTGTGGGTGTAAGAGACTAAAAAGATCATAATTTGATATGAAAGCGGATTCATATATTTGAATAGGAGATCATAGTGTTTTAAACATTGCATGCATGAATATAGCGGTGATACACATGTTGTGCACTGATACGTCTCCGTTGTATCTACTTTTCCAAACACTTTTGCCCTTGTTTTGGACTCTAACTTGTATGATTTGAATTGAACTAACCCGGACTGACGCTATTTTCAGCAGAATTGCCATGATGTTGTTTTATGTGCAGAAAACAAATATTCTCGGAATGTCCTGAAACTCCACGGAACATCTTAGAAAAAACAATAAAATATCCTCGCCAAAGATGAAGATCAGGGGCCCACACCCTGTCCACGAGGGTGGGGGGCGCGCCCCCCTCTAGGCGCACCCCCTACCTCGTGGGCCCCTAGATGCCCTCCGACGCCAACTCCAACTCTATATATTGGCTTTCGGGGAGAAAAAAATCAGAGAGAAGAAATCATCGCGTTTTACGATACGGAGCCGCCGCCAAGCCCTAAAACCTCTCGGGAGGGCTGATCTGGAGTCCGTTCGGGGCTCTGGAGAGAGGGATTCGTCGCCGTCGTCATCATCAACCATCCTCCATCACCAATTTCATGATGCTCACCGCCGTGCGTGAGTAATTCCATCGTAGGCTTGCTAGACGGTGATGGGTTGGATGAGATTTATCATGTAATCGAGTTAGCTTTGTTAGGGTTTGATCCCTAGTATCCACTATGTTCTGAGATTGATGTCGCTAGGACTTTGCTATGCTTAATGCTTGTCACTAGGGCCCGAGTGCCATGATTTCAGATCAGAACCTATTATTTTTTCATGAATATATGTGTGTTCTTGATCCTATCTTCCAAGTCTATAGTCACCTACTATGTGCTATGATCCGGCAACCCCGAAGTGACAATAATCGGGACCACTCCCGGTGATGACCATAGTTTGAGGAGTTCATGTATTCACTATGTGCTAATGCTTTGTTCCGGTTCTCTATTAAAAGGAGGCCTTAGTATCCCTTAGTTTCCAATAGGACCCCGCTGCCACGGGAGGGTAGGACAAAAGATGTCATGCAAGTTCTTTTCCATAAGCACATATGACTATACACGGAATACATGCCTACATTACATTGGTGAATTGGAGCTAGTTCTGTGTCACCCTATGTTATGACTGATACATGATGAACCACATCCAGCATAATTATCCATCACCAATCCGGTGCCTACGAGTTTTCCATATACTGTTTCTCGCTTATTTACTTTCCCTCTGCTACTATTACAATCACTACAAAAATACCAAAAACATTACTTTTGTTGTCTTTACTTTTGTTACCGTTACCACCACTATCATATTACTTTGCTACTAAACACTTTTCTGCATATACTAAGTTCCAGGTGTGGTTGAATTGACAACTTAGCTGCTAATACTTGAGAATATTCTTTGGCTCCCCTTGTGTCGAATCAATAAATTTGGGTTGAATACTCTACCCTCGAAAGCTGTTGCGATCCCCTATACTTGTGGGTTATCATGCACATGTTATACCATAATGTGATAATGCATGGCGTTTGCAACTCACAGCTAAATGCCGAACAAGCTAAACCATACTATACATCAAACAATCTCACATTTTATTTGAATTTGTGATAATGTGTGGCGTTTGCATCTTACAACTAAATATCGAACAATCTAAACAATAATATATATCGAACATTCTCACATTTTATTTGAATTTGTGCTAATGTGTGGTGTTTGCAACTCACATCTAAATACTTGTAGGCGTAGGGGGCGGGGCACCATACATAATGTGATAAACACATTATACATATGAGACATGGTTTAGATTATGAAGATCTTGCTAGAGCTAGAAATGTAATGTGATTTGAAATCAAAAAAAGTGGATTCAAAAAATCTAGTTCGAGTTCATATAGTACACATAGTTCATATGTAACTCGAGACTAATCATGTGGTGTGCTGTGAAGATAATACACAAACGATAGTTTAACTTGACAATAATGATGCTTGTAAATCTTACTAAAACAGAGAAACGAATTCAAATGCTTTGACTTCACAATAATCATTATTGTAGATCTTATTCAAATAGAGAAATGATGACCCACAAGTATAGGGGATCTATCGTAGTCCTTTCGATAAGTAAGAGTGTCGAACCCAACGAGGAGCAGAAGGAAATGATAAGCGGTTTTCAGCAAGGTATTCTCTGCAAGTACTGAAATGAGTGGTAACAGATAGTTTTGTGATATGATAATTTGTAACGAGCAACAAGTAACAAAAGTAAATAAAGTGCAGCAAGATGGCCCAATCCTTTCTGTAGCAAAGGACAAGCCTGGACAAACTCTTATATAAGGAAAAGCGCACCCGAGGACACATGGGAATATCGTCAAGCTAGTTTTCATCACGTTCATATGATTCGTGTTCGGTACTTTGATAATTTGATATGTGGGTGGACCGGTGCTTGGGTGCTGTTCTTACTTGAACAAGCATCCCACTTATGATTAACCTCTATTGCAAGCATCCGCAACTACAACAAAAGTATTAAGGTAAACCTAACCATAGCATGAAACATATGGATCCAAATCAGCCCCTTACGAAGCAACACATAAACTAGGGTTTAAGCTTCTGTCACTCTAGCAACCCATCATCTACTTATTACTTCCCAATGCCTTCCTCTAGGCCCAAATAATGGTTAAGTGTTATGTAGTCGACGTTCACATAACACCACTAGAGGCTAGACAACATACATCTCATCAAAATATCGAACGAATACCAAATTCACATGACTACTAATAGCAAGACTTCTCCCTTGTCCTCAGGAACAAACGTAACTACTCACAAAGTGTCGGTGGGAACGACACCTATGGGATCACAAGAATCCCTACCACGGTTGCGGGGCGTGGGGTCATGAGAAGAGTGGATCAAACAGATAGCACACGGTTCGTTTATCCAGGTTCGGGCCGTGAGGATGCGTAAAACCCTACTCCTGCTTTGGTGGATTGTATATCTGTGTTCTTGAGCTAGCTATGGGGCCTGAGGAGCTCCAGAAAGCCGAATCCTCTTCCTGGTCGCCTTGGGCCTCCTTTTATAGGGAAAGGGATTGCCACAGTGGCACACATGAGGTGGAAAGGGTACAGTGATGCGAGGTTATCTCTCGCATTACATGACAAGGCGCATTTAATGCGCCTTGCTTATGTGTCCTTGGTTTATCCGGGACGGGGGAGAGCCCTGTCTCGTCCGTTGCCGCTCCCTCTTGTGTCGACACGCGCCCTGGCCAGCGGTGCCTGCGATGCCATGTAGGCAGGCAGGCAGCTGAGGTGGCGCAGCGGTGGGTCTCCACGAAGATCTGCATGCCGCCACGCAGGTGCCTGCCCAGCTGGTTGGGTCGACAGTTGCATGCGAACGGCGGTGGAGGTGTGACTGGCGCGGGCCTGATGGTGGCCCCACGGGTGTTCTTGGCAAGGGCCTTGTCGGGGCCCCGACAAGGGTCTTGCTGGGGCACCAGCTATCATCCCCGGCAAGGCTCTTGCCGAGGGCCTTGTGGTCCTCCTTGGCTGGTGTCGGTGTCAAAACCGGCAGATCTCGGGTAGGGGGTCCCGAACTGTGCGTCAAGGTCGGATGGTAACAGGAGACAAGGGACACTTTATTTTACCCAGGTTCGGGCCCTCTCGATGGAGGTAAAACCCTACTCCTGCTAGATTAATATTGATGATATGGGTAGTACAAGAGTAGATCTACCACGAGATCAAGGAGGCTAAACCCTAGAAGCTAGCCTATGGTATGATTGTGTATGATGATGGTTGTCATACGGACTACAGCCCTCCGGTTTATATAGACACCGGATAGGGTTAGGGTTACACAGAGTCGGTTACAATGGTAGGAGATCTTGAATATCCGCATGCCTAGCTTGCCTTCCACGCCAAGAAAAGATCCTTCCGGACACGGGACGAAGTCTTCAATCTTGTATCTTCATAGTCCTGGAGTCCGGATGAAGGTATAGTTCGGCTATCCGAACACCCCCTAATCCAGGACTCCCTCAGTAGCCCCTGAACCAGGCTTCAATGACGACGAGTCCGGCGCGCAGATTCTCTTCGGCATTGCAAGGCGGGTTCCTCCTCCAAGTTCTTGAAGAAGATTACAAACACCAAAAATAGTGTCCGGCTCTGCAAAATAAGTTTCCACATATTGCCATATAGAGAATAATATTAACACAAATCAAATCTGCTGACGTATTCCGCAGTGCGTCATAACACTGCGACCAAGCTCTTTATATAAATTGTTTTCATTGTTCCACCTCAGCATGTTTAGCGAGGCGGTTTCCTTGGCACGTCTTGTCAAAGCAGAGATCGTGTGTCCCTTTTAACGGGATTCTCATCAATACGGACGTGGGTAACCCAACCGCGCCATTTACCACGGCGCTTGGGAGGAAAGTGAGTTTTATTAGGTAGGTGGGGATGCCTAACCGCACCCGCTTGTATAAAGGGATAAGGATTCCCCTTTTTAACCTACGCCTTCTTCCTCCTTTGCCAATCCATCTCTCGCGCACTCAAGCTCCAGCGCCCAAGTCCCCTCTTCCTTCCTCAACCTTCTCCAACAATGTCCGGAGTGGGAGGCAAGTGGATGGCCTCCTCCGTTATGGAGGCCCAAGTAAAAAAGCTAAGGAAAGCCGGATACTTGTCCAAGGACATCCCGCATCGGCTTCCTGAGAAGGGGCAGCTTCTTCCTACCCCAGGGCCCCATGAGAGGGTAGTTTTTCTTCCCCACTTCCTCCGCGGACTGGGCTTTCCACTTCACCCATTTGTCCGGGGGCTCATGTTCTACTACGGCCTGGATTTCCACGATCTGGCCCCGAACTTTGTCCTCAACATCTCGGCGTTTATCGTCGTGTGTGAGGCCTTTCTCCGCGTCCGCCCCCACTTCGGCCTCTGGCTCAAGACCTTCAATGTCAAGCCCAAGGTGGTGTCCGGCACCCAGGCGGAGTACGTAGGCGCTATGGTCGGCAAGATGGCCAACGTCCTCTGGTTCGATGGCTCCTGTGTGGAGTCCCTAAAGGGGTGGCAGGCCGGGTGGTTTTACATCACCGAGCCACGCGATCCGGAATGGGTCGCAGCCCCCGAGTTCAGATCCGGACACCCCATGCGGCTCATGTCCTGGAAAGAGACGGGCCTGTCGTGGGGCAACGAGGAAGAAATGACTGGGTTGCAAACGTGCATCCAGTCCCTAGTGAACAAGCCAATCCGGCTGATCAATGTGATCCAGGTCATGCTCGTTCGCCGGATCCTCCCGTGCCAACAACAAGATTTTACTTTGTGGGAATTCGACCCGGCGTAGCACCAAACCCTCAGTAGGCTCTTCGACACGACGTATGAAGATGTCTAGAAGGTGCTGACCAAAGGCGCCGAGTCCCCCACATCCGCTTCCGAGGACCGCGGATACAGCTCGCAGCGTCATGCCAGCGAGGTGAGCTATCTATACCTTTGACAGGTTTTTTAAGCTCTTCTTCATAGATTAACTCTATGCGGGATCTAAACTCCCTTTACCTTTGACAGGCTTGGCAGGCTATGTCCGGACCAATTAACTGTCCGGCTCCCCTGCCCGAAGACCCAGCCCCAGCTCTCTTGGTGAAGCTGATGGCTCTGGCACCTTATGTGGTGCCGGAGAAGAAGGCCAAGAAGAAGAAAACCACCGGGACTCGAAAAAGTTCCCGCAACATGGTGGTGTCGGACTCGTCATCTGACGAGTCTGCAACACTCTCCTCTCGTGAAAATGAGGAGGAGGAACAAGAAAGCTCTCCCCCCCAGCGAGGGGACAAAAGAAGAAGAAGGCCACCCCAACGGGGGAGGCCGAGGGGTCGAGGAAAAGGAAGACCCCTCCGCCGGACTACTCCCACGACGCCGAAGAGGGCGGAGAGGAGCGGCCGGGCAGAACCAAGCGTCCGGCAAAATCGTAAGTATTTATATACCAGAGTGACTCATGATATTCTTTTAATGCGCGGCTTTCCCTAATATCGCTCGTAATTTATGCAGCCCGCCCCGGGCCGAATTCGACGATTCATCGAGCGGCTCCCTGGATTCGTCGGACGTGAACTCTGTTCCGCCCGCTGTCTCCCCCTGCAGGGCGGACGACGCCGAAGTGGCGTCCCGCCAAGCTCCAGGGCAGGAGGAGATAGTCCTGGAGGAGCCGCAAGGCAATCCTCCGGACCCCAGGAGTAAAGGGGATGAAACCCCCCAGGGCTCCAAGTCCGGCTTTGTGCCGGACACCGCGCCGGACTCGACAGTCCTGGTCCGCGGTGGGCAAACTCCTTCCAAGAGGAGTAAGCCGTCTGAGCCGGCGGCCTCCGTCCAACCGAAGGCGCCGGACAATCTGCTGGAGGTGCTTGAGGGCACCGCCATCGATGAGGAGCACCGTACTGTTATGAGTACGGTGATCCAAAGGGTTCAGTCCGCCAAAAGCGGACTGATTGAAGCTTGCGCTAGCCTTCTAACAGGCTTCGAGGTAAGTAAAAATATGTCAAATTATTTACCGCATAGACAGTAGCCCCTGATGCTCTGTTCGGTGTTCGGAAAGAAAAGCCGAATAGAGGATCTAGTAATATTCGTAGGAGTCTAACAACAAAAAGTCAAATATGCGTATGCACGCTTCGCTGCTGTCCACCGTCGCACTGACTGCGCAGGTGGATGTCCTTAAAAAGGACCTAGGGCGGACCGAGCAAGATCTCGGCCTTGCCAAACGGCAGCTCGAGGAGAAAGAAGGTAATAAATACCCTAAAAAAAGAAAAAGGTGCCTATAGAGAGGCTTGATTGCAGAAAGAAATAACAGGATTGTACTGCTAATTGTAGGGGCCACAACCGAGGTGGCAACACTGAAGCAGGCGCTGGATGAGGCTGGAAAGAAAACGGCCGAGGAGCGCGCCGAGTGAGAAAAGCTTGGGGTCCAGGTCGGCGAGGTGCAGCAAGAGCTGCAAGCTCTCATGAAAAAACATGAGAGTTTGGATCTTGAGTCAAGAGCGCAAGCATCCGAGCTCGCATCGGCCCTTGAGACCGCCAAGAGTGCCAAGGCCGAAGCCCAAAAGGCCCTCCAAGAATTGGAGGAGGTGAAAAAGATAGCAACGGGTAAGGCATTCTTAATGCAAAGTAGGAATATAAAAGTAAACTACCTGTTACTTACCCGAATCCGGAGTTCTCCAGGGGCGTTCGTCGATCTTCCCCGCAGCGTATCCAACGCCGCCGCATTCTACCGAGCTGAAGAGGGCAGCTCGACGGAGAGTGTGTTCTGGTCTCAGTATTCTGAGGCCGGACACCCTATGCCTTTGAGCGATCAGCTGAAACAGCTGGTCGAGCTCCACAAGGCGGCCGAACAGGCCATGAAGGGCTTACTAGTTCGGCTGTGGCCTGGAGAGGCCCTGCCTGGGAGCTATTTCGGGCTAGTGCGGCAGCTGGTGGAGGCCTGTCCACGGCTTGAGGTCATCAAGCGCTCCGCCTGCATTGAAGGTGCTCGGAGGGCCCTTGCCCGTGTAAGGGTACACTGGGGTATGCTGGACGGAGAGAAGCTGGTGAAGGGCGGGCCGTCGCCGGGGAAGGAGCATCGCAAGCCCGAGAACTACTACAAGGAAGTTCTTGCCGGAGCCCGCTTTGTCGTGGATGAATGCACTAAAGATGTCGTATTTGAATGAACTCGCTCGTTTGTATCCTGTGCGCTGAAAACTTGTTCATATGCGCTAAGCAATGCTTATTGAATTTAAAATATTATTTTCTGTGCGGCCGTTTATCAAAAATTGAGATGGCCAGTCGTCGGCTTCTACCCCCATGCCACTAGTGCTGAGGTGTTCGGGATAAACCCGAGGGCTCTTTTTCCCATAGTTGGGTCCTTGGAGGGAGGCGCTCAGCACAACGAACCAGGCAATCGGACTATAATGCTTGAACACTCTCACTTAGCCATAGAACGTTATAATTTTAAATTTCGGCGAAGCCCCTAGTTCGGAAGGCCGAATTCGGGGCGCTATCCACGCCTTTGGCCGGACATAGCCAGCTCCTCGCTCGAAGCGGCATAAGTCTTTAAGGACTCGAAAAACCTCTCGAACAACGACCGGTCTCATGCCTTATCATGACAGTCTGTTTTAGCTTTCTCCACTGAGGTGCTTAACCCACTTGAACTGGGGCACAATCACAGTGGATCTCCTAGTGCTACCTTAGCCGATATAGCGGAACGTAAGGCACCAAAACATAGGAGCCGGGCAAACCCAACATGTGACCAAAATCATGATTCGGAGCCGATGCATATAGTACTATAAGTTCGGGGTGCCGCACTTGTGAAAGTGTACGGACTTCTCACACCAGATAGAAGGGTAATGAAGCCCCTGGCGTGTTTTGCCGTACCATGGTGTATGGTTGCGATCATGTTTTTTTAATGAACATATATATTAAAAGAGGACAACGCAAAAAATAGGCGAAAAGCTATGCATTGTTTATAGAGAGGCTATTTATCAAAGCCGAACGATACAAGTAGTGCGATAAGCAAAAAAGATATTAGACTATTTAACATGTCCTGACCAGGCGCAGGCCGCGGAATTTAGAAACAGATATATCGCTCCAAATAGAGACCACCTGAGAGTTCCGTAACGTGGCGTAGCTTTGTCTGCTTTCCTGGGTCTTGCATCGTCTGTGCGGCAGCAAAGCCGAACAGGTTATCCAGAGTGTGGAGTCCTGAAAGTAAAAAAAAGAATCCGACAGCACCTAGTACGTTTGACGCCGTATTGTAAGCATGCCGTTAATGTGCCCCTCCCCCTGTGCCCATGGAATTTCGAGGGCGTAATTGTGTACTCGAGGTACTAGCTCCGCTATGTTGCGATGGCTGGGGTTGGGGCCGTATTGCTACGCTTGCTTCGAACGTGCCAGGCGGTCTTGTTGCAGGTTACTTCGGGAGCTCTTTGCATTGTCCGGCTTTTTAACAGCCGGACTGGAGAGTTGCCTTAAAAGGCTGCTTTGTACTTCCGCTGCGAGGGCCGCCGTGTGCTCCTCCATACGGATGGAGCATTCTGTGTTTCCGTTGACCGTAATTACTCCTCGAGGGCCTGGCATCTTGAGCTGGAGATATGCGTAATGCGGCACCGCATTGAATTCAGCGAATGCGGTTCGTCCGAGCAGGGCGTGATAGCCACTACTGAACGGGACTATATCGAAGATTAACTCTTCGCTTCGGAAGTTATCCGGAGATCCGAAGACCACATCAAGTGTTACCGAGCCTGTGCAATTGGCCTCTACACCTAGTATGACGCCTTTAAAGGTCGTCCTTGTGGGCTTGATCCTTGATGGATCTATGCCCATTTTCCGCACTGTATCCTGATAAAGCAGGTTCAGGCTACTGCCGCCGTCCATGAGGACTCTTGTGAGATGAAATCCGTCAATGATTGGGTCAAGAACCAATGCGGCAAAACCGCCGTGACGGATGCTAGTGGAGTGGTCCCTTCGATCAAAAGTGATCGGGCAGGAGGACCATGGGTTGAACTTTGGGGCGACTGGCTCCATCGCGTATACGTCCTGTAGCGCATGCTTCCGCTCCCTCTTGGGAATGTGGGTCGCGTATATCATGTTCACCGTCCGCACTTGTGGGGGAAACCCCTTCTGTCCATTGTTGTTTGGCGGCCTGGGCTCCTCCTCGTCGTCGCTATGCAGCCCCTTGTCTTTGTGTTCGGCTCTTAATTTGCCTGCCTGCTTGAACACCCAACAATCCCTGTTGGTGTGACTGGCTGGCCTTTCGGGGGTGCCATGAATCTGGCACGAGCGGTCGAGTATCCGGTTCAAACTGGACGGGCCCTGGGTATTCTTTTTAAATGGCTTTTTCCGCTGACCGAATTTATAGCCTCTAAATCCGGCATTTACTGCCGTATCCTCATTGTTGTCACTGCTAACGCGACGCTTTTGCTTATTTCGACGTGTCCTGCACTTTTGTCCTTGGTATCCGAATTACCAGGGTTCTTCGATAAGTTGTTGCTGCGAGCTAGCCAGCTATCTTCGCTCGCGCAAAAGTGGGTCATGAGTGTCGTGAGGGCTGCCATAGATTTCGGCTTTTCCTGTCCCAGGTGCCGGGCAAGCCACGCGTCGCGGATGTTATGTTTGAAGGCTGCTAGGGCCTCTGCGTCCGGACAATCGACTATATGATTTTTCTTTGTTAGGAACCGTGTCCAGAATTGCCTGGCCGATTCTTCTGGCTGCTGAATTATGTGGCTTAGGTCGTCGGCGTCTGGTGGCCGCACATAGGTCCCCTGGAAGTTGTCGAGGAATGCGGCTTCCAGGTCTTCCCAAGAACTGATTGAGTCCGCTGGTAGGCTGTTAAGCCAGTGCCGGGCTGGTCCCTTGAGCTTAAGGGGTAGATATTTGATGGCGTGTAGATCGTCGCCACGTGCCATGTGGATGTGAAGGAGATAATCCTCAATCCATACTGCCGGATCTGTTGTACCATCGTACGACTCGATGTTGACGGGTTTGAAACCCTCTGGGATTTTATGATCCATTACTTCATCTGTGAAGCATAGTGGGTGTGCGGCGCCCCTGTACTGGGCTATGTCACGACGCAGCTCGGAAGAGCTATGCCTGTTGTGTTTGGCCCGGCCGGATTTATTGTGTCCCGAGTGAAGATCATCACGTGTCGTCGGGCGTCTGCGCGATCCATAGATCGATCTTGTTTGCCTTGCTTTATCCTCCAGTACGTCTCGCAGGTCTGGCTCATTTTCCCGTGACTTAGTTGAGCGGCACCGAGGCATGGCTTGTTTAGAGGTTCGACAGGCCTCTCTATCACGGCCGTGAGGTGGCCGATCTGCCATGTCATGCATTGGTAATGTAGGTGTTTCCCCCTCTGATTGGGGTAGCGGCCTGCGCTTAGGATAATTTTTGGAGGGGCGCTTGAGTTCATACTCTTCGGCCGCAAGGACTTCAGTCCATCTGTCAGCTAGAAAATCTTGATCAGCTCTAAGTTGTTGCTGCTTTTTCTTTAGGCTATTCGTTGTGGCTACAAGCCTGCATTTAAAACGCTCTTGTTCGGTGGGGTCTGATGGTACGACGAATTCGTCGTCGTCGAGGCTTGCCTCGTCTGCGGAAGGAGGCATGTAGTTATCATCCTCAACCTCTCGCTCTGCCGCTCTCTCATGAGGGCTGGCTTCTCCATCTTCCTGCGCCGAATCTTGCTGGATTTGGTGTTCTTCGGTGCTATCCGGGGTAGTATTATCTCCCGTGCCGGAATCACCGTTTCTGCTGTGGCGGGATTTAGAGCGGCGCCGTTGACGCCGGCGTTTTGGCTGTTTTTTCGAGGTGTCATCCTCCGTTGTTCCATCGCCATCTCCATCCTTTGGAGCGTCCACCATATATATGTCATATGACGAGGTGGCGGTCCAGCGCCCTACAGGTGCTGGTTCTTATTCGTCTCCTCCTTCGTCGTCCATACCGTCGAAGTCTTCGGAGCCGAAGTCAAGTATGTCGGTTAAATCATCGACAGTGGCTATTAAGTGGGTGGTGGGTGGGCTTTGAATTTCTTCGTCGTCCGAATCCCAACCTCACAGACCATAGTCCGGCCTGGGATCTCCTGATAGAGAGAGAGACTTGAGAGAATTCAGGATATCACCGAAAGGTGAGTGCTGAAAGATGTCCGCGGCGGTGAACTCCATTATAGGCGCCCAATCGGATTCGATCGGTAGGGGCACGGGAGGCCCGGAGTTCGGAGAAGAATCCGACTCCTTGGAGTCATGGGCTGTGCGGAGTATGGGGCTGGCGTTCGGCTCGATCGCCTTCAAGATCGCAGCCCCGGAGGTGACGTCCAACCGTTCATCCTCAAAGAACGCAGCGGGCTCCGAGTCGAGGATCGGGGCCGGTGCGTGTGCGGCCTCCAGGGCACTATTCGGAGGCAGAGCTATATCATGGCCCTCGAGGTAGTGCGGCGCGCTTGGTTGTGGCTCGAACCCGTCGAAGATCAAGTCTCCGCGGATATCTGCCTTGTACTTTAAGCTTCCAAACCTGACTTGATGGCCAGGGGCGTAGCTTTCGATCTGCTCCAGACGACCAAGCGAATTGGCCCGCAGAGCGAAGCCGCCGAAGATGAAGATTTGTCCGGGGAGGAAAGTCTCACCCTGGACCTCATCGTCGTTGATGATCACAGGAGCCATCGGGCCTAAAAGCGACGACACAGAGGAACTCTCAATGAAAGCACCAATGTCGGTGTCAAAACCGGCGGATCTCGGGTAGGGGGTCCCGAACTGTGCGTCAAGGTCGGATGGTAACAGGAGACAAGGGACACTTTATTTTACCCAGGTTCGGGCTCTCTCGATGGAGGTAAAACCCTACTCCTGCTAGATTAATATTGATGATATGGGTAGTACAAGAGTAGATCTACCATGATATCAAGGAGGCTAAACCCTAGAAGCTAGCCTATGGTATGATTGTGTATGATGATGGTTGTCCTACGGACTACAACCCTCCGGTTTATATAGACACCGGATAGGGTTAGGGTTACACAGATTCGGTTACAATGGTAGGAGATCTTGAATATCCGCACGCCTAGCTTGCCTTCCACGCCAAGAAAAGATCCTTCCGGACACGGGACGAAGTCTTCAATCTTGTATCTTCATAGTCCTGGAGTCCGGCTAAAGGTATAGTTCGGCTATCCGAACACCCCCTAATCCAGGACTCCCTCAGCTGGGATCCCGCCAAGGGTCGCCATCTTCTGATCTTGAATGTCTTCACAAAGATCTGCATGCCACCCCAGAGATGTCTCCCGAATCCTTGCCCCCATGGGGGCGGTGGACTCAAAGGTGACTTTCTTCGTAGGTGTGGGGCGAGCTGCCACGGCAAGGGTCTTGCCGGGTTTGCTAAAACCGCCTCCCGGCAAGGATCTTACCGGGGGAGTCCGATTCGTCCCCTTTGCTCTTTGTGGTCTTGGTCTTGGCGTCGTTCTACTTCTCTCGAGCTTCGGTCTTACCTTGGCTCACCTCCCTTGCCTTGCTCAGTGTGGCGGTGCCTGTGGCTCAGGCTGCCCGTGCACAGTTATAGGGGTACAAAAAGTGTACCCCTCCTTTTGTACACTGACAGGAGCCCCTGGGCCTGGGCCACACGTAAGCGCAATAACGTCGTTGGGCTAGGTCCAAAAACGGTGCGCGGGCAGGCGGGGCGGTTTTTACCGCGGTAAGTTCCTTCGCGCGCTGCACCTCCCACGCTTCCCGCGCGTGGCGCGGCATGGGGAGGCGTGTGTGACGTGGGTGGCATGCATGGATTTGCTTCCCGCTGTCACGACCGGTTTTCCAATAAAAATATTTATTGAGAAACCAATCTTTAGAATCCAGTTTGAGATAAAACCTCCTCACTGGTAGACAAAGTTTTGATACAATAAGCCAGTAGCATCAAATATATATTACAGGGTTGAGCTGATGGTGCTCAACAATTTATTACAAGCGTGCCAATAATTATACATAAAGGCGATTATGACCCAAGGGAGTGGTGGCATACTACTGACTCGCAAATAGGGTAGTGGTGGAGTAACACAGTGGGGATTGGATATCCGGCTCTCAAACTAACATCCCATCGAGCGTCGAGGTGGGGCTCGATGAATTTATTTGGGTTGCGGAAGCGGGTATAAAACAGTGACCAAGTCCAGGGTCGCACGAGACTGACTGGGACTCCTCTAGGCGTCGGATTCACTATCGAACTCTTCATCCATGAGATCACCATCGTCAGCATCGGGCCAAATCAACAAGCCAGTGAGTACTTTGAAAGTACTCACAAGACAGTTCGGACGTAAGATATAACAAATGCAAGCATGAGTGCGTCATGATTAAATCTCCAATGCATATTTAAAATGTAGCAGGCAAGGCAAGTAAATGAAAAGGGAAACGGCGGTAGTCCGCCTGAAATCCCAACAGTAAAGTAATGGAAACCAATTGAGTGTCTAGAACGACGCCTCGAAGGTAAATTAATAAATGAAAGAAAAATCATGCCACAGTCGGGCGTCTTAGCGACACCTCATAAAGGGCTTTAAAAGGAATGCCGCAGTCGGGTGTCTGAGCGACACCACATAAAGGGCTTTAAAAGAAATGCCACAGTCGTACGTCTGAGCGACACCACATAAAGGGCTTTAAAAGAAATGCCACAGTCGGGTGTCTGAGCGACACCACATAAAGGGCTTTAAAAGAAATGCCACAGTCGGGCGTCTGAGCGACACCACATAAAGGGCTTTAAAAGAAATTCCACAGTCGGGCGTCTGAGCGACACCACATAAAGGGCTTTAAAAGAAATGCCACAGTCGGGCGTCTGAGCAACACCACATAAAGGGCTTTAAAAGAAATGCCACAGTCGGGCGTCTGAGCGACACCACATAAAGGGCATTAAAAGAAATGCCACAGTCGGGCGTCTGAGCGACACCACATAAAGGGCTTTAAAAGAAATGCCACAGTTGGGCGTCTGAGCGACACCACATAAAGGGCTTTAAAAGAAATGCCACAGTCGGGCGTCTGAGCGACACCACATAAAGGGCTTTAACTGATAAAGAAATAATATATTCATAATAAATATATTCAACTCATGAAATTAAACGGGTTAGTCCATCCACAAGAATAAACATTTAATCGGTCTTAGTGCTCATGTGTCCCACCGGGTAATGTGTCACCAAAACTGGCACATGTCAGTTGGCAGGGAACTTGGATATAGATAAGATGATTTGAAGATATAGAGCTTTGCAGAGTTTGTACAAAAATTCCCACAGTCGACGTATTTCCGTAGTCACAAGGACTAGTTCCGTTTACGGTATTTCAGAAGGAAACACAGCTAACCAGTACACACCCATCCAACCTCTCGATGCCAGGAATCACCCTCGACATCGTCCAAGAAAACTTTTGAGACGGGGAGATCACAATCTCGAATAGCATGGGATCAAATTTATATACGCGCGCTCTAAGGGGTGCCCCCCTCTCGGTCCCAACCGGAAACACCCATGCCCCCTGACCGGATGACTGGCTTTAATCCAGGGCCATGGAACCATCATCCCGGCCTCTCCTTTTTGGTGTGTACCAAGAAAGCGGTTTGCGACTTACTAAACCATATCCCTTTCGGGAAACATGTGGTAGTACAGGGAGGGGAAATGGATACGAGCCCAACCGATACGGGTTGGTACTGAAGTAAACTGGCATGGCATAAGACTGGCATGCTACCACACTGCCATCTTACCCACCTTCATGCCAACACATGGCTTTGCTTACTCACATTCAACAAGTTATGGATCATCGAACTTACTTGTCTCAACAATGCATAATATACAGTTCATCGGTATGCTCCACAACATGCCACGAAACTAACTAAATGCAAAACATGCCAAGACACTCATCATATCAAAAGTTCAAACATGCTTGCCTGGTTCAGAGTAGTCGGAGTCTAGCTCGGTGAAGTTTGCGGTCCCGTCACCTCCGTCGGTATCTACGGTATAAAGAGAATATACGCGCTATCGTGAATACCGAGAGGTGCACAAAAATCATTCCAATTAATTTTTAAATAAATCTGATAAACAACTAGACAAAATTTTGAAGAGAACAGAAAAAGAATCACTCAAAAATATGTTTCTGTTTAAAAGTTATAAAGGTTTTTGCCCAGGGACCCATCTGTAATGAAACAGAAACTTCCCAGGGTTCTATTTATAAAAACAGAAAATGTTTCAGTCTCAAATACGCCGGCTTAGAAGAGAAGACGTATTTTGCCCGAATACGCTTTCAGAAAACAATTCGAAAAAGAAAGGAATCTGACGGGGCGGTCCCACCCGTCGGGTTTGAAAACCGAAGCGGGGCTTTTGGCGCCAGAGGGCCGCGGCGATCGCCGGCGGCGATCCACGGCGAGGCAGGGGGATCGGAGGTTACCTCCATGCTCACGGCACTGTTCCGCGTTGGGTGGTGGTCGAGGTGGTCGCCGGCGTGCACCGTGTCGACGGTGGCCCTTGCTCCGGCGGATGGCGGTTCGGACAAGGATGGAGCTCGCCGGAGGGGCTGCCAATGTTCAAATTGACGAGGGGGTTAGGGTACGGGGCGAGGAAGAGGACTGCAGATGGAGTTTAGACGCCGGAGATGGCCTCACCACAGTGAACGCAGCTGGAGCCCGAGGCGGACGGAGGTGGCCGGAGTCGAGGAAGAAGGGCTCCTCGAGGCCCCTCCAGTGGCCAGGCGGGGTGTGGTGAGGTGGTGGAGCCGTGCGGGAGTGAGAGCGGGCTCGGGGGTGCTATATATAGCCACCCCGAGGCGGTTGCCGAGAACGGGATTCTCCGGCGAGGGATTACGGCGGCGCAGGGCTTGGTCGGGAGGGTTTAGGAGTTGAGCACCGTCGTGGAGGTCCACTAAGTCTGTTTAGGTGCCAACGGCGTCGGGTTTTGCTTGCTGAGGTGGAGTTCAACAGAACAGAGCGGTGCGGACCCGTCGGCGGCAGAGAGCGTGCGCTGTGCACGCCGCGCCACGGCGACTGTGCTGCATGCGTGCGCTGGTGTGGAGAGGGCCACGCGGAGCCACCAGGGAGCTTGGGCGGCGCTGAACGGCGTTGCGCCGCCGTTCTGCTTCCTGCCAGCCGTTACGGTGGTTCAGCCGCCGCAAGACACGCCGGCGCAGGCGGGCCAGGGCACCACCGACGCCAGGAATGCGCCAAGCGCGCGTGCGGGGCTCCGGACAAGCAGCCAGGCGGCGAGCAACGTGCCAAGGGGCACTGTGATCTCGTGACTGCACTTAACTGATGAAGATCGACACTGAAAGTCTGAATTTAACTGAATTCAAACTGAAACAGTGCATGCAAGGTGTTCGACAGAATGTTTCTGGCTTGTAGGAATTTTTCCTTGGGCTGATTTTTGGTAGAGTGACTTCTCATTGCTCCAGTAGGCTGCCTGATTTTTGGTGGAATTTTTGGAGAAGTGTAGATATGAATTTCACCAAATTTGACAAATCTGGTCCAAACTTGCAGGGAGTGTAAGTTGAAATATTTGAAAAGAAGATGAGTGGATCAAGATGGTTCTGGGTTGTGGGTACAAAGGACTAGCCAGAAGAGTTGGTTTGAGGTCCAGATGAAAAAGCTATAGGTTACTTGCTTTGTAAATGGGTCAGGCTCAAATTAGAGGTCAGAAAAGATTTGAGAGGTGAAATAATCAAAATAAAATCCAAAACTTGTTTGGATGAGTTGGGACAGGAAATTTGAGTTGTTAACAAGGAGGAGGGGAGGTTTTGGAATGGTCTCACTTCATGGTCAAAAATACAAGGTCATGGGTGGTTATCAAAAGAATGAAGATCCAAATTTTTCATAGAGTTTTCTTTTCAAAAAAATAAAATAAGATTGAACTCCAAAAATAATTTGAGAAGAGGACCAATCAGAGGAGAAGTTTTTAACAAGTCAAAACCCAAAGTTTGAGGAAGAAAACAGATATAACAATCCTAGCCAAAGAAAAAGATTTTTAAGAGGATTGTTTTTCTGAAAATTTTGAAAGGTCTCAATCCACAAATTAAAAAAAAAATCAGCAAGGTTTTCGCTAAAACCAAATAATTTTTTTGGAGTGTCACACCCGCAAGCATGCGTCACATCACAGTTAATGTGAAAGGAGTCGGCCTGCGTTTTTCCCCCATAAGAAGGAATAACCGTGGGCGCGCTGCTCACTTTCTCCTCTTCCCTCGTGCCTTTTCCAATCTCAGAGCCGCCGTTCCCTCTCTTCCTTCCTTCCTAAGCTTTCGTCATCGCCCGCCGTCGCTGCTTTGCCACCCCCCTTCCTCAACCCTCTAGACTTCTCAACCGCCATGGCGCCCAAATCCGCCAAGGGCAAGGGGGTGGCTAAGGGCTCTGGGACCGTGGAGCCGCCGGAGAGCGCGCTGTTGGGGGACCGGACAAAGTCTGCCTTCTTCTTCCCCTCGACGGTTGATGTTCATGAGCTCCGGGCCTCCTTCAAGCCTCTATGGGGAGTGAAGACGGGGGGAGAGGATTCGACACCCGCCGACGCGCGTTATTCTTGCCGCTTGCGCTGATCCTGCCCCAAATCGACACCCCTTCTTCGTTGATTACTTTTCTTGCGGGTTATGCCCCCCTTTCTCCGATTTCTTCTGCCACATTATGCACACCTTCGGTTTTCGCCTCTTGGATTTTACTCCGAATGAGGTGGCGTGCATGTCTTTCTTTGCGCATCTTTGCGAGGGCTTTGCTGGGGTGCAGCCCAACCCGGCGCTCTTCCGCCATTATTTCTATCCTCGAATCCAAACGGGAGGTGCCGTCTTTGGTTGCGTCACCTGGATCCCAAGATCCAAGGAGGCGTACCCGGACAGTGCCGTGACCGGTGGTGCTGGATTGAAGACGAAGACCCGCCGGAATTTTGCAAGGTCCGCCGAGTGCCGCCGGTCCGCGGCAACGATTGGGGTGATGTCGACGCCACCGACGGGAGGCTTACTATCGCCACCACCAGGATTCTTCGGCTGACCCGGGATGGGCTCACCCTTGAGATGATCGGGGCGGACTTTATTCGCCGCCGGATCGCTCCGTTGCACAATAAGGGGAGGCCAGCCTGGCTTTTTACGAATCCGGGTGACATTATGCGGCTCCGCCCTGGCCACGACCACAACTTCACGGTGATGGCGCATGCCCACTTCTGCCAGCGAATCTTTCAACTGGATGTGGGTCGCGACGGCGAGGTCGAGCGGACCGGCAACGCCGCAAGGGTTGCCATAAAGGTCGGCAAGGCCGTTAAGGGGCCGTTCTTCAAGTTGCCAGCGGGGGTGGTCCCATTGTGCAATAATTCACGCCGGTCCGAGATCATCGCCATGATGCCGGACTGCAACGCGCACGGCCCCGTCCCGAGTTGGAGGGAGACGACGAACGCAGATGTGCCGCAATTCTTCGACACCTTGATTGAGGTGTACGTCAATGCTGACGCCGAGCGATGGCTTGTCATGGACACCACCCAGGCAGAGCTGGACTACATCGCCACCAGGGCGAGGGAGGCACAGCTTGCCATGGAGGCCGGCAGCGCCGAGGGAGTGGAGGACAAGGCTGCAACGGCCGCGGAGGAGGAGCAGTTCACCCTCTGGGCGGCGGCCGCCGAGGAGGCCAGCAGCACCGACACCGGAGCTCCTCTTGTCAAGGACGCGGCCGACGAGTCGTCGGAGGAGGAGGGCGTGGCGACGGGCTCGACGCCAACCAGGGGAAGAGGGCGAGTCCTGCGGCGGCCTGGCTCCGGCGAGCCGGTCCGGCCCGGCAGGGCTACGCGGCCTCATTAACCCTGGAGGGGTCCGGGCGCCACACGAGGGCTACGGCAGCGAAGAGGCTGATGAAGGCCGCTGAGAGGAAGAAGGCGACAACCCCTTCTTCATCCGGGCGCGCACAAAGCCCGCCGCCTTCTTCGCCTGCTCCGGTAGGCGTCGACTCGGATGATGATGTGGAGCTTCCTTTTGATCTCAGGCCTCTCAGCCCGGAGAAGAAAAGGAAACTGGTGGAAGAGGAGGAGACGGATGACGAGTAAGTACTCCATTCCTTACTGTCATTTCCATTCCCCGAATTGGGTCGCTTGTCTTGATCCATTTTTGCTTTTGCAGGGAGGCAGAGACGTTGGCCCAGAGGGTGAAGAGGGCGAGGACCTCGGCGAGCAGCCAGTCCCTGGCTGGGGCTTCAAAGACACCACTGGTGGTGCTGAGCAGCCCGGACAGCAGCCCCCGGCGCAGCCCCCAGCGTAACTTCGTCACCCTCTTCTTACTCGACATGTGGTAGGCGCTCGATGCTATGATGCTGACCTTGCTGGGTTTGCAGGAGGGGAGCGGCAGCAGGAGGAGCCACAGAGGGCTACTCCTAACACACCACCCCCATCGACTACGCCGCCGCGGAGGGCCTCCCAGGCAAGGGCATCAGGCACGGAGCCCACACCCATGGAGGAAGAGGGGAACTTGGGCGCTGGTGGCTCTGCCACGGCGCCAAATGCTGGCGGAGAGGGTACTTCTGCTTCACAGCCTGGCACTGGTGAGTCGCCTGTCCTTCGTCTCTGTTTTTCCCTTATTATTTTCCTGGCTTCATTGCTCCCGTTGCTGCCCAGGCCCTCCTTGAACAGATATGGAGGGCGTGGACACTGTTGTCGGAGATATTGCTGAGGAGGCCGCGGCGGAGGCCAACAGGATTGCCGCCGAAGAGGCCGCCAAAGATGCTGACGAGGCCACCGCCGACAAAGCCGCCAAGAAAGCCGCCGAGGACGCTGCTGCGGGGGCCGCCAAGGCGACCGGCGAGGCTTCTGCCGAGGGCGCCAGCGGTGGACCTGCCGGTCAGGCCGGCAAGGCCCCCACCAAGGAAGAGGTGGTGGGTGACCAACCTCCCTCCTCCTCAACCTCGGGCCCCGGCAGATACCTCAAGGTGGGCGACGATCTTTTCATCCATCTTCTAGGGGCGTCGAGCCGAGCACCCGCCAAAGGGGAAGCCTTTGACGACGAGGCGCTTGCCGCCATCGGGCTTGAGGTGGTTGATGAGCCGGGCGTTGGTGGCGACGGTTATCTAGAAGAGCAGCTTTTCCGCGCCATGGGGGCCAATTTCCGGAAGCTCCAAGTGCTCTACCGTGCCCGCCTAGACAAGGTCAAGTCCCGGATGGCAACGATGGACAACGCGGAGGTGGACTTCAAGGCGCGTGTTGCTGAGGCGCAGACCTGGTTCAACCAGACCCGCGAGGAGCAGAGGGCCTTTCAGGAGAAATTGGCGAAGCGCGATGGGGAGCTCACCATGAAGATGGCCGACATTGAGAAGGCCCAGGAAAAGGTGGCGAACTTGGCTGCCGTGGCCGAGGCCGCCCGGAACCAACATCAAGCCGCCTTGGATCCCCAGGAAGAGGACCTCTCTGTGCGTGAAGCGAAGCTTGCCGCAACTCTTCGCGGCAAGGATGAGGAGCTCGAGGCCCTTGTCGCGCAACGGACTCGCGAGCTGGAGTAGAGGCACAAAGAGGCACTCGATGCCCAAGCTCTGGCCCATGCCGGCAAGGTGAAGGAGCTGGAAGCAGAGCGGGACGAGCTGAAGGAGTAGGCCCTCAAGTTGTCCGGCGAGAAGAGCACGCTCAACCGCGCCTTGGTAGAGGCGCAAGGAGCAGTCATCAGCAGGGCTGGGGAGCTCTCCGATGCGCAGAACTCCGTCAGAGACCTCAAGTTGAAGCTGCAGGATCTCGAGAAGATGTTGTCGGAGAGCAGGTCTCGGGAGGAGACCTTGACCAGGAGCCTCGAGGAGGAGAAGCAGCTGCGGGTGAACGAGGCCGCCTCCCACCAGGAATATGTGGCGGGTGAGAACAGGTGGATCAGCCATCTGGAGGTCGTCGCCGGCAGGGTTACCTCGCAATTGGCCACCATGGGGTTGCCAAACGTGAGGTACGCCCCCGAGAGCAGCGGGACCGTCAACGCCAAGCTGACCCAGTTCTTCGAGGGCGTCCTCGGAGCCTTGGCCTATCTTCACTCCAACAGGACGACCACGCTGGCCGAGGAGGCCCGGCGACTTTGCCGGAGGGTCGTGACCAAGGTCCTCACCAAGATGGCGTACTGGAATCCCGATCTTGACTTCGCGGCCGTGATGAAGAGCTTGCCGGATGGTGCTAACCTCATGGTGCTCAAGGAGCACACCAAGCCCATCACTGACTGCATCGACGAAATCAAGGGGGTGGAAGGCCAGCGCCGGGATTAGGCATCCCGTACTTCTTCGCCGCTGCGGGTTCCGGACCAAGACAAATTTTATCTTTAGTTAGAACCGCAGCTATGATGTGATGTAATATAACTTTGAAGTACTCTTAATTTTCATGCATGTTATTTCCCCGTTCAATTCCTCTTTGTATGCGCGCCCTACGTCGATCGGGAAGGCTTGCCGGCAAGGAAGCCCCTAGCGGCGTTTTGGGGACGGATCCCCATGGCCTGCCGGGTACGCGTGCTGCCGGACGAGCCACCTTTCCATTCTGAACGCGGCCGCTCGAACTGTCGAGCTTGACTCGAGTCAGAATCGGGGGCGTTGTTGATCGCGGAAGGCTACTCTGCCATTCTCGACGCAGCCGCTTGAGCTGTTGAGCGGACTCGAAACAGGGCAAGGGCGTTGCCGATCGTGGTAGAGCCCCCTGGCGTGCAGGTTTCTCATACAAAGCAAACATCTCCGGGGGGGATAACCTCAAATAAGGAGGGTAGCACAAATAAGGGTTCAGTGCAACTTAGCTTCTGTTTGTGATCGCTCGAGTGTCGACCTTCTGGCCTCCTTTCTTCTTCAAGGGTCACGAAGATGAAGGAGTGCCGGGCTAACTGCTAGAGCCGATTCTCACAACTGCGCCCCCTACCTGGCGCGCCAAAGATGTCGGTGGGAATGACACCTATGGGATCACAAGAATCCCTACTACGGTTGCGAAGCGCGGGGTCGTGAGAAGAGTGGATCAAACAGATAGCACACGGTTCGTTTATCCAGGTTCGGGCCGTGAGGATGCATAAAACCCTACTCCTGCTTTGGTGGATTGTATATCTGTGTTCTTGAGCTAGCTATGGGGCGTGAGGAGCTCCAAAAAGCCGAATCCTCTTCCTGGTCGCCTTGGGCCTCCTTTTATAGGGAAAGGGGTTGCCACAGTGGCACACAGGAGGTGGAAACGGTACAGTGATGCGAGGTTATCTCTCGCATTACATGATAAGGCGCATTTAATGCACCTTGCTTAGGTGTCCTTGCTTTATCGGGGATGGGGAGAGCCCTGTCTCGTCCGTCGCCGCTCCCTCTTGTGTCGACACGCGCCCTGGCCAGCGGTGCCTGCGATGCCATGTAGGCAGGCAGGCAGCTGAGGTGGTGCAGCGGTGGGTCTCCACAAAGATCTGCATGCTGCCACGCAGGTGCCTGCCCAGCTGGTTGGGTCAGCAGCTGCATGGAAACGGCAGTGGAGGTGTGACTGGCGCGGGCCTGATGGTGGCCCCACGGGTGTTCTTGGCAAGGGCCTTGCCGGGGCACCAGCTGTCACCCCCGGCAAGGCTCTTTCCGGGGGCCTTGTGGTCCTCCTTGGCTAGGATCCCGCCAAGGGTCGCCATCTTCTGATCTTGAATGTCTTCACAAAGATCTGCATGCCACCACGGAGATGTCTCCCGAATCCTTGCCCCCATGGGGGCGGTGGACTCAAAGGTGACTTTCTTCGTAGGTGTGGGGCGAGCTGCCACGGCAAGGGTCTTGCCGGGTTTGCTAAAACCGCCTCCCGGCAAGGATCTTACCGGGGGAGTCCGCTTCGTCCCCTTTGCTCTTTGTGGTCTTGGTCTTGGTGTCGTTCTGCTTCTCTCGAGCTTCGGTCTTACCTTGGCTCACCTCCCTTGCCTTGCTCAGTGTGGCGGTGCCCGTGGCTCAGGCTGCCCGTGCACAGTTATAGGGGTACAAAAAGTGTACCCCTCTTTTTGTACACCGACACAAAGGATATTCATGTTCATAATCAGAGGGGTAATAATATGCATAAAGGATCTGAACATATGATCTTCCACCAAATAAACCAACTAGCATCAACTACAAGGAGTAATCAACACTACCAGCAACCTACTAGCACCAATCCCGGACTTGGCGACAAGAATTGGATACAAGAGATGAACTAGGGTTTTGAGATGAGATGGTGCTGGTGAAGATGTTGATGGAGATTGCCCTCTCCCGATGAGAGGAGCGTTGGTGATGACGATGGCGATGATTTCCCCCTCCCGGAGGGAAGTGTCCCCAGCAGAACAGCTCTGCCGGATCCCTAGATTGGTTCCGCCTTGTGGCGGCGGAGTCTCGTCCCGAAAGGTTGCTTCTTGTTTTTTTCCTTGACGAAAGACTTCATATAGCAGAAGATGGGCATCGGAGAGCCACCAGGGGGCCCACGAGGTAGGGGGCACCCCCTAGGGGGGGCGCCCCCACCCTCGTGGACAGGGTGTGGGCCCCCTGGTCTTCATCTTTGGTGAGGATTTTTTATTATTTATTATAAGATATTCCGTGGAGTTTCAGGACTTTTGGAGTTGTGCAGAATAGGTCTCTAATATTTGCTCCTTTTCTAGGCCAGAATTCCAGCTGTCGGCATTCTCCCTCATTATGCAAACCTTGTAAAATAAGAGAGAATAGCCATAAGTATTGTGACATAAAGTGAAGTAACAGCCCATAATGCAATAAATATCGATATAAAAGCATGATGCAAAATGGATGTATCAACTCCCCCAAGCTTAGACCTCGCTTGTCCTCAAGCGAAAGCCGATGACAATAAATATGTCCCCATGTTTAGAGGTAGAGGCGTCGATAAAAAATAAAATACGGACATGAAGGCATCATGATTATTCTCATAACAGCAACATATATAGATATTGTCATATGATTACTTATGTTCAAGTGATGATCTATTCACAATGCAAAAGTATGAATCAGAAATCTTATTGAGAACCAACAAACTATAACCTCAATCATTGAAGCAATTGCAATTTATCATAACATCAGAAAGAGTCTATGTCAGAGCTTAAAAGCAAGTCCACATACTCAACTATCATCTAGTCCTTCATAATTGCTAACACTCATGCAATACTTGTGGTTACGGAGTTTTAATCAGACACAGAGAAAGATAGGGGCTTATAGTTTTGCCCCACAACCTTTTACCTCAAGGGTAATGTCAAAAATAATAACTCATGATCCCCACATCCAATTAGGTACATATATCAGAATCTTTCCAACATGCTGGGCTTGCCAAAGGATAAAATGAAAAAGGAAAGGTGAAGATCACCATGACTCTTGCATAAGGTAGAAGATGATAATAAAAGATAGGCCCTTCGTAGAGGGAAGCATAGGTTGCCATGTGCTTTTATGGTTGGATGCATAAAATCTCAATGCGAAAGAACGTCACTTTATATTGCCCCTTGTGATATGAACCTTTATTATGCAGTCCATCGCTTTTATTACTTCCACATCACAAGATCGTATAAAGCTTATTCCTCCCACACCAATCAATCATACATATTTAGAGCAATTTTTATTGCTTTGCACCAATGACAACTTACTTGAAGGATCTTACTCAATCCATAGGTAGATATGGTGGACTCTCATGTCAAAACTGGTTTAAGGGTATTTGGAAGCACAAGTAGTCTCTCTACTTGGTGCTGAGAATTTGGCTAGCAAGAGGGGGAAAGGCAAGCTCAACATGTTGGAGGATCCATGACAACATACTTTATCTCAGATATAAGAAAACATAACTCATCACGTTGTCTTCCTTGTCCAACATCAACTCTTTAGCATGTCATATTTTAATGAGTGCTCCCAATCATAAAAGATGTCAATGATAATATATTTATATGTGAAACCTCTCTTTCCTTATTACTTCCTATTAATTGCAACGATGACCAAAGCTATGTCTGCGAACTCCCAACAACTTTTAAATCATCACACTCTTCCTATGTGAAGTCATTACTCTCAATAAGATCAATCTGAACTTTTGTTTCTTTTTATTCTTTTTCTCTTTTCTTTTATTCACCCAAGATCATGGCAAAATAATCAAGCCCTTGACTCAACACTAATCTTTATTATATAGCTCACGGACTCGATTACATAGAGAGATCATAAGGCAAAACTCAAAACTAGATCATGCCATAAACTTTATTCTACTAGATCAAAATACTACTAATAGGATCAAACTAAGAAAAATGGTAAAGATAGGAGTTGTGATTGTGATACGATACCGGGGCACCTCCCCCAAGCTTGGCATTGCCAAGGGGAGTGCCCATACTCATGTGATTATGTCTCCTTCTTTGTTGGTGGTGAAGATGGAGGTGATGGATAGTCGCACACCGAGCGTAAGAGGTCCTCTAGCTTGTGAATAATGCCCTTGAGTGCAAAGATATGCTCCTTCAACAAAATATTTTCACTTGTGAGATACTTGTTTTGAATACGAGTTAAGTCAATCATCTGGAAAGCTTCGATCTCAGTTGGGGTAAGAAGGTTGTGATCAAGTTGAAGGATGTCTTCTGTTGCCGGAGCTTGGTTCTCCATGGCCTTCTTGATCCCTTCATCCTTGCTGATCTCCATGGGTTCTTCCCTCTTCTGCTCTATCTTCATTAGCCAAACATCTTTTTCACCGTTGTTGGAGGAGGGGGACGACATGATGCCTGGCCTTGACAACCCTGACAGAGAACAACCCAAAACAAGAACAGAGGATATTTGTGTGATACGGGAGTCAAAACCTTCGGGAGAATATATAGTGAATTTTTACCGACCAAAATATGTATCGTGCAAGAAAATGGAGTCCAGAAGGCACACAAGGTGCTCACGAGGTAGGGGGGCGCACCCTCCACCCTCGTGGGGCCCTCGTGTCCTTCCCGGACTGCTACTTATTTTTCTATTTTTCTAATTATCCCAAAATAGAGAAATATTGCCTTAAAAACTGTTTTGGAGTCGGTTTACTTACCGTACCACATACCTATTCCTTTTCGGAGTCTGAAACGTTCTGGAAAGTGTCTCTTATGTATTCCTCCGGGGTTACGGTTTCAATAACATCAGTTTCAACATTTATGGGATTACCTGAGATATAATGTTTAATTCTTTGACCGTTCACCACCTTTGGATTTGTACCTTCAAAGTTGTTGATTTTTATGGCTCCGGAATGATAGACCTCCTCGATAACGTAAGGGCCTTCCCATTTAGAGAGAAGTTTTCCTGCAAAAAATCTTAAACGAGAGTTGTATAGCAATACATAATCACCTACATTAAACTCACGCTTTTGTATCCTTTTGTCATGCCATCTTTTAACTTTTTCTTTAAACAACTTGGCATTTTCATAAGCTTGGGTTCTCCATTCATCAAGTGAACTAATATCAAATGACCTCTTCTCATCGGCAAGTTTGAAATCATAGTTGAGCTCTTTAATAGCCCAATAAGCCTTATGTTCTAGTTCGAGAGGTAAGTGACATGCTTTTCCATAAACCATTTTATACGGAGACATACCCATAGGATTTTTATATGCAGTTCTATAGGCCCATAATGCATCATCAAGTTTCTTGGACCAATTCTTTCTAGACCTATTGACAGTCTTTTGCAAAATTAATTTGAGCTCTCTGTTGCTCAATTCTACTTGACCACTAGACTGTGGGTGATAAGGAGATGCAATTCTATGATTAACATCATACTTAGCAAGCATTTTACGGAAAGCACCATGAATAAAGTGCGAACCACCATCAGTCGTTAAATATCTAGGGACTCCAAACCTCAGAAAAATAACTTCCTTAAGCATTTTAATAGAAGTGTTATGATTAGCACTACTAGTTGGAATAGCTTCTACCCACTTAGTAATGTAATCAACAGCAACTAGAATATGTGTATATCCATTAGAGGCACGGAAAGGTCCCATATAATCAAAGCCCCAAACATCAAATGGTTCAATAACAAGTGACTAATTCATAGGCATTTCTTGACATCTACTAATATTATCAATTCTTTGGCATTCATCGCATGACAAGATAAACATAGGGGCATCCTTGAAGAGAGTAGCCCAATAAAAACCGGATTGCAATACCTCATGTGCAGTTCTATCTCCCGCGTGGTGTCCCGCATAAGCTTCGGAGTGACACTTGCATAGGATCTGTTCCTGTTCATGCTCAGGTACACAACGTCTAATAACACCATCTACTCCTTCTTTATAAAGATGTGTGTCATCCCAAAAGTAATGTCTCAAATCATAGAAGAACTTTTTCTTTTGTTGGTATGTGAAGCTAGGTGGTATGAATTTAGCAACAATGTAATTAGCATAATCAGCATACCAAGGAGTACTACGAGAATTACTTATGACATTTAATTGTTCATCAGGAAAGCTATCATCAATAGGTAGTGGGTCATCAAGAACATTCTCTAACCTAGATAAGTTGTCTGCAACGGGGTTCTCAGCTCCTTTTCTATCAACAATATGCAAATCAAATTATTGTAGCAAGAGAACCCATCTAATAAGTCTAGGTTTAGCATCTTTCTTCTCCATGAGATATTTAATAGCAGCATGATCAGTGTGAATAGTTACTTTAGAAGCAACAATATAAGGTCTGAACTTATCACAAGCAAATACAACTGCTTAAAGTTCTTTTTCAGTAGTAGCATAATTTCTTTGAGCATTGTCTAGAGTCTTACTAGCATAATGGATAACATTTAATTTCTTATCAACTCTTTGCCCTAGAACATCACCTACAGCATAATCGCTAGCATCACACATAATTTCAAAGGGTAAATTCCAATCAGCTGGCTGAACAATAGGTGCAAAGACTAATGCTTTCTTAAGTATTTCAAATGCTTCTACACAATCATCATCAAAGACAAATGATATATCTTTTTGTAATAAATTAGTCAGAGGCCGAGAATTTTTTGAGAAGTCCTTAATGAACCTCCTATAAAATCCGGCGCGACCAAGGAAACTTCTTATACCTTTGATGTCCTTGGGACATGGCATCTTTTCAATAGCATCAACCTTGGCTTTATCAACTTCAATACCTCTTTCAGAAATTTATGCCCCAAGACAATACCTTCATTAACCATAAAGTGGCACTTTCCCAATTCAAGACAAGATTAGTTTCTTCACATCTCTGCAAAACTCGATCAAGATTGCTCAAGCAATCATCAAAAGAAGATCCATAGACAGAAAAGTCATCCATGAAAACCTCACAAATCTTTTCACAGAAGTCAGAGAATATAGCCATCATGCATCTTTGAAAGGTAGAAGGTGCATTACATAAACCAAAAGGCATACGTCTATACGCAAAAGTACCAAAAGGGCATGTAAAAGTAGTCTTTGATTGATCTTTAGCCGACACAGGTATTTGAGAGAAACCAGAATAACCATCTAGAAAGCAGTAGTGTGTATGTTTGCATAATCTTTCTAGCATTTGATCAATAAAAGGTAAGGGGTAACGATCTTTCTTAGTAGCCTTATTTAATTTACGGAAATCAATTACCATCCTATAACCTGTAATAATTCTTTGTGCAATTAATTCATCTTTATCATTAGGAACAACAGTAATACCTCCCTTCTTAGGGACACAATGGACATGACTTACCCACTGTCTATCTGCAACGGGATAAATTATACCTGCCTCCAGAAGCTTTAGTATTTCTTTTCTTACCACTTCTTTCATTTTAGGATTCAGACGTCTTTGAGGATCACAAATTGGTTTGGCGTCTGCCTCCAAATTTATTTTATGTTGACATAGAGTGGGACTAATGCCCTTAAGATCATCAAGAGTATATCCAATAGCAGCACAGTGCTTCTTCAGAGTTCTCAATAATCTTTCTTCTTCATGCTCTGAAAGGTTAGCTCTAATAATAACAAGATATATCTTCTTTTCATCAAGATAAGCATATTTAAGATTATCAGGCAACGGTTTAAGCTCGAACACAGGATCACCCTTAGGTGGAGGGGGATCCCCTAGGATTTCAACAGGCAAATTGTGTTTCAGAATAGGTTCTTGTTTAAAGAATACTTCATCTATTTCCCTTCTTTCATTCATAAACATATCATTCTCATGGTCTAGCAAATAATGTTCTAAAGGATCACTAGGAGGTATGACAATAGAAGCAACACCAATAATTTCATCCTTACTAGGCAATTCTTCTTCTAGGTGTTGTTTACTAAATTTAGATAAATTAAACTCATGAATCATATCATCCAAGACAATAATAACAACATTCTTTTCACAGCCTATCTTAGCATTGGCAGTGTTCAAGAAGGGTCTACCAAATATAATGGGACAAAAACTATCTTGTGGGGAACTGAGGACAAGAAAATTAGCAGGATATTTATTTTTCCCACACAAGACTTCAACATCTCTAACAATTCCCATTGCTGATATAGTATCCCTATTGGCAAGTTTAATTGTGACATCAATATCTTATAACTCAGCAGGTGCAATTTCATGCTTGATTTCTTTATACAAGTCATAAGGTATAACACCAGCACTAGCACCCATATCACATAAGCCATGATAATAATGATCTCCTATTTTAACAGAAATAATAGGCACGCCTACCACAGGTCTATGTTTATCTTTAGCACAAGGTTTAGCAATTCTAGCAGTTTCACCGCAGAACTGAATAACATGGCCATCAATATTATTAGCCAAGAGATCTTTAACAATAGCAACATTAGGTTCAACTTTAACTTGTTCAGGAGGTGTATAAGTTCTAATATTGCTTTTACGAACAACATTTGAAGCTTTAGCACGATCCTTTATTCTAACAAGGAAAGGTGGTTTCTCAACATAAGAAGTAGGAACAATAGGATCATTATGAGTGAGAGTCTTTTCTTCAACTTTAATAGGTGAAGCTACTTTTACATCTATGGGAGGAATATATTTAAACCACTTCTCCTTAGGGAGATCAACATAAGTAGCAAAAGATTCACAGAAAGAAGCTACTATCTCGGAGTCAAGTCCATATTTAGTGCTAAACTTACGGAAAATATCGGTATCCATAAAAGATTTAACACAATCAAACTTAGGTGTCATACATGACTCCTTACCTTCGTCGAGGTCCCAATCTTCATAGTTGCGTTTAATTCTATCCAATAAATCCCATTGAAATCCAATAGTCTTCATCATAAAAGAGCCAGCATAAGAAGTATCGAGCATGGTGCGATTATTTTCAGAAGGTCGAGCATAAAAGTTTTGAATAATTGTTTCTCTTGGGAGCTCATGATTGGAGCATGAATATAACATTGATTTAAGCCTCCCCCAAGCTTGAGCGATGCTTTCTCCTTCGCGAGGCCAAAAATTATATATATAATTGCGATCACGGTGAACAAGATGCATAGGATAATACTTTTGATGAAATTCCAATTTCAGTCTTCTATAGTTCCATGATCTCGTATCATCACATAGCCTATACCATGTCAATGCGTCTCCCTTCAAAGATAAAGGGAAGACCTTCTTCTTAGCAACATCATCGGATATACCTGCAAGCTTAAATAATCCACAAACTTCATCCACATACATTAGGTGCTCATCAGGATGCTTTGTTCCATCTCTTGTAAAAGGATTAGCTAGCAGTTTCTCTATCATACCCGAAGGAAATTCAAAAGGAATTTCATTTTCAATAGGTTCAGTAGGTTGAGGAGCAACTCTTTGCTCTACTGGTCGGGGTGAAGATACCCCGAACAAGCCCCTCAGAGGATTACTTTCCATAGTAACAAGTGACAGTAAATTTCAGCACACTATATAAAATTTTTCCTTACCAAATTCCACCTACCAAAGGCGCTTCTCTCCCCGGCAACGACGCCAGAAAAGAGTCTTGATGACCCACAAGTATAGGGGATCTATCATAGTCCTTTCGATAAGTAAGAGTATTGAACCCAACGAGGAGTAGAAGGAAATGATAAGCGGTTTTCAGCAAGGTATTCTCTGCAAGTACTAAAATGAGTGGTAACACAGATAGTTTTGTGATAGGATAATTTGTAACAAGCAACAAGTAACAAAAGTAAATAAAGTGCAGCAAGATGCCCAATCCTTTTTGTAGCAAAGGACAAGCCTAGACAAACTCTTATATAAGGAAAAGCGCTCCCGAGGACACATGGGAATATCGTCAAGCTAGTTTTCATCACGTTCATATGATTTGCGTTCGGTACTTTGATAATTTGATATGTGGGTGGACCGGTGCTTGGGTGCTGTTATTACTTGAACAAGCATCCCACTTATGATTAACCTCTATTGCAAGCATCCGCAACTACAACAAAAGTATTAAGGTAAACCTAACCATAGCATGAAACATATGGATCCAAATCAGCCCCTTACAAAGCAACACATAAACTAGGGTTTAAGCTTCTGACACTCTAGCAACCCATCATCTACTTATTACTTCCCAATGCCTTCCTCTAGGCACTAGTAGAAAAGGGGGCAAAGGTCCAGGCCGGGTCAGCCCATTAGTCTCGGTTCAGTCCAGAACCGGGACCCATGGGGGCATTGGACCCAGTTCGTGAGCCCAGGGGGCCGGCCGGGCCACGTGGGCCATTGGTCCCGGTTCGTCTGGACCTTTTGGTCCCGGTTGGTGGGACGAACCGGGACCAATGGGCCTGGCTCCTGGCCCACCACCATTTGTCCCAATTGGTGGCTTGAACCGGGACCAAAGGCTCCCCTTTAGTCCCGGTTCATGCCACCAACCGGGACCAATGAGGTTCCTATATATACCCCCTCACGTGAGAGCAGAGCACACCGCTTTTTTTTTTCTGGCCGCCGAGGGGGAGAAGGCTTGGTGGTGCTCTAGCTCACCTCCTACGCACACAAAGTGTTCGATGGAATGCCCGAGCCACACTACTTAAGCTTTATCCTCTCCAAGCTCGACCTCCAAGCTCCATTTTCCTCAATATTTGTCTAGGTTTAGCGGTCCGTCACGCCCCGTCCCTGTCTTCACCGCCGTCGATCACCTGCGCCGAGCTCATCGCCGGCACCACCGTGGTGAGCTTCTTGTTCTTATCTTCTTTCTGAAAGGACAAAAAATATTCTTACTTGTATGTTTACATAGATATACTTGTATTATTTTCTTACTTTTATTATTGCATCTTATATAGTGCGATGGTTCTGGTATCCGGCACCATCGGCCCTCGTCCTGTCTATGATTCGGATGTGGTATATATTATCTTTATAACTATTGGTTCATTTATTGTTTATGAAAATTATGCGGACCAACGTGACATAGATTTTATTTATCTAGGAGGTATGTGAACCGGAAATTCCAACCGACACTATTGTCGAGAGGTTAAATTTAGTTGAAGAAGAAAACAATTTCTTGAAGGAAAAAATAAAAAAAAGTGAGGAGAAGAAGATGATATTGGAGTTGCATGTTGCGGATGTCGTCGATGATCACAAGATCAAGATGGATGCAATGCGCTTGAAGATTAGAAAGCTTAGAAAATATGCCATTCATATCGAGGCTTGGTATCATTATGCCGTTGGATCAATTGTTACCTTGGTTGCAATTATGATCACATTTGTTTTCGCATTGAAATGTTTTACATAGTTTCAATGTATGGTTTAATTAATTAGATGCTCTGGAGAGCTATATGTTGTTAGATGGGAACTATGTATGTACTTTGGTTTTAATGTGATGATGAACTTCTATTAATTTGGACACTTAATTATATATAATGCACGCAGATGAACCGACAATGGATGTACGGTGACAGACACACCTCCGAGTACATTAAGGGCGTGCGTGAGTTTCTCGATGCGGCTGAGGCAAACAAGCAGAATGGTTTTATGTGTTGTCCATGCACTAAATCTGGGAATACGATGTCTTACTCTAACAGGAAAACCCTTCACTCCCACCTGCTTTACAAGGGTTTCATGCCACACTATAATGTTTGGACGAGGCACGGAGAAATAGGGGTTATGATGGAAGACGACGAAGAAGAAGAGTACGATGACAACTATGTGCCCCCTGAATACGGTGATGCTGCAACGGGGGGAGATGGTGAAGATCAAGAGGAACCAGGTGATGTGCGCAATGATGCTGCAACGGGTGAAGCTGCTGAAGATCAAGAGGAACCAGACGATGTGCCCGATGATGATGATCTCCGCCGGGTCATTGTCGATGCAAGGACGCAATGCGAAAGTCAAAAGGAGAAGCTGAAGTTCGATCGCATGTTAGAGTATCACAAAAAAGGGTTGGACCCCAATTGCGAAGATGGCAACACAAAGCTCGGTACCATACTGGAATTGCTACAGTGGAAGGCAGGGAACGCTATGCCTGATAAAGGATTTGAGAAGCTACTGAAAATATTGAAGAAGAAGCTTCCAAAGGATAACGCATTGCCCGACAGTACATACGCAGCAAAGAAGGTCGTATGCCCTCTAGGATTGGAGGTGGAGAATATACATGCATGCCCTAATGACTACATCCTCTACCGCGGTGCATACAAGGATCTGAACGCATGCCCGGTATGTGGTGCATTGCGGTATAAGATCAGACGAGATGACCCTGGTGATGTTGACGGCGAGCCCCCAGGAAGAGGGTTCCTACGAAGGTGATGTGGTATGCTCCTATAATACCACGGTTGAAACGTCTGTTCAGAAACGGAGAGCATGCCAAGTTGATGCGATGGCACAGTGAGGACCATAAGAAAGACGAGAAGTTGAGAGCACCCGCTGACGGGTCGCAGTGGAGAAAAATTGAGAGAAAGTACTGGGATGAGTTTGCAAAGGACCCAAGGAACGTATGGTTTGCTTTAAGCGCGGATGGCATCAATCCTTTCGGGGAGCAGAGCAGCAATCACAGCACCTGGCCCGTGACTCTATGTATGTATAACCTTCCTCCTTGGATGTGCATGAAGCGGAAGTTCATTATGATGCCAGTTCTCATCCAAGGCCCTAAGCAACCCGGCAACGACATTGATGTGTACCTAAGGCCATAAGTTGAAGAACTTTTACAGCTGCAGAATGGAAACGATGTACGTATGTGGGATGAGCACAGACAGGAGGAATTTAACCTAAAGGCATTGCTGTTCGTGACCATCAACGATTGGCGCACTCTCAGCAACCTTTCAGGACAGACAAACAAAGGATACCACGCATGCACGCATTGTTTAGATGACACTGAAAGTAAATACCTGGACAAATGTAGGAAGAATGTGTACCTGGGCCATCGTTGATTTCTTCCGACCAACCATCAATGTCGAAAGAAAGGCAAGCATTTCAAAGGCGAGGCAGATCACCGGAAGAAGCCCGCCATGCGTACCGGTGATCACGTACTTGCTATGGTCAATGATTTACACGTAATCTTTGGAAAGGGTCCCGGCACACTAGCTGTTCTGAATGACGCTGAGGGACACGCGCCCATGTGGAAGAAGAAATCTATATTTTGGGACCTACCCTACTGGAAAGACCTAGAGGTCCGCTCTTCAATCGACGTGATGCACATGACGAAGAACCTTTGCGTGAACCTACTAGGCTTATTGCGCGTGTATGGAAAGACAAAAGATACACCTGAGCACGGGAGGACCTGCAACATTTGCACGGAAAAGACGGCATGCCTCTGAAGCAGTATGAAGGTCCTACCAGCTATGCTCTTACGAAAGAAGAGAAATAAATCTTCTTTGAATGCCTGCTCAGTATGAAGGTCCCAACTGGCTTCTCATCGAATATAAAGGGAATAATAAATATGCCAGAGAAAAAGTTACAGAACCTAAAGTCTCATAACTGCCATGTGATTATGACGCAACTGCTTCCGGTTGCATTGAGGGGGCTTCTACCGGAAAACGTCCAATTAGCCATTGTGAAGCTATGTGCATTCCTCAATGCAATTTCTTAGAAGGTGATCGATCTAGAAATCATACCAATGCTAAGGAGTGATGTGGCGCAATGTCTTGTTAGTTTTGAGCTGGTGTTCCCATCATCCTTCTTCAATATCATGATGCACGTCCTAGTTCATCTAGTCGACGAGATTGTCATTTTGGGGCCCGTATTTCTACACAATATGTTCCCCTTTGAGAGGTTCATGGGAGTCCAAAAGAAATATGTCCATAACCACGCTAGGCCAGAAGGAAGCATCTCCATGGGCCATCAAACAGAGGATGTCATCGGGTTTTGTGTTGACTTCATTCCTGGCCTTAAGAAGATAGGTCTCCCTAAATCACGGTATGAGGGGAGACTGACTGGAAAAGGCACACTTGGAAGGGACTCAATAATATGCAGGGACGGATATTCTTGGTCTCAAGCACACTACACAGTTCTACAGAACTCTACCTTGGTGACCCCGTATGTCGATGAACACAAGAACAGTTTGCGCTCCAAACACCCGGAGCAGTGCGACGACTGGATTACATGTGAACACATCAGACTTTCAGCAGTTGGTTGGAAACACGTCTCAGAGGTGACAACACTGTTTGTGATGAGTTGTACTTGTTGTCCAGGGGACCATCTTTGACTGTATTGATTTACAAAGGATACGAGATAAATGGGAATACATTTTACTCGATTGACCAAGATCAAAAGAGCACCAACCAAAACAGCGTTGTCCGCTTTGATGCAACAACCGATAGGGGAAAGGACACCTATTATGGTTACATAGTGGACATATGGGAACTTGACTACAGACATGATTTTAAGGTCCCTTTGTCTAAGTGCAAATGGGTCGATCTGTCAGGAGGCGGGGTACATGTAGACCCACAGTACGGAATGACAACAGTGGATCTGAAAAATCTTGGGTACACTGACGAACCGTTTGTCCTAGCTAATGATGTGGCACAGGTTATCTATGTGAAGGACATGTCTACCAGACCGAGAAAAAGAAAAGATAAGGAAGCGAATACATCATACGATGAGCCAAAGTGCCACACAGTTCTTTCAGGAAAAAGGGACATCCTAGGAGTGGAGGGCAAGACAGACATGTCTGAAGATTATGAAAAGTTTCATGAAATTCCTCCCTTCAAAGTCAAGGCTGACCCAAGCATCCTGATAAACGATGAAGATTATCCATGGTTACGGCGCAATAACCAAATGACACAAGCGAAGAAAAAGTGAAGACTTTCTCCCGCAACTATTATGATGATACCATGCCAACTTTGTAACAGACGAGTATGATACCATTGTCCGTTTTGTACATGCACATGCTATGCCAACTTTTTCAGAGTTCATTTGAAATGCTTTAATGTCTTATGGTTTGGCCCTCGTAATACCATTAATTCCGGTTCGCTCCTTGTCAACTACGTGGGCCATTGGTCCCGATTCCACGCACGAACCGGGACCAATGCGCCTCGCCCCTGGCCCATGACCATTAGTCCTGGTTTGTGCCACAAACCGGGACTAAAGGGTTGGTCCTCGTTGCGCTCAGAGTTTAGTCCCACCGCGCCAACCGAACGACGCTCACACCGGTTTATAAGCCCGTCCCTCTCTGCCTTGTTGAGCTCCTCTCAAAGTAAAAATAGATGCCCCTATATAGGGAATTTGACCTAAATTCATAGTGAATTTCTCTGAAACTCATAGAAATGGATTATGAATTTAGGTTGAATTTTCCCTATAGGCGCATCTATGTTCATTTTTTTAGTAAAGTTAATCACAAACTTGTGATTCACACAAATTTCAAAGAATTCAAATTTTAACTATTCAAATTTGAAAACTAATGGCACTAACAGAAAGTTTATAATTTTTCTAAAACTAATGGCACTAACAGAAAGTTTATAATTTTGCTGACCTAAAAGCAAAAAGAATTAAAAAATAAAGAAAAAAACAAAAGAAAATAAATAATGCAGAAAACAAAACAAAATAACTGAAAAAAAATAAAAATAGCAACAATAAGTATTTTATTATAAGTGGAAACAAAATAAAATAAATAAAGCAACAAAGAAAACAAGAAAACAAAAAAAGTGTTTTCAAATTTGAAAACTAATGGCACTAACAGAAAGTTTATAATTTTTTTAAAACTAAAAGCAAAAAGAATTAAAAAAAAAGAAAAAAAAAGAAAATAAATAATGCAGAAAACAAAACAAAAACACTGGAAAAAAATAAAAATAGCAACAATAAGTATTTTGTTGTAAGTAGAAACAAAATAAAATAAATAAAGCAACAAAGAAAACAAAAACAAAAAAAAAGTGTTTTCAAATTTGAAACTAATGGCACTAACAGAAAGTTTATAATTTTTCTAAAACTAAAAGCAACAAGAATTAAAAAATAAAGCAAAAAAACAAAAGAAAATAAATAATGCAGAAAACAAAACAAAAAAACATGAATAAAAATAAAAATAGCAACAATAAGTATTTTGTTGTAAGTAGAAACAAAATAAAATAAATAAAGCAACAAAGAAAACAGAAAAACTAAAAAAGTGCCGGCTACTAGGCCCCAACTGCCTGAATACGACTAGAAACCCTACCATGGGCCAGGATTCAGGCCCGCAGGAGGCCCAGTAGGCCCACAGCGCAGGGAAAGGCCCGAAAGCCTGCAATTGAGAGGAGCTCGAGAGGAAAGACGCAACAGTGCTTATAAACCACTCTCGAGCTCTCTCAGCTAGCGATGTGGGACTAAAGTTTGGGCGCGGGGCAGCACAAGGCCTTTTATCCCGGTTGGTGGCACCAACCGGGACTAAAGGGGGGCATTGGTCCCGGTTCGTGGCACAAACCGGGACCAATGCCCCCCTTTAGTCCCGGTTGGTGCCACCAACCGGGACCAAAGGCCGCCGCTTCCCGCCCTTTGGGCTGCTGAAAAGAGGCCTTTGGTCCCGGTTTGTGGCACCAACTGGGACTAAAGGGGGCACTGGTCCCGGTTTGTGCCACAAACCGGGACCAAAGGCCTCGGTATATAAGTAGCACTTCGGAAAATTTGACGAACTCATCGCCAGTTGCCCCCCGGCCCGCCCGACGACACCAAGCTCATCGACGCTGCCAGGCTGCCCCGATCGATGCCGTCCGCTGCCCCAACGCCGCCCGCCGCCCAGACGCCGTCCGTGCGCCTCCGTCGTCGCCCCTGCCCCGTCGGCGCCAGGCTGCCCCGAAGCCGCCCGCCGCCCCCGCCATCGTCGCCCGCGCGCGTCATTGTCGTCGCCGTCGCCCGCGCCCGTCGTCGCCGTCGCTACGGGGAAGCACCATGCCGGCTCCCGTGACTCGTTCATCCCCGAGGTCGTTCGTCCGCCGCCGCACCGATTCCAGCCGGCGACCTCGACCCCTTCCCGCGCTGTGAGCCCCTGCATCCTCCCCTTTTCCTTCTCATTGCCATCCCCGCACGTCATCCGTAAGCGCGCGCCACCGCCAACCAACATCGCAGTCGCCGTATAATGCTCATGTATATGCTCACTATATGTATGTATGTATGTATGTATGTTTACTGTATAATGCTCTGTATATGCTGTATATATAATACTCGTTTTTGCATTTTTTGTTACCAAGAAAAAGGTCTATTTTTTGTTGATATGTATGTTCATATGCTCATTAATATTTAAAAAATGTTCATATGCTCATTTAAGAAAATGTTCATATGTAACATTTAAGAAAAAAAGTAAATGTATGTATGTTCATATGCAAAGAATTAGTTTTGGATGAAATGAGATGAGATGAGATGTGTTTTCTGTTGGAGAAGAAAAGAGGAAGAAGGAAGAAGGAAGAAGAAGGAAAAGAGGGTCGAGGGGGGGGTCGATATACCCCCTCCCCGATAACATTTTTTTCCATGTATATATGCAAAAGTTACATTTTTAGACAAGTTTTATATATCTAGCTAGGAAAGGAAGAAGAAGAAAAAGAATAAGAGGAAAAAGGAAAATAAGAAGAGGAAGAAAGGAGAAGAAGAGGAGAGGAAGAAGAGGAGAAATAAATAAGAAGAAGAAAAAAGAAGAAAAAGAAGAGGAGAAGAAGAAAGGAATAGTGGAGAAGAAGAAAAAATAGAATATTTTTTCTTCTTCTCCTCTATTCCTTTCTTCTTCTCCTCTTTTTTTTTCTTTTTTTCTTCGATCTTCTCCTCTAGCTATTCCTTTCTTCTTCTCCTCTTTTTATTTCTTCTTCGTTGTCTTATGTTTTATCGGCTCTGTCGTCGTTGATATATCCCTCCCGATAACTTCAACACGAGGGGGGGTCGATATACCCCCTCCCGATAACTTCAACACATGGCGGGGGGGGGGGTCGATATGCCCCCTCCCCGATAACATTATTTTCCCGTGTATGTATCTCGTCGTTGTCAATATTACCCCCTCCTTGAAGCGTTCTCGAGGCCACCCCAAACCCTTGAAGCGTTGTTGAGGCCACCCCAAACCCTAGAGAAGCAGCGTCGAGGCCACTAATTAATATGATTCCTTACTGTGATTAGCTAGCTAGTTCTACGTTTGCCACTAATATATCCATCTGTCATGTTTGAATAATAATTGCCATGTTGTAAATATTTTTAGAAACTATGGACACCCCCCGAGACGAAGCAAAAGAAGCGTTGTTGGGGGACATAATCGCACAAGTAAGTGATGCCGTCTGCTCGTTGTTTCTCAATGACACCGATGGTCTGGAAGGAGAGGGTGAAGAAGCAGCTGGCTATGATTATGATGGCTCCGGTGATCCAATGTCGGTGCAAGAAGGAGACCATGAGGACGGCTCCGGTGACCCAATGCCGGTGCAATAAGGAGACCGTGATGACGGCTCCGGTGACCGAACCGAGTCCGGCCAGGTATATATATATTAGTTAAGCCTGTGCTGACTAGCTAATTGATGCATTCATTGTTTTGGTATGTACACATATTAATTAACACTTGTCTTTGTTCTTTTTTCTAGCCCTCTGGATCGAGCACAACTTCGATAAAGAGACGAGGCCCGAAGAAAAAGTTGAGCTCGGATGAAAGGTTTGAGATCATAGAAATCGCGCGCGACTGCCAACCAATTGAACCCATCCGAACAAAGAACACATTTCTTGCTCAGTGCGGGGTTCTGGTTAGGGACAAGATCCCGATCAGCATCCAGCAATGGTTAAAGCCGGCTAAAGAAGACCCTGAGGTGTCTTATGTCAATGATATGCAGAAAAATGATCTTTGGACTGAGCTGAAGTCAAATTTCACCGTACCGCCAGAGGATGATCTGGAGAAGCCAGTTAAAGAGCAATTAATCAAGTCTTTTGCTCTTAAGAAGATGGTAGACCTATTCAGGAGGTGGAAGAAAGACCTGAATAGGTTTTTCGATAAAAAAGAGACACTAGAATTCAAGGGCAAATATGAGAAGATCAGAGATGACTGGCCTGCATTTGTTGCCCACAAGACATTGGAAAAGAGTAAGAAGATGTCGGCGACAAACAAGCAAAATGATGCGAAGAAGAAGCATCACCATCGCACGGGGTCAGGTGGCTACCTCGTAGCCTGACCTAAGTGGGCCAAGGCTGAGAATGATCTGCTTGAAAAGGGATCGAACCAGAGACAATGAACTGGCCAGACTGTTGCCGGACTTGGTTCTTCGGGGCTGGCGGAACTTGGACCGTGTATCAGGGAAGTGCATTTGGACGGACGAGCAATTGGAAATACCAGTCACGAGGCTTCAGCACTATATCGATGCAGCCAAGCAAGGGACGTTTGTTCCAGACGGAGAGAACGACGAGCTCACAATGGCCCTAGGGAATCCTGAGCACCCTGGACGGACACGAGGCACGCCAGGCTCCGCTCCGTGGAAGGCTGGGTTTCCGGACGCAGGCGGTTACAAATGCCAGGAGAGGAGGAAGAAAGTGCAGCAGACCCAAACGCAGACGCTGCACGCAAGTGTACAAGCGATAGAGGAACGAGAAGCAAATCGCAGCAAACGAATTGCCGAAGCTTCCCCCGAAGCTACCCCGCCATCTCAGCGGAGAAGCAGCATGGCTTCCACCGAGCTGCTTCAGCCGGAGCATGACTTGACGGCTCCTGCCAGCTATCCCGTGGATGCTATCACGGAGTCTCAAAATTGCCACCTTATGACGCAATGGATGAATATGAAGGTCAAGGCGGCTATTGGCTCTGTTTTTCCTACTAAACCCGGTGCAACTTTTCACTGCCGTCCGATTCCAGAAGGATATGCTAGGGTCATGCTGGATGAAATAACGTAGGGATTTGAGGACCTCCAGCTTGACCACCCTACCGGTGAAGGGGAGACTCGGCTGGGTTCTGCTCTGAAGACTCCATGCCTATGGCGGAAGGAGCTCATCAACCTTCCGAACTGGACGCCTCCGCCTCCTCCTCCTCCTCCGTCGAGTCAGGGCACTCCGCCTCCTCCACCGCCTCCTCCTCCGGCGAGTGACGATCAGGGCACTCGGCCGGCTCCTTCTCCGGTGCGTGGCAGCACTCCGCCTCCTTCTCCGCCTGCGCCGGCGCGCCCGAGCAGCCAGCCTCCTCCTTCTCCGCGTCGTCAGCAAGGGCGGAAGAGACCCGCCGCTGCTCCGGCTTCTCCGGCGCGTCGTAGTCCTTCTCCTCCGCCTCGTAAGGAAGTAAAGAAGATAACCGCTCCGTCTGCTCTGCTGGCATCTAGCAGTACAGCCAGAGGCGGGAGGAAATATAGATTTGGTCCTTCTCTGAAGACTCCAGAGAAGTTACCATACGAGATGACCCCAGTGGAGAACGCGAAGATCGCACGAACCGAAGTGAAGGACTGGTTTCAAGGGTTGAAAGCACAGAGACATCCACATCCGGAGGAGAAGGTAGATCCGGTGAAAGCGAAGCGCACTCTGGCTGCCCTGAGAAAACCACCCAAGTCTCTGCCGAAAGCCAACTATGAGCGCATTATTGGAAAGGCATTTGTCGAAGCGGAGCGGTCGGGAAGTACTATCAGTGATCATAGGATGAAAGAACAACGAGCTGGGAAACAAATTGTCCATCTCTGCGAACAAGCGAACCAATTGTGCCCCCCGCTCAAGGTGCCTAGCGACATCGTCGCTAATGATCCGAGGATGGTGCCCGGTTATAGCAATCTTGGAGATTACCAGCCCGACGATGTAAATTATGATTTCTTGGAGGTGGAGGTGGTACACAGATTCGAGTACGGGAAGTCTCTCGTCAATGATGAAAGATCTCTATCAACGATGATGCGAAGATTGCATGATTAGTACATGAAAACCTGCAGAGAGTCTGGTGGGAGAAATACTTTGACGCTGAGAGTTAGAGAGGAGCATGACCTCGTTGGAATTGAACTGTTGAATTATCCATTTGAGGAGTTCTTCCAGTTTTTCAATCAAAGGGCCCTCGATAAAGCAACGGTCACCTGCTACTGTCTGTAAGTACTACTACTTCTGTCATTAAGTCTCTCTATATAGGTCAGCTCTTTCATTGCATGTATTTATAATTATCCTCACTATATTATGCAGATTGAAGATCGCGGAATTGAAGAAAAGACAAGTCGGTGATATTAGGTTCATTAACAAAAATCTCATAGATGCATATACGGTTGAATTTCAGGCCAGAGAGACCGAGGCCAACTTGCTACGATCGTTGGTAATAAATGAAAACAAAGATATAATACTCTTTCCTTACAACTTCAAGTGAGTGTTACTGTCTTGTGCATAGGTTTCCCTTATATATTGGTCCAGGTTATAGTAATGTAATTGATGAGTTATGCATGCGTGCATAGTTTCCACTATATTCTCCTAGAGATTAAGCTTGAGCAGGGACTAGTCACCGTCTTAGACTCGAGACAAAAAGATCCCCAGGAGTATGCGGACATGACTGAAATCCTCAAGAAGTAAGTTAAATCGATCATTATCCACCATATCAGCAACTTTGTTCATTTCCTGATATCAAGTAATTATTTTCTTTGTCTGGCAGGGTTTGGAGAAAATTCACCAAAAAAGCTCTGGGACTGCTGAAGGAGCTGCAATTTAGATACCCGAAAGTAAGTACTATAGTAGCATGTTCCGCGTGTCTCCTAGTGATTCAAGCACTAGTTTCATCAATACCATTTGGCATTCTTGCTTATCAGTTTTATTGACCTCTATTTCTTGTAAAGTGGTTGTGGCAGGATCAAGGGAATGATTTCTATGGATACTATGTTTGCGATTCCATCCGCTACACAACCTATGAACGGGGGTACACTGATGAACAATATGAAGTGCGTAAGCAATAATATTCACAATTTTATTTTATTACCATCATTTGTGTTGAGTTTCATTTATTCATATATACATGTATTGACCCCCTTCTTCAAATTAGATCTTTCGGATGCGGGGTGAACTCCCACCACCAGATCGTATGTGAGCAATTCAAGAGGAATTGGCGGCATTCTTCCTTGACCACGTGATCGCTGAAGACGGAGGATACCATGTGGAGCTTGACTTCGTATATAATTAGGAGATTATATTTGTAAGAGATAATTATTGTATATATGTAGCCGGTAGTGTCGGATTGATATACGAGAACTTGTTGTTTGACCAATCTCTCGGAGAAGGAGAGGTGGTCGATATCACTTCTCTCTGTATGCATATATGTTCATGACGATCTTCTGTTTCCTTCATTTGCTTACTAGCTAGCTAGCGTGTCTAGTCCTCTCTATACGTATGTATAGTACGTAGCGTCGACCAAGCACGGACATAAGAGAGGACACTTCTCTCTATTAATTAGCTAGCTAACACAATATATGAAACACCTAAATTAACCCCCCAAAACACCCAACACCCCCTTTCAAAGAAAAAACAAAAACCCCAGCCACAGAAATGCTGACGCGTGGATGCCTATTGGTCCCGGTTGGTGCCACCAACCAGGACCAAAGGCCCTCCTGCCTGGGCTCGGCGCACCGGCCACGTGGAGTCCCATCTATCCCGGTTCTGGACTGAACCGAGACTAAAGGGCCAGGGCATTAGTAACGACCCTTTAGTCCTGGTTCAGGAACCGGGACAAAAGGCCCTTACCAACCGGGACAAATGGGCCGTTTTCTACTAGTGAGGCCCAAATAATGGTGAAGTGTTATGTAGTCGACGTTCACATAACACCACTAGAGGCTAGACAACATACATCTCATCAAAATATCGAATGAATACCAAATTCACATGACTACTATATCAAGACTTCTCTCTTGTCCTCAGGAACAAACGTAACTACTCACAAAGCATATTCATGTTCATAATCAGAGGGGTAATAATATGCATAAAGGATCTGAGCATATGATCTTCCACCAAATAAACCAACTAGCATCAACTAAAAGGAGTAATCAACACTACTAGCAACCTACTAGCACCAGTCCCGGACTTGGAGACAAGAATTGGATACAAGAGATGAACTAGGGTTTTGAGATGAGATGGTGCTGGTGAAGATGTTGATGGAGATTGCCCTCTCCCGATGAGAGAAGCGTTGGTGATGACGATGGCGATGATTTCCCCCTCCCGGAGGGATGTGTCCCCGGCAGAACAGCTCTGCCGAAGCCCTAGATTGGTTCCGCCAAGGTTCCGCCCCGTGGCGGCGAAGTCTCGTCTCGAAAGGTTGCTTCTTGTTTTTTTCCTTGACGAAAGACTTCATATAGCAGAAGATGGGCATCGAAGAGCCACCAGGGGGCCCACGAGGTAGGGGGGCATGCCCGAGGGGGGGGGCGCCCCCACCCGGCCCTCGTGGACAGGGTGTGGGCCCCCTGCTCTTCATCTTTGGCGAGGATTTTTTATTATTTATTATAAGATATTATGTGGAGTTTCAGGACTTTTGGAGTTGTGCAGAATATGTCTCTAATATTTGCTCCCTTTCCAGCCTAGAATTCCAGCTACCGGCATTCTCCCTCCTTATGTAAACCTTGTAAAATAAGAGAGAATAGCCATAAGTGTTGTGACATAAAGTGAAGTAACAGCCCATAATGCAATAAATATCGATATAAAAGCATCATGCAAAATGGACGTATCAAGAAACGAATTCAAATTTAGTTCATATTAAAGCGGTAGTATATACGTTAGGAATGCACTAAAACGTTCATTTGAGTAGTAGGTTGCATGCATTATACACGTAGCGAAATATGTTAATTGAACATAACATGAATTCAAAGTTTTGAATGACATTTGTAGTGCGCATTGATTTGGTACAGTACACGTTAGGCTTGTCCGAAAATTTCAACCCGCGCCTTGTTAGCCCAAAATATTTATGATATATCTTTGTCTCGTTGTGCTCCGACAACTCTCTCCATCTCAACCCGCGCCTTGCTATTCCGAAATTACAACGCGTGCGAAAACTCCCACCTCCTGTGAAATCCCGACACGGGAAATGCCCATGGTACCCCTGAACCGAAAGAACTGCCTCAAATCGATGGGGGTACTTTCGTAACTTACCCCACATTTCGGACAAGCGCGTCTCTAAGCCATGGTTCCCCGCTGCCATCCCATCCGCCCACCCATTCGTACACCGAGGCCGCGAAAACCCGCGACGAAACCCCACACCCTGCTCCGTCCGCCACCCAGCCGGAGCCTCTTCTCCGACGATGTCGTCCACAGCAACACCTCGACGTTCCTCATCCACCGTACCGGATGAGGATCCGTCGTCGATCTCATCGTCCCGCCGGTTCAGCCACCCCGTCCTCCATCTCCAAGGAGCTGCCCCGACGTTCCCCTCGTCTTTCACGCCACCTCTATTCCCACACCGCCGTCTTCACCTTCACCACCGGAAGAGCATCATCATCACCGTTTCGTCGGATGAAGCTGTGGCCTAATCGACGCCACCAAAGAGGTTGTACATTAATCGCCGCATTTTCTTCTTGATTCGATCTCACGGTGCTGCCGGCGCTCGGTCCTGAGCCGACACGACGCGGCTCCATCCACGGCGGCGTCGCCGGCCACTTCCTCCACGACGTCGCTCCCTCGGCGGCGACGTCCACATCAGTAGGAGCTGCTGCTGCTTTAGCTCTCGCTCGTGCTGCTGCTCTGCTCTTGCTCTCGGTCCCCTGCCTGGTCTGCTCTTGCTCTTGCTCTTGCTCGCGATGCTGCTCTAATTTAGCTACACTTCAGTTGACTGAATCGACTTTCGGGTCAGTCGATTTTCAGGGGGTGGGGGGGGGGGGGGCTCGCCGGGATGAAGGAAGAATCAGCCGCAGCGGGGAGAGGGGCTCGCCATACAGGTACCTCATTATCTATCTTAGGGTTCAGGATGGGGGCGGTGGTCGCCGGCGGTGGCGGGGCATTGGCGGGGCGGTGGCGTGGGGATCGCCGGAGAAGAAGCTCAGCACGGGGGGGGGGGGCTAGAGGGATGTCCGGGGCGGCGGCGGACCGGCGATGGGGAGTGTTTTCGGGGCGGGCGGGGTGGCGCACCGCCGGCCGCGGGCGGTGGGAGGCTGCTGTTTGGCCGGTGGTGGCTGGCAGCTCAGTGGGGTGGAGGTTGAAGATGAACCGCAGGCCCTTGATTTCATATCCAACGGCTGCAAAATCGACTGACCAGAGATGAAAAAGTCAGTCGACCGACGTGTAGCCTCACCTTGCTAGTGCGTTCAGTTTCGACAGCAAAATTCAGTTTTGACAGCAAAATTCAGTTTCGACAGTTAAGTTCATTTTCGACAGTTAAGTTCAGAGATGAGCGGCTGATGTATTTTACATCTAGCACTTTGTGGTTATGTATTTTACATCATGTATTGGAGATGCTATTAGAATTCCACTTAGGTTAACGTTGTTCGTTGTCTCTCTTGTCCTGCTTCAGCCTCGGCGTCGTACAACTCACCGGAGCTGCTCCAACGACGAAACCCTCCATCACAGCAGAGCAGTACCTCGGGCTCCATCTCCAGACGCCTAAGATCTTCTTCCACTCCTCCGATAGCAAAGTCAGCCGGAGCATCCTCACTGGCCAACCCAATCACGCTGAGATCGACATGGCTTCGCCAAAGAGGTTGTACACTTGTTGCATCTCTTTTTTACTCTACATGTTATATATATTGTCCACTGAGCACACGGATTTGTTCCTTTAGTGTCTCCTTGAAATAAGACACGTAGGAATTTTAATTTTCACTTGTCCTCCTTTTCGAATTCCTATTCATGAAGCACAAGACTAAGAGATAGTAGCATAATAGCATTATAACCGTACATTTTCTTGTGGTTTGACTTAATCTCACCATGCTTCTTTGCATCCTGCGATCTTCCAATTGTTGTGAATCAAACACCCAGATTGGCAGAAATCCTGTGTTTTTAAATTCTCTGTTTTGCACGTGCATTCCTATCCTATTCTTGTCTATTTTCTATCCCTATATTGTTGGAATCCTCCAATTCAAACGAACCCTTACATAATTACTTCTCTTACAGATAGTTGTCAAAGAAAACCTTCTGTGGTTTGTCCCGCTCCTGCTGCGCTGTCGTCCACCACAGCTCAGCTGCTCCAACGACAGAAGGGTCCAGCACAACGGGGATCCGACCTCCAGCTTTCTTTCGCTGCCTCAGATCTTCTTCCCCGCCACTGGCAGCCATGAAAACTGCATTAGCATCATCAACCGAGCAGATGACCTCGAGGACTCCACGGGTCCGAAAGAGAGGTCGCACTCTTTCGTGTCTGCTTACGTTATGCATCGCTTAATATTACATGCTACTTTATCTTCCTGTTCACCGATTAGGCTCTTAGTCAGCTCCAAACTAATGGTCAAACTTGAGTTTTTAAATGGTTGTGGGGTACATATCGGGTCCGCTATCAATAGTATCTATCTACTATCTGGTTAATCTCCGGTGTCTACTATGAGTTTCATGTTGGGTGGGAAACAAACAGTAAAGAAGCCATTATCTGTATTTTTAACTGAAGCCATTATCTGCCTGCTATTATTGGTTTTGGTCTATGCACAGGTTGCTATCATCACTCTGGATTTCTGCATGCACTCCTTACATAATCTCACTATGTTTTATTCCTATGCATGACAGTTATTGTAAACAATGGAACTGAACATGTAGAGCAGAAGAGACGAGCCTTGCGTGGCAATAAAATTTCATGCAAACGTCGCTCCATGGTAGGCGCAAAGGCAGCCCCCCTCCACGCATTTCAGATTGTAATCAAGAGGAAGATATCTGTTCTGATGGGGATTCAGAAGGAGAAGACAACTCCTATTTACCCCTTGAATTCTTCGCTCTACCTTGGCATGCTGATGTTTGTTATATCATGCATATGGTGTCCTGCATTGCTTACTTTATACATCAAATATGTCATCTGCTTAGTTTAGACATCCTTTGTGCGAATGCCATCTGTTTAGTTTATTCATCGTTTATGTGAATTATGCAATGACATCTTGTTTAGCCAGGCATCATATATGCGAATTTTGCAATGCCATCCTGCTTAGCCAGTCATCTTATATGTAAATTATATCAGGCCATCCTTTTTTTCGTTACATATTACATTTGTCAACAATGTTAGTACATTCAACTGCTCTTCGTGTGCATCAGCCATTTGACACGGTAATGGCTAATGTTGGAGTGAAAACAAGGTCTTCAGAGCAGACTATGCTATCTGACGGAGCGCATATCTCGCTGGTTACGGATAGCTCCTTAGAGGAGGATTCAGAGACAGATGACCAGTCCTATTCCCCCCCGAGGTGTATGCTCTAACTTGGCAGGGTTATGTTGCTCATATCGTGTGTATGGTGTCTCGCATTGCTATGTCATTTGATTAGTTTAGACATGCTTTGTGTGAATGCCACCTGTTCAGTGTCTAATTACCATATATGTGAATTATGCATTGCCATTTTGTTGCAAGACATTATATATGTGAATTATACAATGCTATCTCGTTGCAAAGGAATTATATATGTGAATTATGCAATGCCATGCCGTTTAGCCAATCATCATGTATGTGAATTATATCATGCTATCATTTTTTGTATTACGTGTTCCATTTGTCGACAACGTTTGTATATTCAACTACTCTTCCTGTGCATCAGCCATTTGAAGCGGTGATGGAAGTATCTGGAGTGAAAACAAGGTATTCAGAGTAGACAATGCTACCTGCTGAAGCAGACATCTTGTTGGTTACAGAGAGCTCCTCTGAGGAGGATTCAGAGAATGATGACCAGTCCTATTTCCCCCCTGAGGTCTATGCTCAAAGTTGGCAGGGTTATGTTACCCATGTCATGCATGTTGTCTTGCATTGCTTAGTTTTTACATCATATATGGATTGCCATCTGCTTACTTGCTTACTATATAAATCATATATTTGAATTATATCATGTCATCATGTTTACATAGTACATACACATCATCTATCTGAATTATGGCATGGCAACCCACTTAATAAAGACATCATATAGTTATATCATCTCATCCTGTTTAGTGTTTACAGTCATCATATTTTGAATTATGGCATTCTATCCGTGAATGTATGTGAATTATGGCATGCCAACCTATTTAATAAACACATTATATAGTTATGTCATGTCATCCTGTTTACATAGTCTCATATTTTGAACTATGTCTTTCCATCTTTTTAGTTAGCCATCATAATGTGAAATTGTGTCATGCTATCCTATTTAGTTAGCCATCATATATGTGAAATTGTGTCATGCTATCCTGTTTGGTTAGACAACATAAATATGAATTATATCATGCGCTCTTTTATTCGCCACTATCCATTGCACATGTCTATCATACAATGTCTATGCCCTTCAAGATAGGCAAATGTCTCAATTCTGGAAGCTTTCCTTGATCTCAAACAGAAGCTACATGTACCTTTTTTCATGGAAATAATCATCCTTGCTTCCTGGGCTATCTGGATCTCAAGGAACAATTTGATCTTCCAAGCAGTTCAACCTAGCATTCAGAGGTGGAAAGCTATTTTCCTGGAGGAGCTCAATCTTCTAAGATTTAGAATTAAGAAGGGTTATGCTGGAGACTTTTCTTCCTGGCTTGACAATCTTGTGCTGTAATCCTAGAACATAGTTTTTCCCCCTAGTTTTTTCTTTTCTTTCTGTTTCTTTGCTCTTCTGGCTTATCTCAAGCCTTTTATATAGTGGAACCTTTATTGTCTCTGTTTTTTATTAAATAAAAATTGCAGTGGAGTTTTGCCCTACTGTGTATAGTCAAAAAAAATTCATACATGTCGGTGTACAAAAAGAGGGGTACACTTTTTGTACCCCTATAACTATGCATGGGCAGTCTGAGCCACGGGCACCGCCACACTGAGCAAGGCAAGGGATGTGAGCCAAGGTAAGACCGAAGCTCGAGAGAAGCAGAACGACGCCAAGACCAAGACCACCAAGAGCAAAGGGGACGAAGCGGACTCCCCCGGTAAGATCCTTGTCGGGAGGCGGTTTTAGCAAACCCGGCAAGACCCTTGCCGTGGCAGCTCGCCCCACACCTACGAAGAAAGTCACCTTTGAGTCCACTGCCCCCATGGGGGCAAGGATCCGGGAGACATCTCCGTGGTGGCATGCAGATCTTTGTGAAGACATTCAAGATCAGAAGATGACGACCCTTGGCGGGATCCCAGCCAAGGAGGACCACAAGGCCCCCGGCAAGAGCCTTGCCGGGGATGACAGCTGGCACCCCGGCAAGACCCTTGCCGGGGCCCCGGCAAGGCCCTTGCCAAGAACACCCGTGGGGCCACCATCAGGCCCGCGCCAGGCACACCACCACCGCCGTTCGCATGCAGCTACCGACCCAACCAGCTAGGCAGGCACCTGCGTGGCGGCATGCAGATCTTCGTGGAGACCCACCACTGCGCCACCTCAGCTGCCTGCCTGCCTACATGGCATCGCAGGCAACGCTGGCCAGGGCGCGTGTCGACACAAGAGGGAGCGGCGACGGACGAGACAAGGCTCTCCCCCGTCCCCAATAAAGCAAGGACACCTAAGCAAGGCGCATTAAATGCGCCTTGTCATGTAATGCGAGGGATTACCTCGCATCACTGTACCCTTTCCACCTCTTGTGTGCCACTGTGGCAACCCCTTTCCCTATAAAAGGAGGCCCAAGGCGACCAGGAAGAGGATTCGGCTTTTTGGAGCTCCTCACGACCCATAGCTAGCTCAAGAACACAGATATACAATCCACCAAAGCAGGAGTAGGGTTTTACGCATCCTCGCGGCCCGAACCTGGATAAATGAACTGTGTGCTATCTGTTTGACCCGCTCTTCTCACGACCCCGCGCCCCGCAAGCGTAGTAGGGATTCTTGTGATCCCATAGGTGTCGTTCCCACCGACATCTTTGGCGCGCCAAGTAGGGGGCGCAGTTGTGAGAATCGGCTCTAGCAGTTATCCCGGCACTCCTTCATCTTCGTGACCCTTGAAGAAGAAAGGAGGCCAGAAGATCTACACTCGAGCGATCGCAAACAGAAGCTAAGTTGCAATGAACCCTTATTTGTGCTACCCTTCTTATTTGAGGTTATTCCCCCCCGGAGATGTTTGCTTTGTATGAGAAACATGCACGCCAGGGGGCTCTACCATGATTGGCAACACCCTTGCCCTATTTCGAGTCCGCTCAACAGCTCAAGCAGCTGCGTCGAGAATGGCAGAGTAGCTTTCCGTGATCAACAACGCCCCCGATTCTGACTCGAGTCAAGCTCGACAGTTCGAGCGGCCGCGTTCAGAATGGAAAGGTGGCTCGTCCGGCAGCACGCGTACCCGGCAGGCCATGGGGATCGGTCCCCAAAACACCGCTAGGGGCTTCTGCGCCGGCAAGCCTTCCTGATAGACGTAGGGCACGCATACAAAGAGGAATTGAACGGGGAAATAACATGCATGAAAATTAAGAGTACTTCAAAGTTATATTACATCCCATCATAGCTGCGGTTCTAACTAAAGATAAAATTTCTCTTGGTCGGGAACCCGCAGCGGCGAAGAAGTACGGGATGCCTAATCCCGGCACTGGCCTTCCACCCTCTTGATTTCATTGATGTAGTCGGTGATGGGCTTGATGTGCTCCTTGAGCACCGTGAGGTCAGCACCATCCGGCAAGCTCTTCATCGCGGCCGCGAAGTCAAGATCGGGATTCCAGTACGCCATCTTGGTGAGGACCTTGGTCACGACCCTCCGGCAAAGTCGCCGGGCCTCCTCGGCCAGCGTGGCCATCCTATTGGAGTGAAGATAGGCCAAGGCTCCGAGGATGCCCTCGAAGAACTGGGTCAGCTTGGCGTTGATGGTCCCGCTGCGCTCGGGGGCGTACCTCATGTTTGGCAACCCCATGGTGGCCAATTGCGAGGTAACCTTGCCGGCGACGACCTCCAGATGGCTGATCCACCTGTTCTCACCCGCCACATATTCCTGGTGGGAGGCGGCCTCATTCGTCCGCAGCTGCTTCTCCTCCTCGAGGCTCCTGGTCAAGGTCTCCTCCCGAGCCCTGCTCTCCGACAACATCTTCTCGAGATCCTCCAGCTTCAGCTTGAGGTCTCTGATGGAGTTCCGCGCGTCAGAGAGCTCCCCAGTCCTGCTGATGACTGCTCCTTGCACCTCTACCAAGGCGCGGTTGAGCGTGCTCTTCTCGCCGGACAGCTTGAGGGCCTGCTCCTTCAGCTCGTCCCGCTCTGCTTCCAGCTCCTTCACCTTGCTGGCAAGGGACAGAGCTTGGGCATTGAGTGCCTCTTTGTGCCTCTGCTCCAGCTCGCGAGTCTGTTGCGCGACAAGGGCCTCGAGCTCCTCATCCTTGCCGCGAAGCGTTGCGGCAAGCTTCGCTTCACGCGTAGAGAGGTGCTCTTCCTGGGAATCCAAGGCGGCTTGATGCTAGTTCCGGGCGGCCTCGGCCGCGGCGGCCAAGTTCACCGCCTTTTCCTGGGCCTTCTCGATGTCGGCCATCTTCATGGTGAGCTCCACATCGTGCTTGGCCAATTTCTCCTGAAAGGCCCTCTGCTCCTCACGGGTCTGGTGGAACCAGGTCCGTGTCTCAGCAACGCGCGCCTTGAAGTCCACCTCCGCATTGTCCACCGTTGCCATCCGGGACTTAACCTTGTCCAGGCGGTCACGGTAGAGCACTTGGAGCTTCCGGAAATTGGCCCCCATGGCGCGGAAAATATGCTCTTCTGGAGAACCATTGCCACCAACGCCCGGCTCATCAACCACCTCAATCCCGGTGGCGGCAAGCGCCTCGCCGTCAAAGGCTTCCCCTTCGGCGGGTGCTCGGCTCGACGCCCCTGGAAGATGGACGAAAAGATTGTCGCCCATCTTCAGATATCTGCCGGGGCCCGAGTTTGAGGAGGAGGGAGGCTGGTCACCCACCACCTCTTCCTCGGCGGAGGCCTTGCCAGCCTCACCGGCAGGTCCACCGCTGGCGCTCTCGGCAGAAGCCTTGGCGGCCCCCACAACGGCGCCCTCGACGGCACCCTTGGTGGCTTCGTCGGCGGCGGCCTCATCAGCATCTTTGGCGGCCTCCTCGGCGGCAATCCTGCTGGCCTCCACCGCGGCCTCCTCAGCAATATCTCCGACAACAGTTTCCACGTCCTCCATGTCTGTTGAAGGAGGGCCTGGGCAGCAACGGGAGCAATGAAGCCACGAAAAGAATAAGGGAAAAGGAGAGACGAAGGACAGGCGACTCACCAGTGCCAGGCTGTGAAGCAGAAGTCCCCTCTCCGCCAGCATTTGGCGCCGTGGCAGAGCCACCAGGGCCCAAGTTCCCCTCTTCCTCCATGGGTGTGGGCTCCGTGCCTGATGCCCTTGCCAGGGACGCCCCCCCGCGGCGGCGTAGTCGATGGGGGTGGTGTGTTAGGAGTAGCCCTCTATGGCTCCTCCTGCTGCCGCTCCCCTCCTCCAAACCCGGCAAGGTCAGCATCATAGCATCGAGCGCCTACCACATGTCGAGCAAGAAGAGGGTGACGAACTTACGCTGGGGGCTGCGCCGGGGGCTGTTGTCCGGGCTGCTCAGCACCACCAGTGGTGTCTTTGAAGCCCCAGCCGAGGACTGGCTGCACGCCGAGGTCCTCGCCCTCTTCACTCTCTGGGCCAACGTCTCTGCCTCCCTGCAAAAGCAAAAATGGATCAAGACAAGCGACCCAATTCAGGGAATGGAAATGACAGTAAGGAACGGAGTACTTACTCGTCATCCGTCTCCTCCTCTTCCACCAGTTTCCTTTTCCTCTCCGGGCTAAGACGCCCGAGATCAAAAGGGAGCTCCACATCATCATCCGAGTCGACGCCTGCCGGAGGAGGCGAAGAAGGCGGCGGGCTTTGTGCGCGCCCGGATGAGGAAGGGGTTGTCGCCTTCTTCTTCTCAGCGGCCTTCATCAGCCTCTTTGCTGCCGTAGCCCTCGTGTGGCGCCCGGATCCCTCTAGGGTCAATTGAGGCCGCGTAGCCCTACCGGGCCGGACTGGCTCGCCGGAGCCAGACCGCCGCAGGACTCACCCTCTTCCCCTGGCTGGCGTCGAGCCCGCCGCCGCGCCCTCCTCCTTCGACGACTCGTCAGCCGCGCCCTCGACAAGCGGAGTACCGGTGTCGGCGTTGCTGGCCTCCTCGGTGGCCGCCTCCCACAAGGTGAACTGCTCCTCCTCCGCGGCCGTTGCGGCCTTGTCCTCCACGCCCCCGGCGCTGCCGGCCTCCATGGCAAGCTGTGCCTCCCTCGCCCTGGTGGCGATGTAGTCCAGCTCTGCCTGCGTGGTGTCCATGACAAGCCACCGCTCGGCGTCAACATTGACGTACACCTCAATCAAGGTGTCGAAGAATTGCTGCACATCTGCGTCCGTCGGCTCCCTGCAACTCGGGACGGGGCCGTGCGCGTTGCAGTCCGGCATCATGGCGATGATCTCGGACCGGCGTGAATTATTGCACAACGGGACCACCCCCGCTGGCAACTTGAAGAACGACCCCTTGACGGCCTTGCCGACCTTTACGGCAACCCTTGCGGCCTTGCAGGTCCGCTCGACCTCGCCGTCGCGACCCACATCCAGCTGAAAGAGTCGCTGGCATAAGTGGGCATGCACCATCACCGTGAAGTTGTGGTCGAGGCTAGGGCGGAGCCGCATAATGTCAGTCGGATTCGTAAAAAGCCAGGCTGGCCTCCCCTTATTGTGCAACGGGGCGATCCGGCGGTGAATAAAGTCCGCCCCGATCATCTTAAGGGTGAGCCCAGCCCGGGTCAGCCGAAGAATCCTGGTGGTGGCGAGAGTAAGCCTCTCGTCGGTTGCGTTGACATCACCCCAATTGCTGTCGCGGACCGGCAGCACTCGGCGGACCTTGCAAAATTCCGGCGGGTCTTCGTCTTCAATCCAGCACCACCGGTCACGCCATTCCTCCCACCTCTCCTTCACGGCACCGTTCGGGTATGCCTCCTTGGATCTTGGGATCCAGGTAACGCAACCAGAGACGACACCTCCCGTTTGGATTCGAGGATAGAAATAATGGCGGAAGAGCGCCGTGTTGGGCTGCACTGCGGCAAAGCCCTCGCAAAGATGCACAAAGAAAGACATGCACGCCACCGCATCCAAGAGGCGAAAACCGAAGGTGTGCATAATGCCGCAGAAGAAATCGGGGAAAGGGGGGCATAACCCGCAAGAAAAGTAATCAACGAAGAAGGGGTACCGATTTGGGGCAGGATCAGCGCAAGCGGCAAGAATGACGCTCGTCGCTGAGTGTCCCGAATCCTCTCCCCCCGTCTTCACTCCCCATAGGGGCTTGAAGGAGGCCCGGAGCTCATGAACATCAACCGTCGAGGGGAAGAAGAAGGCGGACTTCGTCCGGTCCCCCAACAGCGCGCTCTCCGGCGGCTCCACGGTCCCAGAGCCTTTGGCCACCCCCTTGCCCTTTGCGGATTTGGGCGCCATGGCAGCCAAGAAGTCTAGAGGGTTGAGGAAGGGGGGTGGCAAAGCAGCGATGGCGGGCGACGACGAAAGCTTAGGAAGGAAGGAAGAGAGGGAACGGCGGCTCTGAGATTGGAAAAGGCATGAGGGAAGAGGAGAAAGTGAGCAGCGCGCCCACGATTATTCCTTCTTATGGGGGAAAAACGCAGGCCGCCTCCTTTCACATTAACTGTGATGTTACGCATGCCCGTGGGAAGCAACCCCACACATGCCGCCCACGTCACACACGCCTCCCCGCGCCGCGCCACGCGCGGGAAGCGCAGCGCGCAAAGAAACTTACCGCGGTAAAAACTGCCCCGCTTGCCCGCGCACCGTTTTTGGGCCTAGCCCAACGACGCGATTGCGCTTACATGTGGCCCAGGCCCGGGGGCTCCTGTCGGTGTACAAAAAGAGGGGTACACTTTTTGTACCCCTATAATTGTGCATGAGCAGTTTGACCCACGGGCACCACCACACTGAGCAAGGCAAGGGAGGTGAGCCAAGGTAAGACCGAAGCTCGAGAGAAGCAGAACGACGCCAAGACCAAGACCACAAAGAGCAAAGGGGACAAAGCGGACTCCACCGGTAAGATCCTTGCCGGGAGGCGGTTTTAGCAAACCCGGCAAGACCCTTGCCGTGGCAGCTCGCCCCACACCTACGAAGAAAGTCACCTTTGAGTCCACCGCCCCCATGGGGGCAAGGATTCGGGAGACATCTCCGTGGTGGCATGCAGATCTTTGTGAAGACATTCAAGATAAAAAGATGATGACCCTTGGTGGGATCCCAGCCAAGGAGGACCACAAGGCCCCCGGCAAGAGCCTTGCCGGGGATGACAGCTGGCGCCCCGGCAAGGCCCTTGCCAAGAACACCCGTGGGGCCACCATCAGGCCCGCGCCAGTCACACCTCCACCGCCTTTCGCATGCAGCTGCCGACCCAACCAGCTGGGCAGGCACCTGTGTGGCGGCATGCAGATCTTCATGGAGACCCACCACTGTGCCACATCAGCTGCCTGCCTGCCTACATGGCATCGCAGGCACCGCTGGCCAGGGCGCGTGTCGACACAAGAGGGAGCGGCGACGGAGGAGACAGGGCTCTCCCCCGTTCCCGATAAAGCAAGGACACCTAAGCAAGGCGCATTAAATGTGCCTTGTCATGTAATGCGAGGGATAACCTCGCATCACTGTACCCTTTCCACCTCCTTTGTGCCACTGTGGCAAACCCTTTCCCTATGAAAGTAGGCCCAAGGCGACCAGGAAGAGGATTCGGCTTTTTGGAGCTCCTCACGCCCCATAGCTAGCTCAAGAACACAGATATACAATCCACCAAAGCAGGAGTAGGGTTTTACGCATCCTCGCGGCCCGAACCTAGATAAACAAACCGTGTGGTATTTGTTTGACCCGCTCTTCTCACGACCCCGTGCCCCGCAACTGTAGTAGGGATTCTTGTGATCCCATAGGTGTCGTTCCCACCGACAATACAATGTCTATACTTTCAATTACTTTTATTTTTTATCATCCATTTGAATTGGAGAGCGTAATGGCAGTATCTAAGGGAGTAACAACACGGTCTTCAGAAAAGATAGTGCTACCAGTTGATGCAGATAAAACCACGGTTGTACTTGCCCAAGGACCAAATCCACCACAGATAACCCAGACTCTCGCAGATTGTACCCCAACCCAGTTGGACGGAGAACCAGCTACACCCCTTCTAACCCCAACCCCGACAGATAGTAACCCAGTTCCAGTTGACACATCACCTTCTCCACCACAGAGCACCCAAACACGAGCATTTAGTAAGGGAACTGCAGTGCCCAAATCACGAGGACCACCACTCCGAATCCGAACTCAACGCTTAAAGGAGAAGAAGATTTGTTCTCTGGCCAGGTTCAATAGCTATGGTTCATACTCCTTTGCTCTTGCATTACTGTATTTACTCATACCAACTATTTTCAAATTTGAAGCATGGAATTGAAACTCCAATGGCGCAACAAGTATGTTTTAAACCTGTTTCTTTAACTGGTTTGCTGTTGTAACCTGCTCTATTTTGATTTCAGTTTCAATTGAATAAACGGTTATGTTCTCATGTCATGCATATTACAAGTGTTGTTATTGCTCTATAGTTACCCACACTTATATTCTGTCTATTCTGCTTTGTCTTGAACAAATATTATTTGAACTGTGTCTCTATCTTGATTTGGCAACAAAAACTAGAATGACATAGACCATAAAGTGACCATGGTACATAGATATATGTTTGTTTCATGCTGCTATCCTGTCCACTTTACTACTGAACTCATTTACCAAAATGAGTTTCATATACAACATGGTAAACATGTGATGTGTCTGCTTGTTTCTCTTTTAGAACGCGGACAAAATATTGGAGAACAGTACCGCGTTATCCAATGGTAAAGGAAGTAATGCATATAAGGTTCAAGATAGTGAGACATCCCTGTTGGTCTCCAAGAAAGCTGATAAAAACTATATTGACGACAGTGAGGGAACCCAAAAGTCCTGTCTTGATGTAGTGTTCGAGTTACTGGCCACTACTGCTGGCACAAGCTCTTCGAACTCGCTGCCTGAATCAGTTCATCTTATTGAGTCTCAACTTCAATTTGAAAGACATCGATCAGATGTGCTGCGACAGGAAGCTGAAGGACTGAGGAAGTCCCTGCAGAATTCAGATGCATATTTTCTGGTGCAACAACAAGCGCTGGAGGATTTAAGCGCCAAACAAGAGAAAGTTAATAAGCTTGCTAAGCATCTTGCCAGCATTATGGGTACCCAGGATATTGTTTCTTGAGATCTTCTGAAGTGGTTTCAGTTCTGGATTTGTTTTGCTGTGGCGTTTATTTCTGCTGGTCGCCAACTTTGACAACCAATGTATATGATATGCTGCTTTGTTCCCTATATTTGCACTGGTGGCGAACTTTGATGCCCAGTGGATGTAATATGTGTAATAGGCGTGATAGCCTAGCATTAGTTGCTTGCTTATTTATTTCCTTGTTGTCTTGTTTATTTGTTTGCTTGTAGTCATTGCAGTTCTTTTTCCGCGGTTAGCTAGTGGCTGCAATAACCTATTTTTAAAACTAGGCCACAATAACCATGGGCTAATATTTACTATAGTGACACTGGGCCTCCTACTGGCCGTAGAAACAGTGGGCCTTCTAAGGACTGTAGAAACAATGGGCCTTCTACGGGCCGTAGAAACAACGGGCCTTCTGCGGGCCATATCATCAATGGGCCTTATACGGGCCGTATGATTGATTGGCCAAACATGGGCCAAACAGACTGCATTATGGCCGTAAATGGGCTAGAGTTGGAATCATCCGTTCATGGGCCGACCATAACGGGCCATCGTTAATAGGCCGTATTTGATGACGCTATGAAAACGGCCCAACATATTAACGGACCACAAACGGGCCGACTGTAACCACAGGCTGAATTTGGCCCACAAGCAGAAAATGACAGTAACAGGCCGTAAGTAAACGAATGCTGGAAATGAGCCCAAGAATAAATGGGTTTTGAGAAGGCCGAAAGATAACATGGGCTGGAAACGGCCCAACAGAATAACGGGCCGTTAATGGGTATAAAGTGATACATTGTTCATTACGGGCCAGTTTCACCATGGGCGGTTAATGGGTGTAAAGTGATACACTGTTCATTACGAGCCAGTTTCACCACGGGCCGTTAATAGGCCAAGAGTTGCATAGGGCCTCATATGGGCCGAAAGACGTCATGGGCCATACATGCGCCAGAAGTGAAAATGGGCTAGAATCATTGGATGGCCCGGATGACGCTACTGGGCCTAATTCAGATAGGGCGTAACGGGCCTTGGGTTAGTGGGCTGTAAATGGGCTATATGCGAACATGCCGTTAACAGGCTTTCCATGGGCCAGCCCGCCACCTTTTGACCAAGTCAAACGGGCCGGCCTTTTCACAGGAATGGGCCTTTGTTGGGCCGTGCCACGTGTCGACGTATCATAGGCGCCTTTCGTCCAATGAGTGGATGACATCTGTCCCAACAATGAGTCGACACGTGTTTCCTCCAGCCAATGATGATTTTACACGTGGAAAATCCCCATTGGTCGGGGCTCACTACTAGGGAAAATCTTATACACAGACGCTTACTAGCAGCGCGGGTTTATACCCCTCGCTACTGCTACTTACTAGTAGCGCGGGTTTTTAAACCTCGCTACTACTAAGTTGATAGTAGTAGCGCTGGTTTTTAACCCTCGCTAACTACTAAGCGGTCTCTATCGTGCCCCCGGGACATGCGATAGTAATAGTGCGGGTTTCTAACCCTCGCTACTACTAAGTTGATAGCAGTAGCGCTGGTTTTTACCCCTCGCTACTACTAAGCGGTCTCTATCGTGCCCCTAGGCCATGCCATAGTAGTAGCGAGGGTTATAAACCCGCGCTACTACTAAGTTTTTACCCCTTGCTACTACTAAGTTTTTACCCCTTGCTACTACTAAGAGGTCTCAACCGTGCCCCTCCGGGACATGCCATACTAGTAGCGAGGGGTAGAAACCCTCGCTACTACTAAAGGTCCCATTTTAAAACTCTACCCCCCCCCCCCCCCCCGTGGATCGCCTTTTCGGTTTTGTAAAAAGCAAAAGAAAATGATAAAAACTTCAAAAATTAAAATCCTTCGAGATGTAGTTATGTTACTACATCTACTAGTTAGGAAAATTTAAAAACTTAAATTTGGACATGTTTTGCAAAAAAGTGTAGGGAAAATGTAAAACGACTATAACTTTTGCATACGATGTTAGGAAAAACGTATAATATATAAAAATGTTTCTAAAATTAAAATCCTTCAAGATGTAGTTATGTTACTACATCTACTAGTTAGGAAAATTTAAAAACTTAAATTTGGACATGTTTTGCAAAAAGTGCAGGGAAAATGTAAAACGGCTATAACTTTTGCATACGATGTCAGAAAAAAAATGTATAATATATCAAAATGTTCAGCACAAAAATCCAGATCCGATGGAGACCGCCTACGACCTGTTTGCAAATTTTTAGAATCCTGAAATTCTAAAAGGAAAAAAAGTAATGCTCAAATTTCAGTTTTTTTTAATTTTGGTCAAATCTGGTCAAACTGTGGTCAAACTACTTATTCAAGAAGTATTAGTGTTACTAAGTAATTATTCAAGAATATTAGTGTTACTAAATAATTATTTCAGTTTTTTGGAATTTTGGTCAAATCTGGTCAAACTGTGGTCAAACCATGGTCAAAATATGGTCAAACTACTTATTCAAGAAATATTAGTGTTACTAAATAATTATTGTTTTTTAGAACAATAGTTTTAAACTCAAACAGTGAAATGTGTGACTTCATGCTCAAGCTAAACTCCCGAGGGTTAATAGGATTGACATCTTACTATTGTTAGGAAAACAACAAGTGTAGACTTGGAGTCGAGGAAGAATAGATCCCGGAAGTTAAGCGTGCTCAAACTAGAGTAGTGAGACAATGGGTGACCGTCCGGGAACTTAGATGATTTGGAATGATGAGGGGTGATTAGAGATTAAATTGAGCAGCGATGAGGGGTGATTAGAGATTAGAGGTTAAAATAATTCAGAAATTTGAAAATTCGGGAAAAAATCGAAAAAAAATTCAATTTTATTTTTCAAACAACGGGTTAGTAGTAGCGCGGATTTTTACCCACGCTACTACCAATGGACGTAGTAGTAGCGCGGGTGGCACCCGCGCTACTGCTATACGTTAGCTGTAGCGCCTTATTAGTAGCGCCGGCCCCCGCGCTACTAATAGGCCCAAAACCCGCGCTGCTGCTAGGCTTTTCCCTAGTAGTGGTTGTTAACGGGTTATCGGATCCAAAACCCGACCTGATAGCTTAACGGCGTTCCATTACGGTGGATGCCACGTGTCGGTCACCCTTGACGAAAGCACTTTTGTGACACGCGATTTATCGTCATGGAAGTGGACACTTCCGTGATGATAATTTTGGTAATGTCATGCAACACTTCTACGACAGCACATGTATGACTATCTTGATTCTGTCATAAAATCGTCATGGATGTACATGCATGACAAAAAACGCGACCTACTGTGACAAACACGTATCATCACGGTAGTGTTTTTTTTGTAGTGTATAAAGCTTATTTTCTCCACAATAAAAGATCATACATATTTAGAGAGAAATTTTTATTGCATGCACCGATGACAACTTATTGAAGGATCTTACTCAATCTATAGGTAGGTATGGTAGACTCTCATGGCAATACTGGTGGATATTTGGAAGCACAATTAGTATCTCTACTTGGTGCAAAGAATTTAGCTAGCATGAGGGGGAAAGGCAAGCTCAACATGTTGGGCGATCCATGACAATATACTTTATTTCGGATATAAGAATACATAACCCATTATGTTTTCTTCCTTATCCAACATCAACCTTTTAGCATGTCATATTTTAATGGGTGCTCACAATTACAAAACATGTCCAAGATAGTATATTTATATGTGAAATATCTCTTCCTTCAATATTCTTTCATGAATTGTTCAAGTGACCAATACAATGTTTGCTAACCTTCAATAAATTTACCACCTCTACTTCTTATATGTGAAGTCATTACTCCCCATGGGATAAGCGTATGAAACATACATAATTTCATATTTATGACATTAAAATCATTCAACCATTTACTCATAGGATATAAGTGAAGCACACGAGTAAATGACAAGCTACTCCAAAAAGATATAAGTGAAGATCAATGAGTAGTTAAATAATTATGTAACTATGTGAAGACTCTCTCTCATTTAAGAATTTCAGATCTTGATATTTTATTCAAACAGAAAGCAAAATAAAATAAAATGACATCTAAGAATAGCAAACATCATGTGAAGAAGCAAAAACTTAGGATCAACCTATACTAACCGATAGTTGTCGAAGAAGAAAGGTGGGATGCCAACCGAGGCATCCCCAAGCTTAGACGCTTCAGACTTCTTGAAATATTACCTTGGGATGCCTTGGGCATCCCTAAGCTTGAGCTTTTGTGTCTCCTTAATTCCTCTCATATCACGGTCCCCCTAAATCTCAAAAGCTTCATCCACACACAACTCAACAAGGACTCGTGAGATAAGTTAGTATAAACCAATGCAAAAACCTTATCATACTCTACTATATCAAATCACTAAAATTATTATTCAACATTGCATACTAAATGCCTCTGCATATTTAATAGTCCTATCCTCTAACAGAATCATTAAACAAGCAAACATATGCAAACAATGCAAACATAACAGCAATCTGCCTAAATAGGACAGTCTGTAAAGAATACATCAAGATCTATACTTCCCTAGCTCCAAAAATTATGAAATAAAATTCCCACTGTAGTAAATTTATCAGAGCTTATTATGCAAAAGGTTTCTACATTTTATCACATTCTGACTTTTCTAGGGAATTTTTGCAACAGTGGTAAACTTAATGTTTTCAAACAGCAACATGAAGACTTGTAAAATAGGCATAGTAAAGGCTATCAATGCCACTTTTATTGAAAATATAGATGCAAAACATTATTCTAAATAGCAGCAATCAAAACTAAATAAAATAAAATGACGCTCCAAGCAAAACACATATCATGTGCGAATAAAAATATAGCTCCAAGTAAAGTTACCGATGAACGAAGACGAAAGAGGGGATGCCTTCCGGGGCATCCCCAAGCTTAGGCTATTGGTTATCCTTGAATATTACCTTGGGGTGCCTTGGGCATCCCAAATCTTAGGCTCTTGCCAAACCTTATTCCCTATTCCATCGAATCTTTACCCAAAACTTGAAAACTTCACAACACAAAACTTAACAGAAAACTCGTAAGCTCCGTTAGCATAAGAAAATAAAACCACCACTTAGGTACTGTTGTGAACTCATTCTTTATTTATATTGTTTTAATATCTACTGTATTCGAACTTCTCTACAGTCCGTACCCTCCGATACTACTCATAGATTCATCAAAATAAGCAAACAACACATAGAAAACAGAATCTGTCAAAAATAGAACAGTTTGTAGTAATCTGTATCAAACGTATACTTCTGGAACTCCAAAAATTCTGAAATAAATTGGTGTACCTGAGGAATTTGTCTATTAATATTCTGCCAAAAGAATCAACTTAAAAGCACTCTTCTGTAAAAAATGACAGCTAAACTCGTGAGCGCAAAGTTTCTATTTTTTACAGCAAGATCACATTAACTTCCACCCAAGTCTTCCCAAAGGTTCTACTTGACACTTTATTGAAACAAAAGCTATAAAACATGATTACTACTGTAGCTTAATAATGTGAACACACAAAAAAAGTATGGGTAAATATTGGGTTGTATCCCAACAAGCGCTTTTCTTTAATGTCTTTCTAGATAGGCATGATGATTTCAATGATGCTAACATAAAAGATAAGAATTGAAACGTAAAGAGAGCATCATGAAACACATGGCAAGCACATTTAAGTCTAACCCACTTCCTATGCATGGGGATGTTTTGAGCAAACAACTTATGGAAGGCAAAACAAGCATAACTTCAAGATTTTCAACACATAGAGAGGAAACTTGATATTATTGCAATTCCTACAAGCATATGTTCCTCCCTCGTAATAAATTTCATTAGCATCATGAATCAATTCAACAACATAAACATCACATAAAGCATTCTTTTCATGATCTACATGCATATAATTTGTATTACTCTCCACATAAGAAAATTTCTTCTCATGAATAGTAGTGGGAGCAAACTCAACAAAATAACTATCATGTGAAGCATAATCCAATTGAAAATTAAAACCATAATGACAAGTTTCATTGTTATCATTACTCTTAATAGCACATAGATCATCACAATAATCATCATAGATAGCAACTTTTTTCTCATAATCAATTGGAACCTCTTCTGAAATAGTGGATTCACCAGTAAATAAAGTTATGACCTCTCCAAATCCACATTCATAAACATTATAAGATTCAACACCCTCCAAAATAGTGGGATCATTACTTCCTAAAGTTGACACTCTTCCAAACCCACTTTCATCAATATAATCATCATAAATAGGAGGCATGCTTTCATCATAATAAATATTCTCATCAATACTTGGGGCACTAAACATATCATATTCATCAAACATAGCATCCCCAAGCTTGTGGCTTTGCATCTCATTAGCAACATGGGTATTCAAAGAATTCATACTAACAACATTGCAATCATGCTCATCATTCAAAGATTTAGTGCCAAACATTCTAATGCATTCTTCCTCAAGCAATTGAGCACAATTATCCTTCAGATCATTTTCACGTAAGACATTAAAAAGATGAAGCATATGAGGCAACATTAATTCCTTTTTTTGTAGTTTTCTTTTATTCACTAAACTAGTGATAAAACAAGAAACTAAAAGATTTGATTGCAAGATCTAAAGATATACCTTCAAGCACTAACCTCCCCGGCAATGACGCCAGAAAAGATCTTGATGTCTACAACGCAACCTTCTTCTTGTAGACGTTGTTGGGCATCCAAGTGCAGAGGTTTGTAGGACAGTAGCAAATTTCCCTTAAGTGGATAACCTAAGGTTTATCAATCCGTGGGAGGTGTAGGATGAAGATGGTCTCTCTCAAACAACCCTGCAACCAAATAACAAAGAGTGTCTTGTGTCCCCAACACACCCAATATAATGGTAAATTGTATAGGTGCACTAGTTCGGCGAAGAGATGGTGATACAAGTGCAATATGGATGATAGATGTAGGTTTTTGTAATCTGAAAATATAAAAACAGCAAGGTAACTAATGATAAAAGTGAGCACAAACGGTATTGCAATGTGTTGAAGCAAGGCCTAGGGTTCATACTTTCACTAGTGCAAGTTCTCTCAACAATAATAACATAGTTGGATCATATAACAATACCTGAACATGCAACAAAGAGTCACTCCAAAGTCACTAATAGCGGAGAACAAACCAAGAGATTATGGTAGGGTACGAAACCACCTAAAAGTTATTCTTTCGGATCGATCTATTCAAGAGTCCGTAGTAAAATAACACAAAGATATTCTTTTTGTTTGATCGATCATAGAGTTCGTACTAGAATAACACCTTAAGACACAAATCAACCAAAACCCTAATGTCACCTAGATACTCCAATGTCACCTCAAGTATCCGTGGGTATGATTATACGATATGCATCACACAATCTCAGATTCATCTATTCAAGCCAACACAAAGTACTTCAAAGAGTGCCCCAAAGTTTCTACCGGAGAGTCAAGACGAAAACATGTGCCAACCCCTATGCATAAGTTCACGAGGTCACGGAACCCGCAAGTTTATCACCAAAAGATATATCAAGTGAATCACGTGATATCCCATTGTCACCACAGATACGCACATGCAAGACATACATCAAGTGTTCTCAAATCCTTAAAGACTCAATCCGGTAAGAATACTTCAAAGGGAAAACTCAATCCATTACAAGAGAGTAGAGGGGGAGAAACATCATAAGATTCAACTATAATAGCAAAGCTCGCGATACATCAAGATCATAGCATCTCAAGAACACGAGGGACAGAGAGAGAGGGAGATCAAACACATAGCTACTGGTACATACCCTCAGCCCCGAGGGTGAACTACTCCCTCCTCATCATAGAGAGCGCCGGAATGATGAAGATGGCCACCGGTGACGGTTCCCCCCTCCGGCAGGGTGCCGGAACAGGGTCCCGATTGGTTTTTGGTGGCTACAGAGGCTTGCGGCGGCGGAACTCCCGATCTATTCTGTTCCCCAAAGTTTTTAGGGTATATGGATATATATAGGCGAAAGAAGTCGGTCAGGGGAGCCGCGAGGGGCCCATGAGGGTGGGGGCGCGCCTAGGGGGCAGGCGCGCCTCCCTGCCTCGTGCCCACCTCGAAGCTTCCTTGACTTCAACTCCAAGTCTCCTGGATCACGTTCGTTCCAAAAATCACGCTCCTGAAGGTTTCATGCCGTTTGGACTCCGTTTGATATTCCTTTTCTGCGAAACACTGAAACAAGGGAAACAACAGAAACTGGCACTGGGCTCTGGGTTAATAGGCTAGTCCCAAAAATCTCTACCTACTATTAAAGGGAGTATATATTCTTAGTTTGGTTTCACTTTGTTTCGTCCTGTTTAGGTGATTTTTTTTCTTTTTGGTTTCGTTGGTTTAGATGCTTTTATTATCTGAGGTGGTACTAAATTTCCGTCTGTCCTAGAACCTTAAAAACGTTTCGCTGTGTTATTTTTTGGGATACGTTTCGCTGTGTTTTTGAGCTTTTCTTCCTGGGCCATAGCTCCTTTTTTCCGTCATGGGCGAACTGGGCTGCTGCAGCGAGAAGTGAAAAATATAGTTGCACTCTTATACATAGGCTTTTCCTGCGTCGAGTAGTCGACCGTTCGCACAGACCAGATCAAAGCTAGGGATCAAACTGGGCCGGCCCATCGGAGAAGCAAACGAGTACAGGCACCCGGTTTTGGGAACATTCTGGAAGGTTCCAGCCTGGTTTTTCTGGTTTTGTGAAGATTCTAGAATGTTCCTGAACCATTTTTACTGGTTTTCACTTATGTTTTTTACTAATCATTTTTTCTATTTGTTTTCTTTTTTCCTTTTTTTGTTCAGTTTGTTTTCTTTATGTTTCTGTTCAAAAATTTCAAAACGTCTTCAGAAAATTTGGGGATTTCAATTAATAATTCTGTTTCAAAACTTGTTCACTAATTTCAAAGAATATTCATGTTTCCAATTTTTTTTCGGAAGATTCAAAAAATGTTCACGTTTCTAAAAATTGTTCACAAATTTAAAAAAATGTTCACAAACTTCAAAAATTGTTCACGTCTTAAATTGTGTTCTGGAGTTTAAAAAATGTTCCATTTCAATAATTCTGTGCATTTTCTAAAAATGTTCATGTTTTCAAATTTGATTCTGAAGTTTCAAGAAAACTCTGGTTTTCAAAAAATGTTCGCTTTCTGAATTTAGTTTTGGAATTAAAAAAAATTCTGTTACGACAAAATGTCTGTGTTTCAAATTTTGTTCCTGAGTTTCATAAAATGTTTGCGTTTTCCAAAAATTTAATAATTTCAGAAAATGTTCCCATATTCTTTTTCCAGAGTTTCAAAAAATTGTTCAATATTTTCGAAACATGTTCCCCTTTTTAAATGTTTGAGTTTTTCAAATTTTTGTTCAGAAATTTGAAAAGTGTTTGCGTTTCATTAACATTTCCTTTATTAAAACAAATGTTTTGGGTTTGAGATTTCGAAAATACTCGGATCTACGATGGCTTTGGTTCTTAATTAATTCACACAACCCAATATTCATATTCTTGTGTCAGTCGAACTGATAATAGCATTACTTGGCGAACTGGAGCTCCTGTGTTCGATACCTGCATAACGCGACTTTTTTTAGGCCTCCAGACTCCCTCTACAATATGGCGTGGAACTCCCTCTACAGTTCGCTGTTGCTCACTAACTTGGGCTAGCCTAATCAGATATCTGCCTATGCGCTCGGCCGACAATTTGCCGTAAAGAGCGGCAGACAGGAGCTCCCTTATACATTATCAACTCAATTGCCACCAGCCGCCTTAGGAGATAACAATGAGCTGATAAATGAAGATTAGTGTATGTTGCATGATGTGTCAAATACCTAACGATTCGAGGGCTCTAGACACCACGTGCTCGGGGTCCAGGGTTCAGGGCTCCTCGCGACTCAAGACCAACGGCGGCTACCTGTAGTCCATTAATTAAATACAACATGAGACAAAGGAACATCACATGGTGTGCCAAATATGTTTTTTAGACAAATGTGTTAAATACGTAGTAACTAGAGCATGCATGGTCGTGTGTTCGAGGGCTCTAGACATCATGCATGTGTCAAAGACAAAACAAAAGAAAGGGGTCCAGATTCCAGACCGATTGTATTCTTCGATAACTCAAATATTTTTTGAGAGTCCCTGGTTTGGCTCATGGAGGTGCAGGAAAGAGGATAAGTAGCCATATGTTTTGAAATAGATGATGACGTAGACATTTGTGAGTTTTGATCCAGACAGAGAAGAGGATAAGCAGCAATACGAGTTCCGCTTCGTGTTCAAATAGATGTGTGGACCTTTATGAGTTTTGAGCCATACTTACTAGATTAGGAGCATGATAATTTTTTCCCCGTTGCAACGCACGGGCATGTATACTAGTAATATAAAAGTGTTTAATAAAGCCCATAAACATCCAAAACATATAATATAATAGCATGAATACTTCATAAATTATAGATACGTTGGAGACGTATCAGCTAACACCCCTAGTCCTACTCTGCGGGGTCTCCGCATGATCACTAAGGCACTAGTGAGTACAATGGTGCTCCTCGAGTTGTATGCTAGAGGTAGAAGAAAGCCGGGCTAGCTCTCTCCGCTCTCTATGTGTGAGTCTAGGTCTAACAGGTTGGGAACCCTTTGCATGAGTGCTCTGGGGGGTTTATATAGGCCTACCCCCAGGGGTACAATGGTAATCTGGCCGGGTGTTGGACCCAGCTGTTAGTGTCTCTTGTCGCCGGCTTCTCCGCCGGCCGCTGGGGCCCGCCGAATGGTTTGGTATGGGGCCGACGGGCCGCTCCTGCCGCTCGTGGGTCTTGCCGGCTGCTTGTTACTATAGCCGTAATGCTAATGACGCACGATTGGTCGGGGAGGCGTGGCTACAGTCCCACCGTCTGGCGGGACATCACTGTAGCCACACCGTGTCTAATTTGGTTAATGGCACACAGACCCCGAGGGAAGGGTGGGCCTCCTTCTATTGGCCGGCCTCCCTTGGGTCCGACTGGTCAGGCTTCTACCGCCTTCCGGGCTCTCGCTGCCTAGTAGGGCCCGCCACCTGTAGGTCGTACTGACAGGCCGCCGTGGGAGCAGGGCTCCGCCTGTCAGGAGTTACATCAAGGGTGGAGTGGCAACAGTGCCGCGCCATGCGGAGATCGTCGCTTGTTCGGGGGACTGTAGCCACGCCGTGCCCTGGATATAGGGGTGATGGGCTACACTTTAGCCACATCCTGTCTTATCTTCTTAACGGGGGCGCTGGCATTGAGGGCGTCGTGGGCCGCCTGCTAGGAGCCGGCCTCTCTGGAGGCCGCCTGCCAGGAGTCGACCCATTTTGGGGCCGTCTTCTGGTGCTTGGCCGCCTTCTGGCAGCCGGTCGCGTGAGCCAGTTGGCCACGAGAAGGCGGTGCTTCGTTCTTGATGCTTGAGGGGTGTAGCCGACCCGAATGTCTTGAAATGCTCAGGGACTCGGGTTAGGCTACCCGTAGCCCATTACTCCGACAGTAGTCCCCGAAGCTGGTGAGGCGTTGCGGCTGATAAGTCCAGAAGCCTCAACAATCTCCAAGTGCCCTACAACCAGCTTCAGCCAACCAAGCCTTTCTCCGGAGTAACTGACGGCTCCACGGTCCCGATCGAGCAGGTCCACCTCCCTGTCACCTTCGAAGCGCGCAACAACTACCGCACCGAGCTCATCGACTTCGACGTCGCTCACATTCGCCTGTCGTACAACGCCATCCTTGGGTACCCGGCGCTGGCCAAGTTCATGGCCGTGACTCACCACGGCTACAACGTCCTCAAGATGCCAGGGAGTGCCGGAGTCATCACGGTGCCCTGTGAAGAGAAGGGCGCGGTGTGTTCCCTGGAACGAGCCTTTCAGGCCGCATCACTGGAATACCCGGATCGCGAAAGCAGGAGGCTTCCCGAGACCACCCCCAAGAAGAAGAAGAAGACATCGTCCAGCCCGGTCCCTCAGGGCCCGTGCCTGCCCAGGGGGAACCTCCTTCCATCGCATAGGAAAACGCGCCCGGCGCCCTCCTCAGGCAGGGCTCGGGGGCTCTTCCCTGGAGGGCCACCGACCTGGCTAAGGTCACGAGGGAGGCGCTTGGGCACCACGTGGAGGCGTGTTTTGAAGCACGTTTCCCTCAAGAAGAAGTAAGGCAAGGGGAGCCAGACCCTTAGGAGTTCGTCAGCAAGGTCATTCAAGAGCTACATGAGTCAAGAGTCATGAGAGGCGGCCGCCGCCTGCCAGCTGTGGTTCCCCATCCAAGCGAGGATGGTGGGTTGCGCGTCTGCGTCGACGTACCAGGGCTCAATCGAGTCGCCATTCTGGAGCGTCTCTGGCCGTCGCGAGTGGGGCACTACGAAGGTCCACCCCACAGCTACGTTCGCATGCCTTACGGCTTGCCGAATGCAGCTGCCACGTACCAGCGCCTCATGAGGGGCATCATGGAAGCTCAAGAGGCCAGGCGTTCCGCAGCCTTGGCGGAGATGGAGATGGTCCGCGAGGAGCCACCAGCGCCTCCGGAGCCTCGCGAGGCCCCAGGGCCTGGGGGCTCGTGAGGATCGGCTCCTGCAGCCCACCGAGTCTGCTGCACCAACACTGCTTCATCCTCAACATCATCAGGTGACATCTTTCAAGTTTCGTTTCCAGCTGGGAGCGCCCCCCAGGGCTGCATTATTCCTAGGCCGCGTGGGTCCGTCCCGGCGGCATGTATCCCTTTTATTTCGTGTCGTTAGCTTACTTTGTTGGGGGCGCCCCTCGGGCTGCATCATCCCCAAGTCGCTCGGGCCAGACCCAGCGGCATGTATCCCTTTCGCGTTTATTTCCGGCTATGCATTCCACCCACCATGCTTGATTATTTGATGCCGGTCCACGGCACCTCTTCTTCTCCATGTCGACCACTTGCATGTTAAAGGGGGGGTGCCTGAGCATCGCGACTCAGGGCTCTTACTCGCTCTCCAGCCCTCACCCTCTGGCCTTGTCCATGGCATCACGACCTGGCATACCAGCGACGGCTGAGACCAGCTCGAGGGTCGGGACCTGAGGACGTAGAGTGTAGGCATCTAACCCAATTTGCAGGAACACATCACAAGATAAGGCCTAGTGCCAGGCGCAACCCGCCTAGAGGTAGGGCCCCGTGAGTCCCGCGCTGGCTCACGGGTGCCCAGATACACCTCACCAGGCCCTATCGTTCCAGCCACGTGTCAGGGCGGGGCTGTACATGCCCCGGGGGCTCTTCCTGGAGGGGAGCCCCCTCCCACGTACCAGTGGAAGCACCATGCTCCGCGCTGGCTGACGACACTGCCGAGGAGCGGCTATGCCCGTACAAATACGGAAGCGCTATGCTCCGCGCTGGTGATAAACAACTGAGGGTGGCCCCCGGGCCGCGTCAACCTCTGGGAGCCCAGAGCTCAGTGTCTAGCCTCGTCGTAACGCCTCCTCCCGGGAGTGCCGCGCGAGGGGGCTGGGCACGGGGGCTGCGCCTGGGTCACGCCCAGACGCACGCCACCCAGCCAGGCCCCCCCGGGCCTGGTTTGTCGCGCGTCTCTCCCCGAGTGGAGCCAAGGTACGAAGGCCGTTTGAGCCTCAAGGGGGACTCCTGAGCATCGCGACTCAGGAGCCTAACTGGTCCCGTAGCCCCTCACTCCTTAGTTCCGAAAGGCTAACGCTGGGTGAGGTACGCGCCGGGCCGGGCTCTGCAGACGTAGAACGGTAGATCCGCCCACATCTCACCTCCCTACTTACTGTTCGCGCGCCAAGGGGGACTCCTGAGCATCGCGACTCAGGAGCCTAACTAGTCCTGTAGCCCCTCACTCCTTAGTTCCGAAAGGCTAATGCTGGGTGAGGTACGCGCGGGGCCGGGCTCTGCTGGCGTAGAACATAAGTAAGTAGGAAGGAAAAGCGTAAACTTCAAGGATCGCCTCCCTACTTGTTGTTCGTGCGCCAAGGGGGACTCCTAAGCATCGCGACTCAGGAGCCTAACTTGTCACGTAGCCCCTCACTCCCTGGTCCTGTCCTGGTTTCCGGTCGGGGCTAGTGTTGGGTGAGGTACGCGCGGGGCCGGGCTCTGCCGGCATAGAACATAAGCAAGTAGGAAGGACTAGCGTAAAATTCAAGGAATTCAGAAGCAAATATTACAGTCCACACTGTTATCTCAACGCCAAACGCAAGTTTAAATGCCTCCCCGAGGCATGGTACATGTGCAGGAATTAGAAAATAGGACAGGAGCCACGATGGAATCGCCCGACGGCGGTGGAGCAGCATGGAGTGGGTTCGCCTCATGGAGCAGCAGGGTCGGCGGCGCCTTGCTTTGGCTTGGGGCTGAAGGCCTGGAACTTCCACAGCAGAGCTTCCGCGCGACCCTTCACGACCTCGGCAGCTGTAGCGGCACGCTCGCCGCTTGCTGGCTCCAGCAGGCTGTCAAGGTCGACTGTGGGATTGCGAAGGTAGAAGTGGGTGAAGACCCGCGTCAGCGCTGCAGAAGACAGGACACGCGCCTCGGCCTCGGCCGTGGGGCCAAGGCCAAGGGCGACATCTTCAACAGCACGGACCAGGAAGGGAAGCAGCTTGGCAGGGCCGTCCTCGGCGTCGGCCAGCGGGCTCTCCAGGCCGCTCTCGTAGAGCGTCTTCAGCGAGGAGCGAGCCTTCTTCTCCATCTCCGCGAAGGCCACTCGATCCTCGGGAAGAACCCGAGCCTTGTCGTCCAGCTCGACCTTCCTCGCCCCCAACTCCCGCTCCAGCACGCCTAGGCGGTCGCGGCGTTTCTTGAGCTTGGCCTCCCGGACCTCGACGGCCGCCTCGCGAGCCTTCACGCCCTCTTCTTGCTCTTGGCGAAGGCGGGCCTCTTTCGCGAGTTGGTCCTGCAGGCCTTGCAGCTCGTCCTCCAGCACCTTGCAGCGACCACGAACGTCGGCCGCCTCCCCCTGGGCTGCGTCACGAGCATCCTTCGCCTCAAGGGCGGCCTGCCTCTCCTCATCACAAGCCGTTGAGGCCTGGACTAGCGCCACCCGAACCGAAGCGTCGGAGCGAATCCATCCTGATGCTAGCTCCAAGCGCCCGGCCACCAAGCGAGGGTTGGCGCCAAGAAGATCCTGCCGGAGCCGGTCCAGCTCGGCAGCAACACGATCCAGAACAGCAGGAGAAGTCGGAGAGACAGCAGTCGGCGGAGTAGGAGGAGAAGGCGGCGGCACGACCATAGCATCTCGAGGCAAAGCCTGCTGCGCCCCCACGACTGTGGTGGCGGCGGCAGGCAAAGGCACCTCGGGAGTCACTTGGGCCATGGGGGCAGAGCTCGCCCCAGCCAGCTCATCCAGGCCTCACGAGGACGACCGGGCAGGAGAGGTCCGTGCGTCGCGGTCACCTTCCTTCGCAGGCAGAGGCGCTGCCCCGAAAGGGACCTCAGGAGCCCCCTTCGGCTTCTTTGCTGCAGGTGCTAGCCTATCCAAGAGACGCAGATGTCAGGCCTCAGCAACATAACAAGAAACAAAGAGAAGGGTCAAGCACTTATGGGTCGTCGCCGGCGAGCTCAAACTGCCTCCGGCCAAACCTGAAGCCCTCAATCCTTTTCCTGGGGCTCGAAATGGCAATAGCGCCACTGTACGCGACGAAGCTCGCGCATGCGGAAGCAGGACCGCGAGAGGTCCTGAGGAAGAAGTAGTGGCGCAGCAAGGCCACCGAGGGCTGCACCCCTGTCGGATCACGGGTTCCGGCAGACCCTTAAGATTCGAACTCTGGGGTGCGCGCGGAGATGATGCCCTCTACCTCTCCGTCTCGCAAGGATCTAAACTACAGAAAGAACAACACAAGAGACACAGGGTTTATACTAATTCGGGCCACCATTGTGGTGTAATACCCTACTCTAGTTTGTGGTGGGTGGATTGCCTCTTGGGCTGATGATGATGAACAGTACAAAGGAGAACAGCCTCGCGAGGGTCTGTTCTTGGCTAGGGGGATGAACTGCTAGGGGGAGTTCGGCCGCCCTTCTCTCTATTTCTCTACCTGTTCTCTCGATCTCTATATTGCTAGATCGATCTCTCTCTCTACCCTGGGGGTGGCTAGTCCTATTTATAGGCAAAGGCCCTGGGCCTCTTCCCAAATATTGAGCGGGAAGGGCGCCAACAATTGGCCAATTTGAAGGGGAACATCGGGTACACTTATCCTGACTAAAGTTGGTCCTCGCCTGCCAAAGGCCCTGTGGTGACGCCGTCCTGGGCTCCACGATGACCTCCTTCCCATCGTTGGACTGGTCTTGGTCTTGTTGCACCGAAATGGATGCCTTTGCTTGATCCTCTCGCCTGCGCTTGCCCCCTTTGCACCAAAGAGGAAAGGGAGGACACTGCATGGCCGGGCGCCCGCCTGGCACCCTTGGTCGTCATGGCTTACGTCATGGGCACCTCACGAGGTACCCTGCCTTGATCTCTCCGCCTCCTCGTGAGCCATCCTGAGGAGGCCGCGCCTGAGGAAGCACCGTGTCGTCCGCCCCGCGAGGCTTGGCCCCTCGTGAGGGTCTTGAGTCTTGTGTTGATGAGGATGGGCCGTGTTGGGCCCCCACTTGCTCCACGCCGCAGGCCACGGGCAGGCAAGTCTGGGGACCCCCGTTCCCAGAACGCCGACAGTAGCCCCCGGGCCCAAGGCGCACATGGACTTGGCCGTGCCGAGAGGCGAAAGGGCAAGGGCGAAGCGTCGCGGTCCCTAACAGCCTGCGGCCTTGGGCGCCGCGTGGCGGTTGATTGGACGTAGGCGCCCCCGCAACCGCGCAGGTTAAAGGCGCAGTGTCTGCCCAGGCCTTTCTCTTCTCTTTCTCCTATCGCTGCTCAGATCCCCTTTCTTGCGCCTCTCCTTCCTTCCTCCAAACTCCCAGATCTGCTCCCCTATGACCTTGGAAGACATGGCGCCGCGTCAGCCTCCTACTGAAGCTTGGTTCTCGCCGTCCCTGGACTCGCCGAATGTGTCGGTGGCGAGTCTCGCCTGGCTGCGCCGGATGGCGGCGGCGTGGGGCGTCGATGGAGAACGGGTGTTCAAGGTCGGCTCCTCCACCCCTGAGGGCCGAGGAAGCACCTTCTATCCTATCTTCGTAAGCTCCATTACTGCGGGCCTAGTGCCTCCTTTCTCCGAGTTCTTCCTCTCTGTCCTCCGCCACTATGACTTGCAAGCTCTGCATCTCCACCCCAACTCCATCCTTCTCCTGGCGATCTTTTCCTACTACTGCGAGGCTCATGTGGGGGTGCAACCCTCAGTGGCCTTGTTGCGCCACTACTTCTACCTCCGGGTCACCCGTGGTTTTCCTTCCGCATGCGCGAGTTTCGTCGCGTGTGGCGGCGCCATTGCCATCTCAAATCCTGGGAAGAGGATTGAGGGCTTCAGGAGCAAGTGGGTCTTGGTGGATGCCGGGCGCATCCACCCTCGGCTGATCCTACCCACGGAGCAGCCCGTGAGTTCTGGTGACTGGTCCCGGGAGGAGCTTACGGACCCCCGCGCGAAGCCGGTTCTGGAGAAGATGGACGCGGACCTGAAGCCGGCCGGTACGGCGGCGGCGAGGCTGACCGGGCGCGTCGCTACCGAGGGAGTTCCTGGAGCACCAGATGGCCCCGCTTCGGCGGTACTCACCTCCGATGTGGAGGCCTCACCCGAGTCCTGCGGTCTTGGGCGACGAGGATGTGATCGCGGCGCTCCAATCCCTGGTCGGGGGCGAGGTGGCATGGCTGGAGGGCGCGCCTGTGCCCTTGTTCCTTCGCGACGACTGGAAGCAGGTGGTGGAGTCGATGCCCATCTTCAACGGGGACGGGCCTGTGCCTGTGGTGGCTCCCGAGGGGCTGGTGGACGTGTCCTCCGGCGACCCCAGCGGAGAAGGGGGCGAGGAGGAGAGGGAGGAGGGCCCTGACTCCGAGGCATCTGACGGAGAGTCAAGGGCTCCCCTCCCCCGGTGCAAGTCCCGTAATCTCCGCCTTTCGCCGAGCGATGACGATGATGATGATGATGACGTGCTGGGTAGCGGGAGCTCGCCCCCGATCCCGAAGAAGGGCAGGACCGGGTTGATCCCCCGCGGGTCCGTCCTGGCTCCTGGGCAAGCAGCGGACGCGCCTTCTGCTTCTGAGGTTGACCCCTCCAGCCGGCTCTCAGGCTTCAAGTATGGCCGGAGGCAGCTCGAGCTTTCTGGCGACGACCTGTAAGTGCTTGCTTCTTGATCCTTTATTTCTTGTTCCGCGGATGAGGCTTGACGATTGCTTCTCTTGGATAGGCCGGCGCCCACGGTGAAGAAGCCGAAGGGAGCTCCCGAGGCCCCATCCGCGGCGACGCCTCCGCCTGCAGGAGGAGGTGATGCGCAGGCTTCTCCTGCCCGCTCATCCTTGCGGGGCCTGGCTGAGCTGGCTGGGGCGAGCCCAGCCCCCGTGGCCCAAGTGACCCCCGAGGTACCCTCGTCTGGCGCCGCCGCTACGGCTATGGAGGCGCAGCGAACTCCGTCTCGTGACACTGCGGCCTTGCCGCCGCTACCTTCTCCTCCCGTTCCACCGGCCGCTGCTTCCCCCACTCCTCCTGTTGACTTGGAGCGCACCGATGTTTCTCCGCCTTCTTCTTCCATCCTGGAGCGCGCCGTTGCTGAACTGGACCGGCTGCGGCAGGATCTTCTCGGCGCCGACCCTCGCCTGGTGGCTGGGCGCCTGGAACTGGCTTCGGGGTGGATTCGCTCTGATGCCTAGATCCGGGCGGCGTTGGTTCAGGCCTCAACGGCCTGTGACGAAGAGAGGGAGGCCACCCTCGAGGCGAAGGCTGCCCGAGATGCGGTCCTCGGAGAGGTGGTCGGAACACGTGGTCGCTGCAAGGAGCTGGAGGACGAGCTGCAAGGCTTGCGAGGCCAACTTGCGAAGGAAGTCCGCCTTCGCCAAGAGCAGGAAAAGGGGGCGAAGGCTCGTGAGGCGGCACTTGAGGACCGGGAGGCAAAGCTCAAGAAGCGCCGTGGCCACCTAGGCGCGTTGAAGAAGGAGCTGGAGGTGACGAAGGCCGAGCTGGACCCCAAGGCCCGGGTCCTCGCCGATGATCGCGTGGCCTTCACGGACATGGAGAAAGATGCCCGCGCTTCGCTGAAGACGCTTTACGAGAGCGGCCTGGATAGCCCGCTAGCCGGTGACGGGGACGGCCCCGCCAAGCTGCTTCCCTTCCTGGTGAAGGCCCTTGGAGATGTTGCCCTTGGCCTCGGCCCCACGGCCGAGGCCGAGGCGCGCGTCCTGTCTTCCGCTACGCTGACGCGGGTCTTCGCCCACATCTATCTTCGCCCACATCTATCTTCCCCAACAGCCTGCTGGAGCTGGTGAGCGGCGAGGGTGCTGTTGCTGCTGTCGAAGCCATGAAGGGGCGTGCGGAGGCATTGTTGGGGAAGGTCCGGGCCTTCAGCACCAGGCCAAAGCGAGGCGCTGCCGGCCCTGCTGCTTCATGAGGCGAAGCCACTCCATGCAGCTCCACCACCGACAAGTGACTCCGTTTCGGTCCCTGTTCTTCTTTCAATCCCTGCACATGCACCACGCCTCGGGGAGGCATTTAAACTTGCGTTTGGTACTAAGACGACAGTATGGACTATAATATTTGCTTTTAAATTCCTTGAGTTTTATGCTTTTCTTCCCTACTTGCTCATGTTCTACGCCGGCAAAGCCCGGCCCCGCGCGTGACTCACCCAGCATTAGCCCCGACCGGAAACCAGGACGGGACCAAAGGAGTGAGGGGCTACGTGATAAGTTAGGCTCCTGAGTCGCGATTCTTAGGAGTCCCCCTTGGCGCACGAACAACAAGTAGGGAAGTGTGATGTAGGTGTATCTTCCGTTCTACGTCTGCAGAGCCCGACTCCACGCGTACCTCACCCAGCATAGCCTTTCGGAACTAAGGAGTGAGGGGCTACGGAGTCAGTTAGGCCCCTGAGTCGCGATGCTCAGGAGTCCTCCTTGACGCGCAAACAGCGGGCGGTGAGGTGAGAGGCGAGTGGGACCACCGTTCTACGTTTGCAGAGCCCGGCCCCGCGCGTGCCTCACCCAGCATAGCCTTTCGGAACTAAGGAGTGAGGGGCTACGGGACCAGTTAGGCCCCTGAGTCGCGATGCTCAGGGGTCCCCCTTGACGCTCAAACGGCCTTCCTACCTTGGCTCTGCTCGGGGAGAGACGCGCGACAAACCAGGCCCGAGGGGCCTGGCTGGGTGGCGTATGCCTGGGCGTGACCCAGTCGTAGCCCCCGTGCCTAGCCCCCTCGCGCGGCGCTCCCGAGGGAAGGCGTTGCGATGAGGCTAGACACTGAGCTCTGGGCTCCCTAAGGTTGATACGGCCCGGAGGCCACCCTCAGTTGTTTATCACCAGCGCGGAGCATAGCGCTTCCGTATGTGTACGGGCATAGCCGCTCCTCGGCAGTGTCGTCAGCCAGCGCGGAGCATGGTGCTTCCACTGGTACGTGGGAGGGGGCTCCACTCCGGGAGGAGCCCCCGGGGCGTGTACAGCCCCGCCCTAACACATGGTCGGCACGGTAGGGCTAGGTGAGGTGTATCTGGGCACCCGTGAGCCAGCGCGGGACTCACGAGGCCCTACCTCTAGGCGGGTTGCGCCTGGCACTGGGCCGTATCTTGAGATGGGTTCCTGCAAAATTTGGTTAGATGCCGGCACTCTACGTCCTTGGGTCCCGGCCCCCGAGCTTGTCTCAGCCGTCACTGGTATGCCAGGTCGCGATGCCGTGGACAAGGCCAGAGGGTGAGGGCTGGAGAGCCGGTAAGAGCCCTGAGTCGCGATGCTCAGGCACCCCCCCTTTAACGCGCAAGTGGTCGACATGGAGAAGAAGAGGTGCCGTGGACAGGCATCAAGTAATGAATGCATAGTTGGAAATAAACGCGAAGGAGATACACGCCGCTGGGCCTAGCCCGAGCGGCTTGGGGATGATGCAGCCCGAGGGGCGCCCCAACAAGGCCAACTAACGACCGCAAAATAAAAAGGGGTACATGCCGCAGGGACGGACCCACGCGGCCTGGGAGTGAGGCAACCCTGGGAGGGCGCTAGTAGCTGGGAATGAAGCTTGAAAGATGTCACCTGGGGTTGATGCGGATGAAGTGGTGTTGGTGTAGCAGACTCGGTGGGCTGCGGAAGCCGATCCTCACGAGCCCCCAGGCCCTGAGGCCTCGGGAGGCTCCGGAGGCACTGGTGGCTCCTCACGAATCATCTCCATCTCCGCCAGGGCTGCGGAACGCCTGTCTTCCTGAGTCTCCATGATGCCCCTCATGAGGCGCTGGTACGTAGCAGCCACGCTCGGCAAGCCGTAAGGCATGCGAACATAGCTGTGGGCTGGACCTTCACAACGCCCCACTTGCGAGGGCCAGAGGCGCTCTGTCGTGGCGATCTGATTGAGCCCTGGTACGTCGACGCACACGCGCAGCCCACCATCCTCGCCTGGATGGGGAGCCACAGCTGATGGACGGCGGCAACCTCTCATGATCCTTGACTCCTGTAGTTCTTGAGTGACCTTGTTAACAAACTCCTGCTGGTCTGACTTTGCTTGCCTCGCTCCTTCTTGAGGGAAACGTGCTTCGAAGCACGCCTCCACGTGGTGCCCAAGCGCCTCCCTCGTGACCCTGGCTAGGTCGGTGGCCCTCCAGGTGAGAGCCCCCGAGCCCTGCCTGAGGAGGGCGCCGGGCACGCTTTCCTATGGGATGGAAGGAGGGTTCCCCTGGACAGGCACGGGCCCTGAAGGGCCTGCCTCCTGAGGAGCTGAGCCTGACGACGTCTTCTTCTTCTTGGGTGTGGTCTCGGGAAGCCTCCTGCTTCCGCGATCTGGGTCTTCTAGCGACGCGGCCTGAAAGGCTCGCTCCAGGGAACACACTGCATCCTTCTCTTCACATGGCACCGTGATGACGCCGCCACTCCCTGGCATCTTGAGGACATTGAAGCCGTGGTGAGTTACGGCCATGAACTTGGCCAGCGCTGGGTACCCGAGGATGGCGTTGTACGGCAGGCGGATGTGGGCGACGTCGAAGTCGATGAGCTCGGTGTGGCAGTTGCTGCGGGCTCCGAAGGTGACAGGGAGGCGGACCTGCCCGATCGGGATTGTGGAACCATCGGTGACTCCGGAGAAAGGCTTGGTTGGCTGAAGCTGGTCATAGGGCACTTGGAGGTTGTTGAATGTTTCCACAGACAGGACGTTGAGCCTTGCTCCACCATCAATGAGGGTCCTGGTGACCAGTACGTTGCTGATGACTGGGGAGCAAAGCATCGGGAGGACTCCGGCTGTGGCCGCGCACTTGAGCTGATCTGCTGAGCTGAACGTGATGGCGCACGCCGACCACCTGAGGGGGCGCGTTGCTTCGAGCTTGGGGAGGACTGCATTCACTTCACGGGCAAACTGCTTGAAGATGCGTTGAGAGGCTGGGGCTTGAGCTCCGCCCAGGATGCAGGCGATTGCGCGCGGCTCTTGGAAGCCCCCAGCCCCCTCGTCCTGATGGCGGTCTTCGTTCCTCCTTGGCTGAGGCGGCAGCGGAGGGAGGCCTATGTTGCCATGAGGGCGGTCCTCACGAGGCTGATCCCTCCAGTCCCCCTCGCGAGGCAGGTCCCGCCAGCGGTCCTCGCGAGGTTGGTCGCGCCACCCTTGGCGCGGGCCGTGATCTTCCCAGCGTCCTGGGTTTCTTCCTCCTCGTCAGCCGTAGCCCCGGTCAGCGCGGTCAGGGCGACGGCCGATCCTTCCTTCTCGCACGGCGCGAAGTTCTTGACATTCGTTGGTGTTGTGGGTGTGGAGGTCATGGTACACACAGTACCGGCTGCCCCTGGAGGATTCGGGCAGATCCTTGCCCCGCTTGGTGTCCGGTTTTGCCGCGAGTACGGCAGCCCCCTTGCGCTTCACATCCTTGGCCTTGGGCTTCTTCTCTTCTGGGTCTGCGGCGGGCAGCTCGAGGAGGGAGAGACGTCCCTCCTCAGCCCTGGCGCACTTGGTCGCCAAATTGAACAGCTCCAGGGAGGTGCAGAGGTCTTCATGCATCGCCAGCTCCTCCTTCATCTTGACATCGCACACGCCATCGGAGAAGGCCGAGATGATGGCTTCCTCGGACACCTTAGGGATCTTGAGGCACGCACTATTGAAGCGCTGGATGTACTTTTGCAGGGTTTCCCCAGGTTGCTGCTTGATGCGGCGCATGTCGCTCACGGCGGGCGGCCGGTCGCGAGTACCTTGGAAGTTGGCGATGAAGCGGGTGCGCATCTGGTCCCAGGAGGAGATCGTGCCTGGAGCCAGATTCAGGACCCAAGTGCGAGCTCCTTCCTTCAGCGCCATGGGGAACCAGTTCGCCATGACCTTTTCATCCCCGCTGGCAGCTTCTATGCCCAGCTCGTAGAGCTGGAGGAACTCTGCGGGATCAGTCGTGTCGTCGTAGCGAGGAGGCAGGTCTGGCTTGAACTTGCCAGGCCACGCGACGCTACGCAACTCGGTGGTGTAGGCGCGGCAGCCTGCGGTGGCCATGGGAGGCTTCGGTTGAGGGAGAGCTTGGCCTTGCGGGTCCCCTTGCACTGCAGCTGGGAGCAGCGCGGGGTCTTGTCATGCCGGAGCTGGAGCAGGGTCGCGGCGAGCCGGAGCAGGGAGCGCTCGGGCAGCCTCTTGCAGTCGAGGGACTTCTTGGCAGCTCCGTTCTTGCTGGGCTGGCGCCTGACGGAGCGGGTTCCGCCCAGGGGCCATGCGCCTTGGAGCGATGGCGTCTTCTTGGAGAGGAGGCGGTTGGTACGCCCCGGAGCTTCATTGCCTGCGCGAGGCGGGGTGCAGCACAGCGGAGCGGACGGTGCAGGAGAGCCCCCTGCGGCGCGGACAAGCTCGGCGACGCGGTCGAGCCACTCTTCATAGAGGTCGTCGATGGGACGGTAGCGTAGGAGCTCGTTCGCCGCGATGAGCGCAGCTCGAGCCTCGAAGGGCGCGCGGAGCGCGTGGGACGAAGAGCCAGCTGGCGTGAGCGACGGAGTAGCGGTGCGGCCGTCTTGCCACACGGACGGGTGTTGAGACGACGCTTGCTGCTCGTTCCCCGCCGGGCCGGTGGTGGCGTTGACGGCAGGCGACGGGGAACGACGAGGACGCCCACCGACGGGAGCCGTCTGGGCGATGTGGGAAGCGATGGCGGCCCGGCGCTCGGCGCGGGCCCGACGAGCGTCAGACATGGATGCGACAGTCGGAGGAGAGCGGAGCGATGGAAGACAGACTCCGGCGCACCCCTACCTGGCACGCCAAATGTCGGATCACGGGTTCCGGGAGACCCTTAAGGTTCGAACTCTGGGGTGCGCGCGGAGATGATGCCCTCTACCTCTCCGTCTCGCAAGGATCTAAACTACAGAAAGAACAGCACAAGAGACACAGGGTTTATACTAGTTCGGGCCACCATTGTGGTGTAATACCCTACTCTAGTTTGTGGTGGGTGGATTGCCTCTTGAGCTAATGATGATGAACAGTACAAAGAGAACAGCCTCGCGAGGGTCTGTTCTTGGCTAGGGGGATGAACTGCTAGGGGGAGTTCGGCCGCCCTTCTCTCTATTTCTCTACCTGTTCTCTCGATCTCTAGATTGCTAGATCTCTCTCTCTCAACCCTGGGGGTGGCTAGTCCTATTTATAGGCAAAGGCCCTGGGCCTCTTCCCAAATATTGAGCGGGAAGGGCGCCAACAATTGGCCAATTTGAAGGGGAACATCGGGTACACTTATCCTGACTAAAGTTGGTCCTCGCCTGCCAAAGGCCCTGTGGTGACGCCGTCCTGGGCTCCACGATGACCTACTTCCCACCGTTGGACTAGTCTTGGTCTTGTTGCACCGAAATGGATGCCTTTGCTTGATCCTCTCGCCTGCGCTTGCCCCCTTTGCACCAAAGAGGAAAGGGAGGACACTGCGCGGCCTGGCGCTCGCCTGGCACCCTTGGTCGTCATGGCTTACGTCATGGGCACCTCGTGAGGTACCCTGCCTTGATCTCTCCGCCTCCTCGCGAGCCATCCTGAGGAGGCCGCACCTGAGGAAGCACCGTGTCGTCCACCCCGCGAGGCTTGGCCCCTCGCGAGGGTCTTGAGTCTTGTGTTGATGAGGATGGGCCGTGTTGGGCCCCCACTTGCGCCACGTCGCAGGCCGCAGGCAGGCAAGTCTGGGGACCCCCATTCCCAGAACGCCAACAACCCCTACGTGAGCCTCGCAGTAATGGGCGAAGATTGCCAGGAGAAGGACGGAGTTGGGATGAAGATGCAGAGCCTGTAGCTTGTAATGGCGGAGGACACAGAGGAAGAACTCGGAGAAGGGAGGCACCAGGCCAGCAGCAATGGAGCTTACGAAGAGCGGATAAAAGGTGCTCCCTCGACCCTCAGGGGTGGCGGAGCCGGCCTTGAACACCTTCACCCCGTCGATGCCCTGCGCCGCCGCCATCTGGCGCAACCGGGCGAGGCTCGCCTCCGACACGGTTGGCGACTCCAAGGCAGACGAGTACCAAGCCCCGGCCGGAGACTGACGAGGCGCCATGGCTTCTAGGTCACGCGGTCGAAGTGGATCTGGAGATTTGGAGGAAGGAAGGAGAGGCGCAAGAAAGGGGATCTGAGCAGCAACCGGAGGAAGCGAAAAAAGCAAAGCCTGGGCGGATCCCGCTCCTTTATCAAATCACGCGGTTGCGGAGACGCCCACGTCCAATCAACCGCCATGCGGCGCCCAAGGCCGCAGGCTGTTAGGGCCCGCGGCGCTTCGCCCTTGCCCTTTTGCCTCCCTGCACGGCCATGTCCGGGCGCGCCTTGGGCCAGAGGGCTACTGTCGGCGTTCTGGGAACGGGGGTCCCCAGACTTGCCTGGCTGCGGCCTGCGGCGTGGCTCAAAGGGGGCCAGCACGGCCCATCTTCATCAACACAGACCGAAGACCCTCGCGAGGGGCCAAGCCTCGCGGGGCGGACGACACGGAGCTTCCTCAGGCGCGGCCTCATCAGGCTGGCTCGCGAGGAGGCGGAGAGTTCAAGGTAGGGTACCTCACGAGATGCCCATGACGCAAGAAATGACGACCAAGGGCGCCAGGCGGGCGCCAGCCCGCGCAGTGTCCTCCCTTTCCTCTTTGGTGCAAAGGGAGCAAGCGCAGGCGGGAGGATCAAGCAAAGGCACCCGTTTCGTTGCAACGAGACCAAGACCAGTCCAACGGAAGGAAGGAAGTCATTGTGGAGCCCAAGCCAGTGTCACCACCAGAGCCTTTGGCAGGCGAGGACCAACTTTAGTCAGGATAAGTGTACCAGATGTTCCCCTTCAAAATGGCCAATTGTTGGCGCCCTTCCCGCTCAATATTTGGGAAGAGGCCCAGGGCCTTTGCCTATAAATAGGACTAGCCACCCCTAGGGTAGAGGCATCTAGAGATCGAGAAATCTAATCAACTAGGATCCAGAGAGAAGGGCGACTGAACCCCTCCTAGCAGTTCATCACCCCAGCCAAGAACAGACCCTCGCGAGGCTGTTCCACCTTGTATTGTTCATCATCAGCCCAAGAGGCAATCCACCACACCATCACACTGGAGTAGGGTATTACACCACATCGGTGGCCCGAACCAGTATAAACTCTATGTCTCTTGTGTTGTTCTTCTCGTAGCTTAGATCCTTGCGAGGCAGAGGGGTACAGGTAGGTAGGAAGCGTAATCTCCGCGCGCACCCCAGAGTTCGAACCTCAAGGGTCTGCCGGAACCCGAAATCCAACAGTACTGACTACAAGAAAACAAATAAACAAGACAATAAGGAAATAAATAGGCAAGCAACTTACGCTAGGCTATCACGGCTATTACACATATTACATCCACTGGGCATCAAAGTTCGCCACCAGTGCAAATATAGGGAACAAAGCACTATATAAACGCCGCAGCAAAACAAGTCCAGAACTGAAACCACTTCAGAAGAGCTCAAGAAACAATATCCTGGGTACCCATAATGCTGGCAAGATGCTTAGCTAGCTTATTAACTTTCTCTTGTTTGGCGCTTAAATCCTCCAGCACTTGTTGTTGCACCAGAAAGTATGCATCTGAATTTTGCAGGGACTTCCTCAGTCTTTCGGCTTCCTATCGCATAACATATGATCGATATCTTTCAACTTGAAGTTGAGACTCAAGAAGCCGAACTGATTCAGGTAGCGAGTTCGAAGAGCTGGTGCCAGCAGTAGTAGTCAGTAACTCGAACACTACATCAAGACTGGACTTTGGGGTTGTCTCAGTGTTTTCAATATAGTTTTTATCAGCTTTTTGGATACCAACAGGGATGTCTCACTATCTTGAACCTTATCTGCAGTACTTCCTGTACCATTGCATAACGGGGTACTCTTCTCCAATATTTTATCCGCATTCTAAAAGAGAAACAAACAAACACATCACATGTTTACAATGTAGTATATGAAACTCATTTTGGTAAACCAGTTCAGTAGTAAGGTGGACAGGATAACAACATGAAACAAACATATATCTATGTAGTATGGTCACTGTATGGTCTATATCATTCTAGTTTATGTTGCCAAATCAAGATAGATACAGTTTGAATCATATCTATTTAAGACAAAGCAACTTAGACAGTGATATAGACATGAGAATATAACTTGTAAGGTGCATGGCATGAGAATATAATTTTTTATTCAATTGAAACTGAAATCAACATAGAGCAAGTTACAACAGCAAACACGTCATAGAAACAGGTTTAAAACATACCTGTTGTGCCATTGCAGTTTCAATTGCATCCTTCAAATTTGAAATTAGTTGGTATGAGTAAATAAAGTGATGCAAGAGCAAAGTAGTATGAACCATAGCTACGGAACTTGACCTGAGAACAATTCTTCTTCTGCTTTTAAGTGTTGACTTGGGGTTCGGAGTGGTAGTCCTCGTGCTTTGGGCACTGCAGTTGGCTTACTAACTGCTCGAGTTTGGTTTCTTTGTGGTGGAGACGGTGTTGTGTCAACAGGAAATGGGTTACTATCTGCTGGGGTTGGGGTCAGAAGGGGTGTAGCTGGTTCTCTGTCCAACTGGGTAGGGGTAAAATCTGTGTGAGTGTGGGTTATGTGTGGTGGGGCTGATTCTTGGGCAAGTACAATCGTGGTTCTATCTCCATCGACAGGTAGCATGATCTTTTCTGAAGACCGTGTTTTTACTCCCACAGATACTGCCATCACCCCCTCCAATTGAAATGGCTGATAAACAAGAAAAGTAATTGAATGTACAAACATTGTAAGGTAGACAGATGCAATGGATAGTAGGGAAGAAAACAGGGTATGAAATAATTCACATTTATGTTGTCTAACCAAACAGAATAGCAGGACATAATTTCACATATATGATGGCGAATTAAACAGGATAACATGACACAATTTCACATGTATGATGGCTAACTAAACAGGATAGAATGACATACTTCAAAATATGATGACTATGTAAACAAGATGACATGATATAACTATACGATGTGTCTATTAAAGTGGTTGGCATGCCATAAATCACAAACATGCCATCGATGGAAACATGATGGCATGATATAATTCACGGATAGAATGACATAATTCAAAATATGATGACTATGTGAACAGGATGAGATGATATAACTATATTATGTCTTTAGAAAATGGGTTGGCATGCCATTATTCAGATACATGCTGTCTATGTAAACATCATGGCATGATATAATTCAAATATATGATTTATATACTAAGGAAGTGAGCAGAGGGCAATCACATATATGATGTGTCAACTAAGGAGACGACCTTCAATATCGTGTATATGATGTAAAAACTAAGCATCGCAATACAACATATGCATGATATGAGTAATATAACCCTGCCAAGTTTGAGCATACACCTCAGGGGGATAATAGGATTGGTCATCTGCCTTTGAATCCTCCTCTGAAGAGCTATCTGTAACCAGCAAGATATCTACTTCACCAGGTAGCATTATCTGCTCTGAAGACCATGTTTTCACTCCAGATTTCTCCATCACCAATTCAAATGGCTGATGCACAGGAAGAGCAGTTGAATATACAAACATTGTCGACAAAAGCAATGAGAAATACAAAAAAAGGACGGCATGATATAATTCACATATATGACGCTTGGCTAAATAGCATGGCATTGCATAATTCACATATATAATGCCTTGCAACAAGATAGCATTGCATAATTCACATATATAATGTCTTGCAACAAGATGGCATTGCATTCACATATATGGTAATTAGACACTAAACAGGTGGCATTCACACAAAGCATGTCTAAACTAAGCAAATGACATAGCAATGCAAGATACCATACGCATGATATGAGCATCATAACCCTGCCAAGTTAGAGCATGCACCTCGGGGGGGGGGGGGAATAGGACTGGCCATCTGTCTCTGAATCCTCCTCTGAGGAGCTATCTGTAACCAGCAAGACATGCGCTTCGTCAGATAGCATTGTCTGCGTTGAAGACCTTGTTTCCACTCCAGCTTTTTCCATGACCGTGCCGAATGGCTGATGCACAGGAAGAGTAGTTGAATGTACTAAAATTGTTGAAAAATTTCAAACGTAATAAAAAATGATGTCATGATATAATTCACATATAAGATGACTGGATAACCAGGGTGGCATTTCAAAATTCACATATATGATGCCTGGCTAAACAAGATGGCATTGCATGATTCACATATACGATAAAGAAACTAAACAGATGGCATTAACACAAAGCATGTCTAAACTAAGCAGATGACATCTTTAATGTATACAGTAAGCAATGCAAGGCACCATATGCATGATATTACCAACATCAGCATGCCAAGTTAGAGCGAAGACCTCATGGGGTAAATAGGAGTGGTCTTCTGCTTCTGAATCCCCCTCAGAACAATTATCTTCCTCTTCATTACGATCCGAAATGGGTGGAGGGGGGCTGCCTTTGCGCCCACCATGGAGCGACGTCTGCATTGTGTACAATAACTGACATGCATAGGAATTAAACATAGTGAGATTATGTAAGGAGTGCATGCACAAATCTAGAGTGATGATAGCAACCTGTGGATAGACCCAAAACCAATAATAGCAGGTAGATAATGGCTTCAGTTAAAAAATACAGATAATGGCTTCTTTACTATTTGTTTCCCACTCAACATGAAACTCATAGTAGACACCGGACATTAACCAGATAGTAGATAGATACTATTGATAGCGGCCCCGATATGTACCCCACAACCATTTAAAAACTCAAGTTTGACCATTAGTTTGGAGCTGACTCAGAGTCTAATTGGTGAACAGGAAGATAAAGTAGCATGTCATCATATTAAGTGATGCATAAGTATGCAGACACGGAAGAGTGCGACCTCTCTTGCGGACCCGTGTAGTCCTCAAGGTCATCTGCTCAATTGATGATGGTAATGCAGTTGTCGTGGCTGCCGATGGCGGGGAAGAAGATCTGAGGTGGCGAAAGACAGTCTGGAGAGCGGATCCCTGCTGTGGGGAACCCTTCCGTCGTTGGAGCAGCTGAGCTGGGGGTGGAACACAGCACCGCAGGAGCAGGACAAACCACACAAGGTTTTCTTTGACACATATCTGTAATAGAAGTAATTGTGTAAGGGCTTGTTTGAATTTGAGGATTCTAACAATGCAGGATAGGAAATAGACAGGAATAGGATAGGAATGCACGTGCAAAACAGAGAACTAAAAAACACATTATTTCTGCCAATGTGGGTGTTTGGTTCACAAGAATTGGAAGATCACATGATGCAAAGATGCATGGTGAGATTAAGTCAAACCACAAGAAGTGTACAACCTCTTTGCCGAAGCCATGTAGATCTCAGCGTGATTGGGTTGGCTGGTGAGGATGCTCCGGCTGACTTGGCTTTCGGAGAAGGGGAAGAAGATCTGAGGCGTCTAGAGATGGAGCCCATACTGCTCCGCTGTGATGGAGGGTTTCGTTGTTGGAGCAGCTCCCGTGAGTTGTACGACGCCGAGGCTGAAGCAGGACAAGAGAGACAACGTTAACCTGAGTGGAATTCTAATAGCATCTCCAGTAGATGACGTAAAATACATAACCACAAAGTGCTAGATGTATACATCAGCCACTCATCTCTGCACTTAACTGTCAAAACCGAATTTAGCTGTTGAAACTGAACTTAACTGTCAAAACTGAATTTTGCCGTCGAAACTGAATTTTACTGTCGAAATTGAACGCACTAGAGGTGAGGCTACAAGTCAGTCGACTGACTTTTTCATCTCTGGTCAGTCGATTTTGCAGCCGTTGGATATGAAATCAAGGGCCTGCAGTTCATCTTCAACCTCCACCCCCCTGAGCCGCCAGCCACCACCAGCCAAACAGCTGCCCCCCGCCGCCCGTGGCCGGCGGTGCGCCACCCCGCCGGCCCTGAAAACAATCCCCACCGCCGGTCCGCCGCCGCCCCGGCCATCCCTGTAGGCCCCCCATGCCGAGCTTTTTCTCCGTCGATCCCCACGCCACCGCCCCACCACCACCGGCGACCACCGCCCCCACCCTGAACCCTAAGATAGATAGTGGGGTACCTCTCCGGCGAGCCCCCTCCCTGCTGCGGCTGGTTCTTCCTTAAACTCCGGCGAGCCCCCCCACCCCCTGAAAATCGACTGACTCAAAAGTCGATTTAGTCGACTGAAGTGTAGCTAAATCGGAGCAGCATCGCAAGTAAGAGCAAGAGCGAGAGCGGAAGCGCGAGCAAGAGCATGAGCAAGAGCAGACCAGGTAGGGGACCGAGAGCAAGAGCAGAGCAGCAGCACGAGCGAGAGCTAAAGCAGCAGCAGCTCCTACTGATGTGGACGTCGCCGCCGAGGGAGCGACGCCGTGGAGAAAGTGGCCGGCGCCTCCGCTGTGGATGGAGCTGCGTCGTGTCGGCTCGGGACCGAGCGCCGGCAGCACCGTGAGATCGAATCAAGAAGAAAATGTGGCGATTAATGTACAACCTCTTTGGTGGTGCCGATTAGGCCGCAGCTTCATCCGAGGAAACAGTGATGATGCTCTTCCGGTGGTGCAGGTGAAGACGGCGGTGTGGGAATGGAGGTGGCGCGAAAGACTAGGGGAACATCGGGGCAGCTCCTTGGAGATGGAGGACCGGGTGGATGAACCGACGGGACGACCAGATCGACGACTGATCCTCATCCGGTATGGTGGATGAGGGACGTCGAGGTGTTGTTGTGGACGACGTCTTCAGGGAAGAGGCTCCGGCTGGGTGGCGGACGGAGGAGGGTGTGGGGCTTCGAGGGTTTTGCCGGCCTCAGTGTACGAATGGGTGGGCAGATGGGATGGGAGTGGGGAACCATGGCTTAGGGACGCGCTTGTCCAAAATGTGGGGTAAGTTATGAAAGTACCCCCACCAAATTGAGGCGGTTCTTTCGGTTCAGGGGTATCACGGGCATTTTGTGTGTCGGCATTTCACAGGAGGTGGGAGTTTTCGCGCGCGTTGTAATTTTGGAATAGCAAGGCGCGAGTTGAGATGGAGGGATTGTCGGAGCACAACAAGACAAAGATATATCTTAAATATTTCGGGCTAACAAGGTGCGGGTTGAAGAGGAGAGAGTTTCGCAGCACGATAGACAGAGACGCTAGCTCGAAATTTCGGCATAACAAGGCGCGACTTGAATTTTCGGGAGAACAAGCTTAACATGTACCCAAAAAAAGACAATGTAGACTAGTATGATATACTACGTACAATGTGTTTAACACGCACAACACACACACATACACCATTTAGACTAGTAAGGTACACGTGCATTGCACGCATGAGATTTGGCAACCAAATTATGAATAAATACCACATTATAGTGTTGGAAATATGCCCTGGAGGCAATAATAAATTAGTTATTATTATATTTCCTTGTTCATGATAATCGTTTATTATCCAAGCTAGAATTGTATTGATGGGAAACTCAGATACATGTGTGGATACATTGACAACACCATGTCCCTAGTAAGCTTCTAGTTGACTAGCTCGTTGATCAATAGATGGTTACGGTTTCCTGACCATGGACATTGGATGTCATTGATAACGGGATCACATCATTAGGAGAATGATGTGATGGACAAGACCCAATCCTAAGCCTAGCACAAGATCGTGTAGTTCGTATGCTAAAGCTTTTCTAATGTCAAGTATCATTTCCTTAGACCATGAGATTGTGCAACTCCCGGATACCGTAGGAATGCTTTGTGTGTACCAAACGTCACAACGTAACTGGGTGGCTATAAAGGTGCACTACGGGCATCTCCGAAAGTGTCTGTTGGGTTGGCACGAATCGAGACTGGGATTTGTCACTCCGTGTGACGGAGAGGTATCTCTGGGCCCAATCGGTAGGACATCATCATAATGTGCACAATGTCATCAAGGAGTTGATCACGGGATGATGTGTGACGAAACGAGTAAAGAGACTTGCCGGTAACGATATTGAACAAGGTATTGGGATACCGACGATCGAATCTCGGGCAAGTACTATACCGATTGACAAAGGGAATTGTACACGGGATTGATTGAATCCTTGACATCGTGGTTCATCCGATGAGATTATCGTGGAGCATGTGGGAGCCAACATGGGTATCCAGATCCCGCTGTTAGTTATTGACCGGAGAGTTGTCTCGGCCATGTCTGCATGACTCCCGAGCCCGTAGGGTCTACACACTTAAGGTGCGATGACGCTAGGGTTATAGGGAATAGATTTACACGGTTACCGAATGTTGTTCGGAGTCTCGGATGAGATCCCGGACGTGACGAGGAGTTCCGGAATGGTCCGGAGGTAAAGATTTATATATGGGAAGTCCCGTTTTGGTCACTGGAAAAGTTTCAGGTACTATCGGTAACGTACCGGGACCACCGGGAGGGTCCGGGGGTCCACCAGGTGGGGCCACCAGCCCCATAAGGTTGCGTGGGCCAAGTGTGGGAGGGGACCAGCCCCAGGTGGGCTGGTGCGCGCCCCCACCAAGGCCCAAGGCGCAGGGAGAGTGGGAGGGGGCAAACCCTAGGTCCAGACGGGCCTTAAGGCCCACCCTAGGTGCGCCCCCCTCTCTGCCCCCTTGGCCGCACCCTAGATGGGTTTTGGGGACTGCCGCCACCCCTAGGGAGGGAACCCTAGATGGCGGCGCAGCCCCTCCCCTTCCCCTATATATACTTGAGGTATTGGGGGCTGCAAAACAGACGATTTGATCTCTCTCTTGGCGCAGCCCTACCTCTCTTCCTTCTCGTCTCTCGTAGTGCTTGGCGAACCCCTGCTAGAGTTCCACGCCGTCGTGCTGCTGTTCGACGGAGTCTTCCCCAACCTCTCCCTCTCTCCTTGCTGGATCAAGGCATGGGAGACATCACCGGGCTGCACGTGTGTTGAACGCGGAGGCGCTGTTGTTCGGCGCTAAGATCGGAATCAACCGCGATCTGAATCGCTACGAGTACGACTCCTTCATCCGCGTTCTTGCAATGCTTCCGCTTAGCGATCTACAAGGGTATGTAGATGCACTCCCCTTCCCTTCGTTGCTAGATTACTCCATAGATTGATCTTGGTGATGCGTAGAAAATTTCAAATTTCTGCTACGATCCCCAGCAGTGGCATCATGAGCTAGGTCTATGCGTAGTTTCCATGCACGAGTAGAACACAAAGTAGTTGTCGGCGTTGATTTTGTCAATTTACTTGACGTTACTAGTCTTATCTTGATTCGGCGGCATCGTGGGATGAAGCGGCCCGGACCGACCTTACACGTACTCTTACGTGAGACAGGTTCCACTGATTGACATGCACTAGTTGCATAAGGTGGCTAGCGGGTGTCTGTCTCTCCCACTTTGTCGGATCGGATTCGATGAAAAGGGTCCTTATGAAGGGTAAATATAAATTGGCATATCACATTGTGGTTTTGCGTAGGTAAGAAACGTTCTTGCTAGAAACCCATAGCAGCCACGTAAAAACATGCAACAACAATTAGAGGACGTCTAACTTGTTTTTGCAGGGTATGCTATGTGATGTGATGTGGCCAAAAAGAATGTGATGTATGAGATTGATCATGTTCTTGTAATAGGAATCACGACTTGCATGTCGATGAGTATGACAACCGGCAGGAGCCATAGGAGTTGTCTTAATTTATTTATGACCTGCGTGTCAACATAAATGTCATGTAATTACTTTACTTTATTGCTAACCATTAGTTGTAGTAGTAGAAGTAATAGTTGGCGAGACAACTTCATGAAGACACGATGATGGAGATCATGATGATGGAGATCATGGTGTCATGCCGGTGACGATGATGATCATGGAGCCCCGAAGATGGAGATCAAAAGGAGCAAAGTGATGATGACCATATCATGTCACTATTTGATTGCATGTGATGTTTATCATGTTTTACATCTTATTTGCTTAGAACGACGGTAGCTTAAATAAGATGATCCCTCACTAAAATTTCAAGAAAAGTGTTCTCCCTAACTGTGCACCGTTGTGAAGGTTCGTTGTTTCGAAGCACCACGTGATGATCGGGTGTGATAGATTCCAACGTTCGAATACAACGGGTGTTGACGAGCCTAGCATGTACAGGCATGGCCTCGGAACACATGCAAAACACTTAGGTTGACTTGACGAGCCTAGCATGTACAGACATGGCCTCGGAACATGGAGGACCGAAAGGTCGAACATGAGTCGTATAGAAGATACGATCAACATGAAGATGTTCACCGATGATGACTAGTCCGTCTCACGTGATGATCGGACATGGCCTAGTTGATTCAGATCATGTATCACTTAGATGACTAGAGGGATGTCTATCTGAGTGGGAGTTCATGAAATAATCAGATGAACTCAATTATCAGGAACATAGTCAAAAGGACTTTGCAAATTATGTCATAGCTTACGCTTTAGTTCTACTGTTTCAGATACGTTCCTAGAGAAAATTTAGTTGAAAGTTGATAGTAGCAAGTATGCGGACTGGGTCCATAAACTGAGGATTTTCCTCATTGCTGCACAGAAGGTTTATGTCCTTAATGCACCGCTCAGTGAGCTGAACCTCAAGCGTCAGTTGTAGATGTTGCGAACATCTGACATACACGTTTTGATGACTACATGATAGTTCAATGCGTAATGCTAAATGGTTTAGAATTGAGGCAGTAAAGATGTTTTGGAAACATCATAGAACATATGAGATGTTCGAAGGACTGAAATTGGGATTTCAGGCTAGTGCCCACGTCAAGAGGTATGAGACCTCTCACAAGTTTCCTAAGCTTGCAAACTAAGGAGAAAAGCTTAACCGTTGAGCATGTGCTCAGATTGTATGAGTACTACAATCACTTGAATCGAGTGGGAGTTAATCTTCCAGATAAGATTGTGATGGTTCTCCAAAGTCACTGTCACCAAGCTACTAGAGCTTCGTGATGAACTATAACATATCAGGGATAGATATGATCCTTGAGCTATTCGCGACACCGTGAAAGTAGAAATCAAAAGGGAGCATTAATTGTTGATGGTTAGTAAAACCACTAGTTTGAAGAAGGGCAATGGAGAGAAAGGGATACTTCATGAAACAACAAATCAGTTGCTGCTCTAGTGAAGAAACCCAAAGTTGAACCCAAGCCCGAGACTAAGTGCTTCTGTAATAAGGGGAACAGTCACTGAAGCAGAACCACCCTAGATACTAGGTAGATGAGAAGGCAGGAAAGGTCAACAGAAGTATATTGTATATACATTACATTAATGTGTACTTTACTAGTACTCCTAGTAGCACCAGGATATTAGATACCGGTTCGGTTGCTAAGTGTTAGTAACTCGAAATAAAAGGCTACGGAATAAACGGAGACTAGCTAAAGGTGAGATGACGATATGTGTTGGAAGTGTTTCCAAGGTTGATGTAATCAAATATCGTACGCTCCCTCTACCATCGAGATTGGTATTAAAACCTAAATAATTGTTATTTGGTGTTTGCGTTGGGCATAAACATGATTGGATTATGTTTATCGCAATACAGTTATTCATTTAAGGAGAATAATGGTTACTCTGTTTATTTGAATAATACCATCCCGATCATAGTGATATACATGTTCATGCCAAAAGATATAAGATAGTAATGATAGTACCACATACTTGTGGCACTGCAATTTGAGTCATATTGGTATAAAATGCATGAAGAAGCTCCATGTTGATGGATCTTTGGACTTACTCGTTTTTGAAAATATTGAGACATGCGAACCATGTTTATTGGTAGATATGCATGAAGAAACTCCATACAGATGGATAGTTTGGACTCACTTGATTTTGAATCACTTGAGACATGCAAATCATACCACATGGGCAAGATGACTGAAAGACCTCATTTTCAGTAAGATGGAACAAGAAAGCAACTTGTTGGAAGTAATACATCTTGATGTGTGCAGTCCAATGAGTGCTGAGGCATGTAGTGGATATCGTTATGTTCTTACTTCACAGATGATTTGAGTAGATGCTAATATATTTACTTCATGAATCATGCGTCTGAATTATTGAAAGGTTCAAGAAATTTCAGAGTGAAGTTGAAGATCATAGTGACAAGAGGATAAAATGTCTATGATATGATCATAGAGATTTATATCTGAGTTACGAGTTTGGCACACAATTAAGACATTGTGGAAATTCTTTCACGACTAATACCGCCGGGAACACCATAGTGTGATGGTGTGTCCGAACATCATAACTGCACCCTATTGGATATGGTGCATACCATGATGTCTCTTATCGAATTACCACTATCGTTTATGGGTTAGGCATTAGAGACAACCGCATTCACTTTAAATAGGGAACCACACAAATCCGTTGAGACGACACCGTATGAACTATGGTTTAGAGAAACCTAAGCTGTTGTTTCTTAAAAGTTTGGGGCTACGACGCTTATATGAAAAAGTTTCAGGCTGATAAGCTCGAACCCAAAGCGGATAAATGAATCTTCATAGAATACCCAAAACAGATGGGTGTAACTCCTATTTCAGATCGGGAAGCAAAAGTGATTGTTTCTACAAACGGGTCCTTTCTCGAGGAAAAGTTTCTCTCGAAAGAATTGAGTGCGAGGATGGTGGAGACTTGATGAGGTTATTGAACCATCACTTCAACTAGTGTGTAGCAGGGCATAGGGAGTTGTTCCTGTGGCACCTACACCAATTGAAGTGGAAGCTTATGATAGTGATCATGAAACTTCGGATCAAGTCACTACCAAACCTCGTAGGACGACAAGGATACGTGCTACTTCAGAGTGGTACATAATCCTGTCTTGGAAGTCATGTTGCTAGACAACAATAAACATACGAGCTATGGAGAAGCGATGCTGGGCCCGTATTCCGACGAATGGCTTGAGGCCATAAAATCCGAGAGAGGATCCATGTATAAAAGAAAGTATAGACTTTGAAAGAACTACTTGATGGTCGTAACACTACAGGAATCAGCTACTTTGCCGTCTGTCATGGCGGACGGCAAAGGCATGAACAGCGGACGGCAAAGGCCTTTGCCGTCAGCCGCGGACGGCAAAAGGCTCCGGCAACGTAGGCTACGGTAAACAGCTACTTTGCCGTCTGCCACTGATGGCAAAGTCTTTGCCGTCCGCCGCAGACGGCAAAGAGAGCGCGGCAGACGGCAAAGAGAGCGTACGGCAATAATTGCGCTGTCAGTCCGTTAAGTGGCTAACGGCAGGCCTTTGCCGTCTGCCACTGATGGCAAAGTCTTTGCCGTCTGCCACTGATGGCAAAGTCTTTGCCGTCTGCCACTGTAGGCAAACTGGCCAAATGGGTCAGCTCCCAGGAAGCACAGCTGGATGCCACGTGTCTTCGTTGCCGTCCGCGGCGGACGGCAAAGAGGCCGTTGCCGTCTGTGGCAGACGGCAAAGAGCCTGCATATTGGTTTTTTTTTTCTGTTTTTTATTAAATCCCACAATTTGCACAGAAAATATATATGACATATAGATATATTTCACAGGCATTCATAAGCAAGTTCATGTATTTCACAGGCATTCATAAGCAAGTCCATAAGCAAGTTCCATCCGTACATATTACATAAGCAAGTTCCATCCATCATTTCATACATAAACAAGTTCCATCCATCATTTCATACATAAACAAGTTCCATCCATACATAAACAAGCACTCCATAGCTAAGGTGACTAGAATGAGAAGACAAGAACAAGAAGAGTAGAACAAGCACTCCATCCAGCACATAATGAAATCTGCAAAATGGCAAAATAAGAAAGTTAGAAATGGATCTTTTTTAGCTCACTTAGGTGAAATGGATCGTTTTTGAGGAAACTAAGGTGAAATGGATCGTTTTTTAGCTCACTTAGGTCAAATGGATCGTTTTTGAGCTAACTTAGTTGAACTGGATCGTTTTTGAGCTAACTTTGTTGAAATGGATCATTTTTGAGCTAATTTAGTTGAAATGGATCGTTTTTTAGCTAACTTAGGTGAAATGGATCATTTATGAGCTAATTTAGTTGAAATGGATCTTTTTGAGCTAACTTGGGTGAAATGGATCATTTAAGAGCTAATTTAGGTGAAATGGATCGTTTTTTAGGTAACCTAGGTGAAATGGATCGTTTATGAGCTAAATTAGTTGAAATGGATCGTTTATGAGATAACCTAGGTAAGATTGGTCATTTTGGAGTTAACCTAGGTGAAATGGGTCATTTTAAAGCTAACGTAGGTAAAATGGATCATTTAGGAGCTAATCTAGGGAAAATGGGTCATTTTTGAGCTAACTTGGATGAACTGGATCATTTATAAGCTAACCTAGGTAAAATGGGTCATTTTAGAGCTAACTTAGGTAAAATGGATCGTCTATGAGCTAACTTAGCTAATTATGCAATTTTTGACATAAGTAAGCTAAGTACAGATCGTTTTAGAGCTAACTTAGGTAAAATGGATGGTTTTGGAGGTCAGTAAGCTTATTAAGTCATTTTGGAGGAGAAGAAGCTAAGTCTAGGTCATTATGGTAAGCATTGGAGGAAATAAAGCTAAGTCTAGGTCTTTATGCATGTGTTAAGCAAAACACTAGATAAACTTACCAAGATCCAGGAGGTGTAGGAGCGTGGTGGCTCGTGTCGGTAGCTGGAGAAGGATCGTGCGATGCTTGTCTGGAGTTACGCTGCACCAAAGATCATTTCCAATGTCTTGTTAGCATGATGACACTCAAATGTTAAGACTAGCAAGTAATGTCCTTTCAAATAAAACTCACCGTGGTCCCAGGAGCAATCACTGGCATCGGCGGAGCGGTCTGACCTGCCTTCTCGCACACAGACTGCACATTTGGTTTTGACGACTTAGTCATACTAGTTAGTAATGAGACAAACACTACATGAATGTTTTGGCTAATCTGCAGAAGAAACTTGCCACAAGGAGCTCGTACATGGCCCTTGCCTGCATGTCATTCCGTGCCCTCTCCTCCTCCATCATCTTTGTCGTCCTCTCCTCCAACTCCCACTTCCTCTCCGCCGCCTCCGCCAGAAGTTTCTCTGTTCTATCTCTCTCACTCTGTATAGCAGCCTGCAACACCACTCACATGACAATTTGTAATCATTTATGGAAGCGCACACAATGTAATGGAGAAAGATAACTGAGTACGTATCACTAACCTTGATGGCGAGTTGCACTGGCCGTTCACGAGGCCTTATCTCAGGAGCGGAGCTCGACTAACGCGCCTTGATCTCCGGGAGAGTGCTAGGACAACGGATAAGTCCATCTCCAATGGCTATGGAGCCATGGGACCTCCCGCCACCAGATATCATCAACAGCTCTGGATCAATGGGACCCTGGCTCGGGTTAAAGTCCTCCCCTTTCCTCGCCTTCCCCTCATCTCTATATCTCACGAGCTTGTTGTGGGAGGAGATGTTGGTGAAGTTGTTTGCATCATCGAGGTCAGACTGAGAGAAAGCCTTGACTTTCTTGAAAGAGGCAGTGTGGGCCATGGCATACAGGTCGTACACCTCTGGCACCTTATCCGCCTTATTGTAGCGTGCCTGAAAGAGAGAAACAATGAAAATTAGTAATTAAAGGGCTCAAGCTAGCATGATGAATGAATTGCATGAATCATGAAGCAAACCACATACCCAGTTGCGCCCGAACTGATATAAGTTGGAGCTGCCTTGATGGTGTGGCACACCTTCCATTTGGGCACGTTTGTCCTTGGCCTCCTTGTGGAGGGCTAGCCATCGTTGTGAGCACCACTCATCGACCAACACCTCCCAACAATCCATCCGATCCGCACACCATCTCGGAGGCGCCTAAGTTAGCAAATGGAAACTTGAGCGCTACCGCTAAGAATTACTAAATGAAGGAACTTAAGTAGAGAAGGCCTTAAGAATTACCTTCATGTACTGCTCCTTACTCAGGAACTTATCGCGGCACGCCGGCTTGGTCTTCTTGATACCACGCAAGGCGTAGTAGTCTCAAACAGCCTGCACCCGAGCCTCGTGCCGTAAGTTCTGGAGTAGGCGCTTGCAGACGTTCTCGATAACATGTGCCGCGTCCTCCTCGTATCCCTCCTCACACCTGTAGAATGTCTGAGATCAAATGAGACAATATTGATTAGTACAATTAATAACTAGCTAGTTGAAGATTTTTAAATGTGTAAAGGAGAAATTACCCAGAACTTTCTGATCACCATGTCTGCCCTCGTGTCGCACACGACACCATCAATAATCTCATCCGGCGGGGCCGGGGCAGCCACGTAGTGCTCCCAGCTCAATCCAACCTCTGGAAGCCGACCCTCACCAGGCAACGTGACAAACCCCGGGAAGTTTTGCCGGCAAAGAACTCCAAGGACGGAGTTGGGCCAGCGGACACTATGATGGTGGTCCCAACCCCTGCAGCATGACAAGGCCAACGTATTAGTTATTTGAAAAAACGTGAATGCACAAGGTACAAAAATATTAAATGCACTTATGTACCTCTTCCCATCAGGGAAAATCAACCACCTCTGCTCGCGGGTCACCGGCACGGACGGGAGCCGTGTAGCACCACGCTGGTAGACGGTGCCCCCCTCCTCCTCAAGATCAGTCGGCTCCCCGCCATCATCAGCATGGCCACTCGGCTCCTCGGGCTGATCCGGCCAGGTACCCCATCCGGACGTGTGCTCCTCCGGGGTCACGTGGGCCGAACTCTCGGGGGCCGAAGGCCAGTCGACCCGAGGCTCGTGGGCCCAAGACCCGTGGACCGGAGGCTCGTGGACCGGAGTCCGTGTAGCCTCCTCCTTGGACGAGTCCACCCTAGCAGTCACGTGCTCGGGTGAAACGGCTGGGGGTGGCGGCGAGGAAGGCGCCGTAGCAGTCACCCTACTTCCTCTCCCACGACCACGTGCCCCACCTCCTCTCTTCCTACCTCGTCCCCTGCTGGGCACCGCGGTCAACGAAGAAGGGCCCGGCGGTGTGGCCATACTGTCCAGCAACGCTCGGCGGAGAGGTGCGTCTGGAATGGAAGACCTCAGACCACGCTCCCGACCAGCGCCCACCATCTTTCAACACCTGCCATGACAAACAGTAAACGAAATTAGTACAACATAAAAAAAGACCGACATGAATAATAATATGTGTATCACTTAAGTGTATCATCATCAAGTACAACATAAAAAAATGTAATACCTGACACTACTAATAATCTCGATCAGTATCATCAATAAATGCATAATCATCATCATCACTATAATCAATGACGGGCTCATAGGGTTCATTGGCATCAACATGTGCAAGGCCACCTTGATGTAATCGGTCAAGCATTGACAGGTCATCCGCAGCAGTAACCTCTTCTTGTTCCGGCTCTTCTTGTTCCTCCTCTGGGGTGATGTCGGATTCATTGTCGCTGTCTACTTCAATGTTTTGGGGTGAAGTATAGCGGTTCTTGAAACGCTTTTTGGAAAGACGTGTCTCTTGAAAGAATTCTCCTTCATATGTGTCTGGGTTAATGTGAGGTTCATAATCTTCTTCCTTTGGGGGAGAAAGTCTAGCACGTGGCGGCACTTCATAAACGACATCCCAACCTTTCAGATTTGGATTAGTTTGGCAGGCCCACGGTAGATAGAATACTTGGGTCGCCTGTTGAGCCATAATATAGACATCTGGAACATCTAAATGAGTGCTTTGGCTAATTTCAACTAGCCCTACATGTTCATGAGTCCTTCTAGTCTCCTTCGGCTGAAACCAATAACATTTGAAGACTACGACATTCGGTGGATTTTCACCATAGAACAGAAGTTCATAAATTGCTTCAACTCTCCCATAATACTCGGTACCTCCTTCGCCGATAGCAGATACACAACAATTTGTTGACTTTCGGTCGGCCATAGATAGCTCTTTGCCATAGGTACGAAAGCGATACCCGTTGATGTCGTACTTGTCAAATGAACGAACCTTATTGTCAAAACCATTAGCGACTTGTCTCAATTCGGCGTCCATAGACTCTGAATTAGCCTACAAGTTTAATATGAAAGGATTGTTGCACTATGCACAAATTAGCGAATGAAATGAAATTGTCTAATAGAAATTACCGTTTGTTTGAACCAAGAGATGAAACCGGGATAGCCACCTCCTTGCTTTGCGAGAAGCTCATACTCTTGGACGGAATCCTTTTGGATCTCCGCTCCATACGAGAATATGGTGACGTATCGACTGTATGACATATCCAGGAATAAGAGTAGTTCAAAGGAAGTAGAAGTTGCGAAACAATGTACCGAGAACTTACTCGATGTACGGCCGCACTTCTGTCAGGTTGTTGAAGATATACAACGAAATGGTCCGCCATTCTTCGTTATCCAAAGATACTGGATGTGAAACACTAGCTGGTGCGAGATTCCCTTTGAATAGGCTGAGGTTGGATCCACCTTTTTTAGGCTCGTCAGCATTGTACCGAGGCTTCGGATTATGCAAATGACGATTTTTGGCTTCGTAGTGCGCTGTTACGAAGTTTGCCGCCTCCTCTGTGATGAATGCCTCAGCCATCAATGCTTCAATTCTATGTTTATTTTTACATTTTTCTCGAAGCGTCTTCTGCATCCTCTCAGTTGGGTAGCACCAACGATTTTGCACGGGCCCGCCCAATCTTGCCTCGGTCGGGAGATGCAAAATCAAATGCTGCATTGGATTAAAGAAGCCCGGTGGAAAGATCTTCTCTAACTTGCAGATCAACTCCGGCGCCAACTCTTCCATTTCTTCTAGCACGCCAGGCGATAGTTCTTTCGCACAAAGAACACAGAAGAAATAGCTGAGTTCTGCCAGTACTAGCCATTCATCCTCAGGGATGAAGCCACGCAACATCACCGGCATTACCCGCTCAATCCATATGTGCCAATCATGACTCTTGAGACCAAATATCTTCAGTTTATCAAGATTCGCTCCCCTCTTTAGATTCGCTGCATACCCATCGGGGAACATCAACTGTTGTTGCACCCACAAGAGAATTTCCCTCATAGCTGGCCTTCCAAGATTGAACCATGCCTTTGGCTTTGTCCAGTTCTGCTTTCCTTTCGGTTCTTTCATGTTTTGTAACGGCCTATCACATAGCGCCTCCAGATCGACTCTAGCCTTAGTATTATCCTTTGACTTCCCATCTATGCCGAACAATGTACCAAAAAGTGCCTCAGCGATATTCTTCTCAGTGTGCATCACGTCGATGTTGTGTGGGCAAAGGAGGTCTTTGAAGTAAGGCAGATCCCATAAGCATGTTTTGTGAGTCCACGCGTGCTTAGTATTATACCCCTTGAAGTACCCTGGACGTTGTGGATCTGGCTCGAGAGCGTTTAACTGATCCAGGGTCTGTTGGCCTGTCAATGCAGGTGGTGCAGAGTTTTTGAAAACTCTACCCCTGATGAAGTTCTTCTTGTCTTTCCTGAACTTATGGCGAGGATCCAGGAACTGTCTATGCATGTCGAAGCAAGAAAACTTGCGACCGGCCTGAAGCCAACGAAACTCAAGAGCTCCCTTGCATGTGGGGCACGGGAACCTTCCATGCACACACCAGCCAACGAATAGCGCATACGCCGGCAAGTCATGCGTCGAGTACATGTACCAGACACGCATTATGAAGTTCCGTTTGCTAAAGGCGTCGTATGTCTTGAACCCATTATCCCAGGCTTCTTGCAATTCGTCCTTAAGCGGCTGCATGTACACATTCATATTTTTGCCCGGATAGTTGGGTCCTGGAATTATCAACGTCAGGAAAATGTTCTTTCTTTGCATAATCTGTCCGGGGGGGAGATTGAGTGGAAAGACAAATACGGGCCAACAACTGTATTGGGCTGCCGTCATACCAAACACACTGAACCCATCCGTGCTGATGCCGACTCGAGGATGCCTCGGATCTGCCGCTTTGTCAGCATGTAATTCATCAAACTTTTTCCATGCAGCACCATCCGATGTGTGTAGCATCATCAGATTCCCATCTACATCTAGTTCGGTTCTTTTGCCTGTTTTGTGCCATGTCATCTGTCTGGCCGTCTCTTCGACCATGAAAAGACGTTGAAGTCTTGGTATGATTGGCATATACCGAAGAACACTAACGGGGATTTTGGTCTGTGTCTTCTCACCCATACCGTTGTCTACCACAATATACCTGGAAGACTTGCAAATGGGACAATAGTTCAAGTCCGCATATCCAAGCCTAAATAAGGCACATCCTTTCTCATAGGCATGTATCTTCTCATAGGGCATCTTCAGTGCACGGAGGATTTTGTCCGACTGGTACAGGTTTGCAGGCATTACATGGCCTTTGGGTAGAAAGCGTCCAAATACTGTCATAATTGCGTCATAGCATTCTCTGCCCAAGTTGAACTGAGCCTTCAGAGCCATTACTTGTGAGATGGCATCCAACTGACAAAGCTCAGTGTGCTCGTGTAGCGGACGTTTCGAAGACTCCAACATTTCATTGAAGGCCTTTGCAGATTCCTCCATCTCCTCGTCTGAATCCCGAGCATCATCATAGCCTTGCACCATGTTTTCCATCCCAGTACCATGCTCGTCAGTGCGACGACGATCCACCTCAGCTCGGTCACGTTGGGCAGACTCACCATGAAATGTCCACACCGCATAATCGGGCGTAAAACCACTCTTCTGCAGGTGTTTGCCCATTTCAGCCTCTGTCTTCTTTTCCCAATTGCCACACCGGAAACAGGGGCACCAGGTTTTCTTCTGGCCATTTGCAAATGCGGCTTGCACAAACCCCTTAGTTTTTGTGAACCATTCAGCGCTCCATTTGTTCTGACCAGTGTGACCGGTATACATCCAAGCACGGTCACTCATCTTGACTTTCAGAGCTACTGGACACAACAATTATATATGTAATTCACCATGTATATATTCATCAGTTGATCTACTTTGTCAATTTTATTACGTACATGCAACCTACACTCTAATAGGTAATGATAGGTCCTAATCCCACCCGTGTATGTGTAGATTGGGTTCATTTTCCCATGCTATGCTCCGGATCCGACGCAAAATTTCGGCAGCACCTCCCCGCTGTTCTCTTGATACACGTCTCTGCAATCAACAGAGAGGATGTGTACCTGGAGAACAACAGGGGAGGCACTGACGAAATTTATGCGTCGGATCCGGAGCAAAGCATATGGGAAAACGAACCCAATCTACACATACTCGGGCTGTCCATGGATAGCGTTGGACAATTCGAAAGAATCAAGGTTATAAATATGCAAATGCATGCATATTTATAACTATGACGCTTTCGAACGGGAGACACATATTGGTTACGCATACTGATGATTCAAGACACATATATAGCTAGCTATCAAGTTTCATCGGAATAGATCAAATAATTAATGGGGGAGGAGGACTTGTCATTTGTGCTCACCCACGAACGAAGGGGCAGAGCTCGTCAAACGCACGGCGAGGTCGTTGAACACCAAACCTCGCAGCGATGAAACAACTGCACATTTAAAACTACACGATCAACACAATTATATATGATGTTTTTCATAACAAAATCGAAAAATATATGACCTATAACTAATAATTCACAAATATATGAGGTCGGGGTCGGGGTGTCGAGGTCGGGGTCGGGGTCGGGGTCGGGGTCGGGGTGTCGAGGTCGGGGTCTCGGGGTCGGGGTCGGGGTCTCGGGGTCGGGGTGTCGTGTCGGGGTGTCGGGTCGGGGTCTGGGTACCGTGTCGGGTCGGGGTCGGGGTGTCGGGGTCGGGGTCGGGGTGTCGGGTCAGGCTTGGGGGGTGGGGGTGTCGGTGTCGGGGTCGGGGTATCGGGGTCGGGGTGTCGGGATCGGGGTCGGAGTCGGGGTGTCGGGGTCAGGGTCTCGGGGTCGGGGTCGGGGTCTCGGGGTCGGGGTCTCGGGGTCGGGGTGTCGTGTCGGGGTGCCAGGTCGGGGTCAGGGTACCGTGTCGGGTCGGTTTTTTTCCTTTTCTTCTTCTTCCTCTTTTTCCTTTTCTTCCTTTTTTCCTTCTTCTTCTTCTTCTTCTTCTTCTTCTTCTTCTTCTTCTTCTTCTTCTTCTTCTTCTTCTTCTTCTTCTTCTTCTTCTTCTTCTTCTTCTTCTTCTTCTTCTTCTTCTTCTTCTTCTTCTTCTTCTTCTTCTTCTTCTTCTTCCTCCTTTCCTTTTTCCTCTTCTTCTTCTCCTCCTCTCCTCTTTTTTCTTCTTCTTCTTCCTCATTTCCTTTTTCCTCTTCTTCTTCTCCTCCTCTCCTCTTTTTTCTTCTTCTTCTTCCTCTTCTTCTTTTTTCTTCTCCTCCTCCTCTTCTTCTTCTTCTCCTGATCTCCTCTTTTTCTCTTTTTCTTCTTTCCTAAACCTAAACCAAACCTAAACCTAAAACTAAAAAAACAGAAAAAGAAAAAAACTAAATCTAAACCTAAAACTAAACTAAAACTAAACCTATAAACCTAAAACTAATCCTAAAACTAAAACTAAATCTAAACTAAACATAAACCTAAAACTAAAAAAACAGAAAAAAGGTAAAAAGGAAGAAGCTCACCTGGGGTGGTGCGGCCTGGGGCGGCGGAGGAGGGGGGCGGTGCGGCCTGGGGCGGCGGAGGAGGGGGGCGGTGCGGCCTGGGGCGGCGGAGGAGCGGGGCGGGCCGGCCTGGGATGGCGGAGGAGGGGGGCGGGGCGGCCTGGGGCGGCGGCGCCGGGCCCGGCCGGGGCGGCGGGGCGCGGAGGTGGGCGCTGGGGCGGCGGCGGGGCGTGGTGCGACGGGGGGCACTGGGGCGGCGGCGGGGGGCGGGGGGGCGCCGGGGCGGGGGGCGCTGGGGCGGCGGCGGGGCGAGAAAGAGAGAGATAGAGGGGGTGTGGGGCGTGGCCCCGTTAACGTTACGTGGGGCCTCCCTCTTTGCTGTCCGCGACACTTTGCCGTCCGCCTTCTTGCTCTTTGCCGTCCGCTAGCGGACGGCAAAGAGGGAGCCCGTTAGGTTTTTTTTTGCAGTTCGTCAGTGCAGCCCCTCCTTCTTTGCCGTCCGCTAGCCGACGGCAAAGCATTTTGCCGTCCGCTAGCAGACGGCAAAGAACTGGCTGATGGCAAACTTGGTCGTTGCCATCAGCCAGTTCTTTGTCGTCTGCTTTCTGGAAGCTGATGGCAAAGAGCTTCTTTGCCGTCCGCTAGCGGACGGCAAAGAACTGGCAGATGGCAAACTAGCTGATTCCAGTAGTGTAAGGCTGTTGGGTGCAGATGGATTTTAAAAGGAAGACGGACAATGATGGTGAATGTCACCATTAAGAAATCTCGACTTGCCGTTAAGATGTTTCCGACAAGTTCAAGGAGTTGACTACGATGAGACTTTCTCACTCGTACCGATGCTAAGAGTCTGTCGGAATTATGTTAGCAGTTACTGCATTAGTTATGAAATCTTGTAGATAGGATGTCAAAACATTGTTTCCTCGACGATTATCTTGAGGAAAGGTTGTATGTGATACAACCAGAAGGTTTTGTCAATCCTGAAAGATGCTAACAAGTATGCAAACCTCCAACAATCCTTACAAGGACTGGAGTAAGCATCTCGGAATTGGAATGTACCCTTTGATGATCAAAGAGTTTGGATTTATACAAAGTTTATGAGAAACCTGCATTTCCAAAGAAGTGAGTGGGAGCACCATAGAATTTCTGATGAGTACATATTTTTGATTAGAAATGATGTAGAATTTCTGGAAAGCATGCAGGGTTATTTGAAAAGTGTTTTTATTGGAAAACCTAGATTAAGCTACTTGAACGTTGAGCATCAAGATCTATAAGGATAGATCAGAATCGCTTAATAGTACTTTCAAACGAACACATACCATGACAAGATTTTGAAGGAGTTCAAAATAGATCGACAAAGAAGGAGTTGTTGGCTGTGTTATAAGGTATGAGTGTTGAGTAAGACTCAAGAACTGACCACAGCAGAATAGAGAGAAAGGACGAAGGTTGTCCCCTATGCATTAGACGTAGGCTCTAAAGTATGCTATGTTGTGTACCGCACCTGAAGTGTGCCAAGCCATGAGTCAGTCAAGGGGTACAAGTGTGATCTAGGAATGGATCATAGGACAACGGTCAAGGTTATCCTTAATAACTAGTGGACTAAGAATTTTTCTCGATTATGGAGGTGGTAAAAGAGTTCGTCGTAAAGGGTTACGCCGATGCAATCTTTGACACTAATCTGGATGATTCTGAGAAGTAAACCGGATTCGTATAGTAGAACAGTTATTTGGAATAGCTCCAAATAGAGCGTGGTAGCTGCATCTACAAGATGACATAGAGATTTGTAAAGCACACACGGATCTGAAAGGTTCAGACCCGTTCACTATAACATCTCTCAAGCATAACATGATCAAACCCAGAACTCTTTGGGTGTTAGTCACATGGGGATGTGACCTTGAGTGTTAATCACATAGCGATGTGAACTGGATTATTGACTCTAGTGCAAGTGGGAGACTGTTGGAGATATGCCCTAGAGCCAATAATAAATTAGTTATTATTATATTTCCTTGTTCATGATAATCGTTTATTATCCATGCTAGAATTGTATTGATGGGAAACTCAGATACATGTGTGGATACATAGACAACACCATGTCCCTAGTAAGCCTCTAGTTGACTAGCTCATTGATCAATAGATGGTTACGGTTTCCTAACCATGGACATTGGATGTCATTGATAACGGGATCACATCATTAGGAGAATGATGTGATGGACAAGACCCAATCCTAAGCCTAGCACAAGACCGTGTAGTTCGTATGCTAAAGCTTTTCTAATGTCAAGTATCATTTCCTTAGACCATGAGGTTGTGCAACTCCCGGATACCGTAGGAATGCTTTGTGTGTACCAAACATCACAACGTAACTGGGTGGCTATAAAGGTGCACTACGGGCATCTCCGAAAGTGTCTGTTGGGTTGGCACGAATTGAGAGTGGGATTTGTCACTCCGTGTGACGGAGAGGTATCTCCGGGCCCACTCAGTAGGACATCATCATAATGTGCACAATGTGATCAAGGAGTTGATCATGGGATGATGTGTTATGGAACGAGTAAAGAGACATGCCGGTAACGAGATTGAACAAGGTATTGGGATACCGACGATCGAATCTCGGGCAAGTACTATACCGATTGACAAAGGGAATTGTACACGGGATTGATTGAATCCTTGACATCATGGTTCATCCGATGAGATCATCGTGGAGCATGTGGGAGCCAACATGGGTATCCAGATCCCGCTGTTTGTTATTGACCGGAGAGTTGTCTTGGCCATGTCTGCATGACTCCCGAGCCCGTAGGGTCTACACACTTAAGGTTCGATGACGCTAGGGTTATAGGGAATACTTGTACGTGGTTACCGAATGTTGTTCGGACTCCCGGATGAGATCTCGGACGTCACGAGGAGTTCCGTAATGGTCCGGAGGTAAAGATTTATATATGGGAAGTCCCGTTTTGATCACCGGAAAAGTTTCAGGTACTATCGGGAACGTACCGGGACCACCGGGAGGGTCCGGGGGTCCACCAGGTGGGGCCACCAGCCCCAAAAGGTTGCGTGGGCCAAGTGTGGGAGGGTACCAGCCCCAGGTGGGCTGGTGCGCCCCCCCCACAAAGGCCCAAGGCGCAGGGAGAGTGGGAGGGGCAAACCCTAGGTCCAGATGGGCCTTAAGGCCCACCCTAGGTGCGCCCCCTCTCTCCCCCCTTGGACACACCCTAGATGGGTTTTGGGGGCTGCCGCCACCCCTAGGGAGGGAACCCTAGATGGGGGCGCAGCCCCTCCCCTTCCCCTATATATACTTGAGGTATTGGGGGCTGCAAAACATGCGATTTCATCTCTCTCTTGGCGCAGCCCTACCTCTCTCCCTCCTCGTCTCTCGTAGTGCTTGGCGAAGCCCTGCTGGAGTTCCGCGCTCCTCTACCACCAACACGCCGTCGTGCTGCTGTTGGACGGAGTCTTCCCCAACCTCTCCCTCTCTCCTTGCTGGATCAAGGCATGGGAGATGTCACCGGGCTGCACGTGTGTTGAACGCGGAGGCGCCGTTGTTCGGCGCTTAGATCGGAACCAACCGCGATCTGAATCACTACGAGTACGACTCCTTCATTTGCGTTCTTGCACCGCTTCCGCTTAGCGATCTACAAGGATTTGTAGATGCACTCCCCTTCCCTTCGTTGCTAGATTACTCCATAGATTGATCTTGGTGATGCGTAGAAAATTTTAAATTTCTGCTACGATCCCCAGCATATAGCATGTAAGCTTTGAGTCATATATGCATTATGTAGATGTTCATTTAATTCTTATAGTTCATTTCATTCAAAATCATCTATTTTTTATAAGGAAGCTAATCTATTTTAAGATTCATGGAATTGTGCGTTGCAAGGCATAAAGTAAAAACAAATCATGTAGAAAAACATTTGGGCAATTCTGATACAGAAGATTCTAGAACAAAGAAGAAGTGCTAGTCTTTTGAGGTTTGTTCATTATGCTTAAGTTCAACCATAGAGTCTTCTTGATTGTACATGTGGCAAAATATGGTGGAATATAGATGATATCCAACAGCCAGTAGTGCTCAAATTTGCTAGCTCTGCACCATCGGATTGGCCTCATCCAACGACCATCTTTCAAAGTTAAAGTTATCCGCACACTATATAAAAAATGTAAAATATTATATATATATATATATATATAGGGGTATAGATATAGATATGCGATGCGAAAGCCACCCATCATCTCCAATTAGAATTGTGTGTCCATGCACGGATGCAATGTGGCCAAACGATGTCTGCCATCGGTATCTCAAATTCAAACCAATCTGACCTTGTTCAATGTGTATATGTTGCAACATGCTCATTTCCAAACCACACCGCGCAGATCTCCGTTATATTCATGCATGCATGGGTTTCAAACATCATGATCTCTTATTCAAATATTTGAATTCAACTTTACATTGATTATGACCTCACCTAGTCTTTTACACCCACATATCGGTCTTCTCTTTATAATTGTACCACTATCTTTCTCTCGTGCATGCATGCACACACACTACCAGTCGGCATTATCCATCCCACACATGCAATCTTTTTCTTCAGGTCGGTCTCCCATGAAGGCACACACACACATCCCCCTCTCCATCATATCGGGCATTCTTTATCTCTCACGTGCATGCGCAACGATCGATGTTCCTCTATGTGTGTGTGTGTGTGTGTGTGTGTGTGTGTAGCTAGGTCTTTCATAGTTTCCACATAAACCGATCAATCTATATATCTAGTAAGGTCTCACCCTCTTTCCCACGTCCACATCGATCAATCTATACCTCTCTATATAGGATTACATATATAGCTAATACACCCACATTAATTATATATCCAACGCCCCCCTCTCATCATCCATGCCTTCCGCTTCATCTCTCAGACGCGCGCACAATGGCGAAGACAGGGGGAAGCAAGGGTCCTGCCCCCCCTAACATCACTATATATCAAGGGTAATATGAATGTGATCATTAGAGAATTGCTGGTAAAAATGGTTTAAGTTGATGAATTGGCCCTCCTCGTAAAGGATTAGCAATGCTTGGCCCCCTAGCTCATGGGACATTTTTCATGGCTCCGCCACTGCGTGCAACAATGCATGTTCTCGCCCCCTCTCTCTAAATATCGATCTCGCAGTTGTGCACTCCTTCATAGTCTCCCTCCACTCGGCCCCTCGCACCATCTTCTAGCCACCATCAGATTTTTCCACATGTACAATCTAGCAGACTCCATGGTTGAACTTAAGCATAATGCACAAATCTCAAAACAACAGTGGTTCCCCTTTGTTCTAGAATCTTCCGTATCATAACTGCCCAAACTTTTTTTCTAGTTGAATTGCCATTATTTGTTTTTACCTTATGCTTTACAACGCACAATTCCATGAATCATAAAATAGATTAAGGGCTTCTTTCATTCAAACGATTCTTGAAGGAATTTTGGAGGATTCTATTCCTTAGGAATTTTTCCTATCTAGGCTGTTTGATTCGTAGGATTGTAAACCATAGGAATTTTTCCATATGATTCATTTGCACTAGATTTCATAGGAAACATCCCATCCACTCAAACCTCTTTGAAAGAATTTTGCGTTTTTTCTATGCACAATCAAACACTCCTACCATCATGTAGGATTCAAGACGACATTCCACTCTAATCCCATGTTCTTCCTATTCCCATGTTTTGGAAATCCTACGAATCGAAGAGGCCCTAGGTTTTTTATAAAAACTAATTGATTTTGAATGAGATGAACTATAAGAATTAAACGAAGGTCTACATCAGGCATATATGACTCAGAGCTTACATGCTATAGTGTGGTATTTACTTGTAATTTGGTTGCAAAATCTGACGGGTGCAATGCACGTGTACCTTACTAGTACTTCGATTATGTGCAAAACACAATGGCACACTACACTACAAAAAAATACACTTCCGTGATGATATATGTTTGTCACAATAGGTCATGTTTTATGTCATGCATGTACATCCATGACAAATGTATGACAAAATCAAGATAGTCATACATGTGCTGTCGTAGAAGTGTTCCATGACATTACCAAAATTATCATCACGGAAGTGTCCATTTCCATGACGATAAATTGCGCGTCACAGAAGTGCTTTCGTCAAGGGTGACCGACACGTGGCATCCACCGTAACGGAACGCCGTTAAGCTATCGGGTCCAGTTTTGGATCCGATAACCCGTTAACAGCCCAGACCAATGGGGATTGTCCATGTGTAAAATTCGGATTGGCTGATGGAAACACGTGTCAGCTCTGCGTTGGCACAGGTGTCACTCATCCAATGGGCGAGATGCGCCTATGATATGTTGACATGTGAACCAGCCCAAAAGTGCCCCATAAAGTTTAAATGGGCCGGCCCAACTAAAGGCCCGCAAGATTTTGCGGACCATAATGGGTCGGCCCACCTAAAGGCCCACGAGATTTTGTGAACCATAATGGGCTGGCCCAGTTAAAGGCCCACAAGATTTTGCAGGCCATAATGGGCTGGCCCAGGTAAAGGCCCACAAGATTTTTGCGGGCCATAATGGGCCGGCCCAGGTGAAGGCCCACAAGATTTTTGTGCACCATAATGGGCCGGCCCAGCTAAAGGCCCACGAGATTTCGCCGACATTAATGGGCCGGCCCAGCTGTAGGCCCACAAGATTTTGAGGACCCTAGTAGGCCGGCCCATTAATTGGTTGCCATGTTTTGGGCCAAATGCGGGCTCATATTTGATCCGGTCCATTAATGGTCTGCCATGTTCCGGGCCTAATAATGGCCCATATGAGATCCGGCCCGTTAAAAGCCTACCACGTTCTGGGCCAAATTACGGCTCAGATCAGGTCCGGCCCTTTAAGAGGCTTTGGGCTAAATTATGGCCCATATCAGATTCGGCCCGTCAACTGGATGCTATTGTTTTGGGCCCACTTGCTAAAGGCCCATTTAGTAATTTGGCCTGATATTACTTTCGGCATGTTAAGGGTCCGGTTAACATTTTGGCCCTATATTAATTTCGGCATGTTAAAAGCCCGTCATATAGTTGGGTCTAACTACGGCCCGGTGTGCATCCGGCCAGCTCGTAGCCGATAATCTGATTGGGCCAAACAAGGACCAAGACAATTTTGGCCTGTTATAAGCCCATGATTTGATTGTCACATTCATGGGCCGGGGTCTATTTCGGCCTGCTGCCGGCCCGTGAGCTGTTCGACATGTTTCAAGCCCAACCTACTTTTTAGCCTCCTACAGGCACATTGAGTTTTCTTGGGAAAATAGGGCCGGTGGTTTACTCAGCCTATTAAAGGCCCGAATCTACTAGTGGGCAAGTTTACATTTAGGCCTGTTAACGGACCAAGATGACGGGGCCCATGATGCGGATCATACATGGTGATTTGCATGACGACCGTTTGGCCGGTTTACTGCGAAGACGGGATATATATACAGTATAATAACTGTAGCATCGTGAATACGAAAAAACCTAGACTATGCAATAAAGAAATTACGGCATATTACATCCACTGGGCATCAAAGTTCGCCACTATGATAATAAAGCACAAGAAGACAGCAGATTACATACATTGGGCATCAAAGATCGCCACCAGTGCAACTAAACACGCCGACAAAATAATATACAAAACCGACATCACTTCAATAGAGTTCAAGAAAGGTTAGCCCTGCTCGGGAGCTGCAGTGCAAGCAGCTGAGCAAGCTGGTGAGACTGCACTTGTTTGACCCTTATATCCTCCTCACTCTGAAAGATAAACAAGCAGACAGATGACAGGTTTTGCACATATAAGTATCAGTGCTGACAATTCATCACATTTCTTACTAACGAATAAAGTGACACAGTTTAAAATAGCATTATCACAATATGGTATTGTTCAGGTTAAGACATGGCAGGAAATGACATTGTGAAGGAGTTAGCAGCTTCACGACACCACTGGATTACAAATCAAGAACTCATAAGTATCAATGGTTAGTGTGCTGTCAATTTACCCCATTTCAGATTGGCAAAATAAGATCACTTGCTCTGTATAGTTTAATTTACATGGTATGAAGAAGGAACTTGGTTGTACAACTGAAAACTTAAATTGAGAAGGACAAACTTTTGTTTATGAACTGGAGTACATAATAAACTTTAAACATGCAATTTGATGCAAACACCAAAAATAAACAGCTGTTGCAGTCATGCCTAACCAAATATACACAACAAAGTTTGAAGGCTTGAGAAGGACAAACTTACATTATTGGTGAAGGCGGGCTCTATAAAGACCTTGTCCATGCTGATGGGGGGGGGGGCAATTCAAGATGTTTACCACATAATCTTCTTCATAAGCATTGCCTTTATTCTAATTTTTTTTAAGATTAATATAGATGTGACAATATAAGAAAAAATGGAGAATATTTAAGATAAGATGAAGAGTGATGCTACATAACCAAGTAGCTATAAATGTAAGTACAGCAATACAGGCAAAAGGTATAGCCAAGAGCAATGCAGAGCTAAACTTCTTCAGTACAATCGGTGTTATCCAACCTTATGGTAAGAGTAAATATAGATATTATGTGTAGAAAATGGAGGGCAAAGGAAAATAAGCTGCGGAGTGATGGTACATGAACAACTACCTATCAATATAAGTACACTGATAAAGGACAGCAGGTACTCACAAGAACAATGCAGAGCTAAAAAATTTAATTGGAATTGGATATATTCTACACTAATGTAACCATTCATACAGATCAGATAATTTGGAGCGAACAATTGATAAGCAAGCTATCATGCATACTGCTGTCACATCATGAACCAGGTATGTATGCAAGTATAGTGATACAGGACAACAAGTACACACAAGAACAAAGCAGTGGGCAGCATATTTGCGATATCCTGTCATTCTTTTCAAACCAGAATTCTTTTTCGAGCAGATTTCCTACAAAAAAGATCCATAAGTCACATGCGGAAAAGTTGTAGTTCAAATTGTCATGCGATATCATAGACAATACCTCATCCTCAGAACGAGACCAGTGCATAACAAGGTTTTTCCATTCAATGTCTTCTAAATTTAGCACAGGAGACTTCACCAGAAATTCGTTTATAGACTTGCCATCAAAGTGTGATTTCCTCATGTAACACCATTACTACTGCAATGCTTCCTTGAAAAAGCGCAAGCAAGCTTTGCTCGTCATGACTATCCAAATTGACCCTCGCCTACTTACAACAATGTAATGTAAATCACTGATGTGTTCAATCAGCAGAAAACAGGAAAATAATCACCATGAATAATAGCACTTACACGTAAGTGGGACAGGAATGTAAAAATGGTGTTTGTCTTCACTATAATCTTCCAATGATGGGAATATATGCATGTAGTCCCTAACAACATTGAAATCACTGTCTTTTAAACTGGGAATAACTGGAATGGGGTTCCAATCTGCAGGAATTGGCCGTCTCTGTAGTTGGGATAGGTCTTCGGCCGGTGGACTTGCTGTACTTTTTGCTGGAGTGGGATTTTTCTGTGGTACGGCTGGTGCTATGGCAACTGAAATCGGCATACCTTTTGCTGGAGTGCAGGTCCTGTGTGGTGGGGCTAGTGGTGCGGCCAGTGAAGTATGGGTACAGTCTGCTGGAATCGGTCCTACGTTTTGTGTCACTGGTTGTACAACCAATATAAGTGGGGTGCTGTCTCATTTCTCCGGCACAACCACGTTTTTCAAGGACTTTGCTGGTGCTCCTTCAGGTTCGGCAATCACCCTCTTCCTTTTTGATGTCTGATGCACAAGAACATCATTTGAGTGAAAAAACATGGTATGATGACAGATGGAATATGTATTGATAATGGATGGGCATGGCATCTCGACATATATGATGAGTAAACTAAGCAGATGGCGGTGCAACAAAGTAGAGGAAATGCAAGACAACATATGCAACATACGCGCAATCAATAAAACCTTGCCAAATTAGAGTAGGCACCTTGATGGGTGAGCATGACAGGCCCATCTGCCTTTGACTCCTCGAGGTTAGAATAGTCATTAGGATCATATTCTAAACAAGAATCTACATGTGGGGAGCGTATGAGTTTCATTGCATACAGAATGGCACTCAATGCCTTGGTGCCAATTTTGTAAGTCATTGCAGTGTTCCACAATATTCTTCTGATGTGCGAATTCAGATATTCACTGTAATTATGTATAATATCTGAGAACCATGAAAACATAAATAGTTGTGAGATTATCTTTGTAATGCAGAGGATATTCTAATATAGGGGCGCCCTTGTAAACAATTGTGTTCTATAACTGGATTCTGATGAGAGAGCTCATGTGTGCTGTAATATGGTGCGCGCATTTATATAATCTGGCACAAGTACACAAAAAATAGGCTCTAGAAGTAAGGATAGTTGGCAGATGATAGGTTCAAAATATACTGTATAGAGAGTTTATTGCCAAGCCATGATAACAAGAGCACACAGCAACTAGGCAGATCATAGTGTATATAAAAGGGTACACCATAACCACGATATATAAATCGGGAGAGTGGAACTGGCTTGAAAATATGGTGTTGTATTGCCGCTAGTAATTGAAAACGTATCGATCAAGTACATGCCATCTCTAGCAGCTGTTTACTGCAGATGTCCCTGCTCCCCTTCCTGACAAGGAACATACTGTACGTACTAAATACAGAATAACAAAAGAGGAACATGTTAAAGAACAGAAGAGGAAGCATATTCTTGAGGTTCTGCTTAATTGCATACAATGTTGGTTGCCCACTCATGATGTCTCTCTATATGTGGCAATTTTGAACAAGAGTCATTAGGATCACATTCTGAACAAGAGTCAACAGGTGGGGAGCGTATGAGTTTCATTGCATCTAGAATGGCACTCAATGCCTTGGTGCCAGTTTTGTAAGTCATTGCAGTGTTTAGCTTCAAGAGTGGACTGCTGTTAGTGCGACACAAAGCAGCTACACAAATCATAGTGTAGATATAACGGGAAAACCGTAAGCATCAGAGTAAAATCAGCAAAGTGGAACTTGCTGGAATATATGTGCTAGTATTGCCGGTACGGCTAGAAAGGCTTCAGATACCAGCTCTCTTCAACTGAAGGTGCAGTACTGTTAATATCAGTGTAACTCTCAAAGGCGACACTGCTCCCCGCATTTCCTTGCTTTTGTTATAGGATTCAAGTGGGCAGGCCACTACAAATCCTATTCCCATGTTTACAAAATCCTAAGAATCAAAGAGGCCCGAAGAGTTCAAAGTGTTCATACCAACCAACTGTATAGACCTCTACACTGCAAATGTCCCTGCTCATCTTCACTACAAGGAACATACTATACTACTATCATACTCGCTCCGTTCCAAAATATAAGTCTTGGTAGAGATTTCCACTATGGATCACATATAGATGTATCCAGATACATTTTAGAGTGTAGATTCACTCATTTTGCTCCATATGTATTCCATGGTGGAATCTATACAAAGACTTGTATTTAGGAACGGAGAGAGTACTTATTAAAGAAGAACGAAAGAGGAACATGCTAAATAAGAGCAAGCAGATTTTGGATAATAAAATGTTCGTTGCGCAGTGCCCACACATGATGACCAGAGCATATTAAGAAAGCAACTCCTTGCTGTCTCTCTATATGTGGTGCACGTCCTTTTTTGAAAGTAAAGTAGGAACATTAGCTGACCAATTAAATGTTATCTTTTTTAGTAATATCAGCATCATATCAGATTCGTACTTGAGCAACAAGTTTGGAATTATGAGTGGCACATTGTTTAGTTTGATGGATTCATGAGTAGTGATAAGCAGGTACTGAATATAAATGCATTTCTGCATGCAAGTCGCGTGACTTTTGTCATTTGGGTCAGTCGACCATTTCAGGCGGTTGGATGAAGATCCTACGTCTCCTAACCCTTCTTCTTCCTCGTCTCTGATTCTTCCCATACAGAACACCGCACGGGCCGCTGGCCGGACCACCAGCCCCCACCGCCTGTGTTCCTCTGCTACCCCCACCCCCCACCCCGGCCCCCACACGCGTCGAGTTTTCTTCGTTTGGCGAGGCCCCACCACCGCCCCCCCCCAACCAAAGTCCCCACCCCGAGCCCCTTCGTTCGCACCGACGAACTCCAGCGAGCTCTGAAAAATCGACTAAACCAATTTTGAAATTTAGCCTACTGTGATTTAACTAGTGTGGAACATAAAAGGGGAAAACCATAAGCATTGGGAGTATAGTGTTGAGCGTGCCATGGCGGATCTGAAGGTGCAAACCAGAAAAAGGCAACTTCGCAACCAATGTTTGCCTTCAACTAGCAAGTAAGTGATGGACAAGAAATCAGAGTAAAGCAGTGGCGATCTATTTTCTTGCTGCGATAAATAAGTTGAGCAGATACGAAAGAGTACCGCCTCTGGTGCGGCGCCGTGTATGCATCTACTGAGAATTTGACGGTGCTGCGATAGCGATTGCTGTCGGCGGCGTGGAAGCAGATCTAGGAGGGTAGACGGTGGCGGTGGGGCGCGGTGGACGAGGCGGTCGTAGGAGCAGCGCCGACAAGGTGGACGACAGCGATGATGAAGCGAGAGGACGGGATGCAAGGATCCCGGTCTGAAGCCGTGGATGAGAGAGGTCAATCTCTTGTAATGGACGACGACGTCGGGGTATCAGCTCCGGCATGGTGGAGGAGGACGGCGGTGGATGGGGTGGCAGACGGAGGAGGCTGGGGTGGAGAGGGTGTTTTGGCCCCCATGGAGTACGAATGGGGAAATGGAGGTGGAGAGGAAGGGGGGAACCATGTCTTTAGGGCACGCTTGTCTCAAATGCGAGGAAATTTACAAACTTAGCCCCCGTTTCAAATTTCCTACATCACAGCAGTATTAGTCGGTTGGGGATAGGACGGTAATCTCGCATACACCGAATATTTGCTGACGAGAGTTTGTTTTTAGCGGCCACCGTGTATGAATTGGGGAGGGAGTCGATTTCGGCTGAGGACACACTGTATTTTGGCGCCCATCGTGTCTGAATCCGGGTGAGAGGCGCTTATGTCACGTTTGAGTGAAATTACAAACCTACCCCTATCAAAACCTATAGAAATCAAGCAGATAGGCTTTGCGTGGCAGGGATAGGCAGTGGTAATATCCATCTCGCAGATTTTGGTTTCGGGCGGTTACTGCGACTTTCCCCGCTTCGTTCAAATTTTGCAGAGTGCACGTTTACCATGCCAACTCAATTCCAATCCCGTTTGTATTCTATTTTTTCGGGCGGGATCCATTTTCGATTGGAATAAAATTCTATATACATCATTTTTTATTTATACTTTCAAAAGCACAACACCCTTTATACATAAATATGGTTTACAGATGGCATGATCTCAGATTCATAAGGTTGTATCCACCAATTTGGATTTTCAAATATTTGAAACCACGTTAAGTTGAAATCCAATGTATGCATTCCTCGCTAACCGTCTCCAATTAATGTGTGTTTCATGTGGTTTTTTTACTTCTCAAACATGTATAATGTGTTTCACACACACAACATATAGTGTAATCCTGTTTAGACATCAATTGCATATAAACCATGCATTGTTTCTAATTAAAGAATATATGGATCACCAATATTGATAAACTATATAACATTACACGTGTCCCCAAATTCAAATGAATATGCATGTTTGATGCACCAATTTGCATTATGATATTATCGATGTCGTGATCTCCAGTTTAAATATTTGAATCCCATTTAATCCAGATATTCGTCTCATATAACTATCACTCATGCTTATATAGGACTATGTCTCTAGACCTATACGCGTTCATCGTCTCTCGGGTATCTCTCGTGCTACCTGTATGCTGACAATGATCTTTTATCTTCGTAACACACTGACGGTACTCTATCCCTCGACCTTCATCACTCTATCTCTCTCTAAGTATATCTCACTCCCTGCTATGTGTCTCTAACTATGATTCTCAATGTGGAATGTAACATCCCCAGCATCACACTACAGTAATCTCCCCCTAGTGAAGGTCATGTCATCTTAATCATCATGCCAAAATGCCACTTGTCCAAAATCTGCTTCAAATTCAAATTCTAATTGCATGTCAAATATTTGCTTCTTCTTTCATGCAAATAAAATGGTTCATCCTATGGCAGATAATCCCTAGATATTTGACATTTTGAAGCCAACATTTTTGGAATTCCCAAATTGCCCCTGGGAATTTATTATCTAGTCCAGTAGTATTTAAGATGTCCTTTTCATTTTCTAAAAAATGCTTGGACAGCTCTGATGGCCCCAAACTTTTTGTGGCACTGCCTAATACTAGATAAAATTTAAGTGGCCTAGTCCCATTTTTTGAAGTATTTTGGTAGCCCAAACTTTTCTCTAGTTGTCTCTGATTTTAACATCAAAGAGAAATAAAAAAAGAAAAGGCAAAACAAAAACAAAAGGAAAAGTTCCCCCTCCATGTTGGGCCTTGATCCAGATGGCCAACCGGCCCAACTGGCCAAGAGGCCACCAGGCCAGCCAACCCCCAGCCTACACCTAACCCCTCCCCCCCGTGACCTAACTGCTACACCCCACACCCCTTGAGGGAGTCCTGGATTAGGGGGTATCCGGACAGCCGGACTATATCCTTTGGCCGGACTATTCGACTATGAAGATCAAGATTGAAGACTTCGTCTCGTGTCCGAATGGGACTCTCCTTGGCATGGAAGGCAAGCTTGGCGATACCGATATGTAGATCTCCTCCTATTTGTAACCGACTCTGTGTAACCCTAGCCCCCTGCGGTGTCTATATAAACCGGAGGGTTTAGTCCGTAGGACAACAACAATCATACCATAGGCTAGCTTCTAGGGTTTAGCCTCCACGATCTCGTGGTAGATCAACTCTTGTACTACTCATATAACCAAGATCAATCAAGCAGGAAGTAGGGTATTACCTCCATAGAGAGGGCCCGAACCTAGGTAAACATCGTGTCCCCTGCCTCCTGTTACCATCCTCCTTAGACGCACAGTTCGGGACACCCTACCCGAGATCCGCTTGTTTTAACACCGACATTGGTGCTTTCATTGAGAGTTCCACTGTGTCGTCCCCATAAGGCCTGATGGCTCCTTTGATCATTGGTAGCGATGCGGTCCTGGGTGATGTTTTCCTCCCCGGACATATCTTCGTATTCGGCGGCTTCGCACTACGGGCCAACTCGCTTGGCCATCTGGAGCAGATCGAGAGCTACCAACCTGGCCACCAGGTCAGGTTCGGAAACCTGGACTACACGGCTGACATCCGCGGAGACTTGATCTTCGACGAATTCGGGCCCAAGCCAAGTGCACCACACGATCACGACGAGCACGATTTAGCTCTGTCGTCGGACGGCGTTCAGGAGATCGCACCAGCAACAACTCCGGCCTTCAAATCGGAACAGATTGCGCCATCCGAGGACGGGCAGATAGACCCCGCCACGGTGGCCGCACTCTCAGCGGTGATAGAGCCGGATACTGACCCTACCCCTCACGAGGGTCGTGATGCCGAACCTATAAACTTGTCTCCGGCCACAGACTTTGAACCGCCCGCGCCTGTGCCTGTCGAATCCGACTGGGCGCTGGTCATGGAGTTCACCTCCGTGGATATCTTTCAGTACTCGCCCTTTGGCGATGTACTAAACTTGTTAAGGTCTCTCTCTTTGTTAGGAGAATCTTGGCCTAACTATGTCCGGCTAGAATGGGATGCGGACGACGAAGAAATTCACGACCCACCCACCACCCACTTAGTAGCCCCTGTCGATGATTTAACCGACATGCTCGACTTCGACTCCGAAGACATCGATGGTATGGACAACGATGAAGGAGACGAACAGGAACCACTGCCCACTGGGCACTGGACCGCCACCTCGTCATATGATATATATATATATATATATATATATATATGGTGGACACACCCAAAGAAGGCAATGGCGACAAGACAACGGAGGATGACCCCTCCAAGAAGCAACCCAAGCGCCGACGTCAGTGGCGCCGCTCTAAGTCTCGCCACAGCAAAAGAGGTGATACCGACGCAGGAGATAATAGTACTCCGGACAGTGTGGAAGACGATGACAATCCCCTCCAGCAGGATCCAGAGCCGGAGGACAAACAAGCCAGCCCTCCGGAGCGAGCAGCAGAGGGAGAGGAGGACAATTACATGCCTCCCTCCGAAGACGAAGTGAGCCTCGACGACGAACAATTTGTTGTACCTGAGGATCCCGTCGAACAGGAGCGCTTTAAGCGCCAGCTTATAGCCACAGCGAATAGCCTGAAGAAAAAACAGCAACAACTTCAAGCTGAGCAGGACTTCTTAGCATATAGATGGACTGAATTCCTTGCGGCTGAGGAATACGAACTCGAACGCCCCTCCAAGGGTCACCTAAAGAGCAAGTTGCTACCCCAACTTGAGGAGGAAGCATTAAAACCTACATCACCAGCGTACGACGCGGCTGATCGGCCACCTCGTGGCCGAGACAGAGAGGCATTTCAGCCAGAAGTTCAGCCCGCACCTAGCCGTCACTCAAACAAAAATACCAAGGCACCGGGAAACACGCGAGACCTGCGAGATGTATTGGAAGATAGGGCAAAACAAGCAAGATCGATCTATGGATCACGAGGGCGCGCCCCTACGCGGGGCGGTGACCGTCACGCTGGATACAGTACAAGTAAATCCGGCCGGGCCGAATACAGCAGGCAAGACTCATATGAGCTGCGTCGCGATATGGCCCAGCACAGAGGCGCCGCACACCACCTATGCTTCACTGACGAAGTAATGGATCATGAATTCCCAGAGGGTGTTAAACCCGTAAACATCGAATCATATGATGGTACAACAGATCCCGCGGTATGGATCAAGGACTTCCTCCTCCACATCCACATGGCTCGCGGCGATGATCTTCATGCCATCAAGTACCTCCCGCTAAAGCTTAAAGGACCAGCTCGGCATTGGCTGAATAGCTTGCCAGCAGACTCCGTTGGCTGTTGGGAGGATCTGGAAGACGCATTCCTCGACAACTTCCAGGGCACTTATGTGCGACCACCAGATGCCGATGACTTGAGACACATAATTCAGCAGCCAGGGGAATCGGGCAGGCAATTCTGGACACAGTTCCAAACCAAGAAGAATCAAATTGTCGACTGTCCGAACGCAGAGGCCTTAGCAGCATTCAAACACAACATCCGTGACGAGTGGCTCGCCCGGCACCTCGGTCAGGAAAAGCCGAAATCCATGGCAGCACTCACGACACTCATGACCCGCTTTTGCGCGGGAGAGGATAGTTGGCTGGCTCGCAGCAATAACATATCAAGGAACCTTGGCACTTCGGATACCAAGGATAGTAACGGCAGGCCACGTCGCACCAAACACAAGCGCCGCAATAACGGCAATAACGCCGAGGATACCGCAGTCAATGCAGGATTCAGAGGCTCTAAACCTGGTCAGCAGAAAAAGCCATATAAGAGAAGCACTCTAGGACCGTTCAGTTTGGACCGCATACTCGATCGCTCCTGCCAAATACACGGCACCCCCGATAAACCAGCCAATCACACCGATAGAGAATGCTGGGTGTTCAAGCAGGCCGACAAGTTACACGCCGAAAACAAGGACAACGGAGGACAGAAGAGGTTCCCCCCACAAGTAAGGACGGTGAACATGATATACGCAACCCACATCCCCAAGAGGGAACGGAAGCGTGCACTAAGGGACGTATATGAGATGCAGCCCGTTGCCCCAAAGTTCAACCCATGGTCCTCTTGTCCGATCACCTTTGATCACAGGGACCACCCCACTAGTATCCGTCATGGCGGATCTGCCGCATTGGTCTTAGACCCAATCATTGACGGATTTCACCTCACTCGAGTCCTTATGGACGGCGGCAGCAGCCTGAACCTGCTTTATCAGGATACAGTGCGCAAAATGGGTATAGACCCCTCAAGGATCAAACCCACCAAAACGACCTTCAAAGGCGTCATCCCAGGTGTAGAGGCCCGAGGCCCATTGTACGGGCTCAATCACACTTGAAGTGGTCTTCGGATCTCCGGACAACTTCCGAAGCGAGGAGCTAATCTTCGATATCGTCCGGTTCCGCAGCGGCTATCACGCACTGCTCGGGCGCACGGCATTCGCAAGATTCAATGCGGTACCGCATTATCCATACCTCAAGCTCAAGATGCTAGGACCTAGGGGTCATCACAGTCAATGGAAACATAGAGCGCTCGCTCCGTACGGAGGAGCACACTGTGGCCCTCGCAGCAGAAGCACAAAGCAACCTTTTAAGGCAATCCACGAGTTCGGTGATCAAGCCCCCGGACACCATCAAGCGCGTCCGGAGTAACCTGCAACAGGATCGTCTGGCACGTTCAGAGCTCGCCTAGCAATTCGGCCCCCGCCCTAGTCTCAGTACAACGGCAAAATCCGTCCCGCGCGTAAATAATTACACATTGAAAATACCATGGGTGTTGGCGGGGGCACGATCACGGCACGTCCCCAACGCGGTTCAACCGTACTAGGGGCTTACTACCTTTATCATCCTCTCTCTTTCAGGACTTTACTCTCTGGAAGCCCTATCCAGCAGTACGATAGCCGGAAACATGATACAACACCCAAGGAGGCAGGAAGCTATGTCGTGCAATGGAATCCCCAGGTGGTCTTTGGTAACGAGTGAAATACCTGTTTTAAATACCAGCTCGCAACTTGCCCTTGGACGGTACATGTCAAATATTCCCATTTTTTTGCTTATCGCACTGCTTGTATCAGTATGCATTAATGCATTTATTAAATAAACAATGCATAGCACTAGTCTCTTATTGCATTCTATATTCTTTTATATATATGCTCATCTATGACAATCAGCACCCGTACACTCTGGTACGGCCAATACGCCAGGGGCTTCCGTATACCCCATAATTCGGCGTGAGAAGTCCAAACACTTTCAACAGTGCGGCACCCCAAACTTATAGCATTATATGCATCAACTCCGAATCATGTCTTGGGTCAATAGTTGGGTTTGCCAGGCTCCCATGTTTTGGTACCTTACGTTCCGCTATATCGGCTAAGGTAGCACTGGGAGAACTATTCCGTTTGTGCCCCGGTTCTTCCAGCCAAGCACCTCAGTAGAGAAAGCTAAAACTGACTGTCATGATGAGGTGAGAGCTGGTCGCTGTTCGAGAGGTCTCAAGTCCCTAAAGACTTTTCCGCTTCGGGCGAGGAGTCGGCCTTGTCCGGCTTAGACGTGTATAGCGCCCCAACTTCGGCTTTCCGAATACTAGGGGCTTCGCCAAAATTTAAAATTGTAGACTTCTATGGCTAAGTGAGAGCGATAAAGCATTATAGTCCGATTGCCTGGTTCGCTGCGCTGAGCACCTCCCTCGAAGGACCCATAAATGGGAAAAAGAGTACCCAGATTTATCCCAAACACCCCAGCACTAGTTGCATGGGAGCTGAAGCCGACGACTAGCAACTCTCAGATTTTATAAACGGCCGCACATAAGGTAATATTTTAAATTCGAAAGCGTTGCATAGCGCAAATGAACTAGTTTTCATAATACATGATCACACGAGCAAGTTCATTCAAAAATTACATCCTTCGCACACTCGTCCGCCACAAGACGGCACCCTTCAGGACACCCTCATAATACATTTCAGGGTGGCGATGCTCCTTGCCCTGCGGTGGCCCCTCCTTCACCAGCTTCTCGGCGTCCATCTTGGCCCAGTGCACCTTCGCACGGGCAAAAGCCCTGCGGGCACCCTCGATGCAGACGGACCGCTTTATGACTTCCAGCCGTGGGAAGGCATCCACAAGCCGCCTCACCAGGCCGAAGTAGCTGTTGGGAAGGGAATCGCCAGGCCACATCCGGACTATAAGGCCCCTCATGGCCTGTTCGGCCGCCTTGTGGAGCTCGACCAGTTGCTTCAGCTGGTTGCTCACGGGCATTGGGTGTTCGGTCCCAGTATACTGAGACCAGAACAATTTCTCCATCGAGCTTCCCTCCTTGGCCCGATAGAACTCCGCGGCATCAGACACACTGCGGCGCAGATCTGCGAATGCTCCTGGAGAGCTCCAAACTCGGGTAAGTAAAAGGAAATTTTCTTTCACATGCTTACTTTGCATAATTAATTCCTTACCCGCCGCTATCTTCTTCACCAACTCAATTTCCTGGAGGGCCTTTCAGGCTTCGGCCTTGGCATTTTTTGCGCTTTCGAGGGCCTTGGCAAGATCGGACTCTCACGTCTTCAAGTCAAGCTCCAAGGACTCGTGCTTCTTCACGAGCGCCTAGAACTCTTGCTGCACCTCGCCTACCCGGGCTTCGTGTCTTTCTCACTCGGTGCACTCCTTGGCCGCTTTGTTTTCGGCCTCGGTGAGCAACTGCTTCAGGGTCGCCACTTTGGTTGTGGACCCTGGTATATCCATGATGATCCTATTATCTTGCAACCAAAACCTTTTTTTATAGACAAGGTATTGCTTACCTTTGTTCTCCTCGAGCTGCTTTTTGGCAAGGCCGAGTTCTTCCTTGGACCGCTCGAGGTTTCGCTTCAGTGCGGCGATCTCCGCAGTATGTGCGGCAGCGGCCAACAGTGAAGCCTGCATACGCATATAGCCATATTTGGATTAGACTCCTGCAGTTATTATTCGATCCTCTATTCGGCTTTTCTTCGCGAACGCCTAACAGAGCATCAGGGGCTACTATCTATGCGGTAATATTTTTATATATTTCGACTACTTACCTCAAAGCCTGTTAGGAGGCTGGCACAAGCTTCGGTTAGTCCACTGTTGGCGGATCTAACTTTCTCGATCACCGCACTCATAATAGTGCGGTGCTCCTCGTCGATGGAAGCACTGCGAAGCATTTCCAGCAAGTTGTCCGGTGCCTCCGGATGGACAGAGGTCACCGGCACGGGCGGCTTGCCCCTCTTGGCAGGAGGTCGCCTGCTGGAGTCCAGGACCACTGGTGGTTCCGGTGCGGTGTTCGGCTTTGGGCTGAACTTGGAGCCTGTGGGGGTCTTGCCCCCTTTGCGCCCAGGGTCCGGAATGTCGCCTTTAGGCGCCTCCAGGACTACCTCCCCTCGACTTGGTGCCCTTTGAGACAACACCTCGACGTTGTCCGTAGGGCGAGGGGTGGAGGCGGTCGGAAGCGAACCGCTACTCATAGCCGACGTGTCCAAAGAACCGTCCGACGAGGATACGTCAATGCGGGCTTGAGGCGGACTGCATAATAATATTCGGCAAAAGGAGAAATAGTGCAATAAAAAGCATACCATGAAATACTCTGGTATCCGAATACTTACGACTTCACCAGGGGCTTGTCCCTGGTCAACCACTCATCGTCGCTGTGAGCGGCGGTCGTGGAGCAGTCCAGAAGGAGAGTCCTTCCCTTCTTGGACCCTCCGGCCTCCCCGGTTGGGGCGACCTTCCTTTTCTTGTCTCCCTCGACTAGAGGGGGAGAATCTTCATCTTCCTCCTCCTCGTCTTCACGAGAGGAGTGCGTCTCGGAGTTATCGGACGATGAGTCCGATATCACATGACGGCGGGAGCTCTTTCGAGTCCCCGCGGCCTTCTTCTACAACACCTCATAAGGCGCCGGAGTCAGCATCTTCATGAGAAGAGCGTCGGCTGGATCTTCAGGCAGGGGCGTCGGGTAGTCGATTTGCTCCGCTCTCTCCTCCCAGTCCTCTCAAAGGCATGGGAGCTCAGATCCCGCACATGATCAAGACGGGGAAAGTAAAAACCTTATAAGGTGTAAAAAAAACTTACCGGATTCGCAGGGCGCTTCGCGCTAAGTCCGCAGTCCTCGGTAAGGGAGGGTGGGGACCTCGGCGCCCTTGAATAGCACCCTCCAGACGTCCTTGTGCGTCGTGTCAAAAATCTCACGCATGGTCTGGTGCTGGGCCGGGTCGAACTCCCATAAATTGAACGCACGTTGTTGACACGGGAGGATCCGACGGAAGAGCATGACCTGGACCACGTTGACAAGCTTAAGTTTCTTGCTTATCATGTTCCGGATACATTTCTGGAGTCCGGCCAGCTCTATAGGTGAGCCCCAGGACAGGCCCTTCTCTTTCCAGGAAGTGAGCCGCATGGGGATTCCGGATCGAAACTCGGGGGCCACCACCCAGTTGGTGTCGCGCGGCTCGGTGATGTAGAACCACCCTGACTGCCACCCCTTTATGGTCTCCACATAGGAGCCCTCGAGCCATGTAACGTTGGGCATTTTGCCCACCATGGCACCTCTGCATTCCGCTTGCTGGCCGCCTACAACCTTCGGCTTAACATTGAAGGTCTTCAGCCACAGGCCGAAGTGGGGTTGGACGTGAAGGAAGGCCTCGCACACGACAATAAACGCCGAGATGTTGAGGATGAAGTTCGGGGCCAGATCGTGGAAGTCCAGCCCGTAGTAGAACATGAGGCCGCGGAGGAACGGGTGGAGGGGGAACCCCAATCCGTGGACGAAGTGGGTGAGAAAAACTACCGTCTCGTAAGGTTTCGGGGTAGGGATGATCTGCCCCTCGTCGGGCAGCTGGTGCGCGATATTTGCGGCCAAGTATCTGGCCCCCGCAGCTTTTTGATGTCCTCCTCCGAGATGGGGGATTTCATCCACTTTCCTCCCGCTCCGGACATGGTTGGGGCGGTATGAGGAGAAAAGTGCGAACTTGAGTGTTGGAGCTCGAGTGCGCGAGAATGGATGAGCGAGGAGGAAGAAGGCGTGGGTGAAAAAAGGTGAACCATTATCCCTTTATAAATGCGGACAAAACCATACGCCCCCACTAGCCTGGTTAACTCGCTTATTCCCCAAGCGCCACGATTGATGCCGTGGTTGGGTTACCCACACCCGTATTGATGAGAATCCCGTGATAAGGGGACACGATCTCTGCTTTGACAAGACATGCCAAGGAAACCACCTCGCAATATGCGCCAAGACTGGTTGAAAAAAACGGCTCGATAATAACCGGGCCATGGTATGATGTCATGATATCAAATATGCCAGAAGGTCGGATTTGTGGAAATATTATTCTCTCTATGGTGGTATGTGGGACTTGTTTTGCAGAGCCAGACACTATCTTTGTGTTCAAGATCTTCTATGGAGTATTTGGAGGAGGAACCCGCCTTGCAATGCCGAAGACAATCTGCGCGCCGGACTTATCATCATTGAATCCTGGTTCAGGGGCTACTGAGGGAGTCCTGGATTAGGGGTATCCGGACAGCCGAAGTATATCCTTTGGCCGGACTGTTGGACTATGAAGATACAAGATTGAAGACTTCGTCTCGTGTCCGGATGGGACTCTCCTTGGCGTGGAAGGCAAGCTTGGCGATACGGATATGTAGATCTCCTCCTATTTGTAACCGACTCTGTGTAACCCTAGCCCCCTCCGGTGTCTATATAAACCAGAGGGTTTAGTCCGTCGGACAACAACAATCATACCATAGGCTAGCTTCTAGGGTTTAGCCTCCACGATCTCGTGGTAGATCAACTCCTGTACTACTCATATCATCAAGATCGATCAAGCAGGAAGTAGGGTATTACCTCCATAGAGAGGGCCCGAACCTGGGTAAACATCGTGTCCCCTGCCTCCTGTTACCATTCGCCTTAGACGCACAGTTCGGGACCCCCTACCCGAGATCCGCCGGTTTTGACACCGACACCCCCCACGATCCCCACTCTCCCTCGTTCCCTCCCCGCACTGTTACCCACGACACACACACACACGCAGACGCATAGAGGAGGGGCGCCCCCTGTTCGATCCCCTCCACCCGGCACCCCCGCGCCGTAGGACCGCCATCGCTCCGCTGGGGCTGCAGCCAACCGGCACCGAGCGCCGCCCTCCTAACCTCCGCCCTCGTGCCGTCATCGCCCCTTTCCTTCGCCCCCTCGTTCCAGATCGGGACCCTATCTCCCCAATGGCGCGACGTCGCCCTGACGTCGCCCCGCCGCCTCGTCCTCATTATCACGACGTCCTCGACCTCCTCCTCAACTCCGGCTACACCGAGCCTCACCAGTGTCCCCAGCAACGGGAGTGAGCCGTCGTCCGCCATTCCTCTCCTTTCCCCAATAGATCAAATGCGCCCGCGCCGTCCCCGATTCACCGCGCCCCTGCTACGCTTTGGCCTTGCCTTGGCCGAGCCCTGCATGCGCCGCCTGCGCGTGTCCGCAGCCCCACACTACGGCCGTGCTCGCCCGCCCCTCGTCCGGACGCGTCCATGCTTTGCCCAGCAACGCCCGTGGCCGCCCCCTGCTTCTCCCGCGCCGCTGCCAGTGACGACCGCAACTGTCGCGTCCCCAGCCACACCCTCTACTGCTCCCGACCGAGCTCCCCAGGCGCCACTCCGCTACTGGCGCGCGCCCGCAGCCTCACTCCAACGCCCTGTCGCACTCGACGACCGCAGCCTCGCTGGCTGGCTGCGCCAAGCCGGGCTCCCTGCCATGGCCGCGAGCAGGCCTCTGGCCGCCGACGGCTTGGGCATTCATGTGTGCCTTGCCTGGGAGGCCTGTTGTGCCTCTGCTAGTGGGCCAACCCAAAATAGATTAGGGGGCCTTATTATCTCAACTAGCTTGACCTTTTGCTAAACCTTCACTTACATGTGGGTCCTCCTGCTAATAAAACGTGGCTAAATAAGTTTTCTAAAACTAAGGCTATGACATGTAGGCCCCACTGAATTTGACCAGTCAACTTTTGACTCCTGGGTCAACAGTTGACCTGGCCCCACCTATCTTACTCTAAGGCTAGCTGCTGCTGTGTATAAAAGGGTTTAACACTGTTTTGGATAATTCGAATTACATAATTCCAGAAATTCCATAATGTTATTTAAAAAAACTTCAAAAATTCATCTAAAGTAATCCGTAGCTCGGATGAAAACGTTTTATACATGAAAGTTGCTCAGAACGATGAGACAAATCCGAATACGCAGCCCATTCGTCCGCCACACATCCCTAGCATAGCAAGCATGCAACTTTCCCCCTCCGGTCCGTCTATCCGAAAATGCGAAACTCTGGGAATGCTTTCCCGGATGTTTCCCCCCCTTCGCAGGTATCACCTACTACCTCGTTAGGGCACACCTAGCATCATGTATTGCCTTGTTATATTTTTGTGATGCTTTGAATACTTTGTTATTTATTGTGTTCCCCCTTCGTTACTTCTTTCCCATAGACCCCGAGACCCCTGCCGGTACCCCTGTGATGGACTACATTGACGATTAACCCTTCTTGCCAGAGCAACCAGGCAATCCCCCCCTTTGATCATCCCGGTATCGCCCATTTCCTTTCTCTCATGCTTGCATTAGATTTTGCTACTGTAATTGTTTGCTCCTATTCTGATGCATAGCCTGCTTTTGTAACCTGCTTATTGTTACCTACCTACTTATCCTCAACTGCTTAGTATAGGTTGGTTAGTGATCCATCAGTGACCCCCACCTTGTCCTTGTTGCCCCTGCTTCATCATCAAAGACCCGATCAACGGGATCGAAAACCAGGCCCCGACACCGCACATCACTTTCCCCTTAGTTGCTCGGCACTACTGGGCTACTATCGAGTGCCGAGGGTGACACCTCATTAGCACTTCTGATGTTACCCTGTAGTGTAGCTATTCGGTCTTGGTCATCGTGGGTGATTCTGCCTTAACCACTTCTGATACGACTTTGTCATACAACCCCTCAAGTGTGAACTTCAAGGGTGGTTCCTCTTACATTCACCTTGATGATTACATCGTGTGGAATCCGTCAAGGGTGATTCCTTAGGTTTTCCCCTTGGTGTTAGACACACGATTACTTTGGTTACTATGACTTTACACTGAATTATGTTACTAAAGATGGGTCGGCCCTGAGGGGTACCCGCGCAAGCATATTTGCGAGTGATGAGGAGTCGGGTTGACCTGGAGGGTGCCCGCGAGATAATTACGAGGCGTGGCCGGGCATTCCTATCCCTTGCCGCAAGTCCTCGAGACGGGGCAACGGGGTCATCTTTCGTGAGCCTCTGCTTGTTACCGCGTGCTCCTAATCCACTACAATTTGGATATTTGATCCGAGGGGCCTCTGGCTTGATAGCACTAACCATCACGTGGGCATAGTATGGGCGTTCTGCGTTGTATGCATCAGTCGAAGCTTAATAGACGTCAGCGACTAAGCGGCGCGCGCGCCGGGTTGGACTGGTAAGCACCTGCCTTTTTAAGGAGGTAGCTAGGTCTGCTCACCGGCCGCATTCGCAACGTGCAGGAGTTCCCGGGGAGATGGCCCATGACCCCTGGGGGCATAGGTTTAGTCCGGCATGCTGACCTCTCTATTAAGCCTAGGTCGGGTTGCGGCGTATAGTTTGGCCGAGGCCAGGCATGACCCAGGAAAGTGTGTCCAACCGGAGTTAATCAAGCGTGGTGGGTAAGTTGGTGCACCCCTGCAGGGAAGAAAACGTCTATCGATAACCTATCCTATGGTAACGGACACTTGGAGTTGTATCCCGATCGATACAACTAGAACTGGATACTTGAGATGAGCCTTGGATATGAGGTGATAACTGGATAGTATGGCTCTGGGATTGCTTTCTCGCAGGGAGTCGAGAAAGGATCTTTGGCCGAGGTTGATAACACTTCTACTACTTTACTTTATGCTACTCTACTCCCTCCTGTTGCTGCAAGATGGTGGTTTCCAGAAGATGCTAGTCTTCGATAGGCTAGGCTTTCCCCTTCTCTTCCGGCATTCCGCTGTTCTGTCCACATATACTACCCTTTTCATTGACATCGATGCATATGTAGTCTAGATCCTTGCTTGCGAGTACTTTGGATGAGTACTCACGGTTGCTTTGCTATCCCTTTTTCCCCCTTTCTTCTTCTTTCCGGTTGATGCAACCAGATGTCGGAGCCCAGGAGCCAAATGCCACCGTCGATGCCTACTACTACGTGGAGACCGCCGATGACCAGGAGTAGTTAGGAGGCTCCCAGGCAGGAGGCCTTGCCTTTTTGATCGTTGTTGCTTTTGTGCTAGCCTTCTTAAGGCAAACTTGTCTAACTCATGTCTATACTCAAATATTATTGCTTCCGCTGACTCTTATGTATTCGGGCTTATGTATTCGAGCCCTCGAGGCCCCTGTCTTGTAATATAAAGCTTGTATTATTTTAATAGTTGTGTTCTGATATCTTCCCGTGAGTCCTTGATCTTGATCGTACACATTTGCGTGTATGATTAGTCTACGATTGAATCGAGGGTGTCACAAGTTGGTATCAGAGCCGACTGCCTGTAGGTAGCCCCCTTTCAACTCTTTGGCCGAAGTCGAGTCTAGTCACTACAAAAACTTTTTCTAACATGGTTGTGTGTCTTACAGGCCCACGTCGCCATTGGGTGGTATTAGGATCTTCTATTCCTCGTCTATACTCTGGGACTCTGATCTCTCGTCTATTTGGGTTAAACATTTTACTAACTCTGACATTAGGTTCTCGTACCCACTTCCTCCCGGAGAGCCCCGACATTACCGATGATCGCTTGCTTCGCGAGAAGATTCTGCAGATACTCCTCTATGTTTCTCAAGACCCTATGGCCACTGACTTGCAGTTCCTAACAACCGATAATCCCCGTGAATAATATCCTTGTTGTTACAAGTTACCACTAACACTCTTCTTTGTTCTAAGAATCCTTTGCGCCTTCTGCTTTGCAGCTTCTTTTCGCATGGCAGATAATTCACTTACCCGGGGTCCGTTGACCCTCAGTTGTTCATATGCTTTCCAGAATACTTGGAAATGCTATCTGGTCTTCCGAAAATTGTTTGCAGCCTACTACTCTTGATTTTCCTTTCCTGCTTGCATTATGGTTAATTCCATAGGACTAGCAGTATTCATTGACGTCTCTTGTCATTATAATCTAGAGTCCCTCGATTCAAAATGGTTGCGATAAGTACAAATCATCAGTTGGCCATTATAAAGTATCTTTCCGGCTCAAACGTCTTCCTGAACATGAGCCGGTTCTCGATCAATCAATTTGTCATCGCTTGTACCCCTAAGTTTATTCTATTAACCATCCTTAATCAGAGCGTTTACTTATGATCCCTTGCTAATTCCTTTGCATTTGAGATTTGAATTAGTGCCTTTGCATTGATTCTTCTTCTGGTTGTGTGCCTTTGCTCACGTCAGCTCCGTTATGGACTGTCAAGTCCTTTTTTGGATTGTTATCCGACAGTGTCCTTTAGATTTAATCACCTTATGAGTTATTTCCCTGATACATAATGCCTTCGGTAAAATTGTATCCTCTTTTTTTGCCAACCATGCTCTGCTGTCGAGCTTCTATTAATTACTCTTGAAGTTCATGGTATATGTTCCTAAGACTCCCTGAGGGGTTGAACCTATGCCTTCCCTAATCTCTGTGAACCCGAAAGATTTCATGGGTCATACTTGCACCAGGTAAAGCTTTCAACAACTAATGTCATTTTTGAAAACCGAGAAGCGAATGGGAGGTTATACATTGGAGAAGTGGGAGTCCACCTTGAACTTTGTGTTCATGCCCATGGACCTGATGTGGAACTTATCATGGAAGCTTCTTGTGATAATAATAATCCCCTTGTTATAAGTTTGCAACTGTGGTTCTGACCATGATTGTTCCCCTTTGATTCCATTTCTCGGACAAGTTAAAGCACTTGTCTTCTGCAGATCAATGCATCTTCGCAACCTATATCTTGACCTCCCTTCGAGTAATACCCTCTGGTATCTCGAGAAGAACAAAGAACTATGTCGCTTCCTATGAGTCTTCATCTGGTATTGCTCCTCAGCGATTTTAGATTGCCCCAGGTTTCGAGTTATTAGTCACTCGGGAACACCGTTAAGTGAATCGATTCCGCACGCCGATTCAATAGCTCTAAGCTATTTTTGTTGCTTACGAGTTTATTAATTCTTCAGGTCATTCCTAGGATGATCCACTATATCATTATCGTGCTAAATTTTAACTCTGCTACCTGGTCCTTCTTCCTGGAGCACAATTTTCGACGATGAGCTAAGCTTACGTTGATCTTCCTCATCATAATCATTTCGCCTTGAACAGCAAGCTTGATTTTGAGTTTGTGACGTACTCGTGGTTCGAATAACCTTTCGCTTCATGCTTCCTTTGACTTGATGTCATTGCCAATCGATTACATCTTCATGAAATCTCTCGACAAATGTGTCGTGATCATCATCAACATTCTGAGCTCTTCCAAGATATCAATTGAATTCATGGTGAGAAATACCATCCTTTCCCCTAGATGACTTGTGTTATCATCGACAACATTCTTGCCTCCCCCAACTCGAATTTGTTCATGTAAATTTTGGAAATACGTCCTTTTTGACATGTCGATGGATTTTTGCTGAAACCATCGGCCACCTCCTCATCTTCCCTGATAAAATTGCTTGAGGTGTTCATGTAATTCCCAATGGATCCTTTATGTTCCCAAGGTCCGGCCTTTACATGATGACCATGTCAATGCTATCCAAAAGTATGACTACGTTACTCCAAACATCATTAAGAACAATGGAGGCGCAATGCTAAATGTTTCTTGCTCTATTATCCAAACATCATTGTATGGATAACATCATGAATTCCCTTGCCACTTTATCCAAATGGTGATGTACTTGTTGATCTAACATGTATATCATGCTCTACTTTTCCTTGGGAAAAGATACACTCCTAAATCTTGTGTATAAACACATTTTCCTTTCCATTGGTTTGCTTAACCTTTCTTGTGATCTATATATGTTATACGCAGAAATAATTCCATGCTTATGGAAACACCTCGGTTTACAACTCTATCAGTGTGACCCTGTTACTATTGCTGACGACATCCTGGTAACCCCCGATGGACGAGAACTTTGCCTATTGGCCCGCCTCGTTCAACGAGCAGGAAAATGGTTCTCTATGTCCCTCGCCCTTGGTACCAATGTTCTTGCCAACATAACTGACAGGCTATCCTCTGCCATGCCTTGCTACCATGACCGTGCAAAATGATTAGCGCTTTCCTACTGTTAACCCACATGGTAGGCCCATAACCCACAGTTCCACAGGATCAAAACCTGACTCTCCTGTACATCCCTATTTTCCAAAATAGTTCCTGACGCTTGGTTTCATATGTAATTCACGAGCCACGTTCTTGTGATCTGTTCTAATATAAGATTCAATACTTATTCTTGATGCTCTAAACTCCTTCCACACTCTGTTTCAGACATCGAATGATTGCCTACCTGGTTGAAGCTTCTTATTGCACCTTTTTACCTTGCTCTCGATGACTTTCTTAAACTTCAACTCGAGAGATACTTCTGTCACATTCCCTGCATTATTCAATAGACAATTAACCCTATAAGGGTCAGTTCACCCGAAGTTACTCCTTACTTCCCCACTTAAATCTCAGGACGAGATTTCTTGTAGTGGAGGAGATTTGTAACATCCCCAGCATCACACTACAGTAATCTCCCCCTAATGAAGGACAGGTCATCTTAATCATCATGCCAAAATGCCACTTGTCCAAAATATGCTTCAAATTCAAATTCTAATTGCATGTCAAACATTTTCTTCTTCTTTCATGCAAATAAAATGGTTCATCCTATGGCAGATAATCCCTAGATATTTGTAATTTTGAAGCCAACATTTTTGGAATTCCCAAATTGCCCCTGGGAATTTATTATCTAGTCCAGCAGTATTTCAGATGTCCTTTTCATTTTCTAAAAAATGCTTGGACAAGTCTTGATGGCCCCAAACTTTTTGTGGCAGTGCCTAATACTAGATAAAATTTAAGTGGCCTAGTCCCATTTTTTTAAGTATTTTGGTAGCCCAAACTTTTCCATAGTTGTCTATGATTTTAACATAAAAGAGAAATAAAAAAAGGCAAAACAAAAACAAAAGGAAAAGTTCCCCCTCCCTGCTGGGCCTTGACCCAGATGGCCAACCGGCCCAACTGGCCAAGAGGCCACCAGGTCGGCCCACCCCCAGCCTACACCTAACCCCTCCCCCTTGTGACCTAACTGTTGCACCCCACACCCCCACGATCCCCACTCTTCCTCGTTCCCTCCCCGCGCCATCACCCACGACACACATACACACACGCAGACGCATAGAGGAGGGGCGCCCCCTTTTAGATCCCCTCCACCGGCATCCCCGCGCCCGAGGACCGCCATCGCTCCACTAGGGCTGCAGCCAACCGGCGCCGAGCGCCGCCCTCCTGACCTCTGCCCTCGTGTCGTCATCGCCCCTCTCCTTCGCCCCCTCATTCCAGATCGGGACCCCGTCTCCCCGACGGCGCGACGTCGCCGGATCGCTAGCACCACCTCGCCTTGACGTCGCCCCGTCCTCATCATCGCGACGTCCTCGACCTCCTCCTCAACTGTGGCTACACCAAGCCTCGCCGGTGGTCCCCTGCAAAGGGGGTGAGCTGTCGTCCGCCATTCCTCTCCTTTCCCCTACAGATCGAACGCGCCCGCGCCGTCCCCGATTCACTGCGCCCCTGCTACGCTCTGGCTTTGCCCTGGCCGAGCCCTGCATGCGCCGCCTGCGTGTGTCCGCAGCCCCGACCTACGACCATGCTCGCCCGCCCCTCGTCCGGACGCGTCCACGCCGCGCCCGGCGACTCCCGTGGCCGCCCCCTGCTTCTTCCACGCCGCTGCCACTGACGACCGCAGCTATCGCGTCCCCGGCCACACCCTCTGTTGCTCCCGACCGAGCTCCCCGGGCGCCACTCCGCTGCCGGCGCGCGCCCACCGCCCCACGCCAACGCCCTGTCGCGCTCGACCACCGCAACCTCGCTGGCCGGCTGCGCCAAGCCGGGCACCCTGCCATGGCCGCTGTCGGTGTCAAAACCGGCGGATCTCGGGTAGGGGGTCCCAAACTGTGCGTCTAGGCGGATGGTAACAGGAGACAAGGGACACGATGTTTTTACCCAGGTTCGGGCCCTCACGATGGAGGTAAAACCCTACTCCTGCTTGATTAATATTGATGATATGGGTAGTACAAGAGTAGATCTACCACGAGATCAGAGAGGCTAGACCCTAGAAGCTAGCCTATGGTATGATTGTTGTTCGTCCTACGGACTAAAACCCTCTGGTTTATATAGACACCAGAGAGGGTTAGGGTTACATAGAGTCAGTTACAATGGAAGGAGATCTACATATCTGTATCGCCAAGCTTGCCCTCGACGCCAAGGAAAGTCCCATCCGGACATGGGGCGAAGTCTTCAATCTTGTATCTTCATAGTCCAGGAGTCCGGCCAACGGTTATAGTCCGGCTATCCGGACACCCCCTAATACAGGACTCCCTCAGTAGCCCCCGAACCAGGCTTCAATGACGACGAGTCCGTCACGCAAATTGTCTTCGGCATTGCAAGGCGGGTTCTTCTCCAAATTTGTGTACTTGTTGAATAGTGTTCGGCTTCTTGTGAATATTACGCTTCTTGGCTTCCACGTCCAATAATGGCCTTCTTCCATGTGTCAAATGAATGCGAAAAGACTGGGTGTTTTTACATTTAGCCCCCTAGCTACGTAAATGGGCCGCCTATTAAAGAGGCGAGGATTTAGATCCAAACCACACCATCTTCCTTCCGCGAGCATTCATCGGAGCGTATTCGACAGAGATCCATTCCATCATGGCTGGTCGTAGCAGCTCCTCCTCTCGCCTTCCCAGCCCTCAACCCAGAGATTGGGAGAGATGTTCCATCCTGCACAGCGAGCTAGTGATGCTTCAAACCAAAGGGTTTCTTCCCCCAGCCTATATGGTCCCGGTTCGAGCCGGGCTTGCCACCTATAATGGCGGAAAGCAAGCGGAGAGCACATCCAATCCCTCCAAAGGAGAGCGGGTATGCCTTGTCTCTTACTTAATAAGAGGGCTCGGATTTCCAATTCATCCGATTCTCCGGGGGCTGCTCGAGTTCTACGGTCTCGAGCTGCACAATCTTACGCCAGCCTCCATATTGCATATCGCGGGCTTCGTAGCCCTCTGCGAGCTGTTTTTGGGCTGTGAAGCTCATTTTGCTTTGTGGAAGAAGTTGTTCTGCCTCGTGCCCCATTCTCAGGAGGGGTCGATATATCAAGTGGGCGGAGCCGAAGTATGGCGCATCGCTAGGACCGGATATCTATCCGGAACCCCAAAGAAGGCGTCCGAAGACTGGCCTTCAGAATGGTTTTATATAGAAGATGTCCCCCTGCCAGATCCTATTCCGATCGGCCTTGTCGAAGGTTGGGTGCGACATATGCCAAAGGATGGCTTATCGTGGTGGGAGCGAGTAGAACATCGCTAGTGCCTGGAAATGGGATGAGGCGAAGACATGCACGCCGGCGGATCTTACCCAGCTTCAGGGCTCTCTGAGGTCTCCGCATGATCACTATGGCAAAGTGTATACACGGTTGCTCCTTGAGCTGTTTTCTGGAGGTAGGAGAAGGCAAGGCTAGCTCTCTCCTTCCTATATGATCTGGTCTAGTGCTAATGGTTTCCAACCCTTTGCATGGGTGCCCTGGGGGGTTTATATAGGCCTACCCCTAGGGGTATAATGGTAATCCGGCTGGGAGCGGGTCCTAGCCGTCTGTCTCCCAGGCCGCCGTCTTCCCCGCCGACTACCGGGGACCGCCGTCTGGAGGGCCCTGCCGACAGGTCCGGTACGGAGCCGTCAGGCCGTGTCCGCCGCGGGCGGGTCTTGCCAGCTACGGATTACTGTAGCCGTGCTTCTAATGACGCTGGCTCGGTAGTGGGGTCATGGCAATAGTGCCGCCGCCTAGCGGGCGATCACTGTTGCCATTCCCTGTCTTGTCTGGTTAATGGCGTGCGGCGCCCGGGGGAGGGACCAGCCGACTCCTGGAGGCCGACTCCCACGGAATCCGACTGGTGGCACTCTTGCCGTCTTCTGGACCCCCGCTGACTGGTGGGACCCGCCGTCTCTGGGTCGCATAGACAGGCCGTCGTGGGCACAGGGTTCCGCCCGCTAGGGCTGACGTCAAGGCTGGCATGGCAACAGTGCCGCTCCGGATGGAGATCTGCGGTGGTACGATGTACTGTGGCCATTCCTGCCCTCGGTAAGGGGCGGGCGTGGACCTCACTGAGGCCACGCCCCGTCCCGTCCCTCTTTACGATAGCATGAGGTGGTTGGAGTCGCGGGCCGACTCCCAGAGCCGGCTTCTCTAGAAGCCGCTAGCTAAGAGTCGGCTCATCTCAAGGTCACCCCTGGGACTCGGCCGTGAGTGGGTAGTCGGCTGCGCTGCTGCCGACTCCCAGAGGCGGCTCTCCGTCCTAGGGTCTTGAGGGGCGCGGGCTGCCCCGATGTCTTGAAAGGTTATGGGCTTCGGGTTAGCCTACCCGTGGCCCATTACTCCGACAATAGTCCCGGAACCTGGTGAGGCGCCGAGGGAGACATGTCGAGGAGCGTCAACAGTTTCTTCATTCCGGTGGTTGGATTTGGGCCTGGCTCACCGTCTTCCTTCGGGGCGACTAGCTGGAGCCGGATTCGCAGAAGGCCGTCTTGCCCTCAGAGAGTTTGAAAGTCGCAGCGGGATCCAAGCAGCGTGCCTGACAAGCTTCCGGGTCGCCGCCCGTTGCGGACCCGTCGCATGGCGCCATGTGGCCGGGCCAGTCTGCCCACCCACGCGCGCGACGGGACATGCCTACAAGCGGGCCCCGCCACTACTGTGCCTCGGTATGCGAACGGATCCGTTGTGGCTGCGCGGGCGGTTGGCTTTTCCGCGCAGTAAGTGCGGCAGTAACTTCGTGTGGTGAATCGTGGGGGTCGTGGGGCTCTAGGCACAGTTAATCCCACGATCGCCCCCTCAACTTCTCAGCCCATGAGCCTATAAGTAGGCGGGAGGAGGGGGCGGTAGAGCACGCGCGCCCATCTTCTCTACTCCCTCCCGTTCCCTCTTGCTTCTTCTTCCTCTCGTCACCGCTGCGCCGAACTACGCCACGCCCGCAGCGATGAGCTCTTCTTCCGCCGCCGCGCCTCCGGCGTGCGCTCCGGCGTGTGGGACGGCTCCGAGGTCCACGATGACCACATTGATTTCCTTCGCAAGACGCGTCGCCTCCCCGGCCCGGACCTAGTGCGAGCCCGCGCCGCGCCGGCGGGGGAGGTATCGCCTGCGCCGGAGGAGGGCGAGCAGGTCATATTCCGCTCGCACCTCATGCGTGGCCTAGGGCTGCCGGCGAGCAGTTTCTTCCGCTCCTTCTTGGAGTTCTACGGGCTCCAGCCGCACCACCTCACGCTAAACACGGTGGTGCTATTGGCTGCCTTCGCCACCTTGTGCGAAGGCTTCCTCGGCGTTCTCCCCACCATCAAGCTATGGGGGGGATTCTTCCAGTCCAAGCTCGGCACGCACGTCGCCGGCGTGCCAGCGCAGTGCCCCACCATAGCACTGATTAAATCGGTGAAGATGTGGCAGTGATCTTATTTTTATGTGAAGAACGTTGCCCCAGATGGCGACTGGGTCAACCTGCCGGCTTACGAAGCCGGCGTGCTAGCGGGAAGGCTCCCCAGCTGGTCCCACCGGGCCAAGACGCTGACTCCCGCTGGTGCCGCCGCCGTTGCGCGACTCCGAGTGCTGACGCAGTCGGAGGGTCTGACCGGGGCCGACCCGCTAGCCGCCTTCGTGGCGCGCCGAGTCCTCCCGCTCCAAGGCTGACCTCATCTGATCTGCCAGATGAGCGGCCACCGGGACCCGAGTTGAATGTGCACCAAGGACATGCCCCACGTGGAGGTGGCGGACACGGTGAACTACATCGCGAACTGCGGCCTCTCGGGGGATTGGCGGTTCGGCAAGGAGCCGTACTCGCGCGCCAACCCCCCGCCCATTGTAAGTCGTCTCTCTTCTTCTGCTGCTGCTTCCTTTGCAGCCGAATCCGACTTCTAATCTTTTTTAGTTTTTGAATCATAACCCTCTCGTCCAGCCTTCGACCGGCACCACGGGATCGGCCCGCCAGTTCATTGCCGACCGAGCGGAGGGCGACGTTGACGACCCTGACTTGGGGGCGGCGGCGATGGAGGCCGACGCCGAAGGGGGAGGAGGAGGAGGAGAAGGCGGCTTCAGGCCTTCGGCCACCTTTGCCGACTATCCTGATGACGATGCCGAGGGGGAAGTCGCCCCGCGCCACCAGCAAAAGACTGGCCAGCCCGGCGCGAGTTCCTCCGCCGTCTTGGATGGTCAAGGCGGTGCGAGGAAGCACCGGGCCGGGCCAAGTACGCTCGGTGGCCGGACGAAGAAGTTCAAGGGGGCGGCCGCCGTGACCAAGCGCGAAGAGGCGGTCGCGAAGGCCAACCGCTTCTGCAGGGAAGTGAAAAAGCCACCGCTGGTTTCTGCGTAAGTGCCTCCGCCCTTTGTCTTGTTCTCTATTTGCCGATCTTATCTGAGTCTTTTCATGCTTCCCCGCTCCAGGGCTCCCCTCAATCTTGAGAGGGCCGCCGCCGCCTCCATCATGGGATCGGCAGAGATGTACGCCACCACTCGGCGGATTAACCCCGCCGCCGACCTTCGGGAGGCGACGGAGCGGAACGCGCAGGAGAAGCGCGATGAGGAAGAAGCCGCCCGCCTGGAGAAGGCGGAGGCCGAGAAGGCGGCCACCTCAGCCCAGAAGAAACTGGATGAGGCCGAGGCCGCCGTCGCGGCAAGGCGGCAGGCTGAGGAAGCTGCGCGCCGCCAGTCGGCAGTGTTTGTCATCCCGCTGAACTCAGCGCGGCCGCCTCCGGAGTTCACGGCGCAGTCGGAGGAAGTCGGCGGCAAGTTCCCAATCATCGAGAGGGGAGGCGGCGATGCCTCCATGACGGGCACGGTTGAGCCGCCGCCGCCACCTCCGCCGCCATCTCGGAGCGCACGTGATAAACAGCCGGCGGACCCGTCGGTGCCGCCAACTAAGGACGAGGCCGTGGCGAAGCTACTCCTTCAAGTCGGCTCGCCAGTGCGCCGCCGTCTTGAGAAGGCGACTTCGGCGCCACGCCCCTTGGAGACCGGCGCCCCTAGCTCGAAGATCCCAGACGCCGAGGCGACGAGCTCCGCGCCCAATGGGTGGGTCCGAGGGGGCGGCATAGGCCCGCTGAACCAGGCGCTCCTGGACGTCCAGGCTAAGTTGCGAGCCGAGGGCGACGCCATCCAGAGCTGCACCAAGGCGCACCTGGCATCGCGGTTTGCCATCCGGGTAAGTGTTTTTTCTCTTGTCTCTGTCTTCTTGCTCTTCTCTGTGGGGGCACGCCAGCGCACCCACTGGGTGTAGTCCCCAAGCTCCGGGTCGGCTGCTGAGCAGGCAGCTCGGAACTCCATTTGGCGAGTTCCAAGTACTTATTTTGTCTGAAATACTTATCACAGGATTATGATAACCTCCGGGTCACCGCCTTCAACCGTAATGTTGAGGAGCTGGGCAAGCGGACTGCCGACTTGTCATAGAGCTGGAGTGAGTTCTCTTTTTTCTTCGCGGGGGCGCGCTGGCGCACCCGCTGGCTGTAGTCCCCGAGATTCAGGCCGACTGCTGAGCAATCGGGCCGGATCTTCCTGGCGACCTTCTTCATTGATGACTTAACGTACTCTTTTTTCCTTTTCCTTCAGAGGCCAACGCCACTCTTCAGCAGCAGGTGGGCGAAGCTAACACCGCCTTGCGTGCCAAGGGGGGAGGAGTGCAGCAAGCTCGCCGCAGAGCGCGACCTGCTGGCTGCACAGCTGGCGGAGCAGAAGGAGCTGCTTAAGAAGGCGCTGGAGGAGGCGGAAGAGAAGAAGACTGCTCTCCTAGTCGAGTTCGCAAGCGAGCGCTCCGCCCGGACTGACAAGGAGGCATTGCTGGCCTCCGGCTTCCAAGAGATCGAGGACATCGTCGACGGTAAGCTTCTTTACTTTTCTTCTTTGAGTTGCCAACTATAGGTCGGGCCGACTCCTGGTTTTTTGACTTGATCTTCCTTCTTTTCGCCTCAGTAGACTTCTTCTCCGGCTACTCGCAAGCCGCCAATGAAGCAATCGAGGCCGATCGCGAGAGGCGGAGGGCGGAAGACGTGGAGGTCGCTGCCGATGCCCCACAGACCCTTGACGAGCAGATTCTGAGCGTTGAGGCTCGCCTGCGACCTGCCCACTGGATGCTGTGTCGGCTTCAGCGTGCCAGCGCCCAGGCGATCTATGCCCTGTGGCCAGACATGCAGGCACTACGCACCCCCAGTCGGACTGCCGACTGGCTGGAGGTCGCAGCTGGCCGTCTTGAGGCTTGGAAGGGTTCCTCGGCCCGGGCCGGAGCGCGTCGGGCCTTGGAATTCGTCAAGGCGTGGTATCTGGGGCTGCCTGGACCGGCTAGCTACGCTCCGGTCGGAGGCCCAACCGGAGCTGGCAGCCGTGGAAGACGCCCTCGTCAAGCGTGCCGTGGCAATCGCCGAATACACCGACACTAGCGTCTTCGTCCCCGAGCGGGCTGAAGACGGCGAGGAGGCACCGCCGGAGTGGTTTGGGATGAACCCAGACTATGACGAGGACTCGGCGGAGGTGATCGGCTCCAGCGTCGAGCAGGAAGGCGAGGCGGATAATGGAGGCGAGACGGAGGCGCCAAAAGGCGGAGCGGGCGGCCAGCCTCAGCTCAACTGCGCTTCCAGCAATGAGCCGCGCCCAACCAAGTCGGCTACCGCCGGAGGTGATCAAGCCAAGACTGCCCAGCCGGCCGCCCCAACGTCTGACACCGCCATCTCCTCCGACCCTCCGAACCCGCCTGCCGCTTCTTAGGCTGCTGCCTTGTCTTTATCTGTTTTAGTAGTCTCTGAAGAACTTGTTAATTCGCACAATTCCACCCGCGGGGTGTATTTTGAACCTCTGCTCGAAGATTCGGCCAAGGGCCTATGTTATGTAAATATTCATCCGAGTTCTATCTTTTCTTGCTCATTGCTCCTTTGACTTTTTCCTTTGCCGCCTTCCCTTAGCTGCCGTCTTGCTAGCCGGACAGCCGCTCTGCGGACTACCGCTGGATCGAATGTTTGGCTACTTTTGGGAAGGCAAGTACTTAGCCGTTTAGAGTTTTTTAGCAAGTTGAATAGAAGGCGGCGAGCCGACTGCCAAGAGTCGGTTTGCGGAGAGAGGCTGGAAGCCGTCTTAAGCTATATTTACGCTTTGGGTCCTTAGCCATTTTTCATTTGGGCGTCCATTCTTCCTTACTCCTGCCCGCCAGACAGTCGCTCTGCGAGCTGCGGCTTCTGACAGGAGACGGCTTGGGCACCACACACTACTTGTCCGACTACAGGGAGCATTTCATAGCGCAAGGCGGCGAGTCCCCGGGCCGACTAGTCGAACCCGGTGTCAAGCGGCATAACAAAGAGTAGCATACTCGAAGGCATAATTCTTATCATATAGATAACAAAAGGGGGCAGTCCCTGAGCTCGTCTCGGGGGGCCCGAAGTCTTGGTACTTAAATACAAAAGGTAGCATGGTACATACTGCATCAACTATAAAATCTTCGGAGGAGATTTGCATTCCATGGCCGCTCCGTCTCTTTGCCGGAGTCGTCCCTCTTGTTTGCTCGAGGCTTCTGAGCATCGATCAGGTAGTAGGAGTCGTTGCCCAGCACTTTGCTGATGATGAAAGGGCCTTCCCAAGGCGCTGACAGCTTGTGCTGGCCGGCTGTTCGCTGGATCAGTCGGAGCACAAGGTCGCCCTCTTGGAAAGATCTCGGCCTGACTTTCCTGTTGTAGTATCGGCATAGGCTCTGCTGGACCGGCTGAGTGCCAACAGCCATCCCTCTTCCAGCAGATCGACGCCATCTTGACGTGCTTCTTCTGCTTCCTCCTTGGTGTACATGGTGATTCGCGGGGAGTCAAACTCTATGTCCGTTGGGATGACGGCTTCAGCACCATAGACGAGGAAGAAGGGCGTGAAGCCGGTTGATTTGTTTGGAGTCGTGCGCAGACTCCAGAGGACGGCTGGCAACTCGTCAAGCCAACAGCCGGCCGAATGCTCCAGTGGTTTGACCAGTTGAGGCTTGATGCCAGACAGGTTGAGGCCATTTGCTCGCTCCACTTGCCCGTTTGACTGCGGATGGGCAACGGACGCTAAGTCTAGTCGGATGCCCTGTGTTGCGCAGAAGCGGGCCAAGGCACCTTTGGCAAAGTTTGTGATGATGCTGTGTGGTATGCCGTACCGAATTTTTATGTCGGAGATGAAAGTCACGGCAGTCGGACCATTCAACTTCTTGATGGGCTTTGCTTCTATCCACTTGGTGAACTTGTCCACCGCGACAAGTAAGTGAGTTAGGCCGCCTCGCGCCGTCTTGAATGGTCCCACCATGTCCAGGCCCCAAACTGCAAAGGGCCAGGCGAAGGGGATAGTCTTGAGTGCGGAAGCCGGCTGATGCGGCTTGGAGCGGAACTTCTCGCACCCTTTGCATTTTTTGACCAATTCCTTGGCCTCTTCTAGGGCGGTCGGCCAGAAGAAACCGTGTTGAAAGGCTTTGGCGACGAGTGCCCTTGAGGCCGCATGGTGGCCGCACTCGCCTTGATGGATGTCTTTGAGAATTGCCTGGCCTTGCTCTGGCTTGACGCAGCGCTGGTAGATGCCTGTGACGCTGCGCCTGACTAGCTCTCTGTTGATTACGGTGTAGGCTGCTGCTCGGCGTTGTACTTGCCAAGCTAGGATCTCATCGGTTGGCAGCTCTTTGCTCACCAGAAACTTGAGGATGGGTTGGGCCCATGAGGGTGCTGCTATTTCTTCGACTGTCAGAACTGCAACTTGGACGAGGGCGGCTGGGCTGGGAGGCCGTGGGCTGGAGTCCGCGGCCGCTTGCTGGATCGATGAAGTCCCCGGGCCTACTAGCGTAGTCCCCGGGCCGAGTTCTGGAGTCTTGGGGCTAGTCGCCGCAGTCCCCGTGCCGGGTTCTGAAGTCCCCGGGCCGGCTTCGACTGCGGCGTTCTTGGAGCCATCTGTAAGAACTCTCGTGCCGTCTGCTGGGGCTCTTGAGTCGGATCCGACTTCTTCGGGGGGGGGGGGGGGGAGCCGGCACGAAGATGGAGTCTGATTCTTGTGAAGGCTTGTGAAAGTGCAACTATCCCTGGGTGGTTTTGGTAATTCCTAACAACATATAGCTCATTGAGCTAACATTATTCCAAGATTAATATTTCAGGAAAAGCTCAATGAATGGCATGGCATGGATGAGGAAAGTGGATCCCTCAAAATTATAAGGATAAAATATTGGCTCAAGCTTCAAGATCAAGACTCTACATTTTATATTTTAGTGATCCAAGATCATATTGAGTCTATAGGAAAAGCCAATACTATCAAGGAGGTATGAGGTGTTGTTTAATGAGCCTCTTGCTTCATGTGCTTAGCGATATGCTCCAAAACCCTCAACTATCTTCCCACATCCACATATGACCTAAACCAAAAGTCAAACTCGGCCCCACCGATTCTTTCTATCCGGCGCCACCGAGTTTCACATGTCATAGTGAAAGTGCAACTATCCCTAGGTGGTTTTGGTAATTCATAACAACATATTGCTCATTGAGCTAATGCTATTCCAAGATGATTATTTCAGAAAAGCTCAATGATTGGCATGGCATGGATGGTGAAAGTGGAACCCTCAAAATGCTAAGGACAAAGGATTCGCTCAAGCTCAAAAGCTCAAGACTCTTCATTTTACATTTTAGTGATCCAAGATCACATTGAGTCCATAGGAAAAGCCAATACTATCAAGGAGGGATGAGGTGTTGCTTAATGAGCCCTTTGCTTCATGTTCTTAATGATATGCTCCAAAATCCTCAGCTACTTTCTCATATCCACTCTTGACCTAAACCCAAAGCCAAACTCGGTCCTACCAATTCTTTCTATCCGGCGCCACCAAGTTTCACATGTCATAAGCCGCTGCCAAACCCTAGCAAATCGGTTCTACCGATAGGGATCTCGGTCTCACCGAGATGGAATTGCAATTTCTATGTTTCCTTTTCGTAACTTTTCGGTCTCACCGAAAGAGTGGATCGGTCCCACCGAGATTGCAATTCAAACTCTCTGTTTCCTTTTTGTAACTTTTCGGTCTCACCGAAAGAGCAAATCGGTCCCATCGAGTTTGCCTGACCAACTCTCTGGTTAGCTTATTATCAAATCGGTCTCACCAAGTTTGTGTAATCGGTCTCACCGAGATTACGTTATGCCCTAACCCTAACCATATCGGTCCTACCGAGTTGCATGTCAGTCCCACCGAAAATCTCTAACGGTCACTAGGTTTACTATTTCGGTCCGACCGAGTTTATTGATTCGGACCCACCGAGATTTGTAAATTGTGTGTAACGGTTGGATTTTGTGTGGAGGCTATATATACCCCTCCACCTCCTCTTCACTCATGGAGAGAGCCATCAGAACACATCTACACTTCCAACTCATATGTTCTGAGAGAGAACCACCTACCCTTGTGTTGAGGCCAAGATATGCCATTCCTACCATATGAATCTTGATCTCTAGCCTTGCCCAAGTTGCTTTCCACTCAAATCTTCTTTCCACCAAATCCAAATCATGTGAGAGAGATTTGAGTGTTGGAGAGACTATCGTTTGAAGCACAAGAGCAAGGAGTTCATTATCAACACACCATTTGTTACTTCTTGAAGAGTGGTGTCTCCTATATTGGCTAGGTGTCACTTGGGAGCCTCCGACAAGATTGTGGAGTTGAACCAAGGAGTTTGTAAGGGCAAGGAGATCGCCTACTTCGTGAAGATCTACAGCTAGTGATGCAAGTCCTTCGTGGGCGATGGCCATGATGGGATAGACAAGGTTGCTTCTTCGTGGACCCTTCGTGGGTGGAGCCCACCGTGGACTCGCGCAACCGTTACCCTCCGTCGGTTGAAGTATCCATCAACGTGGATGTACGATAGCACCACCTATCCGAACCACGACAAAAACATCCTTGTCTCCAATTGCATTTGAATTCTCCAAACCCTTCCCTTTACATTCTTGCAAGTTGCATGCTTTACTTTCCGCTGCCTATATACTCTTTGCATGCTTGCTTGAATTGTGTGATGATTGCTTGACTTGTCCTAAAGTAGCTAAAATCTGCCAAGAACTAAAATTGGGAAAAGGCTAAGTTTTTATTTGGTCAAGTAGTCTAATCACCCCCCCTCTAGACATACTTCCGATCCTACAAGTGGTATCAGAGCTTTGGTCTCCATTTGCTTTGATTTCCATCGCTTTTGGTGGTCATAGCCTTGGTTTCACAACCTAGGAGAGTATGGCGTCTAGCGAGGGAAATTATCACCGTAGAGGTCCTTACTTTGATGGTACTAATTTTGCTAGTTGGAAGCATAAAATGAAAGTGCATATTCTCGGACATAACCCCGCCGTGTGGGCTATTGTGTGTGTTGGTTTGCAAGGTGACTTCTTTGATGGGAAAGAACCAAACCGTGAAGCTACCGCGGATGAGTTGAAGATGTTGCAATACAACGCTCAAGCTTGTGATATTCTCTTCAACGGATTGTGCCCTGAAGAATTCAACAAAATCAGCCGTCTTGAGAATGCAAAGGAAATTTGGGATACTTTGATCGATATGCACGAAGGTACCGACTCCGTCAAGGAATCCAAATTGGATGTGCTTCAAAGTCAACTTGACAAGTTCAAAATGAAGGATGGTGAAGGTGTCGCTGAAATGTACTCTAGGCTTGCTCTCATAACAAACGAGATTGCCGGCTTAGGGAGTGAAGAGATGACCGATAGATTCATCATCAAGAAGATCCTAAGAGCCTTGGATGGAAAATATGATACCGTGTGCACATTGATCCAAATGATGCCCAATTACAAAGATCTCAAGCCAACGGAGGTCATTGGAAGAATTGTTGCTCATGAGATGTCACTCAAGGATAAAGAGGAACTTCACAACAAATCAAGTGGTGCCTACAAAGCATCATGTGAAGCCCCCACATCATCAAGTGAGAAACAAAACTTCAATGAAGAATTGAGCTTAATGGTGAAAAACTTCAACAAGTTCTACAAGAGTAGAAGCAAAGATAGAAGCTCCAAGTCAAGGTCCTACAATGACAAAAGATCTTCTAGTCGAGAGCGAAACTTCTACAATTGTGGAAGACCCGGACACTATTCCAATGAGAGTACGGCTCCCTACAAAAGAAGAGAAGATTATCCAAAAAGAAGAAGCAAAAGAGAAGAATCACCTCCAAGAGAGAGAAGGAGTAGAAATGATCGTTATGAACGAAGATACTCACGGAGAAGCAAGGATTCGGAAAGACAAGAAAAATCATCAAGGAGCTACACAAAACGAAGACATCAAGCTCATGTTGGTGAATGGGTATCCGGCTCCGACTCCAACAACCACTCCGAGAGAAGTGATCACTACGACTCCGAATATACTCAAGATGAAGGTGTTGCCGGTCTAGCAATTGTGTCAACCAACTCCTACGACATATTTGACTCACCAAATGAAAGAATTGGGAGATGCTTCATGGCCAAAGGTCCTAAGGTAACACACCCGGAGTATGTTGATTTTAATAGTGATGAAGATGACTTGTTAGGTGATGATGATTTACTTGTTGACAACTCTAGTGATGAATACTATGATGAAACGTCAATAAATCATGCTAATCAAGATAAAACGAATGACAATGATAGGAAGAAAATTGAGGCTCTAACTAAAGAACTAAACACTCTTAAGTTAGCTCATGAAACTATCTTCGAAGATCATCGAGAACTTTAAAGAGCTCATGAGAAGTTACGCTTTGAAAAGCTCAATCTTGAGCAAGAGCATGAGTTTTTAAAGGCAATCAATGATGATCTCCGCAAGAAAAGTACTTCTTACATTGCCAATCATTTACTCTTATCCACTTACATGCCTCAAGTCAAGTCTAGTAACAAGAACAAGAAAGATTCTTCCTCTAGTAGTAACAATGATCATGTTAAATCCAATATTGTTGCTTCTAGTAGTTCTCTTGATTCCACTAATGATTCTCTTAGCCAAGTTACACTTGAGCAAGAAAATAGCTTATTGAAGGGAATTATAGAGAAAGGAGTGTACAAAAGTCTTGCGGGGAGTAAGCAATTCGAGGAAATTGTACGCAAGCAAGGAAGGCACCGGAAGAATCAAGGTGTTGGTTTTGAACGAAAGTTCAATACCAATGGAGTTGAGTGGGAACAAGATCAATACCCCAATACAAAGTTTGTTCCACAACAAGAGAAGTATGATCCTACTTCTTTCAAGGGGACACAAACTCAAGATGATCTTCCACCACGAGACTACAAGCAAAAAGGCAAGGACAAGCTTCAAGAGGAAATTGATGCATTTGAAGAAGCTCCTAAGACCTTAGTCAAGTGGATTCCCAAGACTACTTCAAGTTCCACTTCATCAAGTGCGACTACAACTCCAAGGATTCCCATCAAGATGGTGTGGATCCAAAAGAAGAAGAACTAGAAAGTTCTTGAGGGTGACTCCGCCAACATACTTCACTCTTATCATTTTGGCAAGAACAAGTGCAATCAACTTCCACATCTTGCACTAGTTCAAGGAGTCACAAACCCTCTTGTTGGTAAGTCAAGGGACAAGGTAACCTAAAAGCTTTCATGGACATCATCTTGTGTGTCCATCACTCTATGTCTATGGATATCCTTGTTTGTTCCTTGTGGGACTAACCCATGTAGGTATTGAAAGTGCAATTCACTCAAATGGATAGCTCCAAGTGATCTACATCAACATTGAGCATCCACATCTTCAACATCTACATGAAGTCATCATCGACAAAACCCAAGGTTAGTTCATCCCTCTTAGGGGGTATATCACATATAGGGGAAGCTTTACTCTAAGACTTGAGCTAAAGCAACTCTAATGATGTGAACACAACAATGCTTTATGTAAAAGTGGTAACCCCACTTGAGCTTAAACGATGAGTATGACCTATGATCAAGTGTTCTCATTTGACTCCTAAGTCAATATACTCATATATAGATGACCTAGTCATCGCCAATTGCTTGATAGATGCTAGAATTGGTTGTGCATGCCTTGTCACATATTTCAATTGCCATTTTATTGTGTGAGCATGTTGGTTGCATATTTTACTCATTCAAGGACATCCACTTGTTGTTTTGATTGTTTGGTTTTGTTTTCTTTTGCCCAGTGGATGGACAAGAATGCCTAAGAACCTTCTCTAGCTATCTATGCTTTTCTTGTCTCAAACTCTATTCATGCTACATCACAAAATTTGATCAAGTCAGATTCGAACCACTCTGTGTGAGGAGCACTCGGAGTCCCCGATTCGTCATAGACTTAAACTTCCAAAACTTCTTTGTGATTCTCGGTCTGACCGATACCTCCCTTTCGGTCCTACCTAGGTCATTAAGTCGATCTATGTTTTCAATCTCGGTGCAACCAATTTGAACCATTCGGTCACACCGAGTTGCAATAACTGCATACAGTTTTGCATCTCGGTGCCACCGAGTTGTTCCACTCGGTCACACAGACAGGGTCGGGCTATATATAGACACGGTCAAAAATTTGGAAATTTCTCCGAACCCTTTCGCCCGCGCGATAGCTCGCTCTGCCAACGTGGTCTCCGGATCGTCTCCTCGCCGCCAGCCGCCTCCAGTCGCTGGTCTCCGTCGCCGTCAACGGGATTCAACCCCGCCGTTGCCGCCGTAGCGAGTCTCCGCCGAACTAGGGTATGGACTCGATCTTTGTGCTATTCCCAATCTGATTCCTAGCACATTGTGATCGTATTGATTCTAGCCACGTTTGAAACACTCCTATCCAATCAATGCATTCGTAGAATAGGTTTGATTCGAAATTTTTAGGGTTAGGTTTCCGCCGAAACCATCTCGGACCCACCGAGTTGAAAAACTCGGTCCCACCGATTTGGCTCATGCCATTGCACAAGTAAGACTCGGTCTGACCGAGAATTACAAATCGGTGTGACAGATTTTGGAACTTTGTGAAACCCTAGCAGTCTCGGTGCCACCGAACTGTGACTCGGTCCGACCAAGTTCACTAGTTTAGGTTCCAAAAACTACTTCGGTATCACCGAGTTTAAAAATCGGTAGATCCGAAATGATTTCTGTGGGAAACTAAAACTAAGATTTTGAATCATTCTTTTGCAAAAATCTCTGCATTTTGTGATGCTCAACCACTCTACCTCATCTATAAACTATTCATAGGGTCAGCAGTCAGCTTGTTTATCATGTCAGATCAGAGTGACAGCCAGAATGTGTCAGAACAGCAAGTGCACATGAGTGAGGGCACTAGTCCCTCCAGTTCTTCTGATGAAGACAGCAGGAGCAGCCCCAATAACTTGCCAAAAGCTGCCACCAGACAAAAGAAGAAAAGAACCGCAGAATCAGAGGATGAGGACTATGTGGCAGAAGAGGAAGCCACTTCCAAGAGAGTTGTGCTTAAGAAGGAGTATGGCTCAGCTGCAGCCATCAAGCCAGGGATGAAAATCAAAAGATCAGCAGGTAGGCAGCCTATGCCAAAGGCCAGAGCCTCAACTCAGATTCCTGAAAAGCCTGCACCCAAAGGGTCAGTTGCTGCTGAAGGAAAGAAGGAAAGAAAAATGGGCAGATGGTGCAAGAAAGTTGATCCCATGGCTGAGTTTGAACAGCATTCTTCTGAAGAAGAAGAAGAAGAGGTTGCTGCACCAGCACCTAAGATGCCAAAGCTAATGGGTGATGCTATCAAATCAGGGGCTACTGCATCCAAGCCCAAGGAAGCACCCAAGGCTGCATCAAAGGCCAAGACAGCTCCAAAGAGGAACACAAGGAGCATAGTAGCTGCTGAGAAGAACAAGGCCGCAGTGCCTGACTCTGCTGAAGAAGAGGAAGGACAAGTACTCAGAAAGTTGAAGCCCAAGATCCCAGACCACAATGATGCTCATCCTGTGGCTGAGGACATGAAGATCAGAAGAGACTCAGGGCTGAGAAAGTGGAGAGCATAAGACCCATATGCTACCAGAAGAAGAACTGTTGTTGACTACAGGTTCCACACTAAGGAACAACAGGACTTCTATGAGACTTTGTTACTTGATATGAAGCCCATTGTTCGTGACATGAGATGGGTTGACTGCGAATACATCAAGGACAATGAAGAGCACTTTCCTGGAGCGCAAGACAGCTTCAAGGCTTGTGGAGTAGCTAACTTTGTTGGGCAGAAGCTCACAAAGTGGAATGAAGAGCTGATCATGCAGTTCTACTCCACAACACACTTCTATCCAGATGGAAAAATTGTGTGGATGTCAGAAGGTACGAGGTACCAATCAACAGTTGCTGAGTGGGCACAGCTCATCAATGCCCCAGAGGAGCGTGAGGATGACCTAGATATATATGCCAAGAAGAAGATGGACCACAACTCTATGTCCAACATGTACAAGGAGATCTGAGGGAGTCCTGGATTAGGGGGTGTTCGGATAGCCAGACTATACCTTCAGCCGGACTCCAGGACTATGAAGATACAAGATTGAAGACTTCGTCCCGTGTCCGGAAGGATCTATTCTTGGCGTGGAAGGCAAGCTAGGTGTGCGGATATTCGAGATCTCCTACCATTGTAACCGACTCTGTATAACCCAAACCCTATCCGGTGTCTATATAAACCGGAGGGTTGTAGTCCGTAGAACAACCATCATCATACACAATCATACCATAGGCTAGCTTCTAGGGTTTAGCCTCCTTGATCTCGTGGTAGATCCACTCTTGCACTACCCATATCATCAATATTAATCCAGCAGGAGTAGGGTTTTACCTCCACCGAGAGGGCCCGAACCTGGGTAAAATAAAGTGTCCCTTGTCTCCTGTTACCATCCGACCTTGACACACAGTTCGGGACCCCCTACCCGAGATCCGCCGGTTTTGACACCGACATTGGTGCTTTCATTGAGAGTTCCTCTGTGTCGTCGCTTTTAGGCCCGATGGCTCCTTTGATCATCAACAACGATGAGGTCCAGGGTGAAACTTTCCTCCCCGGACAAATCTTCATCTTTGGCGGCTTCGCTCTGCAGGCCAATTCGCTTGGTCATCTGGAGCAGATCGAAAGCTACGCCCCTGGCCATCAAGTCAGGTTTGGAAGCTTAAACTACACGGCTGATATCCGCGGAGACTTGATCTTCGACGGGTTCGAGCCACAGCCAAGCGCGCCGCACTACTTTGAGGGGCATGATATAGCTCTGCCTCCGAATAGTACCCTGGAGGCCGCACACGCTCCGGCCCCGATCCTTGACTCGGAGCCCGCTGCGTTCTCCGAGGATGAACGGTTGGACGTCACCTCGGGGGCTGCGATCTCAAAGGCGATCGAGCCGAACACCAGCCCCGTACTCCGCACGGCCCAGGACTCCAAGGAGCCGGACTCTTCTTCGAACTCCGGGCCTTCCGTGCCCCCGCCAATCGAATCTGATTGGGCGCCTGTAATGGAGTTCACCGCCGCGGACATCTTTCAGTGCTCACCTTTTGGTGATATCCTGAATTCTCTCAAGTCTCTCTCTTTATCAGGAGAGCCTAGGCCGGACTATGGTCTGCGAGGTTGGGATTCGGACAACGAAGATATTCAAAGCCCACCCACCACCCACTTAATAGCCACTGTCGACGATTTAACCGACATGCTTGACTTCGGCTCCGAAGACTTCGACGGTATGGACGACGAAGGAGGAGACGAACAAGAACCAGCACCTGTAGGGCGCTGAACCGCCACCTCGTCATATGACATATATATGGTGGATGCTCCAAAGGATGCGGATGGCGATGGAACAGCGGAAGACGACAACTCGAAAAAACCACCAAAACGCCGGCGCCAACGGCGCTGCTCTAAATCCCGCCACAGCAGAAACGGTGATTCCAGAACGGGAGATAATACTACCCCGGACAGCGCCGAAGAACACCAGAACCAGCAAGATTCGGCGCAGGAAGATGGAAAAGCCAGCCCTCAGGAGAGAGCGGCAGAGCAAGAGGTTGAGGATGATAACTACATGCCTCCCTCCGAAGACGAGGCAAGCCTCGACGAGGACGAATTCGTCGTACCATCAGACCCCGCCGAACAAGAGCGTTTTCAACGCAGACTTCTAGCCACGGCCAACACCCTAAAGAAAAAGCAGGAACAACTTAGAGCTGATCAAGATTTGCTAGCTGATAGATGGACTGAAGTCCTTGCGGCAGAAGAGTATGAACTCGGGCGCCCCTCCAAAAATTATCCTAAGCGTAGGCCGCTACCCCAATCAGAGGGGGAGGCATATGACATGGCAGACCGGCCACCCCGTGGCCGCGACAGAGAGGCCTGTCGAACCCTTAAGCAATCCATGCCCCGGTGCCGTTCAAATAAGGCACGGGAAAACGAGCCAGACCTGCGAGACGTACTGGAGGATAAAGCAAAGCAAACAAGATTGATCTATGGATCGCGCGGACGCCCGACGACACGTGATGATCTTCACTCCGGACACAATAAATCCGGCCGGGCCGAACACAGCAGGCACAGCTCTTCCCAGCTGCGTCGTGACATAGCCCAGTACAGGGGCGCCGCACACCCACTATGCTTCACAGACGAAGTAATGGATCATAAAATCCTAGAGGGTTTTAAACCCTTCAATATCGAGTCGTACGATGGTACGACAGATCCGGCAGTATGGATTGAGGATTATCTCCTTCACATCCACATGGCACGTGGCGATGATCTACACGCCATCAAATACCTACCCCTTAAGCTTAAAGGACCAGCCCGGCACTGGCTTAACAGCCTACCAGCGGACTCAATCGGTTCTTGGGAGGACCTGGAAGCCGCATTCCTCGACAACTTCCAGGGGACATATGTGCGGCCACCGGATGCCAACGACCTAAGCCACATAATTCAGCAGCCAGAAGAATCGGCCAGGCAATTCTGGACACGGTTCCTAACAAAGAAAAATCAGATAGTCGATTGTCCGTACGCAGAGGCCCTAGCAGCCTTCAAGCATAACATCCGTGATGAGTGGCTTGCCCGGCACCTAGGACAGGAAAAGCCAAAAACCATGGCAGCCCTCACGACACTCATGACCCGCTTTTGCGCGGGCGTAGATAGCTGGCTAGCTCGCAGCAACAACTTATCAAAGAAGCCCGGTAATTCGGATACCAAGGACAAAAGTGGCAGGTCACGTCGATATAATCAAAAGCGCCGCGCTAGCAGCGACAGCAATGAGGATACGGCAGTTAATGCCGGATTCCGAGGCTATAAATCCGGTCAACGGAAAAAGCCATTTAAAAAGAATACCCAGGGCCTGTCCAGTTTGGACCGGATACTCGACCGCTCGTGCCAGATTCATGGCACCCCCGAAAGGCCAGCCAATCACACCAACAGGGATTGTTGGGTGTTCAAGCAGGTAGGCAAGTTAAGAGTCGAACACAAGGACAAGGGGCTGAACAGAGACGACGAGGAGGAGCCCAGGCCGTTGAACAACAATGGACAGAAAGGGTTTCCCCCACAAGTGCGGACGGTGAACATGATATACGCGACCCACATTCCCAAGCGGGAGAGGAAGCGTGCACTACGGGACGTATACGCGATGGAGCCAGTTGCCCCAAAGTTCAACCCATGGTCCTCCTGCCCGATCACTTTCAATCGAAGGTACCACCCCACTAGCATCCGTCACGGCGGTTTTGCCGCACTGGTCCTCGACCCAATCGTGGACGGATTTCATCTCACAAGAGTCCTCATGGACGGCGGCAGTAGCCTGAACCTGCTTTATCAGGATACAGTGCGGAAAATGGGCATAGATCCATCAAGGATCAAGCCCACAAGGACGACCTTTAAAGGCGTCATACCAGGTGTAGAGACCAATTGCACAGGCTCGATAACACTTGATGTGGTCTTCGGATCTCCGGGTAACTTCCGAAGCGAAGAGTTAATCTTTGATATAGTGTCGTTCCGCAGTGGCTATCACGCCCTGCTCGAACGAACCACATTCACTAAATTCAATGCGGTGCTGCACTATGCATATCTCAAGCTCAAGATGCCAGGCCCTCGAGGAGTAATTACGGTCAGCGGAAACACAGAACGCTCCATCCGTAGGGAGGAGCACACGGCGGCCCTCGTAGCGGAAGTACAAAGCAGCCTTTCAAGGCAACTCTCCAGTCCGGCCATTAAAAAACCGGACAATGCAAAGCGCGCCCGGAGTAACCTGCAACAAGACCACCTGGCACGATCAGAGCAAGCGTAGCAATACGGCCCCGACCCCAGCCATCGCAACATAGCGGAGCAAGTACCTCGAGTACACAATTACGCCCTTAAAATTCCATGGGCACAGGGGGAGGGGCACATTAACGGCATGCCTACAACACGGCGTCAAACGTACTAGGGGCTGCCGGATTTTTCTTTTTTACTTTTTTTTACTTTCAGGACTCCATACTCTGGATAACCTGCTCGGCATTGTTGCCGCACAGACGATGCAAGATCCAGGAATGCAGACAAAGCTACGCCGCATTCCGGAACTCTCAGGTGGTCTCTATTTCGAGCGATATATCTGTTTTTAAATTCCGTGGCCTGCGCCTGGTCAGGACATGTTAAATAGTCTAATATCTTTTTTTCTTATCGCAATACTTGTATCGTTCGGCTTTGATAAATAGCCTCTTTATAAACAATGCATAGCTTTTTGTCTATTTTTTGCATTATCCCCTTTGAATATATGTGTTTATTACATAACATGATCGCACCCGTACACCATGGTACGGCAAACCACGCTAGGGGCTTCATTACCCTTTTATCTAGTGTGAGAAGTCCGTACACTTTCACAAGTGCGGCACCCCGAACTTATAGCACTATATGCATCGGCTGCGAGTCATGATTTGGTCATATGTTGGGTTTGCCCGGCTCCTATGTTTTGGTGCCTTACGTTCCGCTATATCGGCTAAGGTAGCACTAGCAGAACCACTGCGATTGTGCCCCAGGTCAGGTGGGTTGAGCACCTCAGTGGAGAAAGCTAAAACAGACTGTCATGATAAGGCGTGAGACCGGTCTCTGTTCGAGAGGTTTTTCGGGTCCTTAAAGGCTTATGCCGCTTCGAGCGAGGAGCTGGCTATGTCCGGCCAAAGGCGTGGATAGCGCCCCGAATTCGGCCTTCCGAACTAGGGGCTTCGCCGAAGTTTAAAATTATAACGTTCTATGGCTAAGTGAGAGTGTTCAAGCATTATAGTCCGATTGCCTGGTTCGTTGTGCTGAGCGCCTCCCTCGAAGGACCCAACTATGGGAACAAGAGCCCTCAGGTTTATCTTGAACACCCCAGCACTAGTGGCATGGGGGCAGAAGCCGACGACTGGCCATCTCTCAATTTTTGATAAACGGCCGCACAGAAAATAATATTTTAAATTCAATATGCATTGCTTAGCGCATATGAACAAGTTTTCAGCGCACAGGATACAAATGAGCGAGTTCATTCAAATATTACATATTTAGTACATTCATCTGCGACAAGGCGGGCTCCGGCAAGAACATCCTTGTAGTAGTTCTCGGGCTTGCGATGCTCCTTCCCCTGCGGCGGCCCGTCCTTCACCAGCTTCTCTCCGTCCAGCTTACCCCAGTGTACCCTTACACGGGCAAGGGCCCTCCGGGCACCTTCAATGCAGACGGAGCGCTTGACGACCTCAAGCCGTGGACAGGCCTCCACTAGCCGCCACACTAGCCCGAAATAGCTCCCAGGCAGGGCCTCTCCAGGCCACAACCGGACTAGTAAGCCCTTCATGGCCTGTTCGGCCGCCTTGTGGAGCTCGACCAGCTGTTTCAGCTGATCGCTTAAAGGCACAGGGTGTCCGGCCTCAGAATACTGAGACCAGAATACACTCTCCATCGAGCTGCCCTCTTCAGCTCGGTAGAACGCGGCGGCGTCGGATACGCTGCGGGGAAGATCGGCGAACGCCCCTGGAGAACTCCGGATTCGGGTAAGTAATAGGTAGTTTACTTTTATATTCCTACTTTGCATTGAGAATGCCTTACCTGTTGCTATCTTTTTCACCTCCTCCAACTGTTGGAGGGCCTTTTGGGCTTCGGCCTTGGCACTCTTGGCGGTCTCGATGGCCGACGCGAGCTCGGATGCTTGCGTTTTTGACTCAAGCTCCAAACCCTCATGTTTTGTCATGAGAGCTTGCAGCTCTTGCTGCACCTCGTCGACCTGAACCCCAAGCCTTTCTCGCTCGGCGTGCTCCTCGGCCGTTTTCTTTTCGGCCTCTGCCAGCGCCTGCTTCAGGGTTGCCACCTCGGTTGCGGCCCCTACAATAAGCAGTACAATCCTGTTTTTTCTTTCTGCAATCAAGCCTCTCTATAGGCACGTTTTTTCTTCTTTTTCTTTTTTTAAAGGTATTTCTTACCTTCCTTCTCCTCGAGCTGCCGTTTGGCAAGGCCGAGCTCTTGCTCGGTCCGCCCGAGGTCCTTTTTAAGGACATCCACCTGCGCAGTCAGTGCGGCGGTGGACAGCAGTGAAGCCTGCATACGCATATTTGACCTTTTTTGTTAGACTCCTGCGAAAATTACTAGATCCTCTATCCGGCTTTTCTTTCGGAACACCGAACAGAGCATCAGGGGCAACTGTCTATGCGGTAAATACTTTGATATATTTTTACTTACCTCGAAGCCTGTTAGAAGGCTAGCGCAAGCTTCATTCAATCCGCTCTTGGCGGACTGAATCCTTTGGATCACCGTACTCATAACAGTACAGTGCTCCTCATCGATGGCGGCGCCCTTAAGCACCTCCAGCAGATTGTCCGGCGCCTCCAGTTGGACGAAGGCCGCCGGCTCAGACGGCTTACTCCTCTTGGAAGGAGTTCGCCCACCGTGGACCGGGACTGTCGAGTTCGGCGCGGTGTCCGGCACAAAGCCGAACTTGGAGCCCTGGGGGGTTTCATCCTCTTTACTCCTGGGGTCCGGAGGATTGCCTTGTGGTTCCTCTAGGACCATCTCCTCCTGCCCCGAAGCTTGGCGGGGCGCCACTTCGGCGTCGTCTGCCCTGCAGGGGAGACCGCGGGCGGAACAGAGTTCACGTCCGACGAATCCAGGGAGCCGCTCGACGAATTGTCGAGTTCGGCCCGGGGCGGGCTGCATAAATTACGTTTGATATTAGGGAAAGCCGCGCATTAAAAGAATATCATGAGTCATTCTGGTATGTAAACACTTACGATGTCGCCGGACGCTTGGTTCGGTCCAGCCACTCCTCTCCGCCCTCTTCGGCGTCGTGGGAGTAGTCCGGCGGAGGGGTTTTCCTTTTCCTCGACCCCTCGGACTCCCCTGTTGGGGCGGCCTTCTTCTTCCTTGCTCCCCTCGCTGGGGGGGGGGAAGCTTCCTTGTTCCTCCTCCTCATTTTCACGAGAGGAGAGCGTTGCAGACTCGTCAGATGATGAGTCCGACACTACCATGTTGCGGGAACTTTTTCGAGTCCCGGTGGTTTTGTTCTTCTTGGCCTTCCTCTCCGGCACCACGTAAGGTGCCGGAGCCATCAGCTTCACCAAGAGAGCTGGGGCCGGGTCTTCGGGCAGAGGAGCCGGACAGTTAATTGGTCCGGATACCTCCTGCCAAGCCTGTCAAAGGTAAAGGGAGTTCAGATCCCGCATAGAGTTAATCTATGAAGAAGAGCTTAACGAACTTGTCAAAGGTATAGATAGCTTACCTTGCTAGCGTTACGCTGCGAGCTGTATCCGCGATCCTCGGAGGCAGATGTGGGGGAATCTGCGCCTTTGGTCAACACCTTCCAGGCGTCTTCATACGTCGTGTCAAAAAGCCTACTGAGGGTTTGGTGCTGCGCCGGGTCGAATTCCCACAAATTAAAATCCCGTTCTTGGCACGGGAGGATCAGGCGAACGAGCATGACCTGGACTATATTGACAAGCCGGATAGGCTTGTTCACCAGGGACTGGATGCACGATTGCAACCCAGTCACTTCTTCCTCGTTGCCCCACGACAGGCCTGTCTCTTTCCAGGACATGAGCCGCGTGTGGGGTCCGGATCTGAACTCAGGGGCCGCGACCCATTTCGGATCGCGGGGCTCGGTGATGTAAAACCACCTGGCCTGCCACCCCTTTAGGGACTCCACGAGGGAGCCATCGAACCAGAGGACGTTGGCTATCTTGCCAACCATAGCGCCTCCGCACTTCGCCTGGGTGCTGGACACCACCTTGGGCTTGACGTTGAAGGTCTTGAGCCAGAGGCTGAAGTGGGGGCGAACGCGGAGAAAGGCCTCACACACGACGATAAACGCCGAGATGTTGAGAACAAAGTTCGAGGCCAGATCGTGGAAATCCAGGCGGTAGTAGAACATGAGCCCCCGGACAAATGGGTGAAGTGGAAAGCCCAGTCCGCGGAGGAAGTGGGGAAGAAAAACTACCCTCTCATGGGGCCTTGGGGTAGGAAGAAGCTGCCCCTTATCAGGGAGCCCATGCGGGATGTCCTTGGACAAGTATCCGGCTTTCCTTAACCTTTTTACTTGATCCTCCATAACGGAGGAGACCATCCACTTGCCTCCCGCTCGGACATTGTTGGAGAAGGTTGAGGAAGGAAGAGCGGACTTGGGCGCTAGAGCTTGAGTTCGCAAGAGATGGATTGGCAAAGGAGGAAGAAGGCGTAGGTTAAAAAGGTGAATCCTTATCCCTTTATATAAGCAGGTACGGTTAGGCGTCCCCACCTACCTAATAAAACTCACTTGCCTCCCAAACGCCGTGGTAAATGGCGTGGTTGGGTTACCCACGTCCGTATTAATGAGAATCCCGTTAAAGGGGGGACATGATCTCTGCTTTGACAAGACGTGCCAAGGAAACCGCCTCGCTAAACGAGCTGAGGTGGAACAATGAAAGGCAATTTATATAGAAGGCTTGGTCGCAGTGTTATGACGCACTGTGGGATACGTCAGCAGATTTGATTTGTGTTAATATTATTCTCTATATGGCAATATGTGGAAACTTATTTTGCAGAGCCGGACACTATTTTTGGTGTTTATAATCTTCTTGAAGGACTTGGAGGAGGAACCCGCCTTGCAATGCCGAAGACAATCTGCACGCCAGACTCATCGTCATTGAAGCCTGGTTCAGGGGCTACTAAGGGAGTCCTGGATTAGGGGGTGTTCGGATAGCCGGACTATACCTTCAGCCGGACTCCAGGACTATGAAGATACAAGATTGAAGACTTCGTCCCATGTCCGGAAGAATCTTTTCTTGGCGTGGAAGGCAAGCTAGGCGTGCGGATATTCGAGATCTCCTACCATTGTAACCGACTCTTTATAACCCTAACCCTATCCGGTGTCTATATAAACTGGAGGGTTGTAGTCCGTAGAACAACCATCATCATACACAATCATACCATAGGCTAGCTTCTAGGGTTTAGCCTCCTTGATCTCGTGGTAGATCCACTCTTGTACTACCCATATCATCAATATTAATCTAGCAGAAGTAGGGTTTTACCTCCACCAAGAGGGCCCGAACCTGGGTAAAATAAAGTGTCCCGTGTCTCCTGTTACCATCCGACCTTGACGCACAGTTCGGGACCCCCTACCCGAGATCTGCCGGTTTTGACACCGACAAGATCCCAAACAAGGTACTTGATACTTTCAAGTTTGGATCAATACATTATCTTCTGTCAAGGTTGCCAACCATAAATTGGATTCTGAGGCACACTCTGTTGCCCAAGTCAGGTGATCACAAGATGATCAGAGGCCATGCAATCAACTTGCTTCATATCTTTGATGTGCCACAAAAGTTCAAGGTGATGAGCCTCATGGTAGAAACTATCAAAAGGACTGTAGCAGATCAGAAGAGGAGATGTGGTTATGCCCCTCATATCCAAGAGCTGATCCACTCCAAGATGGGCACAGGCATATACTTATTGGACAAGGAACATTTGGCTCTTCATCCAGACTTTGAAGATAATCAAGTTGTGATGAACAAGGATGAACCATCTTCAGTTCATGCTCAAGCTAAGAAGGAGAAGGCAAGGAAGGAGAAAGCTGCCAAGATGCCAACTCAAGAGGAGGCATCTGAGTATTTCTTGAAAACCAAGCAATAGCAACTTAGTTACTTGATTGCATTCACACTGAGGATTGAGAAAGGACTGGCCACCCTCACTCAGAATCAGGAGAGCTTAGAGAGAATCGTAGAACAAAAGTTCTATGACTTAGATGTCAAAGTAACCGAGATTCAGTCTGAAGTGGAGCAACTTCAGGATGACATGCAGGAGAGGAAAGGGAAGACTACAACTGATACATTTGCCAGAGTGCCACGAGCTCAGAGGTCAACTATAGTGCCAGTTCCTGACAACAGAGCCACCACCTCAGCTCCAGCCACAACACCAGCCCAACCAGCTCCAGCATCTACTTCTGCTCCAGCTCCAACCACGTCTACAGAAGCCTTCGTCCTTGGAGTGATCCAGACACCACCACCACCATAAGATCAAGCCTGAGAGTCGATCTAGCACTATGCATTTTCTAGGAACTTTTTGGTAACTTGTTGCCAAAGGGGGAGAAAAATATATAGAACATAGGCTTCGAGAGAGAGTGTTGCTTTTATTCTCTCTTGTTTTATTTGGTGGTTTTTCAAACTATGTTTGCTTTTGGTTGAGATACTATGATATGCTTGTGAGACATTGATGATCATGTGTTTGATCATAAGCTACACTTATGCATGCTTGATATATCTTATCTATCTTATGTGATCATTCACTTTTCTTGGTGATGAGTGCATGTATTTCATTCCTATCATTTTGAGCGCTCCACCAAGATGTATGTGACATGGAAGAGTAACTCATTGTTGACACCTGATTTTGGCACAATGCAGAACGCAATGGAGATAGACTCAAATGACAAAATATTCTAAATAAGAAATTTTACATTACCGAATGGAACAACTTTGATGTTTGGACCATAATTATTCGGCATCATATCAAAGACCAAAACTACACTCAGATTGTCATGTTTAGGTGTTCTGAGTGCTTTTTGGTCAATTACGCCTCCACGACAACCTCCGATGAAGGAATGATCTACATGAATTATCTTCGTCTCGTCGAATCGGTCGATTTTTATCTAAAAATCATCTCAATCCGAGTTTGTATGCAAAAGTTAGAGCTATCTGAATACAGCCCTGTCAAGAGGCGAAATATGACGCGGGAGACCAGACATGTTTTGGCAAGTGTCTGATGTAACGCGTGAGTGTTTTGGCCCAGAATATTGCCTCGAATCGGAAAACGTTCAACACGAAAGTTTTTCGTCTCGTCAAAACGGTCAACTTTCCTTTTGGGCATATTTTCATCCGAGGTCGTTTACTGCCTCAAATATCTTGCCGGGGAAAGCTTGCCGCTGTGAACAGTAACCTTGCCGGGAGAGCTTGCCGCCGTGAACAGTAACCTTGCCGGAAGAGCTTGCCACCATGAACAGTAACCTTGCCGGGGAAATCTTGCCGCTGTGAACAGTAACCTTGCCGGGAAAGTTTGCCGCCGTGAACAGTAGAAACTGTCGAGACCAATCCGACCAGATGCTGAAGATGGGCTCAAATACTTATCTAGATGGCTTCGGATGAAAAAGTGTTAAACACGGGAGTTGTTTGTAACGTCGAAACAGTCAACTTTGCTTTTGTAGTCATCATCATCCGACATAGTATACGACCTGCAGAGACGCTGCAAGAGTCGGATGGTCCAGTCAGCTACATGAACGAGTCCGACTCGAAATTAGAGATGACCCCGTGGAGTATTCAAGATGGCCTTATTTGGAAAAGTGATCAACATACGGATTGTTGGCCTCGTCGAAGCACACAAAATTGATATTTGAACCGTCTCCATCGGAAGTCATATGCAGATTCCGCGGCCCACGCAAGGAGCAAGACAGAAGATTAGACCAGATTCGAGTTGAATCCGGGTGGGGCCAGAACTAGGACTCTAGGACGTGAATTGATGTAATTTTCTTGTAAGGAAAGCCTAGATAAATCCTTTGCTCGTATGGGAAGTCCAGCCGCCTCTTATATATGTTCGGGGTGACGGCCGATTGAAACAACACACAATCGAACAAATCAATATACTATTTTTTCATCTACGTTTTATCTCTCCACCGTTTTTCTCTCTCGTTCTTCGTTGTTCTTCGTGTTTGAGAGCTGCGAATCCCGAGGCTCTAGGGGAGAGCGAATCGACCTAGGGCAGCCCATAGCCTCCGCACTCCCTGACGGAGTCCCTCCCGGGGGTGTGGGGTTTTCGGGTCTGCAAAAGCACCCGTCGACTGTCTTGCGTATCGCGCTGTCGGTCGGGTCTCCTTCGACGTGAGCTGCGGTGCATCACCCCCGGCGTCGAGGGTACACATGGCGTGTTCGTGTGTCAACACACTTTTTGGCGACTCCGCTGGGGAAAGAAGATCAATCATCATCATCCACCATGTCTGATCTTCCCAAGCCATCTGAGGTAGACGCCGATAATATCATTAAGCCTAGTCTTGATGAGATATCGGCCGATCATCGCCAAGTATATGAGGAGTACAAGAAGGCGCGAGACGAGAAGGATTTGCAGGAGTTCCTTGCAAAATTCAAGAAGGATCGCCAAGGCAACATCACTCCGATTGAAGAAATCAAGTTCCCTCCTCTTCAAGCCGAGCAGGCTAAACCCGCTGTGAGTACTACCTTTTCTCCTGAGCAGTGGGCTGAGATTGAGAGTCGTATTGCTGATGGTAACAATCTGGTCTATCAAACTTTCATAGAAAATACCAATGCTCAGAAAAATATATCTCAATCATCTAGTGGTAATGATGGTGTAGCTGCTAGTGTGCAAAACCCTAATCTGGCTTTACCTATCTCATCGGCGCCTCCCATGCCGATGACTTATTATCCTACTCAAACAAATCAGATTGTTACTGCACCCATTAATCCTATTATGAGCATGCCAGGTTCGGTGGCCACGCCGAACCAAACCCTACCTACAGCTACAACCACTCGGCCATTACCGAACTATAGTTCGGCATACATGCCACAGTTCATACCTACTGCTAGTAGTCCTACTCCTCCTATGCCGCTGCCACAATTTGCATCGTCCACTATGGATGATGGTCTAGCTAATCTTAGAGAGGAGATGGCTAAGATGCTTCGAGAGAATTTTGGAGTTGAGTTACCTCGGAATCGGATTTACCAAAAGCCGTACCCCGAGTACTTTGATGCCATCCAGTGCCCTCCGGGATATAAGATTCCAGATTTTGTTAAGTTCAATGGAGAGGGCACAAAAACCACATGGGAGCATGTTAGCCAATACTTGGCACAATTAGGTGAAGCAGGCTCACTAAATGAGTTGAAAGTGCGTTTATTTCCTCTATCATTAACTGTTACCGCATTTTCATGGTTTTCTTCTTTACCACATGGTTCCATTCGGGTTTGGTCGCAGCTAGAGCAAAAGTTTCATGATCACTTTTATAGCGGCGACAATGAACTCAAATTGTCACATCTAACATCGGTTAAACAGAAGCATGATGAATCGGTCTCCGATTACGTCAAGAGATTTAGAGAAACAAAAAACCGGTGTTTTAGTTTGGTGATAACCGAGAGAGACTTGGCAGACCTAGTGCTGAGTGGTTTGAGAATTCCCATTAGAGAAAAGCTAGAAGGCTATGAGTTCTTAAATATCAACCAAGTCTTACAAAGGGCTTTGGCTCAGGAAAGCCGAAGCAAAGACCTCAAAGAAGTGCATAGATATAAAGCCGATCGTCCAAAGATGAATATGGTGGAATATGATAGTGATCACATCGATGATGAGGGTGACGTTTTTTCTACTGAATTTGTTTGGCCATCTAAAGCCAAAACATTTACTTGCAGTGATCTGAAACCGATTCATAAGAATCATGATGGAGATATGAAGTTTACTTTTAACATTGCTAAGTGTGATAGAATATTTGATGCTTTGCTGCAGGCTAAGATTATTGGAATATCTCATACTTTACCACCATTTGAAGAGCTGAAGCGGCACGCTTATTGCAAGTATCATAATTCTTTTTCTCATGCTACTAACGATTGCAATGTTTTTCGATGACAGATCCAATCGGCCATTAATGACGGACGATTGAACTTTTCTGAGATGCAAGTTGATAAACAACCTTTTCCAATGAATACCATGGAGTTAGAGGGGAAGAGGCTACTCATTCGGCCGGAGGTTGCCGAATCTGCTAATAAAGCTAATATCATTGTTGGTGAGCCCAGGGAAGACAAGGAGGGCAACAAGGTCTTGGGGAGACAGGTTGTGCTTGACAAGCAACCCGGTGGCAAGGAGATAATCAAAATCACCATCAAGAATCCTACACTCGGGGGGCAACCGCAAGTGCAAGGAAATACTCGTGTTAAATTTGTCAAGCCCAGGAGTCCAGAAGTTGGCAAGTGGAAAACGAATGAAGCTAAAGTGCAGCGCAAGAAAATCAAGCCAACTTTTGATATGTTGCTGTCCAAGTATGCTAGTCATGCAGCCGGTTCTAGCTCCAACCGGTCATCAAATCTGAAGCGCTCAAGATCACCTCCTCGGGAAGAATTTCAGCATCATGCAAGGCCATATGGGTCGTGGGCGCCGGGACCATGGGTGCCGCCACCCGCCTATGTGCCATACTACATGGGAGACTTCAATGGAGGATGGTGGCAGCCCCTAATGGCCCCTTATGCTTTTCATCCGGGTTGGGAAGAGCCAAGGAGGCCCGTTCATGAGAGACTTTCTTATCCCACACGAGGCCGTTTGAACAATAGTGTCAATCGGCCAGTGCAAGATTATCAAAAAGGGGTCGGCAAGCAAGAATGGCGTGTTAAGTCGCCAAGTGCTGTAACGGTCGAGTCAAGCAAAGGCAAGGAAAAAACCGATGCCGACTCACTCATCTTGGGCACCGAAACATTCACCATACAACAGCCAATTATGCATGGCAATCCGACTGAGCTGATACTTGCTATCGCGCCAAAGCACTCGGCTAATGATCATGAAGCAAGCACCAGCCAAGTAAAAACGAGAGATCCTAAATACACTCAGCCAAAGTGGTGTCCTCCAGGGCTAACAAAGACACAAAAGAGGAAACTACAGAGGTTAAGGAGTCAAGAGATGGCAGAACAAGAGGACGAGAAGCAAAGGGATAAGTTGTTCAATGACACTCGGCCTATGTTACCTACAAAACAAGTGTGGAGGCCCAAACAAATACAAGATGTAGTGGCTTCTACACCTATCACAGCAGCACCTGCACCACCAAAAGAGGACGACTCAATCATTGCATCGTCTATGTTACCTATTGCTTCCTCTTCACTCGGACAAATTTCAGAATCGGTGGATACACTCGACGAGGAGGCTGATATGTTAGATTACGAGTCTACACCGGTTCATGAAGGTATGGATATTAATATGGTGTATTACTTACCCGCTGAGTTTCGTGTTGTAGATGAGGAAGGGGAGGTGGCTCAGCTAGATTTTGGCCCTAAAAATGCGATATTCGAGAAGCCAAAAGACCCAGTAACGCATCTCAAACTGTTATATCTCAGAGATCATATCAATGGGTCACCGCTCACTCGGATGCTTGTTGATGGTGGTGCTGTGGTAAATCTTATGCCGTATTCGGTGTTCAAAAAATTGGGGTTACATGATAATGAGTTGATAAAGACCAACATGGTGCTCAATGGATTTGAAGGCAAAGAGAAAACTGAAGCCAAAGGTGTGATGTATGTGGAGCTCACGGTGGGAAGTAAAACTTTGGCTACCGCATTCTTTGTCGCTGAGGTGCAAGGTAACTACAACGTCATACTAGGCCGTGATTGGGTTCATGCAAACCAGTGCGTGCCATCCACTATGCACCAGTTTTTGATCGAGTGGGTTGATGATGAAGTGGAAGTCATTCATGCGCATAACTCGGCCTGTGTTGCTTTGGCCGAGGCATCGGTGGATTGGCAACACCCAAATGCTACTTTCTTGACGGGATGTGACTTGTCAGAGTTTGATTTTCTCAGCGCAACCAAGAATGGTTTCGTGCCCATCTCTTTAAGGCCGACTGAGTGCAATCGGCTCCAAGGTATGATATGTTTAAATGGATCATAACTCAGATTGGTTACAAAAGCGACTTGTAGAATATCGGTCCAATGAGAACGATATATATGAGTCCATAGAAGAGTTAGATGATATGGATAAATTAGGACAAGGTTTTACATCGGCCGATCCATTAGAAGAGATAGATATAGGAGATGGTTTGACTCCTAGGCCGACATTTGTAAATGCAAATTTAAGAGCCGATCATAAAGCTAAGTTGATCGAGTTGTTGAAAGAATATGTTTGTTGCTTTGCATGGGAATATCATGAGATGCCAGGTTTAAGCCGAGAGCTAGTGGAGCATCGGTTACCTATAAAGGCTGGTTCTAGACCATATAAACAATCGGCTAGAAAGTTTAATCCGAAAACATATGACCGGATCAAGGAAGAGATCGGTCGTTTGCTTAAAGCTAATTTTATTAGACCTTGCAGGTATGTCGAGTGGATTTCTAACATTGTCCCAGTGGAGAAGAAAGGATCCAGCAAGTTGAGGGTGTGCATTGACTTCAGAGATTTGAATAGGGCTACACCCAAAGATGAGTATCCCATGCCAATAGCTGATATGCTTATTAATGATGCTTCTGGACATAAGGTTATTAGCTTTCTAGATGGTAATGCCGGATATAATCAAACTTTTATGGCCGAAGAGGACATGTCCAAGACAGCTTTTCGTTGCCCTGGTTTTCTTGGTTTATTCGAGTGGACAGTGATGACATTCGGATTAAAAAATGCTGGCGCCACATATCAAAGGGCTATGAATTTGATCTTTCATGATTTACTCGGTGTCATACTTGAAGTCTATATTGATGATATTGTTGTCAAATCGGATGCTTTTGAATCTCACTTGGCCGATTTGCGTTTAGCTTTTGAAAGAATGAAAAAGTATGGACTGAAGATGAATCCTTTGAAGTGTGCTTTCGGCGTGTCAGTTGGCAACTTTTTGGGTTTCATTATTCATGAAGATGGTATAGAGATTGATCCCAAAAAGATAGAAGCTATACAGAAAGTGGAGGCTCCAACATGCAAGAGAGATATGCAAAAGTTCCTTGGCAAGGTCAATTATTTGAGAAGGTTCATAGCTAATCTATTAGGGAAAGTTGATGCATTTACTCCTATCCTTCGGTTAAAGAATGATGTTGATTTCACTTGGGGGGCAAAACAGCAAGAAGCATTTGATATGATCAAGAATTATTTGTGCACTCCTCCGGTGATGAGAGCACCCAAGCATAGGGAACCCTTCAAACTTTACATTGCAGCAGAGGAGGGAGTTATTGGTGCTGTTCTAACTCAAGAGACCGAAGGAAAAGAGCATGCCATCACTTATTTGAGCCGCCGCTTATTGGACGCAGAGACAAGGTATACATTTATTGAGAAATTATGTCTATGCTTGTATTATGCTTGCACAAAATTGAGACATTATTTAGTGCCGAGTGCTTGCGTAGTAGCTTGTCAGACCGATGTCATTAAATACATGTTTCATAGGCCAATTCTTAGTGGTAGAATTGGCAAGTGGGCTTATGCTTTAATTGAATATGATTTGGCTTATGAATCTCTAAAAACCATGAAGGGCCAAATTGTTGCTAATTTCATTGTTGAACATCGGATTTATGACAAGCATGATAGTAATATGAATCTTGTTTCTTTAGTACCATGGAGATTATACTTTGATGGTTCAGTTTGTAGCAATGGCCAAGGTGTTGGTATTGTTTATATATCTTCTCATGGTGCTATTTTTGAAGCCTCATGCCGCTTAGAATATTTTTGCACAAACAATCAAGTCGAATATGAAGCATTGTTATTCGGCCTAGAGATGTTACTTGCTATAGGTGTTACATATATTGAGGCTTATGGTGATTCGTTACTAGTGGTGCAGCAAATATCCAAAGTCTTTCAGTGTTTGGACGAATCACTTAATGTTTATCTTGATAAATGTTTAGATGTAATCTCTACTTTGGATTATTTTAGCATTGCTCATATATCTAGACATGACAATTGGAAAGCAAATAAGTTGGCACAACAAGCATCCGGCTATCACGTTGATCGTGGCATGTTTCATATTTCTGAAAAGCCGATGTCTAGTCTTGCCAACTTAAGGGAGGACGAACCGGAGCCCGCCGTTTCGGCCACTAATGAAATATTCAATGCAGGTGAGAATCATGACTGGAGGAAGCCCATTATGGATTACTTGCGTGATCCGAGTAAAAGGGTGGACAGGACTGTTCGGCGTATGGCTTTCAAATATACAATAAGAGATGGTGGTCTTTATCGCCGAACAGTTGAAGATATTCTTTTGAAGTGTTTGGACGAGGAGCAAGCAAGAGTTTCTATGGGAGAGGTACATGAAGGCATTTGTGGTACTCATCAGTCGGCTTCCAAGATGAAGTAGTTATTGCGACGTGCTGGATTTTATTGGCCGACTATGATCAATGATTGCTTCAGGTATTATAAAGGGTGTGAAGCTTGTCAAAAATTTGGTGATATGTAATTGGCTCCTACTGCTATGTTACATCCTATTATCAAGCCGTGGCCTTTTAGAGGATGGGGTTTAGATTTCATTGGGAAAATTCATCCATCTTCCTCGAAGGGGCATCGGTTCGTGTTGGTGGCAACCGATTATTTCACCAAGTGGTCTGAAGCAGTACCTCTCAAGAACAGGACACATACGGAGGTAATTCAATTCATAACCGAGCACATTATTCATAGATTCGGCGTTCCTCAGACATTGACTACAGATCAAGGCTCATCTTTCATGTCACATCAAGTTATAGAATTCGCTGAATCATATAACATAAAGTTGCTCAATTCATCTCCATATTATGCCCAAGCTAATGGACAAGCTGAATCTAGGAATAAGATATTGATCAAGCTCATCAAAAAGAAGATTGAAGATAATCCAAGAAAATGGCATGAGTTATTGTCTGAAGCTTTATGGGCACATAGAATCTCAAGGCATGGTGCTACAAAGGTGACTCCATATGAGTTAGTATACGGTCAAGAGGCTGTTTTACCAGTGGAAGTGAATTTGAGTGCTTTGAGAATAGCCAAACAGAATGATTTATCGGCAGTGGACTTTTACAATTTGATGATGGACAACATTGATGAAGTTGTTGATAAACGTTTGGCTGCTTTAAGGGCCATAGAGAGGGGCAAGCTGAGGGTATCCAGAGCTTACAATAAAAAGGTCAAGTTGAAGAATTTTCAGGTGGTGATCTTGTGTGGAAAGTGATTCTGCCGATTGGTTCTAGAGATAGAAAATTCGGAAAGTGGTCTCCAAGTTGGGAAGGTCCTTTTAGGATTACAAGAGTTGTTCCCGGAAATTCATATTTGGTGGAATCAATACATGGGGCATTTTTACCTCGAGCTCTCAATGGCAAATATTTGAAGAAGTACCACCCGAGTGTGTGGCAGGAAGCCTAACTAGGCAATGGCCGATATACGATTATCGCCCTTAGCACAAACATGGCCGATACATAATTATCGCCCTGAAAGAAATAGATGGCCGATGGAGTGTTGACATCGTCCTTAGAACAAACATGGTGCAAATTATTTTTGGGCATACAACCTTTGCTGAAAAACAGGGGGGCATGTGTTGACACCTGATTTTGGCACAATGCATAATGCAATGGAGATGGACTCAAATGACAAAATATTCTAAATAAGAAATTTCACATTACCGAATGGAACAACTTTGATGTTTGGACCATAATTATTCGGCATCATATCAAAGACCAAAACTACACTCAGATTGTCATGTTTAGGTGTTCTGAGTGCTTTTTGGTCAATTACGTCTCCAGAACAACCTCGGATGAAGGAATGCTCTACATGAATTATCTTCGTCTCGTCGAATCGGTCGATTTTGATATAAAAATCATCTCAATCCGAGTTTGTATGCAAAAGTTAGAGCTATCTGAATACAGCCGTGTCAAGAGGCGAAATATGACGCGGGAGACCAGACATGTTTTGGCAAGTGTCTGATGTAATGCGTGAGTGTTTTGGCCCAGAAGATTGCCTCGAATCGGAAAACGTTCAACACGAAAGTTTTTCGCCTCGTCAAAAAGGTCAACTTTGCTTTTGGGCATATTTTCATCCAAGGTCGTTTACTGCCTCAAAAATCTTGCCGGGGAAAGCTTGCCGCCGTGAACAGTAACCTTGCCGGGAGAGCTTGCCGCCGTGAACAGTAACCTTGCCGGGGGAGCTTGCCGCCGTGAACAGTAACCTTGCCGGGAGAGCTTGCCGCCGTGAACAGTGCTGGGGGAGAGCTTGCCTCCATGAACAGTACCCTTGCCGGGGAAATCTTGCCGCCGTGAACAGTAACCTTGCGGGGAAAGTTTGCCGCCGTGAACAGCAGAAACTGTCGACACCAATCCGACCAGATGCTGAAGATGGGCCCAAATACTTATCCAGATGGCTTCGGATGAAAAAGTGTTCAACACGGGAGTTGTTCGTAACGTCGAAACAGTCAACTTTGCTTTTGGAGTCATCATCATCCGACGTAGTATACGACCTGCAGAGACGCTTCAAGAGTCGGATGGTCCAGTCAGCTACATGAACGAGTCCGACTCGAAATTAGAGATGACCCCGTGGAGTATTCAAGATGGCCTTATTTGGAAAAGTGATCAACATACGGATTGTTGGCCTCGTCGAAGCACACAAAATTGATATTTGAACCGTCTCCATCGGAAGTCATATGCAGATTCCACGGCCCACGCAAGGAGCAAGACAGAAGATTGGACCAGATTCGAGCTGAATCCGAGTGGGGCCAGAACTAGGACTCTAGGACGTGAATTGATGTAATTTTCTTGTAAGGAAAGCCTAGATAAATCCTTTGCTTGTACGGGAAGTCCAGCCGCCTCTTATATATGTTGGGGGTGACGGCCGATTGAAACAACACACAATCGAACAAATCAATATACTATTTTTTCATCTACGTTTTATCTCTCCACCGTTTTTCTCTCTCGTTCTTCGCTGTTCTTTGTGTTTCAGAGCTGCGAATCCCGAGGCTCTAGGGGCGAGCGAATCGACCTAGGGCAGCCCATAGCCGCCGCACTCCCTGACGGGGTCCCTCCCGGGGGTGTGGGGTTTTCGGGTCTGCAAAAGCGCCCGTCGACTGTCTTGCGTATCACGCTGTCGGTCGGGTCTCCTTCGACGTGAGCTGCGGTGCATCACCCCGGCGTCGAGGGTACACGTGACGTGTTCGTGTGTCAACACTCATGATTCTAACTCTTTGTGCATTTGCAGTCCAAAGCAAATTTTAAATATGCACAAATTTAGGGGGAGCTCTTACTTATCACATACTTCTCAAAGCGACGATATATTTCAATCTTATTATCACTTGTCGAAGCTTTGATCTATATGTTGTCATCAATTACCAAAAAGGGGGAGATTGAAAGTGCAACTATCCCTAGGTGGTTTTGGTAATTCATAACAACATATAGCTCATTGAGCTAATGCTATTCCAAGATGATTATTTCAGGAAAGCTCAATGATTGGCATGGCATGGATTGTGAAAGTGGAACCCTCAAAATGCTAAGGACAAAGGATTGGCTCAAGCTCAAAAGCTCAAGACTCTTCATTTTACATTTTAGTGATCCAAGATCACATTGAGTCCATAGGAAAAGCCAATACTATCAAGGAGGAATGAGGTGTTGCTTAATGAGCCCTTTGCTTCATGTGCTTAATGATATGCTCCAAAATCCTCAGCTACTTACTCATATCCACTCTTGACCTAAACCCAAAGCCAAACTCGGTCCTATCGATTCTTTCTATCCGGCGCCACCGAGTTTCACATGTCATAAGCCACTGCCAAACCCTAGCAAATCGGTTCTATTGATAGGGATCTCGGTCTCACCGAGATGGGATTGCAATTTCTCTGTTTCCTTATCGTAACTTTTTGGTCTCACCAAAAGAGCGGATCGGTCCCACCGAGATTGCAATGCAAACTCTCTGTTTCCTTTTTGTAACTTTTCGGTCTCACCGAAAGAGCAAATCGGTCCCACCGAGTTTGCCTGACCAACTCTCTGGTTAGCTTATTACCAAATCGGTCTCACCGAGTTTTTGTAATTGGTCTCACTGAGATTACGTTATGCCCTAACCCTAACCATATCGGTCCTAACGAGTTGCATGTCGATCCCACCGAAAATCTCTAACGGTCACTAGGTTTACTATTTCGGTCCGACCGAGTTTGTTGATTCGGTCCCACCGAGATTTGTAAATTGTGTGTAACTGTTGGATTTTGTGTGGAGGCTATATATACCCCTCCACCTCCTCTTCACTCGTGGAGAGAGCCATCAGAACACATCTACACTTCCAACTCATATGTTCTGAGAGAGAACCACCTACCCTTGTGTTGAGGCCAAGATATTCCATTCCTACCATATGAATCCTGATCTCTAGCCTTCCCCAAGTTGCTTTCCACTCAAATCTTCTTTCCACCAAATCCAAATCCTGTGAGAGAGAGTTGAGTGTTGGGGAGACTATCATTTGAAGCACAAGAGCAAGGAGTTCATTATCAACACACCATTTGTTACTTCTTGGAGAGTGGTGTCTCCTAGATTGGCTAGGTGTCACTTGGGAGCCTCCGACAAGATTGTGGAGTTGAACCAAGGAGTTTGTAAGGGCAAGGAGATCGCCTACTTCGTGAAGATCTACCGCTAGTGAGGCAAGTCCTCCGTGGGCGACGGCCGTGATGGAATAGACAAGGTTGCGTCTTCGTGGACCCTTCGTGGGTGGAGCTCTCCGTGGACTCGCGCAACCGTTACCCTCCATGGGTTGAAGTCTCCATCAACGTGGATGTACGATAGCACCACCTATCCGAACCATGACAAAAACATCCTTGTCTCCAATTGCGTTTGAATTCTCAAAACCCTTCCCTTTACATTCATGCAAGTTGCATGCTTTACTTTCCGCTGCCTATATACTCTTTGCATGCTTGCTTGAATTGTGTGATGATTGCTTGACTTGTCCTAAAGTAGCTAAAATCTACCAAGAACTAAAATTGGGAAAAGGTTAAATTTTTATTTGGTCAAGTAGTCTAATCACCCCGCCTCTAGACATACTTCCGATCCCACACATAGCCACTGCCACAAACCCTAGCAATTCGGTTTCACCGATAGGGATCTCGGTCTCACCAAGATGGGATTGCAATTTCTCTGTTTCCCTTCGTAACGTTTCGGTCTAACCGAAGTGAGCGATCGGTCCCACCGAGATTGCAATGTAAACTCTCTGTTTCCCTTTCGTAACATTTCTGTCTCATCGAAAAGAGCGAATCGGTCCCACCGAGTTTACCTGACCAACTCTCTGGTTAGCTTATTACCAAATTCGGTCCCACCAAGTTTGTGTAATCGGTCACACCGAGATTACATTATGCCCTAACCCTAACCATATCGGTCCTACCGAGTTGCATCTCAGTCCCACCAAAAATCCTAACGGTCACTAGGTTTGCCGAATCGGTCCGACCGAGTTTAACTATTCGGTCCCACCGAGTTTGGCAGATTGTGTGTAACGGTTAGATTTTGTGTGGAGGCTATATATACCCCTCCACCCACTCTTCATTCATGGAGAAAGCCATCAGAACACATCTACACTTCCAATACACATGTTCTGAAAGAGAACCACCTAAACTTGTGTTGAGGTCAAGATATTCCATTCCAACCATATGAATCTTGATCTCTAGCCTTCCCAAGTTGCTTTCCACTCAAATCTTCTTTCCACCAAATCCAAATCCTGTGAGAGAGAGTTGAGTGTTGGGGAGACTATCATTTGAAGCACAAGAGCAAGGAGTTCATCATCAACACACCATTTGTTACTTCTTGGAGAGTGGTGTCTCCTAGATTGGCTAGGTGTCACTTGGGAGCCTCCGACAAGATTGTGGAGTTGAACCAAGGAGTTTGTAAGGGCAAGGAGATCGCCTACTTCGTGAAGATCTACCGCTAGTGAGGCAAGTCCTTCGTGGGCGACGGCCGTGATGGAATAGACAAGGTTGCGTCTTCGTGGACCCTTCGTGGGTGGAGCTCTCCGTGGACTCGCGCAACCGTTACCCTCCATGGGTTGAAGTCTCCATCAACGTGGATGTACGATAGCACCACCTATCGGAACCACGCCAAAAACATCCATTTCTCCAATTGCGTTTGAATCCTCCAAACACTTCCCTTTACATTCTTGCAAGTTGCATGCTTTACTTTCCGCTGCTCATATACTCTTTGCATGCTTGCTTGAATTGTTTGGAGATTGCTTGACTTGTGCTAAGATAGCTAAAATCTGCCAAGAACTAAAATTGGGAAAAGGCTAGATTTTTATTTGGTCAAGTAGTCTAATCACGCCCCCCCCCCCCCCCCGCTCTAGACATACTTCCGATCCTACAAGTGGTATTAGAGCTTTGGTCTCCATTTTCTTTGATTTCCATAGCTTTTGGTGGTCATAGCCTTGGTTTCACAACCTAGGAGAGTATGGCGTCTATCGAGGCAAATTATCACCGTAGAGGTCCTTACTTTGATGGAACTAATTTTGCTAGTTGGAAGCATAAGATGAAAATGCATATTCTTGGACATAACCCCGCCGTTTGGGCTATCGTGTGTGTTGGCTTTCAAGGTGACTTCTTTGATGGGAAAGAACCAAACCGTGAAGCTACCGCGGAAGAGTTGAAGATGTTGCAATACAAAGCTCAAGCTTGTGATATCCTCTTCAACGGATTGTGCCCCGAAGAATTCAACAAAATCAGCCGTCTTGAGAATGCAAAGGAAATTTGGGATACTTTGATTGATATGCACGAAGGTACCGACTCCGTCAAGGAATCCAAATTGGATGTGCTTCAAAGTCAACTTGACAAGTTCAAAATGAAGGATGGTGAAGGTGTCGCTGAAATGTACTATAGGCTTGCTCTTATCACAAATGAGATTGCCGGCTTAGGGAGTGAAGAGATGACCGATAGATTCATCATCAAGAAGATCCTAAGAGCCTTGGATGGAAAATATGATACTGTGTGCACATTGATCCAAATGATGCCCATTTACAAAGATCTCAAGCCAACGGAAGTCATTGGAAGAATTGTTGCTCATGAGATGTCACTCAAGGATAAAGAGGAACTTCACAACAAATCAAGTGGTGCTTACAAAGCCTCATGTGAAGCTCCCACATCATCAAGTGAGAAACAAACCTTCAATGAAAAATTGAGCTTAATGGTGAAGAACTTCAACAAGTTCTACAAGAGTAGAAGCAAAGGTCCTCTAGTCGAGAACGAAACTGCTACAATTGTGAAAGGCTCGGACACTATTCCAATGAGTGTACGGTTCCCTACAAGAGAAGAGAAGATTCTCCCAAGAGAAGAAGTAGAAGAGAAGAATCACCATCTAGAGAAAGAAGGAGTAGAGATGATCGTTATGAACGAAGACACTCACGGAGAAGCAAGGATTCGGAAAGAAAGGACAAGTCATCAAGGAGCTACACAAAACGAAGACATCAAGCTCATGTTGGTGAATGGGTATCTGGCTCCGACTCCGACAACCACTCCGAGAGAAGCTATCACTCCGATTCCTAATATACTCAAGATGAAGGTGTTGCCAGTCTAGCACTTGTGTCAACCAACTCCTACGACATATTTGACTCACCAAATGAAGGAGTTGGAACATGCTTCATGGCTAAAGGCCCAAAGGTATCACATCCCGAGTATGTTGATTTCAATAGTGATGAAGATGACTTATTAGGTGATGATGATTTACTTGTTGACAACTCTAGTGATGAATACTATGATGAAACGTCAATTAATCATGCTAATCAAGATAAAACGAATGACAATGATAAGGAGAAGGTTGAGTCTCTAACTAAAGAACTAAACACTCTTAAGTTAGCTCATGAAACTATCTTAGGAGATCATTGAGAACTTTTAAGAGCGCATGAGAAATTACGCTTTGAAAAGCTCAACCTGGAGCAAGAGCATGAGTTCTTAAAAGCAATAAATGATGATCTTCGTAAGAAAAGTTCTTCTTACATTGCCAAGCGTTTACTTTTATCCACCTACATACCTCAAGTCAAGTCTAGTAACAAGAACAAGAAAGATTCTTCCTCTAGTAGTAACAACGATCATGCTAAATCCAATATTGTTGCTTCTAGTAGTTCTCTTGATTCCAGTAATGATTCTCTTAGCCGAGTTACACCTGAGCAAGAAAATAGCCTATTGGAATTATATAGAAAGGAGTTTACAAGAGCCTTGCCGGAAGTAAGCAATTCGAGGAAATTGTACACAAGCAAGGAAGGCACCGGAAGAATCAAGGTGTTGGTTTTGAACGAAAGTTCAATGCCAATGGAGTTGAGTGGGAAGAAGATCAATACCCCAAGACGAAGTTTTTTCCTCAACAAGAGAAGTATGATCCCACTTCTTTAAAAGGGACACAAGCTCAAGATGATCTTCCATCACAAGACTACAAGCAAAAAGGCAAGGACAAGCTTCAAGAGGAAATCGATGCATTTGAAGAAGCTCCTAAGACCTTAGTCAAGTGGATTACAAAGACTACTTCAAGTTCCACTTCATCAAGTACAACTACAACACCAAGGATTCCCATCAAGATGGTGTGGATCCAAAAGAAGAAGAACTAGAGAGCTCTTGAGGGTGACTCCGCCAACATACTTCACTCTCATCATCATCTTGGCAAGAACAAGTGCAATCAAATTCCACATCTTGCACTAGTTCAAGGAGTCACAAACCCTCTTGTTGGTAAGACAAGGGACAAGGTAATCTATAAGCTTTCATAGACATCATCTTGTGTGTGAGTCACTCTATGTCTATGGATATCCTTGTTTGTTCCTTGTGGGACTAACCCATGTAGATATTGAAAGTGCAACTCACTCCAATGGATAGCTCCAAATGATCTACATCGACATTGAGCGTCCACATCTTCAACATCTACATGAAGTCATCATCGACAAAACCCAAGGTTAGTTCATCCCTCTTACGGGGGATATCACATCTAGGGGGAGCTTTACTCAAAGAATTGAGCTAAAGCAACTCTAATGGTGTGAACACAACAATGCTTTATGTAAAAGTGGTAACCCCACTTGTGCTTAAACGATGAGTATGACCTATGATCAAATGTTCTCATTTGGCTCCTAAGTCAATATACTCATATATAGATGACCTGGTCATCGCCAATTGCTTGATAGATGCTAGAATTGGTTGTGCATGCTTTGCCACATATCTCAATTGCCATTTTATTGTGTGAGCATGTTGATTGCATATTTTACTCATTCAAGGACATCCACTTGTTGTTTTGATTAATTGGATTTCTTTTCTTTTGCCAAGTGGATGGACAAGAATGCCTAAGAACCCTCTCTAGCTATCTATATATGCTTTTCTCGTCTCAAACTCTATTCATGCTACATCACAAAATTTGATCAAGTCAGATTCAAACCACTCTGTGTGAGAAGCACTCGGAGTTCCCGATTTGTCATAGACTTAAACTTCCAAAACTTCTCTATGCTTTCTGGTCTGACCGATTCCTCCATTTCGGTCATACCGAGATCACTAAGTCGATCTAGGTTTTCACCTCGGTGCAACCGACTTGAACTTTTTGGTCACACCGAGTTGCAATAACTGTCAACAGTTATGCATCTCGGTGCCACCGAGTTGTTCCACTCGGTCACACCGACAGGGTCGGGCTATATATACTCACGGACAAAATTTTGGAAATTTCTCCGAAACCTCTTTCCCCGCGCATAGCTCGCTCTGCCTACTGGGTCTCCGGATCGTCTTCCTTGTCGCCAGCCGCCTCCTGTCGCTGGTCTCCGCCGCCGTCAACGGATTTCATCTCCGCCGTTGCCGCCGTAGCGAGTTCACCGCCAAACTAGGGTATGGACTCGATCACAGTGCTATCCCCATCTGATTCCTAGCACATTGTGTTCATTATGATTCTTGCTACAATTGAAACACTTCTATCCAGTCAAAACAATCCTTAGAATAGATGCAATTTGAAAATTTAGGTTTAGGTTTCCGCTGAAACCATCTCGGACCCACCGGGTTGCGGAACTCGGTTCCACCGATTCGGCCACGGCCATTTCACGTGTGGTTCTCAGTCTGACCGAGAATTGCAATTCGGTGTGACCGAGTTCAGGACTTTGTGAAACCCTAGCAGTCTCGGTGCCACCGAACTGTGACTCGGTCTAACCAAGTTCACTAGTTTTGGTTCCAACAGCTGCTTCGGTATCACCGAGTTTGCAAATCGGTTGATCTGAAATGCTTTCTGTGGAAAACTAAAACTAAGTTTTTGACTCATTCTTTTGCAAAAATCTCTGCATTTTGTGATGCTCATCCACTCTATCTCATCTACAATCTATTCACAGGGTCTGCAGTTAGTATTTGCAACATGTCTGATCAAAGTGACAGCCAGAACAAATCAGAGGAGCAAGTTCACATGAGTGAGGGCACTAGTCCCTCTAGTAGCTCTGATGAGGGTAGCAGAAGCACCCCAAGCAACTTGCCCAAGGCTGCCACTAGAGCAAGCAAGAAAAGAACTTATGAGTCTGAGGATGAAGATTATGTGGCAGAGGAAGAGGAAGCCACCTCAAAGAAGAAAGTGCTCAAGAAAGAATATGGCTCAGCTGCAGCCACAAAACCAGGTATGCATAAGAAGGCACCTGCAAGGAGAGTTCCTACTTCCAAGCCTAGGAAGGTTGCCACTTGAGAAACCTTGAAATTTACCATGGAGTCTGAAGAAGAAGCAGGTGGCCAAGACAAGAAGAAAAAGAGAGTCAGAACTACTACTGCTAGAGTTCTTGGAAAACCCTCCATGAGGAGAGACTCTGAGGGAGAAGAAGAGGAAGAAGAGGTTGCTGCACCAGCACCCAAGGCATAGAAGCTTATGGGTGATGCTATAAGGTCAGGGGCTGCATCATCAAAGCCCAAAGAAGCACCCAAAGCTGCCTCCAAGCCCAAGAGTGCACCTAAGGGGAACACTAGGAACATATCTGCTGGTGAGAAGAACAAGGCCCCAGTGCCTGATGTTGCTGCTGAAGAAGAAGAAGAAGGACAAGTTCTCAGGAACCTCAAGCCCAAGATTCCAGACCACAACGATGCTCATCCTGTGGCTGAGGACATGAAAATTAGGAGAGATTCAGGGCTAAGGAAATGGAGAGAGGCAGATCCATATGCTTCAAGGAGAAGAACTGTTGTTGATTACAGATTCCACACCAAGGAACAGCAAGACTTCTGTGAGAAAGTGCTTCTGGAGAAGAAACCCATAGTGTGTGACATGAGATGGGTTGACTGGGAGTATATCAAGGAGAATGAAGAACATTATCCTGGAGTGCTTGACAACTTCAAAGCTTGTGGAGTTGCAGACTTTGTTAGGCAGAAGCTCACAAAGTGGAATGAGGAGCTCATAATGCAATTCTACTCCACAGCACATTTCTATCCAGATGGCAGGATAGTATGGATGACTGAAGGCACAAGATACCAATCTACAGTTGCAGAATGGGCTCAGCTAATCAATGCCCCAGAAGAGATAGAAGATGACTTGGATGTCCATGCCAAGAAGACGATGGATCACAATTCCATGTCAAACATGTACAAGGAGATCCCAGACAAAGCTCTTGAGACTTTCAAGTTTGGGTCAGTTCACTTCCTTTTGTCAGGGCTGCCTACAATCAACTAGATTATAAGGCACACTCTCTTGCCCAAGTCAGGTGATCACAAAATGATCAGAGGCCATGCAATAAACTTGCTTCACATATTTGATGTGCCACAGAAGTTCAAGGTAATGAGCCTCATAGTTGAGACCATCAAGAGGACAGCAGCTGATCAAAAGAGGAGCTGTGGATATGCCCCACAAATTCAGGAGTTGATTAACTTGAAGATGGGCACAGGCACATATTTGTTGGATAAGGAACACCTGCCCATCCATCCAGACTTTGAGGACAATCAAGTTGTGATGAATGAGAATGAACCATCATCTGCACAAGCTCAAGCAAAGAAGGAGAAGGCAAAGATGGAGAAAGCTGCCAGGATGCCAACTCAAGAGGAGGCATCTGAGTACTTTTTGAAGAACAAGCAGGAGCAGCTCGGTTACCTGATAGCATCAACTCTGAGGATTGAGAAAGGACTGGCCACCCTGTCTCGAAACCAAGAGAGCCTGGAAAGAATCATGGAACAAAAGTTCTATGACCTAGATGTGAAAGTAACTGAGATTCAGTCTGCTGTGGAGCAATTACAGGATGATATGCAGGAGAGGAAGGGCAAGACCACAACTTATGCATTTGCCAGAGTGCCTAGAGCTCAGAGGTCATCTGCAGTGCCAGTTCCTGACACCAAAGCTACTACTTCTACACCAGCTACAGCCTCAGTTCCACCAGCTCCAGCTCCTACCCCAGCATCTCCAACTACTTCTAATGAAGCCTTCATCCTTGGCGTCATCCGGACTCCACCACCTGAAGACCAAGCCTGAGAGTCGTTTTAGTGCTATGCATTTTCTATGAACTTTTTGGTAACTTGTTGCCAAAGGGGGAGAAAATGTATAGATCATAGGCTTCGAGAGAGAAAGAGAGTTTGCATTTGTTCTCTCTTGTCTTCTTGGTTGAACTTTATTTGCTTTTGAGTGCTTGAGATACTATGCTTTTATCTATGAGACATTGATGATCATGTGTTTGATCATAAGCTACACTTAATGCTTGTTAGATGTTACTATCAGTTTATCCTTATTTTGATCTTTCACTTTGCTTGGTGATGAGTGCATGTATTTAATTCTTATCATTTTGAGCGCTCCACCAAGATGTATGTGACATGGAAGAGTAACCCATGATCCTAACTCATTGTGCATTTGCAGTCCAAAGCAAATCTTAAAATATGCACAAATTTAGGGGGAGCTCTTGCTTATCACATACTTCTCAAAGCGACGATATCTTTCACTCTTATTATCATTTGTCGAAGCTTTGATCTATATGTTGTCATCAATTACCAAAAAAGGGGAGATTGAAAGTGCAACTATCCCTGGGTGGTTTTGGTAATTCCTAACAACATATAGCTCATTGAGCTAACATTATTCCAAGATAAATATTTTAGGAAAAGCTCAATGAATGGCATGGCATGGATGAGGAAAGTGGATCCCTCAAAATTATAAGGACACAAGATTGGCTCAAGCTTCAAGATCAAGACTCTACATTTTATATTTTAGTGATCCAAGATCACATTAAGTCTATAGGAAAAGCCAATACTATCAAGGAGGGGTGAGGTGTTGTTTAATGAGCCTCTTGCTTCATGTGCTTAGTGATATGCTCCAAAACCCTCAACTATCTTCCCACATCCACATATGACCTAAACCAAAAGTCAAACTCGGCCCCACCGATTCCTTCTATCCGGCACCCCCGAGTTTCACATGTCATAGCCACTGCCACAAACCCTAGCAATTCGGCTTCACCGATAGGGATCTCGGTCTCACCGAGATGGGATTGCAATTTCTCTGTTTCCCTTAGTAACGTTTTGGACAAACCGAAGTGAGCGACCAGTCCCACCGAGATTGCAATGTAAACTCTTTGTTTCCCTTTCGTAACATTTCGGTCTCACCGAAAAGAGCGAATAGGTCCCACCGAGTTTAACTATTCAGTCCCACCGAGTTTGGCAGATTGTGTGTAACGGTTAGATTTTGTGTGGAGGCTATATATACCCCTCCACCCACTCTTCATTCGTGGAGAAAGCTATCAGAACACATCAACACTTCCAATACACATGTTCTGAAAGAGAACCACCTACACTTGTGTTGAGGTCAAGATATTCCATTCCAACCATATGAATCTTGATCTCCAGCCTTCCCAAGTTGCTTTCCACTCAAATCTTCTTTCCACCAAATCCAAATCCTGTGAGAGAGAGTTGAGTGTTGGGGAGACTATCATTTGAAGCACAAGAGCAAGGAGTTCATCATCAACACACCATTTGTTACTTCTTGGAGAGTGGTGTCTCCTAGATTGGCTAGGTGTCACTTGGGAGCCTACGACAAGATTGTGGAGTTGAACCAAGGAGTTTGTAAGGGCAAGGAGATCGCCTACTTCGTGATGATCTACCGCTAGTGAGGAAAGTCCTTCGTGGGTGACAGCCGTGATGGAATAGACAAGGTTGCTTCTTCGTGGACCCTTCGTGGGTGGAGCTCTCCGTCGACTCGCGCAACTGTTACCCTCCGTGGGTTGAAGTCTCCATCAACGTGGATGTACGATAGCACCACCTATCAGAACCACGCAAAAAACATCTGTGTCTCCAATTGTGTTTGAATCCTCCAAACCCTTCCCTTTACATTCTTGCAAGTTGCATGCTTTACTTTCCGTTGCTCATATACTCTTTGCATGCTTGCTTGAATTGGGTGGAGATTGCTTGACTTATGCTAAGATAGATAAAATCTGCCAAGAACTAAAATTGGGAAAAGGCTAGATATTTATTTGGTCAAGTAGTCTAATCACCCCCCTCTAGACATACTTCCGATCCTACAGCTTGAGAGACGGCTTGAGGAGGCGCTGAAGGGCGACGCCGGATGGTATTGCTTGGCGGGTCGAGCCGATTCGTGCTAGGGTGTCTGCTTGGTTGTTGTCATTTCTTGGCACGTGAAGGAACTCACACCCCTCGAAATATCCACTGAGTTGCTGCACGAGGAAACTGTAGCTTGACATGTTTGCATCTTTGGCGTACCAGTCGCCAGAGGACTGCTGGACCACCAAGTCGGAGTCGCCATAACACAGGATCCGGCGAATGCCAAGTTCTTTGGCAAGCCGGAGCCCGTGAATGAGCGCCTCGTATTCGGCAACGTTGTTGGAGGCGGCGAAATGGATTTGCAGCGCATACTTGAGTTGGTCGCCTTTGGGAGAAGTGAGGACAACGCCGGCTCCCAAGCCGGTGCGCATCTTGGAGCCGTCGAAATGCATCCGCCAATGGGTGGAGTCGGGTGCTGGCGGCAGGTACTGGGTCTCGGCCCAGTCAACAAGGAAGTCGACGAGTGCTTGCGACTTGATGGCTGTGTGGGGCTGATAGTAGATGGTGTAGGGGCCAGCTCTATGGCCCATTTGGCCACTCGTCCAGAAGCATCTCTGCTTCCAATGATCTCGGCTAGTGGGGCTGTGCAGACCAGAGTGATTGGATGCTCTTGAAAGTAAGGCTTCAACTTCTTGGCGGCAAAGTGCACGCCATAGCACATCTTCTGGTAGTGGGGGTAGTTCTGCTTGGAGGCCGACAGCACTTCGCTCAGGTAATATACCGGTCTCTGGACAGGCAGTGCTTTGCCTTCCTCCTTGCGTTCAACTACAATGACTGTGCTGACTACCCAGTTGGTGGCGGCAATGTATAGGAGCATGGGCTCTTTAGGAGTCGGAGCCGCCAGCACAGGGGGAGTAGTCAACATCTTCTTAAACTGGAGAAAGGCTTCGTCCGCCTTGTGGTTCCACTCGAAGAAAGTGGTCTTCTTCATGAGCTGGTACAAGGGGAGAGCTTTCTCGCCCAGCCGACTGATGAATCGGCTAATGGACGCCAGGCAGCCAGTGAACTTTTGCACATCAAGCAGTCAGCTGGGTACCTCCATTCTCTCAATGGCCTTGATCTTTACAGGGTTGCACTCTATGCCGCGTTCGGAGACCAGGAAGCCAAGGAGTTGGCCGGCTGGTACTCCAAAGACGCACTTCTCAGGGTTGAGTTTGATCTGGAATCGGCGCAGGTTCTCAAAGGTCTCCTTGAGGTCTTCCAGCAGTGTTCCATGATTTTCCGTCTTCACCACTACATCATCCACGTAGACATGGGCGTTTCTGCCGAGTTGCTTGAGGAGGCACTTCTGCATGCAACGCTAAAAGGTGGCGCCGGCATTCCTCAAGCCGAACGTCATGGTCAGGTAGCAGAAGGCTCCAAACGGCATGATGAAGGCGGCCTTCAGTTTGCCAGCCGGGTTCAGCTTGATCTGGTGATATCCTGAATATGCATCTAAGAAGCTCAACAGCTCGCATCCGGCTGTGGAGTCTATCACCTGATCAATTCTCGGCAGAGCAAACGGGTCCTTGGGGCAAGCTTTGTTGAGGCTGGTGTAGTCGATACACATTCGCCACTGCTTGTTCTTCTTCAGCACCAGGACCGGGTTGGCTAGCCATTCTGGAAAGAACACTTCCATAATGAAGCCGGCTGCAAGGAGCCGGACAATCTCTTCTCCAACAACTCTTCTTTTTTCTTCTGACAGGCGGCGCAAGGGCTGCCTGACTGGCTTGGCATCAGATCAGACATGTAGCTTGTGCTCGGCGAATTCCGTCGGTACACCTGGCATGTCTTTAGGGGACCATGCGAAGATGTCCCGATTCTCACGGAGGAAATCGACGAGCTCGCCTTCTTATTTGTTGTCGAGGTTCGCACCTATGACAGCGTACCTCTCTGGGTGCTCTGGGTCCAAGGGTATCTTCTTCGTCTCTTTGGCTGGCTTGAACGAACCCTCAGCTTCTGACTCCCTAGGGTTGGGCGACATCTCCGTCCGCTTGTCGTCCATCGCCACAACCCGATCGAGGAGCCGCTTCTCAGCTGCGATCACCAGGGACTTGGCTAGCCGACTGCTTTCAGCCGCACAGGCAGATGACTTTTTGTAGTCGCCACCTATGGTCAGGATCCCCTTGGAACTCGGCATCTTCATCTTGAGGTAGGCGTAGTGGGGAACCGCCATGAACTTGGCCAAAGCGGGTCGGCCAAGCAAGGCATGGTATGGGCTCTCAAGGTCCACCACTTCAAACCAAACTGACTCTCGGCAGAAATGATCTTTGTCTCCAAAGAGAACGTCTATCAGGATCTTGCCGATTGGTGAGCAGGAAAGGCCCGGGACAATGCCGTGGAACACAGTCCGAGTGCTCTGAAGCTGTCTTTGCTTGATTCCTAACTTCTCCATCGTGTCCTTGTACAGGATGTTGATGCTGCTGCCTCCGTCTACCAGCACTCGTGAGAAGCGAGCAGCTCTTTTATTCATGGCAAATGTGGCCTCCAAGACCAGGGCGTAGGAGCCTGGACTCGGCATCACCTCTGGGTGATCAGCCCTGCTCCAACTGATAGGCTTCTTGGACCAGTGCATGAACTCTGGTGTCTCTGATGCTACTACGTTCACCTCTTGCTGCTGCAGCCGCCTGCTGCATCGATCGTCGGCCACGCTGGTGAACACCACATAGGCTCCATGCTCTTCTGGGTACTCGTCTTGTACTGTGCCGACTGGCCTAATGGCCGGCTGCTGGGGCGGAGGCGGAGGCGGCTGCCCAGCAGGCGGGGGAGGCAGGAGGCCGTCTCCCTTGGCGATCCTGGTGAGCCAGTGGCACTTCCGGGTGGTGTGGTTAGACGGTTTCGCGCCTCTATGGAACTTGCAAGGGCCATCAAGAGTCTGCTCGTAAGAGAAAGCCAACAACCAGTTGGACTTGCCGCCTTTCTGTCGCTTGGGTGGAGGGTGTCCTTCCGGTTGCTGGTCCTCGACCGTCGCCACGTACCGGCTATTGGAAGCCGGCTGTGCGGCCTTGCGCTTGTGGTCGTTTTGCTGTTGCCTCCGACTGGCGTCTCCAGCCGGAGTTCTGGGGTCTTGAGGGGCCACTTTGCCAGTCGCACTAACTTGAATCTCCACCTTCATGCAGGAGTCAGCCGTGGCATACTTGTCTGCTATGATCAGCAGTTCGTCGAGGGTCTCTGGCTCGTCGCAGAGGAGCTTATGCTTGAGGAGGGTGCCTTCTCTACACCCGGCGGTGAAGTACTCGATAGCCTACACCTTGTGCACGCCCTCGCAGGAGTTCCGAAGCTCGGCCCAGCGCGTGAGGTAGTCGCGAGTTGACTCGCTGGGGCCTTGCTCGCACAAGGAAAGCAGGCGAGGCTTGGGAGATCGCTTGTACGTGCTTGGGAAGTTGCAGACGAAGGCGTCGGTGAAGTCGACCCAGCTGTTGATGCTGCGGGGCTTCAGGCTGTTCAACCATGTCCGGGCCATGCCCTGGAGCATGAGTGGAACATACTTCATGGCAACTCGCTTGTTGCCGTTCGCTATGCTGACGGCCGTGGAGTAGTCAACCAGCCAGTCTTCCGGCTTCACGGAGCCGGTGTACTTGGGTGTATCTCTGGGGAGCGTGAACCCTCTAGGAAAGGGCTCATCTCGGATGCGGGGACCGAAACATGGCGGACCCAACTCGTCTTCTTCTTCTAGAGCCAGGGGTCGGTGGAGTCGGTCGATCCGGTGGCGCGCGTCATTTTCTCCGACTCCATCTCGGCGGCCAAGGCGGTCGCTGAGAGTCGGATGTTCAACAGGCGGCGGGGAAACTCGCCTTTCCCTGCGAGGGGGAGGTGGCGGACAGTCGTCCCGCCGTTCCACTGCTCTTGGGCGGCCGTCTTGGTCGCGCTCAATGGTGACGCGAGTCCGAATGTGGCTGAGCCGGATCCTTGTCTTTTCTTCCGCGGACGCCGCCAGTCGGCGTCCGTGACGTCGCGCCCTGGTCTCGGCGGGGAGGCGGGTCGTTACTCTGCCGTCGCGGCGCATCTGTGCGGCAGCCGGCCTCGTTTTGCTCGGTGGCCGCATCGAGGAGCCGCTGGACGCGCTCTGCCATCAGGCGACACTCTTCGCCCTCGAAATTGTCTAGCTCGTCAGCCGCCGCCTGGGCGGCTCGGATGTTCTCCGCAGGCGTGGCGTATACGGGGCGATTTGCCCCGAACAGGTTGGCGATGGCAACGCCGCGCTCCTGGACCGCGCCAAGGCGGCTAGGCCCGGCTGGAGCCGGCGAGCCGCCCACAGCGCGATCCATCTCACGCTGGTAGGCCTCTGACAAGCGCCTCATGCTGGCCAGCTTCTTCGCGCCTTCGACGAGCTGGAGGCGGTGTGCCTCCAGTGTATCGGCGTCGGTGTCTTCGGGAATAGGCGCGGTTAGGTCTTGTAGCGCCGCGTCGAGCGGGTCATGAGCTCCTCCGCTGGAATGCTCGCCATGATCGATGACTAGCACCTTTGTGACGGTGCTTCCGCCGCTCTCCACGCGAGGGAGCGGTTCGTCGTAGACCACCACGTTGGTGGGAAACGCGTCGGGCGACACGGTGTCGGAGTCGACCAGCATCGGGTCGGTGGAGCCTACGGACTCCAAGTCCACGGGGGCTCGCCGGTGACGTGGAGTTGGTCAAGGAGGCCCGCGAGGAGGCTCTCGGGGCCGCCCGTGCCTGAGTCGGATACAGGCTCGTTGGTGAGGCGGACCTCGCCGACAAGTTCGGCGAGGCAACTGGCTGCGCAGGCGATCTCGGTGTCGTGCAGCGCGTCAGCGCAGACTCCGTCTAGCGTGCCGGGCTGGCTGTGCTCGCCAGGGAGGAAAAGGGTTCCCGTCCAGAGCAGGTCTCCGGACGACGGTGCACCTCGCCCCACGGTGGGCGCCAAATGTCGGGGGTTGGGTGCGACACATGCCAAAGGATGGCTTATCGTGGTGGGAGAGAGTAGAACATCGCCGGTGCCTGGAAACGGGATGAGGCGAAGACATGCACGCCGGCGGATCTTACCCAGCTTCAGGGCTCTCCGAGGAGATAACACCCCTACTGCTGCTCTGCGGGGTCTCCGCATGATCACTATGGCAAAGTGTATAAACGGTTGCTCCTTGAGCTGTTTTCTGGAGGTAGGAGAAGGCAAGGCTAGCTCTCTCCTTCCTATATGATCTGGTCTAGTGCTAATGGTTTCCAACCCTTTGCATGGGTGCCCTGGGGGGTTTATATAGGCCTACCCCCCAGGGGTACAATGGTAATCCGGCTGGGAGCGGGTCCCAGCCGTCTGTCTCCCAGGCTGCCGTCTTCCCCGCTGACTGTCGGGGCCCGCCATCTGGAGGGCCCCGCCGACAGGTCCGGTACGGAGCCGTCAGGCCGTGTCCGCTGCGGACGGGTCTTGCCGGCTGCGGATTACTGTAGCCGTGCTTCTAATGACGCTGGCTCGGTAGTGGGGTCATGGCAACAGTGCCGCCGCCTAGCGGGCGATCACTGTTGCCATTCCCCGTCTTGTCTGGTTAATGGCGTGCGGGGCCGGGGGAGGGGCCAGCCGACTCCTAGAGGCCGACTCCCACGGGATCCAACTGGTGGCACTCTTGCCGTCTTCTGGACCCCCGCTGACTTGTGGGACCCGCCGTCTCTGGGTCGCACAGACAGGTCATCGTGGGCACAGGGTTCCGCCCACTAGGGCTGACGTCAAGGCTGGCATGGCAACAGTGGCGCGCCGGACGGAGATCTCCGATGGTACGGCGTACTGTGGCCATGCCTGCCCTTGGTAAGGGGCGGGCGTGGACCTCACTGAGGCCACGCCCAGTCCCGTCCCTCTTTACGATAGCATGAGGTGGTTGGAGTCGCGGGCCGGCTCCCAGAGCCGGCTCATCTCAAGGTCGCCCCTGGGACTCGGCCGTGAGTGGGTAGTTGGCCGCGCTGCTGCCGACTCCCAGAGGCAGCTCTCCGTCCTGGGGTCTTGAGGGGCATGGCCTGCCCTGATGTCTTGAAAGGTTATGGGCTTCGGGTTAGCCTACCCGTGGCCCATTACTCCGACAGGCCTCCCTGAGTTCGATAATGCTCCCTTAAAGAAGCGCCTAAGTTGGCGTCCACGGAGCCCTCAGAAGGAGAATGACAAGGACGTCCTTTATCTGATGGGCCGGATAAGGTTATTGGCTCATTCTGGACTGACCATGATTGAGGTCATGGCCCCATGCATTATGCGGGGGGTGCAGCCGCTTCAGTTTAGGGCCCACCCCATGTGGGATTTCAACGGGGAGGACGATGCCACCCGCTGCGGCCGTAAGGGGCCGGAATCGGCTTTCGCTTTGACGAAGATCTTTTCTGCATTATACAAGGGAGAAGACGAGGAATTTATTCGCGTCAATTCACAGGGCGGATTTTCCATGTACAATCCTCCAAACTGGGTAAGCGGACACTTCTTTTTGCCCATCCGTTCCATACTCCCATAGTTAAGCGTCTCATTTTGTGATTTCGACGCAGGAACTGCGTCAGGCCGTAAAGGAGATAAACAACCCTCCTCCACAACCCGAGGGTCCAGAACGGTACCTCGACCCGACCTCCCAAGAGGATCCGGACATATCTGTGGAGCTGATTGACGGGGTATTTCACCAACTGAGCATCGACAATGCCTTGGTGGCCATTACGGCCGATTATCCTGGATTGATCCCCGCCTCACAGGTAATTGAGACCGAAGTCCCAATATCTTGAAAATGATCCGTCTGTGCTTATTTTTTACCATCGTATACCAATGGTGTTTCACAGGGGAGGATCCCGAGGAAGAACGCCGAGCCCGCGACGACTAGCCAACAAGGGACCACGAGGGCGGGCAGGCCGAAAAGACCCGCAGTCCGGATCGAGACACCAGCGCAGCAGTAAGGCGCGCCATTTTTATACCAATATATTGTCCTTACGATGCACGTTAACGCCCGTGTTCTTTTTAGGAAAAAGAGGACTCGCCGGACTATATCCGGAGAGGTTGCCAATCGCGCCTCCACTAGCCAGGCTCCAACGCCAGGCCCAGAAGAAGAGGCGAACGCGAGGCGCGCATCAGATGTTCCTCCAACAGAGGATGCGGACAGGCTGTCTGCCACCAATTCCGAGGAGGAGAGTGCCATGTACCACAGTTGTCGCCGAACAGCTCTTCGCGACGCTTGTCTATCCCGTGAGGCATTGGAGGCCTTTAACTCGGGAGACGTGTATCTCCGTGCCGCTCAAGATGGTCTAACCAGAGCCACGGAGTAGTATGTAAAGGACATACGGGTAAGAAAATTTTGGTGATTATATATATACCAGTAGCCCCCGAGACTTGAAACAGTTAGAATAACTGATTTAAGGATCATTTGTTTATGCAGGTTCTTACAGAGAAGAATACCCTACTGTCCCAGGAGCTGGAAGAGTGCAAGGCCCAACTTCAGGCCGCACTAGCCGCAGTCGGGGAGCCCAAGAAGACCCCCTCTGGTATGATATGCCTCAATTGAGAAGTATCATGTAGAGTGCGGCGTGTATACAAGTCTGACAACAAAATTGCAGATGGCGCCGGACTAGATCCGGATAAGCAGCAACTCCTACGCCAGCTAAAGGCTGGTGAGAGCGTGCTTACGAAGGTGAGGCAGGAGAAGAATGATCTCCAAGATGCCAACACCCAGCTGGGCGTGGAACTAAAGGATGTTCGTGCCCAGCTATCGGACTCCATGAAGGAGAATCGGCGGCTTCGACGCGGCATATTTAGCAAGTGCCTGAACGAACTTTGAAAAAGAGTTCAGCGAGGAAGTCGACTAACAGAGTTATGTCTGTAGGTATGCTAATAGGTCGTCCTGCGGAGGAAATGCCTGGTTCTACGGGTGACCTTCTTCCCAAGCTCTCGCAATTGCACGAAAGAGTTCGGCAGGTGATGCACGGCATCGCCCAGGCCTTGTGGCCCTCCATCTCAATGCCCGAAGGCCTTGGAGAGCTTGCAGAGAAACTGAAGGGAGCATGGTGGCGCTTCCGATTATGGAAGATATCGGCCTGCCGTCAAGGCGCCAGGGAGGCCTCGGCTATGGTGAAGACGCGGTACACGAAGGCTGACCCGAACCACATGGCCCAAGTCGAACCTGTGGGGCCCGATGGGAAGGAGATCCCTGTTAGCTTAGTGTACGGCCAGGTAGAGTTGGCCGCCAAATATTCCCAATAGGACTGTAAACTAGACAGCCTGTTGGATGTTATTGAAGAGGAATTTACCCAGTCAAATTGACTATGTAATTTAAGATGACATGTAAGATGCCTTCTAGCCAGATTGTAGATCGTTTGTCATGGCGGACCTTTTCACTTCAACCTCGGGACCCGATAGTCCAGAGTGTGTCCGAATACCCTCTCGGTTATGTAAGAACCAGGGCATGCATGGGGACCAGACGTAGGGGTCATAAGTGCTTGAATAGACAAGTGCCCAACTAGTTATATTATATTACATGGTTAGTAAGAAACATCTTCCAGGGAGAATTGTTCCGCTAGGGGTTCCTTTCCCTGGGAGGCATGCCCTAAAGTGCATGTCCGGACTACGAAAAAAAGCAGAAAAGCATCTGGGGGCAGGTAAATAAACAAGTGGAAAATCGTCTTTTAGTTCACCGACCGAATATTCCCTTAAGAACGCTAGCTTTCGGCTTCACCCAGTCTGAGGTACACATCCGGCTGACCTGGCAGTAACAATCGCAGAGGTGCTCCCTTTACCTCCTACCCAAACAATCGGGAACGTAGGGGTAAGCACAGGAGCCAGGTAACCCAGCTTGGCCAAAACTTAAGTCATATCGATGCATATAATGGTGAATAAAAGGTACATGCGGAAGTGTGACACATGTGTTGGGCATGAAGCCCGTATGAATAAGCTTATGTTAAGGAAGCCCCTAGGTATAATGAGCGCGGAAAGCGCGTCAATTGTGTGCGAACAAGGCACCAACGAGCCCTTAAAGGCTATAAGAAAAAGAGAGGGGAGAAGTACAGAAATATAAGACAGCTAGTGTATAAAAGATGGACAGAGGAAGGAAACGAACACAGAGTCCGGCGCTAGGCGTAGAACCTTCGAAGACGGGCTGCGTTCCATGGGTTCGGCTCGAGTCGGTTATCCGATGCGTCTCGCAGACGGTACGCTCCACCAGTCAGGACCTGGTCAATAATAAAGGGACCTTCCCATTTGGGCTTGAGCTTGTCCTTTTTTTTGTCCGGCAGGCGTAGAACTAACTCGCCAACATTGTATGTTTTGGCCCGTACTTCTCTGCTTTGGTATCTTTGAGCCTGCTGTTGATAGAATGCGGAACGGGCTTTTGCCACGTCGCGCTCCTCCTCCAAGTCGTCCAAACTGTCCTGCCGATTGAGTTCGGCTTCTCTTTCTTCGTACATGCGCACGCGAAGTGAGTCATGAATTATGTCGCATGGCAGAACCGCCTCTGCGCCGTATACCATAAAGAATGGTGTGTATCCGGTGGTGCGATTCGGCATGGTCCGCAGCCGCCAGAGTACAGAGTCGATCTTCTCTACCCAGTGCGTGTTAGATTCCTTGAGGGACCGCACTAATCTGGGTTTGATGCCGCTCATGATTAGACCATTTGCCCGTTCGACTTGACCGTTAGTTTGTGGGTGATAGACTAAAGCATAGTCGAGCTTGATGCCCATATTTCTGCACCAGAGTTTGACCTCGTCGGCCGTGAAGTTCGTGTCGTTATCAGTGATGATGCTATGGGGGACGTCGTAACGGTGTACGACCCCAGATATGAAGTCTATCACCGGTCCGGATTCGGCCGTTTTAACAGGCTTGGCCTCTATCCATTTGGTGAACTTGTCCACCATGACCAGTAGGTATTTTTGCTTGTGGGTTCCTCATTTAAGGGGTCCAACCATTTCAAGCCCCCAGACCGCAAAGGGCCAGGTGATGGGTATAGTTTGGAGGGCGGTGGGTGGCATATGGCTTTGGTTAGCAAAGAGCTGGCAATCAACGCATCGTTGGACTAAGTCCTGGGCATCTACCCGGGCCGTTGGCCAATAAAATCCTGTACGAAAGGCCTTGCTTACAAGGGCCCGGGCTGCAGCCTGGTGCCCGCCGAGTCCGGCATGAATTTTGGCCAGAAGATTCCGCCCTTCCTCTTCGGCGATACACCTTTGAAGGACTCCGGTGGTGCTTTTCTTATAAAGCTCTCCCTTATGGACTTTATAGGCTTTAGATCGCCGCACAATGCAGTGTGCCTCGTTTTGGTCCTCGGGAAGTTCCTGCCTGGTTAGGTAGGCTAGGAATGGTTCTGTCCACGGGGCAATGACTGCCATTAGTACGTGGGCCGAGGATGTTACTTCGTTGGCAGAGCCTCCAATTGTGTCAGAGTGTTCGATGTCGGGCAGTGCGGTTGGGTCTGGGCTGTTATTTCCGGGTTCCCCTTCCCATACTACGGATGGCTTGAACAGCCTTTCCAAGAAGATGTTGGGAGGGACGGCATCGCACTTTGCGCCAATGCGTGCCAGGACGTCTGCTGCCTGGTTGTTATCCCGGGCTATATGGTGAAATTCAAGCCCCTCGAACCGAGCTGACATTTTTAGGACGGCGTTGCGATAAGCTGCCATTTTCGGATCCTTGGCATCAAAGTCTCCATTTGTTTGGGATATCGCGAGGTCCGAATCCCCGCGCACCTCTAGGCGTTGAATGCCCATGGATACTGCCATCCGGAGACCATGTAAAAGGGCCTCATATTCGGCTGCATTGTTGGAGTCCGTATACGTTATCTGGAGTACGTATTGAACTGTATCTCCTGTTGGGGACGTCAGAACGACGCCAGCCCCCGACCAGCCAACATTTTGGAGCCGTCGAAGTGCATGATCCAGTTGGAATATGTGCCGTACTCTTTAGGGAGTTCGGCTTCAGTCCATTCGGCGACGAAGTCGGCCCAAACTTGCAACTTAATAGCTCATCGTGGCTTGTATGCTGTGTCGAATGGGAGGATCTCAATGGCCCATTTGGCAATCCGGCCCGTCGCGTTGTGGTTGTTTATAATATCGTTAAGTGGCACTTCTGAGGCTACTGTTATCGAACACTCTTGAAAGTAGTGTCGCAGCTTCCGGGACGCCATGAATACCGCGTACGCTATCTTTTGATAATGCGGGTACCGTGACTTGCATGGAGTGAGGACCGTGGACACATAGTAAACCGGCTTTTGAAGGGGGAATTTGTGTCCGTCCGTTTCTCGTTCGACGACGAGTACTGCGCTCACAATTTGGTGAGTTGCCGCAATGTCAATAGCATTGGTTCGCCAATGTTTGGCGCGGCCAGGATCTGGTTTGTTGCCAATATGGCTTTTATTTCGTCGAGTCCGGCCGTGGCGGCATCCTTCCACTCGAAGTGTTCGGTGTGCCGGAGGAGGCGATAAAGGGGTAATGCCTTTTCTCCTAAGCGGGAGATGAAGCGGCTTAGAGCCGCCACACATCCGGTCATTTTTTGTATTTGTTTGAGGTCCTTTGGGATATCCAATTGTGAAAGAGCTCGGATCTTGGCTGGATTTGCTTCAATTCCTCTACCGGATACAATGAAGCCCAAGAGCTTTCCGGCCGGTACGCCGAAAACACATTTTTTCGGGTTGAGCTTGATGTCGTATGTTCGGAGGTTATCGAATGTGAGCCTCAAGTCATCTACTAGAGATTCGACATGCTTAGTTTTGACGACCACGTCATCTACGTATGCCTCCACTGTTTTTCCGATCTGGTTTGCCAGACATGTCTGAATCATGCGCTGATATGGCGTTTTTGAGCCCGAAGGGCATTGTGTTGAAGCAGAATGGGTCGTATGGTGTGATGAATGCCGTGCCGGCTTGATCTGAGTCTGCCATCTTAATTTGATGGTAGCCGGAATATGCGTCGAGGAATCACAATGAATCGTGTCCTGTGGTTGCGTCGATAATTTGATCGATGCGGGGGAGAGGGAAAGGATCCTTTGGGCAAGCTTTGTTGAGGTCCTTAAAATCGACACAGAAGCGCCAGGATTTATCCTTCTTTGGTACCATCACCAGGTTTGCTAGCCAGTCCGAGTGTTTTATGTCTCTGATGAATCCGGCCTCCAATAGCTTGGCTAGTTCCTCTCCCATGGCTTGTCTCTTAGGTTCGGAGAAACGACGAAGAGCCTGTTTGACTGGCTTGAATCCTTTTAGGATATTTAGGCTATGCTCGGCCATCCTGCGTCGGTTTCTGGCATGTCTGAAGGGTGTAAGGCAAAAAATGTCCTAGTTCTCGCGTAAGAACTCTCGCAGTGCGGCGTCTACATCAGGGTTTAATTGTGCCCCGACGGAAGCTGTTTTTGTAGGGTCCGTTGGTTGGACTTGGAATTTGACTATTTCGTCCGCTGGTTTAAAGGAGGTGGATTTGGATCTTTTGTCGAGTATCACGTCGTCTCTGTTCATCATGGAGCGCAGCGTAGTCAGTTCCTCGGCCGCTAGGGCTTCGGATAGTGCCTCGAGGGCTAGTGCGGCTGTCTTATTTTCGGGGCGGAGTGCTGTGTCCGGATCACTAGCGAGAGTGATGATTCCGTTGGGCCCGGGCATTTTGAGCTTCATGTACCCATAATGGGGTATGGCTTGGAAGATTGTAAACGCCTCCCGCCCTAATAGGGCGTGGTATCCACTGCTGAATGGGGCCACTTGGAATGTGAGCTCTTCGGACCTATAATTGTCCGGCGTGCTGAACACCACATCCAGTGTGATTTTCCTGTACAGTGCGCTTCCCAACTGGGGATTATTCCTCTAAAGGTTGTGCTACTTGGCTCAATGCGGTTCCACTCTATGTCCATTTTTTGAAGGGTTTCCTCATAAATGAGGTTCAGTCCGCTGCCGCCGTCCATGAGTACCTTGGTGAGTCGAAAGCCATCCACAATCGGACTAAGGACCAATGCGGCTGGTGCTCGGGCTGTTCGGAATTTAGGTACATCACTAGCATTGAAAGTAATAGCCGTGTCACTCCATGGGTTTATTGTGGCCACATGGTAGTCTTCGGCGAGGCTGCGGAGTGTTCGTTTTCGCATATTGTTCGATACGAAAGTCTCGAAGACTGTTAATACCATGATGGTATCTTTTTGCTGGTGCTCTGTGGCTTCTGGGATTAGAAGATCTTCGCCACTTTTGGCCACCTGCCGGAGTATCCAACATGCTCTAAGGCTATGAGTTGGTGTGGCGCCCTCTGTACTGTGAATTTTACAGGGTCCATTGAGCCACCCCTCCAGCACGGTTCCATGCCCTGTAGAGGGTTTTTCCTTTTTGGTGGTTAAACCGGCTGTCTAGCGATAATGCACCCTTTTATTTCGGACTGGGTTTGTATTCAGGGCCGGATTGTCCCAAAATTTTATTTTGGTTTTCCAGGCGCTTTCTTCCGCACAGTACTTTCGTACTATGGACGCCAAGTCAGCGAAGCATGTAATTTCACTGCGACTTATGGCGTTGAGGATTCCCTTGTCCGTGCAATTGTTGTAGAAGGACGAAATTGCATCCTCCTCCCGGCAGTCCTTTATCCTGTTCATGACCAGGAGGAATCTGGCCCAATAATGGTGTACTGTTTCTTTGGGCTCTTGCCGAATTTGGGATAGGTCGCTTATGTTTGGGTGGGTGAATGGAATTAAATCCGGAACCCCAGCCAATCTAAGACTCAGGGGCTGAGGAGTTTCCGAACTCAGAAGCTTGGGTTCTTGGATGTTGTCCAATGAATCTAGCCTGCTGTCTGACTTTAGGTTCAGGGCCTGAGTAACGTCCTCCCTCCACGGGTATCCGGCTTGGAGGGATCGGGAATCTGGACATGACTAGTCCTTAAGATAGATGAAGGGTCGCCGCATTGTTCCTCCACCACTGCAACATGATGGGTGACCTGGGGAGAGTTAATTTCTCTTAGATTGGGTTTAAGCCCAATCTGATCGTAGTCTGTAGCGACTCCCAGAGCGACGATGCGATCCAAGAGCTCGTTTAGGGAAGAGAGCTCCATCGGATCTAACTGCTCGGCGAGTTCCGAGTTGACGTGAAGATTGCTTTAGATGACCCGAGAAGTCATCGTCGGCGCGGCGGCCGAACAGGAGGTCACAAGGAAACCACCCAGCCGGAGAGTTTGGCTGATAGCCAAAGCTCCTTTAGCAAGAGTGCCGTTTTTAAAAACGGGATGCGACATCCTTCCTGACGGCGACGGCACAGAGGAACTCTCAATGGAAGCACCAATGTCGGTGTCAAAACCGGCGGATCTCGGGTAGCGGGTCCCGAACTGTGCGTCTAGGCGGATGGTAACAGGAGACAAGGGACATGATGTTTTTACCCAGGTTCGGGCCCTCCTGCGTGGGATTCCTAGCATGTCTGAAGGGTGCCAGGCAAAAATGTCCCGGTTCTCGCGTAAGAACTCTCGCAGTGCGGCGTCTACATCAGGGTTTAATTGTGCCCCGATGGAAGCTATTTTTGTAGGGTCCGTAGGATGGACTTGGAATTTGACTATTTCGTCTGCTGGTTTAAAGGAGGTGGATTTGGATCTTTTGTCGAGTATCACGTCGTCCCTATTCACCGTGGAGCGCAGCGCAGTCAGTTCCTCGGCCGCTAGGGCTTCGGATAGTGCCTCGAGGGCTAGTGCGGCTGTCTTATTTTCGGCGCGGAGTGCTGTGTCCGGATCACTAGCGAGAGTGATGATTCCATTGGGCCCGGGCATTTTGAGCTTCATGTACCCATAATGGGGTATGGCTTGGAAGATTGTAAACGCCTCCCACCCTAATAGGGCGTGGTATCCACTGCTGAATGGGGCCACTTGGAATGTGACCTCTTCGGACCTATAATTGTCCGGCGTGCCGAACACCACATCCAGTGTGATTTTTCCTGTACAGCGCGCTTCCCGACTAGGGATTATTCCTCTAAAGGTTGTGCTGCTTCGCTCAATGCAGTTCCAGTCTATCTCCATTTTTTGAAGGGTTTCCTCATAAATGAGGTTCAGTCCGCTGCCGCCGTCCATGAGTACCTTTGTGAGTCGAAAGTCGTCCACAATCGGACTGAGGACCAATGCGGCTGGTGCTCGGGCTGTTCGGAATTTAGGTACATCACTGGCATTGAAAGTAATAGCCGTGTCACTCCATGGGTTTATTGTGGCCACATGGTAGACTTCGGCGAGGCGGCGGAGTGTTCGTTTTCGCATATTGTTTGATGCGAAAGTCTCGAAGACTGTTAATACCATGCTGGTATCTTTCGGCTGGTGCTCTGTGGCTTCTGGGATTAGAAGATCTTCACCACTTTTGGCCACCTGCTGGAGTATCCAACATGCTCTAAGGCTATGAGTTGGTGTGGCGCCCTCTGTACTGTGAATTTTACAGGGTCCATTGAGCCACCCCTCCAGCACGGTTCCATGCCATGTAGAGGGTTTTTGCTTTTTGGTGGTTAGCCCGGCTGTCTGGCGATAATGCACCCTTTTATTTTGGACTGGGTTTGTATTCAGGGCCAGATTGTCCCAAAATTTTATTTTGGTTTTCCAGGCGCTTTCCATCGCACAGTACTTTCGTACTATGGACGCCAAGTCAGCGAAGCATGTAATTTCACTCCGACTTATGGCGTTGAGGATTCCCTTGTCCGTGCAATTGTTGCAGAAGGATGAAATTGCATCCTCCTCGCGGCAGTCCTTTATCCTGTTCATGACCAGGAGGAATCTGGCCCAGTAATGGTGTACTGTTTCTTCGGGCTCTTGCCAAATATGGGATAGGTCGCTTATGTTTGGGTGGGTGGATGGAATTAAATCCGGAACCCCAGCCAATCTGAGACTCAGGGGCCGTGGAGTTCCCGAACTCAGAAGCTTGGGTTCTTCGATGTTGTCCAATGAATCTAGCCCGCTGCCTGACTTTAGGTTCAGGGCCTGAGTAACGTCCTCCCTCCGCGGGTATCCGGCTTGGAGGGATCGGGAATCTAGACATGACTAGTCCTTAAGATAGATGAAGGGTCGCCGCATTGTTCCTCCACCACTTCAACATGATGGGTGACCTGGGGAGAGTTAATTTCTCTCATATTGGGTTTAAGCCCAATCTGATCATAGTCTGTAGCGACTCCCAGGGCGACGTTGTGATCCAAGAGATCGTTTAGGGAAGAGAGATCCATCGGACCTAACTGCTCGGCGAGTTCCGAGTTGACGTGAAGATTGCTTTTGATGACCCGAGAAGTCATCGTCGGTGCGGCGGCCGAACAGGAGGTCACAAGGAAACCACCCAGCCAGAGAGTTTGGCCGATAGCCAAAGCTCCTTTAGCAAGAGTGTCGTTTTTAAAAACGCGATGCGACATCCTTCCTGATGGCGACGGCATAGAGGAACTCTCAATGAAAGCACCAATGTCGGTGTCAAAACCGGCGGACCTCGGGTAGCGGGTCCCGAACTGTGCGTCTAGGCGGATGGTAACAGGAGACAAGGGACACGATGTTTTTACCCAGGTTCGGGCCCTCCTGCGTGGGATTCCCGGCATGTCTGAAGGGTGCCAGGCAAAAATGTCCCGGTTCTCGCGTAAGAACTCTCGCAGTGCGGCGTCTACATCAGGGTTTAATTGTGCCTCGATGGAAGCTGTTTTTGTAGGGCCCGTTGGATGGACTTGGAATTTGACTATTTCGTCCGCTGGTTTAAAGGAGGTGGATTTGGATCTTTTGTCGAGTATCACGTCGTCCCTGTTCACCGTGGAGCGCAGCGTAGTCAGTTCCTCGACCGCTAGGGCTTCGGATAGTGCCTCGAGGGCTAGTGCGGCTGTCTTATTTTCGGCGCGGAGTGTTGTGTCCGGATCACTAGCGAGAGTGATGATTCCGTTGGGCCCGGGCATTTTGAGCTTCATGTACCCATAATGGGGTATGGCTTGGAAGATTGTAAACGCCTCCCGCCCTAATAGGGTGTGGTATCCACTGCTGAATGGGGCCACTTGGAATGTGACCTCTTCGGACCTATAATTGTCCGGCGTGCCGAACACCACATCTGTCTGGCGATAATGCACCCTTTGTGAGTCGAAAGTCGTCCACAATCGGACTGAGGACCAATGCGGCTGGTGCTCGGGCTGTTCGGAATTTAGGTACATCACTGGCATTGAAAGTAATAGCCGTGTCACTCCATGGGTTTATTGTGGCCACATGGTAGACTTCGGCGAGGCGGCGGAGTGTTCGTTTTCGCATATTGTTTGATGCGAAAGTCTCGAAGACTGTTAATACCATGCTGGTATCTTTCGGCTGGTGCTCTGTGGCTTCTGGGATTAGAAGATCTTCACCACTTTTGGCCACCTGCTGGAGTATCCAACATGCTCTAAGGCTATGAGTTGGTGTGGCGCCCTCTGTACTGTGAATTTTACAGGGTCCATTGAGCCACCCCTCCAGCACGGTTCCATGCCATGTAGAGGGTTTTTGCTTTTTGGTGGTTAGCCCGGCTGTCTGGCGATAATGCACCCTTTTATTTTGGACTGGGTTTGTATTCAGGGCCAGATTGTCCCAAAATTTTATTTTGGTTTTCCAGGCGCTTTCCATCGCACAGTACTTTCGTACTATGGACGCCAAGTCAGCGAAGCATGTAATTTCACTCCGACTTATGGCGTTGAGGATTCCCTTGTCCGTGCAATTGTTGCAGAAGGATGAAATTGCATCCTCCTCGCGGCAGTCCTTTATCCTGTTCATGACCAGGAGGAATCTGGCCCAGTAATGGTGTACTGTTTCTTCGGGCTCTTGCCAAATATGGGATAGGTCGCTTATGTTTGGGTGGGTGGATGGAATTAAATCCGGAACCCCAGCCAATCTGAGACTCAGGGGCCGTGGAGTTCCCGAACTCAGAAGCTTGGGTTCTTCGATGTTGTCCAATGAATCTAGCCCGCTGCCTGACTTTAGGTTCAGGGCCTGAGTAACGTCCTCCCTCCGCGGGTATCCGGCTTGGAGGGATCGGGAATCTAGACATGACTAGTCCTTAAGATAGATGAAGGGTCGCCGCATTGTTCCTCCACCACTTCAACATGATGGGTGACCTGGGGAGAGTTAATTTCTCTCATATTGGGTTTAAGCCCAATCTGATCATAGTCTGTAGCGACTCCCAGGGCGACGTTGTGATCCAAGAGATCGTTTAGGGAAGAGAGATCCATCGGACCTAACTGCTCGGCGAGTTCCGAGTTGACGTGAAGATTGCTTTTGATGACCCGAGAAGTCATCGTCGGTGCGGCGGCCGAACAGGAGGTCACAAGGAAACCACCCAGCCAGAGAGTTTGGCCGATAGCCAAAGCTCCTTTAGCAAGAGTGTCGTTTTTAAAAACGCGATGCGACATCCTTCCTGATGGCGACGGCATAGAGGAACTCTCAATGAAAGCACCAATGTCGGTGTCAAAACCGGCGGACCTCGGGTAGCGGGTCCCGAACTGTGCGTCTAGGCGGATGGTAACAGGAGACAAGGGACACGATGTTTTTACCCAGGTTCGGGCCCTCCTGCGTGGGATTCCCGGCATGTCTGAAGGGTGCCAGGCAAAAATGTCCCGGTTCTCGCGTAAGAACTCTCGCAGTGCGGCGTCTACATCAGGGTTTAATTGTGCCTCGATGGAAGCTGTTTTTGTAGGGCCCGTTGGATGGACTTGGAATTTGACTATTTCGTCCGCTGGTTTAAAGGAGGTGGATTTGGATCTTTTGTCGAGTATCACGTCGTCCCTGTTCACCGTGGAGCGCAGCGTAGTCAGTTCCTCGACCGCTAGGGCTTCGGATAGTGCCTCGAGGGCTAGTGCGGCTGTCTTATTTTCGGCGCGGAGTGTTGTGTCCGGATCACTAGCGAGAGTGATGATTCCGTTGGGCCCGGGCATTTTGAGCTTCATGTACCCATAATGGGGTATGGCTTGGAAGATTGTAAACGCCTCCCGCCCTAATAGGGTGTGGTATCCACTGCTGAATGGGGCCACTTGGAATGTGACCTCTTCGGACCTATAATTGTCCGGCGTGCCGAACACCACATCCAGTGTGATTTTTCCTGTACAGCGCGCTTCTCGACTGGGGATTATTCCTCTAAAGGTTGTGCTGCTTCGCTTAATGCGGTTCCACTCTATGTCCATTTTTGAAGGGTTTCCTCATAAATGAGGTTCAGTCCGCTGCCGCCGTCCATGAGTACCTTGGTGAGTCGAAAGCCGTCCACAATCGGACTGAGGAGTAGTGCGGCTGGTGCTTACGCTGTTCGGAATTGAGGTACATCACTGGCATTGAAAGTAATAGCCGTGTCACTCCATGGGTTTATTGTGGCCACATGGTAGACTTCGACGAAGCTGCGGAGTGTTCGTCTTCACATATTGTTTGATGCGAAAGTCTTGAAGACTGTTAATACCATTCTGGTATCTTTTGGTTGGTGCTCTGTGGCTTCTGGGATTAGAAGATCTTCGCCACTTTTGGCCACCTGCCGGAGTATCCAACATGCTCTAAGGCTATGAGTTGGTGTGGCGCCCTCTGTACTGTGAATTTTACAGGGTCCATTGAGCCACCCCTCCAGCACGGTTCCATGCCCTGTAGAGGGTTTTTGCTTTTTGGTGGTTAACCCGTCTGTCTGGCGATAATGCACCCTTTTATTTCGGACTGGGTTTGTAATCAGGGCCAGATTGTCCCAAAATTTTATTTTGGTTTTCCAGGCGCTTTCCATCGCACGGTACTTTCGTACTATGGACGCCAAGTCAGCGAAGCATGCAATTTCACGGCGACTTATGGCGTTGAGGATTCCCTTGTCCGTGCAATTGTTGCAGAAGGATGAAATTGCATCCTCCTCGTGGCAGTCCTTTATCCTGCTCATGACCAGGAGGAATCTGGCCCAGTAATGGTGTACTGTTTCTTCGTGCTCTTGCCGAATTTGGGATAGGTCGCTTATGTTTGGGTGGGTGGGTGGATATAAATCCGGAATCCCAGCCAATCTGAGACTCAGGGGCCGATGAGTTTCTGAACTCAGAAGCTTGGGTTCTTGGATGTTGTCCAATGAATCTAGCCCGCTGCCTGACTTTAGGTTCAGGGCCTGAGTAACGTCCTCCCTCCGCGGGTATCCGGCTTGGAGGGATCGGGAATCTGGACATGACTAGTCCTTAAGATAGATGAAGGGTTTCCACATTGTTCCTCCACCACTGCAACATGATGGGTGACCTGGGGAGAGTTAATTTCTCTCAGATCGGGTTTAAGCCCAATCTGATCGTAGTCTGTAGCGACTCCCAGGGCGGCGATGCGATCCAAGAGCTCGTTTAGGGAAGAGAGCTCCATCGGATCTAACTTCTCGGCGAGTTCCGAGTTGACGTGAAGATTGCTTTTGACGACCCGAGAAGTCTACATCGGCGCGGCGGCCGAACAGGCGGTCACAAGGAAACCACCCAGCCGGAGAATTTGGCCAATAGCCAAAGCTCCTTTAGCAACAGTGCCGTTTTTAAAAACGGGATGCGACATCCTTCCTGATGACGACGGCACAGAGGAACTCTCAATGAAAGCACCAATGTCAGTGTCAAAACTGGCGGATCTCGGGCAGGGGGTCCCGAACTGTGCGTCTAGGCGGATGGTAACACGAGACAAGGGACACGATGTTTTTACCCAGGTTCGGGCCCTCTCGATGGAGGTAAAACCCTACTCCTGCTTGATTAATATTGATGATATGGGTAGTACAAGAGTAGATCTACCACGAGATCAGAGAGGCTAAACCCTAGAAGCTAGCCTATGGTATGATTGTTGTTCGTCCTACGGACTAAAACCCTCCGGTTTATATAGACACCGGAGAGGGTTAGGGTTACACATAGTCGGTTACAACGGAAGGAGATCTACATATCCGTATCGCCAAGCTTGCCCTCCACGCCAAGGAAAGTCCCATCCGGACACGGGACGAAGTCTTCAATCTTGTATCTTCATAATCCAGGAGTCCGGCCAACGGTTATAGTCCGGCTATCTGGACACCCCCTAATCCAGGACTCCCTCAGCCGCGAGCAGGCCTTTGGCCGCCGACGCCTTGGGCGTTCATGCGTGCCTTGCTTGGGAGGCCGGCTGTGCCTCTGCATGTGGGCCAACCCAAAATAGATTAGGGGGCCTAATTATCTCAACTAGCTTAACCTTTTGCTAAACCTTCACTTACCTATGGGTCCTCCTGCTAATAAAACGTGTCTAAATAAGTTTTCTATAACTAAGGCTATGACATGTAGGCCCCACTGAATTTGACCAGTCAACTTTTGACTCCTCGGTCAATAGTTGACATGGCCCCACCTGTCTTACTTTAAGGCTACCTGCTGCTGTGTATAAAAGTGTTCTACACTGTTTTGGATAATTTGAATTAAATAATTCCAGAAATTCCATACTGTTATTTAGAAAAACTTTAAAAATTCATCTAAAATAATCCGTAGCTCGGATGAAAAAGTTTTATACATGAAAGTTGCTCAGAACGATGAGACGAATCCGAATACGTAGCCCATTCGTACGCCACACATCCCTAGCATAGCAAACATGCAACTTCCCCCTCCGGTCCGTCTGTCCGAAAACGCGAAACACCGGGAATGCTTTCTCGGATGTTTCCCCGTTCGCTGGTATCACCTACTACCGCGTTAGGTCACACCTAGCACCGTGTATTGCCTTGTTATATTTTTGTGATGCTTTGAATGCTTTGTTATTTATTGTGTTCCCCCTCGGTTACTTCTTTCCGATAGTGTTGGGGATATTGCTATTTGGGGTAAACCGGCCTACAGGGCCCGTGTTAGCTCCGTCAATGGACCCAAGATGTTAATGCCCAAGGAGAAATAGAAGGACCCAAGGCCTATAATCGGTTTAAAGGTTTATGGACGTAAACCGGCCTGAGGTAAACTTGCATTGTAAGTTAGGAATAGAGAGACCAACCCGGGCACGTTTATGAACCGGAGGTTGGGACTTTGTAGACCGACGGGCGTCACCCGTGTATATAAGGGGACGACCCGACGGTGGTTTAAGGAGAGAGAAGAACAACTCGAGGTTTAGGCGAAGCTTATCGCTCCCTAGCCCTCGAAACACATCAATCCCATCACAACTAGACGTAGGCTTTTACCTTCATCGAAGGGGCCGAACTAGTATAACTCTGTGTCTTGCGTCCGTTTTAACCCCTTCAAGTTAACCCGTTGCGATGGCTCCACGACTAAGTCCTTTCGCTAGGACATCTGCCGTGACAAATCCACGACAGTTGGCGCCCACCGTGGGGCTATCGCGAGATGGTTTCAAGTTCTTGGAGGGCCGCTTTGAAGGACTCGAGGGTTACGCTGTGGGCCGGATGACCAAAAGTCGTCGCGGAAAACTCTACATCGACAGCACAGGCTGGGGCCCCGACGCCGGCTCGATCGAGTACGGGTATCGGGTCCCCTTTGGCGGCATCCATGTTTTCATCGGCAAGATCGGTGAACCGGGCCCCGAGCTGGGCGTCTGCACCGACCTCGTCGAGACAGCTCAGTGCACGAGATCGACCCTGGCTAAACCGACCAGGAAGCGCGCCTTCGTGGGAGTCATCCACGGAGGAAGCTACGAGGAAGGATCCGAATCCGGTGACGAAACCGCCATCTACTCCGGCGATGAAACGTCAACCGGGGAAACCGAGTCTCTATACCAGCTGCAAGATGATCGGATTGGGGGCAGCTCCGATGGCGACAGTATTCCGGACCCCTCTGATCTGCCCTATCGAGTTGGGATCTTCATGGCTGGAACACAGGCGGCGCCACATTCATCAACTGCGGCAGCAGTGATCTCCGGATCGGCAGCGGCAACAGCTGCGCGGGCAGGAGGCCCTGCGGACTCACCAGCCCAAGTATTGTCAGATCTGTTTGACGCGCTGGCAGCGCTCATGGCGGAAGCCAACCCGGTGGATCAGGAGGTTCACAATGCCGAGATTGCCAAAGTGAGAAAACAGATCACTCAAGCTAAAGCGGAGCTGGCAACAGAAGAGGCCAGGATGACAGCAGAGCGCGCCGCTTTAGATGCACAGGCTTACAGGTTCATGATGGACCAGAATGCGTCTCAGGAAGTCCTGAAGAGGAAATTCCGATCTCGAGTGCCCGCAGCCCTCGATGCCAGAAATCTCTTCAACACCCCGGGGGTAAACCGTGCGGAAGCGACAGTTGGCGCCCCGGTTCAGCACCGTATAATAAACCTGCCTCGTCACAACACTGGTACACCACAGTCCGTGCCAACACCATCGGGCCATTATTCCAACCCGATGGATAACCTCGTCGCGGCGGCAGCTCGGTTGGAAGCCATTCCGATCGAAGGCAATTCACCGCAGGATGAAGAGACACGCCGGGTCAAGGAGCTCCTTAGGACCGCTTTGGCCCAACAAGAAGCATATTCGCAAAGCCATGATCGGATTCACTCCACCCCTCGCCCCAGCAGGAGCTATAGTAGGCGCATGGAGGAGCCGACTGTTTCAAGTAATGCCAGGCATGAAGCGCTCCGCGGCAACAATCCGGCGGGCGTCGACAATGCTCAGGAGAATGTGGATCGCGCCCGTGCGCAGGAGGCCGTATTAGCAGCGCAGCATCAGGCTCGTCAGCTTACACCTATCTTCCCAGCTGCTACGATTGAACCGGGGGTGGTTTCTAGTTCTTTGGGAGTACCGTGCCTTGTTCCCGCTTTGCGCAACGTACGCCTGCCGAAGGACTTCAAGGGCCCCCGCAAGGTACCAAACTACACGGCAGATCAGCCTCCGGAGACATGGGTGGAGAGCTATGAGATGGCTATGGAGATGCTGGATGTGGATGACACAGCGTGTGCGAAGTATTTTACCATGATGTTAGAAGGAACGGCCCGGACTTGGCTAAAGAGCCTACCGCCTAATTCCATTAATTCGTGGGCCCAGTTGCGAGCCCGGTTCATCAAAAATTTCAAGGACACGTGCAAACAGCCAATGTCGATAGTTGACCCAGCAGCTTGCGTTCAGCAAGAAGGGGAGTCAACTACCCATTGGGTACGCCAGGTATCAGAAGTTTTGCACTCATCAGATCGCATCAACGCAGACACCGCCGTGGTGCTGTTGGAAGGCAACTGTCGGTTCGGCCCTTTGAAGCTAAAGTTAGGCCGGATGAAGCGTGATTGCACGGATATGGGAACGCTCATGACCGCTTTAGTGAAGTATGCAGATTCTGACAGTACCAAGGATCCTGACTCTGGTGACGACAAAGCAGGGAAGGTAAAGAAGAATAGCAACACCAAAGGCCAGCAGCATCGACCAACAGGTAATGGAGGCGGAGGTAAGCGTAAACCGGATGGGAGCGTGGATTTTGTGGCCAACACAAGTGCACAGAATAAGGGCCAGCGTCGTAAGGGGAAACAGCCAGGTTTTCGCGGAAATCCCTGTCCTAATCCGGAGCGTTTGAACTTTTTCTTAAACCAGCCCTGTCCGAAGCACGGAACAAAAGAGGAGCCAGCAACCCATCTTTGGAAGGATTGTTACATCATGAAGGAATTCAAAAGCTCAAACATTTTCCAATATGATCACAGCTCTGGCGGCGGTTCAGGTTCCGGATCAGGGTACGGCGGCGGAAATTCCGGTCCAGGGTTCCATGATAATCCGGGCGGATAGAGCAGCCAAAATAATCAAGGTAATCAGAGTGGTTACAGCCAGCAGCAACAGCAGTAATCAGGTTATCAGAGCAACCCGAAACAGTTGAGTGGCGGACAGTATCATGTTTTTACTACAAGCTTGGATAGACGGGATAGAAAGCTTCAGAGGCGGGCAGTTAGTGCTGTTGAACCGGCCACGCCTTACTATCTGCGCTGGTCGGAACAACCAATCATATGGAGCCGAGAAGATCACCCTCCCAGGGTTTATAATCCGGGTCAGTTAGCATTGGTGGTGGCGCCTCAGGTGGGAGGTTATAAGCTCACCAAGGTACTCATGGACGTAGGGAGCAGCATTAACATCTTGTATTATGAGACCTTCCGTCGCATGGGACTGGTGGATAAGGATCTCAAACCGACCAATACAGTGTTCCACGGGGTGGTGCCTGGCAAGTCTGCGTACCCTGTTGGTAAGATAGCCCTTGAAGTGGTCTTCGGCGATAGTCATGATTCCAGATCAGAGACGCTGACGTTTGAAGTGGTTAAAATCCAAAGTCCATACCACGCTTTGTTCGGACGACCGGCCTATGCAAAATTTATGGCACGGCCCTGCTATGTATATCTGCAACTCAAGATGCCGGGTTACAAGGGCACTATAACGGTTCATGGGAGCCGTCGAATCGCTTTGGAATGCGAGGAAGGAGATGCGACTTATGCAGAATCGGTTTGTGCTACGGAGGAGTTAAAGCAGTACAAAGACAATGTCGATCCGGAGGACATGACTTCGTTAAAGAAGCCAACTACGGACCACGATCCGGCCTTGAAGTTCAAATCAGCTGCCGAAACTAAGCTTGTTGACTTCGTACCTGGCGATTCGTCCAAGCAGTTCAGCATCAGTGCAAACTTGGATCCAAAATAGGAAAGCGCGCTCATCGAGTTCATCCGTGAGAATCGGGACATCTTTGCATGGAAGCCGTCTGACATGCCTGGTGTACCGAGGCGACTCGCTGAGCACACCCTTAATGTGGATCCTAAGTATAAACCGGTAAAACAGTTCCTACGCCGGTTTAACGAAGAAAGACGTAAAGCGATTGGTGAGGAAGTAGCCAGGCTCCTGGCAGCTGGTTTTATTATTGAGGTTTTTCATCCCGAGTGGCTTGCTAATCCGGTGCTGGTTCTTAAGAAAAATGGCACCTGGCGCATGTGTGTGGATTACACAGACTTGAATAAAGCATGTCCAGCGGATCCTTTTGCTCTCCCCCGTATTGATCAAATCATTGATGCTACGGCAGGTTGCGAGCGTTTGAGTTTTTTGGATGCCTATTCGGGTTATCATCAGATCAAGATGGCAGTTAAGGACCAGGAGAAGACGGCGTTCATTACTCCCTTTGGAGCCTTCTGCTATGTTTCTATGCCCTTCGGGCTTAAGAGTGCGCAGGCTACTTATCAACGGTGTGTGCAAAATTGCCTCCACGAATAGATTGGTCGTAATGTACATGCTTATGTGGATGATATTGTGGTCAAGTCACGAAAGAAGGATACCCTGGTTGATGATTTGAAGGAAACCTTCGATAACTTGAGAGTGTACCAAATGATGCTCAACCCAGCTAAATGTGTTTTTGGTGTACCTGCAGGCAAGTTGTTGGGATTCTTAGTGTCCCATAGAGGAATTGAGGCCAATCCGGAAAAGATCACAGCCATCACCTCCCTGGCCAAACCGAAATGCGTCAATGATGTTCAGCGCATGGCCGGGCGGATTGCAGCGTTAAGCCGGTTTATCAGCCACCTCGATGAAAAGGCGATCCCCTTGTATCAAATGCTCAAGAAGACAGATCAATTTGTCTGGAGTCCGGAGGCTGATAAAGCGTTTGAGGACTTGAAGCGACAGTTAGTCAATCCGCCAGTGTTGGCAGCCCCTGTAGATAAAGAGCCACTCCTGTTATATGTTGCTGCAAACGCCAGAGCGGTCAGTGTGGCGATGGTGGTAGAACGCAAGGAGGCTGGGAAGGAGCATCCGGTTCAGCGACCGGTTTACTATATCAGCGAAGTGCTTATCGAGTCCAAACAAAGGTATCCGCATTGGCAGAAGCTGGTATATGGTGTTTTTATGGCAAGCCGGAAGCTGAGGCAATATTTTCAAGGACACCCCATCACGGTGGTCAGTTCTGCTCCTTTGGGTGACATCATACAGAACCGGGAGGCGACCGGTCGGATTGCCAAGTGGGCTATCGAGCTTGGGACGCACGGTTTAAGATACGTACCCCGGACGGCCATAAAGTCACAAGCACTTGTCGACTTCATAAACGATTGGACAGAGTTACAAGCACCTGAGGAGAAGCCAGATAACACATATTGGACTATTCATTTTGACGGATCCAGACAATTGGAAGGCTCGGGGGCTGGAGTCGTTTTAACTTCCCCACGAGGAGATAAGTTTTGTTATGTCCTCCGTTTAATGTTCCCCTGTACAAATAATGCGGCTGAGTATGAAGCTTTGCTTCATGGTCTTCGGATGGCTAAAGAGATGAATCTGAGCCGAGTTAGGTGCTTTGGTGATTCGGATCTAGTGGCTCAGCAGGTATCTGGCACCTGGGATTCTAAGGACCCGCTCATGGCTGCATACTGTCGTGAAGTAGATATGGTGGCTGGGCATTTCAAAGGCTATCAAGTGGACCATGTGGACCGCAGAAAGAATGAGGCAGCGGACGCTTTAAGCCGCTTGGGCTCTCAGCGTAAACCGGTCCCACCCAATGTTTTCTTGGATGTATTGTATCACCCATCGGTACAGCTACCCGGTGAGCTGGAGTTGGCTATTCCTGATCCGGAGGCTCAATTAGTGGCGGCTCTTCATGTCATCCCGGATTGGACGCTTCCTTATCTGGCATATATGAACCGGGGTGAGTTGCCAGAAGACGAAACCTTGGCTCGGCAGATAGTACGGCGGTCCAAGTCTATGACCATTCTCAAAGGGGAGCTACATCATCGCAGCGTGTCAGGAGCGCTGCAACGGTGCGTATCCCCTGAGGAGGGGTGCGAGATATTACGTGAAATACATGAAGGGGATTGCGGCCACCACACCGGTTCAAAATCATTGGTGGCTAAAGCGTTCCGCCACGGTTTCTACTGGTTAACTGCTCATGCTGATGCAGAAGACCTGGTCAGGTTATGTGATGGTTGCCAGAAATTTTCCAGACAAGCGCACATACTGGCTCAAGAATTGAGGATGATTCCAATTACTTGGCCGTTTGCGACTTGGGGGCTCGATATGGTTGGGCCTTTTAAACGTTCCAAAGATAAGAAGACCCACCTATTGGTGGCGGTTGACAAATTTACAAAGTGGGTGGAGGCAGAACCTGTCAGTAAATGTGATGCGGCCACGGCGGTTCGGTTTATAAAGAAGGTGATCTTCCGGTTTGGCTTTCCACACAGCATCATCACAGATAATGGTACCAATCTATCCAAAGGTGCCATGAAAGAGTTCTGCGCACGTGAGCATATACGGCTTGATGTTTCTTCAGTAGCTCACCCACAATCTAATGGTCAAGCAGAACGAGCGAATCAAGAGATCTTGAGAGGTATCAAACCCCGGCTTCTGGTCCCTTTGCAAAGGACGCCGGGTTGTTGGGTTGAGGAGCTATCGTCTGTATTATGGAGTATCAACACCACGCCTAACAGATCCACGGGGTTTACGCCGTTCTTTATGGTCTATGGAGCAGAGGCGGTTCTCCCCAGTGATATACGACATGATTCACCTCGTGTGGCAGCCTATGTTGAAGCGGGCAACGAGCAGGCACGGCAGGACGCTCTTGACTTGTTGGATGAGGAACGTGAATTAGCAGCTGCCCGTTCAGCGATTTACCAGCAAGATCTTCGCCGTTACCACAGCCGTCGGGTTAAGACCAGAACCTTTCAGGAGGGGGATTTGGTGCTTCGGCTCATCCAGGATCAGTCTGATCAGCATAAATTATCCCCACCTTGGGAAGGACCTTTTGTGGTCAGCAAGAATCTGAATAATGGGTCATACTACCTGATTGATATTCGAGAGCGCAAAGATTCACACACAACAGAAGAGGAGACCAGCAGGCCATGGAACATAGCTCATCTTCGGCCTTACTATACATGAGCCTTGGGCTCTGTTTATGTACATATCATGACCATGTATATATTATGATCAATATAATGAACCGGAGCCTCGAGTAAAGAGGGGTCTCTGTTTTTCTTCACATCATGCATGGTTACACGGAGTTGATTCGCTTTAGGGCAACCTCCGGTTTACCCCTTGAGATCGCTTCACAGGAAATCAACAAAGTCAGTTGGGGACCTAGTCGACCTGAACCGTAGCCACACCTCCGGGGAGCTTGGTCATGTCTTGACGACGGTAATGCCTTCTGGCTGGCACATTTGCCACTAAGTCAGTTGGGGACCTAATCGACTTGAACCGTAGTTACACCTTATGGGAGCTCGGTCATGTCTTGATGATGGTAATGCCTTCTGATCGGCTTTTAAACAGCCAATAAGTCATTTGGGGGCTTGGTCGTGTCCGAACCAACGCAATGCCACTTGATCGGCCCTAGGCCACTGAGTCACTTGGGGGCTTGGTCGAATCCGAACCAATGCAATGCCATTTGACCGGCATATTTGCCACGATTCAGTTAGGAACCTAGTCGACTTAAACCGTAGCTACACCTCTTGGGGGCTTGGTTTTTTTGTCTTGACGATGGTAACGCCTTCTGAACGGTTCATAGCAACCACCATTTGCATGCGTTTTACTATTGCGTTTTCCTCTCGTATTTGGTTTTTTGTTATCTTCCTTCTTGTGGTGTTTTTGTTCTTCGGAACGACAAATACTTTTAAACCGATTCAGCTGACACAGCCTGGTCCGTTTTTTAACCCGGAGGCAAGTTGCCCGGTTTGGCAAAGGCGCAGCACGGTTCGTATGGTCGAAAGACCGTCCTTTGTACCCAGTAAAGACAGGAAACACAAGTTGGAAAAAGTCAATGGCAAGGGCATCAGTACCCGTGCACAAAGGCGCATTCAAACACAGAGGTATTAACTATCTTATTACAAGGCAGCGTAGTGCCTGAATATATTGTTTTTTTTACGGATTCACATCACCAATGGAGGTGAACCGGAGCTTTGATTACGCCTGTTCGCCGCCTCGGTTCGAAGGTTGTGGATCATCTTGCGCCGCTTCAGCCTTATCATGGCTACCCATTGGCTGGAAATCAGCAGTGGTCCAGTCGATTCCCATTAACGCTTGAAAGACAGCTTCTTCATGAATCAGCAAAGACGGTTCAATGTCAGGGGCGTAGGTATGCTTACGGATTGGAGGAATAAGGTTTTGCGCTTCAGGGATCGGGGCAGCTACTCGCTTGTTCTGGTTATCATATTGGGCCTGATAATGTGTCAGATCTGCTTCTTCAGCCAATTGACAAGCTAGGGGGCGCACCGCCCGGTTTATCGCCCTCAAGTCATTTTCACCGAAGTCTGAACCGTCTTCTTTCAAGCTGGGATATCCTTGTGCCGCTTCGACAGGATCAAAGTCTGGCACCCACGCTTTGGCCCGGATCAAGGCAGTGATGGCTCCGGTTCGAGCAGCTGATCTTTTTAACTCTTCAATCCGGGCAGGAAGCATGGATAACCTTTTTAACGTGTCTTGAATCAGAGATGGTGCGAGGTTGTTATGCGATGCAGTGGTGATAGCTCTCTGTGCTCCGGTATACAGCTGTTCAATCAAAGTATAAGCAGCTTTGAGTTTCATCCGCACATCAGAACCCAAGTGTCCAATACGTGTGCCTGCAGTGTTTCAAGATGGATTACAAACCGGACATAGGATATAGTAGACAAAGTGCAAATTGGAGGAAGGGCATCAAAAGAAATTTACCAAAGACGGCAGAGGTCATGGAGTGTATTTGTCGCTTTACGGTGGATAATTCATCAACCACCGGTTTGAGAGCAGCTTCGGCATTTTCAGCCCTTTTAATCAAAAGAGCTTTTTCAGTAGCCCAATCAGCTTGTTCCTTTTTGCAAGCTTCTTTCAGCTGTTCCATAACGGTTAAGGCATTGGTCAATTCTTCCTTCGCTTTGGCAGTTTCAGCCTGCTAGGTTTTTAGGATTTCCTGAAGGTCCGAGACTTGTTTCTCTTTGGTCTTCAGATCCCCCTGCAGCAGGTCATCAGCAGTGTTCAGAAAATATTGCACAGTTTGGAAGTATCAACCACACAAGCAAGTTATGTGCTCGATACTTGGGGGCTAATGCGTACTTGATCTTAACGCATGTTTTACATTACAAAAGTCCCAGGATTAATACAAGTATTTAAACTTGGCACTTGGGGGCTAATGGTTATTTGATGATGTTTTCTGGTTACGACCTATGTTGAAGCCCTGGGTTTTTAAACCGGACCTTAGTTGTCAAGGCAGCATGATTCGGATTACCATCTCGGATTGGAAAAAATTGAGAAGCTAAGTTGCAACAGAATGAAGCACAAGAGAGTTACCTCAAGTTTTTCTTTCATCATCCTGATCATGCCAGCTTTATAATCGCGACTGGTGTACAGTCGGTTCAGGTACACAGAATAAAGATCTTGGGCACTTAAAGCGGCGTACGTTGAGGAATCAACGTCCCATTTGCCCTTTATGGCCGAGATTTCTTCCTTGGCAGTATGCTTGGCTAAAGTAGCAGAGTTCCCCGGTTCAAAGCGACCAATGCCGGTAATCACAACATCATCATCTTTGGAATCGCTGCTCTGCATTGGCACTGTCGGTTTATCAACAGTTCCAGAAGGGTGGATGGATTCCTCAACAAGAACAGGACTGGCAGGCTGATCGGTACGGCTGGCAGGATTGGTAGGCCTCTCTTCAGCATAGGTGTCATCTTGTGGAGGTAGATAATTCTGAATGTCTTCACGAACTAGAGCATCAGCACCAGGAGTTCTCTCCGGTTCAGGAGCGGCAGTTCCTTCGGCCGGATTATCCAGACGAGCCTTCTTGCTCGGTCTAGGTTTAGCCCTGGGAAAGACCCAAAGATTGAAAAGAACGGTGTAAGATGGATTAAGAAACCCATATGGAAATATGTTGTGATCGGTCCAACTTACCCAATAACTGTCTTTAGCGGTGGCAGTTGAGCGGCTGAAGATTCACCAGAAGATTAATGGGAAGTGACCTGATAATCGGAGTCAGATGGATTAAGAGGCTGACGAATTAAACCTGCTTTAGGAGGAAAGCTAGCGCATAAATCGGAGACCTCTGAGCGGCGTTTCCGAACCGGGCTGTTCGGTAAACCGGCGGAGGTAACTACCTGGCCACTATGCCGGGTGGTGCGACGAGCTTCATGTTGCTGGGTCTTCACAAGAAATTTGGGATCCAAGTAAGCAAGAGGATGAGAAAATTTAACTTTCCGGTTTCCTTGGCGAGGTTTTTTCAAAGGCAAAGGAACTGTATCTGAAGAAAGAATAGTTACCTCTGGGCCTTCAGCATTACTCGCTTCAGCGTCGTCCTGACAAATATCATCATCAATAAGACGTATAAAAAGTAAGCCAACTGAATCGAGGTCTACCTCAAGGTCCGGATTACCCACATCATCCTCATCTAAATCCGGGGTAGAGGAAGCGGTGTTCCTTTTCTTCTGAGCGGGTTTCTTCACCCTTGTTTTGGGTCGGGTTACCTTTTCTGTCGGCTCTTGAAGCTTCTTGCTCCAAAACGGATCATCTCCCTGTCTCAGAAAGGACTGGAGTTAACAGGGTGCATATAAGGAGATCATAAATTCTATAACAAACAGAGGTGAGATGCTTACAGCAGGTGGTTTATTTGTAGCACAAAAGGGAAGCAGGCCGGTTCGGGCGCAAACATATTCCGGTTCATTCAACATCTTTTTCACAGCTTTAGTAACTTCGTCTTCCGTCAGCTGAATGTTGCAGTGCCTCAAAGGATCATTAACCCGGCCCGTGTATTGGCACATTAAACCGGAGCGGATACTAAGGGGCAGGATGCTCCATGAAATCCAGCAACGGGCAAGATCTACCCCCGTTAAACCGTTAGCCATGAAGGCTCTGAGCTTGGACAGTTGAGGGGCATACTTACTCCTCTCTTTGGCGGTTAGCCTTGGGGGGAAGGGGTGTGTATTGCTAAGTCTCTCTGGACGGAAGCCAGGCAGAGGATTTTCTTCAGCAGGGGAAGTATCCTTGCAATAGAACCAAGTGTGATTCCATTCTTGCGGATGACTATGTAGCTTGGCGTGAGGATAAGTCACTTCTTTCCTCTTTTGAATCGCCATACCACCCAGTTCCATATTAGGGCCGTCGGTGAATTCAGTACGTCGGTTCAAATGAAAACAGTCTCGGAACAACTCTACAGTAGGTTCCTCCTAGAAGTACACCTCACAAAGCACTTGAAAATGGCAGATATTCGTGACTGAGTTTGGACCAACATCTTGTGGGCGCAACTTAAAGTTAGCTAGGACGTCCCGATAAAATTTTGAACCGGGTGGATTAAAGCCCCGGGCCAGGTGATCCGCAAACACAACAACTTCTCCTTCCTGTGGGGTAGGAGGACATTCATTCCCTGGAACCCTCCAATGGATGGCATTTTTGCTACTCAAGGCGCCAGTCAGAACTAAGTTGTTTAATTGGGTCTCGGTGATGCGAGAGGGAACCCAGTTGCATTCATATACCTGTTTTGCCATGAGGAAATCTACAAGACAAAGGTATTCCGGTTTGAGAACAGGTGTGATTGTAAACCAAAGATGCTCTTATATAGAACAGAGTTATCTACAATGACATCATCTGGCGGTTCATCAAGGGGACTAATGGATATATAGTTTGGGTTATTCGCTCTGCTAAAAGTTAAACCGACCAGATCTAACAGTTGTGAATGTGAAAGCAGAAACAGATCCCGTACGGATTCTTTCAAAACAATGGATCTACAGCTAGGGCAAAAAAGAAGTAAAAATATGAGGTTTGGCTCGCAGCAGAACAGCACAAGTTCGACAAGCAGGGAAATGAGTGGGATCTAAGGAGATGAGTACAGATTTATGACGAATACTGAGAGTGACTACAAATCACAATATAAGTACCATAATCTGTTCACAAAAGCTTGCTACGGAGATGAACAATGAACAGTGGCAGGATGATGAACCCTAGAGCAGATCTGAGGCAAGAAGAACAGGAGCCTTACCGGGATCCAAACGGATGCGGAGGGTCGCCGCGGTACTCTGGTCCGGACAGTTTGATGCAGCGGCCCGAGTTGATGCAGTGGCTGACGGCGGCGGCGGAGCTCCGAAGTCTGAGTCGCGAGGAAGACGAAGAAGGGGACGAAAGGGAGGAAAGGAAGATGGCCTTCTAGTCCTATTTATAAGGCGCGGCGCGCGTGCCAGGCGCGCGAATCCAGGAGCCGGTGATTTCGGGAACCCAGCCGTCGCCTTGATTATTGCGGTTTGAGCAAAAGGAAACGGTAGCTTTGTGCTGACGTCATATCGGTTTACAGCAGCAAGAGGAGACGACGAAATGGCGGTTTAACAGTTACTGGAAGACATTTGAAGACAGAAATTCTTATTAAGGATTGACATGAACCTGTTCAAATCAATCTGGGGCCTAATGTTGGGGATATTGCTATTTGGGGTAAACCGGCCTACAGGGCCTGGGTTAGCTCCGTCAATGGACCCAAGATGTTAAAGCCCAAGGAGAAATAGAAGGACCCAAGGCCTATAATCGGTTTAAAGGTTTATGGCCGTAAACCGGCCTGAGGTAAACTTGCATTGTAAGTTAGGAATAGAGAGACCAACCCGGGCACGTTTATGAACCGGAGGTTGGGACTTTGTAGACCGACGGGCGTCACCCGTGTATATAAGGGGATGACCCGACGGCGGTTTAAGGAGAGAGAAGAACAACTCGAGACTTAGGCGAAGCTTATCTCTCCCTAGCCCTCGAAACACATCAATCCCATCACAACTAGACATAGGCTTTTACCTTCATCGAAGGGGCCGAACTAGTATAACTCTGTGTCCTTGCGTCCATTTTAACCCCTTCAAGTTAACCCGTTGCGATGGCTCCACGACTAAGTCCTTTCGCTAGGACATCTGCCGTGACAAATCCACGACAGATAGACTCCGAGACCGCTGCCAGTACCCGTGTGATCGACTACATTGACGATGAACCCTTCTTGCCAGAGCAACCAGGTAAGCCCCCCTTTGATCATCCCGATATCGCCCATTTCCTTTCTCTCATGCTTGCATTAGATTTTGCTACTGTAATTGTTTGCTCCTATTTTAATGCATAGCCTGCTTTTGTAACCTGCTTATTGTAACCTACCTGCTTATCCTAAATTGCTTAGTATAGGTTGGTTAGTGATTCATCAGTGACCCCCACCTTTTCCTTGTTGCCCCTACTTCATCATCGAAGACCCGATCAATGGGATCGAAGACCAGGCCCCGACACCGCACATCACTTTCCCCTTAGTTGCTCGACACTACTGGGCTACTATCGAGTTTGGGGGGTGAGACCTCATTAGCACTTCTGATGTTACCCTGTAGTGTAGCTATTCGATCATGGTCATCGTGGGTGATTCCGCCTTAAGCACTTCTGATACGACTCTGTCGTGCAAACCCTCAAGTGTGAACTTCGAGGGTGGTTCCTCTTACATTCACCTTGATGATTACATCGAGTGGAATCCATCAAGGGTGATTCCTTAGGTTTTCCCCCTGGTGTTAGGCACATGGTTACTTTGGTTAATATGACTTTACACTGAATCATGTTACTAAAGACGGGTCGCCCCTGAGGGGTACCCGCGCGAGCATATTTGCGAGTGATGAGGAGTTGGGTTGACCTGGAGGGTGCCCGCGAGATAATTATGAGGTGTGGCTGGGCATTCCTAGCCCTTGACGCAAGCCCTCGAGACGGGGCAACGGGGTCACATCTTTCGTGAGTCTCTGCTTGTTACCGTGTGATCCTAACCCACTACGATTTGGATATTTGATCCGAGGGGCCTCTGGCCTGATAGCACTAACCATCACGCGGGCATAGTATGGGCGTTCTGCGCCGTATGCATCAGCCGAAGCTTAATAGACATCAGCGACTGAGCGGCACGCGCCGGGTTGGACTGGTAAGCACCTGCCTTTTTTAAGGAGGTAGCTAGGTATGCTCACCGGCCGCGTTTGTAATGTGCTGGAGTTCCCGGGGAGATGGCCCATGACCCCTGGGGCATAGGTTTAGTCCGGCGTGCTGACCTCTATGTTAAGCCTAGGTCGGGTTGCGGCGTATTGTTTGGCCGAGGCCGGGCATGACCCAGGAAAGTGTGTCTGGCCGGAGTTAATCCAGCATGGTGGGTAAGTTGGTGCACCCCTGCAGGGAAGATTACATCTATCGATAGCCTATCCTATGGTAAAGGACACTTGGAGTTGTATCCCAATCGATACAACTAGAACTAGATACTTGAGATGAGACTTGGATCTGAGGTGATAACTGGATAGTATGGCTCTGGGATTGCTTTCCCGCAGGGAGTCGAGAAAGGATCTCTGGCCCAGGTTGATAACACTTCTACTACTTTACTTTATGCTACTCTACTCCCTCCTGTTGTTGCAAGGTGGTGGTTTCCAGAAGATGCTAGTCTTCGATAGGCTAGGCTTTCCCCTTATCTTCTGGCATTCTGCAGTTCAGTACAAATATACTACCCTTTTCATTGACACCGATGCATATGTAGTGTAGATCCTTGCTTGCGAGTACTTTGGATGAGTACTCACGGTTGCTTTGCTATCCCTTTTTCCCCCTTTCTTCTTCTTTCCGGTTGATGCAACCAGATGTCAGAGCCTAGGAGCCAGATGCCACCGCCAATGCCTACTACTACGTGGAGACCGCCGACGACCAGGAGTAGTTAGTAGGCTCCCAGGCAGGAGGCCTTGCCTTTTCGATCGTTGTTGCTTTTGAGCTAGCCTTCTTAAGGCAAACTTGTCTAACTCATGTCTGTACTCAGATATTATTGCTTCCGCTGACTCTTGTGTATTCGAGCTTATGTATTCGAGCCCTCGAGGCCCCTGGCTTGTAATATAAAGCTTGTATTATTTTAATTTGTGTCTAGAGTTGTGTTGTGATATCTTCCCGTGAGTCCTTGATCTTGATCGTACACATTTGCGTGTATGATTAGTGTACGTTTTAATCGAGGGCATCACATGGAATCTCTTTCTCTCACACAAACACAAAACTTTGTCTTCCAGGGTCTCATTTCTCTCTACTACTCCCCTGTGTGCCACTCGCACACCCCTCATACAGAGATGTCTTTCGCTCCTTAGGTATGAGAACCTATGACTCTTCCTCTTAAATATCTCTTTCTCACACACAAACACAAACTCTGTCTACAGGGTCTCATATTTCTCCACTGTTCTCTTGTATGTCGCTCATACACACTCTCTCCCTAGAGATATCTTGCGTTCCCTCATATGTTTCTCTAGCTATCACTCTCGTTTTGAATATATCTTTCTCTCTCGCAGACACAAAACTCCGTCTCTCGGGATCTCATTTCTCTCTGATATTTGTTTGTATGTGAGTCACATGCACCCTTTCTTCATCTCTCTCACACCCACACCCATAACTCAGCCTTCTCATCCACTCGACTCCTATCTCTAACGCACACTAGCTAGCATCTTTATCTTTCTATTTATCTATTTCTCCATCAACCTTCTTTCATTGTAGGTTGATCTCTTTTGCACAATCATTGTGCCTCTCTCCCTCTGCTCACCATAGATACATGCTCCAGCCCACACCACTATCTCTTAAAGACAAAAACACATGCTCTATTGTCGGGCCTTCTTCCCTGCATTCTCGCATGCATGCATATTGTCATACCGATCCGGCTCTCCCATGTCGTTGATCTTACCTTATGACTTATGTCTTCTTTCTTTTATCTCGATCATGCGCGCGCGCACACATACACACACACACACATCCCACGTATACATGTATACCTCTCACACATGCATGTTGAAGGTCTCTATGTCTCCATACGTAGTAAATTACCCTCAACCCTAATGCCACATCGAATCATTCTCTTCTTGTGTGCACATAACTTCCGACTCGATGGGTAAAACACACACTCACACTTAACAATCTCCTTCTAGCTACCCCCCCCCCCCTCTCACTCTTCCCCTATGTCCCCGAAACCAATAAGACCATCCCTTCATTTAATTCCTGCCTACATGCACCATCGATATATAGTAGTCTTCCTTGGTGTCTCTCAAACAGACACGTTCTCTCGTTGTCGACTACTCTCACGCGCACCCACCTTCTCTTCCCTCTCTACGGGCATTTTCTCTCTCGCACCCCATTGTTGGTGGCCTCTGCCATACACATCACCTCTCTATGATGAAGCCATGCACACTTAAATTACATCCGCCACCGAGGACCCCGTGACACACACACACACACCCACACACACACACACACAAACAAACACATACACACACAAACAAACACACACACACGCATGCACGCACCCACCCACCCCCCCCCCACACACACACACTAAGACTCCATCTCTCTCTCTCTCTCACACACACACACCCACACAGAGAGAGACTCCATCTCACACACACATGCTCTGGGCGTAGCATTTGTTCTTACCACCCTTCATCCACCCTTACCCGTATGATAAACAATCACCTTAATTTACTTGTATAACATGGACAAATTCCACTTTACTTTAGTAGTTAGCAAAATTATCATCTGTACCTTTATAAAAAACCGAGTTGGCAATGATGGTGTGCCTGCCATCTTGTAATATAGACTGTCTGATCTATATCTGACAGATAGAAAGCAAACTATGATAATTTTACAAAAGATAGTCGCACCTCTCTCCACATCCTTATCTCCCACAACCTCATTGCTTAGCAATTAAAAAAGAATGTCTCCGAAACAATCTAGCATGGTGGCCACTGCCGCCTGCCGGCGCCGTCCATCCCCATGCCTCCGCCCATTCCGACCACCAGTCACCACCACGCTCCACTCCTCCTCACCTTATCTCTCATCTTTCATTTTTTTGATGACATTCTCGAGATACCAGTTTTCCGATAAAATTCTCGAAATATCATTAGTTTTTACACATGGGATTACTCCTAAATGGGTAAATCACAACAGGTGTTTTGTAAAAAAATGCATATTGATGTTCCGTGCAATGCACGAGAATCTTGCTTGTAATTATATAATGCAAATCACGAGCAGGAAGTGACATTTTTTTACACAACCACGTTAACATGGCCACGTAAATCACTAGCTAAAGTAATTACTATTATTCTTATATCCCGATGCAAAAGGTTGAGTACATGTCCGAAGAGTAGAGTCGCACACACGCACTCTGTCTCTCAGAATCTCACACACACACACCAGTTACGTGACACCCACTTAAGCAGGCACGTATGTTACAATTTGTGCACCCGCGGGTACACGTGATGCTGCGCATTTATTTAAGCCGGACGGCAAACCCAAACAGTAGTTGCACTCATTCCCCTCCCACCGCCTCTTCTCTGGTTGCCGTCGCCCGGATGAGGATCCCTTGACGTGAACAATCCTACCATTCTATCACTGACATGTGGGGCCCTCAATCATGGGTCCCACCAGTCAGCGAAGGAAAGGCAGGGTTAGGTAGTGATAGCCATGTCAGAGGATCCATGTCCCACCCGCCCGGTAGCCATGGCCTGGCCGAAGGTAACAACATACGGCATACTCCTGCCGGAGCGACTCTTTAATCTGGAAATTTTAGTGGTCATGCATGCATCTTTTTGTGCTAGCACTCCTATACAAGGGTTGACCGGTCGCTTCCCGCGGACGTGCGCGGGCGGTGGAATAGGAAGGAGAAGGGAAGCGGGTTGTGGAGTAACGTTTTTTTTTTGACAATTTCTTAGGAAACTGAGTGCATAATTGAGTAGTTTTGCAAACTACCAGTACTACACCTGAAACGGTTCAAAACCTATACTGCCTTGCCAGCACGCTTCCCGCATGAAACGGTCAGCGTCATCCTGGAGCGTCAGTGCCGCATGAATGCCCGTCCAGAGCGAAGACGACCTCTCACTGGCGCCGGCTTTGTAGCGGCGCGACGGCCGAGAGAGCGCCGCTTCATGGTGCATCGACTGCTCCACATCGAGGCTGTCCATAGGCCCTGTTTGGATCCATGGGGCAGAGTTAGTTTGTGTTAGTTGGGGCTCAAAGAGCCCTAAAGTATCCAAGCAGGAGGGTTTAAATTGGAGTAAGTTGCACCGAACCCACCAAAAAAAACTATCCCACCCAAGAGGTGCTAACTAGAGATAGTTCTCATTGGGACCACTGAAAAATCACTTCTCTCTCTCCATCAAGTGCATTTATTGTCAATCTAACCCTGTCACCCAGACACCTCCTTGGCTACAGTTAGTTCAGGGTTAGTCATGAGTTAGTCTAACCTCTAGCTAAGTTAGAGTATCCAAACAGGAGCAGTATAGGACATGCAAGTTGCTCAAAGCATACAGTCGAATTCGTACGTGAAAGGATTTTTTCTTTTTGAAAACGGAATGTGAAAGGAATTTTTTTTAGAATGCTCTTAGCATGTCGCTAACATGTGATGAGTTAACCAACCTCAATAGACGGCAAAAACACCAGCCCGCCGCACTTTGAGAGGGATGAGGAGGGAGAAGCGGTATGGGCTGCTGCATTACTAGAGATAGGTGTCGCACGGAAGCCAAGAAATATGGTGATGGGTTAGCCATGCACTAGTATGATGTAACTACACTGGGCTGCCGTGTTTCGTACTCTTCCAGTCCACTGTGGAGATGATTGGTTGATTTTATATCGCTGAATAATATAAAATATTATGAGTGCAGACGCTCCACCCCGAGGTTCCTTGCTCCTTCTCGGTCGTCGGGAATCTATGTTCTTCCACTCTAATTTTTTTACGTGAGCTTTGTTCATCCTTTTGCCAACACGCGACACATCTAGCATCAAGGTGCACGTGTCATGCAAGGATCGTTCCATCTATATGAAGAACACATAGGACTGGAACTACGAGACGGACATGTACCCAGGAAGTGGACGTGCGAACCTGTGTAATCTAGCGCAGTAAGTGAAGTAGAAAGGCACAAATAGTATGAACATGCGTGGCATATAGGCATTTGTCTCTTACTACCACTAAATGTTGTACGTGCAATGCCCAGTGATGTTATGGAGTACGTGACTAAGTACTCCACTACTACTATATTAATTGGAGGCACATATTAGGTTTTATATTTGCTTACGTGGATGCCCCGAGACCTTCCGACTAGACGTGTCTTTCTCTCTGGGTCGCACTTTGTATCGTTCATACCACTAGTATAGTAGAACTACTACGTGTGGTCTCCGACCCAGAAGTGGAGACGCTCTACTCCCTCCTTTCCGGTTTATAAGGCTCAATTCAAAAATCTCACCAACCAAGGTAGATGGCGAGTGGTGGAATACTTTTTGTAGTTTGCAAAAGCACCCAATTAATGCTCTTGTTTTTCTCAAAGAAGTATGTTTACCAATGCATTAATTGCAATGCATGCATGCATAAATTACATGCATTGGCCAATTTTCTCTTAGTACTTGCATGCAATGATTTAATGCACCTTGGAATCTGAACATGTGATGGGAAACAACCAAATTGAGCCTTATAAAATGGAAAAACTAAAATTTTGAGATAAGCCCTATAAACCGGAAAGGAGGGAGTACCACGCTATTCATGTCCCACTCCTTTTGCTGACGTGTGCGACATCCAGCACGTGCCATGTGTTTGGCACTCCTTCGTCGTAAGAGTTGAAACGCTAGCATTCATTAGAAATAAAAAATAAATATAAATCACCGGTGATACTATACCGCGCGGTTTCCTTGCTCCTCGGTATCGGAAAGAATACTTCCGCTCGCTGACATGTGGGACGTCGACCATCCTGGTCCACTTGCCATGCCCGCAGAACTCCAAGGGAGAGTCACCCCGGTCGTCGCGCCGCAGTAATTACTAATGCACCGTCAAATCACAGGCCCAACCTTACCCACTGCGAAGTTGCTCGGACTAAGGAACCATCATGACTTGATTCAATCCCCCTTCTTGCAGAAAACTATTGTACCAGCAGTACTGCTAGCTACAGTAGTTACTCCAGTAGAGGCCTCCTTTGGTTCATAGGATAGGAATTTTATAGGAATATGAAAATCATGGGAAGTGAGATAACATGCATCTCAATTCCTATAGAGAAAGAGATGTCATTTGATGCATAGGATAGGAATTTTTTCATTGAGTCTAGGCTAATGTACTGGTAATTTGCTCTAAAAACTACAGTAGTAACTAGTAGTACTGTTACATGCTCGCAATTAATTAAACAAACGTACGTGCGACACAGACACACACACACACTAAGTACTAGTACTACTACTTCCCACATGCTGGCCAGACGCCGTCGTTCTCCTTCCCGGCTTTGTCAATGACACCCCACCGTGCTTGGATCTCCGCCGACCTCTCCGTAGCAACGCGTGCGTCCTCTTCTTTCTTGCAGCGGCGGGCCTCTCTTTTCTTGAGTGCTTTCTGACTTTTCCGCTTCCTCTGTGCGGCTTTGGCCGCCTCTTGCTCTACCGCCCATTCGGCCTTGGCAGCTTCAAATTCCACCCATATAGGTGTGAGGTCGCGAGCGGCGATGAAGTCGGCATGGCGGGATGCCACCGCTTGTCTACCATTCTGTGTGCGGTCGTGGGCGGCGAGGAACTCGGCGCGGCGGGATGCCATCGCTTCCTTACCGGTTAGTGTGCGGCGCGGTGGCATGTACGACGCTTGGTGACAGCTCTGGGGTGGAGTGGCCGGACAACCATAAAGTGCATTGGTTTGTCAAGAGCTCAAGGACAGAAGACGAAGGAAATTTGGATTCCTCTTCAATCCTGGTCATTTATTACCAAGTAAAATGCATTGGCGGTCATTGAACTTGTCTTGATAGCTCACTTTGATCATTGTATACGAGATATGGTGATTATACGGCCACTGGCTCAGCGTATAGCTCCGTATTTGTCTGGTTGACCAGTCAAACAGTCCGCATGCACCTCATCAACTCGTGTTCTTTATCTATCAATCTATGCGGGGCTACCTATCAGTGGAGAAAGAAATAAAAACCAAAATTATGCGTATGTGACATTACTGTTTAGACATTTGCTGGAGGCCTCCGCAAACACCGAGCATGTATTCACCTGGCTCAACACCAACGGTCATACATAACTTACGAATAATGGACCTTTGAACCGCTCTTGTCGCCAGCTAGCATGTATTCACCGAGCATGTATTCACCTGGTTCAACACCAAGGCCTGGTTGTCAATACGTGCCGCATACGCTTCAAAGGCTCGTCATCCGTGAGTTCACATTTTACCACCACACCAGCGTCTGACTGCCCTGGCCTATCGAAACCCCTTCCATCGCAACCGCGCGCTTCCCGCCTGAAACGATCACCATCTCTCCAGAACGTCAATGCCGCATTCACCAGCCTTAACTGCAGGTGCAGTTGGTGTGTCACTGACATGCGGGCCTGGTGCCCGTTGGGCCCACATGTCAGTGAGACAATGCACCTGCAGTTAAGTCACTGAAGTAGCGTCCGCATTCACGCCCGACGCGACCTCTCACTGGCGCCATCATTGAAGCAGCGCGACGGCTGAGAGAGCGCCACCCGCGCGGCATCCCGGTGCAAGAGACTGCTCCGCGTTAATGACACCACGGCTGCCGATGAACCTACTCCAGTGCCAGCCGTCCATCCGTCTGACGCGGCTCATTGCCATTCGCCCGCTATATTAACTTGAGCCCCAGCTCCCAAGCATAGCCAAAGACCCACACTCATTCTCCTCCGGTCCCTTCCTTCTGTTAGCACCACTCCAACCATGCCCTCCGGGCACTCCAAAGCTCTCTTGGACGTACTGTCGCAGGAGCAGACGAAGAACATCGGTGGATCCGCTCCGAGCGCGCTCCAAAGCTCTATTGGACGTACTCTCGCAGGAGCAGACGAAGGAGATCGCCGGCTCCCCCTCGGCCGCCCACCGCCGCCACGACCATGAAGCCGGCACGCGTGCGCGGGCATAGCCGGCAGCGAGGAAGAGTAGTACACGGTAGGTCACCACCGCTCTGGTCCCAGGAAGGCCAACGCTCCTCCACTCAGTCGACGCCAAGCTTGGTGGGATAAAAATCAGCGGCGGATTAGCCACTTGACGGTGACGTGGAGGCGGAAATCTTCATAAACTTGTGCTCCGGAGGAGGAGGTTATCGAGGCGGATAAGGAGGAGGCAAAGGCAATGGCCGGCTTTCTCGGGTTCATGGCCGGACATGGTGGTCGGGGCCCAGCGATCGTTTAGATTAGGTTTACACTAGGTTTTGGTATGGTTTGTGCGAAATATGTAATGAATTTCGTCCAGTTTATAGGAAAAGTTCTCGAAATGTAATGAATTTCATCCGGTCAATTTGAAATTTGCTTTGTTTGCACGAATTTCGTCCGGTTAGTTCATATAGTTGTCGAAAGGTATGCGGGTAGCATTGGATGGCATCCATCAGTGTCCTCGGATAGATGCCGGTGTAAATTTGAGGGCCAGCGCTGGAGATGCCCTAACTATCATGCTATAATCGCTAACAGTGCTCCATTATTTCGCAGGGAACAATTATCCCTCAATCAAAATCAGATCCACCGTGTTTCGCACTCCTCGCACATAAGAGTGTAGACTCTTTCTTACATAAAAATGGAGCAAGTGGATGGCACCGTAGCACGTCATATCACTCAAACTAGCCCACCTAACGCGCGGGAAAGCACTGCCCTCATCATTTTGTTCTGGATTTCTGTCAATCGATCGCACGAGAATGTTACGCTTTGCAAGTTCAAAAGGAAAAGGCGGCACACTTAAAACTCCTACGCGTCGCGTTCACGTCGCACCCCCGACAGTCCGGCTCGCACACTGCTCACCAGAGGGGACACGTGTTGTCTTGCATTTTCACTGACATGTGGGACTGCAATTGAATAAACCGTCGATAGCCGAAATCTAATCGCTCGGTGGGCGTCGGCTGAGAGGAGAGAGACGGGGAAGGGAGAAGAAATCGCCCGCCCACCATGCACGGACTCCAAGAAATATGTGGTGATAATGTGAGTTGGGCCATGCGGGAGTCCGCACCGCTTCCAGGCCCGCTTCTTACCGCCTGATAACCTACAAGTATAGGGGATCGCAATAGTTTTCGAGGGTAGAGTATTCAACCCAAATTTATTGATTCGACACAAGGGGAGCCAAAGAATATTTTCAAGTATTATCAGTTGAGTTGTCAATTCAACCAAAACTGGATAACTTAGTATGTGCAACAAAGTATTTAGTAGCAAAGTAGTATGGAAGTGACGGTAACGGTAGCAAAAGTAATATTTTTATGTTTTGTAGTGATTGTAACAGTAGCAACGGAAAAGTAAATAAGCGAAGAACAATATGTGAAAATATCGTAGGCATTGGATCGGTGATGGAGAATTATGCCGGATGCGGTTCATCATGTAACAGTCATAACATAGGGTGACACAGTACTAGCTCCAATTCATCAATGTAATGTAGGCATGTACTCCCAATATAGTCATACGTGCTTATGGAAAATAACTTGCATGTCATCTTTTGTCCTACCCTCCCGTGGCAGCGGGGTCCTAATGGAAACTAAGGGATATTAAGGCCTCCTTTTAATAGAGTACCGGACCAAAGCATTAACACATAGTGAATAGATGACCTCCTCAAACTACGGTCATCACCGGGAGTGGTCCCGATTATTATCACTTCGGGGTTGCCGGATCATAAGAAATAGTAGGTGACTATAGACTTGCAAGATAGGATCAAGAACTCACATATATTCATGAAAACATAATAGGTTCAGATATGAAATCATGGCACTCGGGCCCTAGTGACAAGCATTAAGCATAGCAAAGTCATAGAGACATCAATCTCAGAACATAGTGGATACTAGGGATCAAACCCTAACAAAACTAACTCGATTACATGGTAAATCTCATCCAACCCATCACCGTCCAGCAAGCCTACGATGGAATTACTCAAGCACGGCAGTCAGCACCATGAAATTGGTGATGGAGGAAGGTTGATGATGACGATGGCGACGGATTCCCCTCTCGGGAGCCCCGAACGGACTCCAGATCAGCCCTCCCGGGAGAGATTAGGGCTTGGCGGCGGCTTCGTATCGTAAAATACGATGAATCCTTCTCTCTGATTTTTTTTTCTCCCCGAACACGAATATATAGAGTTGGATTTGAGGTCGGTGGAGCACCAGGGGGCCCACAAGGCAGGGGGCACGCCCAGGGGGGCAGGCGCACCCCCACCCTTGTGGACAGGGTGTGGCCCCCCTGGCCTTGATTCTTTCGCTAGTATTTTTTAGTATTTCCAAAAATAATTTCCGTGAAGTTTCAGGTCATTTCGAGAACTTTTGTTTATGCACAAAAATAACACTATGGCAATTCTGCTGAAAACAACGTCAATTCGGGTTAGTTCCATTCAAATCATGCAAGTTAGAGTCCAAAACATGGATAAAAGTGTTTGGAAAAGTAGATACGATGGAGACGTATCAACTCCCCCAAGCTTAAACCCTTGCTTGTCCTCAAGCAATTCAGTTGATAAACTGAAAGTGATAAAGAAAAACTTTTACAAACTCTGTTCGGTCTTGTTGTTGTAAATATGTAAAGCCAGCATTCAAGTTTTCAGCAAAGATTATGAGCTAACCATATTCACAATAACATTTAGGTCTCATGTTTACTCATGTCAATAGCATAATCAACTAGCGAGCAATAATAATAAATCTCGGATGAAAACACTTTCTCAAAACAATCATGATATGATATAACAAGATGGTATCTCGCTAGCCCTTTCTGAGACCGCAAAACATAAATGCAGAGCACCTTTAAAGATCAAGGACTGACTAAACATTGTAATTCATGGTAAAAGTGATCCAGTCATACCCAATATAAATTAATAGTAATGGATGCAAATGACAGCGGTGCTCTCTAGCTGGTGCTTTTTAATAAGAGGGTGATGACTCAATATAAAAGTAAATAGATAGGTCCTTCGCAGAGGGAAGCAGGGATTTGTACAGGTGCTAGAGCTGATTTTAAAACAGATATAAATAATATTTTGAGCGCCATACTTTCATTATCAACATAACAACCAAGATATGGCGATATCTTCCATGCTACACACTTTATAGGCGGTTCCCAAAAAGAATGGTAAAGTTTATACTCCCCCTCCACCAACAAGCATCAATCCATGGCTTGCTCGAAACAACGAGTGCCTCCAACTAACAAGAGTCCCAGGGGAGTTCTGTTTGCAATTATTTTGATTTGATTTGCATAAAGCATGGGATTGGGCATCCCGGTGACCAGCCATTTTCTCATGAGTAAGGAGCGGAGTCCACTCCTCTTGAGAATAACCCGCCTAGCATGGAAGATACAGACAACCCTAGTTGATACATGAGCTATTCGAGCATACAAAACATAATTTAATTTGAAGGTTTAGAGTTTGGCACATACAAATTTACTTGGAATGGCAGGTAGATACCACATATAGGAAGGTATAGTGGACTCATATGGAATAACTTTGGGGTTTTAAGGGATTGGATGCACAAGCAGTATTCCAGCTTAGTACAAGTGAAGGCTAGAAAAAGATTGGGAAGCGACCAACTAGAGAGCGACAACGGTCATGAACATGCATTAAAATTAATAAACATTGAGTGCAAGCATGAGTAGGATATAATCCACCATGAACATAAATATCGTGAACGCTATGTTGATTTTGTTTCAACTACATGCATGAACATGTGCCAAGTCAAGTCACTCGAATCATTCAAAGGAGGATACCACCCCATCATACCACATCACAACCATTTTAATAGCATGTTGGCACGCAAGGTAAACCATTATAAACTCCTAGCTAATTAAGAATGGCATAAGTAACTATAATCTCTAATTTTCATTGGAAACATGTTTATTCATAATAGGCTGAATCAGGAACGATGAACTAATCATATTTAGAAAAACAAGAGAGCTCGAGTTCATACCAGCTTCTCTTATCTCAATCATTCATTCATATATCGTCACAATTGCCCTTCACTTGCATGACCGAACGATGTGAATAATAATAATAGTGCACGTGCATTGGACTAAGCTGGAATCTGCAAGCATTCAGTAAACAGGAGAAGACAAGGCAATACGGGCTCTTGGTTAAATCAACAATAATGCATATAAGAGCCACTTCAACATTTTCATCATGATCTTCTCCTATCGACCCCCAAAACAAAGAAAAGAAATAAAACTATTTTCACGAGAAAACTCCCAACAAGCAAAAGAAGAACATGAAATCTTTTTTGGGTTTTCATTTAATTATTACTACTACAAATAAAAAAATAAGTTAGCTAAAAGCTACTACTATTTTTTTAGTTTTCTTAAGGTTTTTCAAACACACAAGAAGAAAGCATAAAAAGGAAAATAACTAGCATGGATATTACAGTGAAAAAGTATGAGCACCGACAACTAGCAATGAGTGTGTGAACATGAATGTAATGTCGGTGAGAAATACGTACTCCCCCAAGCTTAGGCTTTTGGCCTAAGTTGGTCTACTGCCACAGCTGGCCTGGCGGATATCCGAAGTTGTAACTGGGGTCGTACTGAGATGAAGCCTCGGGTTGCCACTGGTTGGCAACCTCCTCTGGATCCCACTGGTAAACAGACTGGCGTGGGGGAACAAATTGTGGTTCCGGATCTAGCTCTGTAGCTGATGTGGAGTTTCGGTTGGCGTGAACGGCCTCCAACGGAACAAGGTACTTGCCTACAGATAAATCAAACAAGGAAGGAGCAGGCAAGGTAATAGTTTCAGGGTGATTTTTATCAAATAATAGTCTATAGTTAAGCTCCTTTTTCCTGTTCTTAACAATGAAATCATGTGCTACCATACTCTTGTAATCTATAAGAACAGTAGGCAACAACTTTTCTTCTTTCTCATAATGCCTAATAGGTATGTTAAAGTATGTAGCAAGGCGCGAGGCGAAGATGCCTCCCAAGATGGGGCCCTTAGTAAAGTTAAGATTTAACCGCTTTGCAACAATAGTGCCCATACTAAATGTGTCATCACGAAACAAGGCATGGCACAAAATAACAATATCAGGGGCACTTAGGTTGCCAGAGTTTCCGCGACCAATTAAGCATCTACTAGCAAAAAATGCAAAGTAATGTAAAACAGGAAAATGTATGCTAGTGATTCTTGCATCGGAAACATTCATGTTTCCCCTACATCAATTGTATCAATAAACCCCTCCACATCGTCACGATGTGGTTCCTCTACGCTGCCTAGAAAAGGCAACTTGCAAACCTCACAAAATTTATGAAGGGTCATCTCCTTATACTCATCATATAAATATAAATCCACCGAACATGGAGACCTCCTAGAATGGAAATGAAAATTTTGCACAAAGATATTGGTGAGTAAGAGACACTGTTCGCGTTGGTCGTGGAGGAAGTCGGTGAGGCCTGCATTCTCAGCCAATTAATAAAAATCGTCATAAATCTCGGTTGCTCTCAAGAAATCATCACTATGCCATTCACACGGCCGTACTTCCGTGATGCGAGGGAGATTATACTTGGGCCTCTCTTCTTCTTCACTTTGCTTATCCTTCGAGCTTCGGCTCGAAGAACCCCTAAAAAATCTCTTCATCATTTTCTGAAAATTTCTGAAATTATTAGTAACTTCAAATAAAGGTGAACCAAGCTCAACAAAATTGATAGCAACCACTCCTACAAGTGCCTAGAGACTATATCATGCATTAGAACTACTTGGAACCATATAAATTTGACATGCAAGCTCAACAACATGGTCACCTAGGCAGCACAAATTTGCAATGATAAAGCACTAGAACAAAAAGTAATTGGACCATTGGAGGAGTCACATACCAAGGAACTATCCCCCAAAGCAGTTTTATGAGAGGTGCTTTGAGCAAGGAGATCGAAAATCGCAGCAAAATGAGCTAGAACTCGTGCTTGAGCTGGTTGGTGATTTTTTTGGGAGGAAGAAGGAGTGTGTGGCGGCTAGAATAAGTGGAGGGGAGCCACCATGGGCCCACAAGGCAGGGGGCGCGCCCAGGGGGTGGGCACGCCCTGGACCCTCGTGGCTAGGTGCTTGCTCCCCCTAATGTGTTCTCAATGCCAGATATTCTCAAACATTTTAGAAAAAATCAGATTTCATTTTCGGGACATTTGGAGAACTTCTATTTTCGGGGTATTTTTTATTGCGCGGATAATTCAAAAAACTGATAGAAAATACTATTTTTACCTTATTTAATATAAATAACAGAAAGTAAAAGGAGGGTACACAAGGTTGTGCTTTCTAACTTCATCCATCTCATGCTCATCAAAATGAATCCACTAACAAGGTTGATCAAGTCTTGTTCGAATAACATGAAACCAGAGAAATTTCGAATAACACTATGTTACCTCAACGGGAATATGCACAGCCCCAATAATAAGAATATCATATTTCTTCTTGACAGTAGGAAGAGGATATTCAAAACCTCCAATAATAATCGATGGAATTTTTCCAATAGAATTTATACTATGAACTTGAGGTTGTTTCCTCAGAAAGTGTACCGTATGCTCATTGCCATTAACATGAAAAGTGACATTGCCTTTGTTGCAATCGATAACAGGCCCTGCAATATTCAAAAAGGGTCTTCCAAGAATAATAGACATACTATCGTCCTCGGCAATATCAAGAATAACAAAGTCTGTTAAAATAGTGATGTTTGCAACCACAACAGGCACATCCTCACAAATACTAACAGGTATAGCAGTTGAATTATCATCCATTTGCAAAGATATTTCAGTAGGTGTCAACTTATTCAAATCAAGTCTACGATATAAATAGAGAGGCATAACACTAACATCGGCTCCAAGATCACATAAAGCAGTTCTAACATAGTTTCTTTTAATGGAGCATGGTATAGTGGGTACTCCTGGATCTCCAAGTTTCTTTGGTATTCCACCCTTAAAAGTATAATTAGCAAGCATGGTGGAAATTTCAGCTTCCGGTATCTTTATCTTATTTGTAACAACTTCTTTCATGTACTTAGCATAAGGGTTCATTTTAAGCATATCAGTCAAACGCATACGCAAAAAGATAGGCCTAATCATTTCAGCAAAGCGCTCAAAATCCTCATCATCCTTTTTCTTTGATGGTTTGGGAGGAAACGGCATGGATTTCTGAACACATGGTTCTCTTTCTTTACCGTGCTTCCTAGCAACAAAGTCTCTCTTACCATAACATTGATTCTTTGATTGTGGGTTATCAAGATCAACAGCAGGGTCAATTTCTACATCATTGTCACTGCTAGGTTGAGCAGAAACATGAACATCAACATTAGCACTTTCACTAGGTTCATGCTCATTACCAGATTGTGTTTTCAGCATCAGAGATAGAAATATCATTGGGATTCTCAGGTGTGTCAATAACAGGTTCACTAGAAGCATGCAAACTCCTATCATTTTTCTTTTTCTTCTTTTTAGAAGGACTAGGTGCATCTAAATTATTTCTCTGAGAATCCTGCTCAATTCTCTTAGGGTGGCCCTCAGGATATAAAGGTTCCTGAGTCACTTTACCCCCTCTAGTTGCAACTCTAACAGCAAAGTCATTATTCTTACTATTTAATTCAATGAGCAAATCATTCTAAGCTTTAAGTACTTGTTCTACTTGAGTGGTAACCATAGAAGAATGTTAACTAATGAGTTTATGTTCACCCTTAACTCTAGACATATAATCACTCAAGTGTTGAAGCATATCAGAATTATGTTTCAATTGTCTACCAACATAAGGTTGAAGTTTTCTTTCTTAACCATAAAGTTATCAAACTCATCCAAACATTGGCTAACAAACTTAGTAGGCAGGATTTCCGCTTTATCATATCTATAGAGAGAATTTACCTTTACTACATGTGTCGGGTTATCAAGACCATGTGTTTCTTCAATAGGTGATGAATTAAGACCATATATTTCTTCAACAGGCAGTAAATTAAGACCATGTATTTCTTCAATAGGAGGTAAATTCTTAACATCTTCAACTTTAATACCCTTTTCTTTCATAGATTTCTTTGCCTCTTGCTTCAGGACTGAGAAATAGAACACCCCTTTTCTTTGGAGTTGGCTAAGGAGTTGGTTCAATAAGTGTCCAATTATTTTCATTGGTCAACATATTATTCAATAGAATTTCAGCTTGATCAACTGTTCTTTCCCTGAAAACACAACCAGCACAACTATCTAGGTGGTCTCTGGTAGCATCGGTTAGTCCATTATAAAAGATATCAAGTATTTCATTTTTCTTGAGAGGATAATCAGGCAAAGCATTAAGTAATTGGAGAAGCCTCCCCTATGCTTGTGGGAGACTCTCTTCTTCAATTTGCACAAAATTATATATTTCCCTTAAAGCAGCTTGTTTCTTATGAGCAGGGAAATATTTAGCAGAAAAGTAATAAATCATATCCTGGGGACTACGCACACAACCATGATCAAGAGAATTGAACCATATCTTAGCATCACCCCTTAATGAGAACGGAAATATTTTAAGGATATAATAGTAGCGAGTTTTCTCATCATTAGTGAACAGGGTGGCTATATATATCATTTAATTTGGTAAGATGTGCCACAACGGTTTCATATTCATTGCCATAAAAAGGATCAGATTCAACCAAAGTAATTATATCAGGGTCGACAGAGAATTCATAATCCTTATCAGTAACAAAGATAGCTGAAGTAGCATAAGCAGGATCATATTTCATTCTAGCATTTAGAGTTTTTTCTATAAGCTTAGCTAATAATTTCCTAAGATCACTTCTATCATTGCAAGCAAGAAAGTATCTAGTAGTTTCTTCATCCATAACATAACCCTCAGGCATAACAGGAAATTCAGATCTAGTGGGAGAATCTTCATCATCACTTTCATCAATATTATTAGTTTAAATAATTTCATTCTCCCTAGCACTAGCAAGTTGTTCATGAAGAAATTCACCAAGTGGCACAGTAGTATCAAGCATAGAAGTAGTTTCATCATAAGTATCATGCATAGCAGAAGTGGCATCATCAATAACATGCGACATATCAGAATTAATAGCAGAAGCAGGTTTAGGTGTCGCAAGCTTACTCAAAACAGAAGGCGAATCAAGTGCAAAGCTAGATGGCAGTTCCTTACCTCCCCTCGTAATTGAGGGAAAAATCTTAGTTTTTTCGTCTTTCAAGTTCTTCATAGTGACCAGCAGATATAAATCCCAATTTTCTCAAAGAATAGAGGTATGCTCCCCGGCAACGGCACCAGAAAATAGTCTTGATAACCCACAAGTATAGGGGATCGCAACAGTTTTTGAGGGTAGAGTATTCAACCCAAATTTATTGATTCGACACAAGGGGGGCCAAAGAATATTCTCAAGTATTAGCAGTTGAGTTGTCAATTCAACCACACCTGGATAACTTAGTATCTGCAGTAAAGTATTTGGTAGCAAAGTAGTATGGAAGTAACGGTAACGGTAGCAAAAGTAATATTTTTGGGTTTTGTAGTGATTGTAACAGTAGCAACGGAAAATTAAATAAGAGAAGAACGATATGTGAAAAGCTCGTAGGCATTGGATCAGTCATGGAGAATTGTGCCGGATGCGGTTCATCATGTAACAGTCATAACATAAGGTGACACAAAACTAGCTCGAATTCATCAATGTAATGTAGGCATGTATTCCGAATATAGTCTTACGTGCTTATGGAAAAGAACTTGCATGTCATCTTTTGTCCTACCCTCCCGTGGCAGCAGGGTCCTAATGGAAACTAAGGGATATTAAGGCCTCTTTTTAATAGAGTACCGGACCAAAGCATTAATACATAGTGAATACATCACCTCCTCAAACTACAGTCATCACCGAGAGTGGTCCCGATTATTGTCACTTCGGGGTTGCCGGATCATAACACATAGTAGGTGACTATAGACTTGCAAGATAGGATCAAGAACTCACATATATTCATGAAAACATAATAGGTTCAGATCTGAAATCATGGCACTCGGGCCCTAGTGACAAGCATTAAGCATAGCAAAGTCATAGCAACATCAATCTCAGAACATAGTGGATACTAGGGATCAAACCCTAACAAAACTAACTCGATTACATGGTAAATCTCATCCAACCCATCACCATCCAGCAAGCCTACGATGGAATTACTCACGCACGGCGGTGAGCATCATGAAATTAGTGATGGAGGAAGGTTGATGATGACGATGGCGATGGATTCCCCTCACCGGAGCCCCGAACGGACTCTAGATCAGCCCTCCTGAGAGAGATTAGGGCTTGGCGGGGGCTCCGTATCGTAAAACGCGATGAATCCTTCTCTCTGATTTTTTCTCCCCGAACACGAATATATAGAGTTGGAGTTGAGGTCGGTGGAGCAACACGGGGACCACGAGGCAGGGGCGCACCCCCACCCTCATGGACAGGGTGTGGCCCCCCTGGCCTTGATTCTTTCGCATGTATTTTTTATTATTTCCAAAACTAATCTCTGTGAAGTTTCAGGTCATTCCGAGAACTTTTGTTTCTGCACAAAAATAACACCATGGCAATTCTGCTGAAAACAGCGTCAGTCCGGGTTAAAATCATGCAAGTTAGAGTCCAAAACAAGGGCAAAAGTGTTTGGAAAAGTAGATACAACGGATTCGTATCACTGCCCTGGCCCGCCAGAACCCCTCCCGCACCCCACCACATCCCCGCACGCGCTCCCCCTCAAAGGCCAGCTGCCCGCATTCATTGCAAGTAGTACCAGTAAAATTCTGGGCTATAAAGGGCATGTACAATGGTTGATAAGATAGTCTTATCATAAGTCTTGCATGTAATTTAGAGATGAAAAAAAACATGTGTACAATGGATCATATCTTAGCCTTATCTTCAATAACTAGTTATTCCTAAAAACATGGTGAAACATATTGTGCTAAGAGATCACCTCTTGTCTTCTCGACAAGCCCGCTTATGTGGAGGAGAGAGAGGCATTGACAAAGTCAAGGAGTGGGATCTGCTGGAGCCCGTCTCTACACTTGCTCCTAGGTATAAAAAAACTAATTCTAAAAAAAGAGGCATAAAAAACAGTTGTGTCTAAAAAAGAAAGGTAAAAAACATTTGAGAGTAAATAGATAGAGAGAAAGTGAGAAAAAGTTGTAACCTTATAGTCAACACTATGGTAGTATTACATGAGGAAGGGGGGAGTGGTGCACATGCCAAGTTCACTGGGCTGCCGTGTTTCACACTCCTCCATCGTAAGAGTGGAGACAATAGGTTTCATCAAAAATAAACAATGAATACTCTTCGCTCGTCCACTATATCGGAAAGTACTTTCATTCGCCGACATGTGGGATGTCGACCATCCTGGTCCACATGCCGTGCACAAAATTATCCCGGTCCACCTGTTTGTTTTAAGTATAAATTTCAATTAAAGCTAATTAAATTTAAGTAAAGTGACCACTAACTACTGTTATTACAGTACCAATACAGACCCGCTCGTGAACCGACGTGTAGCCGGAGTAGGTTTCTTAATGGAGGCATTTGAATGCGCCGAGGGTGCATCTTCTGCCGGGCATGCAGCGGACGAGGGAGGGGTAGTAACTATTGTCGCCTGTACACACTCAGTTTACTGTTGAATCCAGTTCCCCAAGAGCTGAAAAACGAACTACTGCCGCCGCCTACACACTCATTCACTTGAAAAGACTCCAATGGCGATCCGAGGGATGAGCCTGTTGGATTTGGACTTCAGGAAGGAGTTCCCCTTTGAGTTAGTTATTCAGTCCTATGGCTGCACCAAGTTGAATGTGATGTACACCAACGATCCGGACTCGGTGAAGCTCTGCCTTGCTGAGTTCAAGCAGTACCTACATGACGAGAAAGCACAAGGTTGCAGGACTAGACCTTGTGCCCATCCATTCGTCTCCTGACAGGGACCAGCGGATCGCCGTCGCCCAGGTATGTGTGTGGGACGAGGTTCTCATCTACCACTTCTGTAGGGCCATCAGAGGTTCAGGAGCATTCGCCCGTTTCATCGGCAGCGCCGACTGCACCTTCGCTGCGGTGGAGAGAAGGAAGAACGCGACGATTTGGCCATCTGGTGCAACAAGCTTGTCGACATCCAGAAGCAATACAAGATCATCAGCAACGGGCAGGAGAAGGACTCCGTGGTTGACCTCGCCGAGACCATCATCGACCCCTGATACGCCAACATGAAAGAAGACAACGATACCAAGGATCTGAACATGTGGGAGGTACCTCTGAATCTAGCCTACATAACCTACGCGGCCAAGGACGCATACGCATGCTACGACATGTGCAGGCAGATCTTGGACATGAGGGCGTGTCTGCTTCCCATAACCAACGAGTACACTGACAGCCGCAGCGTCATGATCAAGCGTACCAGGAAGGTCTAGATGTTGTACTTTGTCTGTTTGTAAGCACCTTTATCATCTGAGTCTTTCATGCATTAGCCTATGTGTCGTAATTATCTGTTTTGTCCGAAATATTTCTTTTAAGAACCCATTAACCTGTTTGCTTTTTTAGTGGCTATTTGCTTACATATGTAACTTGTTCACTTGTCCGTTTAAAAAAAACTAGTTCACTTGGCTGCCGTGCTTTGAATCTCCTTCCTCCCAACATATTCCCCTGCTCAGGTGGACCCAGCAGGTCTCGTACATGTACACAGACATATGGGACCAACCACCTATCCATTTGTATTTCTTTATTTTGTTTAATCTTTCGTCATCTTCCTGTACAGCGGCTGGCCATCATAGCCTATGGCATTGGCAAGGCCATCCTTCTGCTACCACACATTGTCCGGCAGCGGCACCTCCATCGGCCCACCCTGCACCGGAACAAGTCAACCCTCATACTCCCCTCCGCCTGCGTCTTCCCCCGCTCCGGTTCGTTCGGTCCGAGGTCTCGACGTCGTCCTCCGCCTTGGTGCTCTAGCCGCGGCGCCGCCATCTATCGTTCCCAACATGGTCAGCAAAACAAGAGGAATCGAGAGACAACTGTTCGTCGAGAGGCTGACAGTCCCGGGCCCACCAGGTCCATGGCCTAGGTTTTGTTGTTTAACATGGGCAGCCCACGACATGTTTCAACATTTTTTGAATCCAACAGGTATCAAGCGGCCTCTGGGCCTCCCAACCTAGCTTGTTTATAACATCAGCAGCCCAAGTTAAGTTTGTTTTTTCAAGACAACGTACAGCCCAGTTCTATTTTTCTATAAGAATGCAAAACTGAATCTATATTTATATCTTATTTTATTACACACACACACACACACACACACACACACACACACACACACACACACACACACACACACATATATATATATATATATATATATATATATATATATATATGTATTAGAAACAACATAAGTTTCCGTTAAACCTATCCTTCGTCCAACCATTTTATAGACCTTTCCACTTCCTTTATTTTTCGTTTTCATGAATCCTATATCTGAATTTTCTCCCACTTTCTTTTTCGATGTAAACTGAGTTTTCTCCCAGTACTTTTCCCTAGTACCAACTCAACTGCCCCACGTCTAGCCGAAAAAATAATAATACCCCACGTACTGTTAACTCATCAATTTTAAATGATATTTTATTTTGTAAGTTGAAAGTTCTTACAAAATAATAGTAATAATTGTTTATATATAACTAGGAAATATGCCTGTGTGTTGCAACGGGAAGAAAATAATATCTCAGCAATCCCCATATCCCCGCACACACTCTTCCACGTCCTCTATGTGAACACAACGCCTGATCTATATTGTCGCCTAGCCTGCTTTCTACCATCGTTGGACCGCGAGATCTTGATAGTGGTGGGGTTGGTCGGTGTGGTGGTGACCACCTAACTGATGCCCTTTTCTCCTCCGGGTCCACCTCCGTCTCGAAGTTTTGGTTGCATTCTCATTTGGTTGCTACACGGTGACCTTCGAGGCACGGTTGCTTCGAGTATTCTCTACTACGACGATGTAACCGGAGGATTACTAATTGCAGCACATAAATTTTGTTTGATTGGCATAATTAGCGCATAACCAGGCATGAATGTCCCTTCATTATCAGGGTTTATTCTCTTTGACTATTTTTGCGCTCATGTGCCCACATTTTTTATTAATTAGAGAAAAACCAGCATATTCTCTTTTATTAGCACATGCCCACAATTTTTTTCATTGTAGGCTATAGCCAACCAGCATATTGTTTTTTCTTGGCATGTGCAAGTTACCTCCGGCAATAATTTGTGGAGTACCACGTTCTGCACATGATTCTCGAGACAACTTCTTTATTGTCCCACAACCTTCTTATTTCCAGACAACTTAGGCATATATAAAAACTGGTGTGATTTAGTATAAAATTCCAAGGTGAGACTGTTCCTATCATAATTGCAAGTTATCTGAGTTTTGGCTTTGTCCTCGACACAATATGGATGGTTCATAGTTCAATCCTCTCGCGCCCTTAATATTTTGCTGCTTGTCAGTGTGACAGAAAAAAAGAAATTCATGGTAGGCCCAGTTGGGGATAAGCGTAAAAATGGGGAACTACGTGTGGAATGGACGGAACAAAATCTATACGTATCTTTTTGCTTTTCATGGGGCAGCTGTGTGGGAGCTACTATATGATGCTAGTTGCACTAAATAGCGCATGGAACGCACAAACAATCCCGTCTGGGCCAACTACTGGCAGGCACCAAAATGACCTGTGTTTGCAGGGCACGACTAATAATCCAGAAAAATGACAGGTTCAACGATGGAAAAGATGACCTTAAAGACTCGACAACGTGCTGCTAGCCATGGCAACAAACACCTACAGCTAAAGAATGGCCAACACGAATATTTAAGAACATACTACAATATCAGATTTATTTATTTTTGGATTTTTTTTAAATATGAATTGCCGAATATTTTGGAAACTTGGAGACTTCTTGAAATTACGAACAATGTTTTTAATATTCCATCCAATTTGAAAAAAAAACATGAACAAAATGTGAAACCGCATCATTTTGTGAAGACATGAACCTTTTATAAAAACACAAATGATTTTTGAAGTTGTGACCGACTTTTAAAAATGGAACATGTTTTGAACATTCCGAACAATTTTATAAAATTCATTTAAACGCGAACATTATTTTGAATTTGTGAACATTTTACTAAAACAAGAATATTTTTTGAATTCGAAATATTTTAAAATGCATTTTTTTCGAAAAATACCAATTTTTTTGAATATGTCCTTAATTTCGAAAAAAATGGGAACGACAATTTGTTCCAAACATTTTAAAAAATGGGGACACAATATTGTAATTCTGAACATTTTTCAAAAATTTGAAAATAAAACAAAATTCTGAACTTTTTACTCCGAATGCAGCAGATAGTCAAAATTAATAAATGGAAGGAAAAACGAAATGGGTCAGCATGGTTTTGTGCGCCCCGTGCGAAGGTCTAACTATCTGCCATACTGGGCGTCAAATAGTGTCTTCGCAGCTTCCTGAGCTGGCAAATAAGTGAGCTGGCTATGCTGGGGCACATCATATGTGGCCCAAATACAAAAAATCTGGATTGCTAAAATAAAAAACAGGCGGACGCACAAATATTTAGTACCACCTCGGATAGAACAATAAATTTCGATGATGGACGGATGAAAAAATTGGAGAAACGCACCTTGCTTTATTAGTAGGTATAGACTTGGCAAGTTAACTCCTAGTGATTGCGTACATAAGCTTGCAAAGATTTTACTGACCAATGAAGTAATAGACGTGCAATCATGTGTTTATAACATTTCTCCGTCTAGCCCAATATGATATTTTCACCCAGCCCAGCAAGTCTGCGGATTTCGAGAAAAAATGCAAATGGGCTTTAAATTCTACCATATATATAAACGGGCTGCATAGATGCTAAATCATTGTTTCACCCAGCCCACCAAATGGACTAAAAAAACTAATGGACCACCTGACATCTGGGCCAGTAGGTCGAAGCCTAAGAAGGCATTGGATTTACATCCAACGGCCGAGATTCTTCTTCAATCTCTCGTCTTCTTCCCCCAGCGCTGCTGGGACCGCCTACTCCAGCCTCCGGTGTCCAGCGGCGTTGTTTTGCGCTCCTGAGCAAAACGCTACCCCGCCGACGGCCAGGACATCCCTCCACTCCGCACCTCCTGTTATTCTTTGCCGAGTGTAGGCCCACCCCGCACCCGAACCAGTCAAGTTTCCCACTCCTCTCCGTCTGCGACTCCACTGCCGCGTCTTCCCCATCTCCGGGTCGTTCCAGTCTGGGGCCTCGTCGTCGTCCATCGCCTCGGTGCGCTGGGCGCGGCGTGGTCAACATACGAGAGTCATCGGAAGAGGAATATACATGGAGAGCCTGAGGGCTGGGACCCACGAGGTCCATGGTCGCACGCAAGGAAAGTTCCTCCTTATTACGCACTATACATGGATTGTATGTGGGAAGGGCTTCTGTATTTCACGAAAAGAACGTTCCCCCCGCTGACAGGTCGGACCCACCAGCTATATCTTCGCATGCAAGCAAGTGCCTCCTTATTACGCACAAAAAATGAATACCCCCTGCTAGCTGGGACCCACCATAGTGGGTGGCTGACTTGTGGGCCTACTAAGTTGACGGGGAGGAGGGCTTTGTCAACTTAGTCAATACAAACGATTCTAGCTCTAGTGACCGTACGATGTCCATCCAACGGCCATAGTGCTTCTTCAACCTCTGGTCTTCTTGCCCCAGCCACCCAAAGCAGCGCTGGTCGTGCCGCGTGCTCCTGCCTCCCGTGGTCGGCTGTGATGCCGCGGAGGCCTCACCACCCCCTACTACTCCCACCGCTGGCCAGGGCATCCCTCTCACCCACACCCCCGGTTATTCTATAGCAACGGCAACCTCATGCCGCAGACGAACCAAGGAACCCTCGTACTCCTCTCTGTGTGGGCATCTATTGTTGCGTCTTCCCCGGCTCCGCATCGCCCCCTTCCTAGGCCTTGCCATTGTCCACCACCTTGGTGCTCTCGGCGCGGCGTGGTCAATGTAGTCAATGACCGACTTCCATCGGAAGAGTACTGTACGTGGAGAGGCTGACAGCTATGTCCACGGCCACAGCTAGGTATACGGCCACAACCCAATTTTTTTGTGATTTGCCAAGTAATAAGTCGCTTTGTCAGGCCTGTTGGGCTTCAAATATTTCAAGACGAGGAAAGCTTCATTCGGCTGGCCGAGAAAATGGCCTATCAGTAATGAGAAATGGGTTGTACATTTTTAAAACACATCAAACCGACAATTAGTTTCAAATTTCTTTTTTTTCATTTCGAGATTTTAAATTGCATTGATTTTTATGTGTGGACAATTTGTTGGATTTTATATTCGTATACATTTATTTTTAAAATCATTTTGAATGTGACTCGAAATTTCGGTATTAAAAACAGTTCGGACCGCACCGAAATATGCAAAATTCCGTATAATGTTTTAACCGTGGGCACAATATGGGCTGTAATGCTAACAAAAAGAATATGGGCTCCAAAAAAACCTTAACAATTAGCAAATGGGCTGTAAATCATTAGAAATAATGGCAGATGGGTTGTATGATGTTTTCCACAGATTTGAGGCTTTCCAAAAAAAAGGTTGACGCACAAGTAGTGATTGTTGGATGTCCATCCAACGGCCGTCATGCTTCTTCAATCTCTGCTCTTCCTACTCCAGCCACTCAAACAAGTGCCGGCGGGACTACCTGCTCTCTCCTCCCCGCGGCCGGCTGTGCTGCCGCGCAGGCCTCACTGCCCCACTGTACTACCATCGTTGGCCTAGCCATCCCTCTACTCGCCCACACCTGTTGTTATTCTCCTACGACGGTAGACGAACCAGTAAACCATCATACAGTCGTACTCCCCTCCGCGTGGGAAACAACTACCGAATCTTCCCTGCCTCCATGTCGTTCCCTTCCTAGGCCTCGCCGTCGTCCACCGCCCTGGTGCTCTCGGCGCGGCCTGTTCAACATGGTCAACGACTGACATGCATCTGAAGTGAACTGTATGTGGAGAGTCTGACAACTGGGTCCACGGCCGCACGCAAGTAAATGCCTCCTTATTACGCGCAAAATAATGATTCCTCCACCTCACATCTAGGACCCATCGAAAGGGCCTCTATATTTCACGAAAAAAAGTTACCATCGCTGATAGCTTGGACCCACCAGCTATATCTTCGCACGCAAGGAAGTGCCTCCTTATTACGCACAAAAAAATGAATACCCCCTGCTAGCTGGGACCCAATATACTGGCAGGCTGACTTGTGGGCCGACTAAGTTGATGGGGATGGAGGGTTTTGTCAACTTAGTCAATATGCACGATTCTAGCTCCAGTGACCGTGCGATGTCCATCCAACGGCCGTAGTGCTTCTTCAACCTTAGCTCTTCTTTCTCCAGCCGCAAACCAGCGCCGGTCGTGCCTCGTGCACCTGCCTCCCGTAGCCGGCTGCGATGCGGAGGAGACCATACCGCCCCCTACTCCCACTGCTGGCCTGGCCATCCCTCTACTCACCCACACCCCCTATTATTCTGCGACGACGGTAGCCTCACACCACAGCGAACCAGTGAACCCTCATACTCCTCTACGCGTGGGCATCCACTGCCGCGTCTTCCCTGGCTCCGCGTCGTCCCCTTCCTAGGCCTCACCGTCGCCCCCACCCTGGTGCTCTCGGCGCGGCGTGGTCAACATGGTCAAGGAACGGCTTCCATCGAAGGTGGACCGTACGTGGAGAGGCTGACAGCTGGGTCCACGGCCGCAGCAAGGAAGTGCCTCCTTATTACGCGCAAAATAAATATTCCTCCACCTGACAGCTGGGACCCTCCAGACGGGCAACCGTATTTCATGAAAAGAACGTTTCCGCCTGACTGCTGGGACCCACCAGCTACATCTTCGCATGCAAGGAAGTGTGTCCGGGCAAAAAAAACGATTCGCTCCCCTGACTGCTGGGACCCACCAGCTACATCTTCGCACGCAAGGAAGTGCCTGACAGTCGGGACCCACCTGGTCGAAGCGTACGTAGCGTTGTCATTCTGGTCACGAATGTGTATGTACATACTGGTGGATGTAGAGGCACGCACGTAGCATGTACACATACGTACAGCGGCCAGGGTGCAAGAAAGTAAATACGGCCACGTACGTACATACGGGTGGGGTATCGAATGCCTACTCGCACGTACGTACGGCCAGGGCTCGTGTACATGGCTGGGTCAGAACGGATAAACAATGTCGTCGTCGTGTTCATGGGTAGCCAACCGGATGGGTCGGAACGGAATGCATCGTCATGTTCATCGGGAGGGCTTGGACGAAACACCCAATGGAAACGAGGCCTGGCGTACCGCAGAACGGAGGAATCGGCCTTGTGTTTGACCGGCCATGTTCAAAACAGGATCCTGTTCATCTGGGGGGTCTGGCGTACCGCAAAACAAAGAAAACGGACCTCCTACGGTCGAAACGGGGGTCCTGTTGATCGGGAGGGGTGTGGCGTACCACAAAACGGAGGAAATGAACTTGCGTTGGAGCGCTATGGTTGAAACGGGGGTCCTGTTCATCGGGAGGGGTGTGGCATACCGCAAAACGGGACTCCATGGGATACTGTTCATCTCCACCGTCGACCCCCTCCAGCCTCCATGGGCTACTATTCATCCACCGCCGACCTCCTCCAGCCTCCACCTGCGACTGTTCATCCACGGGCTCCTGTTCATCCAGCCTCCACCACGCGCTACTCCACCGGCTACGGTTCAACCAGCCCTCTCCACAGGCTCCTGTTCAACCACCCCTCCACGGGCTACTGTTCATCCAGCCCTCCACCATCTACTGTTCATCCTGCCCTCCACGGGGTGGTCCTATTCATCCAGCCCTCCACGGGGTCCTGTTCATCCAGCCCCAACCGGCTCGATCGATCGTGGTCCTGTTCATCCAGAGGCAACACCACGGGGTCCTGTTCATCCACCTCACCGGGAAATGTTCATCCAAACCCCCCAGCAACGCTCACTGTTCATCCAGAGGCAGCATCAATCAAGTTCATTTAGCAGTAGTAGCGAAGGAATCGCTCGATCGGGTTCAGTTAACAGCTATCGATCGATCACTCGGGTTCAGTAATGCGTAGCCTGCAGTGCAATCGCTCGGGTTCAATTAGAGCCCTGTTCAGTTAGAGCACAACGCCTCGCACCCACGCGAGTGCGTGTACGAGAGAAATGTGCATCGCTCGGCCCCGACCACCCACCGTAACCGGGAACACCCCGATATTTTCCTCGCCCTCACTTCTACCACGGTTTTTTCCGTCATGGACGGCCTAAAGAATGTCATGAAGCTGCATCTCCGGCCCGCCCAGGACGGAAAGCCTATATTCTGTCATGATTTTTTGTCAGAGAAGTAGGACCCCACCACATCTATGATGATTTTCGGGTGGTTGGGGCGACATATGTCAACGGATGGCTTATCATTGTGGGAGCCAATAAAACTTCGTCGGTGCCTGGAAACGGGATGAGTCGAAGACATGCACGCCGGCGAATCTTACCCAGCTTCGGGGCTCTCCGTGGAGATAACACCCCTACTGCTGCTCCGCGGGGTCTCCGCATGATCACTAGGTTGGCAAGTAGCTACAAGAGGCTCCTTGAGCTGTTCGGATGGAAGAAGAAGAAGGGCAAGGCTAGGTTTCTTCTCCACTTGGTCAATCCTTGGCAGGGCAAAGGGATCTTTGGGGCAGGCCTTGTTGAGGCTTGTGTAGTCTATACACATACGCCACTTGTTGTTCTTCTTCAGTACGAGGACCGGGTTGACGAGCCACTCTGGGAAGAAGACTTCCATAATGAAACCGGCCGCCAGAAGCCGGGTTATCTCCTCTCCTACAATTCTTCTCTTTTCTTCCGACAGTCGGCGGAGGGGTTGTTTGACTGATTTTGCACCTTCTCAGACGTGTAGCTTGTGCTCGGCGAATTCCTTCGGAACACCTGGCATGTCCTTGGGGGACCATGCAAAGATGTCCCTATTCTCATGGAGGAAATCGACAAGCTCGCCTTCCTGTTTGCTGCCCAGGTTTGCCCCAATGGTGGCAAACCTTTCTGGGTGCTCTGGGTCGAGGGGTACTTTCTTCGTTTCTTTGGCTGGCTGGAAGGAACCTTGGGCATCACACTCCTTGGGGTCGGGGGACAGGGCTGGCTGCTTGCCGGCCATGGCCACGACTCGATCCAACATCTACTTTTCTTTGGCAATAACGAGGGACTCGGCCAGCCGGCTGCTAGCTGCCACACACTCGGCAGATTTCTTGTAATCTCCGGTTATGGTGATGATGCCCTTGGAACTTGGTATCTTCATCTAGAGGTAGGCATAGTGGGGTATAGCCATGAACTTGGCCAGGGCAGGTCGGCCAAGCAATGCATGGTAAGGGCTCTCCAGATCCATGTCGCGACCGGTTTTCCGGACATTAATTTTCCGGAAAATGGCCGTCGAGCTCATCAGCCCCAGGATTACTGTTAGCTAAAGAGGCATCAACTTGATACAGAAATTCCAAGAAAAAGTACAAAACATGTAGTACAAGACCATTGCGGTCTATGAGTACAACAAATGGTTTCTAGTGGTTGAGGGCGGAAGCGGTTTGCGGATCACCACGGTTATGGGACTCCATTTCCCACGGGAACAACTGACCAGGGTAACTCCTATCTTCGCGAGGCTGCTAACACCGTTGCTTAGGTTCCGAGGCGGTCATCACAACGCTCCTCTCCAAGCAATCAATCTGGCCAAGACAATAGCCAGGGACAAGCCAGTGAGTACTTTGAATGTACTCGCAAACATTAAGAACACAGGTATATTATAGCCACAGATAATCATGCTCCAAAACATTATATAATCATACTGCTAACTATGGTGTTAGGTTCATGTTGCACGTGAGTAATAATATTTAAATTAAACATGGGCAAAACAAAAGAGTAAATGGAACCATAAAAATATGCCACAGTCGGGCGTCTGAGCGACACCACCTAAAGGGCGTTTAAAAGAAATGCCACAGTCGGGCGTCTTAGCGACACCACCTAAAGGGCGTTTAGAAGAAATGCCACAGTCGGGCGTCTGAGCGACACCACCTAAAGGGCGTTTAGAAGAAATGCCACAATTGGGCGTCTGAGCGACACCACCTAAAGGGCTTTAAAAAGAAATGCCACAGTCGGGCGTCTTAGCGACACCACCTAAAGGGCTTTAAAAAGAAATGCCACAGTCGGGCGTCTTAGCGACACCACTTAAAGGGCTTATATAAAAACGAAATTTATCATGGTGAATATCCAGGAGGTGGTACCGTCCCAGGGGTATTCTTTATTTCAAAACATGCAAACGATTAGTCCATAAAGATAATAATAATCATAACCATCATATATCACAAATCATAACCAAAAATCGAGTTTTAGTGGTTTCCTCCTCCGAAGACCGACACTAAGACTGACACTTGACCCATCCTAGACTGTAATCCTTAACCATGGACACGGCTATTCGAATAGGTTTAATCTCTGCAGAGGGTGTACTCTTTACCCACGAGTAACGGATTCCTTTAGTCCATCGGGACTAATTCCGTCTACGGTCTTTTAATTGAAAACACACCTGACTTGCACACACCAGCTTAACTCACCGGTGTCTGGAATCACCCACGACACCTGTCAAGCAAACTCTAAGTGGGGAGGCTACAACCTCGACGTAGCATGGGATCACAAAATTTATATCGCGCGCAAACTAGGGGAGCTACCCCCTCGGCTACAACCGAAACACCCATGCCCCCGGACCAGGTGGCATGCCTACCGGATGCAGCCGCTATCTTCCACCATGGCCTCTCTATACGGTGTGTGCCAAGACAAGGGTTAACAACTTACTGAACAATACCCTACTTACGGTAGGGACCTGTGGTAGTACGAAACAAGTATGGGGGTTACCGGAACAAGGCTCGATCTACGGTCGACTCAGGAGGTAGTAACATTTCCTGCAAGGTTAGCATAACAATGCATATACTTCAACCAACAGACAGAAACACCACACGACATACCCCATCATGCCATACCGTACACGACCATCTCAACGGAGGACTAGGGACAAGACCGCGTCTACCCAAGACAGAGGCCTACCCGGCATTCCTTTCGGTATGCATGAAAAGTGTATGGCGGTGATTTCCATCACAAAACATTTCAACTCCATATGCATGAAATCCACTAATATGCACTTATGAATAGGATCACATCCTCACATAAAATGACGCATGCGCGTGCCGGGGTGGTGTTGTTACCGAGTCAAACGACACACACAAACATTACACCAGGGTTCAGAATGCTTGCCTTCATGATGTAGAAAGGCAGGGTGCACTCCAAGATTTTTGCAAGATCCTTACTCCTCTCCGAAATTCCTATTTTCAAAAATATGCAAATAACACATATTTCAAAAACAGCACAAAACGTTGTTTCGAAAAAATTTCAAATAAATCTTAAAATAAACTAGACAATATTTGAGAGATGTGGAAAAAGAATTAATTCATTTGGATTTATATTTAAAAAGATACAGCTGGTCAGAGTTTGGTCAAAAATCTGTTATTTAAATTAAAACAGAAAAGAAAACGATTTAATTAAAAACGTACACGTCGAAGGCGTATTTTTGAAATGCGCTTCCACTTATCCAGCGTGGACTGCGCCTGGGTCGCTGACAGTGGGCCCGCCTGGCCCACCAGTCAGGTTTGACTAGTCCACCTCCCTCTTCTCCCTCCGCCTGAGAGGAGGGGCGGGACTCCGGTGATGCCCGCCGGCGAACGGCGGCGCTGCTCGCTAAACGGAGGCCATCCACGGATTCAGGGGGTCGAGGCGGTCACTCCGGTGGTTGTTTTGTTCTCTGGGGTAGACGGAGCTGTCGACGGCGAGCTCCGCGGCGGACGGTGATCATCGGAAAAAGTGAAAATTTGCCCGCGGCGAGTCTCGATCAAGATTGAGTAGTGGAACGGGCTCACGGGAGGATGTGGGGGTTCCTGGTGGAGAGAGTGGAGAGGGGGAGGCCCTGGTAGCGCCGGAATGGTCGGGGCAATAGTGGCGGATGGAGCTGCCGGAGAGGAAGAAGACGACTCCCTTCCTTCGATTGACGGCCAAAGGGGCAAGAGTGAAGTGGCGTGAGACTGCCTGCGCACGGGTTTGAGCTCGGGGGCCTCTTTTATAGCACAATCGAGTCGGTTTGCGGCGGCCGTGGATAAGCTTGCCGGCGATCGCCGTTCTGTAGCTAGGGCGACGTGGTGGCGAAGAATGCTAGGGGACGAAGTTGTGGATGAGCACGCACTGCTCCAGGAGGCAGGTGGCAAGCGCTGGGAGCTTGGGCGGCGCTGGCTAGCGCAGGCGTGGACGGGCAGCGGTTGCGGCCGCGGGCGTGCCGCCAAATGGCATCTGACGGCGGCGCTGTAGGGTGCCAGGGGGCGGTCGGGGCCTTTTGGCGTGACGTGGTGAGGAGGGGAGTGCTAGGAGAGGTTCTGCTGTGCGGTTCAAGCCAGGGGCGCGCAACGCGGCGGCTCGGTGCGCGGCTGCAGTTGGCGCGCTCTGGGCGCGCCCAGTGCATGCGCAGGACCTGTTCGACAAAATGCCAGGGCGCGATAGAGGTCTCGGGTGAGGCTGGAAATTAGCAGACCCAGGTTATGAGTAGTGAGGAGTCTATCGGACAAGGTAGCTAGGCAAGGGAAGCAAGATCACAATGCAAGCTAAAACTCATGCCAAAACTGGTCATGCCTACATGGTGTTCGACAGATTACCACATGCACCTAGGCACCTCTTGGGGTGGCCAAAACTTCCAGAGTGGTGTCTCTATGGAAGTATGAGAGGTTGGTGTAGTTAGTTTGTTTAAAGGAGAAACTTGTTAATGCACTTTCTGCAAAACTCCAGTTCTGGACAGAAAGCAAATGGCATCACAACATGGACAAAAATTCTCCCAATGGGTTCATGCTCTTGGACTTAAGAGTTTGGCAAGGTGCACTTCAAGCATGAGAAAGCACAAGATCACTAGAGCAAGAAATAATAGGGTTGCAGTAGAAAAACACAAGTCTGGTCCAGAATGAAGAAGAGGTTGGTTCACTCAAATTCTCCAAAGAACAACTCTATGTTTTTTCATAAAGTTGAATCATATGTTGCTATTAACACCCCATAATTTTGGTGGAGGCTAGAAAGAAATATTTAAATGGGTTGTAGTGCAAACATGCCCACTGGACCAGAGAAGAAAATTTAGGTGTAGAGCTCAATTTATTTCAAGAATAAAAGATATTTTTGCACAAAAGTGATTTAATAACATCACATGACATCTCCAAATTTTGGTGGGATTTTTGAGTAAATTTTTAAAGAGGTTGTAGTTCAAATATGGCCATATAGTCATGGGAAATCATTTTTCAAGAAAATAAGGACCAAGCAAATTAATTATGTAATTAGTTCTACTAATAAAAGAAAAGTTTCTCCTGAGAGTTTAAACAAGTCCAAAAACATATTTGAAAAGTTTTCACTTTGGGGAAAAACTCCATAATAACCAAGTTCAAAAATCAAAGGAAGCTCAGAAAGTAAAAGTTTTAAATTCCTGGCAAAATTTTAATTAACAAAACAAGGTCAAAATTTTTGGGGTGTCACAAAACTACCCCCCTTAAGAAAAATCTCGTCCTCGAGATTTGCTAAGGGTTGCTTTGAAAAATGAAATTCTCGGGGATCTTTCGCGAGGGAAGAATGGTTACAATAAAGGAGCATAAGTCACAACAAAACTATACATATTAGTAGAAACCAAACAACTTGCAAGCTTAGGTTACCACACATAAGTCACAATACATAACTAAATGTTGCAAAAATGAACACAGCAGCGACGTTTTAAAATGGAAACGGTAACTGGATGGGGTCCTGCGAGAACGTTTCTGGTACTGAGACACATTCCTCTTCTATCGGGGGAAGGGGTTTAACCAGTTGATGAATGCGTCTCTCTTGGCCGGGCCTCAGTGATCTGCCGATGGCGATCTGAGGATTTAAATCCGCGAGACTCTGGAGATAACCCATCACATGTTGGGTGAAGCGTTCTTGAGCGATGACGTACTGGACCAGGTTGGCTAGGATTGGGTCTCTCTCAATTCGTCCTCCAGGAAAAGATGTTACTCCACCAGGTGCTGCACGGCCCGGGAAGTAATAATACCCTCGTTCGCTGGCATAGGGTACCGCGAATCGAAGGCGAGCAAGCGCTTCATATGTAGCAGCTTCTATGGCCATGAGTGGGGTTGGCATAGATTTCCCCACGAAGGAGACCTCCGTTGGGTCTTGGTCTGAGTTCACGGGAGGGATATGCGCTGCTGCCCAGTATCTCGAGGTGGAAGAGGTGATTCTCGATTTGAACAGCTCGTACTGGGGTGGCTGGGTAGCGCCCATGGTACTGCAGGTAAAATCCCACAATATCTTGACAAAACTACCCGGGGTTGCATCTGGGGTTCTCAGATGAATGCTGGGGCTCGGCATGGCAAGAAATGGTTGTGAGGGTGGTGCACAAGGTGAGAGGTGCTTTGGCAAGGTCACGCGGTGGACTTTTATAGCACTGGAGCTGGGTCACTATTACCATGGTGAATGGTAAGGAAACTTCCAGCTCCGCTCCACGGGTCGGAGTCAAGCCACAGATACACATATTTCACCGAGGTGACGTGTTAGTGTGGGGGGGTTGTCAGGGGTCTTTGGCAACTGTGCCTGGGGTAGAAATGCTGGCATACCCATGCAAGGCTACAGGGGCTCGATGACAGGCGGCGTTTATATACAAGGTCACACGATTACAAGCGAGAATACACTGGGACTCAATACTACTCGGGTGACTTAGTCTACCTCGTTTACATCCAAGCGGGCGTGCCTGGTGGATGTTGAGGCGTCTCCGCGGTTCTCACCGTCGGAATTAGCTGGAGTGGGCTGAGGGGCTGCAGGCTCGGGGTAGCGATGATGACCATCTCGGGGATTGTTGGCTACAACCCCGTTGGAGTGTGCTCCCAATATGCGATGAAGCACTTCTGGGGTTATCGCAATACCTTGGCCGATGGCTGGGGTAGACCTCAGGGGCTCGATCGGTTGTCCAAACAGCACGACTGGGTTGTCGGCGCTGGGCTCGTCCTCCTCTCGTGCCGGGGCTCGACGAACCAGCTCTCCACGAGCTGCGATAAGATCAATAGTGATCTGATCGCACAGTTCCTCTAGTGCACTTACGTAGCGCACTAGGTGCAACAATGCAGGATCTGTTTCGTGATCTCCGTTGGCAACTTGGGGTGGTCTGCCATATCCTTCATGTCTGGGGTAGTAGTGGAATGAGCGACAGTTAACTCTGGGCGACAAGTGCCGGAGATGAATTATAGCTTCTCGAGCAGCTAGTTGGATGGCTTGAGGCTCAAAGGAAGTCGTCCTTCCAGTGAACCTGTAGGGGCGCTCGGGTGCTAGACCCCTACCATAGACATGCACAGTGGCCCAGAATTGATGGCTCTCACCGCTCATGGACCCTTGGTACACAACATATTCTGGGGGCTCTTCTAACGCATAGGCTCGACGGGTGAGGTTTGCGAGTATGGTCACAAAACCTCCAAGGTTGGTTGTCGTGGTCTCAGTGTGCACGATAGGACCAGGCATTGTGGCTCGGTTTTGGGATAGCGGCTGTGCTATGCTGGGTTGAGGCTAGCGTGCCCTTTTTATAGGAAAAAGGGATGCAGTCTTTCTTCGCACGCTTGAGAGCAAGGACTATTTAGGACCCGGTCACTGGCGCATGAGCGACAGGCTAGGTTGATAGGTTGGGCACCGACTGCCAAAAGGTGTTGGGTCACTATGGGGTTGTCTTGCATGAGAAGCTTGGCTGGGGTTTGGTCATGGCTCGGTGGGTTGGTCTGCCTTGGTTTATTGACCTGGCTAGGATCGGATTAGCCAATGGTCAGCCTGGCTCTCATACCAAGTCTGTCGCGACCGGTTTTCCGGACATTAATTTTCCAGAAAATGGCCGTCGAGCTCATCAGCCCCAGGATTACTGTTAGCTGATGAGGCATCAACTTGATACAGAAATTCCAAGCAAAAGTACAAAACATCTAGTACAAGACCATTGCGGTCTATGAGTACAACAAATGGTTTCTAGTGGTTGAGGGTGGAAGCGGTTTGCGGACCACCACGGTTATGGGACTCCATTTCCCACGGGAACAGCTGACCAGGGTAACTCCTATCTTCGCGAGGCTGCTAACACCGTTGCTTAGGTTCCGAGGCGGTCGTCACAACGCTCCTCTCCAAGCAATCAATCTGGCCAAGACAATAGCCAGGGACAAGCCAGTGAGTACTTTGAATGTACTCGCAAACATTAAGAACACAGGTATATTATAGCCACAGATAATCATGCTCCAAAATATTATATAATCATACTGCTAACTATGGTGTTAGGTTCATGTTGCACGTGAGTAATAATATTTAAATTAAACATGGGCAAAACAAAAGAGTAAATGGAACCATAAAAATATGCCACAGTCGGGCATCTGAGCAACACCACCTAAAGGGCGTTTAAAAGAAATGCCACAGTCGGGCGTCTTAGCGACACCACCTAAAGGGCGTTTAGAAGAAATGCCACAGTCGGGCGTCTGAGCGACACCACCTAAAGGGCGTTTAGAAGAAATGCCACAATCGGGCGTCTGAGCGACACCACCTACTGGCTTTAAAAAGAAATGCCACAGTCGGGCGTCTTAGCGACACCACCTAAAGGGCTTTAAAAAGAAATGCCACAGTCGCGCGTCTTAGTGACACCACTTAAAGGGCTTATATAAAAACGAACTTTATCATGGTGAATATCCAGGAGGTGGTACCGTCCCAGGGGTATTCTTTATTTCAAAACATGCAAACGGTTAGTCCATAAAGATAATAATAATCATAACCATCATATATCACAAATCATAACCAAAAATCGAGTTTTAGTGGTTTCCTCCTCCGAAGACCGACACTAAGACCGACACTTGACCCATCCCAGACTGTAATCCTTAACCATGGACACGGCTATTCGAATAGGTTTAATCTCTGCAGAGGGTGTACTCTTTACCCACGAGTAACGGATTCCTTTAGTCCATCGGGACTAATTCCGTCTACAGTCTTTTAATTGAAAACACACCTGACTTGCACACACCAGCTTAACTCACCGGTGTCTGGAATCACCGACGACACCTGTCAAGCAAACTCTAAGTGGGGAGGCTACAACCTCGACGTAGCATGGGATCACAAAATTTATACCGCGCGCAAACTAGGGGAGCTACCCCCTCGGCTACAACCGAAACACCCATGCCCCCGGACCAGGTGGCATGCCTATCGGATGCAGCCGGTATCTTCCACCATGGCCTCTCTATACGGTGTGTGCCAAGACAAGGGTTAACAACTTACTGAACCATACCCTACTTACGGTAGGGACCTGTGGTAGTACGAAACAAGTATGGGGGTTACCGGAACAAGACTCGATCTACGGTCGACTCAGGAGGTAGTAACATTTCCTGCAAGGTTAGCATAACAATGCATATACTTCAACCAACAGATAGAAACACCACACGACATACCCCATCATGCCATACCGTACACGACCGTCTCAACGGAGGACTAGGGACAAGACCGCGTCTACCCAAGACAGAGGCCTACCCGGCATTCCTTTCGGTATGCATGAAAAGTGTATGGCGGTGATTTCCATCACAAAACATGTCAACTCCATATGCATGAAATCCACTAATATGCACTTATGAATAGGATCACATCCTCACATAAAATGACGCATGCGCGTGCCGGGGTGGTGTTGTTACCGAGTCAAACGACACACACAAACATTACACCAGGGTTCAGAATGCTTGCCTTCATGATGTAGAAAGGCAGGGTGTACTCCAAGATTTTTGCAAGATCCTTACTCCTCTCCGAAATTCCTATTTTCAAAAATATGCAAATAACACATATTTCAAAAACAGCACAAAAAGTTGTTTGGAAAATTTTTCAAATAAATCTTAAAATAAACTAGACAATATTTGAGAGATGTAGGAAAAAGAATTAATTCATTTGGATTTATATTTAAAAAGATACAGCTGGTCAGAGTTTGGTCAAAAATCTGTTATTTAAATTAAAACAGAAAAGAAAACAATTTAATTAAAAACGTACACGTCGAAGGCGTATTTTTGAAATGCGCTTCCACTTATCCAGCATGGACTGCGCCTGGGTCGCTGACAGTGGGCCCGCCTGGCCCACCAGTCAGGTTTGACTAGTCCACCTCCCTCTTCTCCCTCCGCCTGAGAGGAGGGGCGGGACTCAGGTGATGCCCGCCGGCGAACGGCGGCGCTGCTCGCTAAACGGAGGCCATCCACGGATTCAGGGGGTCGAGACGGTCACTCCGGTGGTTGTTTTGTTCTCTGGGGTAGACGGAGCTGTCGACGGCGAGCTCCGCGGCGGACGGTGATCGTCGGAAAAAGTGAAAATTTGCCCGCGGCGAGTCTCGATCAAGATTGAGTAGTGTAACAGGCTCACGGGAGGATGTGGGGGTTCCTGGTGGAGAGAGTGGAGAGGGGGAGGCTCTGGTAGCGCCGGAATGGTCGGGGCAATGGTGGCGGATGGAGCTGCCGGAGAGGAAGAAGACGACTCCCTTCCTTCGATTGACGGCCAAAGGGGCAAGAGTGAAGTGGCGTGAGACTGCCTGCGCACGGGTTTGAGCTCGGGGGCCTCTTTTATAGCACAATCGAGTCGGTTTGCGGCGTCCGTGGATAAGCTTCCCGGCGACCGCCGTTCTGTAGTTAGGGCGACTTGGCGGCGACGAATGCTAGGGGACAAAGTTGTGGATGAGCACGCACTGCTCCAGGAGGCAGGTGGCAAGCGCTGGGAGCTTGGGCGGCACTGGCTAGCGCAGGCATGGTCGGGCAGCGGTTGCGGCCGCGGGCGTGCCGCCAAATGGCATCTGACGGCGGCGCTGTAGGGTGCCAGGGGGCGGTCGGGGCCTTTTGGCGTGACATGGTGAGGAGGGGAGTGCTAGGAGAGGTTCTGCCGTGCGGTTCAAGCCAGGGGCGCGCGACGCGGCGGCTCGGTGCGCGGCTGCAGTTGGCGCGCTCTGGGCGCGCCCAGTGCATGCACGGGACCTGTTCGACAAAATGCCAGGGCGCGATAGAGGTCTCGAGTGAGGCTGGAAATTAGCAGACCCAGGTTATGAGTAGTGAGGAGTCTATTGGACAAGGTAGCTAGGCAAGGGAAGCAAGATCACAATGCAAGCTAAAACTCATGCCAAAACTGGTCATGCCTACATGGTGTTCGACAGATTGCCACATGCACCTAGGCACCTCTTGGGGTGGCCAAAACTTCCAGAGTGGTGTCTCTATGGAAGTATGAGAGGGTGGTGTAGTTAGTTTGTTTAAAGGAGAAACTTGTTAGTGCACTTTCTGCAAAACTCCAGTTCTGGACAGAAAGCAAATGGCATCATAACATGGACAAAAATTCTCCCAATGGGTTCATGCTCTTGGACTTAAGAGTTTGGCAAGGTGCACTTCAAGCATGAGAAAGCACAAGATCACTAGAGCAAGAAATAATAGGGTTGCAGTAGAAAACACAAGTCTGGTCCAGAATGAAGAAGAGGTTGGTTCACTCAAATTCTCCAAAGAACAACTCTATGTTTTTGCATAAAGTTGAATCATATGTTGCTATTAACACCCCATAATTTTGGTGGAGGCTAGAAAGAAATATTTAAATGGGTTGTAGTGCAAACATGCCCACTGGACCAGAGAAGAAAATTTAGGTGTAGAGCTCAATTTATTTCGAGAATAAAAGATATTTTTGCACAAAAGTGATTTAATAACATCACATGACATCTCCAAATTTTGGTGGGATTTTTGAGTAAAGTTTTAAAGAGGTTGTAGTTCAAATATGGCCATATAGTCATGGGAAATCATTTTTCAAGAAAATAAGGACCAAGCAAATTAATTATGTAATTAGTTCTACTAATAAAAGAAAAGTTTATCTTGAGAGTTTAAACAAGTCCAAAAACATATTTGAAAATTTTTCACTTTGGGGAAAAACTCCATAATAACCAAGTTCAAAAATCAAAGGAAGCTCAGAAAGTAAAAGTTTTAAATTCCTGGCAAAATTTTAATTAACAAAACAAGGTCAAAATTTTTGGGGTGTCACAATCCACCACCTCAAAGCACACTGCTTCTCTGCGGAAATGATCCTTGTCCCCAAAGAGGACATCTATCTTGATCTTGCCGATTGGGGAGCAAGACAGGCCGGGTACGATGCCATGGAACATGGTCCGGCTGGGCATGAGCTTCCTTGTCTTGATGCTTAGCTTCTCCATGGTGTCATGGTACAGTATATTGATGCTTCTCCCGCCATCTATCAGCATGCGGGAGAATCGGGCCGCTCGCCTTTCTGTTGCGAGGGTGGCGTCTAAGACCAATGCATAAGAGCCGGGAGACGGCATCACCTCTGGGTGATCGGCCCGGCTCCAGCTAATCGGCCTTTCTGACCATTTCATGAACTCAGGGTTGCTGGAGGCGACTGCATTGACTTCTTGGTGCTGTCGGCGCCGGCTACGTCGGTCTTCCGGCTGGCTTGTGAAGACGACGTAGGCGGCATGTTCATCGGGGAACTCGTCTTAAATGGCCCCGACTGCTGGTCGAGCGGCCGGATGCTGAGGGGCCGGAGGCGGCTGACCAGTAGGCGGAGGCGGCGCTATTCCCTCGCCCTGGGAGATTCGCTTGAGCCAATGACATTTCCGAGTCGTTTGCTTGGAGGGCTTCGCGCCGCTGTGGAACTTGCAAGGGGCATCAAGCGCTTGCTCGTAGGAGAAAGCCGGCGGCCAAGCCGGCCTTCCGCCCTTTAGCTTCTTGGGCGCGGGCCGCCCTTCGGGTGGTCCGTCTTCAACTGTGGCTACCTGCCGATTGGTGGGAGGCAGCGCGGGACCCTTGCGCTTGTGGTCGTTGTGGCGCGGGAGTCGGCTGGAGTCCCCAGCCGGCGTCTTGGGCCCGGGCAAGCACCTTCCCGGAGGCGTCTACTCGGAGCTCGGTCTTCATGGAGGAGTCGGTCGTGGCGTATTTATCTGCTATGACTAGCAGCTCGTCGAGGGTAGTCGTCTCGTCGCAGAGGAGCCGATGCTTGAGGAGGGTGCCTTCTCGGCACCCGGCGGTGAAGTACTCTATGGCTTGAACCTCGTGCACCCCTTCGCAGGAGTTGCGGAGCTCGGCCCAACGCATGAGGTAGTCGCGAGTTGACTCATTGGGCCCTTGGACACACAAGGAGAGCTGGCGGGGCTTGGGAGCCCGCTTGTAGGTGCTGGTGAAGTTGCGGACGAAGGCTTCTATGAAGTCTAGCCAGTTGTAAAGATGTAAGGCTTGAGGCTGTTGAGCCAGGTGTGCACCGTGCCTTGGAGAATGAGGGGGACATCTTTCACGGCAACATGCCTGTTGCCGTTTGCTATGCGAACCGCAGTGGAGTAGTCGATCAACCAACCCTCTGGCTTCACGAAGCCGTTATATTTGGGCGTGTCTCTTGGGAGCGAGAACCCTTTGGGGAAGGGCTCGTCGCGGATGCGGGGGGCGAAGCAAGGCGGGCCGACATCATCTTCTTCTTCCAGGGCCAGGGATCGCGCCAGGCGATCGATCCGGTGGCGGGCGTCATTCTCGCCGACTCCTTCGCGACGACCCAGTCGGCCGCTGAGAGTCGGATGTGTGACAGGCGGTGGGGTGGGATATCTTTCCCCACGAGGCGGGCCAGGCGGTGGGTTGCCTCGCCGCTCCACAGCTCGAGGGCGGCCTTCTGCGTCGCGCTCGATGTAGATTCGAGACCGGCTGCGACTCGCAGCCGGCTCCTTTTCTTTTCTTGCATGGGTGTTGCCAGCCGTCGGTGTTCGTGACATCGCACCATGCTCTCGGCGCGGGGGAAGACTTTCGGCGCGGACACCGTCTTTGTGCCGCTCCGCAGTAGCGTCGATAAGCTGTTGGATGCGTCTGGTCATGTAAGGGAGCTCGTCGGGCCCCAGTTTATCCAGCTCGCCTACGCCCGCCTGGGTGGTGCGTAGGTTCTCGAGAGGCGTGGCATAAATCGGGTGGTCCGCTCCCAACATGTCGACGATGGCCGCGGCGCGTCTCTTGATGATGCCAGCGCAGCTCGGCCCGTCAGGAGGTGGCGTGCCGAAGGCGGCGCTGTCGACTTCGCGCTGGTGAGCCTCGGTGAGGCGTCTCATGGAAGCTAGCTTCTGGCCCTCCGCAACGAGGGCGAGGCGGCGTGCCTCCAGTGTTTTTGCGTCGGTGTCAGCCGGAATGGGGGCGGACAAGTCCTGCAACGCCGTCTGCAGGGCGTCGTGGGCATTCCCGCCAAAGGCGGCACGGTGGCTGATGACCAGTACCTCGGTGATGGCGCTGCCGCTGCTGTCGGCTCGAGGAAGAGTGTCGTTGATGATGACTATGTTGGTGGGGAAGGCATCAAGCAATGTTGTGTCAGAGTCGACAAGCATCGGGTCGGTGGAGCCAACCGACTCCAAGTCTGCAGTGGGATCGCTTGTAACGTGGAGTTGGTCGAGGAGGCTGACGAGGTGGCTCTCGAGGCAGCCAGTGCCTGCGTCGGACGCGGGCTCGTCGGAGATGCGAGCCTCGCCAAGAAGATCGGCGAGGTAGCTCGCCGCGCAGGTGTCAGCAACGCCTTGCAGCGCGTCGGGGCAAGCGCCATTAGGCGAGCCAGGCTGGCTACGCTCATGGGGAAGGAAGAGGGTTCCCGTCCAGAGCAGGTCTCCGAACGACGGTGCACCTGGCCCCACAGTGGGCGCCAAATGTCGGGTGGTTGGGGAGACATATGCCAACGGATGGCTTATCATTGTGGGAGCCAATAAAATGTCGCCGGTGCCTGGAAACGGGATGAGGCGAAGCCATGCACGCCGGCGAATCTTACCCAGCTTCGGGGCTCTCCGTGGAGATAACACCCATACTACTGCTCTGCGGGGTCTCCGCATGATCACTAGGTTGGCAAGTAGCTACAAGAGGCTCCTTGAGCTGTTCGGAGGGAAGAAGAAGAAGGGCAAGGCTAGGTTTCTTCTCCCCTCGATGTGTTGTCTAAAAAGGATCTCCCTGTGCATGGGCGCCCTGGGGGGTTTATATAGGCCTACCCCTCAGGTGTACAATGGTAATCCAGCTGGGCATGGGCCCTAGCTGTCTGCGTCTACGCTTGCCGGCTTCTCCACCGGCCGATGGGGCCAGCTGACTGGTGGGCCCGCCGTTTGCCGGCTTTCTGGCCGACAAGCCGGTCCCACCGCTCGGAGGTCCTGTCGGGGGCTGGTTACTGTTGCCCCACTTCTGGTGACGAGGGATTCGTTGTGGTAAGCATGGCTACGGTGCCGCCGTTGGGCGGCATATCACTGTAGCCTTACCATGTCTTGTCTTCTTAATGAGGCGCGTCCCTCGAGAGGAGGGACTAGCCGGTTACTGGGAGTCGGATACCTCCAGGCCGACTGCGGGAGGTTTGGCCGCCTTCGGGCGTCCCCTTGACTGATGGGGCCGGCGGCCCTTGGGTCGTACTGACAGCTCATCGTGGGTGATGTCACGGTTAGCATGGCAACAGTGCTGCGCCGGACTGGGGATGGCCACCCTGTATGGCGCACTGTGGCCATGCGCGTCGCGGGATTCGGGGGTGGCAGGCTTCACTGTAGCCACGCCCCGTCTTATTGCCGTTACGCGGGTGCAGACTTTGAGGGCACGATCTTGGCCGCTGGTTGGGGGGCGGCTTCTTGGAGTCGGCCTTCTCATAGCCGACTTCTTGGAGCCCTTCTTATGGTTTCCTTTGGGAGGTCTCGAGGCAGGGCCGCCTTTGTGCAGCCGCTCTGAGAGGTAGCCGGCTGGGGGAAGGCGGCCCCATGCCTTGGATCTTGAAGGCCGGAATGGCTTGTAATTTTTCTGAAGTGCCAGGGGAGCTGGCTAGGCTACACGTGGTCATTTACTCTAACAATGATACTGGGTTTTGTCACAATTATCCTCATAGAAGTGTCATAAGTATGACATAATTTTTTCATTGGCCCAAAATGTCATGGATGTGTCTTTTTTTTGTAGTGCTACACAGTGTCTCTCTTACAGTTCATGAAGCCACGTGGCACATGTGGAGGCGTTGTCGCGACATCTTTGTGTGGATTGATCACAGTGACATGCTGCTGGTTCCAGAAGAATGTACTCGTCCTCCCTGAGCCGCACTGGCAGTACATGCATGAAGCGAAGATGTGCACGCATGCCACGCACACACTCATTCCCTCGCACGCACACGCGAGTACACGGGCGGACACAATTTTGTACCAAGATCCACCCCATGTGATAATTTGACGCGTGCAAAGTCCTTCACTTCATTGATGGTTAATTAATACAGCGCATGCAAATTTAGTGGATGTGAGGGCGGAAGAAAGACATTACTACTCCACTGCACGCATGCGAGTAGTTAAATCATGGGTTGCTAGTAGTCCTTCCATTGGTCCCTTTGTATTTTGTGCCAATTTTTGACAGTAACATAATATTTACGCATCTGAGTAGTGTAGTCTACTTGAAATTTATGTTCCACTAAACTCATTGGGAGCCGTTTCGGGCCTCGAAACCAAAAACCATCAATTAATGTTTACCTTGTTCCCATCACATTCGAAAGTACTAGTGCTATAATTAAGTGCAAGCCTGCTCACACCTACCAGTACGTTCCAAACCTGAACGTGTTCCCACTATGCAGGTTTTAGTACTAGTGCTAGTACTTAGGTTATAAAAAGGGGAACTACCTAACCGAAAATTAGCCTACCTTCCTCCTCATAAGTCCTCCTTCTTCGTCCGTCCTTGCCATGGCCGGTGTGCAGAGCTCTAGGTCGAGAACTACTCGTAACAAGGGGGCGGCAACCAAGGCTGCGGAAAAAAAGAGAGAGGGCTCGCCACCACGCAGAGACCTCAAAGATCGCTCACGGGCAGGCGATGGCTCCCAGGAGCGCCCTAGACGCGGAGGCAAACATGCCGAGCTGGCGGCACTAGAGTCGTTATCCCTCGACGGCATGCCTGATCAGCTCAATAAGCACCTCAATAAGCAGAAGGAGTTCATCCATGGCTTGGTGGAGCTGCTGAAGGAGAGCCTCGACGACATGCCCGCTGAGCTCAATGAGCAGGGGGAGTTGACCGCCGTCTTGGTGATGCTACTGAAGAAGAGCATTGCCTCGAAGAAGAAGGCGACCGACGAAATCCTGCAACTTCAGGAGGACAAGGCGAAGCTCTGCCACGAGCTCGACTTGCTGAAGGAGGAGAACACCGGCTGGAAGAAGCTGCATGAGAATAGTAGTTCCTCGATGACGATGTTGCAGGCCCTCGTCATGGAACAGAAGGAGGAGTTGGCGAAGCTCCGCATCGAGCACCCGGCTGCTGTCAAGGTACGTAATGCGGCCGTGGAACATATGATGAAGGCTCGCATCGAGAAATCCCGCGTCATGGACACAATGATGAAGATGGCGGAGGAGACGCGTAAGGAGATGGAGGTCCTGGAGGCGATGAAGAAGCAGTTATGACTCCGCGGACAACAAACCTTCATGTAGTGAGAGCAGCGCCCCAGACTTGTCTGTGCATCTTCCTTCTTTTTTGGGGGTGATAATCCTCCTTCTTCTTTTGCTCCTGTGTTTCTTATTTTGCTTCGGGTGTTTCGCCGCACGTGTCACCTTCTCTGCGAGGCATGAATAGAACAATGCTAAAAATGAGATGACTAGCAAATTAGATCATTCTTTATCGCCAATAGAACAATGCCTCTTGCTAGTAATATATAATAAGAGTAGAGAGTAGAGGATATGGCACTGGGCTGCCGTGTTTCGTGCTCCTCTGTCGTACTCCAGTGGAAAACTTGAGCACCCCACACGGTTCTTCGCTCCTCCTCAGGTTGTCGACACATTTATACGAGCAGTCAAACGACAAGGCCCTGCCTTCCAGCAGTAATGAGCCGTCAAATCACAAAGGCCCTCGCCTCTCATGAAAAGGACCAAGCTAGACTGCCCCCGCCCTCTAGCATTTTAAAAAATGTATACATTTGTACAGTAGTAGTATCGACGGATTGCGCCATGGAGCAAAACTAACAAGATGTAATTAAAGAAAAAAAGGTGGTACATAGAGAGAGCGCTCGTCGCCAAATTATGCATATACTATATGACACTACCCACTATGAAGGTACTCCCTCTGTTTCTTTTTACTCCACATATAAGATTTGGTCAAAGTCAAACTACATAAAGTTTAACCAAATTTATATATAAAAATATGAAAATCTACAATATCAAAACTATATAGTATTAAAATACATTTCATGGTGCATCTGATAATACTGATTTCATATTGCCAATGCTTATATTTTTTAATATAAAGTTAGTCAAACTTTACAAAGCCTGACTTTGACCAAACCTTATATGCAGACTAAAAAGAAATGGAGGGAGTACTAGTAACATAGACTAGTAACTGGTCTATGTTACTCTCCACTATGACCAGCCAAAGTCGAGGCGCGGATACCAACGAGAGCCTGGTTGTGTCTATACTTGGACAACTCACCCGACTGCATGCGCACCAGGCAGACGAAGCTCGTGTCGTGTTGGTGCCGTGTGCGGCCCGCACATTAACCAAAACCTCGCGCCTCCATCTTAGCCTCCGCGTTTAAAACATCTCAATTTCAAGGCCAAGGAGCAATGTGAAACCTATGATAGAGCCAATCGGATGGTTGAGAACACTACAATTCGTATCTACAGATGCGTGTCTGAGAGAGGACGAGTGCGTGCGTGCACCTCTTCTCAGAGTACAACTGTATGTGGGTGGCATCGACCTAGGGAGCAGTGATGGTGCGTGCGAGAAGTCTCGAGAGATAGGTGTAATGCATCTGAAAAAAGACTAGTCTATAGCTCACCACGAGGCTATTCCTGTCGAACGCCAAGTGTAAGATATGTATCCGACGGTGCCATTTTTTGCACGTACACAGCCGTAGAAAAAGAACTAGTGCCATGGCATATGCTACACCACGGCCGAGAAAACATGCCGATGTTATGCCATCCAGGAATAGTGCCGCACTTCGAAACTAGAACCGTCAATAAATTTTGAGCGTGTCTCGTCACATTCCAAATTACTACTACTACCACGCTATATTTAATTGCAAACCTCTTCACACCGATCACAACCTAAACGGTTTCCCACTTAGGAGCTTATTAGTAGTACTTGGTTCTAAATACTACTATGCTAAGATGACTGCACATTCCTCCTCAACTCCTCATCCACAAACAACAATCAAGTCAATCAAGCCATAGCCGGCGTGAGTTCTGGGTCGAGAGATTTCCACCAGGGAGAGGTGAGCATGGAAGAGGAAGCACCAAAGATGTCCCGCCTCACCGCGAAAGCAGCAGACATGTCCAGCCATGCAGCCGTAGCAGCACAGAGGTCCCGCCACGCCGCCGAAGCAGCACGGAGGTCCCGCCGCACCGTCACTGTAGCAGACTGGTCCGGCCATGCCGCGGGAGCAGCAGAGATGTCCCGCCGTGCCGCCGAAGCAGCAGGGAGGTCCCGCCATGTCGGTGTACTAAAGAAGGGGTACCTTAGTACCCCCGAACTTGTGCACGGGCAGTAGTAGCCTCCCGCGGCAAGGCCTGCCGGGGGAGCGACGAGAGTCTCCACGGCCCTTTCCGGGCCGGACAAAGGCCAAGTGATCGAGCCTAGAAGACCAAGCCCCGGCAAGAGGAGCTTGCCGGGTCGAGAAGGCAAGGTCCGGCAAGAGGAGCTTGCCGGGCCAAGGCGACAAGGCCCCGGCAAGAGGAGCTTGCCGGGACGACAGAGCCGAAGCACCAAGACCCCGGCGGGAGGAGCTCGCCGGGACGGCCAAGCCAAGGCACCCCAAGAGAAGCCCGCCGCGGCGCGCCGCGCGCCCCGGCAAGGCCTGGCGAGCGGCAAGCTCCTAGGTGTGGCAAGACAACTACCGCGGCAAGCCACTTGCCGCGGAAAACCACCATATCAGGCCCGCGCTCCAGCTCACCTGCCCACGCGTCGCTCTGGGGCTTCCCCGGAGGCACGTGGCGGGACGCCGCGCAACCTGAGATGCGCGGTGGCATGCGACGTTGGCAGAGTCGCCCCCGTGGCGAGCGGAGGCGCTCCTAACAGTCCGCCTCGGCACTGTTCAGGCGATCCAGACGGGCATTTAATGCCCTTATCCCCCGCCGTCAGAGTTAGGTGCGATAGCACTGTGTGGCCACTATTCACACAATCCCTTGCCATTTTTACCCTCACCTGCGTCGCTCCCTGTGGGAAACCCCTTGGCATATAAAAGGAGGCCCATGCGCACGTAGAGAGGGGGGAGGACTCGGATCGGACCCAATAGGCCCTCGCCTACGTCCAGCTTCGACTTACTATAGCTTCTTGCGCTCCAGAGCAAGAACCCGAATCAACCAGACATGCAGCAGTAGGGTTTTACGCATCCATGCGGCCCGAAGCTGGGTAAAATCGTTGTGTGTGTGTGTCGCCTCGATCTGCTCTTTGTGCATCCTCCGCCCCCGCCTAACTGACAAGGGGCTCCGTCCCCATAGGTGCTCGTGGAGGCCAGATTTCCCCCGACATCTTTGGCGCGCCAGGTAGGGGGACGTCGAGGTTGTGCGAACCAGATCCGGCGACCACAGGCGAGCTCAGGTATGGCCAGGGACTTTTCCGCTCCGATCCGCTGGGCGGAGGTATCCCTCCTCACGGACCCGTGCACGGCCCTCCTCGAGTACCCACTCACGCAGAGTCCGGGCAACAGCAGTTGCTCCTTGAGGAGGACCGCCTTTCGGCCGCTGAGCGAGTTTCTCGCCTCCAGCAAACTCTGCGCCGCTCCCGTAGCCGCAGAAGTTAGCGCCGGAAGTTGCGGGAAAGGCAACCTCGTTCTTCGGCGAGCCCAGGCCGCCAAGATCCAAACGAGTCGACGCCGACCATGGGAGGAACCTCACCAGCGCGGCGGTCGGAACCCGTCCCATCGGCCATCCTCTCTGTCCAAGTCTTGCCGCAGTTGCCTGTAATCCTTGGTACAGAGGCGGGCGCAGATCCCGAGCAAAGCTTATGTGCCCCGCACGTCTTGTCGATTTCGCGCCTCTCCGCTTGGCGCAGGCATCTTTCGACACGATTGTGCAGCACTCGTCTCGAGCAAGCGGTGGCAGGCCGTCAGGCCCCGAGCCTGGGCTGGGCGTCCCCCAAGGAAGCTGCGCCTTGCCGGACGGCAAGCGACAGAGAAGCTAAGTTGCCAAAGTTTGAGCGACTAAGCTCCTTTTTTATTCTTAATTTATCTTCCTCGAACGACCGAGCTTCGTATGGGAAACCTGTGCGCGGAGGGGCCGGCTCGTGGCTGGTTGCGCCCTTATTTCGTTTCGAGCCCCGCTCAACGACTTAAGTGTGCTACATCCTGAGTAGCGTCCTTACTTGTTTCGAGCTCGCTCGGCAGCTTGAGCGTGCCGCGACTGCAGTCGCCACGCCTACCTCGCCCCGAGCCTGCTCAACATTTAAGTGAGTTGCGCCAGCCGCGGCAAGGTTTCTTGCCGGTGGAAGCCCCGTCAGCGGGTTGCTGAAGTCCCGCACTCGGCACCCGTGGCAAGGCGGAGACTTTCGCCGACAAGTTCCTGTGAGCGTAGGGCACGAACGTACGAAGCACAAGGTCGAACAAGGGAGATAACAGTGCAATGAACTGCCTAAGATAAAAGTTATATTACAAAATAACTTGTCGCTGCTCTAATCAGCCGTTTTTGTGGCATGCTCGGCAGCAGCGAGTGAAGAAAGGAGAGAGGTGGGCGGCCTAATCCGCGCGGTCGCCCTCGACCCGCCTGATCCCCGCCACCCTTTCCACGATGGGGGTGACGAGGGCCCTGATCTCCGTCAGGTCGGCATCTTCCGGCAAGTGCCTGAGGTCGTTGGTGAGCCTGATGGTGGGGTTGCGGAAGACGATCTTCACCAACACCCTCTCGAGGGCCCCAGAGACGGCTTCCCGCGTCTCCTCGGCCAGCTGTGCTGGGATCGATTCCCGGAGGTGCCGGAGCACCCCCACCAAGCCCTTGAAGAAGGAAGTGAGCTTGGCGCTCGGCGGGACGTCCTCGCCGGAGGGGTACTCGTGGCCCTCCACCCCCAGCAGCTTCAGCTCCTGGTCGATGGTGGAGGCGATGTCGACGAGGCCTTCCGTCCACCGCTCCACCGTCTCTCGGAAGGCGTTCTGGGTAACAGCGGCGCTCCTCAACAGCTCCTCGTTGCCAGCAACCTCCTTCCGCAAGGCCGCCTCCTGCTCCTTGGCGCTCTCCAGCGCCTTGGCCAAGGTGTCCAGCTTCAGCTCGAGGACAGCCTTGGAGTCCTTGGCGGCGTCGAGCTCCTGGATCTTCTCAGCAAAGCGGCCCTGCAGCTCGCCAAGGGAGTGAGCGCCCTTCTCGCGCTCCAGTTTGAGCGCGGCAAGCTCCTCGCCGCTCGCCTTGAGGTCGCTGACGAGCTGCGCCACCCTCGCCTCCAGCTCCCCCTTGGCGACCTCGGCGGCCGCGGCGGCATCCTGCGCTTTCTGCAGGTCCCCGCCAAGCGCCTGCTCGCGTGCGGCAACCTCCTCCTCGTGGCTGGCGAGGCTGGCCCTCTGCTGCGCCAGCTCGCTTTCCCGCGCGGATAGCCCCGCAGCGGCAAGCCTCTGCTGCTCTTCAGCCTCTGCCCTCTCGAGGATGAAGGCCGTCCGCGCCTCGTCGAGCAGCCTCCGCTCCTCCGCCAAGGACCGGAGAGCCTCCTGGTTGAGATCCCGGAGCTCCCCGGCACGCTTCTCCATGTCCGCGTCGGCCTTCACAACGAGTGCCTCCTGGCGCTCCACCTTGGCCTGCCGGGCGCGGTAGAGCGACACAAGCTTCTGGAGCAGCCGCTCCTCCTCGGACTCACCGCTGCCGGTGCTTGGCACGTCGACCACTGTCAGCCCGACGGAGGCGAGCACTTCTCCGTCCAAGGTCTCTCCCTCGACTGGCGCCCTAGAGCTAGGCTCCCAGGGGAGCCTGATGAAGACGCCATCGCCGGCCTGCAAGTAGGCGCCTGCCAGGGGCTCCTCGGGGCCCGACGTGGTAGCAGTGGCGGGATCGCCGGACTGCGGAGTGCTTGACGCCCCGGCCTCCCCGGCGCCGTCAGCACGGTCGCCGGTCCCCTCGCCGCCTGCGGCCGCGGCGGCCTTGGCGGCTTCAGCCTCCTCGCCGCCTACGGGGTCGTCGGCGCCTTCCGCCTCCTCGATGACGACGACGTCGTCGCCGTCGCCGCGCGCGCCCTCCTTGACGACGACCTCGATCTCCATCGGGTCCGCGGTGGGTGGGTCTGATGGCCGGAAGAGGGGAGAAGAATGAGCTGAACAGCCAACAAAGAGGCTCAAAAGAAAGGATAGCCAGGGGAAGTTTTCCGTGCAGGGGGGCTTACCGGTGGCAGGGTCCGTGGCCGCGGCCTCCGCTGTCGGGGGATCGCTGGCCGCGTCCCGCGCCGGAGATCCCTCCCTTGCCGGAGAGGTCTTCCTTGCCGGGGGCTCCTCCCTTGTCGGGGAGGTCTCCCCTGTCGGGGGCTCCTCCCTTGCCGGAGATTTCTCCCTAGGCGGGGTGGTCGAAGCGGACGGCGCGGCAGGAATGCCCCCCGGGGTCGCCTGCTGGGGCTGCTCTGCTCCTACCCAACGACAACAACAATAGACACATGTTAGCAAAAAGAAGGGAAGCTCGCGCGCGCGCCAAACGGCAAGAGTTAGCCGTACCCTCACCCTGGGGGCTGCGCTGTGGGCTGCCCTGCGGGCCCGCTGCCAGGTCCGGCAAGGTCGTCTCTGGCACCTTCTCAGTTGCCGGAGGAGATTCGCCCTCAAGGACGACCAGCGGGATCTTGGCCCTCTTCGCCCTCCTCTGGGCCAGCGTCCTGAAAAGGGAACGGTTTCAGGGGGGAGGGGGATGAATGGGCTGCGAAACAAGGCGAAACAACAGAAATCAAGAAGATACAAGCTCTACTAGGAACTTACTCTCCGTCCTCCTCTTCGTCGTCGGAGCTGAGCGCGGAGTAATCAAAAACCGGCTTGCTCCAGGCGCGAGGAGACAGGGGGTGGGTTCCCGGGACCGCTTGGCGGGGGCGGTGGACGACCCCGCCCCCGTTGCCGCCACGGAACGAGGAGCGGCAGGAGCAGAAGTTGTGGCCTGTGAGGACCCCGCTCCCGCTGCTTCAGAGGCGCGCGTCACCCTGGGCTGCGGTTGCTGGTCGGCCTGCCGCACCACCTCTCCGGCCCTGCGAAGACGCCTCCTCGGCTGGGCAGGGGGCTCCGCCTGCGACGAGCTGCCCGGGAGCTGCGAGGAGGGCGCGTTCGCCTCCGGCAAGCCACCCGCGTCCTGGGCGGGCTCGCACGCACCACCGTGCCCGGCTGGCTCCTCCGCGCCGGCGAGCTCCATCTGGTCGGCGAGGCTCTCTGCCTCCGCCGCGTCTGCCTCGGCCAGGGTGAAACCAGACTCGCCCGCGGCCGCGGCGGCCGCCGCCTCCTCCATCCTGGAGGCGATGTAGGCCAGCTCCTCGGGGGTGGTGTCCCGCGTGTGGCCCCTCTTCTTGTCGGGGTCGACCGGCACCTCCTCCAAATTGTCGAAGAAGGCCTGCACGACGTCGTCCGCCGGCTCCTGCCAGGTTGCGTCGATCCCGTGCGAGTCGCACAGCGGCATCATCGCGAGGATGCGGCTGAGCGCCGAGTTGTTGCATAGGGGGACGACGCCCGGCGGCAACCTGAACCATTCTGGGTGCTCGGAGTCGTGTTTGAACAGCTCCTTCAACACTCCGTCGAGCTCCAGAACGGTGAAGTTGAAGTTGAGGCCCGGGCGCAGCCTCATGATGTCCGCCGCGTTTTGGAATTCCCAAGCCGGTTTCCCCCTCTCCTGCAGGGGGGCGATACGCCGGCGAAGGAAATCCGCGCCAACGGCGCCGACGGTGAGCCCGGCAAGCCTGAGGCGCAGGATGCGGGTGGCGGCAATCTTCAGCTTGGCATCGTCCGGGGCCAGGTCGCTCCAGTCGCGGCCGCGCACCACTGGAGTTCGCCGCACGGCGGTGAACGGCGGTGGATTCTCCTTGACGATCAGGCACCACTCGGCCCTCCACTCCTCCCATCTGCCACGGAGTTCCCCCTCCAAGTAGGCCTCTTTCTTGCTGGTCCTGGAGACCCAAGCTACTACGCCGGACAGCGGCTCTCCTTTCTCCACCCGGGGAGTAAAGAAGTGCCGGAAGAGGGCTACGTTGGGGCGGACTCCGACAAAGTTCTCGCAAAGGTGTGCGAAAACCGCCATTGTCAGAACGGCGTTGGGGGTGAAGTCAAGGAGGTGGAGGTTGTAGGTGTGCATGATGTCGCAGAAGAACTCAGAAAAAGGCGGGCAGAGCCCGCAGAGGAAGAACACGGCCAAGAAAGGGTACCCGGTAAGGTACAGCTTCTGGGCGATGGCGGGAAGAACTCGTGTGCGCGGGTGCGCTCGCATCGTCGTCGACCAGAAGAGGAGGTATTCGTTCTTCAGCCTCAGCGCGTCAAGCTAGGGAGGGAACGTCGCCGTCTCCTTCCGAAGCGCCTCTAGCCGCAGCGCCTCGGTCGACTTCACGGCCTTCCCTTTCGCCTTGTCGCTCTTCGGGGCCATGGCCGAAACGGGGAGGGGAAGTTGTCGGCGTTGGCGACGCCGGGGGCTGTGAGAGCAAGTCGCTGCTTTCTTTAGCAAGGAGGAGGCGGCGGAGATTTTCGAGGAACAGCAATCGGCGGAATGGCGAGCTGCCCCTGTTCCCCTCCGCTTATAAAGGGGGGAAGGAGCGGGGGCAGACGCTCCGCCTTCCAAGATTAAGAGATCGTGCACGACGTGACGTATGCCTGCGGGCCTCAGCCCCGCACATGCCACCCACGTCACGCACGCCTCACACGCCTCGCCCCCCCACGATGCCACGATAAGCGCGCGCCACTTGGGGAGGGCGCGACGAGCACGGAGTTAAGGAACAGCGCAACCCAGGCCACGCGTGCCCGCGCACTGTTAGGGCCTGGCCCAACAACGCTCGGCACCGTGTATGGCCCAGACCCGGGGGCTCCTGTCGGTGTACTAAAGAAGGGGTACCTTAGTACCCCAAACTTGTGCACGGGCAGTAGTAGCCTCCCGTGGCAAGGCCTGCCGGGGGAGCGACGAGAGTCTCCACGGCCCTTTCCGGGCCGGACGAATGCCAAGTGATCGAGCCTAGAAGACCAAGCCCCGGCAAGAGGAGCTTGCCGGGTCGAGAAGGCAAGGTCCGGCAACAGGAGCTTGCCAGGCCAAGGCGACAAGGCCCCGGCAAGAGGAGCTTGCCGGGACGACAGAGCCGAAGCACCAAGACCCCGGTGGGAGGAGCTCGCCGGGACGGCCAAGCCAAGGCACCCCAAGAGAAGCCCGCCGCGGCGCGCCGCGTGCCCCGGCAAGGCCTGGCGAGCGGCAAGCTCCCAGGTGCGGCAAGACAACTACCGCGGCAAACCACCATATCAGGCCCGCGCTCCAGCTCACCTGCCCACGCGTCGCTCTTGGGCTTCCCCGGAGGCACGTGGCGGGACGCCGCGCAACCTGAGACGCGCGGTGGCATGCGACGTTGGCAGAGTCGGCCCCGTGGCGAGCGGAGGCGCTCCTAACGGTCCGCCTCGGCACTGTTCAGGCGATCCAGACGGGCATTTAATGCCCTTGTCCCCCGCCGTCAGAGTTAGGTGCGATAGCACTGTGTGGCCACTATTCACACAATCCCTTGCCATTTTTACCCTCACCTGCATCGCTCCCTGTGGGAAACCCCTTGGCATATAAAAGGAGGCCCATGCGCACGTAGAGAGGGGGGGGGAGGACTCGGATCAGACCCAATAGGCCCTCGCCTACATCCAGCTTCGACTTACTATAGCTTCTTGCGCTCTAGAGCAAGAACCCGAATCAACCAGACATGCAGCAGTAGGGTTTTACGCATCCATGCGGCCTGAAGCTGGGTAAAATCGTTGTGTGTGTGTGTCCCCTCGATCTGCTCTTTGTGCATCCTCCGCCCCCGCCGAACCGACAAGGGGCTCTGTCCCCATAGGTGCTCGTGGAGGCCAGATTTCCCCCGACACGCCATGTCGCGGCGGCCTGGGAAAATTTCTCGCGGGCAGGCGAGGACTCTTACAGGCACATGCATGTGATAGTCCATTGCCAGATGGATCAGATCTCTGGCTGTGCGAGGATGCTGGGCGAGGCTACCGGCATCATCCGGCAACTCGGGGAGGGCAATGCGAAGCTCCGGGGTGAGCGTGACCTGCTGAGGGCGAAGATCGCCGGAAGGGCGAAGCAGGAGGAGGAGACCGCTGCCGTGTTGCAGAGGACGGGCGTCATCATCAAGAAACTTATGGACGAGAATGCCATGCTCCGCATCGAGCGCAAGAGGCTGGTGGAGGATGCTACCTCTTGAGCACTATGTTATTTTTGTTTTCCCTTGAAGAGGAAAGGGTGATGCAGCAAAGTAGCGTAAGTATTTCCCTCAGTTTTTTAGAACCAAGGTATCAATCCAGTAGGAGGCCATGCACGAGTCCCTCGCACCTACACAAACAAATAAATCCTCGCAACCAACGTGATAAGGGGTTGTCAATCCCTACACGGTCACTTACGAGAGTGAGATCTGATAGATATGATAGGATAATATTTTTTGTATTTTTATGATAAAGATGCAAAGTAAAGAAAGTAAAATAAAAACGGCGCTAGAAATAGCTTGTTGTCGGGAGATTAATATGTTGGAAAATAGACCCGGGGACCATAGGTTTCACTAGTGGCTTCTCTCCAGAGCATAAGTATTTACGGTGGGTGAACAAATTACTGTTGAGCAATTGACATAATTGAGCATAGTTATGATAATATCTAGGTATGATCATGTATATAGGCATCACGTCCGAGACAAGTAGACCGACTCCTGCCTGCATCTACTACTATTACTCCACACATCGACCGCTATCCAGCATGCATCTAGAGTATTAAGTTCATAAGAACAGAGTAACGCTTTAAGCAAGATGACATGATGTAGAGGGATAAACTCATGCATTATGATATAAACCCCATCTTGTTATCCTCGATGGCAACAATACAATACATGCCTTGCTGCCCCTACTGTCACTGGGAAAGGACACCACAAGATTGAGCACAAAGCTAAGCACTTCTCCCATTGCAAGAAACATCAATCTAGTAGGCCAAACCAAACTGATAATTCGAAGAGACTTGCAAAGATAACCAATCATACATAAAAGAATTCAGAAGATTCAAATATTGTTCATAGATAAACTTGATCATAAACCCACAATTCATCGGTCTCAACAAACACACTTCAAAAGAAGATTACATCGAATAGATCTCCACGAGAGAGGGGAGAACATTGTATTGAGATCCAAAAGAGAGAAGAACCCATCTAGCTAATAACTATGGACCCGAAGGTCTGAGGTAAACTACTCACACATCATCGGAGAGGCTATGGTGTTGATGTAGAAGCCCTCCGTGATCGATGCCCCCTCCGGCGGAGCTCCGGAACAGGCCCCAAGATGGGATCTCACGGGTACAGAAGGTTGCGGCGGTGGAATTAGGTTTTTGGCTCCATATCTGGTAGTTTGGGGGTACGTAGGTATTTATAGGAGGAAGGAGTACGTCGGTGCAGCAATAGGGGGCCCACGAGGGTGGAGGGCGCGCCTGGGGGGGTAGGTGCACCCTCTACCTCGTGGCCTCCTGTTTGATGTCTTGACATAGGGTCCAAGTCCTCTGGATCACGTTCGTTTCGAAAATCACGTTCCCGAAGGTTTCATTCCGTTTGGACTTCGTTTGATATTCTTTTTCTGCGAAACTCTGAAATAGGCAAAAAACAGCAATTCTGGGTTGGGCCTTCGGTTAATAGGTTATTCTCAAAAATAATATAAAAGTGTATAATAAAGCCAAATAATGTCCAAAATAGAATATAATATAGCATGGAACAATCAAAAATTATAGATACGTTGGAGACGTATCAGAGGAATCCATGGATGCTGCCAAGCAGGGTAAAGGACATGAAACTGATGAAAGAGATCATCGCCCGCCGCGAGAACTAGTCTCCGTGACCTGTGATACGTCCATTTTGCATCATGCTTTTATATTGATATTTATTGCATTATGGGCTGTTACTACACGTTATGTCACAATACTTATGCCTATTCTCTCTTATTTTACAAGGTTTACATAAGGAGGGAGAATGCTAGCAGCTGGAATTCTGGGCTGGAAAAGGAGCAAATATTAGAGACCTGTTCTGCACAACTCCAAAAGTCCTGAAAATCCCCGAAAGTCATTTTTGGAAATAATAAAAAATATTGAGCGGAAGAAGTTCACACGAGGGGGACCCACCTGGCCACGAGGGTGGGGGGCGCGCCCTACCCCCCAGGGCGCGCCCCCTGCCACGTGGGCCCCCTGTTGGCTCTCCGATGGCCATCTTTTGCTATATGAGGTCTTTCGTCGAGAAAAAAATCATAAGCAACCTTTCGGGACGAGACTCTGCCGCCACGAGGCGGAACCTTGGCAGAGCCAGTCTAGGGCTCTGGCAGAGCTGTTCTACCGGGACACTTCCCTCCAGGAGGGGGAAATCATCACCATCGTCATCACCAACGCTCCTCTCATCGGGAGAGGGCGATCTCCATCAACATCTTCACCAGCACCATCTCCTCTCAAAACCCTAGTTCATATCTTGTATCCAATTCTTGTCTCCAAGTCCGGGATTGGTACTAGTAGGTTGCTAGTAGTGTTGATTACTCCTTGTAGTTGATGCTAGTTGGTTTATTTGCTGGAAGATCATATGTTCAGATCCTTTATGCATATTAATACCCCTCTGATTATGAACATGAATATGCTTTGTGAGTAGTTACGTTTGTTCCTGAGGACATGGGAGAAGTCTTGCTATTAGTAGTCATGTGAATTTGGTATTCGTTTGATATTTTGATGAGATGTATGTTGTCTAGCCTCTAGTCGTGTTATGTGAACGTCGACTACATAACACTTCACCATTATTTGGGCCTAGAGGAAGGCATTGGGAAGTAGTAAGTAGATGATGGGTTGCTAGGGTGACAGAAGCTTAAACCCTAGTTTATGCGTTACTTCGTAAAGGGCTGATTTGGATCCATATGTTTCATGCTATGGTTAGGTTTACCTTAATACTTTTGTTGTAGTCACGGATGCTTGCAATAGAGGTTAATCATAAGTGGGATGCTTGTTCAAGTAAGAACAGCACCCAAGCACCGGTCCACCCACATATCAAATTATCAAAGTACCGAACGCGAATCATATGAACGTGATGAAAACTAGCTTGACGATATTCCCATGTGTCCTTGGGAGCACTTTTACTTATATAAGAGTTTGTCCAGGCTTGTCCTTTGCTACAAAAAGGATTGGGCCACCTTGCTGCACTTTATTTACTTTTGTTACTTGTTGCTAGTTACAAATTATCTTATCACAAAACTATCTGTTACCACTTATTTCAATACTTGCAGAGAATTCCTTGCTGAAAACCTCTTATCATTTCCTTCTGCTCCTCGTTGGGTTAGAACACTCTTACTTATCAAAAGGACTATGATAGATCCCCTGTACTTGTGGGTCATAAATACTCTTTTCTGGCGCCGTTGCCGGGGAGTGAAGCGCCTTTGGTAGGTGGAATTTGGTAAGGAAAAATTTATATAGTGTGCTGAAATTTACTGTCACTTGTTACTATGGAAAGTAATCCTTTGAGGGTCTTGTTTGGGGTATCTTCACACCGATCATTAGAGCAAAGAGTTGCTCCTCAACCTACTAAACCTACTGAAAATGAAAATGTTCCCTTTGAAGTTCCTTCGGGTATGTTAGAAAAACTGCTAGATAATCCTTTTACACGAGATGGAACAAAGCATCCTGATGAACATCTACTCTATGTGGACGAAGTTTGTGGATTATTTAACCTTGCAGGTATACCCGATGATGTTGTTAAGAAGAAGGTCTTCTGTTTATCTTTGAAGGGAGATGCATCGACATGGTATAGGCTATGTGATGACACGGGATCATGGAACTATAAACGAATGAAATTGGAATTTCATCAGAAGTATTATCCTATGCATCTTGTTCATCGTGATCGCAATTATATATAATTTTTTGCCTAGTGAAGGAGAAAGCATCGCTCAAGCTTGGGAGGCTTAAATCAATGTTATATTCATGCCCCAATCATGAGCTCTCAAGAGAAATAATTCTTCAAAAAAATTATGCTCGGCTTTCTCATAATAATCAATCCATGCTCGATCCTTCTTGTGCTGGCTCTTTTATGATGAAGACTATTGAATTCAAATGGAATTTATTGGATAGAATTAAACGCAACTCTAAAGATTGGGATCTCGACGGAGGTAAGGAGTTAGGTATGACACCTAAGTTTGATTGTGTTAAGTCTTTTATGGATACCGATGTTTTCCGTAGATTTAGCACTAAATATGGACTTGACTATGAGATAGTAGCTTCTTTCTGTGAATCTTTTTCTACTTATGTTGATCTCCCCAAGGAGAAGTGGTTTAAATATCATCCTCACATAGAAGTAAAAGTAGCTACACCTACTAAAGTTGAAGAAAAGATGGTCACTTATAATGATCCTGTTGTTCCTACTTCTTATGTTGAGAAACCACCTTTCCCTGTTAGAATAAAGGATCATGCTAAAGCTTCAACTATGGTTCGTAAAAGCAATATTAGAACTTATACACCTCCTGAGAAAATTAAATTTGAACCTAATATTGCTATTGTTAAAGATCTCTTAGCTGATAATATTGACGGGCATGTTATTCATTTCTGCGGTGAAACCGCTAGAATTGCCAAACCTTGTGCTAAAGATAAACATAGACCTATGGTAGGCGTGCTTGTTATTTTTGTTAAAATAGGAGATCACTGTTATCATGGCTTATGTGATATGGGTGCCAGTGCTAGTGTTATACCTCATACTTTATACGAAGAAATTAAGCATGAAATTGCACCTGCGGAGTTAGAAGGCGTTGATGTTACAATTAAACTTGCCAATAGAGATACTATATCAACAATGGGAATTGTTAGAGATGTTGAAGTATTGTGTGGAAAACTAAATATCCTGCTGATTTTCTTGTTCTTGGTTCCCCAGAAGATAGCTTTTGTCCCATTATTTTTGGTAGACCCTTCTTGAACACCGTTAATGCTAAGATAGACTATGAAAAGAATGTTGTTACTATTGGTTTGGGTGATATGACTCGGGAGTTTAACTTCTCTAAATTTAGTAGACAACACTAAGAAGAAGAATTGCCTAGTAAGGATGAAATTATTGGTCTCGCTTATATTGCCGTACCTCCTAGTGATCCTTTAGAACAATATTTGCTACACCATGAAAATGATATGTTTATGAATGAAAGAAGGGAAATAGATGAAGTATTCTTTAAACAAGAACCTATTCTGAAACACAATTTTGCCTGTTGAAATCCTAGGGGGTCCTCCTCCACCCAAGGGTGATCCCATGTTTGAGCTTAAACTGTTGCCTGATAATCTTAAATATGCTTATCTTGATGAAATGAAGATATATCATGTTATTATTAGCGCTAACCTTTCAGAGCATGAAGAAGAGAGATTATTGAAATATCTGAAGAAGCACCGTGCTGCTATTGGATATACTCTTGATGATCTTAAGGGCATTAGTCCCACTCTATGTCAACATAAAATAAATTTTGAAGAAGATGTCAAACCGGTTCGTGATTATCAACGACGGCTGAACCCTAAGATGAACGAAGTGGTAAGAAAAGAAATACTAAAGCTTCTGGAGGCAGGTATAATTTATCCCGTTGCTGATAGTAAGTGGGTAAGTCCTGTCCATTGTGTCCCTAAGAAAGGAGGTATCACTATTGTTCCTAATGATCACTAGTAGAAAAGGGGGCAAAGGTTCAGGCCGGGTCAGCCCATTCATCCCGGTTCAGTCCAGAACCGGGACCAATGGGGGCATTGGACCCGGTTCGTGAGCCCAGGGGGCCTGCCGGGCCACATGGGCCATTGGTCCCGGTTCGTCTGGAACTTTTGGTCCCGGTTGGTGGGACGAACCGGGACCAATGGGCCTCGCTCCTGGCGCACCACCATTGGTCCCGGTTGGTGGCCTGAACCGGTACCAAAGGTTGCCCTTTAGTCCCGGTTCATGCCACCAACCGGGACCAATGAGGTGCCTATATATACCCCCTCGCGTAAGAGCAGAGCACACTGCTCTGTTTTTCTGGCCACCGAGGGTAGTGTAACGCCCTCGATGCGGCTATATCTCCCACGTGTCGAGGCACGACTTAGAGGCATAACCGCATTGAAAGCAATGTCGCAAGTGAGGTAATCTTCACACAATCCATGTAATAATAAGGGGAAAGATACATAGTTGGCTTACAATCGCCACTTCACACAAGTACACAAATAACATCCATCAAACAGATTACACTCAAGGTCCGACTACGGCACCAAAATGAAAGAAGACTACCCCAAATGCTAAACAGATCCCCGGATCACCCAACTGGGCTCCACTACTGATCATCTGGAAAAGAAACATAGTAACGGCCACGTTCCTCATCGAACTCCCAAGTGAGCTCGGTCGCGTCATCAGCACTGACATCGTTGGTACCTGCAACTGAGGTGATAATATCTGTGAGTCACGGGGACTCAGCAATCTCACACCCGCGAGATCAAGACTATTTAAGCTTAAAGGTGGGAAAAGGATGGTGAGGTGGAGCTGCAGCAAGCGACTAGCATATGTTGACTACAGCGCAAAAGAGAGCGAGAAGAGAAGGCAAAGCACGGTCGAGAAGCTAGAAGTGATCAAGAAGTGATCCTGAAACGACCTACGTCAGGCATAACTCCAACAACCGTGTTCACTTCCCGGACCCCGCCGAGAAGAGACCATCACGGTTACACACGCGGTTGATGTGTTTTAGTTAAGGTCAACTTCGGGTTTTCTACAACCGGACATCAACAAATTCCCATCTGCCTCATAACCGCGGGCACGGCTTTCGAAAGATAATACCCTGCAGGGGTGTCCCAACTTAGCCCATGATAAGCTCTCACGGTCAACGAAGGATATTCCTTCTACCGGGAAGACCCGATCAATCTCGGAATCCCGGACTACAAGACATTTCAACAGCAATAAAACAAGTCCAGCAAAACTGCCCGATTGTGCCGACAAATCCTGATAGGAGCTGCACATATCTCGGTCTCAGGGCACAACCGGATAAGTCAAGCTACGAGTAAAACCAGCCCTCGAGTTGCCACGAGGTGGCCCCGCAGGCTGCTCGGTTCGGGCCAGCACTTAGAGAAGCGCTGGTCCGGGGGGGGCTAAAATAAAGATGACCCTCGGGCTCGCGAAACCCGGGGGGAAAAAGGTAGGTGGTGGCAAATGGTAAAACCAATGTTGGGCCTTGCTGGAAAAGTCTTATTCAAAGCGAACTGTCAAGGGGGTCCCATAAATCACCCAACCGTGTAAGGAACGCAAACTCCGGGAACATAACACCGGTATGACAGAAACTAGGGTGGCAAGAGTGGAACAAAACACCAGGCATAAGGCCGAGCCTTCCACCCTTTACCAAGTATATAGATGCATTAATTAAATAAGAGGTATTGTGATATCCCAACCAGTAAACATGTTCCAACAAGGAACAACAAGATCATGTTCCAACAAGGAACAAACTTCATCTTCACCTGCAACTAGCAACGCTATAAGAGGGGCTGAGCAAAGCAGTAACATAGCCAAACAACGGTTTGCTAGGACATGGATGGTTAGGGGCTGACATGGCAATATAGGAGGCATGATATAGCAAGTGGTAGGTATCGCAGCATAGGCATAGCAAAAGAGCGAGCAATCTAGCAAGCAAAGATAGAAGTGATTTCGAGGGTATGGTCATCTTGCCTGCAAGGTTCTCAGAGTTGTCGAAAGCTTGGTCCTCGTAAGCGTTCTCAACGGAATCCTCGGTCACGTACTCGTCTCCCGGCTCTACCCAAGACAAGATAACAAGCAAAGGAACCAAAATCAACCACGATGCAATGCGCAAGCAATATGATGCAAAACATGGCATGATATGCGAGAGGTGATATGCAATGCGTATGCATGCTCCGGAAGGACAAGGATGAACAGGGCATAATCTTGGCAAACCAAGCATGCCACTGGATAGATGAGGTGATTTCGGTTGAAATCGATATAAAGATCACCGGATTCGGATGCACGGTTTGCAAATGGCAAGCAATACAAGAATGACACGAAACAGCCATAACCAGCATGATGCTACTTAGCAAGCAACAAATAATTAAGCTACTGCACCCAAACAAGGCAACAAAGCATGTGACAGTAATCTACTCAAGATGCACGACAAAAGATGAACACTGAGCTACGGCTCAATCCCATCATAACAGGTCCAAACCATCATGGCAAAAGTGCAAACGATAACAAGTTCTCAGACTTAGTGAAAATATCAACAAGCAGAAACTATCATCAGGATGACATGTTCAGAGCAATGGAACAACATGCTACAGGTTCATAACATAGCAAAGTAAGGCACGGCATGAATCTACTCAGGGCACTTGACAAAAGTCCTTTACTGACCATAAGCCAAAAAGGATCAGAAAATATGATTACACCCATGTCAAATAAGCAAGTTTCGTTACAGGTTTCAGACTTAGCAGAAAACTGGACATGGCAGAAAACTGATAACGACTAGGCATGTTCGTGAGCTCGATGCACTCACTACAGAGCAATTCATGATATACTAAGCATACATACATCAAGAAGACATGGCATAGCAACTAGACATGGCAAGAATAACATCATATCATGCAAGGATCAACTACACCAAGCTTGGCAAAATCGAATAACACGTAAACAATCTGCCAGCAACATTTTGAAGCAAAAGTAGAGCTCGATTGACTCAAGCTATGGCACTCCATAATTGCAAACAAAGGCATGGATGGATAGATCAAATACTCAAGTTCAAAACTCCCTTAATGATCATGCTTAAATTATGCATAGATCTCTCGGAAACAACATGAACACATGGCATAAAAATAACAGCAGTCAGGGACTTAGTGAAATCACAAAGTCTCTGAAATCAGCAACATCAAGATACCTAGTTTGCAAGCTTGTGCTAGTCACCACATAGATCACAAAAATACATGGCAAAATCCTCTGGATAGGTAACATGGCATATTATAAAACTCATGTAGGACTCAACTTCATAGGAGGTACACATCAATCATGGCAAAAATGACAAAAGTGCATGTTCAGATACGATCCAGCAACTAACATCAAATAGCCCTTTTCTAACAGCATTTCGGGCATCAAGATGACTCCAAATTAAAATGATGCAATGGAAAAAAATGATGTACCCTTCGATACGAACAATCTGACATATTATACGCGCGAAACAGAGCTATGGATGCAAAGTTATGGCATGATGAAGATACGATGATGATGATAAAATTTAAAGGACTTAGAGAAATATTTGAGGGGGGGCGAAGTCAACCACCGGCGCGGAAACCGAGGCACGCCGCGGATCTCGATCCGGCGCGGCGAGCTCGCCGGAGCTCGGCCGGGAGGAGGACGTCGAGGGGAGGCCGCGGGCGAGGAGGCGGGGTCGCGGGCGGCGGCGGCGCGGTCGCCAGTGGGGCGGCCGGCGCGGGAGGACGCGGATCCGGGCGGTGCGGGTTCCGGCGCCGGCGCGGGCGACGGCGGTCGCCGGCCGGGCGGATGCGGCGGAGCCGCGGGCCGGCGCGGGCGCGGCGGGTGGCGCGGCTGGGCCGCGGGGGCCCCGCCTGGGCCCCGGCGGGCCGGCGCGCGGGCGGCGGCGCGAGGATGTGGGCGCGGGCGCGGGCGAATAGGAAGGCGCCACGTGGCGGCGGTGAGGTGGCCGGCGGCGGCGGGGCTGTCGGCGCGGATTCCGAGGCGAAGCTAGGGTTTCGGGGTGAGACTCTCTCAGATTTCGACGGGGGAGACGTTTTTATAGACAGAAGGAGCTAGGGAGCTCCAAACGGAGTGCGGTTTTCGCCCACGCGATCGTGATCGAACGGCGGAGGACATGGGAGTGACTTAGATGGGTTATTGGGCTGTTTTGAAGGGGTGTTGGGCTGCAACACACACGAGGCCTTCACGGTTACCCGGTTAACCGTTGGAGTACCAAACGAACTCCGATTGACCCGAAACTTGACAGGCGGTCTACCGGTGCTATACCAAGGCCACATGTCAAACCTCGGTCCATTCCGAGAATGTTTAATACCCGCTCACGAAGAAATGTAAAAGGGGACGCCGGGAGACATAGGAGCGCCGGATTGCAAAACGGACAACGGGAAAGATGCTCGGTTTTATGAGATGAACACGTATGCGAATGCGATGCACATGATGACAAGATAAGAAATGCATGACATGACCAAAATGCAAAATGGAGAGAACCCAACCACGGAGGGAATATCATAGCACATAGCCGGAAATGGCAAGAGTTGGATTACAAATATGGCAAGTTACATCGGGGGCGTTACAACACACCACCACTACAAGAGGATCTCGTCCCGAGATCTAGGACTGAAAGAACTCCGGATACTCGGAACGTAGGTGGTCTTCACGCTCCCAGGTGGCTTCTCGGTCTGAATGATGTGACCATTTCACTTTGAGGAATTTGATTGACTTGTTGCGAGTCTTGCGCTCAGTTGTCTCAAGAATGGCAACTGGATGCTCATGATAGGACAAATCTTCTTGAAGATCAATCTCTTCGAAGTTGATGGTGCGCTCAGGCGTCTTGAAGCACTTGCGAAGCTGTGACACGTGGAAGACATCGTGCACATTTGCAAAGTTGGAGGGAAGCTCAAGTTGATAGGCGAGATCGCCTCGTTTGCCGATGATCTTGAAGGGACCGACGTATCGCTTGGTGGTGCTCTAGCTCACCTCCTATGCACACAAGGTGTTCGATGGAATGCCCGAGACACACTATGTAAGCTTTCTCCTCTCCAAGCTCGACCTCTGTCGTGGGTTTGTCACGGCAGATGTCCTAGCGAAAGGACTTAGTCGTGGAGCCATCGCAACGGGTTAACTCGAAGGGGTTAAAGCGGACAAGGGACACAGGGAGTTTATACTAGTTCGGCCCCTTCGATGAAGGTAATAGCCTACGTCTAGTTTGTGATGGAATTGATGGGGTTTCGATGACTAGGGAGCAAACAATCTTCGCCTAGTCCTCGAGTTATTGTTGTCTGTCCTGAACCGCTATCGGGTTGTCCCCTTATATACACGGGCGACACCCGTCGGTTCATAGAGTCCCAATCTCCGGTTTATATTCGTATCCGGGTTGGTCTCTCCCTATTCCTAACTTATAATACAAGTTTATATACACGTCGGTTTACCGCTACAGATATTGAACCGACTATGGCCTTGGGCCTTTGTCTAGCCTCTGGGCTTTAGCACCTTTAGACTACTGATGAAGTCAACCCGGCCCACTTAGGCCGGTTTACGCCCAGCAGTAATATCCCCAACATTAGGCCCCAGATTGATTTGAACAGGTTCATGTCAATCCTTACCCAGAATCTTTGTCTTCATCATCTTTCTCTATCTGTTGAACTGTCGTGTCGTCATCTTCTTTGGTTGTTGTAAACCGGCATGACGTCATCCTGAAGCCAGCCTTTATAACGCCTTCTTTGTTTAACAGATCCGCACTAATCGAGGCGACAACTCCGAAAACTGTGGCTCCTGGATTCGCGCGCCTGACACATGTTCTTTGCTTCATAAATAGGGCCGAAGGGTCATTTCCTTAATCTCCTTCATCCCCTTTCTCTTCGTCTTCTCCGCGCCGCCAGCCTCGGAGCTCCGCCGCCGCTGCTGATCTCTGCATCGTCTTGGGCCGCTGCATCGACCTGATCGTACCAGAAAACCGCGGCGTCCTTCCGCATCTCCCCCAGCTCCGGTAAGATCTCTGTTTTTACCCATCTGGATCCACACTAGGGTTTCATGTTCTTGCCGTGTTCTTGCTTACTGTTCATGTTCCTGCTCATACCTCTGGATAGATTCAAGGAAACCCTTCTGTGAGTTACCAATGGGCCTTTAGCATTCATCTTGTAGATTCATGTTTCAGTTCATAGATCCAAATAACCTTTTTGCCCTTTGAACTAATATTGTTCCACCTTAAGCTTTGAAATATTTCCCTTTTTCTGGACTGGCTTTAGATCCATCGCTGTAGAGAAGTCTTGTGAAATCTGTTTCTGTATTTATACACCCTCCATTGCCTTCAATGCTCAGATCCGGCGGTTTAACTTTGGCATAGAAAATGTAAAGGACCAGTATATATCATTAGTCCCCCTGTTTGAACCGCCAGACGTTGCCACCTTGCATAACTCCGGTTTAGATAGGACTGTCTTCGGTTTTAAATAGATATGCCTCCGGTTTAATTCAAACATATACTTGAACAGGAACTGCTTGTCTTGTAGATTTCCCCATGGCCAGGAAAATATATGAATGCAACTGGGTTCCTTCCCATGTTACGGAAACACACCTGAACAACTTAGTTCTCACTGGCGCTTTAAGCAGTAAAAACACCGTCCACTGGAGAGTCCCAGGCACAGAATGTCCTCCCACTCCTGAAGAGGGAGAGGTTGTTGTTTTTGCGGATCACTTGGCCCGGGGCTTTAGCCCGCCCGGTTCAAAGTTTTATCGGGATGTCTTAGCCAATTTCCAACTGCGCCCACAAGATATCGGTCCCAACTTTGTTACTAATATATGCCACTTTCAAGTGCTTTGCGAAGTGTATTTCCAAGAAGAACCCACAGTGGAATTGTTCCGAGACTTCTTTCACTTGAACCGTCGCACAGAGTTTACTGATGGCCCAAATATGGAATTGGGTGGTATGGCGATTCAGAAAAGGAAAGAGGTCACTTATCCTCATGCGAAACTGCACAGTCATCCCCAGGAGTGGAATAATTCCTGGTTCTGTTGCAAAGACACCTCCCCTGCCGAAGAGAATCCATTGCCTGGTCTCCGTCCGGAACGGCTTAGCAATACTCACCCCTTTCCTCAGAGGTTAACTGGCAAAGAGAGGAGTAAGTACGCTCCCCAATTGTCCAAGCTCAGAGCTTTCCTAGCCAACGGTTTAACTAGAGTTGATCTTGCCCGTTGTTGGATATCCTGGAGTATACTGCCCCTCAGCCGACGCTCCAGTTTGATGTGTGAATATACAGGCAGTGTTGACGATCCGCTGCGGCATGTAAACATCCAGCTTACTGATGAAGAAGTCACAGAAGCTGTAAAGAAAATTTTGAACGAACCGGACCACGTCTGCGCTCGTACCGGCCTGCTTCCTTTTTGCGCCACAAACAAACCGCCAGCCGTAAGCCTGCATTTTTCCTTTGTACTAGCTTTGATGCTACTGTACTTGTCTATTACTGATGCCGATATCTGTTTGATCCAGGGTAATGATCCGTTTTGGAGCAAGAAAATCACACAAGAGAAAACTGATAAACCAGACAGACCAAACTGGCCTAAGACCAAGGTCATCAAGAAGTCTGCTCATAAAAGGAGAACCACCGCTTCTTCTGATCCGCCCGCTGATGAAGATGTGGGTAATCCGGACCTTGAGGTAGAACTTGATTCCCTCGGTTTACTTTTTATACACCTTATTGATGATGATATTTGTCAGGATGATGCCGAAGCTAGCCATGCTGACGATGTAGAGGTAATTGTTCTTTCCTCTGATTCAAGCCTTTTGCCTTCACATAAAATCCGTCAGGCAAACCGCAAAGTTAAATTTTCTCATCCTCTTGCTTATTTGGATCCCAACTTTCTTATAAAGACCCACCAGCATGAGGTGCGCCGCATGGTCAGGTAGTTACCTCCGCCGGTTTACCGAACAATCCGGTTCGAAGACGTCGTTCAGAGGTCTCTAATTTGCTTGTCAAATTTTGTCCTAAAGCGGGCTGTTTTCGTCAACCGCTTAATCCGTCTGACTCCGATTATCAGGTCACCTCGCACTCATCTTCTGGCGAGTCAACTGGCACCCAGCTGCCTCCACTTAAAACCGTGCTTGGGTAAGCTTTGTACTTATCATAATGTTGTTGATTTTTGTGGCTTTCAATATGCACTGTCTTTGACTTTGTTGCTTCCTTTTAGGGCCAAACCAAGGCCAAATAAGAAAGCTCGCCTGGATAAGGCAGCCGAGGAAGACGTTGCTCCTGAACCGGATGCTACCCCAAATGTTGAAGCGGTCATCTATGAAGATGTGGTTAATGACCCGCTAGTGCAAAATGAAGTTGTTTCTGCTGAAGAGGGTTTTGTTAACACCTCCGGTCCTGCTGACCAGCCAGCCAGTCCCATTCGGATTGAGAAAACCACCAGTCCCTCCAAACCTGCCGATAAACCGACTGCGCCAGTTCAAACCGGCGAGTCTAAAGATGATGAAGTCATAATCACTGGCATTGGTCGTTCTGAACCGGGGAATTATGTCGCTTTAGCCAAGCATACTGCCAAAGAAGAATTTTCTGCCATGAGCAAAGGCAAATGGGATGTTCATCTGGCAACCTATACTGCTCTCAGCGCCCAAGATATTCATTCTGGTTATTTAAACCGGCTATATACTAGCCGTGATTATGAAGCCAATCTGGTAAAGACGATGAAGGAAAAAATTGAGGTAATCTCCATGTACTTGCTCTTGTTTATCACCACTGTAGCCCCCAGGAGCCGGTCCAACTTTAGTATAATTGAATCGGGTCTTGTCATAAAACTCAATACTTCAAAGTTCGCTGATGTAGCCCCCAAGAGCCGGTCCAACTTTAGTATAATTGAATCGGGTCTTGTCATAAAACTCAATACTTTAAAGTTCGTTGATGTAGCCCCCAAGGGTCGGTTCAACTTAATATAGTTAGAATCGAGACTTTAATCTTCAAACAGTAGCATCCGAAATATCGTCAGAGCAAATGGCCATTAGCCCCCAAGTGCCAAGTTGAATACTTGTTTTGAGCTTGGGACTTTGATAATTAATTGATAGCTGTAAATCAAATAGGCATTAGCCCCCAAGTACAAAGTGCATAACTTGTTATGTGGTTGGTACTTCATTGGTTAAACCGTATAACTGTCGGATTGCAGGCTGAACTGAAGGTTAAAGAGAACCAAGTCGCCGACCTTCAAGAAAACTTGAAGTCCCAGCAAGCTGAAACCTCCAAGGCCAAGGAGGAGTTAACCAGCGCTTTAAGCACCATGGAGCAGCTGAAAGAGGGCTTCAAGAAGGAACAGGCTGACTGGGCCACAGAGAAGGCTGATTTAACCAAGAAGATTGAAAATGCGGAGGCTGCCCTTAAACCGGTAACTGATGAATTAACCAGCGTAAAGCGACAAGTACACGCAATGACTGCCGCCATCTTTGGTAAGCTTCTTGTGACTTGTATAATAATCGTGATCCTCTTATAAACAGCCCGGTTTGTAAACTGCTGATCATGTTACAGGCACTCGCATTAACCACTTGGGGTCGGATGTGCAGATGAAACTGAAAGCCGCCTACACCTTAATCGAGCAACTGTACACTGGAGCGCAGCGGATTATCTCAACTTCGTCACATAACAATCCAGCACCCACTTTGATCCAAGATACACTGAAGAGACTGTCAATGCTCCCTGCTCGGATTGATGAGTTAAAAAAAGTCTGCTGCTCGAACCGAAGCCATCAATGCCTTAATCCGGGCCAAAGCATGGGTGCCCGATTTTGATCCTGTCGAAGCGGCTCAAGGCTATCCCAGCTTGAAGGAGGATGGATCAGAATTCAGCGAAGAGGATTTAAGAGAGATAAACCGGGCGGTGCGCCCTCTAGCCTGCCAACTTGTAGAGGAAGCAAATTTGTCGCATTATCAAGCTCAGTATAATGATCAGAACAAAAGAGTGGTTGCACCAATCCCTGAAGCGGAAAACCTGATTCCTCCAATCCGTAAGCATACTTATGCCCCTGATATTGAACCGTCTTCACTGATCCATGAAGAAGCTGTCTTTCGAGCATTAATGGGAATCGACTGGACCACTGTTGACTTCCAGCCGCTGGGTAGAGACGAGCAAGCTGAAGCGGCGCAGGATGATCCAGAACAATCAAACCGGGGTGGCCAGCAGGCGTCAACCGGAGGCAGCTTTAACTAGCTTCCTTGTCATATCTCGTCAAGAAAACAATGATCTCATTTGGGCACCAAGCTGCCTTGTAATAGGATAGACAATACTTTTTGCTTCTTGAGATGCCTTCGTGCATCTGTGCTGATACCTTTATTTGGAAGGTCAATATTACCAACTTATATCTCCTGCAATCATAAAGTCTTAAACTACCAGGGCGGTTGTACCGCCATCCGGTTTTATGAATCTTTATGTAGATACGCAAGGAGACTTGCAAATTTGATCAAATTCTGTGATACGAAATACCTACCATTTGTTGGGCACGAAGTAGGCGTGTAGCCTATTGAGGGAGTCCTGGATTAGGGGGTGTTCGGATAGCCGAACTATATCTTCAGCCGGACTCCAGGACTATGAAGATACAAGATTGAAGACTTCGTCTCGTGTCCGGAAGGTTCTTTCCGTGGCGTGGAAGGCAAGCTAGGCGTGCGGATATTCAAGATCTCCTACCAATGTAACCGACTCTGTGTAACCCTAACCCTATCCGGTGCCTATATAAACCGGAGGGTTGTAGTCCGTAGGACAGAACACATCATAACCATCATCATACCTATAGGCTAGCTTCTAGGGTTTAGCCTCCTCGATCTCGTGGTAGATCTACTCTTGTACTACCCATATCATCAATATTAATCCAGCAGGAGTAGGGTTCTACCTCCATCGAGAGGGCCCGAACCTGGGTAAAACAAAGTGTCCCTTGTCTCTTGTTACCATCCGACCTTGACGCAGATCGGGACCCCCTACCCGAGATCCGCCGGTTTTGACACCGACATTGGTGCTTTCATTGAAAGTTCCTCTGTGCCATCGCGATCAGGAAGGATGCCTTTTCCCGTCTTTAAAGACGACGCCGTCGCTGAGGGAGCTTTGGCTATCGGCCAATCCCTCCGGCTGGGTGGTTTTCTCATGACCGCCCATTCGGCCATTACGCCGACGGTGACCTCTCGGGTCATCGAAAACAAACTCCACGTCAGCTCGAAATTTGCCGAGCAGCTAGATCCGGTGGAGCTCTCCTCCATAAACAAGCTCCTGGATCGCATCGCCGCCTTGGGGGTCGCCACAAACTACGACTAGGTTGGGCCTAAACCCGATCTAAGGGAAATCAACTCTCCCCAAGCCACCCATCATCTTGCTGTGGTGGAAACACAAGCGGTGACCCTTCATCAATCTTAAGGACCAGATACGTCCGAATTACGGAACCCTCCATGCCAGATATCCACGGAGGGAGGGGTACAACCCAAGACCTGTGCTTGGAACCAGGCAAACCAGAAAGCATGCAGGACTCCGAATCTCGGAATCCGGAGGTCGTGCGGCCTCCGAACAGCAAACCGGGCGAAGTATCAGATCCAATGAATTCCGCCCGTCCGATCTTAAGCGATCTCTCCCAAATCAAACAGATGCCCGAAGAAACAGTACATCATTATTGGGCCAGATTCCTCCTGCTTATGAACAAGATAAAGGACTGTCACGAGGGAGACGCGATTTCAATCTTCTGCAGTAACTGCACGGACAAGGGGATACTCAACGCCATAAGTCGTCGTAATATTACGCGCTTTGCTGACTTGGCGTCCATAGTACAAAAATACTGTGCGATGGAAAGTGCTCGGAAAACCGAAATTAAATTTTGGGATAATCCGGCCTTGAATAGCAATCCCATCCAAATCAAAAGGGCGCACTACAGCAAAGTGCCCGGATTAAATAAAAAATCAAAACCCTCTAGGGGGCACGGAACCGTGCTAGAAAGGTGGCTCGATGGACCCTGCAAGATTCATAGTACAGAGGATTCCACCCCAACTCACAGCCTCAGGGCATGTTGGATACTCCGGCAGGTGGCCAAAATTGGCGAGGACCTCCTCAATCCAGAGGCCGAAGGAAACCAGCCCGAGAATTTCAGTACCGTTCTCATAATCTCTAAGACTTTCGCATCAAATAACATGCGAAAAAGAACACTTCGCAGCCTCGCTGAAGTCTGCCAAGTAGCGACCATAAATCCATGGAGCAATACTGCCATCACCTTCAATGCGAGCGACGAACCTAAATTCTGAACAGCCAGAGCGCCAGCCGCATTGGTTCTCAGTCCCATAGTGGACGGCTGTCGCCTCGCAAAGGTACTTATGGACGGAGGCAGCGGATTGAACCTCATCTACGAGGAAACCCTCCAAAAGATGGAAATAGACTGGAACCGCATTGAGCGAAGCAGCACAACCTTTAGAGGAATAGTCCCCAGTCAGGAAGCGCGTTGCACCGGAAAGATCACACTAGATGTGGTATTCGGCACGCCGGACAATTACAGGTCCGAACAAATCACGTTCCAGGTGGCCCCGTTCAGAAGCGGATATCACGCTATATTAGGACGAGAGGCATTCACAGTTTTCCAAGCCATACCCCATTACGGGTACATGAAGCTTAAGATGCCTGGGCCAAACGGAATTATCACTCTCGCTAGTGATCCGGACATAGCACTCCGCGCCGAAAATAAGACAGCCGCATTGGCCCTCGAGGCACTATCCGAAGCCTTAGCGGCCGAAGAACTGACGGCGCTGCGATCCACGGTTAGTAGGGATGATGTGATACTCGATAAGAGATCCAAATCCACATCCTTCAAACCAGCGGACGAAATAGTCAAATTCCAGGTCCACCCAATGGACCCCAATAAAACAGCCTCCATCGGGGCACAATTGAGCCCTGATGTAAACGCCGCACTATGCGAGTTCCTACGACAGAACTGGGATATTTTCGCTTGGCACCCCTCAGATATGCCAGGAATCCCACGCAGGCTGGCTGAACACAACTTAAATATCCAGAAAGGATTCAAACCTGTCAAACAAACCCTTCGGCGTTTCTCCGAACCAAAGAGACAGGCCATGGGAGAGGAGCTAGCCAAATTATTGGAGGCCGGATTCATTAGAAATATCAAACACCCGAACTGGCTAGCAAACCTGGTAATGGTACCAAAGAAGGACAAATCCTGGCGCCTATGTGTTGACTTCAAAGACCTTAATAAGGCCTGCCCAAAGGATCCCTTTCCCCTCCCTCGAATTGATCAAATCATCGATGCCACCGCAGGACACGATTCCCTGTGTTTCCTCGACGCATACTCCGGTTACCATCAAATAAAGATGGCAGAATCCGACCAAGATGCAACAGCATTCATCACGCCATACGACCCATTCTGCTTCAACACAATGCCCTTTGGGCTCAAAAACGCCGCCGCGACATATCAGCGCATGGTTCAAACATGTTTGGCGAACCAGATCGGCAAAACAGTGGAGGCGTACGTAGATGATGTGGTCGTTAAATCAAGACACGTCGAATCTCTAGTAGACGACTTGAGACTTACATTCGACAACCTGCGAGAATACGACATCAAGCTCAATCCAGAAAAATGTGTTTTCGGCGTCCCAGCCGGAAAACTCCTGGGCTTCATTGTATCCGGCAGAGGAATTGAAGCAAATCCAGCTAAAATCCAAGCTCTGTCACAACTGGATGTCCCAAAAGATCTCAAGTAAATTCAGAAACTCACCGGATGCGTGGCGGCCTTAAGCCGCTTCATCTCCCACTTGGGAGAAAAGGCACTCCCCCTTTACCGCCTCCTTAGGCGCACCGAACACTTCGAGTGGACGGACGCTGCCACGGCCGGACTCGAGGAAATAAAGGCCATCTTGGCAACAAACCCCGTCCTGGCCGCGTCGAATACCGGCGAACCCATGCTATTGTACATTGTAGCAACCCATCAAGTTGTTAGCGCAGTACTCGTCATCGAACGGATAACGGACGGACATAAATTACCCCTTCAAAGGCCGGTTTACTACGTGTCCACTGTTCTTACACCATGCAAATCATGGTATCCGCATTATCAAAAAATTGCGTACGCGGTATTCATGGCATCCCGAAAGGTACGACACTACTTTCAAGAGTGTTCTATTACAGTAGCCTCGGAAGTACCACTCAACGATATCATCAACAACCGCGATGCAACAGGCCGGATAGCAAAATGGGCCATACAGCTCCTCCCGTTCGATATAACCTACAAGCCACGGCGAGCAATTAAATCGCAAGTCCTAGCCGACTTCGTCGCCGAATGGACAGAGGCCGAACTCCCTAAAGAGTACGGCATGTACTCAAACTGGATCATGCACTTCGACGGCTCCAAAATGCTGGCCGGACTGGGGGCTGGCGTCGTTTTGACGTCCCCTACAGGAGATACAGTCCAATATGTACTCCAAATTATGTACATGGACTCCAACAATGCAGCCGAATACGAGGCCCTTCTACATGCCTCCGGATGGCGGTATCCATGGGCATTCAATGCCTGGAAGTACGAGGGGACTCAAACCTCGCGATATCACAAATAAATGACGACTTCGACGCCAAAGACCCAAAAATGGCAGCTTATCGCAATGTCGTACTAAAAATGTCAGCTCAGTTCGAGGGACTGGAGTTCCATCACATAGCCCGAGAAAATAATCAGGCAGCGGACGTCCTGGCATGCATTGGAGCAAAACGAGATGCAGTCCCTCCCAACATCTTCTTAGAAAGATTATTCAAACCATCCGTAACATGGGAGGGGGAGCCCTCTGATAATAGCCCGGGCATAACCGCACAACCCAATGCCGAACAAACAGACATCATCGGCGGCCCCGCCACCGAAATTACATCCTCAGCCCATGCAATAATGGCGGTCATCGCCCCGTGGACGGAACCATTCCTAGCCTACCTTACTAGGCAGGAACTCCCCGAGGACCAAAACGAGGCACGCTGCATAGTGCGGCGATCTAAAGCCTACAAAGTCCACGAGGGAGAGCTATATAAGAAAAAGCACTACAGGAGTCTTTCAAAGGTGTATCTCCGAAGAGGAAGGGCGGAGTCTGTTGGCCGAAATTCATGCCGGACTCGGTGGCCATCACGCCGCGGCTCGGTCCCTTGTAAGCAAGGCTTTCCGTACTGGCTTCTATTGGCCGACGGCTAGAGCAGACGCTCAGGACCTAGTCAAACGGTGCGTCGGTTGCCAGCTCTTTGCCAACCAAAGCCATATGCCACCTAACGCCCTCCGAACTATCCCCATCACTTGGCCTTTCGCGGTCTGGGGTCTCGATATGGTGGGACCTCTTAAAGGCGGAACCCACAAGAAAAAATACTTATTGGTCATGGTGGATAAATTCACCAAATGGATAGAAGCGAAGCCTGTCAAGACGGCTGAATCCGGACCTGTGATAGACTTCGTATCCGGGGTCGTAAACCGTTATGGTGTCCCCCACAGCATTATCACCGATAACGGCACAAACTTCACCTCTGATGAAGTAAAGCTGTGGTGCAAAAACATGGGCATTAAGCTCGACTACGCTTCTGTCTATCACCCACAAACTAACGGTCGGGTCGAACGTGCAAATGGTCTCATCATGAGCGGCATCAAACCCAGACTAGTGCGGTCCCTCAAGGAATCCGATATGCACTGGGTAGAGGAGCTCGACTCCGTACTCTGGGGGCTGCGAACCATGCCAAATCGTACCACCGGATTCACGCCATTCTTTATGGTGTACGGCGCTGAGGCGATTCTGCCCTGCGACATAATTCATGACTCGCCTCGAGTGCGCATGTATGAAGAAAGAGAAGCCGAGCTTGATCGGCAGGACAACCTGGACGCCTTAGAGGAAGAGCGTGACGTGGCTAAGGCCCGTTCCGCATTCTATCAATAGCAAGCTCAAAGATATCAAAGCAGAGAAGTACGGGGCAAAAATTACAACGTTGGTGAACTAGTTCTGCGCCTGCCGGATAAGCAAAAGAACAAACTCAAGCCCAAATGGGAAGGTCCATTCATAATCGACCAAGTCCTAACTGGTGGAGCGTACCGCCTGCGAGATGCGTCGGACAACCGACTCGAGCCAAACCCATGGAACGCCACACGTCTCCAAAGATTCTATGCCTAGCGCCGGACTCTGTGTTTATCCCCTTCCTCTGTCCATTATTTACATTTATACCTTTTTTTTACTTTGTCTACTCTTCTTCTCTTTTCTAGCCCTTAAAAGGCTCATTATGTGACGCGCTATCCGCGCTTCTTAAACCTGGGGGCTTCTTTAACAGAAGCTTGTTTATATGGGTTTCACACCCAACGCATGTGTCAAACTTCCGCATGCACCTTTTCTTCGCCATCATATGCATCAATATGACTTAAGTTTTGGCCAAGCTGGGTTGCCTGGCTCCTGTGCTTACCCCTACGTTCCCGATTGTTCGGCTAGGCGGTAAAGGGAGCACCTCTGCGATTGTTACTGCCGGATAAGCCGGATGTGTACCTCAGACTGGGTGAAGCCGAAAGCTAGCGTTCTCAAGGGAATATTCGGTCGGTGAACTAAAGATGAACCTTTTTTAATTTATACATGCCCCCAGATGATCTTCTGCATTTGCAGTTCGGACGTGCACTTTAGGGCACGCCACCCCAGCGAAAGGAACCCTTAACGGAACTATTCTCTCTGGAAGATGTTTCTTACTAACCATGTAATATAACATAACTAGTTGGGCACTTGTCTGATAAAGCACTAATGACCCCTACGCCTGGTCTCCATGCATACCCCGACTTTTATATAGCCGTTATGGTATTCGGACACACTCCGGACCGTCAGGTCCCGAGGTCGAAGCGAAAAGGTCGGCAACGACAAACGATCTACAATCCGGCTAGAAGGCATTACACATGTCAATTATAAATTACGCAGTCATCTTGACTGATCGTATTCCTCCTCTATACCATCTAACAGGCTGTCTAATTTACAGTCCTGCTGGGAATACTTTGCGGCCAGCTCTACCTGGCCATACACCAAACTCACAGGGATCTCCTTCCCATCAGGCCCCACTGGTCCGACCTCGGCCATGTGATTAGGGTCAGACTTTGTAAAGCGGGTCTTCACCATGGCCCAGGCCTCCCTCACGCCTTGTCGGCAGGCTGATATCTTCCACAACCGGATGCTCTGCCGAGCTCCCGTCAGCTTCCCTGCAAGCTCTCCAAGGCCCTCGGGCGTGGAGTGGGCAGGCCATAAGGCCCGGGCAACCCCTTGCATTGCCCGCCGAATTTGTTCGTGCAGTTGCAGTAGTTCGGGGAGAAGGTCACCCGTAGAACCGGGCATCTCCTCTGCAGGACGACCTGTGAGCATACCTACAGACATAATTCTGTTATTCGTCTTCCTCGCCGAACTCCTTTTTCAAGAGTTCGCTCAAGCACTTACTAAATATGCCGCGTCGAAGACACTGATTCTCCTTCATGGAGTCAGATAGCTGGCCACGAACGTCTTTCAGTTCAACATCCAGCTTGGTGTTGGCATCCTGAAGATCATTCTTCTCTCGCCTCACCCTTGTCAACGTACTCTCGCCAGCCTTTAACCGGCGTAAGAGTTGTTGCCTCTCCGGATCTAGTCCGGCACCATCTGTAACATTAATTGTCAGATTCGCACATAAGCCGCACAATACTAATCTATCAAAGTATATCATACCTGAAGGGGTCCCTTTGGGCTCCCCTGTTGCTGCTAGTGCGGCCTCTAGTTGGGCCTTGCACTTTTCCAGCTCCTGGGACAGCACGATGTTCTTCTCAGTAAGAACCTACATATTGTATGATCCTTAAATCAGTTAGTTTAACTGTTTCAAGTCGCGGGGGCTACTGGTATATATATATTTAAATTTTCTTACCTGCATGTCTTTTACGTACTGCTCCGTGGCCCTGGCTAAACCATCTTGAGCAGCACGAAGGTACGCATCTACCGAATTGAAGGCGTTTAAAGCCTCTCGGGAGAAACAAGCATCGCGTAGAATTGTCCGGCGACGCCTATGGTTCATGGCGCTCTCCACTTCTGAATTGGTGGCAGATAGCCGGTCTACATCCTCTGTTGGAGGAGCGTCCGGCACAAGCCTGGTGTTCGTCCCCGCCTCCGGACCAGACGTTGGAGCCTGGCTGGTAGAGGCGCGGTTGGCGGCCCCTCCGGATATAGTCCGGTGGGGCCTCTTCGTCCTGGAAACAGTACGGATGTTAACACGCCCTGACAGAATAACCCCAGGAAGACAGAGGGCGCGTTATACCTTTGTGCCGAACTCTCAGTCCGGACTTCATCCCTTTTTACCCCACGGGGCCCGGCGGCTCCTCGTTGGCTAGTCACCGTCGGTTCGGCCTCCCTCCTCGGAAATCTCCCCTGTAAAATACGGTTGTCGTCAGAAACACCGGAATATGTAAGGACGGAATCCCTCTTGCGGGAATAAACACTCCGGTTTTTGTCACCTGGGAGGCCGGGATTAGCCCGGGATAATCAGCCATAATGGCCACCAAGGTATTATCCTTGCTTAACTGGTGGAACACCCCGTCGATGAGCTCCACCGATATGTCCGGATCCTCTTCGGAGTCCGGATCGAGGGACCGTTCTGGGTCCTCGGGCTGTGGAGGGCAGCTGTTGATGTCCTTTACCTCCTGTCGAAGCTCCTGCATTGAAATCACCGAATTACGTGTCTAGTCATGGGAACATTAAATAGGCGGGCAAGTGCGGTTGTTCACTTACCCAACTTGGAGGTTCATACATAGTGAATCCGGCCCACGGGTTGACGCGGAGGAAGTCCTCCTTTTCTCCCTTGTACAAAGATGTTAGAATCTTTACTAGAGCGGCAGTTGTGTCTGGCCCCTTGCGGCCGTAACGGGTGGCGTCATCCTCCCCGTTGAAATCCCACATGGGGTGACTCCTATATTGAAGCGGCTGCACCCCCCGCATAATACATGCGGCCATGACTCCAATCATGGTTAGTCCGGAATGAGCCAACAGTCTTATCCGGTCCATCAGGTAAAGAACGTCTCTGTCGTTTTCTCTCTCAGAGCTCCGCGGACGCCAACTTAAGCGTTTCTTTAAGGGAGCCATGCTGAATTCGGGGAGGCCGACCCGGATAGGGTCCGGTAGCGGGACGTCGTCTATTTAGAACCATTCTGAAGGCCAGTCCTCGGACGCCTTCTATGGGGTTCCGGATAGGTATCTGGTCCCGGCGATGCGCCATATTTCGGCTCTGCCCACTTGGTATATAGACCCCTTCTGAGAACGGGGCACCAAGCAGAATAACCTCTTTCACAGCGCAAAATGAGCTTCGACGCCTTAAAATAGCTCGCAAAGGGCAACAAAGCCTGCAATGTGTAGCATGGAGCCAGGCGTAAGGTTGTGCAGCTGGAGGCCGTAGAACTCCAGAAGCCCGCGGAGGAATGGATGGATTGGAAATCCGAGACCCCTTAATAAATAAGGGACGAGGCACACCCGCTCTCCTTTAGAAGGATTGGGGGTGCTCCCCGCTTGCTTGCTGCCGTTGTAGGTGGCAAGTCCGGCTCGGACCGGGACCATATATGCTTGGGGAAGGAATCCCTTGGCCTGCAGTGACACTAGCTTGCTGTGTGGGATGGAGCAACTCTCCCAGTCTCCGGACTTGGGGCTGGAGGGGCGAGGGGAGGAGCTGCGATGGCTGGCCATGTTGGAATGGACCTTTGTTGGAGTCGCTCTGATGATAACTCGCGGGGAGAAGAAGATGTGGTTTGGATCTAGATCCCCATCTCGTTAAATAGGCGGCTCGTTTATATGACCAAGGGTGTGAATATAAAAACACCCCCGGGCTTTTCGCATTCGTTCAACACGTGGAAGACGGCAATTATTGGGCACCGAGACCGAGGAGCACTATGGACATTATTCATACAGGTACACAAGATGCGAAGGGGGAACCCGCCTTGCAATGCCGAAGACACATTTGCGCGCTGGACTCGACGTCATTGAAGCCTGGTTCGGGGGCTACTGAGGGAGTCCTAGATTAGGGGGTGTTCGGATAGCCGAACTATATCTTCAGCCGGACTCCAGGACTATGAAGATACAAGATTGAAGACTTCGTCCCGTGTCCGGAAGGTTCTTTCCGTGGCGTGGAAGGCAAGCTAGGCGTGCGGATATTCAAGATATCCTACCAATGTAACCGACTCTGTTTAACCCTAACCCTATCCGGTGCCTATATAAACCGGAGGGTTGTAGTCCGTAGGACAGAACACATCATAACCATCGTCATACCTATAGGCTAGCTTCTAGGGTTTAGCCTCCTCGATCTCGTGGTAGATCTACTCTTGTACTACCCATATCATCAATATTAATCCAGCAGGAGTAGGGTTCTACCTCCATCGAGAGGGCCCGAACCTGGGTAAAACAAAGTGTCCCTTGTCTCCTGTTACCATCCGACCTTGACGCACAGATCGGGACCCCCTACCCGAGATCCGCCGGTTTTGACACCGACACCTATCTTGAAATGGGGGTTTGATAACCCTAAACCGTCATGGGAGAAAACAGCTCCTGTATATATAACGCCGGCTTACTGCGTAAACCGTGCTTTGATCATAATAGCCTTTTGTTACTCCAAAAAAAGGATGTGAACAGAAAAAATCAAACCGGGCAAATAATCTTCGGTTTAAAAATGGATCGTGTTCCGCCTATTTGGCTGTTTGAACTGGGACAAAGCACTGTCGGTTTAAAAAACGCAACTAAGATAAAATAGCAACTCCTTAAGAAAGGCTTATTTAAAGCAAAAGCAATGCTAAAACTTTTCGCAAAAAGAGAGGCTTTACTGAGCCGATCAGATGGTGTTACCATGGTCAGACGCAACCAAGCTCCCCAAAGGTGTAGCTATGGTGCCAGTCGGCCAGGTCCCCAAATGACTCGTGGCATTACGCTGGCCAAGTGGCATGGCAATGGTTCGGGTTCGACCAAGCCCCATAGTGACTCTAAGGCCTGTAGGCCGACCAAGAGGCGTGACCGGTTCAGACACGAGGTGTTGAAAACCGACTGCGCCAGTTCAAACCGGCGAGTCTAAAGATGATGAAGTCATAATCACTGGCATTGGTCGTTCTAAACCGGGGAATTCTGTCGCTTTAGCCAAGCATACTGCCAAACAAGAATTTTCTGCCATGAGCAAAGGCAAATGGGATGTTGATCTGGCAACCTATACTGCTCTCAGCGCCCAAGATATTCATTCTGGTTATTTAAACCGGCTATATACTAGCCGTGATTATGAAGCCAATCTGGTAAAGATGATGAAGGAAAAATTTGAGGTAATCTCCATGTACTTGCTCTTGTTTATCACCACTGTAGCCCCCAAGAGCCGGTCCAACTTTAGTATAATTGAATCGGGTCTTGTCATAAAACTCAATACTTCAAAGTTCGCTGATGTAGCCCCCAAGAGCCGGTCCAACTTTAGTATAATTGAATCGGGTCTTGTCATAAAACTCAATACTTTAAAGTTCGTTGATGTAGCCCCCAAGGGTCGGTTCAACTTAATATAGTTAGAACCGAGACTTTAATCTTCAAACAGTAGCATCTGAAATATCGTCAGAGCAAATGGCCATTAGCCCCCAAGTGCCAAGTTGAATACTTGTTTTGAGCTTGGGACTTTGATAATTAATTGATAGCTGTAAATCAAATAGGCATTAGCCCCCAAGTACAAAGCGCATAACTTGTTATGTGGTTGGTACTTCATTGGTTAAACCGTATAACTGTTGGATTGCAGGCTGAACTGAAGGTCAAAGAGAACCAAGTCGCCGACCTTCAAGAAAACTTGAAGTCCCAGCAAGCTGAAACCTCCAAGGCCAAGGAGGAGTTAACCAGCGCTTTAAGCACCATGGAGCAGCTGAAAGAGGGCTTCAAGAAGGAACGGGCTGACTGGGCCACAGAGAAGGCCGCTTTAACCAAGAAGATTGAAAATGCGGAGGCTGCCCTTAAACCGGTAACTGATGAATTAACCAGCGTAAAGCGACAAGTACACGCAATGACTGCCGCCATCTTTGGTAAGCTTCTTGTGACTTGTATAATAATCGTGATCCTCTTATAAACAGCCCGGTTTGTAAACTGTTGATCATGTTACAGGCACTCGCATTAACCACTTGGGGTCGGATGTGCGGATGAAACTGAAAGCCGCCTACACCTTAATCGAGCAACTGTACACTGGAGCGCAGCGGATTATCTCAACTGCGTCACATAACAATCCAGCACCCACTTTGATCCAAGATACACTGAAGAGACTGTCAATGCTCCCTGCTCGGATTGATGAGTTAAAAAAGTCTGCTACTCGAACCGAAGCCATCAATGCCTTAATCCGGGCCAAAGCATGGGTGCCCGATTTTGATCCTGTCGAAGCGGCTCAAGGCTATCCCAGCTTGAAGGAGGATGGATCAGAATTCAGCGAAGAGGATTTAAGAGAGATAAACCGGGCGGTGCGCCCTCTAGCCTGCCAACTTGTAGAGGAAGCAAATTTGTCGCATTATCAAGCTCAGTATAATGATCAGAACAAAAGAGTGGCTGCACCAATCCCTGAAGCGGAAAACCTGATTCCTCCAATCCGTAAGCATACTTATGCCCCTGATATTGAACCGTCTTCACTGATCCATGAAGAAGCTGTCTTTCGAGAATTAATGGGAATCGACTGGACCACTGTTGACTTCCAGCCGCTGGGTAGAGACGAGCAAGCTGAAGCGGCGCAGGATGATCCAGAACAATCAAACCGGGGTGGCCAGCAGGCGTGAACCGGAGGCAGCTTTAACTAGCTTCCTTGTCATATCTCGTCAAGAAAACAATGATCTCATTTGGGCACCAAGCTGCCTTGTAATAGGATAGACAATACTTTTTGCTTCTTGAGATGCCTTCGTGCATCTGTGCTGATACCATTATTTGGAAGGTCAATATTACCAACTTATATCTCCTGCAATCATAAAATCTTAAACTACCAGGGCGGTTGTACCGCCATCCGGTTTTATGAATCTTTATGTAGATACGCAAGGAGACTTGCAAATATGATCAAATTTTGTGATACGAAATACCTGCCATTTGTTGGGCACGAAGTAGGCGTGTAGCCTATCTTGAAACGGGGGTTTGATAACCCTAAACCGTCATGGGAGAAAACAGCTCCTGTATATATAACGCCGGCTTACTGCGTAAACCGTGCTTTGATCATAATAGCCTTTTGTTACTCCAAAAAAAGGATGTGAACAGAAAAAATCAAACCGGGCAAATAATCTTCGGTTTAAAAATGGACCGTGTTCCGCCTATTTGGCTGTTTGAACCGGGACAAAGCACTGTCAGTTTAAAAAACGCAACTAAGATAAAATAGCAACTCCTTAAGAAAGGCTTATTTAAAGCAAAAGCAATGATAAAACTTTTTGCAAAAAGAGAGGCTTTACTGAGCCGATCAGATGGTGTTACCATGGTCAGACGCAACCAAGCTCCCCAAAGGTGTAGCTATGGTGCCAGTCGGCCAGGTACCCAAATGACTCGTGGCATTATGCCGGCCAAGTGGCATGGCAATGGTTCGGGTTCGACCAAGCCCCCAAGTGACACTAAGGCCTGTAGGCCGACCAAGAGGCGTGACCGTGTCCCCAAGTGATCTGGTGGCTTTCGCCGATCAAGAGGTGTTGCATCGGTTCGGACACGACCGAGCCCCCAAGTGATCTGGTGGCTTTCGCCTATCAAAAGGTGTTGCATCGGTTCAGACATGACCAAGCCCCCTGGTGATATTGATAATTTTTGCAAGGGGTAAACCGGAGGTTGTTTTAAAACAGAACAACTCCATGTAACCACACATGATAGAAACGAACAGATACCCCGCTTTAGCTGAGGATCCGGTTTATTATATTGATAATATATACATTGTCATAATATGTACATAAGCAGAGCCAATGGCTCAGGTGTAGTAAGGCCGAAGATGAGCTATGTTCCATGGCCTGCTGGTCTCCTCCTTTGACTTACGTGAGTCCTTATGCTCTCGAATATCAATCAGATAGTATGACCCGTTGCGCAGATTTTTGCTGACCACGAACGGTCCTTCCCAAGGTGGAGATAACTTATGCATATCGGTTTGATCTTGAATGAGTCGAAGAACCAAATCTCCTTCTTGAAAGGTTCTGGTTCTGACCCGACGGTTGTGATAGCGACGAAGATCTTGTTGATAAATCGCCGAGCGGGCAGCTGCTGTGTCTCGCTCTTCATCCAACCGGTCCAATGCATCTTGTCGGGCCGTCTCGTTGTCCGCTTCAACATAAGCCGCAACCCGAGGTGAATCGTGACGGATATCACTAGGGAGAACCGCCTCTGCTCCATAAACCATGAAGAACAGCGTGTATCCAGTTGATCTGTTGGGCGTGGTATTGATGCTCCATAATACAGAGGGCAATTCTTCGACCCAACAACCCGGTGTCCTCTGCAAGGGAACCATAAGCCGGGGTTTGATGCCTCTCAAGATTTCCTGATTAGCTCTTTCTGCTTGACCATTGGACTGCGGATGTGCCACTGATGAAACGTCAAGGCGGATGTGCTCTCGTTCGCAGAACTCTCTCATGGCACCCTTAGATAAATTGGTACCATTATCTGTGATGATACTGTGTGGAAAGCCAAACCGGAAAATCACCTTTTTAATGAATTGAACCGCAGTGGCTGCATCACACTTGCTAACGGGCTCTGCCTCCACCCATTTTGTAAATTTATCAACCGCCACCAGGAGGTGGGTCTTCTTGTCTTTGGACCTTTTGAAAGGCCCAACCATATCCAGCCCCCAGGTTGCAAACGGCCAAGTAATTGGAATCATCCTCAATTCTTGAGCCGGAACATGAGCGCGTCTTGAGAATTTTTGGCAACCATCACATCGCCTGACCAGATCCTCCGCATCAGCATGGGCAGTCAGCCAATAGAAACCGTGGCGAAACGCCTTAGCCACCAAAGACTTTGAACCAGCGTGGTGACCACAATCCCCTTCATGGATCTCATGCAAAATTTCACAGCCTTCCTCAGGAGACACACAACGTTGAAATGCTCCTGATACACTGCAATGATGCAACTCGCCCTTGATAATTGTCATGGACTTGGACCGCCGTATTATTTGTCTGGCCAGAGTCTCATCATCTGGTAACTCGCCCCGGTTCATGTACGCCAGGTAGGGAAGCGTCCAATCCGGAATGACGTGGAGTGCCGCTACCAACTGAGCCTTCGGATCAGGGACAGCCAAATCTGCTTCTCCAGGTAGCTGAACCGATGGGTTCTGTAGTATGTCGAGAAAAACATTGGGCGGGACCGGTTTACGCTGTGAGCCTAGCCGGCTCAAAGCGTCTGCTGCTTCATTCTTCCGACAGTCCACGTGGTCCACCTGATAACCCTTGAAATGACCAGCAACAGTATCAACCTCACGACGATATGCAGCCATGAGTGGGTCTTTAGAATCCCAAGTACCAGACACCTGTTGAGCTACCAGGTCTGAGTCACCGAAGCACTTAACCCGGCTTAAGTTCATCTCTTTAGCCATCCGGAGACCATGGAGCAAGGCTTCGTACTCAGCTGCATTGTTAGTACAAGGGAACATTAAGCGGAGAACATAACAAAACTTGTCACCTCGTGGGGAAGTTAATAGACTCCAGCCCCCGAGCCCTCCAATTGTCGTGACCCGTCAAAATGGACGGTCTAATATGTGTGATCCGGCTTCTCTTCAAGGGCCTGCAGCTCTGTCCAGTCATTGATGAAATCGACAAGTGCTTGGGACTTCACCGCCGTCCGAGGCACGTATTTCAAACCGTGTGGCCCAAGCTCTATGGCCCACTTGGCAAAACGACCTGTTGCTTCACGGTTCTGGATGATATCACCTAAAGGGGTAGAGCTGACCACTGTGATGCGATGCCCTTGGAAATACTGCTTCAGCTTCCGGCTTGCCATGAAAACTCCATATACCAGCTTCTGCCAATGCGGATATCTTTGTTTAGACTCAATAAGCACTTCGCTGATATAATAAACCGGACGCTGAACCAGGTACTCTTTGCCCGCCTCCTTCCGCTCCACCACTATAGCTACACTGACCGCACGAGCATTAGCAGCGACATACAGCAATAATGGTTCTTTGTCAACGGGGGCCGCGAGTATAGGCGGATTGGCCAATTGCCGCTTTAAATCCTCCAAAGCCTGGTCAGCGGCAGAACTCCAAACGAACTGATCCGTTTTCTTCAACATCTGATACAACGGGATCGCCTTCTCACCGAGGCGGCTGATAAACCGGCTCAACGCGGCAATCCGGCCAGCCAAACGTTGAACATCATTAATACATTTTGGTTTAGCCAGAGAAGTGATAGCCGTGATCTTCTCCGGATTAGCCTCAATTCCCCTGTTGGACACCAGAAAACCCAATAGCTTGCCTGCTGGTACACCAAAGACACATTTGGCCGGATTGAGCATCATCTTGTACGTCCTCAGGTTATCAAAGGTTTCCTTCAAGTCATCGACCAAAGTCTCCTTCTTCCTTGATTTAACAACGATATCATCCACATAAGCATGCACATTACGGCCAATCTGTTTGTGGAGACAATTTTGCACACACCGTTGATAGGTTGCCTGGGCACTTTTGAGCCCAAAAGGCATAGACACATAGCAGAAGGCTCCAAAAGGAGTTATGAACGTCGTCTTCTCCTGGTCCTTAACTGCCATTTTGATCTGATGATAGCCGGAATACGCATCCAGGAAACATAAGCGCTCGCAACCCGCCGTAGCATCAGTAATTTGATCAATACGGGGGAGGGCAAAAGGATCCGCGGGACAGGCTTTATTAAGATCAGTATAATCCACACACTTGCGCCAGGTGCCATTTTTCTTAAGGACGAGCACCGGATTAGCAAGCCACTCAGGGTGGAAAACTTCGACAATGAAACCAGCTGCTATGAGCCTGGCCACCTCTTCTCCAATAGCTTTTCGCCTCTCCTCGTTGAACCGACGGAGGAACTGTTTCACCGGTTTGTATTTAGGATCCACGTTAAGAGTGTGCTCAGCGAGTCGCCTCGGTACACCAGGCATGTCAGAAGGCTTCCACGCAAAGATGTCCCGATTCTCACGGATGAACTCGATGAGCGCACTTTCCTATTTCAGATCCAGATTGGCACTGATACTGAACTGCTTGGACGAATCGCCAGGTACGAAGTCAACAAGCTTAGTCTCAGCGGCTGATGTAAACTTCAGAGCCGGATCATGCTCCGTGGTAGGCTTCTTTAAAGGAGTCATATCCGTTGGATCAACATTGTCTTCGTAATACTTGAGTTCCTCGGTACTACAAACCGACTCTACGTAAGCTGCATCTCCTTCTTCGCATTCCAAAGCGATCTTGCGGCTTCCATGAACCGTGATGGTCCCCTTATGACCTGGCATCTTGAGTTGCAAATAGACATAACAGGGTCGTGCCATGAAGTTCGCATAGGCCGGTCTACCGAACAGGGCGTGATACGGGCTTTTGATTTTCACCACCTCGAATGTCAGCGTCTCAGACTGGGAATCGTGATCATCTCCAAAAGCCACTTCTAATGCTATCTTTCCAACGGGGTATGCTGAATTGCCAGGTACCACACCATGAAAGACCGTATTTGAAGGCCGGAGTTCCTTATCTGTTAGCCCCATTCGACGAAAAGTCTCATAGTACAGGATGTTAATGCTGCTACCTCCATCCATGAGTACCTTGGTGAACTTATAACCTCCAACTTGAGGTGCCACCACTAAAGCCAGCTGACCTGGATTGTCAACCCGGGGAGGGTGATCCTCTCTACTCCATATGATTGGTTGTTCTGACCAGCGCAGATACCGGGGCACGGCCGGTTCAACAGAATTAACTGCCCGCTTCTGGAGCTTCCTATCCCGCTTGTCCAAGCTAGTGGTGAATACATGATACTGCCCACTATTTAGCTACTTTGGATTGCTCTGGTAAACCGACTGCTGCTGTTGCTGATTGTTACCACCCTGGTTATTCTGATTATGCTGGTTGTTATGCCCGCCCGGGTTACCATTAAATCCTGAACCGGAATTTCCACCACTGTGACTCGGTCCAGATCCAGAACCACCACCAGAGCCGGGGTCATACCGGAAGGCATTGGAATTCTTGAATTCTTGCATGATATAACAATCTTTCCAAAGGTGGTTTGCCGGTTCCTCCCTTGTTCCATGCTTTGGACAGGGCTGGTTTAACAGATAGTTCAGGCGTTCCGGATTAGGACTGGGCCCTCCACTACGGTTTTTGCCCTTCCGTCGCTGGCCTCCGTTCTGCACGTTAGTATTGGCCACAAAATCCATGTTGCCATCCGCTTTGCACTTGCCTCCACCACTGTTTCCTGCTGAGTGATGGTGCTGACCCCTGAAGTTGCCGTTCTTCTTTCCCTTTCCTGTCTTTTCATCATCAGACTCGGGATCCTTGGTACTATCAGAATCAGCGTACTTTACCAAAGCGCCCATGAGGGTTCCCATGTCAGTACAATGGCGTTTCATCCGTCCTAACTTCAGCTTCAAAGATCCAAACCGGCAATTGCCTTCCAAGGTTATAACTGCGGTGTCCGCATTGATGCGGTCTGAAGAGTGCAGAACTCGTGAGACCCTGCGCACCCAATGAGTTGTTGATTCTCCTTCCTCCTGGACACAGGCAGCTAAATCCACTATTGACATGGGCTGCTTACACGTGTCTTTGAAATTATTGATGAACCGGTCTCGCAGCTGGGCCCATGAACTGATAGAATTGGGCGGTAAGCTTTTTAACCAAGTGCGGGCTGTCCCTTCAAGCATCATAGTAAAATATTTTGCGCACGCCGCCTCATCAACATCAAGCATTTCCATGGCCATCTCATAACTCTCCACCCACGTCTCTGAGGGTTGATCCGCCGTGTAGTTCGGCACCTTGCGCGGGCCTTTAAAATCCTTGGGCAGGCGCACATTGCGTAAAGCGGGGACAAGACAAGGCACTCCCAAAGCGCTAGAAGTGAGCCCCGGTTCAACCGAAGTGGTGGGACGAACCGGTGTGAACTGATGAGTCTGATACTGCGCTGCTAACTCAGCTTCCCTGCGCGCCCGGGCTCGGTCTACCACCTCCTAGGCATCGGGAGCCGGATTGTTGCCACGGGGTACTTCACGCCGCGCGTTAGTTGACACAGCTGGTTCCTCCATACGCCTGCTATAACTCTGGGCCGGACGTGGGGTAGAATGAATCCGGTCGCGGCTGTATGAGTATGCTTCCTGTTGGATCAAGGCCGTCCTGAGGAGCTCCTTAACCCGGCGCGTTTCGATCACCTGTAATGAATCACCTTCAACTGGAATAGCCTCCAGCCGTGCCGCAGCTGCAACGAGGTTATCCATCGGATTGGGGTAGTGACCCGGAGGTGTAGGCACGGCTTGCGGTACACCAGTATTATGACGAGGCAGATCTATTAAACGGGGCTGAATCGGCGCTCCCGCCGCAGGTGCCTCCGCCCGTTTTACTACCGGCGGATTATTGATTCCCGCTTCAGGGGTGTTGACAAGCTTCCTTCCTTCAAAAACTGAGGGCAAACAAGATCGGTATTTCCTCCTCATGACTTCCTGTGAGGCGTTCTGGTCCAGCATGAGTTTATAAGCTTGGGCATCCAAAGCGGCCCGCTCCGTGGTCATCCTGACCTCTTCTGCTGCCAGATCCGCTTTGGCCTGGGTAATCTGCTCCCTCACCTTTGCGACCTCCGCGTTATGAGCATCTTGATCCACCGGATTAGCCTCTGCCATGAGTGCAACCAATGCATCGAATAGATCTGATAACACTTGAACCGGCGGGTGCACCGAGCCTCCTGCTCCGGTAGCCGTTACTGCTGCTGAACCGGAAATCATCGCCGCGGCTGTCGACAAGTGAGGTGCTGCTTGTGTACCGGCCATGAATATCCCAACCCGGTTGGGCAGATCGGAGCAGTCCGGAATACTGTCGCCATCAGAACAGCCCCCAATCCGGCCATCTTGTAGCTGATATAATGACTCGGTCTCTCCGGTAGATGACTCGTCGCCAGAGTAAACGACGGTTCCACCACCAGATCCTGATTCGTCCTCATAGCTTCCTCCATGGATGACTAATACGAAGGCATGCTTCACGGCCGGTTTAACCCGGGCAGGTCGTGCACGCTGAGCTGTCTCGACGAGGTCGGTGCAGGTGTCCAGCTCAGGGCCCGGTTCACCGATCTTGCCGATGAAGACATGTATGCCACCTAAGGGGACCCGGTACCCGTACTCAATTGAGCCGGCCTCGGGGCCCCAGCCTGCGTCGTCGATGTAGATCTTGCCGCGACGACTCTTGATCATCCGACCCACGGCGTATCCCTCGAGTCCTTCAAAGCGGCCCTCCAAGAACTTGAAACCATCATGCGATAGCCCCACGATGGGCGCCAACTGTCGTGGGTTTGTCACGGCAGATGTCCTAGCGAAAGGACTTAGTCGTGGAGCCATCGCAACGGGTTAACTCGAAGGGGTTAAAGCGGACAAGGGACACGGGGAGTTTATACTAGTTCGGCCCCGTCGATGAAGGTAAAAGCCTACGTCTAGTTTGTGATGGAATTGATGGGGTTTCGATGACTAGGGAGCAAACAAGCTTCGCCTAGGCCTCGAGTTATTGTTGTCTGTCCTGAACCGCTATCGGGTTGTCCCCTTATATACACGGGTGACACCCGTCGGTTCATAGAGTCCCAATCTCCGGTTTATATTCGTATCCGGGTTGGTCTCTCCCTATTCCTAACTTATAATACAAGTTTATATACACGTCGGTTTACCGCTACAGATATTGAACCGACTATGGCCTTGGGCCTTTGTCTAGCCTCTGGGCTTTAGCACCTTTAGACTACTGATGAAGTCAACCCGGCCCACTTAGGCCGGTTTACGCCCAGCAGTAATATCCCCAACAACCTCGAAGCTCCATTTTCCTCAATATTGATCTAGGTTTAGCGGTTTGTCACGCCCCGTCCCCGTCTTCACCGTCGTCGATCACCCGCGCCGATCTCATCGCCGGCACCACCGTGGTGAGCCTCTTGTTCTTATCTTCTTTCTGAAAGGAAAAATATTCTTACTTGTATGTTTAGATAGATACTTGTATTATTTTCTTACTTTTATTATTGCATCTTATATAGTGCGGTAGTTTTGGTATCCGCCCCCGTCGGCCCTCGTCCTGTCTATGATTCGGATGTGGTATATATTATCTTTATAACTATTGGTTCGTTTATTGTTTATGAAAATTATGCCGACCAACGTGACATAGATTTTATTTATCTAGGAGGTACGTGAACCGGAAATTCCAACCGACCCTATTGTCGAGAGGTTAAATTTAGTTGAAGAAGAAAACAATTTCTTGAAGGAAAAAATAAAAAAATTGAGGAGGAGAAGATGACATTGGAGTTGCCTGTTGCGGATGTCATCGATGATCACAAGATCAAGATGGATGCAATGCGCTTGAAGATTAGAAAGATTAGAAAATATGCCATTCATACCGAGGCATGGTATCATTATGCCGTTGGATCAATTGTTACCTTGGTTGCGATTATGATCGCATTTGTTTTCGCATTGAAATGTTTTACATAGTTTCAATGTATGGTTTAATTAATTAGATGCTATGGAGAGCTATATGTTGTTAGATGAGAACTATGTATGTACTTTGGTTTTAATGTGATGATTAACTTCTATTATTTGGTCACTTAATTATCTATTCATGATGTTCTGTAATGGTTTTTGACACACTTAATTATATATAATGCACACAGATGAACCGGCAACGGATGTACGGTGACAGACACACCTCCGAGTACATTAAGGGCGTGCATGAGTTTCTCGAAGCGGCTGAGGCAAACAAGCAGAATGGTTTTATGTGTTGCCCATGCACTAAATGTGGGAATACGATGTCTTACTCGAACCGGAAAATCCTTCACACCCACCTGCTTTACAAAGGTTTCATGCCACACTATAATGTTTGGACGAGGCATGGAGAAATAGGGGTTATGATGGAAGATGGCGAAGAAGAAGAGTACGATGACAACTACGTGCCCCCTGAATACGGTGATGTTGCAATGGGGGGAGCTGGTGAAGATCAAGAGGAACCAGACGATGTGCCCAATGATGTTGCAACGGGTGAAGTTGCTGAAGATCAAGAGGAACCAGACGATGTGCCCGATGATGATGATCTCCGCCGGGTAATTGTCAATGCAAGGACGCAATGTGAAAGTCAAAAGGAGAAGCTGAAGTTTGATCGCATGTTAGAGGATCACAAAAAAGGGTTGGACCCCAATTGCGAAGATGGCAACACAAAGCTCGGTACCGTACTGGAATTGCTGCAGTGGAAGGCAGAGAATGCTGTGCTTGACAAAGGATTTGAGAAGCTACTAGAAATATTGAAGAAGAAGCTTCCAAACGATAACGAATTGCCCGACAGTACATACGCAGCAAAGAAGGTCGTATGCCCTCTAGGATTGGAGGTGCAGAAGATACATGCATGCCCTAATGACTGCATCCTCTACCGCGGTGCATACAAGGATCTGAAAGCATGCCCGGTATGCGGTGCATTGTGGTATAAGATCAGACGATATGACCCTGGTGATGTTGACGGCGAGCCCCCAGGAAGAGGGTTCCTGCGAAGGTGATGTGGTATGCTCCTATAATACCACGGTTGAAACGTCTGTTCAGAAACGGAGAGCATGCCAAGTTGATGTGATGGCACAGTGAGGACCGTTGATGGGTCGCAGTGGAGAAAAATCGAGAGAAAGTACTGGGATGAGTTTGCAAAGGACCCAAGGAACGTATGGTTTGCTTTAAGCGCGGATGGCATTAATCCTTTCGGGGAGAAGAGCAGCAATCACAGCACCTGGCCAGTGACTCTACATATGTATAACCTTCCTCCTTGGATGTGCATGAAGTGGAAGTTCATTATGATGCCAGTTCTCATCCAAGGCCCTAAGCAACCCAGCAACGACATTGATGTGTACCTAAGGCCATTAGTTGAAGAACTTTTACAGCTGTGGAATGGAAACGGTGTAGATACGTGGGACGAGCATAGATAGGAGGAATTTAACCTAAAGGTGTTGTTGTTCATGACCATCAACGATTGGCCGCTTTCAGTAACCTTTCTGGACAGAAAAACAAGGGATACCACGCATGCACGCACTATTTAGATGACACTGAAAGTATATACCTGGACAAATGCAGGAAGAATGTGTACCTGGGCCATCGTTCATTTCTTCCGACCAACCATCAATGTTGAAAGAAAGTGTGACACCCCAAAAAAATTTAACCTTGTTTTATTAATTAAAATTCTGCCAGGGAATTTAAACTTTTATTTTCTGGATTTTCTTTTGATTTCAGAGCCATTCTTTACCTTATTATTATGGAGTTTTTACCTCCAGTGAAAAACTTTCCAAATATAGTATTGGACTTGTTTGCCCTTTCAAGAAAAACTTTTCTTTTATCAGTGGAATTAATTATATAATTATTTTTCTGATCTTCATTCCTTTAAAATTGGTTTCCCATGGTTTTAGGGTCCCATTTGAACTACAACCCTTTGAAAAATTTATTTAAGATTACAACCAAAATTTGGGGATGTCATGTGATGTTTTTAAAACACTTTCATGCAAAAACATCTTTTATTCATGGGATATTTTGAGCCCTACACCAAGTTTTCAAAACTAGTCCAGATGGCAGTATTGCACTACAACCCATTTAAATATTTCTTTCTAGCCTCCACCAAAATTATGGGATGTTCATAGGAGTATATTATTCAACCCTATGCAAAAACCCAGTGAGGTCCTTTGAAGAATTTGTGTGAATCAACCTCTTTTTCATTCTGGTCCAGTTTGGTGGTTTGTACTGCAACCCCAATTTATCTTGCTCTCTTACTCGTGAGCTTTTTCCTACTTATAGACCACCCTGCCAAACCCTTAAGTCCAGGAGATTGGGTACATTGGAGGATTTTAAATGCATGCAAACATGCCTTTTTCTTTCTGTCCAAAACTGTAGATTTGCAAAACTTGCACTAACAAGTTTTTGCTTTTGACAAACTGACCTTGCCACCATCACCTACACCTAAAGAGACACTTGTCTGGAAATTTTGGCCACCCCAAGAGTTGCCTAGATGCCCTTAGCATTTTGTCAAACACCTGGTGTGCATGGCCAGTTTTGCCATGATTTTTAGTTTGCACACTGGACTTGCTTGCCTTGCCTAACTAGCATGTCCACTAAACTCCTAGCTAACCCTAACCCAGGCCTACTAATCCCCAGCCCCATCCTAATCCTCTAGACCACCCTGGCATTCTGTCGAGCACGTCCCGTGCGTGCTCTGGGCGCGCCCAGAGCACGCGTTTTGCACGTGCGGGCGCCCGAGCCGCCACGTCGCACAGCCGCCTCCCCGCACCCGCTCTGGCCTCTCCCCACTCGCAGCCAGCACACCAGCCCCCTCCCTCGCCGCAGAGCCGCCCCTGGCGCCCTACAGCGCCGCTGTCATGTCGGCCACGGCGGCTAGCGGCCGGCCACAGTGGGCTCCTGCCCCGGATGGCGCCGCCCGATCCACCCCGGCATGCCACCTGCCCTCTGGAGCAACACGAGCTCATCCACGAGCCGTCTGCTAGCGCCCGTCGCCGCCACGTCCCTCTGCTGCTCTAGAATGGCGGTCGCCGGCGATCTTATCCATGGCCACCGTCGAAACCGACCACGATCGCCTATTTAAGGACCCCCGAGCTCGTCCAGGCCCTCAAGCAACCTCTCTCACTCCCTCACTGATCCGCTTGTAGCAGTAGAAAGACCAGAGAGGTCGTCTTCCTCATCTCCGGCAGGTTCGGCCGCCGCCACTCTCCGGCTCCGCTCGACGCAACCAGAGTCTCCCCCGTCCAACTAGTGCCACCATCCCCTCCCCCTCGATCTCGCAGAGCCACCCAACACCTCAAACCCGCTCGGGAACCATCGTTTCCCGAACCCCCAAACTCACCCGAAGCTTCCTCCGCCGCGGAGCTCGCCGCCGGCGACTCCCGCCACCCCTGCCGACCCAACAACCACCGGGAGGACCGCCCCAGTCTGGCGAATCCATCTCTACCCCCCGGAGCCCGCGGGAAGCCGCCGTTCGCCGGTGTTGATCGTTGGAGTCTCGCCTTTGTTCGGCCAGAGGAAGAAGGAGGCGGGGGCAACTGGTCAAACCTGACCAGTGGGCCCCCTAGACCCACTGTCAGCAACCCAGCCCCGCCCGCGTGGATTTAAGTGGAAGCTCAAAACCTAAAGTACGTCTCCTCTGCTTCGAAACCGTATTCTCATCGAAACGTTTTCTTCTCTGTTTTATTTTTAAAAATAGATTTTGACTGAAACTTTGAATGGCTATATCTTTTTAAATATAAATCCAAATGACTTGATTCTTTTTCTGTTGTTTCCCAAATATTGTCTAGTTTATCTTCATATTTATTTCAAAATTTTCCAAACAACTTTTTTGTACTATTTTTAAAGTATGTGTTAACTCAAATTTATTTAAAATAGGATTTATGGAGAGGGAGAAGGAAACTTTCAAAAGTTTTAGAATGCACCCTGCCTCTCCACAACTTGAAGGCAAGCATTCTGAACCCTGGCATAATATTTTGTGGGTTGTTTGATACGGTTATAACACCACCTTGACATGAAGCATTAGTTATTTTTATGTGACGATATGATCATAAGCATTGAGTGCATAATGAAAATTCTTGCTATTGGAAATGGATATGCTTGTGATAGCAATCACCCTCATATGCCTCTCATGCCCACCGGGAAGAATCCGGGAGAGCCTCTGTCTTGGGTAGACACGAGCTCGTCCCTAACCCCTCGTTGAGACGGTTATGTCCGGAGGGGCAGGGGGAGGTATGATGAGCAGTGGTTCTGTCTGATGGATGTGAAATATAATTCTTGTGCTAACCATGCAGGGAATGCTTTAACCTCCTGAGTCAGCCGTAGATCGAGTCTTGTTCCAGTAACCCCCATACTTGTTTCATACTACCACTCGTCCCTGCCACTGGTAGGGTACGGTTCAGTAAGTCGTCAACCCCTGTCCTAGCACACACCGTATAGAGAGGCCATGGTGGAAGATACCGGCTGCATCCGGTAGGCATGCCACCTGGTCCGGGGGCATGGGTGTTTCCGGTTGGGATCGAGAGGGGGGCACCCCTTAGAGCGCGCGATAGAAATCTGATCCCATGCTACGCGAGGTTGTAGCCTCCCCACTTAGAGTTTTGCTTAACAGGTGTCGTGGGTGATTCCAGACACCGGTAGGTTAAGCTGGTGTGTGCAGTCAGGTGTGTTTTCAACTAAAAGATCGTAGATGGAATTAGTCCCGATGGACTAAAGTAATCCGTTACTCGTGGGTAAAGAGTACATCCTCTGCAGAGATTAAATCTATTCGAATTGCCGTGTCCATGGTTAAGGACTACAGTCTGGGATGGGTCAAGTGTCGCTCTTAGTGTCGATCTTCGGAGGAGAAACTACAAAACCAGAACATTGATTATGACTTGTGACGTATGATGATTATGATTATTATTATTATGGACTAACCATTCATGTTATTTGAAATTATTGAGTATCCCTGGGACGGTTCTACCTCCTGGATATTCACTGTGATCATTCTTACTTATAAGCCCTTTATGTGGTGTCGCTCAGACGCCCGGCTGTGGCATGCTTGTCATTTTATTTACTTATAAGCCCTTTATGTGGTGTCGCTCAGACGCCCGACTGTGGCATGCTTGTCATTTCATTTACTTATAAGCCCTTTATGTGGTGTCGCTCAGACGCTCGACTGTGGCAAGCTTGTCATTTCATTTACTTATAAGCCCTTTATGTGGTGTCGCTTAGACGCCCGACTGAGGCATACTCTATATTGCTATCCTTTTGAGGCGTCGCTTCAGACACCGGATCGGTGCATTCTATTTCTACTCTCTGATTGCATATTCATATTTGACATAATTAACCTGTTGCATGCATCATAAGTTCCATTTATGACTGACGAAGTGATCATAGAATATTTCAAAGCATGATTACCAGTGGCTATATTATACCTGTGTTCTTAATGTTTGCGAGTACATTCAAAGTACTCACTGGCTTGTCCCTGGCTATTGTCTTGGCCATATTTCTTGCGTGGAGAGGAGCGTTGTGATGACAGCCCCGGAACCTACGCAATGGTGATCGCAGCCTCGCGAAGATAGGAGTTATCCTGGTCAGCTGTTCCTGTGGGAAATGGAGTCCCATAGTCAATGGTGAACCACAAACCGCTTCTGCCATCAACCACTAGAAACCATTTTGTTGTACTCATAGGCCAGAATGGTCTTGTACCTCATATCCTGTAATTTTGCTTGGAGTTTCTGTATCAAGTTGGTGCCTCATCAGCTAATAGTAATCCTGGGGCTGGTGAGCACAAGGGCCATTTTCTGGGAGACTATACCCCGAAAATCCGGTCCCGACAGAAAGGCAAGCATTTCAAAGGCGAGGCAGATCACAGGAAGAAGCCCGCCATGCGTACAGGTGATCACGTACTTGCTATGGTCAATGATTTACACGTAATCTTTGGAAAGGGTCTCGGCACACTAGCTGTTCCGAATGACGCTGAGGGACACGCACCCATGTGAAAGAAGAAATCTATATTTTGGGACATACCCTACTGGAAAGACCTAGAGGTCCGCTCTTCAATCGACGTGATGCACGTGACGAAGAACCTTTGCGTGAACCTGCTAGGCTTCTTGGGCGTGTATGGAAAGACAAAAGATACACCTGAGGCACGGGAGGACCTGCAACGTTTGCACGAAAAAGACGGCATGCCTCCGAAGCAGTATGAAGTTCCTGCCAGCTACGCTCTTACGGAAGAAGAGAAAGAAATCTTCTTTGAATGCTTGCTCAGTATGAAGGTCCCGACTGGCTTCTCGTCGAATATAAAGGGAATAATAAATATGCCAGAGAAAAAGTTCCAGAACCTAAAGTCTCATGACTGCCACTTGATTATGACGCAACTGCTTCCGGTTGCATTGAGGGGGCTTCTACCGAAAAACGTCTGATTAGCCATTGTGAAGCTATGTGCATTCCTCAATGCAATCTCTCAGAAGGTGATCAATCCAGAAATTGTACCAAGGCTAAGGAGTGATGTGGCGCAATGTCTTGTCAGTTTCGAGCTGGTGTTCCCACCATCCTTCTTCAATATACATGGGGAGGGGGTCGATATACCCCCTCCCGATAACTTCAACATGTGGGGGGTCGATATACCTCCTCCCCGATAATATTATTTTCCCATGTACGTATGTCGTTGTTGTCGATATAAACCCCTCCCGATAACTTCAACATGTGGGGGGTCGATATACCCCCTCCTGATAACTTCAACATGTGGGGGGGTCGATATACCCCCTCCCCAATAATATTATTTTCCCATGTACGTATGTCATCATTGTCGATATAACCCCCCCCCCCGGATAACTTCAACACGTGGGGGGGTCTCGATATACCCCCTCCCCGATAACATTATTTTCCCATTTATGTATCTCGTCGTTGTCGATATTACCCCCTCCTTGAAGCGTTGTCGAGGCCACCCCAAACCCTTGAAGCATTGTCGAGGCCACCCCAAACCCTAGAGAAGCAGCATCAAGCCCACTAATATGTTTCCTTATTGTGATTAGCTAGATAGTTCTATGTTTGCCACTAATATATCCATCTGTCATGTTTGAATAATAATTGCCATGTTGTAAATATTTGTAGAAACTATGGACACCCCCCGAGACGAAGCACAAGAAGCGATGTTGGGGGACATAATCGCATAAGGAAGTGATGCTGTCTGCTCGTTGTTTCTCAACGACACCGATGGTCTGGAAGGACATGGTGATGAAGAAGCAGGCTAAGATTATGATGGATCCGTTGACCCAATGCTGGTGCAAGAAGGAGACCGTGATGACGGCTCTGGTGACCCAATGACAGTGCAAGAAGGAGACCGTGATGACGGCTCCGGTGACCCAATGACGGTGCAAGAAGGAGACCGTGATGATGGCTCCGGTGACCGAACCGAGTCCGTTCAGGTATATATATTAGTTAAGCCTGTGCTGACTAGCTGATTGATGCATTCATTGTTTTGGTATGTACACATATTAATTAACTCTCATCTTTGTTCTTTTTTCTAGCCCTTCGGTTCGAGCACAACTTCGATTAAGAGACGAGGCCCGAAGAAAAAGTTGAGCTCGGATGGAAGGTTTGAGATCACAGCGATTGCGCGTGACGGCCAACCGATTGAACCCATCCGGACAAAAGATGCATTTTCTGCTCAGTGCGGGGTTCTTATTAGGGACAAGATCCCGATAAGCATCCACCAATGGTATAAGCCTAATAACGAAGACCCTGAGGTGTCTTATGTCAATGATATGCAGAAAAATGATCTTTGGACTGAGCTGAAGTCAAATGTCAACCTACCGCCAGAGGATGATCCGGAGAAGCCAGTTAAAGAGCAATTAATCAAGTCTTTTGCTCTTAAGAAGATGGCGGACCTATTCAGGAGGTGGAAGAATGAGCTGAAAAGGTTTGTCGACAAAGAAGAGACACCAGAACTCAAGGGCAAATATGAGAAGATCAGAGATCACTGGCCCACATTTGTGGCCCACAAGACATCGGAAAAGAGTAAGAAGATGTCGGCGACAAACAAGCAAAATGCTGCGAAGAAGAAGCTTCACCATCGCACGGGGTCAGGTGGCTACCTCAAAGCCCGGCCTAAGTGGGCCAAGGCTGAGAATGATCTGATTGATAAAGGGATCGAACTAGAGACAATGAACTGGCCACACCGTTGCCGTACTTGGTTCTTCGGGGCTGGTGGAACCTTGGACCCTGTATCAGGGAAGTGCCTTTGGAGGGACGAGCAAATGAAAATACCAGTCAAGAGGCTTCAGCACTATATCGATGCAGCGCAGCAAGGGACGTTCGTTCCAGACAGAGAGAACGACGAGCTCACAATGGCCCTCAGGAATCCTGAGCACCCTGGACGGACACGAGGCACGCCAGGATCCGTTCCGTGGAAGGCTGGGTTTCCGGACACAAGCGGTTACAAATGCCAGGAGAGGAGGAAGAAAGTGCAGCAGACCAAACTGCAGGCGCTGCACACAAGGGTACAAGCGATAGAGGAACGAGAAGCAAATCGCAGCAAACGAACTGCCGAAGCTTCCCCCGAAGCTACCCCGCCATCTCAGCGGAGAAGCAACGTGGCTTCCACCAAGCTGCTTCAGCCGGAGCATGTCTTGACGGCTCCTGCCAGCTATCCCGTGGATGCTATCATGGAGTCTCAAAATTGCCACCTTATGACGCAATGGATGAATTTGAAGGTCAGGGCGGCTGTTGGCTCTGTTTTTCCTACTGAACCCGGCGCAACTTTTCACTGCCGGCCGATTCCAGAAGGATATGCTAGGGTGATGGTGGATGAAATAACGGAGGGATTTGAGGACCTCCAGCTTGACCAGCCTACCGGTGAAGGGGAGACTCGGCTGGGTTCTGCTCTGAAGACTCCATGCCTATGGCGGAAGGAGCTCATCAACCTTCCAAACTGGACGCCTCCACCTCCTCCTCCTCCTCCTCCGGCGAGTCAAGGCACTCCGCCTCCTCCACCGCCTCCTCCTCCGGCAAGTGACGATCAGGGCACTCGGCTTCCTTCTCCGGCGCGTGGCGGCACTTCGCCTCCTTCTCCGCCTGCGCCGGCGCGCCCGAGCAGCCAGCCTCCTCCTTCTCCGCCTCGTCAGCAAGGGCGGAAGAGACCCGCCGCCGCTCCGGCTGCTCTAGCGCGTCGTAGTCCTTCTCCTCCGCCTCGTAAGCAAGGAAAGAAGACAGCAAGCAACCGCTCCGTCTGCTCTACTGGCGTCTAGCAGTACAGCCAGAGGCGGGAGGAAATACAGATTCAGTCCTTCTCTGAAGACTCCAGAGAAGTTACCATACGAGATGACCCCGGAGGAGAACGCGAAGATCGTGTGAACCGAAGTGACGAACTGGTTTCAAGGGGTGAAAGCAAAGAAACATCCACCTCCGGAGGAGAAGGTAGATCCGGTGAAAGCGAAGCACACTCTGGCTGCCCTGAGAAAACCACCAAAGTCTCCGCCGAAAGGCAACTATGAGCGCATTATTGGAAAGACATTCGTCGAAGCGGAGCGGTCGAGAAGTATTGTTAGTGATCAAAGGATAAAAGAATGATGAGCTGGGAAACAAATTGCCTAGCTCGGCGAACAAGCGAACCAATCTTGCCCCCCGCTCAAGGTGCCTAGCGACATCGTCGCTAATGATCCGAGGATGGTGCCCGGTTATAGAAATCTTGGAGATTACCTGCCCGACGATGTACATTATGATTTCTTGGAGGTGGACGCGGTACATAGATTCGAGTACGGGAAGCCTCTCGTCAATGATGAAAGATCTCTAACAACGATGATGCGAAGATTGCATGATTGGTACATGAAAACCTGCAGAGAGTCTGGGGGAGGAATACTTTGACGCTGAGAGTCAGAGAGGAGCATGACCTCGTTGGAATTGAACTGTTGAATTATCCATTTGAGGAGTTCTTTCAGTTTTTCAATCAAAGGGCCCTCGATATAGCAACGGTCACCTGCTACTACTTGTAAGTACTGCTACTTCTGTCATTAAGTCTCTCTATATAGGTCAGCTCTTTCATTGCATGTATTTATAATTATCCTCACTATATTATGCACATTGAAGATCGCCGAATTGAAGAAAAGACAAGTCGGTGATATTGGGTTCATTAACACAAATCTCATAGATGCAACTGAGGTTAAATTTCATGCCAAAGATACCGAGGCCAACTTGCTACGATCGTTGGTAATAAATGAAAACAAAGATATAATACTCTTTCCTTACAACTTCAAGTGAGTGTTACTGTCTTGTGCATATTCAGTTTCCCTTATATATTAGTCCAGGTTATAGTAATGTAATTGATGAGTTATGCATGCGTGCGCAGGTTCCACTATATTCTCCTAGAGATTAAGCTTGAGGAGGGATTAGTAACTGAGGGAGTCCTGGATTAGGGGGTGTCCGGATAGCCGGACTATAACCGATGGCCGGATTCCTGGACTATGAAGATACAAGATTGAAGACTTCGTCCCGTGTCCGGATGGGACTTTCCTTGGCGTGGAAGGCAAGCTTGGCGATACGGATATGTAGATCTCCTTCCGTTGTAACCGACTCTGTGTAACCCTAACCCTCTTCGGTGTCTATATAAACCGGAGGGTTTTAGTCCATAGGACGAACAACAATCATACCATAGGCTAGCTTCTAGGGTTTAGCCTCTCTGATCTCGTGGTATCTACTCTTGTATTACCCATATCATCAACATTAATCAAGCAGGAGTAGGGTTTTACCTCCATCGAGAGGGCCCGAACCCGGGTCAAAACATCGTGTCCCTTGTCTCCTGTTACAATCCGCCTAGATGCACAGTTTGGGACCCCCTACCCGAGATCCACCGGTTTTGACACCGACATTGGTGCTTTCATTGAGAGTTCCTCTGTGTCGTCGCCATCAGGAAGGATGCCGCATCCCGTTTTTAAAAACGGCACTGTTGCTAAAGGAGCTTTGGCTATCGGCCAAACTCTCCGACTGGGTGGTTTCCTTGTGACCGCCTGTTTGGCCTCCGCGCCGACGATTACTTCTCGGGTCTTCAAAGGCAATCTTCACGCCAGCTCGGAACTCGCCGAGCAGTTAGATCCGATGGAGCTCTCTTCCCTAAATGAGCTCTTGGATCGCATCGCCGCCCTCGGAGTAGCTACAGACTACGATCAGATTGGGCTTAAACCCGATCTGAGAGAGATTAACTCTCCCCAGGCCACCCATCACGTTGCAGTGGTGGAGGTACAATGCGGTGACTCTTCATCTATCTTAAGTTCTAGTTATGTCCGGATTCCCGATCCCCCCAAGCCAGATATCTGCGGAGGGGAGGACGTCACTCAGGCCCTGAACCTAAAGTCAGGCAGCGGGCTAGATTCATCGGACAACATCCGAGAACCCAAGCTTCCAAGTTCGGAAACTCCTTGGCCCCTGAGTCTCAGATTGGGTGAGGTTCCGAATTTAATTCCACCCACCCACCCAAACATAAGCGATCTATCCCAAATTCGGCAAGAGCCCGAAGAAACAGTACACCATTACTGGGCCAGATTCCTCCTGGTCATGAACAGGATAAAGGATTGCCGCGAGGAGGATGCAATTTCATCCTTCTGCAACAATTGCACGGACAAGGGAATCCTCAACACCATAAGTCGCCGTGAAATTACACGCTTCGCTGACTTGGCGTCCATAGTACGAAAGTACTGTGCGATGGAAAGCGCCTAGAAAACCAAAATAAAATTTTGGGACAATCCGGCCCTGAATACAAACCTAGTCCGAAATAAAAGGGTGCATTATCACCAGACACCCGGGCTAAACACCAAAAAGCAAAAACCCTATACAGGGCATGGAACCGTGCTGGAGGGGTGGCTCAATGGACCCTGTAAAATTCACAGTACAGGGGGCGCCACACCAACTCATATCCTTAAAGCATGTTGGATACTCCGGCAGGTGGCCAAAAGTGGTGAAGCTCTTCTAATCCCAAAAGCCATAGAGAGCCAGCTAAAAGATACGAGCACGGTATTAACAGTCTTCGAGACTTTCGCATCAAACAATATGCGAAAACGAACACTCCGCAGCCTCGCCGAAGTCAACCATGTGGCCACAATAAACCCATGGAGTGACACGGTCATTACTTTCAATGCCAGTGATGAACCTAAATTCCGAACAGCCCGAGCACCAGCTGAATTGGTCCTTAGTCCAATTGTGGACGACTTTCGACTCACCAAGGTACTCATGGACGGCGGCAGCGGACTGAACCTCATTTATGAGGAAACCTTTCAAAAAATGGACATAGACTAGAACCGCATTGAGCGAAGCAGCAAAACCTTTAGAGGAATAATCCCTAGTCGGGAAGCGCGCTGTACAGGAAAAATCACACTGGATGTGGTGTTCGGCACGCCGGACAATTATAGGTCCGAAGAGGTCACATTCCAAGTGGCCCCATTCAGCAGCGGATACCATGCCTATTAGGGCGGGAGACGTTTACAATCTTCCAAGCCATACCCCATTATGGGTACATGAAGATCAAAATGCCCGGGCGCAACGGAATCATCACTCTCGCTAGTGATCCGGACACAGCAATCCGCGCCGAAAATAAGACAGCCGCACTAGCCCTCGAGGCACTATCCGAAGCCCTAGCGGCCGAGGAACTGACTGCGCTGCGCTCCACGGTGAACAGGGACGATGTGATACTCGACAAAAGATCCAAGTCCACCTCCTTTAAACCAGCGGACGGAATAGTCAAATTCCAAGTCCATCCAATGGACCCTACAAAAACAGCTTCCATTGGGGCATAATTAAACCCTGATTTAGACGCAACACTGCGAGAGTTCTTACGCGAGAACTGGGACATTTTTGCCTGGCACCCTTCAGACATGCCAGGAATCCCATGCAGGCTGGCTGAGCATAGCCTAAATATCCTAAAAGGATTCAAGCCAGTCAAATAGGCTCTTCGGCGTTTCTCCGAACCTAAGAGACAAGCCATGGGAGAGGAACTAGCCAAGCTATTGGAGGCCGGATTCATCAGAGACATAAAACACCCGGACTGGCTAGCAAACCTGGTGATGGTACCAAAGAAGGATAAATCCTGGCGCTTGTGTGTCGATTTTAAGGACCTCAACAAAGCTTGCCCAAAGGATCCTTTCCCTCTCCCCCGCATCGATCAAATTATCGACGCTACCGCAGGACACGATTCGTTGTGTTTCCTCGACGCATATTCCAGCTACCATCAAATTAAGATGGCAGAGTCAGATCAAGCCGCCACGGCATTCATCACACCATACGGCCCATTCTGCTTCAACACAATGCTCTACACGATTCGTTGTGTTTCCTCGACGCATATTCCGGCTACCATCAAATTAAGATGGCAGAGTCAGATCAAGCCGCCACGACATTCATCACACCATACGGCCCATTCTGCTACAACACAATGCCCTTCGGGCTCAAAAACGCCGGCGCAACATATCAGCGCATGATTCAGACATGTCTGGCAAACCAGATCGGCAAAACAGTGGAGGCATACGTAGATGACGTGGTCGTCAAAACCAAGCATGTCGAATCTCTAGTAGACGACTTGAGGCTCACATTCGATAACCTCCGAACATACGACATCAAGCTCAACCCGGAAAAATGTGTTTTCGGCGTACCGGCCGGAAAGCTCTTGGGCTTCATTGTATCCCATAGAGGAATTGAAGCAAATCCAGCCAAGATTCGAGATCTGTCACAATTGGATATCCCAAAGGACCTCAAACAAATACAAAAATTGACCGGATGTGTGGCGGCTCTAAGCCGCTTTATCTCCCGCTTAGGAGAAAAGGCATTACCCCTTTATCGCCTCCTCCGGTGCACCGAACACTTCGAGTGGACGGATGCCGCCACGGCCGGACTCGACAAAATAAAAGCCATATTGGCAACAAACCCGGTCCTGGCCGCACAAATTCCCCTTCAGAAGCCGGTTTACTATGTGTCCACTGTCCTCACCCCATGCAAGTCATGGTACCCGCATTATCAAAAGATAGCGTACGCGGTATTCATGGCATCCCGGAAGCTGCAACACTACTTTCAAGAGTGTTCGATAACAGTAGCCTCGGAAGTGCCACTTAACGATATTATAAACAACCGTGACGCGACGGGCCGGATTGCCAAATGGGCCATTGAGCTCCTCCCGTTCGACATAACATACAAGCCATAGCGAGCTATTAAATCACAAGTTTTGGCCGAATTCGTCGCCGAATGGACTGAAGCTGAACTCCCTAAAGAGTACGGCACATATTCCAACTAGATCATGCACTTCGACGGCTCCAAAATGTTGGCTGGTCTGGGGGCTGGTGTCGTTCTGACGTCCCCAACAGGAGATACAGTTCAATACGTACTCTAGATAATGTATACGGACTCCAACAATGCAGCCGAATACGAGGCCCTTTTACATGGTCTCCGGATGGTAGTATCCATGGGCATTCAACGCCTAGAGGTGCGCGGGGATTCGAACCTCGCGATATCCCAAGTAAATGGAGACTTTGATGCCAAGGATCCGAAAATGGCAGCTTATCGCAACGCCTTCCTAAAAATGTCAGCTCGGTTCGAGGGGCTCGAATTTCACCATATAGCCCGGGAAAACAACCAGGCAGCAGACGTCTTGGCACGCATTGGCGCAAAGCACGATGTCGTCCCTCCCAACATCTTCTTGGAAAGGCTGTTCAAGCCATCCGTAGTATGGGAAGGGGAACCGGAAATAACAGCCCGGACCCAACCGCACTGCCCGACACCGAACACTCTGACAAAATTGGAGGCTCTACCAATGAAGTAACATCCTCAGCCCACGTACTAATGGCAGTCATTGCCCCGTGGACAGAACCATTCCTAGCCTACCTAACCAGGCAGGAACTTCCCAAAGACCAAAACGGGGCACGCTGCATAGTGCGGCGATCTAAAGCCTACAAAGTCCATGAGGGAGAGCTTTATAAGAAAAGCACGACCGGAGTCCTTCAAAGGTGTATCTCCGTAGAAGAGGGGCGGAATCTTCTGGCTGAAATTCATGCCGGACTCGGCAGGCACCACGCTGCAGCCCGGGCCCTTGTAAGCAAGGCCTTCCGTACAGGATTTTATTGGCCGACGGGCCGGGCAGATGCCCAGGACTTAGTCCAACGATGCGTTGGTTGCCAGCTCTTCGCTAACCAAAGCCATATGCCACCCATCGCCCTCCAAACTATACCCATCACCTGGCCCTTTGCGGTATGGGGGCTTGACATGGTTGGACCCCTTAAAGGAGGAACCCACAAGCAAAAATACCTACTGGCCATGGTGGACAAGTTCACCAAATGGATAGAGGCCAGGCCTGTTAAAACGGCCGAATCCGGACCGGTGATAGACTTCATATCCGGGGTCGTACACCGTTACGGCGTCCCCCACAGCATCATCATTGATAACGGCATGAACTTCACGGCCGACGAGGTCAAACTCTGGTGCAAAAACATAGGCATCAAGCTCGACTATGCTTCAGTCTATCACCCACAAACTAACGGTCAAGTCGAACGAGCAAATGGTCTAATCATGAGCGGCATCAAACCCAGATTAGTGCGGTCCCTCAAGGAATCTAACACGCACTGGGTAGAAGAGCTCGACTCCGTACTCTGGGGGCTGCGGACCACGCCGAATCGCACCACTGGATACACACCATTCTTTATGGTATACAGCGCAGAGGCGGTTCTGCCCTGCGACATAATTCATGACTCACCTCGTGTGCGCATGTACGAAGAAAGAGAAGCCAAACTCGATCGGCAGGACAACTTGGACGCCCTAGAGGAGGAGCGTGACGTGGCAAAAGCCCGTTCCGCATTCTATCAATAGCAGGCTCGAAGATACCAAGGCAGAGAAGTACGAGCCAAAACCTACAATGTTGGCGAGTTAGTTCTACGCCTGCCGGACAAGAAAAAGGACAAGCTCAAGCCCAAATGGGAAGGTCCCTTTATTATCGACCAGGTCCTGACTGGTGGAGCGTACCGTCTACGAGACGCATCCGATAACCGACTCGAGCCGACCCCATGGAACGCAACCCGTCTTTGAAGGTTCTACGCCTAGCACCAGACTCTGCGTTCATTTCCTTCCTCTGTCCATTTTTTATACATTAGCTGTCTTATATTTCTCTACTTCTCCCCTCTCTTTTTCTTATGGCCTTTAAGGGCTCATTCGTGCCTTGTTGGCACACAATTGACGCGCCATCCGCGCTCATTATACCTGGGGGCTTCTTTAACAGAAGCTTATTCATACGGGCTTCATGCCCAACACATGTGTCACACTTCCGCATGTACCTTTTATTCACCATTATATGCATCGATATGACTTAAGTTTTGGCCAAGCTGGGTTGCCTGGCTCCTACATACCCGATTGTTTGGCTAGGAGGTAAAGGGAGCACCTCTGCGATTGTTACTGTCGGGTCAGCCGGATGTGTACCTCAGACTGGGTGAAGCCGAAAGCTAGCGTTCTTAAGGGAATATTCGGTCGGTGAACTAAGACGATTTTCCACTTGTTTATTTATCTGCCCCCAGATGCTTTTCTGCTTTTTTCGCAGTCCGGACATGCACTTTAGGGCATGCCTCCTAGGGAAAGGAACCCCTAACGGAACTATTCTCCCTGGAAGATGTTTCTTACTAACCATGTATCATAACATAACTAGTTGGGCACTTGTCTATTCAAGCACTAATGACCTCTACGCCTGGTCTCCATGCATGCCCCGGTTCTTACATAACCAAGAGGGTATTCGGACACACTCCGGACTATCGGGTCCCGAGGTTGAAGCGAAAAGGTCCGCCATGACAAACGATCTACAATCCGGCTAGAAGGCATTTTACATGTCATTTTAAATTACATAGTCAATTTGACTGGGTAAATTCCTCTTCAATACCATCCAACAGGCTGTCTAGTTTACAGTCCTTTTGGGAATATTTGGTGGCCAACTCTACCTGGCCGTGCACTAACCTAACAGGGATCTCCTTCCCATCAGGCCCCATAGGTCCGACCTCGGCCATGTGGTTTGGGTAAGCTTTCGTGTACCGCGTCTTCACCATGGCCCAGGCCTCCCTGGCGCCTTGACGGCAGGCCGATATCTTCCATAATCGGAAGCGCCGCCGCGCTCCCTTCAGCTTCTGTCCAAGCTCTCCAAGGCCTTCGGGCATGGAGACGGAGGGCCACAAGGCCTGGGCAACGCCGTGCATCACCTGCCGAACTCTTTCGTGTAATTGCGAGAGCTCGGGATGAAGGTCACCCGTAGAACCGGGCATTTCCTCCGCAGGACGACCTGTTAGCATACCTACAGACATAATTCTGTTAGTCGATTTCCTCGCCGAACTCTTTTTCAAAGTTCGCTCAAGCACTTACAAAATATGCCGCGTCGAAGCCGTCGATTCTCCTTAACGGAGTCCGACAGTTGGGCACGAACATCCTTTAGTTCCACGCCCAGCTGGGTGTTGGCATCCTGAAGATCATTCTTCTCCTGCCTCACCTTCGTAAGCACACTCTCACCAGCCTTTAGCTGGCGTAGGAGTTGCTGCTTATCCGGATCTAATCCGGCACCATCTGCAATTTTATTGTCAGCCTTGTATACATGCCGCACTCTACACGATACTTATCAATTGAGGCGTATAATACCAGAGGGGGTCTTCTTGGGCTCCCCAGCTGCGGCTAGTGCGGCCTGAAGTTGGGCCTTGCACTCTTCCAGCTCCTGGGACAGTAGGGTATTCTTCTCTGTAAGAACATGCATAACAAATGATCCTTAAATCAGTTATTCTAATAGTTTCAAGTCTCGGGGCCTACTGATATATATATATATATATAATCACCAAAATTTTCTTACCCGCATGTCCTCTACATACTGCTCCGCGGCTATGGTTAGACCATCTTGAGCAGCACGGATATACGCGTCTCCCGAGTTAAAGGCCTCCAATGCCTCATGGGATAGACAAGCGTCACGAAGAACTGTTCGGCAACGCCTGTAGTTCATGGCACTCTCCACCTCGGAATTGGTGGCAGATAGCCTGTCCGCATCCTCTGTCGGAGGAACATCTCATGTGCGCCTCATGTTCGCCTCTTGTTCTGGACTTGGCTTTGGAGCCTGGCTAGTGGAGGCGCGATTAGCAACCTCTCCGGATATAGTCCGGCGAGCCATCTTCTTCCTAAAAAAGAACACGGGCGTTAACATGCATCGTAAGGACAATACATTGGTATAAAGACGGCGCGCCTTACTGCTGCACCGGTGTCTCGATCTGGACTGCGGGTCTTTTCAGCCTGCCCGCCCTCGCGGTCCCTTGTTGGCTAGTCGCCGCAGGTTCGGCGTTCTGCCTTGGGATCCTTCCCTGTGAAACACCATTGGTATACAATGGTCAAAAATAAGCACGGTCGGATCATTTTCGGGATATTGGGGCTTCGGTCTCAACTACCTGCGAGGCGGGGATCAGTCCAGGATAATCGGCCGCGATGGCCACCAAGGCATTGTCGATGCTCAGTTGGTGAAATACTCCTTCGATCAGCTCCACAGATATGTCCGGATCCTCTTGGGAGGCCGGGTCGAGGTACCGTTCTAGATCCTTGGGTTGTGGAGGAGGGCTGTTTATCTCCTTTACGGCATGGCGCAGTTCCTGCGTCAAAATTACAAAATGAGACACCTGACTATGCGAATATGCATCGGATGGGCAGAGAAAAAGAAAGCGTCCGCTTACCCAGCTTGGTGGGTTGTACATAGAAAATCCGCCTGATGGATTGATATAGAGAAATTCCTCCTCTTCTCCCTTGTATAAAGCGGACAAGATCTTCGTTAGAGCGTCAATTGATTCCGGCCCTTTACGGCCGCAGCGGGTAGCATCATCCTCCCCGTTGAAATCCCACATGGGTTGGCCTCTATACTGAAGCGGCTGCACCCCCCGCATAATGCATGTGGCCATGACTTCGATCATGGTCAGTCCGGAGTGAGCTAGCAACCTTATCCGGCTCATCAGGTAGAAGACGTCCTTTTCATTTTCCTTCTGAGGGCTCCGTGGACGCCAGCTCAGGCGCTTCTTTAAGGGAGCATTGTCGAACTCGGGAAGACCAATCCGAATAGGATCCGGCAGGGGGACATCTTCTATATAAAACCATTCTAAAGGCCAGTCTTCGGACGCCTTCTTTGGGGTTCCGGATAGATCGGTCCCCGCGATGCGCCATACTTCGGCTCCGCCCACTTGATATATCGACCCCTTTTGAGAACGGGGCATGAGGCAGAACAGCTTCTTCCACAGCGCGAAATGAGCCTCGCAGCCCAAGAATAGCTCGCAAAGGGCTACAAAGCCCGCGATATGCAATATGGAGGCGGGTGTAAGGTTGTGCAGCTGGAGGCCATAGAACTCCAGTAGCCCCGGGAGAAACGGGTGAATTGGGAATCCGAGCCCTCTTATCAAGTAAGAGACAAGGCATACCCACTCTCCTTTGGAGGGATTGGGGACGCTCTCCGCTTGCTTTCCACCATTATAGGTGGCAAGCCCTGCTCGAACCGAGACCATGTAGGCCGGGGGGAGAAAACCCTTGGTCTGGAGCGTCACTAGCTCGCTGTGTGGGACGGAACATCTCTCCCAATCTCCGGGCTGAGGACTGGGAAGGCGAGAGGAGGAGCTGCGACGACTAGCCATGATGGATTGGATCTCTGTCGAAAGCGCTCCAATGAATACTCGCAGAGAGGAGATGGTGTGGTTCGGATCTAAATCCTCGTCTCTTTAATAGGCAGCTCATTTTCGCAGCTAGGGGGGTAAATACAAAAACACTCTGGCTTTTTGCATTCATTTGACACGTGGAAGAAGACCATTATTGGGCGTGGAAGCCAAGAAGCGCAATATTCACAAGAAGCCGAACACTATTCAACAAGTACACGGAATTTGGAGAAGAACCCGCCTTGCAATGCCGAAGACAACTTGCGCGCCGGACTCGTCGTCATTGAAGCCTGGTTCGGGGGCTACTGAGGGAGTCCTGGATTAGGGTGTGTCCGGATAGCCGGACTATAACCGATGGCCGGACTCATGGACTATGAAGATACAAGATTGAAGACTTCGTCCCGTGTCCGGATGGGACTTTCCTTGGCGTGGAAGGCAAGCTTGGCGATACGGATATGTAGATCTCCTTCTGTTGTAACCGACTCTGTGTAACCCTAACCCTCTCCGGTGTCTATATAAACTGGAGGGTTTTAGTCCGTAGGACGAACAACAATCATACCATAGGCTAGCTTCTAGGGTTTAGCCTCTCTGATCTCGTGGTAGATCTACTCTTGTACTACCCATATCATCAATATTAATCAAGCAGGAGTAGGGTTTTACCTCCATCGAGAGGGCCTGAACCTGGGTAAAAACATCGTGTCCCTTGTCTCCTGTTACCATTCACCTAGACGCACAGTTCGGGACCCCCTACCCGAGATCCGCCGGTTTTGACACCGACAGTAACCGTCTTAGACTCGAAACGAAAAGATCCCCAGTAGTATGCGGACATGACCCAAATCCTCGAGAAGTAAGTTAAATCGATCATTATCCACCATATCAGCAACTTTGTTCATTTCCTGATATCAAGTAATTGTTTTCTTTGTCTGGCAGGGTTTGCAGAAAATTCACCAGAAAAGCTCCGGGACTGCTGAAGAAGCTGCAATTTAGATGCCCGAAAGTAAGTACTATAGTAGCATGTTCCGCGCGTCTCCTAGTGATTCAAGCGCTAGTTTCATCAATACCATTTGGCATGCTTGCTTATCAGTTTGATTGACCTCTATTTCTTGTAAAGTGGTTGTGGCAGGATCAAGGGAATGATTTATGTGGATACTACGTTTGTGAGTCCATCTGCCACACGACCTGTGAACGGGGCGGGTACTGTGACGAACAATATGAAGTGCGTAAGCAATAATATTCACAATTTTAGTTTGTTACAATCATTTGTGTTGAGTTTCATTTATTCATATATATATATATATATATATATATATATATATATATATATATATATATATATATATTGACCCCCTTCTTCAAATTAGATGTTTCGGATGCGGGATGAACTCCTAGCACCAGATCGTATGCGAGCAATTCAAGAGGAATTGGCGGCATTCTTCCTTGACCACGTGATCGCTGAAGACGGAGAATACCATGTGGAACTTGACTTCATATATAATTAGGACATTATATTCTAAGAGATAATTATTGTATATATGTAGTCGGTAGTGTCGGATAGATATACGAGAACTTGTTGTTCGACCAATCTCTCGGAGAAGGAGAGGTGGTCGATATCACTTCTCTCTGTATGCATATATGTTCATGACGATCTTCTGTTTCCTTCGTTTGCTTATATTACTAGCTAGCTAGCTAGCGTGTCTAGTCCTCTCTATACGTATATAGTACGTAGCGTCGACCAAGCACGGACAAAGAGAGGACACTTCTCTCTATTAATTAGCTAGCTAACACAATATATGAAACACCTAAATTAACCCCCCAAAACCCCCAACCCCCCCCCCCTTCAAAAAACACAAAAACAAAAACCCCAGCCCCTGAAATGCTGACGCGTGGATGCCTATTGGTCCCGGTTGGTGCCACCAACCGGGACCAAAGGCCCTCCAGCCTGGGCTCGGCGCAACGGCCACATGGAGGCCCATCTGTCCCGGTTCTGGACTAAACCGGGACTAAAGGGCTAGGGCATTAGTAACGACCCTTTAGTCCCAGTTCAGGAACCGGGACAAAAGGCCCTCACCAACCGGGACAAATGGGGGTTTTTCTACTAGTGGATAAAGATGAATTGATTCCGCAAAGAATTGTTACAGGTTATAAGATGGTAATTGATTTCCGCAAATTAAATAAGGCTACTAAGAAAGATCACATACCCCTTACATTTTATTGATCAAATGCTAGAAAGATTATGCAAACATACACATTATTGCTTTCTAGATGGTTATTCTGGTTTCTCTCAAATTCCTGTGTCAGCCCAGGATCAATAAAAAACTACTTTTACATGCCCTTTTGGTACTTTTGCTTATAGACGTATACCTTTTGGCTTATGTAATGCACCTGCTACCTTTCAAAGATGCATGATGGCTATATTCTCTAACTTCTGTGAAAAGATTTGTGAGGTTTTCATGGACGATTTCTTCGTCTATGGATCCTCTTTTGATGATTGCTTGAGCAACCTTGATCGAGTTTTGCAGAGATGTGAAGAAACTAATCTTGTCTTGAATTGGGAAAAGTGCCACTTTATGGTTAATGAAGGTACTGTCTTGGGGCATAAAGTTTCTAAAACAGGTATTGAAGTTGATAAAGCCAAGGTTGACGCTATTGAAAAGATGCCATGTCCCAAGGACATCAAAGGTATAAGAAGTTTCCTTGGTCACGTCAGATTCTATAGGAGGTTCATTAAGGACTTCTCAAAAATTTCTCGGCCTCTGACTAATTTATTACAAAAAGATATATTGTTTGTCTTTGATGATGATTGTGTAGAAGCATTTGAAATACTTAAGAAAGCATTGATCTCTGCACCTATTGTTCAGCCACCTGATCGGAATTTACCCTTTGAAATTATGTGTGATGCTATTGATTATGCTGTAGGTGCTGTTCTAGGGAAAAGAGTTGATAAGAAATTAAATGTTATCCATTATGCTAGTAAGAGTCTAGACAATGCTCAAAGAAATTATGCTACTACTGAAAAGGAACTCTTAGCAATTGTATTTTCTTATGATAAGTTCAGAACTTATATTGTTGATTCTAAAGTAACTATTCACATGGATCATGCTGCTATTAAATATCTTATGGAAAAGAAAGATGCTAAACCTAGACTTATAAGATGGGTTCTTCTGCTACAAGAATTTGATTTGCATATTGTTGATAGAAAGGGAGCTGAGAACCCCGTTGCAGACAACTTGTCTAGGTTAGAAAATGTTCTTGATGACCCACTACCTATTGATGATAGCTTTCCTGATGAACAATTAAATGTTATAAGTATTCCTCGTAGTACTTCTTGGTATGCTGATTATACTAATTACATCGTTGCTAAATTTATACCACCTAGTTTCACATACCAGCAAAAGAAAAAGTTTTTCTATGATTTGAGACATTACTTTTGGGATGACCCACATCTTTATACAGAAGGAGTAGATGGTGTTATTAGACGTTGTGTAGTGAGCATGAACAGGAACAGATCCTACGCAAGTGTCACTCCGAAGCTTATGGAGGACACCACGCTGGAGATAGAACTGCACATAAGGTATTGTCGGCGTTCTGGGAACGGGGGTCCCCAGACTTGCCTGCCTGCGGCCTACGGCGTGGCTCGAAAGGGGGCCCAGCACGGCCCATCTTCATCAACATGAGACCCAAGACCCTCGCGAGGGGCCAAGCCTCGCGGGGCGGACGACACGGCGCTTCCTTAGGCACGGCCTCGTCAGGCTGGCTCACGAGGAGGCGGAGAGATCAAGGCGGGGTACCTCACGAGGTGCCCATGACGCAAGCCATAACGACCAAGGGTGCCAGGCGGGCGCCAGCCCGCGCAATGCCTCCCTTTCCTCTTTGGTGCAAAGGGGGCAAGCGCAGGCGAGAGGATCAAGCAAAGGCACCCATTTCGGTGCAACGAGACCAAGACCAGTCCAACGGTGGGAAGGAGGTCATCGTGGAGCCCAGAACGGCGTCACCACAGGGCCTTTGGCAGGTGAGGACCAACTTTAGTCAGGATAAGTGTACCAGATGTTCCCCTTTAAATTGGCCAATTGTTGGCGCCCTTCCCGCTCAATATTTGGGAAGAGGCCCAGGGCCTTTGCCTATAAATAGGATTGGGTATCTAGAATCTGAGCAAGCAGAGAACAAGTGAGAGAGAGAGAGAGAGAAAGGCGGCTGAACTCCCCCTAGCAGTTCATCGTCCTAGCTAAGAGCAGACCCTCACGAGGCTATTCTTCCTTGTATTTTTCATCATCATCAGCCCAAGAGGCAATCCACCCACCACAAACTAGAGTAGGGTATTACACCACAATGGTGGCCCGAACTAGTATAAACCCTGTGTCTCTTGTGTTGTTCTTTCAGTAGTTAGATCTTTGCAAGACGGAGGGGTAGAGGGCATAATCTCCGCGCGCACCCCAGAGTTCGAACCTTAAGGGTCTGCCGGAACCCGAAATCCGACATTTGGCACGCCAGGTAGGGGTGCGCCGGAATTTGTCTTCCACCGCTCCGTTCTCCTCCGGCCGTTGCGTCCATGTCTGACACTCGTCGGGCCCGCGCCGAGCGCCGGGCCGCCATCGCTTCCCGCGTCGCCCAGACGGCTCCCGTCGGTGGGCGTCCTCGTCGTTCCCCTTCGCCCGCCATCAACTCCGCCACCGGCCCGGCGGGGAACGAGCACCAAGCGTCGTGTCAGCATCCGTCCGTGCGGCAAGACGGCCGCACTGCTACTCCATTGCTCACACCAGCTGGCTCTTCGTCCCGCGCGCTCCGTGCACCCTTGGAGGCTCGAGCTGCGCTCATCGCGGCAAAGGAGCTCCTGCGCTACCGTCCCGTCGACGACGTCTATGAAGAGTGGCTCGACCATGTCGCCGAGCTCGTCCGCGCCGCAGGGGGCTCTCCTGCATCGTTCGCTCCGCTGCGCTGCACCCTGCCCCGCGCGGGCAATGAAGCTCCGGGGGCGTACCAGCCACCTCCTCTCCAAGAGGACGCCATGGCTCCAAGGCGTGTGGCCCCTGGGCGGAACCCGCTCCGTCAGGTGCCAGCCCAGCAAGAACGGAGCTGCCAAGAAATCCCTCGACCGCAAGAGGCTGCCCGGGCGCTCCCTGCTCCGGCTCGTCGTGACCCTGCTCCAGCTCCGGCACGTCAAGACCCCGCGCTGCTCCCAGCTGCAGCGCATGGGGACCCGTAAGGCCAAGCTCTCCCTCAACCAAAGCCTCTCGTGGCCACTACTGGCTGTCGCGCCTACACCACCGAGCTGCGCAGCGTCGCATGGCCCGGCAAGTTCAAACCAGACCTGCCTCCTCGCTACGATGGCATGACCGACCCTGCAGAGTTCCTCCAGCTCTATGAGCTGGGCATCGAAGCTGCCAGCGGGGATGAAAAGGTCATGGCAAACTGGTTCCCCATGGCTCTCAAGGAAGGAGCTCGCACCTGGCTCCTGAACCTGGCCCCAGGCACGATCTCTTCCTAGGACCAGATGCGCACCCGCTTCATCGCCAACTTCCAAGGTACTCGCGACCGGCCGCCCGCCGTGAGCGACATGCGCCGCATCAAGCAACAACCCGGAGAGACCCTGCAAAAGTACATCCAGTGCTTCAACAGTGCGCGCCTCAAGATCCCCAAGGTGTCCGAGGAAGCCATCATCTCAGCCTTCTCCGATGGTGTGCACGACGTCAAGATGAAGGAGGAGCTGGCGATGCATGAAGACCTGTGCACCTCCCTGGAGCTGTTCAATTTGGCGACCAAGTGCGCCAGGGCTGAGGAAGGGCGTCTCTCCCTCCTCGAGTTGCCCGCCGCAGACCCATAAGAGAAGAAGCCCAAGGCCAAGGACGTGAAGCGCAAGGGGGCTGTCGTGCTCGCGGCAGAACCGGACACCAAGCGGGGCAAGGATCTGCCCGAGTCCTCCAGGGGCAGCCGGTACTGTGTGTACCACGACCTCCACACCCACAACACCAATGAATGCCAAGAGCTCCGCGCCGTGCGAGAAGGAAGGATCGGCCGTCGTCCTGACCGCACTGACCGGGGCTACGGCCGAGGAGGGGGAAGAAACGCAGGACGCTGGGAAGACCGTGGCCCGCGCCAAGGGTGGCGTGATCAACCTCGCGAGGACCGGTGGCGAGACCTGCCTCGCGAGGGGGACTGGAGGGATCAGCCTCGTGAGGATCGCCGGCAGGGCAACGCAGGCCTCCCCCCACTGCCGCCTCAGTCGAGGAGGAACGAGATCCGCCATCAAGACGAGGGGGCTGGGGGCTTCCAGGAGCCGCGCGCAATCGCCTGCATCCTGGGCGGAGCTCAAGCCCCAGCCTCCCAACGCATCTTCAAGCAGTTTGCCCGCGAAGTGAATGCAGTCCTCCCTAGGCTCGAAGCAACGCGCCCTCTCAGGTGGTCGGCGTGCGCCATCACGTTCAGCTCAGCGGATCAGCTCAAGTGCGCGGCCACAGCCGGAGTCCTCCCGATGCTTTGCTCCCCAGTCATCAGCAACGTACTGGTCACCAGGACCCTCATCGATGGTGGAGCAGGGCTCAACGTCCTGTCCGTGGAAACATTCAACAATCTCGAAGTGCCCTATGACCAGCTTCAGCCAACCAAGCCTTTCTCCGGAGTCACCGACGGTTCCATGATCCCGATCGGGCAGGTCCGCCTCCCTGTCACCTTCGGGGCCCGCAGCAACTACCGCACCGAGCTCATCAACTTCGACGTCGCCCACATCCGCCTGCCGTACAACGCCATCCTCGGGTACCCAGCGCTGGCCAAGTTCATGGCCGTAACTCATCATGGCTACAACGTCCTCAAGATGCCAGGAAGTGGCGGAGTCATCACGGTGCCATGTGAAGAGAAGGATGCAGTCTGTTCCCTGGAGCGAGCCTTTCAGGCCGCGTCACTAGAAGACCCAGATCGCGGAAGCAGGAGGCTTCCCGAGACCACCCCCAAGAAGAAGAAGGCGTCGTCCGGACCGGCCCCTCAGGAGGCGGGCCCCCCAGGGCCAACGTCTGCCCAAGGGGATCCTCCTTCCATCGCATAGGAAAGCATGCCCAGCGCCCTGCTCAAGCAAGGCTCGGGGCCTCTCACCTGGAGGGCCACCGACCTAGCCAAAGTCACGAGGGAGGCGCTTGGGCACCACGTGGAGGCGTGCTTCGAAGCATGTTTCCCTCAAGAAGGAGCGAGGCAAGGAAGGTCAGATTAGCAGGAGTTCGTTAACAAGGCTGTTCAAGAACTACAGGAGTCAAGAATCACGAGAGGTTGTCGCCGTCCACCGGCTGTGGCTCCCCATCCAGGGGGGGATGGTGGGTTGCGTGTCTGCATCGACGTACCAGGGCTCAATCAGGTCGCCACGATGGAACGCCTCTGGCCCTCGCAAGTGGGGCGTTGTGGAGGTCCGCCCCACAGCTACGTTCGCATGCCTTACGGCTTGCCGAGCGTGGCTGCTGCGTACCAGCGCCTCATGAGGGGCATCATGGAGACTCAGGAAGACAGGCGTTCCGCAACCCTGGCGGATATGGAGATGATTCGTGAGGAGCCACCAGCACCTCCGGAGCTTCCTGAGGCCCCTAGGCCTGGGGGCTCGTGAGGATCGGCTTCCGCAGCCTACAGAGTCGGCTGCACCAACACCACTTCGTCCTCGACATCTTCAGGTGACATCTTTCAAGCTTCATTTCCAGCTGGGAACGCCCTCCCAGTGTTGCATCATTCCCAGGCCGCGTGGGTCCGTCCCTGCGGCACGTATCCCTTTTTATTTTTCGATCATTAGCTTGCTTTGTTGGGGGCGCCCCTCAGGCTGCATCATCCCCAGGCCGCTCGGGCCAGGCCCAGTGGCATGTATCTCCCTTGCGTTTATTTCCAGCTATGCATTCGCCTATCATGCTTGATTACTTGATGCCTGTCCACGGCACCTCTTCTTCTCCATGTCGACCACTTGCACGTTAAAGGGGGGTACCTGAGCATCGTGACTCAGGGCTCTTACTGGCTCTTCAGTCCTCACCCTCTGGCCTTGTCCATGGCATCGCGACCTGGCATACCAGCGACGGCTGAGACAAGCTCGAGGGTCGGGACCCGAGGACGTAGAGTGCCGGCATCTAACCAAATTTGCAGGAACACATCACAAGATACGGCCCAGTGCCAGGCGCAACCCGCCTAGAGGTAGGGCCCTGTGAGTCCTGCGCCGGCTCACGGGCGCCCAAGTACACCTCACCTGCGCCAACCAGCAAGCTTCTGAGCAACTAACGATCGACTGATAATTACCATGGCAACCCCTTCTTCTTTCTATGACGAGTTTGCAGGATCCCCTGAAGGAATTGCGCTAGCCGAGGCCCTCACGGAGTTCCCTTCATCCTCATCCGCGCGAACCGCTTGCACGTTAAAGGGGGGCGCCTGAGCATCACGACTCAGGGCTCCTACCAGCACTCCAGCCCTCACCCTCTGGCCTTTCCACGGCATCGCGACCTGGCATACCAGCGATGGCTGAGACCAGCTCGAGGGCCGGGACCCGAGGACGTAGAGCAGAAAGGGGAGCAAAGGCGAGGGATAAGGGGCACGCGAGGACCTCGCCAAGCAACTCCGCTCCTGCTGCCGCGCGGACCCGACGATACACCAGGAACAACCCCCGATTAACAAGATAAGTCACCACCCGAAAGCACCGGCTACCGTGGCACTACCCCCGCACCTAACGCAATTCCGTACTAGCAACATCGCTCCCCTTTCTCACCGAGCTACGGCTGCTTGGGCGCCAAAGGGGACCTCCTGAGCATCGCGACTCAGGGGCTCTTACCGGACCCCGGGTCGCTCACCTCCTGGCCTTGACCACGGCATCACGACCTGGCATACCAGCGACGGCTGACGCCGCCTTGGGACTGGGACCTGTCGACGCAGAGCACCAAGCCCTCGCGAGGTTCGAAAGGGAGAACTAAACTACGACGGAATTGGCAACTCGCACAGTTCCATAGCAAGAGTTACGTATTAACAAAAAGGATCACAGGCACCTTACAAGCCCCCATTGGGGTGCAGTGTGATTCCTCGCAGGAAACGGATCCTAAGGGATGCTAACTACGCGCGCCCCTGCAAAAGGCGCCATCATCAACAGTGGGCCATCAAGCACCGGCGCCAACCCCATCCAGATCAGAGTCAGCGACGGCCAAGTGAGCCCGCTCTGCTCCGGGAGCGGCGCTGGCTCGTGGGCTCGTAGCTGTCATCGCTCGTCTCTGGAGTCGCGAAGATCTCGCTGGGGACGCTGGATCCTCCGGCGCTTCCGTCGCTTGTGGAGCCGTCCAGGGAGCGGTCGACGGGCCTAGCCCTCACCATGGCAAGGTCCTGCCGCCTCTCCCGGGGCAGCACTCCAGCCGGCGCCCATTCGCGTCGAAGACCTTGAAGAACATCTTTGAAGCGCCATCATACTCCAGGTGGATCGTGAGAGCGCCCCTTGCCCTGCAACCCCGAGCGATCTCGCCCCAGCCGTGAGTCATGAAGACCTCGCCCGAGGCAATAACCGCGACCTCTGCCTCGGTCGCGGGAGTGCTGCAGTCGGCGTGCTGCAGCCATAGCTCCAAGAGTCTTCCCTGCGGGAAGACGAAGGCGAAGAAGGGAGGAAAGCGAATCCAAATTCGAGGGGGCATGGCGGCGTGGAGCACGAGCTCGCGGGAGGAGACCTCGGCGTGGACCCCAGGAGGAACGACCCACACCTTCGTGACCCGTCGGCGCCGGCGACGGTGCTGGCCGCGGGGATCGGCATCGCCCCATTCGACGCCCTCGACGTGGGCATACAAGGGAAGCGGGAACCCTGGCGGAGGCCGCTCGTACCAAGGCCTCGACACCACCTGACGGTCTTCCTCGTCCCGGCCGTGAAGGGCAGGCCGCTTCTTCGGCGGGAGCGGATCTGCTCCCTCTCGAGGAGCCTTTCCCTTCTCCGCTGCAGAGAACCGGCGGATCGGAGCCATCACGGCGAGGTGGAGCAAGAATCGGGGCGAAGGAGAAAGCAAGGAGAGATGGACTGGAAGGGCACGCGCGGTGCCGTACTTATAGCCGGCGAAGGCCAACCGTCGGCCTCCACCATCGCAGGTAATCATGACACGATTTGCATGCAGGGACTTGTCCAATCCGCGCGATCATCGAGGCATCGTGGGGAAGCGAAGGCGCCCACGTCCAATAAACCGCCACGCGGCGCCCAAGGCCGCAGGCTGTTAGGGCCCGCGGTGCTTCGCCCTTGCCCTTTCGCCTCTCAGCACGGCCAAGTCCGGGCGCACCTTGGGCCCGGGGGCTACTGTCGGCGTTCTGGGAACGGGGGTCCCCAGACTTGCCTGCCTGCGGCCTGCGGCGTGGCTCAAAAGAGGGCCCAGCATGGCCCATCTTCATCAACACGAGACCCAAGACCCTCGCGAGGGGACAAGCCTCACGGGGCGGACGACACAGCGCTTCCTCAGGCACGGCCTCGTCAGGCTGGCTCACGAGGAGGCGGAGAGATCAAGGCGGGGTACCTCACGAGGTGCCCATGACGCAAGCCATAACGACCAAGGGTGCCAGGCGGGCGCCAGCCCGCGCAGTGCCTCCCTTTCCTCTTTGGTGCAAAGGGGGCAAGCGCAGGCGAGAGGATCAAGCAAAGGCACCCATTTCGGTGCAACGAGACCAAGACCAGTCCAACTGTGGGAAGGAGGTCATCTTGGAGCCCAGAACGGCGTCACCACGGGGCCTTTGGCAGGCGAGGACCAACTTTAGTCAGGATAAGTGTACCAGATGTTCCCCTTCAAATTGGCCAATTGTTGGCGCCCTTCCCGCTCAATATTTGGGAAGAGGCCCAGGGCCTTTGCCTATAAATAGGACTAGACACCCCCAGGGTAGAGGAGAGAGGATTGGGTATCTAGAATCTGAGCAAGCAGAGAACAAGTGAGAGAGAGAGAGAGAAGGGCGGTTGAACTCCCCCTAGCAGTTCATCGTCCTAGCTAAGAGCAGACCCTCGCGAGGCTGTTCTTCCTTGTATTGTTCATCATCATCATCCCAAGAGGCAATCCACCCACCACAAACTAGAGTAGGGTATTACACCACAATGGTGGCCCGAACTAGTATAAACCCTGTGTCTCTTGTGTTGTTCTTTCAGTAGTTAGATCTTTGCGAGACGGAGAGGTAGAGGGCATAATCTCCGCGCGCACCCCAGAGTTCGAACCTTAAGGGTCTGCCGGAACCCAAAATCCGACAGGTATTGCAATCCGGTTTCTATTGGCCTACTCTCTTCAAGGATGCCCGTAAGTTTGTCTTGTCTTTTAATGAATGTCAAAGAATTGGTAATATTAGTAGGCGTCAAGAAGTGCCTATGAACTATTCACTCGTTATTGAACAATTTGATGTTTGGGGCTTTGATTATATGGGACCTTTTCCTGCATCTAATGGATATACACATATTTTAGTTGCTGTTGATTACGTTACTAAGTGGGTAGAAGCTAATCCATCTAGTAGTGTTGATCATAACACCTCTATTAAAATGCTTAAATAAGTTATTTTTCTGAGGTTTGGAGTCCCTAGATATTTAATGACAGATGGTGGTTCACACTTTATTCATGGTGCTTTCCGTAAAATGCTTGCTAAGTATGATGTTAATCATAGAATTGCATCTCCTTATCACCCACAGTCTAGTGGTCAAGTAGAATTGAGTAATAGAGAACTCAAATTAATTTTGCAAAAGACTGTCAATAGGTCTAGAAAGAATTGGTCCAAGAAATTTGATGATGAATTGTGGGCCTATAGAACTGCATATAAAAATCCTATGGGTATGTCTCCATATAAACTGGTTTATGGAAAAGCATGTCACTTACCTCTCGAACTAGAACATAAGGCATACTGGGCTATTAAAGAGATCAACTATGATTTCAAACTTGCCGGTGAGAAAATGTTATTTGATATTAGCTCACTTGATGATTGGAGAACCCAGGCTTACGAAAATGCCAAGTTGTTTAAAGAAAAATTCAAAAGATGGCATGATAAAAGGATACAAAAGCGTCAGTTTAATGTAGGTGATTATGTATTGCTATACAACTCTCGTTTAAGATTTTTTGCAGGAAAACTTCTCTCTAAATGGGAAGGCCCTTACGTTATCGAGGAGGTTTATCGTTCCGGTGCCATAAAAATCAACAACTTCGAAGGCACAAATCTGAAGGTGGTGAACGGTCAAAGAATCAAACATTATATCTCAGGTAATCCTATAAATGTTGAAACCAATGTTTTTTTGACTATATACTGCAAGGCAACAACCTCACAGCCCTTTATTAAAACCAAGAAGTAAAGTATACAAAGTTACAAAAGAGAAACAAAATAAGGAGAGGAGGCTACTTACAAAGAGAGATTAGGGTAAGTAAGCTATCCAAGAAGTTAGTCTACCTCTATATTTACACTTGATTCTATGAGCTAAAAGATAAATATCATGAATAAATTCCTCCTCCAAGATCCGAAAGTAGGCAACTCATTTCTGAAGATCCTCCCATTCCTTTGAGTCCAAATATTCCAAGTAGCCGTAAAGACTACCTCAGTGAAAAAAGGATGGCCAAAATCCTTCCTGGCCGCACAAGCCATTTCAAAAGTAGTCTGGTTAGGCTCAACACTCCATGAAATGCCCAAATAATTCCAGACACGTTGGCTGAAGTTCCAAGCAAAGAAGAGATGAGCTCTATCTTCATGCAAAGCTGAGAGCCACATAGCACAAGTGTCATCCTGGATAATACAATGCCTTCGCTGCATCATATCCCTAGTGTTTAGCCGACCCATCAAAAGGAGCCAGCCAGACACCTTGAGCTTGAGTGTGCAAGAGCATTTCCAGATCCACCCAAATATGGGGTCAACCACGACATCGGAAAACAAGACAAATAATAGATCCTTGACCGATAATCTCCAGATTTTGAAGGCCATTTCTAGACATCATTTTCCCCCTCATGCAAATTGATCAAAGGAGTTAAAGCCTGAAGCTGATTGAATTCCTCGAAAGCTTCAACTGATAAAGGCAGGTGAAAATTGTCGGTCGGGTCGGACAGGTCCATCACCTCCTTAATGGTAAGAGTGTCATCAATGACAAAAGAGTGGAGCCTCGGGAATCGTTGTTGCATGATAACCACGGCGTTATTAAGTTGCCAACGATCCTGCCAAAAAACCACCGAATCCCCCGAGCGCACGTGAGGCACGACCAATTTACAAAATTTGTCATACAGCTTCAACACGTCACGCCACCAGAAAGAACCACAACTTTGAGTGACTTGGGGCGGTGCAGCAGCATAATATGTGTCCCAGATGAGTGAAACCTAGGGCACATTGAACTTATTAAAAAATTGAAGAGATGCTTGATCAGCAAGGCATCGTTTTGTATGCCAAGGTCAAGAACCCCAAGGCCTCCATGATTCTTGGGCCGACAGACTAAATCCCAAGCTGCCAATGATTGCGTTGTTGTATCAGAATTTCCTCGCCACAAACATTGCCGCATGATACGTTTAATCTGTTTCAAAATTCCTTGAGGCAATGAGAGAGTGCACAGCAAGTATATTGGCATGGAACAAAGAACAGATTTCAAACGCTGCAGCCGGCTGCCTTGGTTCAACAGACAAGAGGAAGCAGACAATCTTCTCTCTATGCGGTCCACTAAGGGGAGCAAGTCATAAATTGTGGGTCGAGAGGTACCCATCGGCAATCCAAGATAGGTAAATGGCATGGAACCAACATCACACCCAAGCAAAGCAGCAACACCATTTAAAAGAACCAAAGAAGATCCAGAGGACAAGATGCTATCAATCCAACTTGTCCAACGATTATCAAAGCCCTTACATTTCAAGATCCTAAGAATCATCTCATGCTCGATGGTATCAAACGCATTCGTGAAATCTAACTTGATAAGGATTATAGGCCTTTTGGATGCCTTGCACTGATGGATATATTCGAAACACCATGCTAGACAGTCTTGAATGGATCGACAGCGAAGAAACCCATATTGATTGCGGTGAATACATTTTAAGATCACACTCTGTAGACGATTAGCCAAAATTTTAGTCAGAAACTTGAGCCAAGTGTTTGTCAAAGAGATGGGCCTAAAATCGCCAATATACTCCGAGCTCAACTTCTTGGGAATGAGGGTAATAAGAGATGTATTCAGACACTCCAGGTCACACTTTCCCTCATAAAATTCCTGGACTAGCTTCATAAAATCTGGTTTCAAAATATTCCAACACTTCTTTAAAAAAAGACCAGTAAACCCGTCAGGGCCCGGAGCGCGATCGGAGGGCATGTCCTTAATCACCGTATCCACCTCGGAGCCCGTGAAAGGCAAGGACAAATTCTCAAGACCATCAACCCGAGTAATTAATGTGTCAAGGTCAAAACCCATTTGAATACCTTTGGCATGGCCCATTCTTTGATTGAAATCTGCCCAAAACATCCCCGCTAACTGTTGATGATCAGAAATCACCTCCCCATCCACAGATTTGATCGAGGAAATGGTGTTTCTCCGAAACCTTTCAGTTGCCATAGCGTGGAAAAAATTTGAATTCTCCTCGCCAACTTTGATATTTCTGATCATGCAACGTTGTTTCCAATAAATAAACTGTCAATGCAGAATATCTTCGAGATGCAATTTGACAATCCTGCGAAAATTGAACTCCGGCCAACTTAAGGGCCTAAATTCCTCAATATTATCTAAAAAGAGAATTACTTTGTTGCAATCAGCAATGAGAGCCTTGACTGTGGACAAGTTGAGATGCCATTTCTTAAGAGCATATCGAAGAGATTTGAACTTAGCAGAAATGGTTAAGGCAGTTGAATATTTACCCACAGACCTGTTCCAAACCTCAGATGCACAATCCATAAAATCAGGCAAATCAACCCAATAGTTTTCAAAGCGAAAAACTTTCGCCTTGGGAATACAAGTGGCAATGGAAACCACACACGGTACGTGGTCAGAGGCAGTGCGCGCAAGTGGGAGAACCATTATGTTGGGGTGATCATGTGTCCAAGCCATAGATGTAAAAAACCAATCAATCTGCTCGAGCAGAGGCGCGGTTTCCATATTAGACCATGTGTACTGACGACCCTTGATTGGCAACTCAACAAGACCCAAATGACCAATTATTTCGCTAAACAAAAAGATATCATTCACATCACCACTCGGCTGATTTCGGTTCTCAATCGAGCGCATAAAGTTGAAATCACCTAAAAGCAGCCAATTGTCCTCAAGCTGAATATCAAGATTATATAACCACTGCACAAAATCATCACGCGTCGGTCCTTGACATGGGCCATAAATTGAGACAAGAAACCAAGACTCTGATGTGTGTTTAGATTGAAACTTCACAATAATACCATAGGGTTTAGCCTCAATTAAGTTGCCTATGAAAAAGGAAGAATTCCAAATGACCACCATACCAGCGGATGCCCCAACCGAGGGCACATAGACAAAATTATCAAAACGCCTTGGATAGAATTTTCTAATGAAGTGTTGATCAATATGCATGCATTTGGTTTCCTGGAGGCAAACAATAGAGCACCCACTTTCATCGATCTTTTGCCTAACCGCAAGCTGACACGCTTCGGAATTCAGACCCCTAACATTCCAACAAAGTACTTTCCACTCTCTAAGGTTATTGAAACCGTAACCCCGGAGGAATACATAAGGGACACTTTCCAGAACGTTTCAGACTCTGAAAAGGAATAGGTATGTAGTACGGTAAGTAAACCGACTCCAAAACAGTTTTAAGGCAATATTTCTCCATTTTGGAATATTTAGAAAAATATAAAAATAAGAAGCAGTCCGGGAAGGACATGAGGGCCCCACGAGGGTGGAAGGCGCGCCCTACCCCCTGGGCGCCCCCCCCCCCCTACCTCGTGGGCACCTCGTGTGCCTTCCGGACTCCGTTTTCTTGCACGATACGTATTTTGGTCGGTAAAAATTCATTATATATTCTCCCGAAGGTTTTGACCCCTGTATCACGCGATTGTCCTCTGTTCTTGTTTCGAGCTGGTTTCTGTCAGGGTTGTCAAGGCTAGGCATCATGTCGTCCCCCTCCTCCAACAATGGTGACGGCGATGCTTGGCTAATGAAGATAGAGTTGAAGAGGGAAGAACCCATGGAGATCAAAAAGGATGAAGGGATCAAGAAGGCCACGGAGGATCAAGCTCCGACAGCAGAAGACATCCTTCAACTTGATCACAATCTTCTTACCCCAAGTGATATAGAAGCTTTCAAGATGATTGAGTTAGCTCGTATACAAAACAAGTATCTCACGCGTGAAAATATTTTGTTGAAGGAGCATATTGTTGCACTCAAGGGCATTATCCGCAAGCTGGAGGACCTCTTACCCTCGATGTGTGACTATCCATCATCACCTCCACCTTCTTCACCGAGAGCAAAGGAGACATAATCCCATGGGTATGGGCACTCCCCTTGGCAACTGCCAAGCTTGGGGGAGGTGCCCCGGTATCGTATCACAATCATACTCCTATCTTTACCGTTTTTCTTAGTTCGATCCTATTAGTAGTATCTTGATCTAGTAGAATAAAGTTTATGGCATAATCTAGTTTTGAGTTTTTCCTTTATGATCTCTCTATGTAATCGAGTCCGTGAGCTATATAATAAAGATTAGTGTTGAGTCAAGGGCTTGATTATTTTTCCATGATCTGGAGTGAATAAAAGAAAACAGAAAAGAATAAAAAGAAATAAAGGGGTCATATTGATCTTATTGAGAGTAATGACTTCACATAGAAAGAGTTTGATGATTAAAAGTTGTTGGGAGTTGGCAAACGTAGCTTTGGTCGTCGTTGCAATTAATAGGAGGTAATAAGGAAAGAGAGGTTTCACATATAAATATATTATCATGGACATCTTTTATGATTGGGAGCACTCAATAAAATATGACATGCTAAAGAGTTGATGTTGGACAAGGAAGACACCGTAATGGGTTATGTTTTCTTATATCTGAGATAAAGTATGTTGTCATGGATCATCCAACATGTTGAGCTTGCCTTTCACCCTCATGCTAGACAAATTCTCAGCACCAAGTAGAGATACTACTTGTGCTTCCAAAAACCCTTAAACCAGTTTTGCCATGAGAGTCCACCATACCTACCTATGGATTGAGTAAGATCCTTCAAGTAAGTTGTCATCGGTGCAAGCAATAAAAATTGCTCTCTAAATATGTATGATTGATTGGTGTGGGGAAAATAAGCTTTATACGATCTTGTGATGTGGAAGAAATAAAAGCGACGGACTGCATAATAAAGGTTCATATCACAAGTGGCAATATAAAGTGACGTTCTTTCGCATTAAGATTTTGTGCATCCAACCCTAAAAGCGCATGGCAACCTCTGCTTCCCTCTGCGAAGGGCCTATCTGTTACTATTATCCTCTACCTTATGCAAGAGTCATGGTGATCTTCACCTTTCCTTTTTACATTTTATCCTTTGGCAAGCACAGGGTGTTGGAAAGATCCTGATAGATATATCTAATTGGATGTAGGGGAGCATGAGTTATTATTGTTGACATTGCCCTTGAGGTAAAAGGTTGGGAGGCAAAACTATAAGCCCCTATCTTTCTCTGTGTCCGATTAAAACTCCATAACCACAAGTATTGCGTGAGTGTTAGCAATTATGAAAGACTAAATGATAGTTGAGTATGTGGACATTTCTATAAAGCTCTGACATAGACTCTTTCTGATGTTATTATAAATTGCAATTGCTTCAGTGACTGAGATTATAGTTTGTTAGTTCTCAATAGAGTTTCTGATTCATACCTTTGCATTGTGATTAGATTATTACTTGAGAATAAGAAATCATATGACAATATCCATATATGTTCTGCATCTGCTCCTGATGAGACGGTTGTGCCTCCTCCAACTGCAATTGCTGACCTGCAACGCATTGGTGCACGCCTGCGGATTGCCCCTGAGAAGATCACGGCGGAGAAGCTTGTAGCTGATCCTTCTGAAGCCACTACCTCCAGGGATGCGGATGACGAATGAAGTCGGTCGCATCAAGAGTTGCTGGCGAACCCCTTCAATCGCCACTTATCTTTACTTGCTTTATTTGCTGTGGAACTTTATGATGTTGTTCGATGGATGTTGTAGGTCATTGTGTGATCTACTTTTGCTTTTCTTCCCGTTAGTTTGTAATGAATCAGACAAATCTTAGAGACTGGAAGATATTGTGTTGGAATGTGCGTGGTCTTAACTCTGAAGCGCGACAACTTGCAGTTAAATAGAAGATAGATGAAAGTGGGTGCTCTATAGTCTGTTTGCAAGAAACTAAATGCATGCACATTGATCAGCATTTTCTTAGGAAATTTTGTCCTCGACGCTTTGATAATTTCGTGTATATGCCATCAGCTGGGGCTTCTGGTGGTATCCTGGTTATTTGGAATTCAGCTTTCTTCACTGGCAAGTTAATTCAAGCACTTTCATATGGCATAATTGTGGAATTTACATCTGCACACACTTCTGAAGTTTGGACTTTAGTGTCAGTTTATGGCCCTTGTCAGAACCCAACAAGAGACGAATTTGTTCAGCGGTTATATAACCTCAACATTCAAATGGATGAGAATTGGCTGCTCCTTGGTGATTTCAATTTCATGCGATCCTTGGACAACCGTAACCTACCAGGGGGTGATGTTAATGATATCTTCCTTTTTAATGAAATCATTGGCCATCTAGGTTTGGTTGAATTACCAATAAAAGGTCGGCAGTTTACCTGGTCCAATATGCAAACATGTCCTCTCCTTGAACAGATTGACTGGTTTTTTACCACAGTATCTTGGACTTCTGATCACCCTAACACCATGGTCTTGCCCCTGGCGCGGACTGCATCGGACCATGTACCTTGTGTGGTTTCGGTTGCTACTTCTATCCCAAAAGCCAAGGTTTTCCGTTTTGAAAACTATTGGGTAAATCTGCCCAGTTTTGCTGAATGTGTTTATGAAGTTTGGAACAGGCCCGTTCAGAGGTCTTCTGTTGCTGCCACAATCTCGGCCAAGTTTAAAGCTCTATGTTATGCTCTTAAGAGGTGGCATGTTAGCCTTTCGAAGGTTAAAGCCATAATTGCTGATTGCAACAAGGTGATCCTGCACTTTGATGGCTTGGAGGAACTACAGGTGCTCACTCGGCCAGAGATGAACTTTCGTAAAATTGTTAAACTCCATCTTGACGATATTCTTCGTTTGTAATTTATATACTGGAAGCAGCGATGCACCATCAGATTCATCAAAGTCGGCGAAGAAAACACGAAGTTTTTCCACGCCATGGCTACTGAACGCTACCGAAGGAATACCATCACCTCCATTAAAAATGCTGCAGGAGAGGTTGTGACTGATCACCACCAGTTAGCTTCCATGTTTTGGTCGGATTTTAAGCGACGTATGGGCCAAGCCAAGGGTATTTACATGACCTTTGATCTTGACAACCTGCTGTCTAGAGTTCAGGGACTTGAGGAGTTATCCATGCCTTTCTCTGATGATGAAGTGGAGGAGGTCATTAAACATTTACCATCGGACCGTGCCCCTGGCCCGGATGGATTTACTGGCCTTTTCCTCAGGAATTGTTGGAGCGTTCTTAAGCCAGATTTTATGAAGCTAGTTACTGAGTTCTATGAAGGAAAATGCAGCCTGGAGTGTTTAAGCACATCTCTCATTACCCTCATTCCTAAGAAGTTAAGCCCGGAGTTTGTTGGTGACTTTCGGCCAATCTCTTTAACCAATACATGTCTAAAGTTCTTGACCAAGCTCCTGGCGAATCGGTTGCAGAAAGTAATCCTCCAATGCATCCACCGTAACCAATATGGCTTCCTCAAGTGTCGCTCTATCCAGGACTGTCTTGCATGGTGTTTTGAATATATACACCAGTGCAAAGCTTCAAAGAGGCCCATTGTTTTATTGAAACTTGATTTCACAAAAGCGTTTGACACGATTGAGCATGATGCCATCCTCACAATTCTTAAACACAAGGGCTTTGATGATCGTTGGAATGGCTGGGTGAGTGACCTCCTATCGTCTGGTTCTTCTGCGGTATTGTCAAATGGAGTTCCTGGCCAACATTTTCAGTGCAAATGTGGTGTTCAGCAAGGCGATCCCCTGTCGCCCCTCCTCTTTGTCATTGCGGTGGATCTTCTGCAATCTGTGGTGAATGATATGTGTGCCCATAATATCCTCACCTTGCCAATCCCAACGAGATCTAATGACTACCCGATCGTCCAATATGCGGATGATACTCTGATAGTTTTGCCAGCGGTTGACAGCAAACTGATTGCTCTCAAGGATATGTTACACAACTTTGTTGCATCCACGGGTCTGCAAGTCAACTTCAATAAATCTTCTCTCATCCCGATGAACATGTCTGAGGAAGAAGGTGCTCGTATTGCTGCTTTACTGGGATGCTCTGTTGGATCAATACCATTTACTTACCTTGGTCTGCCCATGGGTACCTCTAGGCCGACCATTTATGATATGCTGCCACTTGTTGATCGCATTGAGAGAAGACTATCGGCAACTTCCTGTCTCCTCAACCAAGGCAGTCGGCTCCAACTTCTGCAGTCTGCACTCACGTCCATGCCCATCTACTTTCTCTGTTCCTTATCAATACCACAGGGTATCCTCAAACAGATTGAAAGGATTGAACGTGTGACACCCCAAAATTTTGACCTTATTTTATTAATTAAAATCTTGCCAGGAAATTAAACTTTTCATTTTTGGGTTTTCTTTGATTTCAGTACCATCCTTTCTTGGATTTTTTTATGGAGTTTGTACCCCAAGTGAAAACTCCCTAATATATTATTGGACTTGTTTTTTCCCCTCAAGAAAAACATTTCTATTATAAGTGGATTTAATTGCATAATTAATTCTCTCTGAGCTTTATTCCTTAAAATGATTTTTCTTAAGTTTCAGGACCCAAATTGCACTGTAACCTCTTGATATATTTATCTATAATTCCAACCAAAATTTGGAGATGTTATGAGATGTGTTCAAATAACTTTTATGCAAATATATGCTTCATTCATTAAATATTTTGAGCTCTACCCCAAGTTTTCAAAACTGGTCAAGATGGCAGCATTGCATTACAACCCTTTTAAATATTCCTTTCTAGCCTCCACCAAAATTATGGGATGTCAGTGGTAGCATACCATTCATCTTTATGCAAAAACCTAGTAATATTCTTTGGAAAATTTGAGTGAATCAACCTCTTTTCCTTTCTGGTCCAGCCTTGTGATTTGTACTGCATCCCTATTAAATTTTGCTCTAGTGACCATGAGTTTTCTCCTGCTTGTAGTACACCATACAAAACCCTTAAGTCCAGAAGAGTGGAACCATTGGATGAATTTTTGTGCATGCAACCATGCCATTTACTTTCTGCCCGGAACTGAAGTTTTGTAAAAACTGCACTAACAGGTTTTTGCTTTTGTCATACTAACTTCACCACCCTCTTATACATCCAAAGAGACCCTGATCTGGAGAATTTGGCCACCCCAAGAATTACCTAGATGCCTTTGGCATTTTGTCAAGCACCCTATGTGCATGGCCAAATTTGGCATGTTTTCAAGTTTACATTATGAACTTGAGCTCCTGACCAAACCACCATGTCCCTTGATCCACTTGCTAACCCTAAACTAGTCATGTTAATTGACAGCCCCTCTCAAGCACTCTAGGCTACCCTGGCATACTGTCGAACACGTCTCGTGCGTGCTCTGGGCGCGCCCAGAGCGCGCGTTTTGCACGTGCGTGCGCTCGGGTCGCCGCGTCGCGCCCAGGCCCTTGCTCGCCTGCAGAGCCGCAACCCCCGACCTCATCCGCTCGCAGGAACCAGCCAAGCTCCCCCTGGCACCCTACAGCGCCGCCGTCAGGTCGGCAATGGTGGCTAGCGGGCGGCCACAGCAGCTTCTGCCACGGACGGCGCCGCCCGAGCCACCAGCGCTCGCCAGCTGCCCCTTGAGCAGCTCAAGCTCATCCGCAACCGTGTCTGCGAGCCCTCGTCACCGCCACATCGCCCCAAGCTACAGAATGACGATCGCTGGTGTTCTGATCCTCGGCCATCGTCGGAACCGCCCCCGATCGCTATATAAGGAACCCCCCCCCCCTGCCCCGAGCTCACCAAACCCTCAAGCAACCTCCCACACTCCCTCACTGATCCTCCCGTAGTGGTAGAAAGGCCAGAGAGGTCGTCTTCCTCATCTCCGGCAACCACAGCCGCCGCCACTGTCCCGACCATTCCGGCACCACCAGAGCCTTCCCCTCTCCACTCTCTTCACCAGAAGCCCTCTCTTCCTCCCGTGAACCCATCCCCCTGCTCGATTTTGATCGGGAACCACCGTAGCCCCAAACCCACTTTGCTCCTGAAGCCTCCTCCGCCGCGAAGCTCACCGCCGGCGACTCCCTCCACCCCCGCCGGCCCAACGACCACCGGGAGGACCGCCCCGGCCTTGCGGGTCCATCCCGACACTCTGGAGCCCGCGGGGAGCCGCCGTTCGCCGGCGTTGATCGTCGTTACCTCGCCTCCGTTCGGGCAGAGGAAGAGGAGGGAGAGATGGACTGGTCAAACCTGACCAGTGGGCCCCCTGGACCCACTGTCAGTGACCCACGTGCCCGTCCACGCTGGATAAGTGAAGGCGTAAACTTCATGAGTACGTCTCCTTTGCCCCAGAAGCGTATTTCAATCTGAAACGTTTTCTTTTTCTGTTTTTATTTAAAAATAGAGTTTGACTGCAACTTTGACTGGCCATAACTTTTTAAATATGTGTTCAAATGAACTGATTCTTTTTCCTACCTCTCTCAAATTTCATCTAGTTTATTTTAAGATTTATTTCAAAAAAAATAGACAACTTTTGGTACTGTATTAAAACTATGTGTTAATTTGAATATTTTCAAAATAGGAATTATTGGAGGAGAAGAAAACTTTCAAAAAGCTTTAGGATGCACCCTGCCTCTACACACCTTGAAGGCAAGCATTCTGAACCCGGGCATAATATTGCCGTGTGTTGTTTAAATTGGTTACAACACCTCCATGTCTCGAAATTTCCGTATTTGATTAGGGAGATATGACCCTACTCGTGAGTGCATGTTAATGGTACCGTAATTTTGAACATTGATATGTTGTGACAGCAGACACCCTCACATAACCTTCATGCCTACCGGAAGGAAACCGAGAAAGCCTCTGTCTTGGGTAGACACGATGCTTGTCTCCAGTTCCTCGTCGAGACAGTTGTGTCCGGTATGGTATGATGAGGTATGATGAGTGGTGATTCTGTCCAGTGGATTGAAATATATTTGCTATGCTAACCATGCAGGGAATACCTAAGCCTCCTGAGTCGACCATAGATCGAGTCTTGTTCCGGTAACCCCCATACTTGTCTCGTACTACCACTTGTCCCTGCCATAGGCAGAGTACGGTTCAATAAGTTGTCAACCCCTGACCTAGCACACACCATACAGAGAGGCCATGGTGGAAAATACCGGCTGCATCCGGTAGGCATGCCACCTGGCCCGGGAGCATGGGTGTTTCGGTTGTAGCCGAAGGGGTAGCTCCCCTAGTTTGCGTGTGGTATAAATTTTGTGATCCCATGCTAGTCGAGGTTGTAGCCTCCCCACTTAGAGTTTGCTTAATGGGTGTCAAGGGTGATTCCAGACACCGGTAAGTTAGGCTGGTGTGTGTGGTCAGGTGTGTTTTCGAACGAAAGACCGTGGACGGAATTGGTCCCGATGGACTAAAGGAATCCGTTACTAGTGGGTAGAGAGTACACCCTCTGCAGAGATCAAACCTATTCGAATAGCCGTGTCCATGGTTAAGGACTACAGTCTGGGATGGGTCAAGTGTCGGTCTGAGTGTCGGTCTTCGGAGGCGAAACTACTGAACTAGAATATTGATTATGACTTGTGATATATGATGGTTATGATTATTATCATTGTGGACTAACCATTTGTAATAATTGAAATAATGAATATCCCTGGGACGGTACTACCTCCTGGATGTTCACCGTGATTATGTTTATATAAGCCCTTTATGTGGTGTCGCAAAGACGCCCGACTGTGGCATGCTCGTTATCTCATTTACTTATAAGCCCTTTATGTGGTGTCGCAAAGACGCCCGACTGTGGCATGCTCGTTATCTCATTTACTTATAAGCCCTTTATGTGGTGTCGCACAGACGCCCGACTGTGGCATGCTTGTTATTTCTTTTATATATAAGCCCTTTCTGTGGTGTCACTCAGACGCCCGACTAAGGCATGCTTCATATTATTATCCTTTCGGGGTGTCGCTTCAGACACCCGATCGGTGCTTTGCATTTTTACACCCTGACTGTTACTCATGATTTATTGAAATGATCTACTTGCGTGCATCATGAATCTTATTTCATAACTGACGAAGTGATCATAGACTAGTTCAAAACATGATTATTAGTGGCTATATTATACCTGCGTTGTTAATGTTTGCGAGTACATTCAAAGTACTCACTAGCTTGTCCCTGGCTATTGTCTTGGCCAGATTTCTTGCGTGGAGAGGAGCATTGTGATGACAGCCCCAGAACCTACGCAATGGAGATAGCAGCCTCGCGAAGATAGGAGTTATCCTGGTCAGCTGTTCCCGTGGGAAATGGAGTCCCACAGACGCTGATGATTCGCAAACCGCTTCCGCCATCAAGCACTAGAAACCATTTGTTGTACTCATGGGCCAGAATGGTCTTGTACTACATATTATGTACCTTGCTTGGAATTTCTGTATCAAGTTGGTGCCTCATCAGCTAACAGTAATCCTGGGGCTGATGAGCACAAGGGCCACTTTCTGGGAAAATTATATCCTGAAAATCCGGTCCTGACAAACTTGGTATTAGAGCCAGGCTGACCATTGGCTAATCCTATCTTAGCCAGGTCAATAAACCTAGGTAACCAACCCACCAGACCTTAACCAAACTCCGGCCAAGCTTCTCGTGTAAGATAGCCACACAATAACCTAACACCTTTTGGCTGTCGGTGCCCAACCTACCCACCTAGCCTGTCGATCACGCGCCAGTGACCGGCCCCTAAATAGTCTTTTTCGCAAGCGTGCGAGGGAAGACTCCGTCCCCTTTTTCTATAAAAAGGGCACGCTAACCCCAACCCAGCACCACACAGCCTCTACCCCAAACCAAGCTATAATGCCTGGCCCCATTGTTCACAATGAGACCACAGCAACCAACCTCAGAGGCTTTGTGACCGTGCTAGCAAACCTCACCCGCCGTACCTTTGCATTAGAAGAGCCCCTAGAATATGTTGTGTACCAAGGGTCCATGAGCGGTGAGAGCCGCCAATTCTGGGCCACTGTGCACATCTATGGTAGGGGTCTATCTCCAGAACGCCCCTACAGGTTCACCGGAAGGACAACTTCCTTTGAGCCACAAGTCATTCAACTAGCTGCTCGAGAAGCTATAGTTCAACTCCGGCACTTGTCGCCCAGAGTTAACTGTCGCTCCTTCTACTACTACCCCAGCCGAGACGGGTATGGTAGACCACCCCAAGTTGCTAATGGAGACCATGAGACAGACCCTGGATTATTGCATCTGGTGCACTATGTAAGTGCACTAGAGGGTGTGTTCGATCAAATCACAATTGATCTGATCGCAGCTCGCGGAGAACTGGTTCGCCGAGCCCCAGCAAGAAGAGAAGATGAACCCGACGCCGACAACCCAGTCGTGCTGTTCGGACAACCGATCGAGACCTTGAGGTCAGCCCCATCCATCAACCAAGGTGCTTTGATGACCCCAGAAGCGCTTCGTCGCCTTTTGGGAACCCACTCCAATGGGATTGTGGCCAACAATCCCCGCGATGGTCATCATCGCTACCCCGACCCTGCAGTTCATCAACCCCCTCCGGCTAACCCCGACGGTGAAGCCAATGGAGAGGCCTCGGCGTCCACAAGGCATGCCCGCTTAGATATGAACGAGGTGGACTAAGTCACTCGAGTAGTACCGAGTCTTGGCTTGTTCACAACTTGTAACTGTGTGACCTTGTATCACCGCTATGTTATCTGCATATGCGCCACTAATTTAAATAGTAGATGTGTTGATGTATGGCTGCATTTTTAATTCCGGGCGTAGCTACCAAAACCAACCCTGACGGCACCACAGTAACGCGTCACTTTTGGGAGATGTGTGTATCTGTGATTTTGACCCCGACACCATGAGGGCCAAACCAGCCGACTAGTGCCCCTCACCGCGGTAATAACCCAGCCGGAAGGCTATATAAAAGGCCACCTCGTGACCTTGCCAAGTACCTCTCACGTTATGCACTGCTCTCACAACCATTTCTTGCCATGTCGAGCCATAGCATTTATCTGAGAACCCCAGATGCCACCCCAGGTAGTTTTGTTAAAATATTGTGGGACTTTACCTGCAGTACCATGGGCTCTACCCAGCCACCCCAGTACGAGCTGCTCAAGTCGAGGATCACCTCATCCACCTCGAAATATTGGGCAGTAGTGCACATCCCTCCCATAGATTCGAATCAAGACCCAACGGAAGTTTCCTTCCTGGGGAAATCTATGCCGACTCCGCAGATGGCCATAGAAGTTGCTGCACAAGAAGCACTTGTTCGCCTTCGATTCGCGGTACCTTATGCCAGCGAACGAGGGTACTATTACTTTCCGAGCCGTGCCGCACCCGGTGGAGTAACTCTTTTCCCGAGGGACGAATTGAGAGAGACTCAGTACTGGCCAACCTTGTCCAGTATGTCATCGCTCAAGAGCGTTTAACCCAACGAGTGATGGGTTATCTCCAGAGCCTCGCCGATTTAAACCCTCAGATCGCCATCGGCAGACCACTGAGGCCCGACCAGGAGAGGCGCATTCATCGACTGGTCAGTCCAATTCCCCCGATAGAAGAAGAGTGCACCCCGGTACCAGATACGTTCTTTCAGGACCCCGTCCAGTTACCATTTATGTTGTAGGCGTCACTGCTATGTCTATCTTTGCAACATTTTCTTTTTTGTGTTGTAACTCATGAGTAGTACCCTGAGTTGTGCGACGAGTCTTTTAATTGGTTGCAATTGTTGTGAGTAGTTGGTTTTTGCTACCGTTAAGTTTGGTTAACAAATTTTTCACTCGCGAAAAATCCCAAAGTAAGATCTCTTTTCCCGGAGCTACTGCAACGCATATCTCCTCGCGACATAGATTTTATTCTCACAACACCACAGCAATAGACTCGCAACCACTCGAACACTTGCACCATTTGCAAACCACGTAACCGTGTTGCATCTAACTAAACACCTCCCTAACCCACCACAGTCCCTCGAAGAGAGATTAGTGGATAATCATCCGGGTACGAATTACCTCCGGCACACCGACAACAGTTAGCACCCGACTCCACACCTAATCCCCGTGACCACCACCACCACGGAGAGCTAACACTCGAGCGGCAACATCACGACGATCATCGAAGATCATCGCGCACAGGGGCATGGAGAGCCCCAGCAACGCCGCCAGCCCCCTGCACATCAGGATCACGAACCAATCCGGCATCGCCTCTGCCATTAGAGCCTCGCCTCGAGCTTCTGAAGACGGAAATGGAGGAAGAAGGAGGAGAAGTGAGGCCAGGTGTGAGGAAGAAGAGATGGGCACCTCGGCCGTTTTATAGCTCGAGCTCGGTGTACGGTGGGCAAGGTCCACCAGCGCCGCTCGTCGCCCGATCACCAGTGTTCGGAGGTGAATCCGCGAGCAGTGCCGACAGCACGCTGGCCCGCGAGGTGAGTGCACGCTGCCCCAGCAGCTAGCACGCCGCACACTACCGCGGTACGGCCTAGATACCCTACGCGCAAAACATCGCCGGTAGAGAGAAGCGCGGGAAAGTGCGCGGGAGAGAGGAAGAAGAGAGAGAGCCAGAGGAAGAAGAAGAGGCTGACAGTGGACCCCGGGTCCACCTGTCGGCCAGAGAGAGCACTGTGCTCTCGGGTACGACCAGCGTATTTATTAAATTTAGAATTTATTCTAAATTTACTGTATCCAGCGTAGAAATCTCTCGTTTTCCCCCTAACCGTAGATTTTTCCACGCAACGCCAGTGTTCCACACTGTGGTTTTACACCACTTATTGCCCTCTCACTGTAGCCATATTTTACTGCATATATTTTTTGTCTTAAAATGGCTTTTAGCAAATCTCGAGGACGAGATTTTTCTTAAGGGGGGTAGTGTTGTGACACCCCAAAATTTTGACCTTATTTTATTAATTAAAATCTTGCCAGGAAATTAAACTTTTCATTTTTGGGTTTTCTTTGATTTCAGTACCATCCTTTCTTGGATTTTTTTTATGGAGTTTGTACCCCAAGTGAAAACTCCCTAATATATTGTTGGACTTGTTTTTCCCCCTCAAGAAAAACATTTCTATTATAAGTGGATTTAATTGCATAATTAATTCTCTCTGAGCTTTATTCCTTAAAATGATTTTTCTCAAGTTTAAGGACCCAAATTGCACTGCAACCTCTTGATATATTTATCTATAATTCCAACCAAAATTTGGAGATGTTATGAGATGTGTTCAAATAACTTTTATGCAAATATATGCTTCATTCATTAAATATTTTGAGCTCTACCCCAAGTTTTCAAAACTGGTCAAGATGGCAGCATTGCATTACAGCCCTTTTAAATATTCCTTTCTAGCCTCCACAAAAATTATGGGATGTCAGTGGTAGCATACCATTCATCTTTATGCAAAAACCTAGTAATGTTCTTTGGAAAATTTGAGTGAATCAACCTCTTTTCCTTTTTGGTCCAGCCTTGTGATTTGTACTGCATCCCTATTAAATTTTGCTCTAGTGACCATGAGTTTTCTCCTGCTTGTAGTACACCATACAAAACCCTTAAGTCCAGAAGAGTGGAACCATTGGATTAATTTTTGTGCATGCAACCATGCCATTTACTTTCTGCCCAGAACTGAAGTTTTGTAAAACCTGCACTAACAGGTTTTTGCTTTTGTCATACTAATTTCACCACCCTCTTATACATCCAAAGAGACCCTGATCTGGAGAATTTGGCCACCCCAAGAATTACCTAGATGCCTTTGGCATTTTGTCAAGCACCCTGTGTGCATGGCCATATTTGGCATGTTTTCAAGTTTACATTATGAACTTGAGCTCCTGACCAAACCACCATGTCCCTTGATCCACTTGCTAACCCTAAATTAGTCCTGTTAATTGCCAGCCCCTCTCAAGCACTCTAGGCTACCCTGGCATACTGTCGAACACGTCTCGTGCGTGCTCTGGGCGCGCCCAGAGCGAGCGTTTTGCACATGCGTGCGCTCGGGTCGCCACGTTGCGCCCCGGCCCTTGCTCGCCTGCACAGCCACAACCCCCGACCTCATCCGCTCGCAGGAACCAGCCAAGCTCCCCCTGGCGCCCTACAGCGCCGCCGTCAGGTCGGCAACGGCGGCTAGCGGGCGGCCACAGCAGCTTCTGCCACGAACGGCGCCGCCCGAGCCAACAGCGCTTGCCAGCTGCCCCCTTGAGCAGCTCAAGCTCATCCGCAACCTTGTCCGCGAGCCCTCGTCGTCGCCACGTCGCCCCAAGCTACAGAATGACGGTCGCCGGCGTTCTGATCCTCGACCATCGTTGGAACCGCCCCCGATCGCTATATAAGGAACCCCCCCCCCCCGAGCTCACCAAACCCTCAAGCAACCTCCCACACTCCCTCACTGATCCTCCCGTAGTGGTAGAAAGGCCAGAGAGGTCGTCTTCCTCATCTCCGGCAACCACAGTCGCCGCCACTGTCCCGACCATTCCGGCGCCACCAGAGCCTCCCCTCTCCACTCTCTTCACCAGAAGCCCTCTCTTCCTCCCGTGAACCCATCCCCCTGCTCGATTTTGATCGGGAACCACCGTAGCCCCAAACCCACTTTGTTCCCGAAGCCTCCTCTGCCGCGAAGCTCACCGCCGGCGACTCCCTCCACCCCCTGCCAACCCAACGACCACCGGGAGGACCATCCCGGCCTTGCGGGTCCATCCCGACACTCTGAAGCCCGCGGGGAGCCGTCGTTCGCCGACGTTGATCGCCGTTACCTCGCCTCCGTTCGGGCAGAGGAAGAGGAGGGAGAGATGGACTGGTCAAACCTGACAAGTGGCCCCCCTGGACCCACTGTCAGTGACCCACGCGCCCGTCCACGCTGGATAAGTGAAGGCGTAAACTTCATGAGTACGTCTCCTTTGCCCCAGAAGCGTATTTCAATCTGAAACGTTTTCTTTTTCTGTTTTTATTTAAAAACAGAGTTTGACTGCAACTTTGACTGGCCATAACTTTTTAAATATGAGATCAACTGAACTGATTCTTTTTCCTACCTCTCTCAAATTTCATCTAGTTTATTTTAAGATTTATTTCAAAAAAAATAGACAACTTTTGGTACTGTATTAAAACTATGTGTTAATTTGAATATTTTCAAAATAGGAATTATTGGAGGAGAAGAAAACTTTCAAAAAGCTTTAGGATGCACCCTGCCTCTACACACCTTGAAGGAAAGCATTCTGAACCCGGGCATAATATTGCCGTGTGTTGTTTAAATTGGTTACAACACCTCCATGTCTCGAAATTTCCGTATTTGATTAGGGAGATATGACCCTACTCGTGAGTGCATGTTAATGGTGCCGTAATTTTGAACATTGATATGTTGTGACAGCAGACACCCTCACATAACCTTCATGCCTACCGGAAGGAAATCGGGAAAGCCTCTGTCTTGGGTAGACACGATGCTTGTCTCCAGTTCCTCGTCGAGACAGTTGTGTCCGATATGGCATGATGAGGTATGTTGAGTGGTGATTCTGTCCAGTGGATTGAAATATATTTGCTATGCTAACCATGCAGGGAATACCTAAGCCTCCTGAGTCGACCATAGATCGAGTCTTGTTCCGGTAACCCCCATACTTGTCTCGTACTACCACTTGTCCCTGCCATAGGCAGAGTACGGTTCAATAAGTTGTCAACCCCTGACCTAGCACACACCATACAGAGAGGCCGTGGTGGAAAATACCGGCTGCATCCGGTAGGCATGCCACCTGGCCCGGGAGCATGGGTGTTTCGGTTGTAGCCGAAGGGGTAGCTCCCCTAGTTTGCGTGTGGTATAAATTTTGTGATCCCATGCTAGTCGAGGTTGTAGCCTCCCCACTTAGAGTTTGCTTAATGGGTGTCAAGGGTGATTCCAGACACCGGTAAGTTAGGCTGGTGTGTGTGGTCAGGTGTGTTTTTGAACGAAAGACCGTGGACGGAATTGGTCCCGATGGACTAAAGGAATCCGTTACTAGTGGGTAGAGAGTACACCCTCTGCAGAGATCAAACCTATTCGAATAGACGTGTCCATGGTTAAGGACTACAGTCTGGGATGGGTCAAGTGTCGGTCTGAGTGTCGGTCTTCGAAGGCGAAACTACTGAACTAGAATATTGATTATGACTTGTGATATATGATGGTTATGATTATTATCATTGTGGACTAACCATTTGTAATAATTGAAATAATGAATATCCCTGGGACGGTACTACCTCCTGGATGTTCACCGTGATTATGTTTATATATAAGCCCTTTATGTGGTGTCGCAAAGACGCCCGACTGTGGCATGCTCGTTATCTCATTTACTTATAAGCCCTTTATGTGGTGTCGCAAAGACGCCCGACTGTGGCATGCTCGTTATCTCATTTACTTATAAGCCCTTTATGTGGTGTCGCACAGACGCCCGACTGTGGCATGCTTGTTATTTGTTTTATATATAAGCCCTTTCTGTGGTGTCTCTCATACGCCCGACTGAGGCATGCTTCATATTATTATCCTTTCGGGGTGTCGCTTCAGACACCCGATCGGTGCTTTGCATTTTTACACCCTGATTGTTTACTCATGATTTATTGAAATGATCTACTTGCGTGCATCATGAATCTTATTTCATAACTGACGAAGTGATATAGACTAGTTCAAAACATGATTATCAGTGGCTATATTATACCTGTGTTCTTAATGTTTGCGAGTACATTCAAAGTACTCACTGGCTTGTCCCTGGCTATTGTCTTGGCCAGATTTCTTGCGTGGAGAGGAGCGTTGCGATGACAGCCCCGGAACCTACGCAATGGAGATAACAGCCTCACGAAGATAGGAGTTAACCTGGTCAGCTGTTCCCGTGGGAAATGGAGTCCCACAGACGCTGATGATTCGCAAACCGCTTCCGCCATCAACCACTAGAAACCATTTGTTGTACTCATGGGTCAGAATGGTCTTGTACTACATATTATGTACCTTGCTTGGAATTTCTGTATCAAGTTGGTGCCTCATCAGCTAACAGTAATCCTGGGGCTGATGAGCACAAGGGCCACTTTCTGGGAAAATTATATCCCGAAAATCCGGTCCTGACAGAACGGTAATGTCTCTGGAGGGGGAATACTAAAGCACCAAGGCAATCTCTAGCTGCATGGGATTTGGTATGTAGACCAAAAAAAACATGGAGGGCTAGGAGTCACTCATTTGGGCGTGCAAAATGAAGCTCTTCTGCTCAAGCATCTGTTCAAGTTCTTCAACAAGAAAGATGTTCCATGGGTGAATCTCATTTGGGATTCTTACTATCATTCCTCACCTCCACAAGTTACTCAGCTCTGTGGCTCCTTTTGGTGGCGCGATGTGCTCAAGTTGTATGAAAAGTTTGTTTTGCTGGCCACACCACAAGTACATGCTGGAGATATTGTGGTTTTTTGGCTTGATCGTTGGCAAATTGACAACAGAATGATTGCTCTTAAGGATCGATTCCCTAGACTTCATTCATTTGCCATTGATGACACAATAACAGTCAAAGACTTTTTTTCTTATCACATGACTGTGGAAGGTTTTCACCTACCTTTCTCTGCGGAGGCATATCTGGAACTAACACAACTACAAAACTTGTTACAACCCATAAGTTTGCAGTTAGAGGAGAATGATGTTTGGAAATGGCCATCCAAATCTGGAGAATATCAATCTAAACTCTATTATGAGTTCACCTTCTCCCATTTGAGGATTGACCCTATCTTCAAGTATATTTGGAAAAGTTCCTGTACCCTCAAGATCAAGGTTTTTGGATGGCTTTTATTGATGGATCGCCTCAACACACGAGACATGATGCAGAGAAGACACTGGAATATCCAGGCTGATACTTGTGTGTTATGCCAGTCTTCACTTCATGAAGATAGAGTCCACCTCTTCTTCTCTTGCAACTTTAATCAAAGAGTATGGAATTATCTTGGGATCTCCTGGTCAATAACACCCAATCAGTCCACTTACATGATGGCTGCAGCTTCTAGGAGGGATTTCAACAGGCCTTTCTTTTCTGAGGTGGTCTTTACTGCCACATGGAACATTTGGACACAGAGAAATGGCAAGATCTTCAGAAATGAGACTCCAAGTTTTAGAGCTTGGAGGAGGAATTTTGTGCATGATATCTCCTTACTAGCACATAGAATCAAATGTAAATATAGGGACAGTTTATTAGCTTGGATAGCCTCCCTCCCCTAACTCTCTTTGTAAGTATGATAGCTTTCCTTTGTAGTTTTCCTTTACTCTTTTTGTTGTATAAAGAACCTCTTGTTTTGTTTTGAATAAAGGGCTATCAGGCTGTTGCCTTGTAGTATATAGTCAAAAAAATTATCCATATATGTTGCTGTTATGAGAACAATCATGATGCCTTCATGTCCGTATTTTATTTTTATCGACACCTTTACCTCTAAACATGAGGACATATTTATCGTTATTGGCTTCCGCTTGAGGACAAGTGAGGTCTAAGTTGGGGGAGTTGATACGTCCATTTTGCATCATGCTTTTATATCGATATTTATTGCATTATGGGATGTTACTACACGTTATGTCACAATACTTATGCCTATTCTCTCTTATTTTACAAGGTTTACATAAGGAGGGAGAATGCCAGTAGCTGGAATTCTGTTCTGGAAAAGGAGCAAATATTAGAGACCTATTCTGCACAACTCCAAAAGTCCTTAAACTCCACGAAAGTCATTTTTGGAAATAATAAAAAAATATTGAGCGGAAGAAGTTCACCAGAGGGGGACCCACCTGGCCAAGAGGGTGGGGGCGCGCCCTACCCCCCAGGGTGCGCCCCCTGCCTCGTGGGCCCCCTGTTGGCTCTCCGATGGCCATCTTCTGCTATATGATGTCTTTCATCGAGGAAAAAATCATAAGCAACCTTTCGGGACGAGACTCCGCCGCCACGAGGCAGAACCTTGGCGGAACCAATCTAGGGCTCCGGCAGAGCTGTTCTGCCGGGGAAAATTCCCTCCGGGAGGGGGAAATCATCGACATCGTCATCACCAACGCTCCTCTCATTGGGAGAGGGCAATCTCCATCAACATCTTCACCAGCACCATCTCCTCTCAAAACCCTAGTTCATCTCTTGTATCCAATTCTTGTCTCCAAGTCCGGGATTGGTACTAGTAGGTTGCTAGTAGTGTTGATTACTACTTGTAGTTGATGCTAGTTGGTTTATTTGGTGGAAGATCATATGTTCAGATCCTTTATGCATATTAATACCCCTCTGAGTATGAACATGAATATTCTTTGTGAGTAGTTATGTTTGTTCGTGAAGACATGGGAGAAGTCTTGCTATTAGTAGTCATGTGAATTTGGTATTCGTTCAATATTTTGATGAGATGTATGTTGTCTAGCCTCTAGTGGTGTTATGTGAACGTCGACTACATAACACTTCACCATTATTTGGGCCTAGAGGAAGGCATTGGGAAGTAATAAGTAGATGGTGGGTTGCTAGGGTGACAGAAGCTTAAACCCTAGTTTATGCGTTACTTCGTAAGGGGCTGATTTGGATCCATATGTTTCATGTTATGGTTAGGTTTACCTTAATACTTTTGTTGATGTTGCGGATGCTTGCAATAGAGGTTAATAATAAGTGGTATGCTTGTTCAAGTAAGAACAGCACCCAAGCACCGGTCCACCCACATATCAAATTATCAAAGTACCGAACGCGAATCATATGAACGTGATGAAAACTAGCTTGACGATATTCCCATGTGTCCTCAGGAGCGCTTTTCCTTATATAAGAGTTTGTCCAGGCTTGTTCTTTGCTACAAAAAGGATTGGGCCACCTTGCTGCACTTTATTTACTTTTGTTACTTGTTGCTAGTTACAAATTATCTTATCACAAAACTATCTATTACCACTTATTTCAGTACTTGCAGAGAATACCTTGCTGAAAACCTCTTATCATTTCCTTCTGCTCCTCGTTGGGTTTGAAACTCTTACTTATCGAAAGGACTACAATAGATCCCCTATACCTGTGGGTCATCAACCTACAGCGCATAAAGAAAGTAGAGATCAGCGAGCCAGATCGTTGTATGCGTCTTCCTTCTTCTTTTACCCTTGTGTATTTCGGGCGTAGCCGCATGTGGATATTTTAATTATCTTCCTAATTATGTAAGACAATTAGTATCCACTCTCATCGTCCTTATATATATTCATCAGTCTTGCTATAAGTCGCAGTAGATGCTATATAGGTCCTTCAGATCTTACATCAAGATCCATGCAGAATGTTCTTTTCAGTTTTTCTTTTTTCTCTCTTAAATCTCAATCGAGTGAGACATTGCCACGCCATTAAACAGAGGCTCGGGTGCCATTAATGGAGACCTTGGGAGAGAGGTGGATGGCAGATGGAGGTCAAAGGGCTCTCCTCCCATTAAGCATGCGCAGGGGTCTGATCGCACGCCTCCCGTACTCATATAGCTACCCTGCATGGCGCCTCCTAGCTAATAAAAAAAGGGGACGCGTGGCGGCACGTAAATGGTAAATAGAACTCCCATGGTTTCAATAATACTTGTGTTTCCGATTGTAACGTGACAACACTTGATCCAAAATGACTTTGTTGATATCGATATGGATGATATTCAGCAGCCGCTGCATGCCCCTATCGTTTAGATGGACCCAGTACATTTGGGAATCGTCAGGATTGGTTACGGACCGGTTCTGCCTCCTTCTATGATCTGGGAGAGATCTTTCAAATCTATGCTGCCTGAATTTGCCATTAAGGACATACCTGTTTGCTTGTCTGGGTTCTCTTTGCCGCTGCGGAAAGTTAAGTTTGGGTCTGATGATCTGCTTCAGAGGTTCTCGCTCCGGGCCAATCACACTAATGGTCTGGGTTTTGCTTCGATTTCTACGGTGGTGATCGAGGAGTTGCTAGCAGAGGATAAGTCACCAATCAGCTCTGCATTGCCACAGTCTCCTTTGTCGCTTGCTTCTCAGGAGGATTTCCAATGTTCTTCAGTCACTCCCACACCGTTGGGCAAGAGGCCACGGCAGACTCGGCGTTCCAAGCATGCTGCTACACTTGTTGAACCAGACCTGGATTTCTCGACTAGGAGGTTGACTCGCAGCTGTGCTAAAAGGACTGGCATGAAGCCAGTTTCTGCAATCCCTTCGAAATCTGATCCTCTGCGTCGCCCCAGGGCCAAGAAGCTTAAGCTTGATGAAGGATCTAGCCAGCAACTCCCTCTTCCGCCTCCCACGCCCATCCCAACAATGTAGGCCATTGGAGAGGCGTTGGGCATCGACCCATCGGAGTTATCAATGGAGAAGCTTATGGCTCCTCCACGCTCTTCTGAAGATGATGATGTTCCAAATGATGATTGACGATCCAAGAAGCTTGGTGGAGAGGTGGGCACTTTTGTTCTCGTGTCCTTTTATTTTTAGTTTCTTCAGTTGGTCTGAATGTATGAAATGTTATGGTCCTGGCACTTTTATATCTTCTCTGTCTGCACTTATGTCCATGTTGTTATGCGGTTGGACTTGCTTTTATTCCCCCGCACTGGTTTACTATGGATAGTTCTTATTTTCATAACTAGCATGTGCTCTGTTGGAACGTGCGTGGGTTGAATTCTGACGCCAGGCAGTGTGATCTCAGGGCAAAGATTGAGGAGAGTAGATGTTCCATAATTTGCCTGCGAGAAACTAAATGTGAGAACTTTGACATTCGAATGATTAGATCCTTTTTTCCTAGGAGGTTTGATCAGTTCGCGTTCTTGCCATCCAGTGGGGCCTCTGGTGGGATCTTTGTCATTTGGAATTCGTCAGTCTTTGATGGTCAGCTTGTTGATGTTTAGGGTTTGGGGGTTGTGGTCCCATTCAAATCTCTGCATAACTATGAACGATGGACCCTAGTTTCCGTGTATGGTTGTAAGTGCATCTAGTGCCCCTTAGTGATTTTGGTGTATTGAAGACTTATAGGTTAAGGATCTAATGTGTTTATGAGTGTACACAGGTCTATAAGTCTACTGAGGAGTTTCATATTTACAGAGAAAGTCGACCCCTAAAAATGAAGTTCTTCGACTGAAGACTTTGATATTTTGAAGACTTTCTGAAGACTTTGAAAGTGAAGAAATTGGTGTGACCTTGAAGACTTGGTTATCATTCAAGGAACATGAAGCGTGAAGACTTTTGTTTTCGAAGTTTCATTTTCTCTTTCTTGAGTCATAGGAAACACCGTACTGTTAAAGGGGGTCGAGGAAATACTAAGGAGAAAATTTCCATGTGATGCTCATCTCAAATCCTACACCTACCAATCCCTTCGAGTGAAGCCATTGGTAATCTCATACAGTTCAGTAAATTTCTTCAGTGACAGAGACACAGTTCTTCTGATCATTGAGGACCTTGCTCTGACTGAGGAGTTAGGAATTTGCCAGTGCGAATTGCCTACACAGTGAGGAACATGATAGCCCTGAGGAATTTGTACCTCAAATTTCCGACCATTGTTGTGCTACGCGCTAGCTGTCCCAAAATATCTTATCCACATAACGGTCATATCATTGAAGGGCATTTATGTCTTATCATGTCGGGCTACTCCCTAGGCTATAAATAGCCGCCCCCTACAACCACTAGCTGGTTGGCTGCTCCGCGTAAACTTGACACTTGTCATTTGAGAGCAACCCATCCTCCGAGGACTTTGAGCGAAAATCATCAAGTGAGGAAAATCCAAACCCAAACCCAAAACACCTACAAACCCAAAGTGATTGAGCATCACTGAAGAGATTGATCCTGCGTGGATCCACACTTGTTACCTTTGAAGACTGTGCTTCTTCCAGACGGTTAGGCGTCAAGGTCTAGAACATCCAAGAGGAATTGTGGATCGCCGAGTGACCAAGTCTGTGAAGGTTTGGAAGTCACCTGAAGACTTACCACGAGTGATTGGGCGAGGACTGTGTGTCCTTAGCTCATGGAGAATACGGTGAGGACTGTGTGTCCGGGACTAGGTGTCCTCGAGTTTAAATACTCAGCCGCTCCAACCAGATGTACAACTGAGACAGCTGTTGGAACTGGTCTACCAAATCATTTTCTTCACCAAGCTTACTGGTTCCATTGCCTCAACACTTTCATTTCCTCATTACTGTGGTGTGTGTTTGTTCATATCTGTGTTTGAAGACTTTGACTGAAGACTTTCTCAATTTCCTCAGCTCAATTTCTTCAGTCTATTTTGTCTTCATCTTGTGTTATCCTGTGTTTATGCTTTTTGTACTCTATGCTAGTCTTCATTTCATCATGATGCCCATGCTTGTGTTCTGCTTTGTTTTCATCGGAGTACTTATTCCGCTGCTAGTAGTTCTTCACTAAGGAATTTCCTCACTAGCAAATTCCTTAGTGAAGAATTTCATAAAAATCGCCTATTCACCCCCCCCCCCTCTAGTCGATATAACGCACTTTCAATGGTCCATGTGACGGCCAGCCTAGGGACGATTCCGTTAGTTGGTTATACCACCTGAACATCCCTCTAGATGAAAATTGGCTATTGCTTGGGGACTTTAAGTTCATCAGATCCTTGGATAATAGAAATCTTCCAGGAGGTGACGTTAATGATATTTTCCTATTTAATGAAATTATTGGTCACCTTGGTCTTTTGGAGCTGTCGTTGAAATGTAGAAGTTTCACCTGGTCCAATATGCAACAAAACCCTCTGTTAGAGCAACTTGATTGGTTTTTTACCACATCTGATTGGATTTCCCATTACCCAAACACTGTGGTTCACCCCCTAGCCAAAACTGGCTCAGATCATGTGCCTTGCATGGTGTCTATTGACACCACCATTCCTGCTGCCAAGGTTTTTAGGTTTGAGAATTTCTGGGTTGATATGCCAGGATTTATGGATTGTGTAAGGAAGTCTTGGAATTCACCGGTTTTTTCTGATCTTTCTGCTTCTGCTGTCCTCACTAGAAAGTTCAAGAGACTGAGGTCTGATTTGAAAATTTGAATAAGAAATTATCATACATCAAGAAACTCACAGTGGACTATTCCAAGGCGATCCTTCATTTTGATCAGCTAGAAGAAGTCACGCCTTTGACAAGGCCAGAGTTCAATTTTTAGAAAATTGTTAAGATCCACTATGAGCACTTGCTAAAGATTCATTATATCTATTGGAAGCAGAGATGCACTATAAGGTACATTAAGGTTGGTGAGGAAAACTCCAAATTCTTCCATGCAATGGCTTCTGAGCGTATGAGGAAGAACTCAATCTCTAGTTTGAAAACAAATGACATGGCTGATCTAGTGTCTGATCATGCACAGATGGCGGGAATTCTTTGGCCCTCGTTTAAATCAAGAATGGGCCAGTCCCAAGGGATGTCTATGGGCTTTGATTTGCACCAGTTAATTCAGCCAATCCCTGGTCTGGAGGAGCTATCTTTGCCCTTTTCGAATGAGGAAATAAACCAGGTTTTGAAGGAGTTGCCTATTGATCGAGCCCCTGGTCCTGACGGGTTCAATGGGATGTTTGTTAAGCGTTGCTGGCCCATAATTGAGAATGATTTTTTGAGGCTTAACAAGGATTTTTATGTAGGAAAGCTTTCACTTGAAAATATCAATGGTTCTCTCATCACACTCATCCCTAAGACCATCTCTCCTGTAGGGCCAGATGATTTCAAGCCTATATCCCTCACCAACACTTGTTTAAAACTCTTAACTAAGTTGTTCACCAACAGGTTGCAGAAAGTGATTCTTAAGTGTATTCACAAAAACCAGTATGGATTCCTCAAAGGTAAATCAATTCAGGACTGCCTGTCGTGGTCCTTTGAGTATATCCACCAGTGTAAGTAATCCAGGAGACCAATCATTATTCTCAAACTGGATTTTTCCAAGGCTTTTGATACTGTTGAGCATGAGGTCATTCTTCAGATGTTGAAGCACAAAGGGTTTGATGATAAGTGGTTGAATTGGGTTAAGCAAATTCTTTCCACAGGTTCTTCATCTGTTTTGTTAAATGGCATTCCTAGAAAGTAGTTCAAATGCAAATGTGGAGTTAGACAGGGTGATCCTCTTTCCCCATTGTTGTTTGTTATTGCAGCTGATCTTCTGTAGCCAGTGGTTAATCAAATGTTGGCTCAAGGAGCTTTATCCCTGCCCATTCCATCTCATGATGCAAATTTTCCCATTATCCAATATGCAGATGATACTATTATCTTCCTTGCTGCAAAGGATGAAGAGCTAGTTGCCCTTAAAAACATGCTGCATACTTTCCAATAATCCACTGGTTTAAAGGTGAACTTTTCAAAATCATCCATGATTCCTTTGAACATAGAGGAAGGTGAAGCTGTCAGGCTGGCTGCTATTCTTGGCTATAAAATTGGACAACTTCCTTTCACTTACCTTGGATTGCCCCTGGGAACTACTAGGCCCAAGATCATTGACCTCATGCCTCTGGTTGATAGTCTTGAGAGGAGATTAACGACTAGCTCTTCAATGCTAAATCAAGGCTCTAGGTTGCAAATTCTTACATCTGTTCTGATTTCTATGCCTATATACTTCCTGTGTAGCCTGAACATCCCACCTGGGATCATTAAGCAGTTGGATAGAATCTTCAGACAGTGTCTCTGGAGGGGTAACAGTGATGCTCCAAAGCAATCTTTGGCTGCATGGGACCTCATTTGCAGGCCAAAAGAAAAAGGTGGTTTAGGGGTCATTAATCTCAACATCCAGAACAAAGGTCTACTCATCAAGCACCTTCACAATTTTTTTAACAATGTTGACATTCCTTGGGTGACCTTGATTTGGAACATCTACTATGATCATGGTGTACCACACGCCACAACACACCAGATTGTTCTGGTGGAGAGATGTGCTTAAGCTGCATGAGGCTTATACTGCCATTGCCTCAGTACATGTCAACATGGGTGATTCAGCATTGTTCTGGACTGATTCTTGGCATATTGGGGGCTCTGCCAGACCTCTGTGTTGGAGACTGCCTCAATTATTCTCCTTTGTCAACAATGCTAAGATATCCATTCAGGAATTCCTCCAGACTCATGATCTTTTCTCCATGTTTTATCTGCCCCTTTCCCATGAGGCTGCCTCTGAGCTACACATGCTGGAAGGATGGATCATGCAGTTAAACAGGGACCCCACCATCCCTGATGTTTGGATATGGCCTGGTAAATCTGGGGGTTATTCTGCCAAAAGCTTCTAAACCATAATGCACTCTCATTTGCCCAAAGTACAGCCTTGCAAATGGTTGCTGTCGGTGTCAAAACCGGCGGATCTCGGGTAGGGGGTCCCGAACTGTGCGTCAAGGTCGGATGGTAACAGGAGACAAGGGACACTTTATTTTACCCAGGTTCGGGCCATCCCGGTGGAGGTAAAACCCTACTCCTGCTAGATTAATATTGATGATATGGGTAGTACAAGAGTGGATCTACCACGAGATCAAGGAGGCTAAACCCTAGAAGCTAGCCTATGGTATGATTGTGTATGATGATGGTTGTCCTACGGACTACAACCCTCCGGTTTATATAGACACCAGATAGGGTTAGGGTTACACAGAGTCGGTTACAATGGTAGGAGATCTTGAATATCCGCACGCCTAGCTTGCCTTCCACGCCAAGAAAAGATCCTTCCGGACACGGGACGAAGTCTTCAATCTTGTATCTTCATAGTCCTGGAGTCTGGCTGAAGGTATAGTCCGGCTATCCGAACACCCCCTAATCCAGGACTCCCTCACTAGCCCCTGAACCAGGCTTCAATGACGACGAGTCCGGCGCACAAATTGTCTTCGGCATTGCAAGGCGGGTTCCTCCTACAAGTTCTTCAAGAAGATTACAAACACCAAAAATAGTGTCTGGCTCTGCAAAATAAGTTTCCACATATTGCCATATAGAGAATAATATTAACACAAATCAAATCTGTTGACGTATTCCGCAGTGCGTCATAACACTGCGACCAAGCCTTCTATATAAATTATTTTCGTTGTTCCACCTTAGCGCGTTTAGTGAGGCGGTTTCCTTGGCACGTCTTGTCAAAGCAGAGATCATGTGCCCCCTTTAACGGGATTCTCATTAATACGGACGTGGGTAACCCAACCGTGCCATTTACCATGGCGCTCGGGAGGCAAGTGAGTTTTATTAGGCAGGTGGGGACGCATAACCGCGCCCGCCTATAAAAGGGATAAGGATTCACCTTTTTAACCTACGCCTTCTTCCTCCTCTGCCAATCCATCTCTCGCGCACTCAAGCTCTAGCGCCCAAGTCCGCTCTTCCTTCCTCAACCTCCTCCAACAATGTCCGGAGCGGGAGGCAAGTGGATGGTCTCCTCCGTCATGGAGGCTCAAGTAAAAAGTTAAGGAAAGCCGGATACTTGTCCAAGGACATCCCGCATCGGCTTCCTGAGAAGGGGCAGCTTCTTCCTACCCCAAGGCCCCATGAGAGGGTAGTTTTTCTTCCCCACTTCCTCCGCGGACTAGGATTTCCACTTCACCCATTTGTCCGGAGCCTCATGTTCTACTACGGCCTGGATTTCCACGATCAGGCCCCGAACTTTGTTCTCAACATCTCGGCGTTTATCGTCGTGTGTGAGGCCTTTCTCCGCGTCCGCCCCCACTTCGGCCTCTGGCTCAAGACCTTCAACGTCAAGCCCAAGGTGGTGTCCGGCACCCATGCGGAGTGCGGAGGCGCTATGGTCGGCAAGATTGCCAACGTCCTCTGGTTCGATGGCTCCTTTGTGGAGTCCCTAAAGGGGTGGCAGGCCGGGTGGTTTTAAATCACCGAGCCACGCGATCCGAACTGGGTCGCAACCCACGAGTTCATATCCGTACCCCCCACGCGGCTCATGTCCTGGAAAGAGACGGGCCTGTCGTGGGGCAACGAAGAAGAAGTGACTGGGTTGCAAACGTGCATCCAGTCCCTGGTGAACAAGCCAATCCGGCTTGTCAATATAGTCCAGGTTATGCTCGTTCGCCGGATCCTCCCGTGCCAACAACGGGATTTTACTTTGTGGGAATTCGACCCGGCGCAGCACCAAACCCTTAGCAGGCTCTTCGACACGACGTATGAAGACGTCTGGAAGGTGCTGACCAAAGGCGCCGAGCCCCCCGCATCCGCCTCCGAGGATCGCGGATACAGCTCGCAGTGCAACGCTAGCGAGGTAAGCTATCTATACCTTTGACAGGTTTGTTAAGCCCTTCTTCATAGATTAACTCTATGCGGGATCTAAACTCCCTTTACCTTTGACAGGCTTGGCAGAAGATATCCGGACCAATTAACTGTCCGGCTCCCCTGCCCGAAGACCCAGCCCCAGCTCTCTTGGTGAAGTTGATGGCTCCGGCGCCTTATGTGGTGCCGGAGAAGAAGGCCAAGAGGAAGAAAACCACCGGGACTCGAAAAAGTTCCCGCAACATGGTGGTGTCGGACTCGTCATCTGACGAGTCCGCGACGCTCTCCTATTGTGAAAACGAGGAGGAGGAGCAAGGAAGCTCTCCCCCCCCCCCAGTGAGGGGCGAAAAGAAGAAGAAGGCCACCCCAACGGGGGAGGCCGGGGGGTCGAGGAAAAGGAAGACCCCTCCGCCGGACTACTCCTACGACGCCGAAGAAGGCGGAGAGGAGTGGCTGGACAGAACCAAGCGTCCGGCGACATCGTAAGTATTTACATACCAGAGTGACTCATGATATTTTCTAATGCGCGACTTTCCCTAATGTCGAACGTAATTTTTGCAGCCCGCCCCGGGCCGAACTCGACGATTCGTCGAGCGGCTCCCTGGATTCGTCGGACGTGAACTCTGTTACGCCTGCTGTCTCCCCCTGCAGGGCAGACGACGCCGAAGTGGCGCCCCGCCAAGCTTCAGGGCAGGAGGAGATGGTCCTGGAGGAGCCGCAAGGCAATCCTCCGGACCCCAGGAGTAAAGGGGATGAAACCCCCCAGGGCTCCAAGTCCGGCTTTGTGCCGGACACCACGCCGGACTCGACAGTCCCGGTCCGTGGTGGGCGAACTCCTCCCAAGAGGGGTAAGCCGTCTGAGCCGGCGTCCTCCGTCCAACCAGAGGCGCCGGACAATCTGTTGGAGGTGCTTGAGGGCGCCACCATCGACGAGGAGCACCGTACTGTTATGAGTACGGTGATCCAAAGGGTTCAGTCCGCCAAGAGCGGACTGACTGAAGCTTGCGCTAGCCTTCTAACAGGCTTCCAGGTAAACAGAAATATGTCAAATTATTTACCGCATAGACAGTAGCCCCTGATGCTCTGTTCAGTGTTCGGAAAGAAAAGCCGAATAGAGGATCTAGTAATTTTCGCGGGAGTCTAAAAAAAAGTCAAATATGCGTATGCAGGCTTCGCTGCTGTCCACCGCCGCACTGACTGCGCAGGTGGATGTCCTTAAAAAGGACCTCGGGCGGACCGAGCAAGAGCTCGGCCTTGCCAGACGGCAGCTCGAGGAGAAAGAAGATAAGAAATACCCTAATAAAAAAATGTGCCTATAGAGAGGCTTGATTGTAGAAAAGAAATAACAGGATTGTACTGCTTATTGTAGGGGCCACAACCGAGGTGACAACCCTGAAGCAGGCGCTGGCTGAGGCCGAAAAGAAAATGGCTGAGGAGCGCGCCGAGCGAGAAAGGCTTGGGGTTCAGGTCGGCGAGGTGCAGCAAGAGCTGCAAGCTCTCATGAAAAAACATGAGGGTTTGGAGCTTGAGTCAAAAGCACAAGCATCCGAGCTCGCGTCGGCCATCGAGACCGCCAAGAGTGCTAAGGCCGAAGCCCAAAAGGCCCTCCAAGAGTTGGAGGAGGTGAAAAAGATAGCAACGGGTAAGGCATTCTCAATGCAAAGTAGGAATATAAAAGTAAACTACCTATTACTTACCTGAATCCGGAGTTCTCCAGGGGCGTTCGCCGATCTTCCCCGCAGCATATCCGACGCCGCCGCGTTCTACCGAGCTGAAGAGGGCAGCTCGACGGAGAGTGTGTTCTGGTCTCAGTATTCTGAGGCCGGACACCCTGTGCCTTTAAGCGATCAGCTGAAACAGCTGGTCGAGCTCCACAAGGCGGCCGAAAAGGCCATGAAGGGCTTACTAGTTCGGATGTGGCCTAGAGAGGCCCTGCCTGGGAGCTATTTCGGGCTAGTGCGGTGGCTGGTGGAGGCCTGTCCACGGCTTGAGGTCATCAAGCGCTCCGTCTGCATTGAAGGTGCCCGGAGGGGCCTTGCCCGTGTAAGGGTACACTGGGGTAAGCTGGACGGAGAGAAGCTGGTGAAGGACGGGCCGCCGTAGGGGAAGGAGCATCGCAAGCCCGAGAACTACTACAAGGATGTTCTTGCCGGAGCCCGCCTTGTCGCGGATGAATGTACAAAAGATGTAATATTTGAATGAATTCGCTCGTTTGTATCCTGTGCGCTGAAAACTTGTTCATATGCGCTAAGCAATGCTTATGGAATTTAAAATATTATTTTCTGTGCGGCCGTTTATCAAAAATTGAGAGATGGCCAGTCGTCGGCTTCTGCCCCCATGCCACTAGTGCTGGGGTGTTCGGGATAAACCTGAGGGCTCTTGTTCCCATAGTTGGGTCCTTCAAGGGAGGCGCTCAGCACAACGAACCAGGCAATCGGACTATAATGCTTGAACACTCTCACTTAGCCATAGAACGTTATAATTTTTAATTTCGGCGAAGCCCCTAGTTCGGAAGGCCGAATTCGGGGCGCTATCCACGCCTTTGGCCGGACATAGCCAGCTCCTCGCTCGAAGCGGCATAAGCCTTTAAGGACTCGAAAAACCTCTCGAACAGCGACCGGTCTCACGCCTTATCATGGCAGTCTGTTTTAGCTTTCTCCACTGAGGTGCTCAACCCACCTGAACTGGGCACAATTGCAGTGGTTCTCCTAGTGCTACCTTAGCCGATATAGCGGAACGTAAGGCACCAAAACATAGAAGCCGGGCAAACCCAACATGTGACCAAAATCATGACTCGGAGCCGATGCATATAGTGCTATAAGTTCGGGGTGCCGCACTTGTGAAAGTGTACGGACTTCTCACACCAGATAAAAGGGTAATGAAGCCCCTGGCGTGGTTTTCTGTACCATGGTGTACGGGTGCGATCATGTTATGTAATAAACACATATATTCAAAGGGGAAAATGCAAAAAATAGACAAAAAGCTATGCATTGTTTATAAAGAGGCTATTTATCAAAGCCGAATGATACAAGTAGTGCGATAAGCAAAAAAGATATTAGACTATTTAACATGTCCTGACCAGGCGCAGGCCGCGGAATTTAAAAACAGATATATCGCTCGAAATAGAGACCACCTGAGAGTTCCGTAGTACGGCATTAGCTTTGTCTGCTTTCCTGGATCTTGCATCGTCTGTGCGGCAACAAGGCCGAACAGGTTATCCAGAGTATGGAGTCCTGAAAGTAAAAAGGAGAAATCCGGCAGCCCCTAGTACGTTTGACGTCGTATTGTAGGCATGCCGTTAATGTGCCCCTCCCCCTGTGCCCATGGAATTTTAAGGGCGTAATTGTGTACTCGAGGTACTTGCTCCGCTATGTTGCGATGGCTGGGGTCGGGGCCGTATTGCTACGCTTGCTCGGAACGTGCCAGGTGGTCTTGTTGCAGGTTACTCCTGGCGCGCTTTGCATTGTCCGGCTTTTTAACGGCCGGACTGGAGAGTTGCCTTGAAAGGCTGCTTTGTACTTCCGCCGCGAGGGCCGCCGTGTGCTCCTCCGTACGGATGGAGCGCTCGGTGTTTCCGCTGACCGTAATTACTCCTCGAGGGCCTGGCATCTTGAGCTTGAGATATGCGTAGTGTGGAACCATATTGAATTTAGCGAATGCGGTTCGTCCGAGCAGGGCATGATAGCCACTGCGGAACGGGACTATATCGAAGATTAGCTCTTCGCTTTGGAAGTTATCCGGAGATCCGAAGACCACATCAAGTGTTATCGAGCCTGTGCAATTGGGCTCTACACCTGGTATGACGCCTTTAAAGGTCGTCCTTGTGGGCTTGATCCTTGATGGATCTATGCCCATTTTCCGCACTGTATCCTGATAAAGCAGGTTCAGGCTACTGCCGCCGTCCATGAGGACTCTTGTGAGATGAAATCCGTCCACGATTGGGTCAAGGACCAGTGTGGCAAAACCGCCATGATGGATGCTAGTGGGGTGGTCCCTTCGATCGAAAGTGATCGGGCAGGAGGACCATGGGTTGAACTTTGGGGCGACTGGCTCCATCGCGTATACGTCCCGTAGCGCACGCTTCCTCTCCCGCTTGGGAATGTGGGTCGCCTATATCATGTTCACCGTCCGCACTTGTGGGGGAAACCCCTTCTGTCCATTGTTGTTCGGCGGCCTGGGCTCCTCCTCGTCGTTGCTATTCAGCCCCTTGTCTTTGTGTTCGGCTCTTAACTTGCCTGCCTGCTTGAACACCCAACAATCCCTGTTGGTGTGATTGGCTGGCCTTTCGGGGGTGCCATGAATCTGGCACGAGCGGTCGAGTATCCGGTCCAAACTGGACGGGCCCTGGGTATTCTTTTTAAATGGCTTTTTCCGCTGACCGGATTTATAGCCTCTAAATCCGGCATTTACTGCCGTATCCTCATTGCTGTCGCTGCTAACGCGACGCTTTTGATTATTTCGACGTGACCTGCCTCTTTTGTCCTTGGTATCCGAATTACCAGGCTTCTTTGATAAGTTGTTGCTGCAAGCTAGCCAGCTATCTTCGCCCGCGCAAAAGTGGGTCATGAGTGTCGTGAGGGCTGCCATAGTTTTCGGCTTTTCCTGTCCCAGGTGCCGGGCGAGCCATTCGTCGCGGATGTTATGTTTGAAGGCTGCTAGGGCCTCTGCGTCCGGACAATCGACTATCTGATTTTTCTTTGTTAGGAACCGTGTCCAGAATTGCCTGGCCGATTCTTCTGGCTGCTGAATTATGTGGCTTAGGTCGTCGGCGTCCGGTGGCCGCACATATGTCCCCTGGAATTTGTCAAGGAATGCGGCCTCCAGGTCCTCCCAAGAACCGATTGAGTCCACTGGTAGGCTGTTAAGCCAGTGCCGGGCTGGTCCCTTGAGTTTAAGGGGTAGATACTTGATGGCGTGTAGATCATCGCCACGTGCCATGTGGATGTGAAGGAGATAATCCTCAATCCATACTGCCGGATCTGTCGTACCATCGTACGACTCGATGTTGACGGGTTTGAAACCCTCAGGGATTTTATGATCCATTACTTCGTCTGTGAAGCATAGTGGGTGTGCGGCGCCCCTGTACTGGGTTATGTCACGACGCAGCTCGGAAGAGCTGTGCCTGTTGTGTTCGGCCCGGCCGGATTTATGGTGTCCGGAGTGAAGGTCATCACGTGTCGTCGGGCGTCCGCGCGATCCGTAGATCGATCTTGTTTGCCTCGCTTTATCCTCCAGTACGTCTCGCAGGTTTGGCTCATTTTCCCGTGCCTTAGTTGAACGGCACCGGGGCATGGCTTGTTTAAGGGTTCGACAGGATTCTCTGTCGCGGCCACGGGGTGGCCGATCTGCCATGTCATATGTTTCCCCCTCTGATTGGGGTAGCGGCCTGCGCTTAGGATAATTTTTGGAGGGGCGCTCGAGTTCATACTCTTCGGCCGCAAGGACTTCAGTCCATCTATCAGCTAGCAAATCTTGATCAGCTCTAAGCTGTTGGTGCTTTTTCTTTAGGCTGTTCGCCGTGGCTAGAAGCCTGCGTTGAAAGCGCTCTTGTTCGGCTGGGTCTGATGGTACGACGAATTCGTCGTCGTCGAGGCTTGCCTCGTCCTCGGAGGGAGGCATGTAGTTATCATCCTCAACCTCTCGTTCTACCGCTCTCTCATGAGGGCTGGCTTTTCCATCTTCCTGCGCCAAATCTTGCTGGTTCTGGTATTCTTCGGCGCTGTCCGGGGTAGTATTATCTCCCGTGCCGGAATCACCGTTTCTACTGTGGCGGGATTTAGAGCGGCGCCGTTGGCTCCAGCGTTTTGGCGGTTTTTTCGATTTGTCGTCCTCCGCTGTTCCATCGCCATCTGCATCCTTTGGAGCATCCACCATATATATGTCATATGACGAGGTGGCGGTCCAGCGCCCTACAGGTGCTGGTTCTTGTTCGTCTCCTCCTTCGTCGTCCATACCGTCGAAGTCTTCAGAGCCGAAGTCAAGCATGTCGGTTAAATCGTCGACAGTGGCTATTAAGTGGGTGGTGGGTGGGCTTTGAATTTCTTCGTTGTCCAAATCCCAACCTCGCAGACCATAGTCCGGCCTGGGCTCTCCTGATAAAGAGAGAGACTTGAGAGAATTCAGGATATCACCGAAAGGTGAGCACTGAAAGATATCCGCTGCGGTGAACTCCATTGCAGGTGCCCAATCAGATTCGATCGGCGGGGGCACGGAAGGCCCGGAGTTCGGAGAAGAATCCGACTCCTTGGAGTCATGGGCCATGCGGAGTGCGGGGCTGGCGTTCGGCTCTATTGCCTTTGAGATCGCAGCCCCCGAGGTGACGTCCAACCGTTCATCCTCGAAGAACGCAGCGGGCTCCGAGTCAAAGATCGGGGCCGGAGCGTGTGCGGCCTCCAGGGTACTATTCGGAGGCAGAGCCATATCATGCCCCTCAAAATAGTGCGTCGCGCTTGGCTGTGGCTCGAACCCGTCGAAGATCAAGTCTCCGCGGATATCTGCCGTGTAGTTTAAGCTTCCAAACCTGACTTGATGGCCAGGGGCGTAGCTTTCGATCTGCTCCAGATGACCAAGCGAATTGGCCCGCAGAGCGAAGCCGCCGAAGACGAAGATTTGTCCGGGGAGGAAAGTCTCACCCTGGACCTCATCGTTGTTGATGATCAAAGGAGCCATCGGGCCTAAAAGCGACGACACAGAGGAACTTTCAATGAAAGCACCAATGTCGGTGTCAAAACCGGCGGATCTCGGGTAGGGGGTCCCGAACTGTGCGTCAAGGTCGGATGGTAACAGGAGACAAGGGACACTTTATTTTACCCAGGTTCGGGCCCTCTCGGTGGAGGTAAAACCCTACTCCTGCTAGATTAATATTGATGATATAGGTAGTACAAGAGTGGATCTACCACGAGATCAAGGAGGCTAAACCCTAGAAGCTAGCCTATGGTATGATTGTGTATGATGATGGTTGTCCTACGGACTACAACCCTCCGGTTTATATAGACACCGGATAGGGTTAGGGTTACACAGAGTCGGTTACAATGGTAGGAGATCTTGAATATCCGCACGCCTAGCTTGCCTTCCACGCCAAGAAAAGATCCTTCCGGACACGGGACGAAGTCTTCAATCTTGTATCTTCATAGTCCTGGAGTCCGGCTGAAGGTATAGTCCGGCTATCCGAACACCCCCTAATCCAGGACTCCCACAGTTGTGGCAGAGTAGGTGCACTATGAAGATCATGGTCTTTGGATGGTTGTTATTCTTTGACAGACTCAACACAAAGGATATGTTGGTTAGAAGACATTGGAGATCAACTCAGGAGGATAATATTTGTCTCATCTGCAATGAATTTGTGTATGAGGACAGACTCCATTTGTTCTTCAATTGCACGTTCAGCACCAGGGTCTGGAATTATTTGGGCATTGATTGGACTGGTGGCGCTGATATTGAAGGGTGTATCTTCCATGCTCGGTCCAGCTTTAGACTTCCTTTTTTCTTCGAAGTTATGATAACAGCTGCATGGAATATTTGGATTCTCAGAAATGGAAGAACCTTCAGAGCTGAGAGAGCCACATTTAGTGCATGGAAATGTAAATTCATCCATGATATCTCTCTATTAGCTTATAGGGTGAAGGATAATATCAAACCCCAACTGTTGGCTTGGATTGATTCTCTGTTGTAAAGCAGGTAGGCTTAGTTAGACTTAGATAGGTATTTGCTCCTAGCTTTTGTATATAGTTTTCTGCTTTTGTACAGTACTCTTTTTATTCAATAAAGGGCTGTGGGGCTTTTGTCTCACAGTAAATATTCAAAAAAAATTACCACAGCATGTTGGTGCCATGTCATGGCACCAAGCCAAGTTTCATGATTTCCATGCGTGTTTCGGATTTACAGGAATTAAAAAACCAAGTTTCTCAATGTTTCCAGCCGAGCCATGACGCCCAGATGTTTGAATTTCATTCCCATTTCTTGCATGGGACCTAGAAATTTACCCGAGGACACACATGTGATTTTTCAACCAGCTTTGGTGCACTGGAGCATGTGCTTGTATTTAAAATTTGAATTATGCACACAAAGGTGACATGTTCCCTCTCAAAACCACGAGCCTTCTTGAGAGAAGCTCCGGTTTGCAAGAAACTTATAACAAAACTTGTTCCTATTCTGCAATTTTTTTACCACAGCATGGTAGTACCATGAAATGACACCATGCCAAGTTTCATAATTGTCAGGCGTGTTTTGGATTTACAAGAATTTTAAAACCAAGCTTCTCAATGTTCTCGGCCAAACCACGATGCCCAGATGTTTGAATTTCATTCCCATTTCTTGCATGGGACCTAGAAATTCACCCGAGGACACACATGTGATTTTTCAGTCAACTTTGGTGCACGGGAGCATGTGCTTGTAGTTCAAATTTGAATTATGCACATTAAATGACCAAAGGCCAAACGAACCCGGAATAATTCCAAAATTTAACAGGGCACTCATATAGTTCTATGTTGCCTCTGTAAATAAAATCTGGCGGGAGGCAGCGTATATTGTTTCGCACACAAAGGTATAAAGAAATAAAGAAATTAGCCCTATTTAATTCTTGGGTTCTTATTATTTATGCCACTAGTTGTGTATCACTACTCAGTTTTGCCATTAGAAGTTATAACTACTCAAAAAATGCCATCGATCCATGAGATGCCTGCTCAAAATGCAATTATATATCTAAAAAATGCCATCGTTAAGTTAGATGTTTGCTCAGAAATGCCATTAGACATTGTTATTTTCACGTCAAACCCGTTGACCATGTTACATGACAAAAATAAGCCGATTCTCACAATGATAAGTTAATGGTGTCCAGCACAACACACCCCTCAAATGAAACTAAGCACCCAGGAATTCTTTGACAAAACTAAGCACCCTGAAATTCTTTGACAACTTAACTGCCTGCTATATGATGTTGGCCATATATATTGTATGTATATAATGTCAAGAAATGAGTGGTAGTTGTCGGTGTCCTGGGAACGGGGGACCCAGACTTGCCTACCTGCGGCCCACAGCGTGGATGAGCAGCGGGCCATACGGCCCATCTTCATGAACAAGCCATCCAAGACCTTCGCGAGGGTCCAAGCCTCGCGAGGCGGACGACACAAGACTTCCTCTGGAGTGGCCTAGCCAGGCGGTCTCACGAGGAGCGGAGATATCAAGGCGGGGCAAACCTCACGAGGCACTCGTGACGTGAGCCATGACGAACGGTGCCAGGCGGGCGCCAGTGCACGCAGCGTCCCCATTTCCTCTTTGGTGCTAAGGAGGCAAGCGCAGGCGAAGAGTACCGAGGCATCAGGCAAAGGTTGCCATATTGGTGCAACAAGACCAAGACCAGGAGGACGGCAACGCGGAGGTCATCGTGGAGCCCAAGACGGCGTCATCCCAGGGCTTTTCGCAGGCGAAGATCGCTTTTGTCAGGATAGCTTGTACTAGTTGCCCCCTTCAAATTTGCCAGCCATTGTTGGATCCCTTCCCGCTCAACATTTGGGTAGAGGACCAGGGCCTATATAAATAGGACTAGCCACCACAGTAGAGAGGGAAGCAGTTCATCGACTCCTCACACCACAAGTTCATACGCACAAGAACACCTCAACCTCAGGAGGCTGTTCTTCCCTTGTACTGTTCATCATCAGCCCAAGAGGCAATCCACCACCACCACACTGGAGTAGGGTATTACACCACAATGGTGGCCCGAACCAGTATAAACCCCGTGTCTCTTTCTGTGTTGTGAGTTCGTCGAGTTCGTCCGCAAGATCCCAGCGAGCTAGAGCATAGATCGGTAGGAGGGAAAGACTTCGTGCACACCCCAGTTTTCGAACCCTAAGGGTCTGGCGGAACCCCACATCCGACATTTGGCATGCCAGGTAGGGGTGCGCCGTAGTTTCCCTTCCATCGGTTCGTTGCTCCATCGCTCTGTCGCTTCCATGGCGAACGCTCGTCGTGCTTGAGCTGAGCGTCGGGCTGCCCTCTCCGCCCGCGTCGCTCAGACGGCTCCTGTAGGCGGGCCACCTCGTCGTCCTCCGTCTCTCGTCGCCAACGCTGTCACCGGCCCGACGGGGAACGAGCAGCAGGCGTCCTCACTGCATCCTTCGGTGCGGCAAGATGGCCGCACCGCCACTTCGTCGCTCACCCCTGTTGGTTCTTCGTCTCACGCGCATCGCGCTCCCATGGAGGCACGGTCCGCGCTCCTCGCGGCGAACGAGCTCCTGCGCTGCCGCCCCATCGACGACCTCTACGAGGAGTGGCTCGACCGCGTCGCCGAGCTCGTCCGCTCCGCAGGGGGCTCTCCGGCGCCATCCCACTCTCTGCCTCCCCCTCAACCAGCCGCGGGCGACGGGGCTCGTGGCATGCCTCCACCGCCTCAACCCCAAGATGGCGTCTTGGCACCCAGGCGTGTACCTCCGCGGCGTGATCCACCACGCCCGACGCCCGCGCGTGAAGAAAGAAGCTGCCAAGAAATCCCTCGGCCGCGAGAAGCTGCGCCGGCGCTCCCCACGCCACCTCGCCAAGACCGCGCACCGCCTGTAGCGGCGCAGCGCGAACCCCGTCAAGACCAAGCTCCACCCCCGAAGCGGGCCCCGGCAACCACAGCCGGCTGCCGCGCCTTCACCCCCGAGATGCGTAGCGTGGCCTGGCCAGGCAAGTTCAAGCCGGACCTGCCTCCTTGCTACGACGGCACCGCTGACCCCGCGGAGTTCCTGCAGCTCTACGAGCTGAGCATCGAAGTAGCCAACGGCGACGAAAAAGTAATGGCGAACTGGTTTCCCATGGCTCCCAAGGATGGGGCCCGCTCTTGGCTCCTGAACCTGCAGCACGGCTCGATCTCCTCCTAAGACGAGATGCACGACCGCTTCGTCGCCAACTTCCAGGGCACTCATGACCGCCCACCGGCCGCAGGCGATCTGCGCCGCATCAATCAACAGCTGGGAGAAACTCTCCAGAAATACATCCAGCGCTTCAACAACACCCGCCTCAAGATCCCCAAGGTCACGGACGAGGCCATCATCTCCGCGTTCTCCGACGGCGTCCGTGACGTCAAGATGAAGGAGGAGCTGGCTATCCACGAGGAGCTCTGCACTTCTCAGGAGCTGTTCAATCGGGCAACCAAGTGCGCAAGAGCTGAGGAGAGGCGTCTCTCTCTCATCGATCTACCAGCTGCAGGAGCAGAAGAAAAGAAGGCCAAGGCCAAGGACGTGAAGCGCAAGGAGGCAGTTGTGCTTGCAGCGGAGCCGGACACCAAGCGAGGCAGAGATTAGCCTGAGTCGTCCAAGAATGGCCAACCGTTCTGTGCCTTCCACAACTTGAACACCCACAACACCAGCGACTGCCAAGAGCTCAGAGCCATACAAGAAGGACGCTACGGTCGACGCCCCGAGCGCAACGACCAGGGCTACGGCCGCGGAGGAGGACATTGAGGCGGACGCTGGGATGACCGTGGCCCGCGCCAGGAGTGGCGCGACCGGCCTCGCGAGGACCGCTAGCAGGACCAACCTCGCGAGGGCGCCTGGAGAGACCCGCCTCGTGAGGATCGCCCTCAGGGCAACGCCGGTATTCCCCCGCTGCCGCCACCAAGAAGGAACGACGACCACCACCAGGACGAGGGGGCTGGGGGCTTCCAGGAGCCACGTGCGATTACTTGCATCTTGGGTGGTGCTCAAGCCCCAACCTCTCAGCGCATCTTCAAATAGTTCGCTCGCGAGGTGAACGCGGCACTCCCCAAGCTCGAGGACACACGCCCGCTCAGGTGGTCCCAATGTGCCATCACCTTCAACTCGGCAGACCATCTCAAGTGCGCGGCCACCGCAGGCGCACTCCCTATGTTGTGCTCCCTAGTCATCAGCAATGTGCAAGTCACCAAGACTCTCATCGACGGCGGAGCAGGGCTCAGCGTCCTATCCGTCGACACGTTCAACAATCTCCAAGTGCCCTATGAGCAGCTCCAGCCAACCAAGCCTTTCTCATGAGTGACTGATGGTTCCACCACACCGATAGGGCAAGTTCGCTTGCCCATCGCCTGTGGCAAGCGCGACAACTACCGCACCGAGCTCATGGACATCGACGTCGCGCACATCCGCCTGCCATACAACGCCATCCTCGGGTATCCAGCCCTAGCCAAGTTCATGGCTGTCATTCATCACGGCTACAACGTTCTCAAAATGCCAGGAAGCGGAGGAATCATCACGGTCCCCTGTGAAGAGAGGGATGCGGTGTGCTCTCTTGAGCGCGCCTTTCAAGCCGCAGCAATCGACGACCCCGATAGCAGAAGTGGAGGCCCTCCGGAGACCGTCCCCAAGAAGAAGTTGCTATGCCGCGCATGACCCCAAGGAGATGGCGCTGCATCAGGCGCCTCGTCAGGATCAGCGCCCGTTCCAGGGGCGCCTCCCTCCATCGCATAGGAAGGCGCGCCCGATGCTCTCCTCGGGCAGGGCTCGGGGGCTCTCCTCTGGAGGGCCTCAGACCATGCCAACCTCACGAGGGAGGCGCTTGGGCACCACTTGGAGGCGTGTTTCGTGACACGTTTCCCTCAGGAGAACACAGGGCAAGGAGTGCCCACCACCCAAGAGTTCATCACCAAGACCACCCAGGAACTGCAAGAAGCAAGAGCCATGCGCGGCAACATCCGCTCACAGGGCGCGGCTCCCCATCCAGGCGAGGATGCCGGGCTGCATCTCTGCGTCGACGCCCCAGTGCTCAATAGGGCCGCATCTCAGGAGCGCTTCTGGCCATCACGTGCAGGCCGCTGCGAGGGCCCACCACACAGCTACATTCGCATGCCCTTTGGCTTGCCGAGCGTGGCGTCGGCCCATCAGCGCAACTTGCGGCAGGTCCTGGCATCTCAGGAGTCCAGGATCCGCGCCGTTCAGGAGGAGATAGATACGGTCTTCAGGGAATCTCCTGAACCCCCAGAGCCCCCCGCAGCTCAGGGTCCCGGTGGCTCATGAGGAGCCATTCCTTCAACGCATGGTTTCGGCTACATCGGCTCTACTTCGTCTACAGAACCAGGTGACATCTTTCAAGTTCGTTTAAGCTGGGAGCGCCCCTCGGGCTGCGTTATTCCCAGGCCGCACGGGTCCGTCCCTGCGGCATGTATCCCTTTTGCTTAAGTCTTTAGCTTACCTTGCTGGGGGCACCCCTCGGGCTGCATCATCCCCAAGCCGCTCGGGCCAGGCCCAGTGGCATGCATCTTCCTGCATTTATCCAAGTCAATCTGCTCTTTATGCTTAATCCGCCAACGGCTATCGCCTGCTCGATTGCCGCCCGCCGCGGGCCTATTCGCCCTATGCAATCCGCTTGCATGTTAAAAGGGGGGCTCCTGAGCATCGCGACTCAGGAGCTCTTACTGGCTCTCCAGCCCTCGCCCTCTGGCCTTGACCACGGCATCGCGACCTGGCATACCAGCGGCGGCTGAGCTCGCTTGAGGGCCGGGACCTCAGGACGTAGAGTGCTTGCATCTAACCGCCTTGCAGGAACATACAGTCACCAAGACACAAGACCAGGCGCAATCTGCCTTGAGGTAGGGCCTCGTGAGTCCCGCGCTGGCTCACGAGTGCCTAGATACACCTCGCAGCCCTGCCGTGCAAGCCACGTGTTAGGGCGAGGTTGTACACGCCCCGGGGCTCCTCCCGGAGGGGGGCCCCCATCCCATGCCCAAGTGGAAGCACCATGCTCCGCGCTAGCTGATGACACTGCCGAGGAGCGGCTATGCCCGTGCACAAGCGGAAGCACTATGCTCCGCACTGGTGATAAACAACTAAGGGCGACCCCACTGTCGTGCCAACCTCAGGGAGCCCAGAGCTCAGAGTCCAGAGAGGTAAAAGAGGTGGTTTCACCCCTCAATTATTGATCTGAGATGCAGCCATTGCTACTGGAGGTAGAAGAGGTCTAGGAGGGGCTGTGGTAAAAAGTGGAGGCCATGGAGAAGAGTGGAAGAGGTCAAAACAGGGGTTTTAGTAAAATGGCAGAAGGTGTTTGATGCTTGTTTGGTTAAGCAAATGAACTCCATTTGGCAGGAGACTCCACAGGGTGAAATTGCACATATAATTAGGGCCTTACACCCATTTTGAGCTTATTTGGGCAAAGTTCACAATGTAACTTTTGTAAACCCTAGAAATTAGCAGAAATGAACTTGTGTAGATCTAGTTGAGAAAATCACTTCTCCTTGATGCACCACTCGGTTTAGTGGTCTCATTTGGTCATGTGAACATGCTCACAAAAGTTGGGTTCAAGGAGAGAAAGTTGGTAGTACAAAATTGTTCAAATTTGATTCTGGTCAGAGAGGATTTTGGGGCATTTTGGTGAACCAAAATGACCTTGATTGACATGAAACTTTGCAAGATCATCACATTATGCACATGTGACTTGCTAGAATTTTCCTGGATTTATTTGCAAATGTTTCTTATAGAAATATTTTCAAATACTTAAAATGGGCAGGAATGGTTTTGGGAGGTTTTGTCCAATATTTTGATCATGATCATGTGTTGAAACTCATATATATGGAAAATATATGTCCATTGAGTATCCCTAATTTTTCTCAATTATTTTTAAAGCTTTAAATTAATTTTAACCTATAAAAGACCATTTCTGGCCTCAAGAAAAAGCCTTTAAATAAAATAGGAAAATAACTTTTAAAATTATATTTTTGTGGTTTATGGGAATCCTATATCTAATAGGCTTCAAATATACCTTTTGAAATATTTTTCATACCCCAAATCAAGTACTTGCAGTGCAAACCTCAATTCAGGGGTTTTTGGAAAACTAATTTTTGAAAATACTTTTCGGCCAAATTATTTTTGTAAGAAAATACTATATTGCACTATACACATGGCATGATCATTGTGCAGAAGTTTGGGGCAAGGAGATGAAGTTTAGAAGGTGGAGTTGTGTTGACTTTAAAGAGCACTTGAAAAAAAACACAGAGAGAAAACCAACTCCAAATAAAAGCCAAATAATGCAAAAAAATTTGTCAAACCACACTTTATCATGATTTATTAGCTTAAGTGTTGTGGCATGAAAATCAGGGTGTGACACAATGCGAGCACAAACGAGTAGGGGGTACTGTATATGCATCAAGGCTCCCTATCCCCGACGGTTTCTGGGTCGTGTGGGAAGGACCCCCTATCGCAGTCACTCACTTGGCGACGGTTCAGAACACCGTCGTGCAAAGGGGTTAAAAACCCTTTGTATAGCATCTCGTTGTTCCAGCGCATGTGAATGTCTAGTCTAGGCATGAAGTAGAAATTTTGCACAAAGGAAATTGTGAGAAGTTGATACTAATCGCACTTATCTCTTATCTACGACAAAATTGGTCAAGCCAGCGTTCATGTAACGCCCCGAGACCGACGCTCCAGATGTCTTCCATGTTTTGCGTGTCAGCTGTGTTATTTATTTGTTTGTTGCATTCATCATCGCATCATCCGCATTGCATCGGCACCTCGTTGTCGTCATTGTTTTTAAAACTTGCATCCGTTCATAGTTGTCGCTTCTTACTCGTCCCTGTTGACCTTTCTCAAGACATACCACCTTCACAACCATATCCGAAACTTACCCGAACCCGGTCCGGATTGTCATGACCATTAGATCCGGATCATCCCCAAACATCTGCAAAACATCTACGTTTTCTTATTTGATCTCCCTAGCCTATTTATCCGGCACCGTCCGATTAAGATCGGGAGGACCAAATGCCCCTATCCAAAAATCCACTTGCTATATATAGACCTCCTTATCCATTTTTAGGCCAAACCCTAAATCCTAGGACATTTGTCCCCCCCTACCGCCGCCACCTACACCCATCCCCCTCCTCGGATCAACCGCCGCCACCCACTCACCAAATCCCCCTCGGGATCCATCCCTCCCCAACCATCGCTCGCCACCTACAGCCTCCAGATCCCCTCGCCCTCCACCTCGCTCGATCCAGCGCCTCCCTGTCCTCTCCATCGCCTCCTCCCCGCGTCCAGCCACTGAGCCCATCCAGATGCCACCGCTGCTCCTGTCCCTGAGCCACTGGAGCACCGCCCCGCTTCTGCCTCCTCGTTCGAGCGCCGCTGGAGTCGCTCCGTCCGTCATGCCTCGCGTGCATGGTGAGAACCCCGGTGAGCTGCGCATGCCCGTTCCCCTCTTCTCTTCTCTCTCTCTCTCCCGACTTCTCTCTCTCTCACGCGTCTCTCTTTCTCTCTGTACCGCTGCAACAGGGAGCCGCCATGGCCATGGATGCCGTCCGCCGCCTCCAGCTCGAAGCTCCAGTGCGCCCAAGCCTCGGAGGCGACCGGATCCGGCCCGGATTGACCGGATCCGGCCCGGATCGACCTTCCCAAGCCCCTCTCCTTTCCCCCTCCTGCTTCTCTATCTCTCTTTCGCACGATCTCCCCCTTCCTCTCTCTGTTTTCGCTCACAGGAGACCACCATGGCCGCTGCATCAAGCTCCGTCGTCGTCGTTTCGTGCCGGGCCTGGATGGTTCGATGCTCCGCGCGCCCGGTTCTGCCACCGCCGCATCAGGCGCTCAAGCCCCGCCGTGCCGCACCTCTGCCTCCTCTGCACGCGCACCCGAGCGCGCCCGTCCCTCCGCCATTGCGCCAGTAGCTGCCGCTGTCGTGGTCTTCTGCATCGCCAAGGCCCTGCACACGCCCCTGCCTTGGCGCCTTGGCCTTCTCTGCTTCTCGCATCGCCGGAGTCCATCGCGCCCAGCCACCGGCGCTCGAACAGGTCTGCTTCCACGACCCACGCTCCCTCCTGTGATGGTTTTATGATCACGCGGGTATCTTAGAATCGTTCCGATGGTTTTATGATGACAACATTGTCTTGGTGCCTCCTGTCAGCAGGGGTTTAGTGGAAGTGTCCCGGGGAGTTGAGCTCTGAGGTGTTGTCGTCATAATTTTATTGTTGCAGTTCTGGAATACCTGAGTTTAGTACGCCGACATCGAAAATCTCTTTTGTACAGTTGTTGGTGAGATAACCCTGATAGCCCAGTACTGAGGCGAGTGCGGGAGTATTGCCATAACTCGTATAATGGATGCTTTTCGAAGGTTGAGGTAGACGTTTTCCGAAGGTTTCTTGGTTATGTGTTGAAGGATGGATACAGCTGGATCTAGGTATTGTTAGTTTGGGTGATATATTTTGTGTCCCCTGTATCCCCAACACCTGATTGCATAACCAGAAAGTTTCGGGAGTTTATAAGTGGGAATTCAAGTATCTCGTAGGAGATCTTTCCAACAGGCACATGATACGATATGGGATCTATCATATGTTTGTTTCCGGCTTATTCTGCAAGCCAAATCCTTTGTTTTTGTTTTGTTTTGTGGTAGTCGAGTTGCTTCGAAGTCAAGTGTTGATTCCATACCTTTTTCAAGTGGTGGTCTCATATTTCTATGTGAATACTAATCCTTCTTGATCACTGAGGTTGTCTTTTCAATTCTTTCCAACCGGTGTGCTTCTCTTCAAGTGGATCCGATCATTTCAACATTCACAAGATCACCTCTCAGTTTTTCCCAACGTTGCTTGTTTCATCCGTCCCAAATTGTCTTTGTTTTTCCCGCCCTCCCACCCTTTTTCTTCAAGGACTCAGATTTCTCAATCAAGTGTCCTTTTTATTGATGAGAAGTCTCTCCATTCTTTTCTTTCAATGTTCTTATCCGGTGTTTTCCCATGAAGATACTAATGGAGCTTCAAGTTTATTATTCTTCGTTCTCTTTTCTTCTCTGGTGGATCCAATTCAAGTTTTCAGTGTTGATCATATTCATTTCCTCGTTTCTAATGTTTTTCTCGTACCGGTGCACCTCTTAATCATCCACTTCTCGCTATTCAATTGTTCCGGAGTGATGAAGATAACTTAGAAGATTCAAGTTTCCATTCTCAATTCACTCAAGTTCTTTTGAGGATGCTATCTCATTCAAGCCATTTAATTCAACCGGTGCAATCTCTCTTTTCAAGGAATCGTTCAACCATTCTTTTGAGTGGGCCCTAACCCACAGGTCTTTTCCCAGGATCTTACCTGACTCTTCTAATCTTCCCGGAGCTATTCTCAAATTCATTTAAAAGTTTGACGTAAGAATGAATTATCATCAGTCATTTGTCTTTCTCCAAGATCTTACAAATTCTTTTCATCGTGGGTTCAACCTTTCTAATTTTTCTTTCCGGAGTGCCTCAACAATTCATGGTGGTGTTTCTCATCATCATTCTCTGCATTTGAAGACCGAGGAAGAATTTCTCCTAAATCTTGGTCCGTTTTCTTGAAGATTCATAGTTCTAGCTTCATGCCATCCTCATAATTGTTTTGACTGTGAGAATTCTTTTCATACCCATTCGGAGCATTTCATGAGTTGTTTCCACTTCTTTTCTCCGGAGCCATCATCTCAGAATTCTTCATTCTCAGCTTTCAGCTCTCGTTCTCCAAATCATACCGGTGCATCATTCAAGTATTATATAATCAGCTCGGGATCTCTGCGCTCACTTGTATCTAAATTATGTCAAGTATCTTTATTCGTTTTTTTTATTTTTTCCTGATGAATTGTGCCTTGCTACTTTCATTTTCAATTCTTACGGTGGTTCGTTCAGGAATTCTCTTTCTTTGTTATCATATCAATTCATTCGTTCTTTCTAAATCCTACCGGTGGTCCGTTGAAGACCTTCCCAAAGTTTGCGCTATATCTCTCTTAATCTTTTCTACGAGAATAAGTGGTATGCCAAATCCATTGCTTGTCATCAATTTAATTGGTGAAGGATGAGCATAATGTATTTCTTATTCTTGTTTCATCGAGTAAATTTAATTCCTTATTCCGGAGATTCATCAAAATTCTTGACCTCGTTTGTTCATTTTTTTCTTTTCGGAGCTCCAAGTTATTTCAATTACATCATTTCAAAGCTTCATCTAATCATTTCAAGGCTCCTCCCGGAGTTCTTTTTGACTTCTCTTTCTTTTTATCATCCTTTCATTACCGGAGTCCTTCATGGAGGCTCTACATGGTGGCTCATCAAGGATTCCTTTCATTCTCCATTTGTTCTTCAAGATTTCTCTCGGAGCTATGATCCGCTAAACTTTACTCAAAATTTAAAATGGTGTTCAACACATGCCTTGTTTTGAGGAGTTCAAGCATTTCTTCATTTTGCATTTCAAAGTGCAATTCTTTCTACCTTATCTTTTGAGATGGTGTTATGTCATCCTTGGGAATTTCTTCTCGTGCTTCATGATCCACATGTTGTCAAGAATGAGGTATTTAAATTCATCAATCTCTTCATTGGAGTTATCTTGGGTTATATTTCACCTAAAGCTTTCCCTAAGGATTGTTGCTTTTTATGGTGCTTATAAATGACCCAAGTTCTTCGTTTGTTCTCCCGGTGAAATAAGTTTCTCGTCTCCTTGTTGATATCAATCCAATCATTTGTTTCCGTTGGTGGCAGAAGCTAACCTCATAATGTTGAGATGTTTCCATAAGCCCACAACAAGCTTATCATTTTGTTGTTGATAATCCAACAACTCCATTCTAGCATTTCTTGTAAGTGTGCTCCTTCAAGATCTTGTTTCCCTCCGTCCATTCCATTCCATTCTTTAATTTCTTCCGGAGGCATTGTGATGTTGCTCTCTTCAACCATCGTCTCGTTTTGTCAATATCATGTTCTTTTCCTTGCTTATCCATTTAACATGAGCATTGTTCTATTCAAGTTCTTTCCATCTTGTCAAATTCATGCTATTTCTATCCCTTTTCAACCGGAGTGATGCCCAAATTCTTTCGCTTTTACTCCTTGTCTATTCCGTGTTAACTGGAGTGTTTTAAATTTTGTTCATCTCCGTCGCGTCATTTCTTCAAGCTTTGCGACCTCTCAAGGTTCTTTGGTTTCACTCGTTTGGCAAAGAAGCAACTTAGTTTTACCTTTCCTCTCCTCTTCCGTTTCTCTCGATGCCATCCTAGATCTCGGGACGAGATCCTCTTGTAGTGGTGGAGTGTTGTAACGCCCCGAGACCGACGCTCCAGATGTCTTCCATGTTTTGCGTGTCAGCTGTGTTATTTATTTGTTTGTTGCATTCATCATCGCATCATCCGCATTGCATCGGCACCTCGTTGCCGTCATTGTTTTTAAAACTTGCATCCGTTCATAGTTGTCGCTTCTTACTCGTCCATGTTGACCTTTCTCAAGACATACCACCTTCACAACCATATCCGAAACTTACCCGAACCCGGTCCAGATTGTCATGACCATTAGATCCGGATCATCCCCAAACATCTGCAAAACATCTCCGTTTTCTTATTTGATCTCCCTAGCCTATTTATCCGGCACCGTCCGATTAAGATCGGGAGGACCAAATGCCCCTATCCAAAAATCCACTTGCTATATATAGACCTCCTTATCCATTTTTAGGCCAAACCCTAAATCCTAGGACATTTGTCCCCCCCTACCGCCGCCACCTACACCCTTCCCCCTCCTCGGATCAGCCGCTGCCACCCACTCACCAAATCCCCCTCGGGATCCATCTCTCCCCAACCATCACTCGCCACCTACAGCCTCCAGATCCCCTCACCCTCCACCTCGCTCGATCCAGCGCCTCCCTATCCTCTCCATCGCCTCCTCCCCGCGTCCAGCCACTGAGCCCATCCGGATGCCACCGCTGCTCCTGTCCCTGAGCCACTGGAGCACCGCCCCGCTTCTGCCTCCTCGTTCGAGCGCCGCTGGAGTCGCTCCGTCCGTCATGCCTCGCGTGCATGGTGAGAACCCCGGTGAGCTGCGCATGCCCGTTCCCCTCTTCTCTTCTCTCTCTCTCTCTCTCCCGACTTCTCTCTCTCTCACGCGTCTCTCTTTCTCTCTGTACCACTGCAACAGGGAGCCGCCATGGCCATGGATGCCGTCCGCCGCCTCCAGCTCGAAGCTCCAGTGCGCCCAAGCCTCGGAGGCGACCGGATCCGGCCCGGATCGACCTCCCCAAGCCCCTCTCCTTTCCCCCTCCTGCTTCTCTACCTCTCTTTCTCACGATCTCCCCCTTCCTCTCTCTGTTTTCGCTCACAGGAGACCACCATGGCCGCTGCATCAAGCTCCGTCGTCGTCGTTTCGTGCCGGGCCTGGATGGTTCGATGCTCCGCGCGCCCGGATCTGCCACCGCCACATCAGGCGCTCAAGCCCCGCCGTGCCGCACCTCTGCCTCCTCTGCACGCGCACCCGAGCGCGCCCGTCCCTCCGCCACTGCGCCAGTAGCCGCCGCTGTCGTGGTCTTCTGCATCGCCAAGGCCCTGCACACGCCCCTGCCTTGGCGCCTTGGCCTTCTCTGCATCTCGCATCGCCGGAGTCCATCGCGCCCAGCCGCCGGCGCTCGAACAGGTCTGCTTCCACGACCCACGCTCCCTCCTGTGCGTTCAGATCGAGCAGCGGCAGGTCATCCGTGCGTTGACCGCGTCCCCTCCACCTCCTCGTTCGATCCAGCCAGGAGCAGCCCAGGGACCGGCCTCCTCCAGCCTTTGCATCGAACGGGCCAAGGCCCACTAGGTGAGCAGCCCCCCAGCCCCTCCTGTGCTCTGTTGGCCCAGCAAGTTTAGGCCCGATGCGTGTTTTTTTCCTCTGTTGCGATTTAGCTATTATCTGGGATTTACTGTTTTACAGAAAAGTCCCTCTAGATCATGCATTTAATAACTCACAAACCATGCATCGTTTTAAAACAAACTAAATATGTAAAATGCTCAGAAATTTGTGTAGTTTAATAATATGCAACTTTTATCCATGTTAAAAATGCTTAAACTTGCTGTTTGCATTAATCTGTACAAATGCTATGCTAAAATGATTTATTTCATAACTAAATAACCGTAACTCGGAATTTAATAAACTTTATATGTAAATGGGGTAGGAAAATGCATAGATTAGCATGTTGCACTTTATTTTCCTGTTTAAAAACAATAAAATATGGTTTTAGGCAGAACAGTACCAAATCTAAAATATGCACATGAGGATTTTCCGGATTTGTTGTTTGTTGTTCCGGCCTCATTTAAACTTGCCTAAATAATTAGTTTTCATATGCTTCACGCCTTGCCGTGTTTAATCACATTTAATATTGTTGGGTACATAACCGAGAGAGAACTAAATAATTAAATGTGGTGTTTAGTCAATATGCAACTCGTTGCATATTGAGCTACACTTAATTCGTAGTGTTGGTTGTTGCATTTGCCATGCCATGAATCATTAAACCGGACATGCATCATACTTGATTGCGCATCATGCCATGCTTATGTGATGGTTGTCTACCATGTTGTTTGCTTCTTTCCGGTATTGCTTCTTCTTGATAGTTCCGGTAACGTTGCGATTGTGAGGATTCGTTCGGCTACGTCCGCTTGTCTTCTTCATGGACTCGTTCTTCTTCCTTGCGGGATCTCAGGCAAGATGACCATACCCTCGAAATCACTTCTATCTTTGCTTGCTAGTTGCTCGCTCTTTTGCTATGCCTATGCTGCGATACCTACCACTTGCTTATCATGCCTCCCATATTGTCAAACCAAGCCTCTAACCCACCTTGTCCTAGCAAACCGTTGTTTGGCTATGTTATCGCTTTGCTCAGCCCCTCTTATAGCGTTGTTAGTTGCAGGTGAAGATGAAGTTTGTTCCTTGTTGGAACATGGAGATGTTGTTCCTTGATTGGAACATGTTTACTTTTTGGGATATCACAATATATCTTATTTAATTAATGCATCTATATACTTGGTAAAGGGTGGAAGGCTCGGCCTTATGCCTGGTGTTTTGTTCCACTCTTGCCACCCTAGTTTCCATCATATCGGTATTATGTTCCCAGATTTTGCGTCCCTAACGCGGTTGGGTGATTTATGGGACCCCCTTGACAGTTCCTTTGAATAAAGCTTTTCCAGCAAGGCCCAACCTTGGTTTTACCATTTGCCTCACCACCACCTACTTTTCCCTTGGGAGTCACTCTCTCGAGGGTCATCTTTATTTAGCCCCCCGGGCCAATGCTTGTCTAAGTGTTGGTCCGAACCGAGCAGCCTGCGGGGCCACCACGGGGAAACTTGAGGCCTGGTTTTACTCGTAGCTTGACTTATCCGGTGTTGCCCTGAGAACGAGATATGTGCAGCTCCTATCAAGATGTCGGCGCATCGGGCGGCTTTGCTGAACTTGTTTTATTACTGTCGAAATGTCTTGTAGCCGGGATTCCGAGACTGATCGGGTCTTCCCGGGGAGAAGGAATATCCTTCGTTGATCGCGAGAGCTTATCATGGGCTAAGTTGGGACACCCCTGCAGGGTTTGAACTTTCGAAAGCCGTGCCCGCGGTTATGTGGCAGATGGGAATTTGTTAATGTCCGGTTGTAAAAAACCCGAAGTTGATCTTAATTAAAATACATCAACCGCGTGTGTAACCGTGATGGTCTCTTCTCGGCGGAGTCCGGGAAGTGAACACGGTGTTGGAGTTATGTTTGACGTAGGTTGTTCTAGGATCACTTCTAGCTTCACGACCGTGCCTTGCTTCTCTTCTCGCTCTCTTTTGCGTGTTAGCCACCATATATGCTAGTCGCTTGCTGCAGCTCCACCTCACTACCCTGTCCTACCTTTAAGCTTAAATAGTCTTGATCTCGCGGGTGTGAGATTGCTGAGTCCCCGTGACTCACAGATACTTCCAAAACCAGTTTGCAGGTGCCGATGAAACCGTGCCGGTGATGCACCCGAGCTCAAGGAGGAGCTCGATGAAGATCTTGTTCATTGTGTTGTTTCGTTCCAGTTGATCAGTAGTGGAGCCCAGTTGGGACGATCGGGGATCTGTGTAGCATTTGGGGTAGTCTTCTTTTATTTTGGTTCCGTAGTCGGACCTTGATTGTATCTGTTTGATGTAATGCTTTACTCATGTATTGTGTGAAGTGGCGATTGTAAGCCAACTATGTATCTCTTTCCCTTATGTATTACATGGGTTGTGTGAAGATTACCTCTCTTGCGACATTGCTTTCAATGCGGTTATGCCTCTAAGTCGTGCTTCGACACGTGGGAGATATAGCCGCATCGAGGGCGTTACAGTTCACCATGAATTATTTGAACTCATGTTGGAAACCGACTTCGCTGATGAAAGTGTTGCATGGCCACTCACACGGCCGTACCTCCGCTCTACGAGGGAGGTTGAGACCTGGTGCTCCTCCCGAAACTCCCATGGAGCCTCGACTTGAAGATAGTGAATGGAGGAGGAAGAAGAAGAGACAGAGATAGCGGGTAGAGGAACAAGAATAGTTATTTAAAGGTTAAAAAGAAGTCGACAATGCTACTTAATGTGCATGAAGACTTTAAAGGTCTATTTTTGAGATGATTGGTTTTGAACCATTGGAGTATTTAAGCCCAATTGCAACCCAAGTGGGCATTGCAAGTGGGTATTAACTAGCTTGGATTGGCGAGAGGTGGAGAAAGTGGGTGGAGGAGGAGGAGGAGGGGGGGGGGAGGAGGAGGATGAAGAAAAAGAAGAAGATGACTATGAAGAAGAAGAGGCTCATATGATGGATGGGGGAAGAAGAAAATAGTGTTTTGTTAAGGGTTAAAAAGAAGTCAACAATGTTGCTTAATGTGCATGATGGTTCTAAATGTATGTGTTCATTATGATTTGTGTCAAATCACTATAATATTCATGCCCCCATTGCAACGCAAGGGGCAATTAACTACCACTTAAAGCATATTTATGGTTTCTTTTTCTGCGTGGCAGAACCCAGAACCCTTGGTCAGACTGCACATTCTCGTACGCCGCTCAATCACAATAATTAACTTATGTTTTACACTATTGCACCATTCTCGTCTTAATTAACTTACCTTTTGCATCAGTTCCATATATGACGTAATTTACTTACCTTACGCAGAAATTCCATAATTTACATATCATGCATGACACATCCTATATTTTTTATTATTTTGGTAAATTTAGATTATTTCATGTACACATTTGATTGCGTATCGACTCACATGTGTGCTGGAATTAAGAGATCGTGCCTGAATCGCTTGGAATGCCTGGGTTTTGAAAAGTTTGGATTTTCTGCAAACGCGATTTGTATATCTCCTTCTTCTTTCTCTGACTTTTTTTTTGAAGTAGTTTGAACACCGGCGATGAGATGGGCTCACTGGTGTATTTTTCATCTACTATTGTTGTGTTAAAAATCATTTGACCCTCATAGCAACGCACACACAATTACATAGAGTATTATATAAATAAAAAGAAATAAATTAGAGATCTGTCTCGCCGCACTTGCACGTCCAATTTTTAGCCATGGCAAATTGAACTTTTTCTTGGCAAATTATGTTTTTCGAGGATGTCAAGTTTACTTGGCAAGCATGTCAAATCCGTCCCAATTAATTTTCATGCCAAAAAATTGTTGTGTTCGCCAATTAAATTTGTCATCCTCGCATCAACATAAGTTGAAATGAAATACGTACAATTTATCATGCCTAAAAATCTGACGTGGCATTTCCATGTTTAATGGGCTGTTGGGCCTCGAGACACCTCGTGCCCGCGGGGAGGTAGTCCAGACCGATCCGCATAAACCTGGCCGGTCACCACCTCCTCTCTCGACCCCTGCCGTGCGCCCGCGCCCCTCAAGACAAAAGAACCCCCGCCTTGCCCATCAAGAAAGAAAAACCAAACCGTCATCACCACCTCTCTCTCCAGACCCCGCCGCGCACCGCGCCAGCTCGTCGGCGGCGGATCCGGCGGCTAGGGAGAGCCCCGTCGGCGGCGGATCCGACGGCTAGGGAGAGACCCGGCGGCGGCCGATCCGGCGGCTAGGGAGAGCCCCGTCGGCGGCGGATCCAGCGGCTAGGGAGAGACCCGGCGACGGCGGATCCGGCGGCTAGGGAGAGACCCGGCGGCGGCCGATCCGGCGGCTAGGGAGAGCCCCGTCGGCGGCGGATCCGGCGGCTAGGGAGAGCCCCGTCGGCGGCGGATCCGGCGGCTAGGGAGAGACCCGGCGGCGGCGGATCCGGCGGCTAGGGAGAGACCCGGCGGCGGCGGATCCGGCGGCTAGGGAGAGCCCCGGCGGCGGCGGATCCGGCGGCTAGGGAGAGCCCCGTCGGCGGCGGATCCGGCGGCTAGGGAGAGCCCCGTCGGCGGCGGATCCGGCGGCTAGGGAGAGCCCCGTCGGCGGCGGATCCGGCGGCTAGGGAGAGCCCCGTCGGCGGCGGAGGGTCTACTCGTTGCCGCTCCATCCTCGTCGTCGTCGGATCCGGCGCCGAGGAAAACCCCGTCGGCGGGTACTCGTTGCCGCTCAACCGTAGTAGGTGGCGAGGAAAACGGCGCCGAACAAGACGCCTCTTCGCTGGACAATCAAGGACCCCGTCGGCGAACGATCTGTTGCCTGACCTCGTCACCGGAGGACACTCGGTGCCGCTCCCCTGGACGAAGGCTTCGAACGTCCAACCTCCAGAGGTAATCTAATCCTGTATGTGATCTCAATATATTTCGCCACCCCTACTCGATGCCTGACCCCGTTGCTGGAGGATCCAGCAGCAAGGAAGGTCCTCTCGTCGCGGGAGGATACTCGGTGCTGCTCGTCCAACCTCCATTCTGAGGTAATCCACTGCCATTCTGTATCCATCTTCAGATCTGAACATATGTCCACACCTGCTCACCACAGTACTTGAGGCTTGCAGTCTGTTGCAAGCACTTCGGATCTCTTCTCTCCATCAGGATCAAGATGGGCCCATCGGTGAGTCATTTGCCTGCCTATTCTGGCCTACAAAATCAATCATAGACACTCTCCCCTTATGGGAACTCTCATAGCGTTGTCAATCAAATGACTTAACCGTGTGAACACAATTGCAGCCCTTCATGAGGTTTGGAATGATCGCTCGGAAGCTTTGCTCGTTGGTTGGAGGTTCCAAAACACCTCCTACTCGTCCTTATGCGACTATCAAAATGGCCCCGTTTCGCCGGCTGTCAACATTACCACATTGGGATTCTCTTCCAGTTAACCACCGAATGTATGTCGTTCTATATTTATGTGCATCCACACTCTATCTTGTATATTCACTTGCTTTTCATTTGATAACTATAATTTGTTCTCATTCTTGCTAAGCAGTATTGTTGAATCTATTTTAACTCTGTTGTAAGCTTGTTGTGATGGTGTTATGGACTGATCGCTGAATTTATGACCTGTCTAACTGGATTGATTGGCTTAAATAAACCTTTCTTGATATATGAGTTCATGATAATGCAACGCTTTCCAATTTAGGTAACTGTTGATTTTGTGTTGTGTGTTTGTTATTTGCAGTAAGTGAATACAGGTCGAATTATGTCAGTGAAATGAACTCATAAACTCTTTCCCTGTAAGTTCCTTGAGAGTTTTTGTTTGCAATAATTAAGCTTGTAGCATTATAATGGATTTCTTGATATGAGAGAATGATCATATTAACTGTCTACACAATAATAATGCAACTTCAGAGACATTAGAGTCTAGAACTGATGTTTGAATCAAATCCAGAGCTAGCTGATGTTTGACTCAAATCCAAAGTTTGCTGAACAGGTGCAGTGCTAGAATGTTAATATTCATTTGACTACATTTCCAAAATATGTCAAATAATTTTACCTGCCATAGTGCATGAGATTCTTTAAACTCCGCAGTGGCTATGTGAAGTTGCAGGATGTTTTATAAAGCTAGCATGTTGTATTCTTTCCAGTTGTCATAGGATCACATGTTCTTTTATTTCCATTGCATATCTAAGTTAGTATGTGCACCTGATGATTTGTAATTTGTGCTTATATAATTACATATTTATAAATTCTTCACTGGTTAGCAACTAATTAATTTTCCTGAATCTACTCACATATATGCTTGATAGGCACTTCATGATGTCTAAAGCTAGCATGTGAACCTGTGATTTGTACTTTGTGTCTACAGAATCCCCTGTTTATATAATTCTTCACTTGTTAGCTAGTAACTACCAACTTTTCTTGAATCAGCTCGCATATAAGCATTATATGCACATTATGATGTATACTATTCTTAAATATTATATGCTGCTTATATTCAAGTTACCTGTTCCTGTTAATAGTTGGTACAGCAGGGAAGTTGATGAAACAGATTTAGAAGATCCATTGATGTTCTTCAAAAGAAACCCAATATTTGATTCAATATCATCCAATATGCTACTTGGTAAAAAGGTTAAGGAGAACAGCTTCTGGAGAGAGATTCTAAACATGAACCCGTCTATGCTTTCAAAAGTTGCGGGTACAGCATTTAGATCATTAGGTTGCATTGCTCTGGACAATCATGGTAGAGGCATCCCTTTAGGTGCTGCAGCGTGCCTTGAGAATCTGAGGATTTCCAGGTCATCTGGTAGATGTGTTCTATTGAATATCAAGCCGAGGGCCCCTGAAGCAGAGCGCTTGACACTCCAGCAGAGAGCAAAATGATTGGCTTGCTATTCGTGATCTCATTATACGTGTTGTGGAGTTGAGTGATGGAGCTGCTGAAGCTAAATATCCTGTTGACTTTTTGCATTGGCTGGACAAATTAGCTGAGGACAATCCCAGGCTGTGGCTTATTATGTATCACCCGATCTTTCTGTCTATGAATGGCAAATTTTCCTATCGCGTAGCAATTGATCAGTTGCTGAAGAAAGAGCCTCAAGAGGGTTGTGAAGCTGTCATCTGTGATGCGCTACGCATGATAGGTGATAATCTTGGAGGATTGCTCAGTCTGGCTGAGAAGCATGAGCTGCTAAATGGGGTCATGACGTATTCACCTAGAAGGCCCAGAGGTACATCCAAAGGCAAGACTGCAGCTGTGGTCAATCCTGCTGGTCAGCCTCCTTCCTCAGCAGATGCAGCTGGTGCCACTGCTGCCTCTGTCAAAGATGTTCATCCTGCTTCTCCAGCTGATCCCGCAGCAGCTCCAGTTGGTGTTAATGACCCGACAGCTCAGTCTACTGAAAAGAAGGATAAGAAACATCGCAAGAAGCTTGCAAGATTGAGACTTCGCACTGGCCGCAAGGTAGTTGGCTTAAGCCGTGATCCCCTTGTTCATGGTTTGCAGACCAGCTGCGAAGGATTCAACTTCGTTGACAGCACAATGCTGAAGCGTTATGATCTTCATCAGCTGGTGTACTTTGTTATGCTACCTTATGATCATACAGTTCTGCAAATCCTTTTCGATAAGCGTCTCCACAAGGCTCTAGACATGGAGGGTTTCTTTGGTGAAGATACCAGTACATGGAAGAAGGCGTTGGATCAACAAGAAAGGGATGATAAAGAGCTAGCAAAAAGAGCTTAGCAAACTCGTTTTCAAATGTGCAGCTGGAAGATAAGCGGCGAAAGTTTAGGAAGGACCACTCCAAGCAGAACAATTTGGCCAAGAAACAGACCCATGGCTCCGTAAAGAATCCCAAGAACTCCCAGTTCAGCGAAGGCAAGAACTCCCAGTTCAGCGAAGGCAAGAACTCCCAGCTCAGCGAAGGCAAGAACCCCAAGCTCAGCGAAGGCAAGAACCCCAAGCTCAACGAAGGCAAGAACCCCAAGCTCAACGAAGGCAAGAACCCCAAGCTCAGCGAAGGCGAGAACCCCAAGCTCAGCGAAGGCAAGACCTCCAAGCTCAGCGAAGGCGAGAACTCCCAGCTCAGCGAAGGCGAGACCTCCAAGCTCAGCGAAGGCGAGAACTCCCAGCTCAGCGAAGGCAAGACCTCCAAGCTCAGCGAAGGCAAGACCTATGGCTCTCCAAAGAATACCTTCCAACGCTACGAGAAGGGTACCCGCGGCCAACAGTACAAGTACAATAAGGGTGCCAACGGCCAGCACTACAAGAGTGAGAAGGGTGCCAAGAGCCAATACTTCTACAGGAACAAGAGGGGCTGGGATAACAAGAAATGAAGAGCCTGTTCCAGACAAATCTGAGCTCAAATTCTGACAAAACAAAGAGAGGGGTAGCTCCAGTAGAAATATAGATAAACTGAACGAAACATAGTCTACCAACTTTGTTCCTTGCCAACACTTGCTTGGCTTCTTCATGTAAAGATTTGCTTTGTGCCCTGTATTGTTTTGGAAGTTAGAGTGATGTTGAATGTGGTTTTGCTAATGGTTGGTATATACTCTGTTACTGTATATGTTAATGTGCCTGATGAATCCACTTGTGCATTTTAAGTTGTTATAATCCTGTAATTTGTCAATCCGATGTTTGCCCAGAAGAAATGGCGTCCAAGATAGAATGTGCAAGTGTGGGACTGCTTTGACAAAGCAACGATTGCTGCTATAGAAGTAGATTGAGTTTATTCAGATCATATAGGATACGATATGTAGTACTTGGTTCAGTAGTTATACAGATTTTTACAGTGTTAAACGAAGAAGTAGAAGATCTTTGCAAGTGACCAGGAGAGGCCTTGGTGCCAAGTACTGGAAGCATGTCAATATATCTCAACTTGGACGGCGAAGAGGATGTTGTATGCTTGGCATGTTGGGATTGATGAAAATGACTGGTTTTTCTTCGATACTACTCCCTCTGTTCAGAATTACTTGTCTCGGAAATGGATGTATCTAGAATTAAAATACATCTAGATACATCCATCTTCGAGACAAGTAATTCCGAACGGAGGGAGTACAAGACAAGTGCTCCAGTTGCTGGTTCGAACCATAACTCCAGCCTCTCACAGTGCCAGCTTGGGTCGCTGCCGTCGCCGTGGAAAGCCTCCACGCTGGCGTGGACTGGACAGATGTCGTGATGCGCACGGGTACTTTTACCCCGGTACGAGAGCTGCGAGACTCAACCTTCATAATATAGCGGAAGCACTATGACATGTAAGATTAAACATCAAATCGTCCACAAATCCATTGTCGTCCAGCCCGGTTAGGATACCTGGCTTTCACCCAGGCGACCCGGGTTCAAATCCCGGCAATGGAGTTCTTTTTTCTTTTTTCATTGTCCCTCTATTTTTTTTTAACACCATTGTCCTCCTATTACACTAACGAGGTCGGCTCCTCCAGGCTCCAGAGCAGAGCCAGCGCATAATAACCTTACGAATTTCATCGGAGTTTCTAAAGCATTTTGGCTAATTCTCGTTCGACTGAATCTCGATTTCACTCTCGGTCGAGTTTTGAACCGTCTGATCGTCGTCCCCGGATCTTGGCGCGCACCCGCACCGTGTGGGTTGTCCGTCGCTCCGCTTTCACAGTGGTGTTCGGCGCTGCTCAGTTCGTCCTCGTGCCAGCGCAGGCGGGAGGCGGTGGAGTGAGGCGAGCTAACGGAGGGGGGCGGCCGTCAAGCGGCGGAGGAGGAGATGGTGGGGATCGAGAGGAGTCCTCTCCCTCACCGTGCGCGCCACAAGAGCTTGCAGTTGTAGTGGCCCGCGGCGAGGAACCGTCTGATCGTCGCCGGCCCGAGATAGGCACGGCGAGCCCTCTCCCTGCCCATGCTGCTCAATGCTTTGTCCGTAGGCAGTGCTGGTGATTTGATTCAGGGATAAGATAACGTGAGCAGTCCCTACTCAGTTCATCGATGAGAGCTGCTGTAGGTAGGATGTATATTATTCAGGTCTGCGTTTTTTCCACGCATTCAGTATATGTTTTATTCCATTTTGTTTAAGGATCAACCTCAACTTTGCCATGTCATGTAGTACGTAAAAACAAAACAAAAATTGCTGGAATTTGGTGTGGCGTCCTGACAAAAGTTTGAACTGAAAAATGTAAGCATAGCAGAGGAGAAGATGGAGCGATGGCTACTGAGAAATGTCAGCCGTCACCTCGTTTTGTTCTCTACCTATTCAGTTGAGTTCTTTGATGGGTGCTAGTTTGCAGGGTCCTATTTTCAGTTTGTAATTCTAGTCATTCTGTCGAACACTTCTCATGCGCCATGAGGAGGCCAGAACTGGGTGGTCGCATCAACCGGAGGCGCTGGACGAGGCCATGGTGCCGCGCTCCGCCACGCTGGGCACCAACGCCAGCGTCGTGCTGCCGGGCAAAGATGGAGGACGCACGCTTTCGTGCCCCGAAGCCGCCGCCCCTTGTCATCCCGGCACGCCTCCGCAGCTTGCGCTCACCTTGACCATCCGGGCCGCCGACACCCACGCCGGAGGCCACTACCCTCGTGCTTACGGTGATGTATGTTGGCCGATAAAGCCACGGCGATCGTGTCGGGTGCGCGCGCACGCGCCGGGCGCGTCGGGCGCGGACCGGACCGAGCCGGATCCGTGGCAAGGGGGTGCGTGTGTGCGTGCGTGCGTGTAGTAGCCTGGAGTGCGCGCGCGTGTGTGTGCACCCAGCGGGCGTGCGTAGGATTAGGTGCAGGCAGTTGAGGGATCGCGAGGCGGGCGTGATCGCCGCGAGCCATGCGCGTGGTGGCCGCGAGCGGAGCGGGCCGATCGGGGCGCCGGCTGGGTAGGGAGCGCGTGGGTCGTGCCCAGCGCAGGCCCAGCTATATAATGGCTCGAGCTGAACATTGTAACTGTCCTGGTTGGTCGAGTTCGTGCTCGAGAGAAACAAGGATCGCCGTTGCTGCGGCGGGCCGTACGTGCGCCAGAAAGTCCACCGTGTCCACTGCTCCTTCTCCTTCCTCGTTTCTTCTTCGTTGTGCGTCTGAGAGAGAGAGAGCGAGAGAGCTCCGGCGAGCGAGGGAGAAGGCCGCGGCAACAACAATGTAGAGATGTACTCGTGCACCTCATGCCCATATCCCAAGAGCACGCCGTGCCAGGACCGGCTGCGGACGAACTCGAGCGCCCACAGCGGCAGGAAGTCGAAAGCGAAGACCCTTGTGGAGGCGCCGGAGTCGACGACGAACGCGGGGGTGGGCGTGGAGCTCGTGGTCTACATCCTTCGGAGCCAACGCGTATGCGCGCGCGTGTCCAAGGCCGACGCGTCGGCGTCCAAGCACGGCCGCCGCGGGTTCGGGCGCCTCCTGGCCGGCCGCGAGGCGCAGGAGCGGTACGAGGCGGACGTGAGGAGGCCAGGAGAGCGCGGCCTCCAGCTGATCCGGCGAGACCGCGTCACTGCCGTGCCGGCGATGTGGTGCTGCTGAGGTTGGCAACGACCCGGGCGCCGAGGCGCTCCTTAAGGCGAGCAGCACCGCCTCGTCCTTCCCCTCGCAGCGGAAATAGCAACAGCTGGAGAACCGAAGCCATCGCCGCCCTCCTCCACCTTCCCGTTCTTCTCGGCGGAGCAGCACAAGGGTCGCGGCCACCGTGCGTGTCATCCTCCAATTCCTTCCCAAGACGGCAAGACGCCGGTTATCGCTACCTTGTTCGCCGTTGTATGGTCAGCTGCTGCTGCTGTCCTTTCGCCGCGCTTGGTTGCTCCGGCCGGTGGCGAGGCGGCCCGCATTGCGCGTGCGCGCCTTGGCTCGGCGCTGGCGGCCGGGAGGGCATGCCGCGACATAGGGGAGAGGAGAGAGAGATGTCGTGACAACATATAGATTACACACTGACATGTGGGTCCAGGACCGAGATATAGCAGTATAAGGCCTTGTACAATGAAAGATGCTTAGGGCAGGTGCTTAGAGAAATAAACCAAGTTTTCCTTAAGCACCAGTGCTTATTTGTATAGGACAGACGCTTAACTAAGCGTCTCTTCTGTAGAAATAGGCACCGATGCTTCAGAAAAACTCGGTTTATTTTTCTAAGCACCTCCCTAAGCATCACTCATTGTACCGGGCCTGAGTCAAATACCAAATTCCGGTCAACATGCCATTGTGGGCAAAACCAACTTCTAGTTTTCCAGGGGTGATTTGTTTTGGATAGTTTTTTTCTTCTTTTTTTATAAACTGGTTTTGGATTGTTTTTTGTTTTTTGTTTTTGAAAGGTGGTTTTGGATAGTTGACGGCATTATGCCGGTTTTTCGACTTGAAGGGGGTGATGTGGCCGAAATGGGGTACTTCATGGGGTATCTATACCTTATTTTTAATTTCGTCTAGGCATGGCCTACAATTCACAAGATAATTTAAACCCCATTGAAAAAATTAACATTTTCTTTTCTGAATCTCTAATACACGAACGAGGGATAAGTGGAAGTCAGCGTCACATTCAGTTTTAGTGTCGGCGCATTCAGTTGATCAGGTTCAGTTACTTGTTCCTTTGTGACTCAGTCTTTCCGTTTCCTGTTCCTTTGTTCAGCCCCTGTAGCTGCATCATTTTTCAGCCACTTGGTTATTCACTGTGGTTTCGTTCCTCCGTTCAGTCACTATGGTTGCATCATTCTTCAGTCTCTTAGCCATTGTGGTTTCTTCAGTCTTGGGCCTCTGTTTCCTTCACTTTTTCAGTTTTCCAGCTTCTTCTGTTTGTTCGATCTTCTCTGGTCCTCAGCCGCTTAGTTGAATCACACTTTTACCCCTCTTTCCTTAGCTTCTCAGTGTACCTAATTCGCTTATTTTCTTTCCTCAGTGTCCCATTTTCGTTTTTTTACTCTTTAATCCTTTGTCATTTGCCATTGATCATTCTTTGTTCCAGTCGCTGTTTCTTATTTCTTCAATCTTCATTTCTCTTTTTCTTAGTCCTCGATCTCTCTTTGGTTGGTTGGTCTTCACTCTTCATATAAGCAGATACTCCCTCCGTTCCTAAATATTTGTCTTTCTAGAGATTTCAATAAGTGACTACATACGAAGCAAAATGAATGAATCTACACTCTAAAATATGTCTATATACATCCGTATATGGTAGTCCATTTGAAATCTCTAAAAAGATAAATATTTAGGAACGGAGGAAGTAGTAAACATGTGTTTTTAGGTGAATGACCCATTATTTCTCTCTTTTTCCTTCACTCTTCATTAATTTTCTTAGTTTTTTTGAAAGAAAGGGGGTTGCCCCCCCCCCTCCCCCGCCTCATTTTATAGAATGAAGCAGACCGCAACTAGTCAGAGGAATACAAAGTTTTGAACGACCTGAACACTACAAAGCATCCAGCCTCGCCGGAAATAACCTACAGCCAACATAGCAGTTTACGTCTACAGGCAACAAAGCTTCATGTCCAAACCGAATTATTACAGAGGTCCAACAGAAAGATAGGAAACGAAGAAAAATGGGTCCAAATCAGATCTCCAGGGATGCTCCACCATCTCCATCGCCCCAATTTTCAGTTGGTCCCCCCAGCCTCACTTCCAAGCAATCTGGAGGAGTTCCCCACGCCGTTTGTCCAGCAGTAGGATGCATCGCTGTAGAAGCTTTGCTTGCCCATCGTCGCAAAGAACCATCCATCGGTGTAAAAAAATAGCTTAGTTTTGCAAGAATGCATTTCACATTTTTTTCACTTGCGCCCCTGAAAACAAAATTCATTCCTTAGTCTCCACAAGCTCCACAAGGCAGCAGTTGTTACCATACTCAAAACAGCTTTTTCTTTATGTCTATCAATATTCTATCAATATTAAACATATCTGCAATAAGATTCCACACTTGCTGGGCCACCACACAATCAAACAACAAGTGTTGAACGGTTTCAAATTCCGCACAGAATAAGCATGAAGGGTCTTCCACTTCCCTCCTCTTCGCAAGGTTATCTCTAGTAAGTATCTTTTTGTGAACACATAGCCACAAGAATACATGAATATTCTGTGGGCATAGGATTTTCCACATCTTAGGACTAATGTCAGAAACCACCTCACCAAAATTGATTTGTTTATAAAAAGACTTAACTAAAAATAGCCCATTTGGTTCTAGACCCCAGATTGGGGTGTCCGTTTCATCTACTGGAGGGTGTTGCTTGACCATACAGACAAGCTGATCCCAACGTTCCATACCAAGGTGATCAACACACCTCCTGAATGTTAGTTTCCGTTCATTCCCGTCCCAAACCTGGGCTACAGTGTTGTCAGTCTGGTTACAAATACAAAATAAATCCCAGAACTGCACCTTAAGGGAACAATCCCCTATCCACACATCATGCCAAAAACTAATGAGCTTTCCATTTCCCAATTTCCAGGTATAAAAAGTTTTTGCAGCTGCAAGCGCCCAAGCAATGCTCTTCCAGAAGGTAGAGCCCCCTTCACTTTTAGCCCAAAGGAGATTGGGAGAATTAACACGATATTTATAAAGCAGAAGTTTAGACCAATCTGAATCAGGGTTATTAAAAATCTTTTCCCCCGAGAAGCTAATAAGGCCATATTATATTCTTTGATATTGGGGACCCTCAAACCTCCATACTCCTTCCTTCTAGTAATTAACCCCCAATTAGCTAGGTGGTACTTGTGTTGATCTCCCAGATTTCCCCAAAAGAAATGAGCCATCGGGGAGTTAATTGCATTAATTGCACACTTAGGAAATTTGATCACAGACATCAAGTAAGCACGAATACTGATCACACAAGCACATATTAGGATAATTTTTCCTTTATAAGTGAGATATCTTCCTAGCCAACCAGAGATCTCTTTAATGATTCTATCAATGATAGGCTAGATATCTTCTCTTTTTAATTTATCATAGTGCAGAGGCACTCCCAAGTACTTAATAGGAAAAGGACCATTTTTACAGCAAAAAATTTGAGCAAATTCCTTAGCAACTGCATCATCCATATTTATAGTCATGAGATCACTTTTATGGAAGTTGATTTTCATCCCAGACAGGTTTTCAAAACATGACAGAAGCCATTTAAAATTTCTTGCTTTTTGGACAGAATTTTCCAGGAAGAGTATGGTGTCATCTGCATACTGCAGACTAACCACACCTCCAGGGATCACATGGGGCATAAGCCCAGAAATTAGACTTTGAGAAGCAGCTTTCTTGAGCATTTTGGTAAAAACATCAGCAACTAGATTAAACAACAGGGGGGAGTGTGGATCCCCTTGTTTGAGGCCTTTTCCTCATACAAAGTAGGGACCTGTTGTGTCATTAATCCTCACACTAAAAGTGCTATTAACAAGAGTGCTTTTAATCCAAGAAATCCATTTTGGACCAAAACCCCTCGAGTGAAGAATATCAAACAGAAATTCCCAACTAACTCTGTCATAGGCCTTCTCATAGTCTAATTTGAGAACTAAACCTTGCGATCCTGACTTTTTTAATCTCATGGATCACTTCATGTGCCATCACCACACTCTCTAGTATGTATCTCCCCTTAATGAATGCAGTTTGATTAGAAGAAATCAGCCTGCGCCCAATAGGGGAGACCCTATTGGTCATGCCCTTAGAGAAAATCTTGATCCCACAGTTACTCAGACTAATAGGGCGAAACTTCTTCATCTCCCTGGCATCAACTTCTTTAGGAATGAGCACAATCAGGGCGATTTTAATCGTTGTAAATCCAGTTTTCCTGCTTCAAAGTCTCTCACCAGGGCCATAAAGTCACTTTTAATAACGTCCCAAAAGGTTTGATAAAACAAGAAAGATAGTCCATCCGGGCCAGGGGCACCATGGGCATAAGACCCAAATATTGCCTCTTTAATCTCCTCTTCAGAAAAGTTTTTCTGCAAGAGGTCGTTCTCTTCCTGGGTAACTAACTCATTTTCCTCCCAAAAGGAAGGACCAAGACAGATATTGTGCTTGTTTTCAAAACAAAACAAGTTTTTATAGTAGGTAGTAGCTACCTCCAGCATTTCTTGAGTGGTGTATACTGGACCATTTTCTCCAATAAGCTAAGATAAGTGGTTTTTTCTGTGTCTATGATTGGCCACCGCATGAAAATAAGCATTATTTTTATCCCCATCCTTTATTCTACGGTCACTGGAGCGTTGCCACAAGGCAGTCTCCTCTTTGCTCCAAATCTGTGTGAGCTCTTTCCTAATTTCCTCCATTCTAATCTTATCTCTGTTATCAATTTGATTTCTCTCAGAAAACACATCAAGAATGTCAAATTCAAGCTCCTGTGTCTAACAGCAGTGGTGTATGGTCACTCCCCACACGAGGGAGTGCAGAAACAGCCGACAAGGGGAAGTGGGCATCCCAAGAAATGGAAGCAAAAACCCTATCTATAGTTGCAAAAATGGGACTATCTTGATTATTTCTCCAAGTATATTTTCTATTCGCAATATTAATCTCCATGAGACACCATTTGTTAATCCAGTCGTTAAAGAGGTAAGAAAACTGACTATTAATAACACTGTTGTTATTGTCACCCGTTGTTCTCCCCCAAGCAAAGTTGGGTAAGTAAGCCCATCCATGATATCATGTAATTCAGCAAAGAAATCTAGCTTAAACTCGTTATATGAGGTACCATATACCGCAACAAGATGCCACATGTAACCATCCGATTTGTTTTTCACAGTTGCAACAATGCAAAATTTCTTATTAATGAAACCAACTACTTCAAATAAATCACTTTTAAGACCCACAAGGATCCCACCAGCCGTGTTGATAGCAGGAAGATAATGCCAGTCAATAGAAATCCTACCAGAGATGCCATTAAGGACGTGAGCCTCAATAACTTCTCTTTTAGTTTCAGAAAAACACAGAAAGTCAACATGGTTATTACTAATGAAATCTCCTAGGCACTGAATTTTTCCAGGTTGTCCTAGACCACGAATATTCCAAAAAGCCCCTATCATTTTATTTTAAATGGATGAGATAAGCCACAAGGCTTTTTCTTAGTATTCAAGACAGGGTCTGAAACAGCAGTGCCAACTGATTCAGTTTTTGGAATGTCCTCTTTCCCAGAAACAGGGGGAGGTTATTAATATCCAAAAGATCTAGATTATCAGCGAGAACAATCTCCGGGTTTTCATCAGCAAATTGCAAACATCTATTTTTTTTCTCTGTCAATCAGGTCCAAAATGATATTATTTCATTCTCCCTCATTGTTACCAATGCACAAATCAACTTTAGTAGTATGAGAAGCAAGTTCATTAGGGTCAAGCGTGGCAAACGATTTACCTTTAAATGTGGCTGGTATTTCCAAGTTCTTCTTCATCATGTATGCAGCAGCCTTGTCCATAATCTTTACATCTCCATGTTTTCTGGTTATAGGTTTACCAGCCAGCACCGGGCCCCATGTAGGTGAGTTTTTGATGTTGAGTTTCTTCTTGACAACAATGTCTGCTTTCTCCAGTGATTCCAATAGTGATCTTTTGACTGAATTCATTGCCAATGCTAGATCTTCAGGTAAGCATTCGGTATCCATATTGATGTTTTCCTCTTTCACATCAGATTCCTCCATCTCAAACTTACTAAGCTGTTCCAAGCAGTAGTCCAAATGGACTGACAGAGCATTAGACTTTTCAAACCTATAAGTTGGCTCAGTTTCACTTCCATCATCCTTCATTGGGGTCCAATCTTCGAGGTCACCATTGATCTCTCCTTGCATTGCATCATTCATGTCGACCTGATGGACTTCTACTACAGAAGAAGCCACTTGAGAACTGTTTTTGTTCGAGTTAGAAGGTGTGGCTATCTTGGTAGGGAAGTTGGCCTTGTCCAGCTCATCAATCGCCTCATCATTGTCTTCTTCCATCCCTTCCTTGTCTTTAGCATCTTTATTGTTGTTTTCCTCATTTCCCTCAAGGTTATCCTGATCTGGATCATCATCCCCTCCATCAGCATCTTCACCACTTTGCTCGAACCCTTCCACTGTAAAAAACAGCAGGTATAATTTCTTTTTCATCTCCACCAATCTCTCAAAAGGAATCTTTCTGGGATCTCTGCAGGTGACTTTGACTCGAATAATTTCATAGAAACTCTTGAAAATCCCATTCCAGTCAACATCCACCAGTATCCCAAAGCACGTTGTGATCTGGGCAAAAACTTTCCAGGCGCACCACCTAGGTGGAATTCCTTCAATCTGTACCCAGGCCTCAATCAGTGCTCCAAACTCATCTAACATTCCTTCGCACTCACAGATTTTGACAGATACACCAGCAATTGGCAATTCAAATGGAGGTAATTCAATTAGGTCATCTACATTTTTCCAAGGGGGAAATCTCAGCAGGAACTTCTTGTTCTCCAACTCTCTGATTTGCCATGGCCACTCTTTGTTCTTGCAAAAGATCCCATTTAACTGAATTAGTAGATCTGAGGCAGAAACCTCTCCCTTAACTACCTTGAGAACAACACAGTTCTTGTAGTTCAACCAGCTAGATTCAGCTGCCACAAGGACTTCGACATGGTAAAAACCCAGCCCTGAAGCAGCACTGCCGAAGTAAGTGGCAGCAGGTTGTGGTTTTGCCCAGGCAGCGCAATTGTTGACGTTGTGATTCCCAGTGCAGATAAAGCATTTTTTCGCCTCCACACAATTCCCACCATAATGCCCAGGACAGCTGCAGTTGAAACATATCATATCCTTGTATTTTGGGATCAAGGATCTGCACCACTAGAGGAGATGATCAAGCATTTTTTCTTAGTTCTCAATCCTTCTCTTTGGTTATTATTCTCTCTCCATTTAGTTCAGTCACTGTTTTGATGTCCTCTAAGAATGTAGAGTGTTCAATCTATCTGGTATCATGGCGCAAACTTGTTTGCGGACTGTTGTGGGTGTGCTACGGGAATCTAATCATGTGTGTGCGCAATTACGTAGTACATCAGTTTCTCGTAACTGGCACCTACCTCATTTTTTTCTTCCTTTGTTGCCTGTCTTTCTGTGTGTTTTAAGATTATTATCTCCGATGGTTAAACAACATCATTCCAGACCTGAAGTGCAGGTATGTTTCCCTGCTGTGCTATTTCCCTCTCGTTCTATTCATTTTCAAACAACATCATTTTGGAACACGATAGCAGTCTCCAATAGGCCTACTCATGAATGGCCCAATATTCATTTGTCGTTTTCTTTTATTCATTACCATTTGATTTCTTCTAGGGAGCTTCACTGCCGTTTGATGGGAGCCATAACATTGATCACAAATCGATGGGATTACCAGGCAAAACCTCGCTAAGGAGGCCCATGGACACTTTAGGGCAACTCCAACGGTTGATCCATCTGTTTCGGTTCTGTCCCTTTGAGTCTGCACGACGCAAGCGCATATTTTTTTTCTGCTTCATATCCGTGTGAACGCATTTTTGCCTCAAATTTGGACTCGATTTGCGTCCATATGCGTGTCCGCTCACTGTTTGCCTAGGACCTACACGTCGCCGCCCAACCACCACCTACCGGTCCTATTTAATTTCATGCATGCGCTCGGCCCGCACATCAGCCACGGAACCCAGTCCATGCGTGTCCTTTTTAATGCCAGGTGTGCGGTGGGAGGGGGCGTCCAGTCCACTTCCTCAACAACCCTCTTCCCTCTTCTTCCTCTTGTGCCCCAGCCATTCGATACCAACGCTTGCCGCCTGATGACCCACAAGTATAGGGAATTTATCGTAGTCCTTTCGCTAAGTAAGAGTGTCGAACCCAACGAGGAGCAGAAGGAAATGATAAGCGGTTTTCAGCAAGGTATTCTCTGCAAGTACTGAAATAAGTGGTAACAGATAGTTTTGTGATAAGATAATTTGTAACGAGCAACAAGTAACAAAAGTAAATAAAGTGCAGCAAGGTGGCCCAATCCTTTTTTAGCAAAGGACAAGTCTGAACAAACTCTTATATAAGGAAAAGCGCTCCCGAGGACACATGGGAATATCGTCAAGCTAGTTTTCATCATGTTCATATGATTCGCGTTCAGTACTTTGATAATTTGATATGTGGGTGGACCGGTGCTTGGGTGCTATTCTTACTTGAACAAGCATCCCACTTATGATTAACCTCTATTGCAAGCATCCGCAACTACAACAAAAGTATTAAGGTAAACCTAACCATAGCATGAAACATATGAATCCAAATCAGCCCCTTACGAAGCAACGCATAAACTAGGGTTTAAGCTTCTGTCACTCTAGCAACCCATCATCTACTTATTACTTTGCAATGCCTTCCTCTAGGCCCAAATAATGGTGAAGTGTTATGTAGTCGATGTTCACATAACACCACTAGAGGATAGACAACATATATCTCATCAAAATATCAAACGAATACCAAATTCACATGACTACTAATAGCAAGACTTCTCCCATGTCCTCAGGAACAAACGTAACTACTCACAAAGCATATTCATGCTCATAATCAGAGGGGTATTAATATGCATAAAGGATCTGAACATATAATTTTCCGTCAAATAAACCAACTAGTATCAACTACAAGGAGTAATCAACACTACTAGCAACCTACTAGTACCAACCTGGACTTGGAGACAAGAATTGGATACAAGAGATGAACTAGGGTTTTGAGATGAGATGGCGCTGGTGAAGATGTTGATGGAGATTTCCCTCTCCCTATGAGAGGAGCGTTGGTGATGACGATGGCGGTGATTTCCCCCTCCCGGAGGGAAGTGTCCCCGGCAGAACAGCTCTGCCGGAGCCCTAGATTGGTTCCGCCTCGTGGCGGCGGAGTCTCGTCTCAAAAGGTTGCTTATCAATTTTTCCTCGACGAAAAACCTCGTATAGCAGAAGATGGGCATCGGAGGGCCAACAGGGGGCCCACGAGGTAGGGGGCGTGCCCAGGGGGGTAGGGCGCGCCCCCCACCCTCGTGGCCAGGTGGGTCCCCCTCTGGTGAACTGAGGACGTATCTGGTGCAACCGAAGTTCTTGTGCTACCGGTGCACCAATGTCAAAAACACATGCAAGAACTTATCAAAAATTCTGAAAATAAATGAGTACACGGACACAATATATTTATATCACGTCAAAGAATTTTAGCTAAAAATTTAACTCACACCTCGAGAAACAAAAAAGACAAATCGGGACATGAATGTTATTAATTTAAACTGGGCCATGTATTGGGCCCATTTGCACTACCACAGCTGAATTTGTTGTTTTTGTTTCTCTTGTTGTGAGTTGAATTTAGGACTGAAACTTTGTAACATGTTAGATGTATGCTGTCTCTTTACACTCAATTATTTTTGGAATTTTTTAGAAGTAATAGTACAAGTTTTTTATGTTCGGTGCACCGGTAGCACAAAAACTCCGGGTGCACAGGATACACTCTCCTGGTGAACTTCTTATGCTCAATATTTTTTATTATTTCCAAAAATGACTTCCGTGGAGTTTCAGGTCTTTTGGAGTTGTGCAGAATAGCTCTCTAATATTTGCTCCTTTTTCAGCCCAGAATTCCAGCTGCCGGCATTCTCCCTCCTTATGTAAACCTTGTAAAATAAGAGAGAATAGGTATAAGTATTGTGACATAATGTGTAATAATAGCCCATAATGCAATAAATATCGATATAAAAGCATGATGCAAAATGAACGTATCACCGCCGCCCTCCATGAAGAAGGGCAGCAAGCAGGACCACGAGGTCGGCTCCTCGTTGGGGTGCCACGCAACCAACTTCACCATGGCCTAGCGCCATGCTGAGCCGCCAGCATGCCTTCGCCTCTACGTCCCTGTCCACTGCTTCAAGTACTTCTGGGAGCATGGCATGCCGGTGCAGTAGCCCAACGTGAACCTGATGAATGGGTGGCATCTCAACTACGCAGGGTTTCGGTGTCGGCGATGCCGGTCTCAAACCGCGGGCCGCAGGCAAAGATTCGCCGCTGTCATGCTCAACTCCCGGTTGAGCTCCGCCACGCCCAAGCGTACACGGTGAACTCACCGAACTGGGACGCATGGTTCACTTCTGAGCATGACTTGCGCCGCCAATTGAGCTTAAAGGGTGCGCCCCGTGCACCGCATGAGCTCACCGCTCCACCACCAGCGTTGGTGGTGTATGAGGAGGATCGGGCGGTCGAGGATGCCTACGTTGCGGACCTCGAGGAGGCCACAAGGAGGGCCATTGAGAAGTCCGAGCTCGAGGTGGCCTGCCTTTCGCAAGTGCTGGCCGAATTGGCCGCTAGAGTGGAGGCGAACGCGCCCCCACTTCCACCAGACCCGCCCGCTCCCGAGCCAGTGGAGGAGTGGTGGGAGCTGGAGCACCAGTCTTCTTCGTGGACAAGCACGGTGCCCTGCTCGCCCATGCATCTGGCGAGCACACCTGTGTGGTTGGGTGCGTCCGAGGAAGAGGTCAAGCGGCACGCGCTGGCTGAGCAGCAAACGCCGGCAACGTTTCAGGAGGCCTTTTCGTGGATGCAAATGCCGGTCTTCTTGGTCCTAACCAAAGAGGTTGACGACGACGACGCATAGTTTTTTTTAGTTGAAATTAATGTAAGACTTGACTTGCTGGCTGTTTTTTTAAATGTGCAATGTGTCCGTTCACGTTGGGCACATTTATGAGCCGGCGGTCAAATCAGATTTTGGTGTTGGTCTAGCCGGCCCAAATGAAAAAAAAAAGGATAAAATTCGCGTTCAGTTGGGTATCTCGTTGGAGTTTTTCCTTGCGGCGCCGTCCCTCCCCCTTGCATCGTCCCATGTCGCGGTCACAGCATCGCTCCTCACCTGTCGCAGCAGCCGCGCACCTTTGCCGTGGCCGCCCCACCTCGTCCTCGTGTTCGCTCGCCATCGGTGCGCCCGCCGGTTCGCAACGTCCTCGCTCGTCCGCTTGCAGTGCTGGCCCACAAGGGAGACGCGTGCTGCGACCGGTCAGCCGATCCTAGCCGTTTATTTACCTACTCTTATTACACTGCTCTGTAGAAGAAGAGAAAAACGGTCTCATCAGATGACTCGTCACTGTCTGAATCGAAGAGGAGATGTTGGAGGTGAACAGATATGAAATATCGTTAGGACTCCGACAGACCTACTTCTGCGCCCATTTCATTTCGCCTCGCAAATTTCGATTCGACAGTGGTGCGGAGTTCTCGAACAGACATCGTTACGTCACGCGGGGCAGGACAAAGCCTCGATGGTGAAAGGGTTACAATAAATACAACATGAACGATCTGCGGACGATGCGTTCTCTACACATCGGCTAAAAGAAAAACCAATCGCCTCTTGCGTGCACGGACGCGGTTGGAGCTGCCACATGGGATCGTCCATGAGTCGGCTTGTCGTGTGTATGGCAACGCTGAAATAAATAAGTCCCAACATAGAAGCAGTCACCAATCCATTGTCGTCCAGCGGTTAGGATACCTGGCTTTCACCCAGGCGACCCGGGTTCGATTCCCGGCAATGGAATCTTTTTTTCCATTGTAACATTTGTTCCATCGACTGTCCTTTTTTTTTTGGTTATTCTCTAGAGCCGCAGTGGTATCTTTTATTTATTCGTTGCAAAATAACTTCGTAGCTTTGCTCAGCAGTTTGTTCTTCCAAATTTCATCCGAGTTACCAACGATCCGAATTTCATCAGAGTAGCCAACGATTCTTCGTTTCATCAGAGTAGCACATGACAGCAGTCTCCCAGTACAACTAGCTGATGAATCAGGACTCGCATTTGCTCAATATTTATCCCTCTTTTACATTCTTATTGACGGGAGCCATAAAACTGATCACAATTCATGGGAATCTCCAGACAAAAACACCTTTGCTACGAAGGCCCATCAACACTTTACAATGCAGTATCCTCCTTCCTTCCAACACCAGCTAAATTTCCAATTTCCAATTTCCATCCCAGATGCAAAATACCCGATCGAGCGTGCCACTCAGACTACACAAGACTAATACAAGTACAGTAGTGATAACCACAATGACAGCTGAGCTGTGTGTAACGGGCCAAAGGAATGGATGAATAAGGCAAACTGCCACTGTTCATGTGCAAGAAAATACGACGGACGGACGGTGATATATAAAAGAAAAATGCCGGACAGGCGAAGGGTAGGTAGATGACCCCGCAGAGGCTCTTAGACCTAGGGCCATATGCAGGCAAAAGCTTTGTGTTTGGTTTGCTGTGATGTTCCGCCACTCGGAACGGTTGATTAGCCCCATTTGACGATAGCCGAACCCCAGGTGAGTCCAGCTCCGAAACCAGATGCTGCGATGATGTCGCCCGTCTTCACCTTCCCGCCGCGAACAGCCTCGTCCAGTGCTAATGGAATGGATGCCGCGCTGGTGTTGCCATAATTGGCAAGGTTTGAGATGACTTTTTCCGATGGGATAGATAACCGACTGGCAGCGGCATCGATGATCCGCTGGTTAGCCTGTAAACATCGATAGGGTCAGTTAGATCGATGCTTCAGGTCAAAGAGTTTCATGGTCAATAGGATAGGATACTCACTTGGTGAAGCAACAGCCAGTCTATACTGGAGGCAGGTAGGCCGGCCTCCTCTAGCGCCTTTTCGATGGACTGTGGAACACAACGTACAGCAAAGCGGAAAACCTCCTTTCCGTTCATTTCGATGCAAGAAAAGTTGGTCTTCTTCGGTGGGAAGCCAGGGACACCATTGGTCTTGGATAAGATCGAGTCAGCGTTCGATGATGAACAATGCAGGTGCCTACATAAGTATAATCAGCAAACATAAGAAAGTGACCTACTAGAAATGCAACATCAGCACTTTTTAGAAAGAAGGCATACTTTTGCCCATGGCCATCGCTTTGCACACAAAAACCTAGCAAACCATCTTCATCAGCATTGCATGACTGCAATATCGAGGATTAAAAATTAGAAAAACGAACTTGCAGAAGGATTTCGCAAATTACAATGCATCCCTGTAATACAACAAATTGCAGTGTCTTACCCAATAGATTATACAGAAAGACTACAGCCAACTGAACCATGGAAAGCAGACCAACATTTCAGCAAGAAAGAACAGATACCTGGACCAAAACAGCACCAGCAGCATCGCCAAAGAGGATGCATGTACCTCTATCTTTCCAATCCACATATTGTGAAAGAGCATCTGCCCCAACTACAAGGACATTTTGAATACCTCCACCTACAGTAGTGGCAGACACTAAATTATTAATCCACCAAGGCGCTCAATAACAACCTCTTGTGAAAATTTAACAAGGGAATTACCTTTGATAAAACGAGTAGCTGTAATTAAACCAACAATGAACCCACTACAGGCAGCAGTGATATCAAAGCCAAATGCATTTGTGCACCCCACCTCCGCCAGCACCTGTTTTTATTTTATATCCAGATGTTATTTTATGCAAAATTGGGCATATAAAATGCATAAAGCACTAGAGCAGAGTTGCATTGATGATTAGAACAACTAATTTACCAACAATACAAAACACTAACAGTACTCCCTCCGTCTCAAATGGATGTATCTAGACAAGCTTTTTGGGGCGGAGGGAGTACTAAACAGGGAAAAAACTTGAATGAAAATACAAAAATGGAAAGACCATTACATAGTTTATATTATTTGATGACTACATTATTATCAAATATAGGCTGCTCCACAAAGTATGCCAGTGAAACATTTTTAGTTTTGACTATCAAATATAAATATGTAATAACTTTGAAGTACCAATATAGTCGTCATGAATGAAACATACTATCATCATATATATTCATTGTCATGCATTACAACATACTTCCGCAGAAATCACTTTTCTCCGTTCTAAATACATCTCATTCTAGCTTCTGGATTTTTGTTCCGAAATACATGCCAATTTACAAGTTTGAGGCAACTACTGCGGTACTGCCATTGTTTGCTTCGCATATCCCTAACATTCACTAATATACTAGATTAACAGATACCATCCAACATTCATAAATGAACTAATTATGGAGGCAAATGTATTCATAAATGAGCTAATTATGGAGGCAAATGTATTCATAAATGAGCTAATTATGGAGGCAAATGCAGTGTGTTGTATACATGCCTTAGTTGGAGTGCCTTAAATTACAGCCATTCAGGAAAAGAGAGAGTATTGTTCAAAGACTGAACGTAGTACTTTGGAGACTAACAGTACTGAAGTGAAAAAATTACTGACAGAGAGTATTATAATTTAAAAGGAAATTTCTCAGATAAACTTAACAATGAGATAATACCATTTCTACCCAACTTATGATATACAGTAAAAGAAAAAGGAAAATATTCTCAAGCATGAGATGACTGGCATTAAAAGCAAGAATATGCAGTCGCTCAAACATATCACTGTTTTAAATAACATTAGTTTCCACGCAAGTATGACAACCACTGTATTCTAGAGAAAAGGCATGGATGATAACTAATAGAATGATTTAATAGATGTGCATAGCCATACCCGACCAGCACCGCCAAAGAGATCGTCTGGAGTAGATGTGCAAAAGAGAACAAGGTCAACATCTTCAGGTCTTACTTGGGCCATCTCAAGTGCCCTTTGTGCTGCCTGTACTGAAAGCCCTCCCAGTGTTTCGCCTCCTAACACATTTGAAAAGAACAAATTACTCCTGAAACATAAACAAATGAAATATGTTGCCGCTAATAAAACCTACTCCTTCAACTCGCTCTAAAAAATTGGATTCTGCCAAAAAGGAATCGTTATGACTCCTAAGCTTTCTTCCACAAAATCTGATACTCTGTTACCTGCCTACTTACACACAGTGGGCCAACTCCCAATGATGTTATACACACGTTTTATAGTTGATATGTACATTGACTTAAGAAAACATGTGTGAAAGCGCTGTGTTTACTATATATTACAAGCCGGAATTTATAAATTATAAGCCAGCCAGGAATTAGGTGATGTACCAAGACATGGATTTATCAGCATTTATATTTATCCTTCTGAATTACTCCCTCCGTCCCATAATATAAGAGCGTTTTTACACTACACTAGTGTATATTATGGGACGGAGGGAGTAGTTCATTTATTATATTTACAATCATGCCCACGTCACACGGTGTTGCTAGTCCTTAAGGCTGGTCACAATGGGGAGGAACTTAGAAGTAACATCACACACTTCAATGCAACTTTGCTTATGTGGCATATATTTAATGAAGAGAGATGTGCTTATGGTAACTAGCTAAGTTACCGGAACATCACACACTCCAAGAAGCAATGAGTCTATAACCTAATAAATACATGGTTGCATGACACTACATAGATGTTCCTACCCACTGTAGAGGTAGTAACATAGTCTAGGAAAACGTGAAGTTCCTAGCTTATGTTCTTGCCCATTGTGACCAGCCTAACCCTGAATGTAGAAGGGTGCTTTGCGACAAATGCTCATTTACAATCATTAATTGAATCGACGTGCGTTCACTAAACTACTTCAACCACCAACAACGATGTGACACACATATCATCCACAAGTTGTCACCTAGCTAAGAGAAGAAAATAAATACTCAGAAGTAACCAGTATACATCATGCCAGAGGGGCCACAATCAGCCTGAATCAGGCTAGCTTAATGAACGAGGAGGGAAAGAAGTGCAATAGAAAATACCTGAAAGAACTCGCCTGTTCCGAATCCCAGTCCGCGCCGCGATCCATTCATCGGACGTTTCAACAAATTTTGAAAGGTCGTCATTTGAAATACAAAGTGATGGAGTGGCCGATCCACTTCCGATGAGCTTTGAGCCCATGCCAACCATCCTGCAATTTCCCATGGCCGTTAAGAAATTTTCTACCACAGTAAATCCTAAACCATATTAACAATAATTGAGATGAGTGACCCTAGTAACACAGTTGGATCAAGACGCGAGCAGCAGCATCGTGACACTGGCTACCGCACAGTGAGCTACAAAAATAGCACCATCTGCCGCAGCATTTATGAGCAAGCTGGGCAGATCCCTATGCATCAACCCATGGTCATGGAAAGCAGGAGCTACCATCTGCACAACTCTATGCATGAGGGCGACCTATTCTGGTGTCTGTAACACTAGTGATGAGCATCGTGGCACCATCGCTATAGTACCAAAGAGCAGAAGCTTCTCAACAGTGATGAGCATCCGATCTGACTACATAGAACTGCTTCGTTTCGATCTTAAAATTCGCGCATAAACCCGTAGGAGTACCAAAAGGAAGGCCCCAGAGCCCCCTTATGCAGCGCGAGCCAATGCATCGTAATAAATGCCAAAGAGCCGCAGATAAGGGTAGTAGTTGAACCTCCTACCGGAAAGCCACTCACCGACTAACCAAATCACATAAACGAGCACCTGATTGAGACCAAAACCTGAGCGAATTGAAACCAAAACCGGAGCCGAATCATGGACAGATCAACTGAAAATGACACCGTCCCCGCAAAATCGTCTCGGAATCAGACAATGGAGACAGACGAGGAAGATCCTCAGTAAACGAACAGCGCGAGGACGGCCTAGAGTCGTGTTAGCAGAGATTGGAGAAGCAGAGCGCAAGCAGTCACACTGACTGATTCACATCTCAGCGCGTCGCCATTGCGAGTAGTGAGGCGCGTGAGCGGGGGCAGTGGCGTGGGGTTACCTGGGGAGGCGGGGCCTGGGCGCGGCCGGCGCGACCACGCTGTCGTCCACGGCGGAGGCGCAGCACCGGACGGAGGCCTTAGCTGCTGCGGCCACCGGAGGGGATCGGAGGAACCCGGGCCGGTTCCCTGCGCGCGCCCGCGCGCAGGTGGATACCGCCGCGGCCCGCGGCGGCGCTATGCCGGAGGCGGCCACCATGGCCGGAGATCTCGCTGCGGCGGCGGCGGCGGCCCCGAGTAAGAGTGAGGAGGGAATCAGTGGAGGGTCGGCGGCGGGAGCGAGGGGGAGCGTGGCATGCGGGGGGCGGGCGGAGTGGATATAGGGGCGGCGGCGGTGGGAACGGTGGGCGGTGGTGATGGTTGCGAGGTGGGTGGGGGCCGCGGCGCAGGGTGGGGGGGAGGGGGGAGGAGCTTCGAAAGCTCCGCCCGGAGGCGAGGGAGGCCTTTTTTATGCGGAAGGCGATGCGGCCCGTGCGTGGGTGACTGACCCCGACTGACAACACACCCTGTGCGGACTGGATGATGTGGATGTGGCTCGCTCGCTGGCCTCCGGGTTGGACCGGTGGTGGAGCACCCCAAGCCGTTTCCTCCCTAGTTCTCGACGGAAACCGGCCACATCGTCGGGGATACCGAGCGGGCAGGGAAAGGGGGGATAAGTCTGTTTTAAACCTTGTCTTCGTTCGACCCGGCGAATTCGAACCTCAACCTTGGAATCCCTGAAATCGACACCCCCACCTCTCTGATCCCAGTTCTTTGCGCCCTTAAGCCCGGTTTAGCATGGGATTCACTGACATGGCAGAGGAGGAGGCCGGGTTAGGTGAGTGATTAGAATAAATGACGCCACGTGTGCTATCCGATGCCCCTGTCTCTATATCCTCTGTTCTGGAAGCGCACTCTGCTCAGCGCAAGGTGGGGAACAAAAGTAGGGTTCCGCCGGCGACTGGCCGCGTCCATTAGCGGCGGCGATTGGCGATGTCGGCCATTAGCGGCGGCCATTCTGCTTCATCCTGTTACCGCAGTGGCGCGGTTCGAAGGAGAGGCGTCGGCGGGTCAGCTCGGTCGCCCGTCCCATCGGGAGCAGCCCATGTATTACGAGCCGACGAAGTTCCGCAGCTTGTGCGGGAGGAAGGCTGCACGGTGGATCTCATGGAGTCCAGCAAACCCAGGAAGGAGGTACTATTCGTGCGTGGATAACCAGGTAAGCTAAATTCGCCTCTTGTTTGCTGTGTATGTTCCCCTCTGTTGTACTTTTCTTGTTCTGAATTTTGTTTTTCAGTTGGACAGCATGGGTTCATCGAATGGCATGAGGGGCCGACGACACCATTTATCCGTGATTTGTTGGGAGATCTTCGGAACAAAGTGTGGATGAGGCTGCTCTTGCTATTCAGTCCAATGAGATAGAAGTTGCTGCATTGAGAGAGGAATTGAAGAAGAAGACTGAAGTAATTTCAGAAATTAGTGCTAGGTGTGAGAGGAAAGATTTGATTCAAATGTATAGATGTGATTCAGATGTATAAATGTTCAGTTTCCGGAGTGATGCAATCTGGAGCTATCTTAATTGCAATGTAATGTATCTGAATCATGTTGGAATGAATTTGAAAGACCCAAATATGTTGTGTATGTCTGAATATCTTAGTTTTGACAGACCCAAATATGTTGTGTATGTCTGAATATCTTAGTTTTGACAGCTCAAGTATGCATTTTTTGATACTTTGTACAGCAAAAGTTTGCAATTTTTGACTGGCTGTGAGTTTACAGTATAAATGTACTACGCATCCTTTTTTTGACAGCAGGAACTACTACATGACAGTGGTAGCACAGTACACTAGACACCAAATTTCAAAGTGGTCATTTTACAGTAGCAGTGACAATTTTGCAGCAAACATGCATACATTCAAGGATCATTTGACAGTACCACTGAACTTAAACATAAATAGCGGTCATTTGACAGTACCAGAAGGACCATGTTCACATCATAAAACTAGAGTTGATATTAAAACTAGAACCATAAGCAGTACTTCGTACTGACACTTCCATCACAAGCACTAGTTCATTCTGACATTTTCCAAAATAGCCACATCATCAAAGAAATCTAGTAATTCCCACTAGCAGTGAAATAGGGCATGAATCTTGTCCCCCTTCCAGCTCCTGTCCCACTCCCAGCTCCTCTCCCTCTTCCAGCTCCTCTTCCAGCAGAGCTTGATCCTGCAGCTTGAAAGCTTGATCCAGTAGCTTGAGAGCTTGGTACAGCTGAAGCTCTAGCTGCTGCAGCCCTGCTTGTTGATGCATTTGTTTGTGCTTGCTGTAAATAAAATAGAGAAATTAGGGCAAAATAAGTGCATATTTTCATTTGAAGAGAGCACACGTAGTAATAAATTACCTCTGTGGCTCTCTGTTTTCTCCCTCTCTTGCCAAGATGTGACTTTGTTTTTTTGGTACTATCTCCATTCTTAGAACAAGAAGTTTTATTGTGTCCCTTACCACCACAAGATCCACAAGTTATCTGAATGCCATGCTTGCTCAGTTTCTTACCCTTTGGTGCTTCACCCTCTTCTCTCCTCCTACCATTGTTCTTTTTCCTTTGCCCTGGCATGGCAATGTAGCCAGGTGCAACTGGCCTAGGGTTTTGGGACACAGGCCAATTTTCCTCTCCTTCAACAGGTTGCAGGCAGTGCTCATAAATCTTCTTGAAAGTTTCAATGGAGTAGCAGTTGTCAATGTAATCTTCCAACTTTTTCACACATTTATAGATAGCACATATGGCATGAGTGCAAGGCAGTGCTGCCAACTGAAAGTAACCACAAGAACAAGTCCTATTCTCAAGATTTACTGTGTACCTCCTGCCTCTCCCAGTCGGATGCTTGACCTCAAAGCCCTCCTTGCCATTCCAGAGGACCTCACAAAATTGAGTTCTTTTGATACTAGCCTTGAGTTTTTTGAAAATGTTTGGGCAAATTGTGCCCTTCCAGTTGTCACTTTTGGCTCTCTGCTCTTGAACTCTAACATACACTTTCTTCCTGATCTTATCTTGCTGTGAAATAATGGGGTAGAACCTAGCTTCTATAATAGCATTGTTGAATGATTCACAAAGGTTGTTGTCAACCAATTCACATTTTGCCCCAACTGGAAAGAAAGCCCTAGCCCAATGCTTGGGCTCTATCCTCATGATGTCCTTTGCACCATCAGGAGTAAGTTGAGCTAGCTTGGCTTTGTTATAATTAAAATCTTCCCTGTTTGAAGCCTTTGCAATGGCCCAGAACCTTTTCTGTAACTCATGGTCTTTGTGTTTCTTTCTCCAATTGGCATAAATGTGCCTAGCACACATCCTGTGCTCTGCCCTAGGCAAGTAGTTGTCACGCCCTCGATGCGGCTATACCTCTAAGTCGTGCCTCGACACGTGGGAGATATAGCCGCATCGAGGGCGTGACAAGTTGGTATCAGAGCCTTCCCCGATCTTAGGAGCCCCCACTGATTGATCGTTTTTAGCGGCAGAGTTGTGTCTAGAAAAAAGTTTTGAGTCATTTAGGAATTATATATCGGAGAGTTTAGGAATTCTTTTTACTTCCCAGTCTCCTCATCGCTCTGGTAAGGCATCCTGACGTAGAGTTTTGACTCTTCTCTTCTCAAATTTCACTAAAAAAAATTTAGGATCACGCGGGTATCTTAGAATCGTTCCGATGGTTTTATGATGACAACATTGTCTTGGTTGCCTCCCGTCAGCAGGGGTTTTAGAGGAGGTGTCCCGGGGAGTTGAGCTCCGAGGTGTTGTCGTCATAATTTTATCGTTGCGGTTTTGGAATACCTGAGTTTAGTACGCCGACATCGAAAATCTCTTTTGTACAGTTGTTGGTGAGATAACCCTGATAGCCCAGTACTGTGGCGAGTGCGGGAGTATCGCCATGACTTGTATAACGGATGCTTTTCGAAGGTTGGAGGTAGATGATTTCCGAGGATTTCTTGGTTATGTGTTGAAGGATGGATACAGCTGGATCTAGGTATTGTTAGTTTGGGTGATATATTTTGTGTCCCCTGTATCCCCAACACCTGATTGCATAACCAGAAAGTTTCGGGAGTTTATAAGTGGAAATTCTTGTAGCTCTAGTATTTCTTCCGCAGATATTTGGTTTGTGATTGGGTAATCCTTACCAAGTATTTGTTCACATCCGTACCTTGTTGATTTTATTCCATACCTTTTTCTAAGTGGCTTCTCAGTTTATGGAAGTGTGATGTTTTACTTTGGAATTCATTCGTTCATTCTCGTTCGTATGTTTATTGTGAAGACTATACGTTGCAATTTCGTTCCTTTGATTCAGCCTCAATATATCTCTGTCAAGATGCTAATGGATGTCACCCTCTTCAGGATGGCTCCGCCAACGCGTCAGAATCCGGAACGCAATGAAGGAAGTCAGGCTAACCCTCCGCCACCACCTCCGCCTCCGGAGGCTTGGCAAGCCCTGATGACTGCCACAAATGCCAACGCTCAGATTCTGATTCAGCTCTTGCAAGATCGCAACCAAGGGCAAGCTAATCAAGAGAATCAAGGCCAAGGCAACAATCAGCCGCACTTCGCTTCACTCAACCAGTTCCTTGCTAATCAGCCAAAGACCTTCAGCTACTGTGTCGAGGCCACAGACGCAGATGATTGGCTCGTGGACATCAGCAAGCATTTCGAGTGCAGCAATGTCAGACCTGAGGACTTTGTCAAGTTTGCCTATTTTCAACTCAAAGATCAAGCTGCTGAATGGTTCCAGCAATACAAAGATTCCAGAGGAGGTCGTGTGATTACCTGGGATGATTTCCGCCGTGACTTCAAAGCGCACCACATTCCAGAAAGTGTTGTTGAGCTTAAGCGTGAGGAATTCCGCAATCTCAAGCAAGGCACCATGTCTGTTTATCAATACAACACTCAGTTCCAGAAGCTCTCTCGTTTTGCAAGGCAAGACATCCCTGATGAGAAGAGTATGATCTACCAATTCAGGCGTGGTCTCAGAGAAGATCTGCAACTTGCTCTCGTGCTTTTCGAGCCATTAAAGTATGATGAATTCTACAACATGGCGCTGAAACAAGAAGTTGCTCAGCTCAAGTGTGAGGCTTCTAAGAAGAGAGTCAGAGACGCAGTTCAGTCTTCTTCTTCCTCACTTGTGGCAGCTAAGCAACAGAAGTTCTGGTTGCCTCCTCCTCCTTCGTTCTGTCAGCCTTATCAATAGAAGAACTCAGGTGGCCGTGGATCTTCCCACCCACCCAACCCTGGCTGTCAGAACAAGTCTCAGAATCAAGCTCCAAGGCCAAGTGCTCCTTACTATCGCCCGCTCTCAGAGGTGACTTGCAGGAAATGTCAGCAAAAGGGTCACTATGCGGACAAGTGCTTCAACCAAAGGCGCCTTCCGCCTCCTCCTCCTGTGAAATCTTCCAACAATGCAGTGGTCAAGCATAATCCTAAGTCTGCAAAGGTGAACATGATGAATGCAGCTCAAGCGGAGGATTCTTCTGAAGTGATCATGGGTAACCTTCCTGTTAATGATATTCCTGCAAAAGTCTTATTCGATACCGGTGCATAGCATTCTTTCATGTCATATCCTTTTGCATCGAAGCACAACGTGGACACAGAGATTTTGTCCAAAGTTATGCAAGTTGTTTCTCCTGGAAAGCTATTGACTTCTAGTTTGGTTGCTCCCGATGTTTCTATCAAGATGGGTGACTATAGATTCTTGTCTAAACCAATTGTTCTTGGTGACTCTGATATTGATCTTATTCTCGGGATGGACTGGCTTTCTAAGCACAAGGCTCAGCTTGATTGTGCTGCCAGGGAAATTCAATTGACTCACTCTTCTAACGATGTGATCATTTATGCCTCTCATGATGATACCATTCGGTTGTTTTCTCTCAATGAGAATGATGAATTGGAGGCTATCTCTCAGATTCCAGTCGTTTGTGAGTACCAAGATGTTTTTCCAGAAGAGCTTCCGGGTATGCCTCCCCGTCGGCCAGTTGAGTTCGTTATTGATCTTGAGCCTGGCACGGAACCCGTTTGCAAGCGTCCTTACAAGCTTGGACCAGATGAGTTGAAGGAATTGAGGAAACAACTCGATGAACAAGAGCGTCTGGGTCTGATCAGACCGAGTTCTTCTCCTTGGGGTTGTGGTGTTCTTTTTGTCAAGAAGAAGGATGGCACGGACCGACTTTGCGTCGATTACCGTCCATTGAACAAGAAGACTATCAAGAACAAGTACCCACTTCCCAAGATCAACGAGCTATTCGAGCAACTTAAAGGTGCTAAGGTGTTCTCCAAGCTTGACCTTCGTATGGGTTATCATCAAATCCGCATTCGTGAAGAAGATATTCCCAAGACAGCATTCAGAACAAGCTTTGGTTCTTATGAATATACTGTCATGTCTTTCGGCCTTGTCAATGCTCCTCCAGCATTCACTCGCTTGATGAATTTCATCTTCAACCCCTACATCAACGAATTTGTCTTGGTCTATCTCGATGATATTTTGGTTTTCTCCAAGAATAAGGAGGATCATGCCAAACATTTGCGATTGGTACTCGACAAGCTCAGAGAGTATCAATTATATGCGAAGTTCTCCAAATGTGAATTCTGGCTTGATGAAGTTCTTTATCTTGGTCATATCATCTCTGCCAAGGGCATTGCTATTAATCCAGAGAGGGTGTCTGCAGTTTTGAATTGGGAACCGCCTCAGAATGTCAAGCAGCTTCGCAGTTTTCTTGGACTTGCAAGCTATTGCCGAAGATTCGTTGAGAATTTCTCAAAGATTGCAAAGCCTCTTTCAAACCTCCTCCAGAAGCATGTGAAGTATGTCTGGTCTCCTGAGTGTGACGTTGCTTTCAACACTCTCAAAGAGAAACTCGTCACTGCTCCAGTTCTGACTCCTCCTGACGAATCCAAGCCTTATGAAGTATTCTGTGATGCTTCTCTTCAGGGCCTTGGTGTCGTCTTAATGCAAGAGAAGAAGGTTGTTGCCTATACCTCTCGTCAGTTGAAGCCCAACGAAAGGAACTACCCCACTCACGATCTTGAGTTGGCGGCAGTGGTCCACGCTCTAATAACATGGAGACATCTCCTGTTGGGAAGGAAAGTGGACATTTTCACCGACCACAAGAGTCTCAAGTACATCTTCACTCAGCCCCACCTCAACCTCAGGCAAACTCGATGGGTCGAAATGATTCAAGAGTATAATCCGAGTATTGAATATACTCCAGGCAAGGCTAATGTGATTGCGGACGCTTTGAGCAGGAAGGCTTACTGCAACAGCTTAATCCTCAAGCCCTTTCAACCGGATCTTTGTGAGGCTTTCCGCAAGTTGAATCTCCAAGTTGTCCCACAAGGTTTGCTTGCCAACCTCATTGTCTCTCCTACTTTGGAAGATCAAATTCGGGAGGCACAACTGTTGGATACCATGGTGAAGAAGGTGAAACGTGGTATTGACAAGGGCATTTCCAAATACAAGTGCTATCGAGTTGATGACAGCGATACTCTTTTCTTCGAGGACCGGATTGTGGTTCCAAAGGGTGATCTTTGTAAAGTCATTATGAACGAAGTGCACAACTCTCTTCTGTCAGTTCATCCTGGAAGTACAAAGATGTACCATGACCTCAAGCAGTCGTATTGGTGGACTCGAATGAAGCGAGAGATTGCTCAATTCGTGAATGAATGTGATGTCTGCAGAAGGGTGAAAGCAGAACACCAACGACCAGCTGGTCTTCTCCAACCTCTTGCTATTCCAGAATGGAAGTTTGATCATATCGAAATGGACTTCGTGACTGGTTTTCCTAAGTCCAAGCGTGGAAATGATGCTATCTTCGTCGTCATCGACAAGCTCACCAAAGTGGCTCATTTTCTTCCTATCAAAGAGTCTATCACAGCAGCGCAGCTGGCAGAGCTCTACACCTCCAGAATTGTCTCCTTGCACGGCATTCCGCAATTGATTTCTTCAGACCGTGGCAGCATTTTTACCTCCAAGTTATGGGATTCTTTTCAGAAGGCCATGGGCACCAACATTCGCTTCAGCACAGCTTTCCACCCTCAAACAAGCGGTCAAGTCGAGCGTGTCAACCAGATTCTTGAAGATATGCTCAGAGCTTGTGTTATCTCTTTCGGCATGAAGTGGGAGGATTGTCTTCCTTATGCTGAGTTTTCTTACAACAACAGTTTTCAAGCCAGCTCGGGCAAAGCCCCATTCGAGATTCTCTATGGCAGAAAGTGCCGTACCCCTCTCAACTGGTCTGAAACCGGTGAACGCCAATTGCTCGGCAATGATTTGATCTCAGAGGCTGAGGCAATGTGCAAGGTGATTCGTGAGAACCTCAAAGCCGCGCAGTCGCGCCAGAAGAGCTATTACGACATCAAACACCGAGATGTGGCATTCGAGATCGGAGACCATGTCTACCTCTGCGTCTCTCCAATGAAAGGAACTCGTCGCTTCGGTATAAGGGGAAACTTGCCCCTAGATACGTGGGCCCTTTCAAGATCATCGGCAAACGAGGCGATCTCGCCTATCAACTTGAGCTTCCCTCCAACTTTGCAAATGTGCACGATGTCTTCCACGTGTCACAGCTTCGCAAGTGCTTCAAGACGCCTGAGCGCACCATCAACTTCGAAGAGATTGATCTTCAAGAAGATTTGTCATATCATGAGCATCCCGTTGCTATTCTTGAAACAACTGAGCGCAAGACTCGCAACAAGTCAATCAAATTCCTGAAAGTGAAATGGTCACACCATTCAGACCGAGAAGCCACCTGGGAGCGTGAGGACCACCTACGTTCCGAGTATCCGGAGTTCTTTCAGTCCTAGATCTCGGGACGAGATCCTCTCGTAGTGGTGGAGTGTTGTAACGCCCCAGATGTAACTTGCCATATTTGTAATCCAACTCTTGCCATTTTCGGCTATGTGTTATAATATTTCTCTCCGTGATTGGGTTTTCCTTCGTTTTGCATTTTGGTCATATCATGCATTTCATATCATGTCATCATGTGCATCGCATTCGCATACGTGTTCGTCTCATAAATCCGAGCATTTTCCCCGTTGTCCGTTTTGCAATCCGACGCTCCTATGTTCCCCGGCGTCCCCTTTTACATTTCTTCATGAGCGGGTAATAAACTTTCTCGGATTGGACCGAGGTTTGTCATGCGGCCTCGGTATAGCACCGGTATACCGCCTGTCAAGTTTCGGGTCAATCGGAGTTCGTTTGGTACTCCAACGGTTAACCGGGTAACCGTGAAGGCGTCGTGTGTGTTGCAGCCCAACACCCCTTCAAAACAGCCCAATAACCCATCTAAGACACTCCCATATCCTCCGCCATTCGATCATGATCGCGTGGCCGAAAACCGCTCTCCATTTGGAGCCTCCTAGCTCCTTCTACCTATATAAACACCTCCCCCTTCTCCAATTCCGGGTCCAATACCCTAACCCTAGTCCAAATCCGCCCCGCGCGCCGCCGGACGTGTCTGGGCGTGCCGGACACCGTCCGCCGCCGCCGCCTCGCCCTATCGCCGCCCGCCACGTGGGCATCTCCGTCGCCCCGCGCCGCCGGCCCGGGTCGGGCCCTCCCCGGCCCGCCGCTGCCCGCGCGCCCCCGCGTCTCCCCGTCGCCAGGCCGCCGCCTCCTCGCCTCCGCGCCCGCCGCCTCGCCCCGCGCTCCTCGCCGGCCGCCACCGCCGCGCGCCACCGCGCCGCGCCCCGCCGCCCGCCGCCGCACCGCGCCGCCCTCGCCCGCGTCGCCTGCCTCCTCCGCCGCAAGCCGTCGTCGCCGGAGCGCCTCGGGCCGCGCGCCGCGGCCGATCCAGATCCAAGCCGACGAGGGGTTGACTTTTCTTCCCCCCGTTTTTCTCTAAGTCCTTCGTTTCGTGCATAATCATCACCTGTTCATCATGTCATAACTTTGCAACCGTAGCTCCGTTTCGCGCGTATAATATGTCAAATTGTTCGCCTCGAAGAGTACATCATTTCATTCCATTGCATCATTTTCATTTGAGGTCATCTTGATGCCCGAAATGCTGTTAGAAGAGGGCTATGTGATGTTAAGTTTCTGGATCACATCTGAACATGCACTTTTGTCTTTTATGCCATGATTGTTGTGTACCTCCTATGAAGTTGAGTCCTACATGAGTTTTGAAATATGCCATGTTACCTTTCCATAGAATTATGCCATGTATTTTTGTGATCTTTGTGGTGACTAGCACAAGCATGCAAACTAGGGCACTTGATGTTGCTGATTTCAAAGACTTGGTATTTTCACCAAGTCCCTGACTGCTGTTATTTTTATGCCATGTATTCATGTTGTTTCCGAGAGATCTATGCATATTTTGAGCATAATCAGTAAGAGTGTTTTTAACTTGATGATTTGCTATATCCATCCATGCCTTTGTTTGTAATTATGGAGTAACATAGCTTGAGTCAATCGAGCTCTAATTTTGCTATAAAATGTTGCTGGCAGATTGTTTACATGTTATTCGATTTTGCCAAGCTTGGTGTAATTGATCCTTGCATGCTATGATGTTGTTCTTACCATGTCTAGTTCTTATGCCGTGTCTTCTTGATGTATGTATGCTTAGTTTATCATGCAATGCTGTGTAGTAAGTGCATCAAGCTCGTAAACATGCCTACTCGTTATCTGTTTTTGACATGTCCAGTTTTCTGCTAGGTTTGAGACCTGTAACAAAACTTGCTTAATTGACATGGGTGTAATCATATTTTCTGATCCTTTTTGGCTTATGGTCAGTAAGGGACTTTAGTAAAGTGCTTTGAGTAGATTCATGCCATGCCTTACTTTGCTATGTACTGATCCTGTAGCATGTTGCTTCATTGCTCTAAACATGTCATCCTGATGTTAATTTCTGCTATGTTGTTATTTTCACTAAAGTCTGTGAACCTGTTATCTTTTGCACTTTTGCCATGCTTGTTTGAACCTGTTGTGGTGTGATTTAGCCGTAGCTCAGTGTTCATCTTTTGTCAAGCATCTTGAGTAGATTACTGTCATATGCTTTTTTGATATGTTTGGGTGCAGTAGCTTAATTTCTTGTTGCTTGCTAAGTAGCATCATGCTGTTAATGGCAGATTATCGTCATTCTTGTATTGCTTGTCATTTGCAAACCGTGCATCCGATTCCGGTGATCTTTATATCGATTTCATCCAAAATCACCTCATCTATCCAGTGGCATACTTGGTTTGCCAAGATTATGCCTTGTTCATCTTTTCCCTCCGGAGCATGCATAAGCATTGCATATCGCATCTCGCATATCATGCCATGTTTTGCATCATGTTGCTTGCGCATTGCATCGTGGTTGATATTTGTTCCTTTGCTTGTTCTCTTGATTTGGGTAGAGCCGGGAGACGAGTACGTGAACGACGAACCTGTTGAGAACGCTTTCGAGGACCAAGCTTTGGACAACTCTGAGAACCTTGCAGGCAAGATGACCATACCCTCGAAATCACTTCTATCTTTGCTTGCTAGATGCTCGCTCTTTTGCTATGCCTATGCTGCGATACCTACCACTTGCTATATCATGCCTCCTATATCGCCATGTCAGCCCCTAACCATCCATGTCCTAGCAAACCGTTGATTGGCTATGTTACCGCTTTGCTCAACCCCTCTTATAGCGTTGCTAGTTGCAGGTGAAGATGAAGTTTGTTCCTTGTTGGAACATGGACTTGTTGTTCCTTGTTGGAACATGTTTACTTGTTGGGATATCACAATACCTCTTATTTAATTAATGCATCTATATACTTGGTAAAGGGTGGAAGGTTCGGCCTTATGCCTAGTGTTTTGTTCCACTCTTGCCACACTAGTTTCCGTCATACCGGTGTTATGTTCCCGGATTTTGCGTTCCTTACACGGTTGGGTGATTTATGGGACCCCCTTGACAGTTCGCTTTGAATAAGACTCCTCCGGCAAGGCCCAACTTTGGTTTTACCATTTGCCTACCACCTACCACTTTTCCCTTGGGTTTTTCGCGAGCCCGAGGGTCATCTTTATTTTAGCCCCCCCGGACCAGTGCTCCTCTGGGTGCTGGCCCGAAACGAGCAGACTGCGGGGCCCCCTCGGGGAAACTCGAGGCTTGGTTTTACTCGTAGGATGTCTCATCCGGATGTGCCCTGAGACCGAGATATGTGCAGCTCCTATCAGGATTTGTCGGCACAATCGGGCGGCTTTGCTGGACTTGTTTTATTACTGTCGAGATGTCTTGTAGTCCAGGATTCCGAGATTGATCGGGTCTTCCCGGTAGAAGGAATATCCTTCGTTGACCGTGAGAGCTTATAATGGGCTAAGTTGGGACACCCCTGCAGGGTATTATCTTTCGAAAGCCGTGCCCGCGGTTATGAGGCAGATGGGAATTTGTTGATGTCCGGTTGTAGAAAACCCGAAGTTGACCTTAACTAAAACACATCAACCGCGTGTGTAACCGTGATGGTCTCTTCTCGGCGGGTTCCGGGAAGTGAACACGGTGTTGGAGTTATGTCTGACGTAGGTTGTTCTAGGATCACTTCTTGATCACTTCTAGTTTCACGACCGTGCTTTGCCTTCTCTTCTCGCTCTCTTTTGCGTTGTAGCCACCATATCTGCTAGTCGCTTGCTGCAGCTCCACCTCACTACCCTTTCCTACCTATAAGCTTAAATAGTCTTGATCTCGCGGGTGTGAGATTGCTGAGTCCCCGTGACTCACAGATTCTACCACAACAGTTGCAGGTACCAACGATGCCAGTGCAGATGCCGCGACCGAGCTCACTTGGGAGTTTGACGAGGAACGTGGCCGTTTCTATGTTTCTTTTCCAGATGATCAGTAGTGGAGCCCAGTTGGGGTGATCCGGGGATCTATGTAGCTTTTGGGGTAGTCTTCTTTCATTTTGGTACTGTAGTCGGACCCTGAGTGTAATTTGAATGATGGATGTTTATTTATGTATTGTGTGAAGTGGCGACTGTAAGCCAACTATGTATCTCTTTCCCTTTATGTATTACATGGGATGTGTGAAGATTACCTCACTTGCGACATTGCTTTCAATGCGGTTATGCCTCTAAGTCGTGCCTCGACACGTGGGAGATATAGCCGCATCGAGGGCGTGACAGTAGTCTCTCATGCTTATAATTAGGCCCTGCAAAAAGAGACAAATGTTAGCAGCAAATAAAAATACATTTGCAAAAAAAGACAAATGTATGCTACCAGCACATGAGACCAGGACCACTACCTAACCATAGGACTAGGAGCACTACCTAAACATAGGTATAGGTGTCGCTCCGATGAGGCGACCGAACCTTTTCGACACTTACATAAGACATTATTTTTTTAACTAGGCATTAAATAAGTTTTACCTTTTGTTGGTCAGAAATGAAGACCCATCCAGCACCTTGATCATTAATGTCCAAATCTTTGATAAGAAGTCCAATAAACCAGGCCCAGGTATCCTTGGTCTCCTTCTCCACAACAGCCCATGCAACTGGATACATTTGGTTGTTGGCATCCCTAGCAATTGCAGCTAGCAGCTCACCTTGGCATGCTCCCTTGAAGAAACAGCCATCCAACCCAATCACTTTCCTGCATCCTGCTTTAAACCCTTTCTTCATTGCATTGAAACAAACATAAAATTGCTGAAAGATGTTCTGCTCCATCTCTACTGGATCCAAGCAAACAGCCACTGTGCTCCCTGGGTTGCTTCTAAGCAGTTCCAACTGATAATCAAACACTTTTGTGTACTCATTTTTCATACCACACAAAAGCTTGTCGAGTACAATTTTTTTGCTGCCTTGCACTTTGAAATTGATACATCAGCAAACATTTCTTGCATCACCGTGGATTTCATGCTGTCAATCTTCCATAAAGGATTTGCCAAGATGAAATTCTCATACCTTTTGGCAATCACCTTAGCAGTAACCAGTTTGTTGTCTCTGTTTTGTGCACATTCATGCTCATCTTCAAATGTGATGATTTGAAACCTAGAGCACCTGCTTGTTTTTGCTGCATATAACAACCATGGACACCCAGGCCAGTCACACTTTGCCCTAACTCTGTGCTCCTCGGATTTTAAGAAGGAAATGCTCCTTTTGGTAGCAAGTCCATACCTCTTTATAGCTCTGGTTAACTGCTTCTTGCTTCTAAAAACCATTCCCAGACTGAAGTGTGGAATGTCAGAGTCAGGGTTGAACCTAACATATTGGCTCTTCCTTCTAACCATGCTCCCATCTTCATCTTCATCATATGAGTAGTCCTCATCAGATGATTCAAACTCCATATCCTGTACAGCCTCCTCCACATTTGCCACGAGCTCAATACGCACTGCCCCAGTTGAATCTGCATCAGCCCACTTCTTAGAATCTCTCATCTTTCTCCTGAATTTTCTTGCATGCTTTCTCAGCTCAACAACCACTGATTCTTCCCCACTGTCATCTGTATGGGGCACATACTCAATGTCCTCCGAGTCAATGAATCTGCAACATCTTGTGCAACTTCTACAACATTTTCAGAAACTACTGCAACATTTTCAGAAATTGTAGTAGCATTTTGTGGAACTACAACAGCATGCTGTGCATGTACTGCAACATTTTGTGCAACTTCAGAAACTTGGGACATATCATATGGTTCAGTTGGATTAACAACTTGAGAACTCTGACTAGCATAACCACTTCTCACTTTTTTTTCAATGGACTGCTTATCACTTGTGTGACCACACCACCTTTATTGGGAATAAGGATATGTTCAAGTATCTCTCCTCTTGCACCACTACTCTGTTCATTTCCATTGTCATGCTCATCTTCTGCTGTGATCACTAAATCAGGCTCATCTTCACTGCCAATGCACATCAGGTCCTCAAGCTCATCTCCTTCAAAATCAGACCCACTATTTGCTTCCTCTGGCTCATCCTCTTCCCCATTATACTCCACATATACTTCAGCAACCCCTCCATCTGTAGTGTACTCAGACATCTTCATGCAACCAGCATCATCAAACAAGAAAAGCAATCCATTTATCAACTCCATGCCAGGCAACAAAAAATGGTACTTCATGCTTTCCTTCACTGTCATATGATCTCCTAAAAAGCCTTTTAGCTCCGGCAATGAGAGCTTGTCCCGCTCAATCTCTGACATTCCAATATCTCCACCCACATAATCAAGCGATGGACCAATCCGTATGAACTCGCCCCCAAAGTCAAATCTGACAGTTAACACTTCTGCTGGATCCATGTTTTCAACGACAAAATCCTACATTACAACAAATATATAAGCATAACTGAACTAGAACTACAAATAGCACGATCTGACCTACCAAAAAAATCTCCCAAAAACCCAAACTTGAACACCTGTAGAACCCTAAACCTAGCGCTTGCAAGAGGCTAAAATTTCCCCCAAAAAAGCAGGGAATGGACACTCGCGAAGAAAATCGTGTACCTGCTCTTGTTCTGCAGGAGTGCTCGTCGGAGGTCGTTGCGATCATCCGCCGTTCGCCATCGCCGCGGCGGAGGAGAAGTTGATTCGTCAGGGGAGAAGGGAGGCGAACAGAGCAGCAAGGAGGCGAGCTGGTCCGGCTCAGCCAGTTATCCCCGTGCCTGAACCTGTTGGACCCACCACCGAAGCAAAGTCAGCAATCCCGCTCACACGTCAGCGAATCCCTTTTTGGGAACGGGCTTAAGGGCGCAAAGAACTGGGATCAGAGAGGTGGGGGTGTCGATTTCAGGGATTCCAAGGTTGGGGTTCGAATTCGCCGGGTCGAACGAAGACAAGGTTTAAAACAGACTTCTCCCGGGAAAGGGGCCTGCCTGCGCGCGGTGACACGACACGATGCAGCGCGTACGTGCAGAGAGCAACACAATTTGGGCTCGTGCGCGTCAGAGTACCGTGTGGTCGTATCCAAGGACTCCCGCCGTGGTATCGTGCAGCGCGGCGCCACGTAGCTCCCGGTCGGTCGCCGATGTCCTTGCCTTGTCTCGTCACGTGGCCTCTCCGCTCCGGGTCTCCGTCCTCGCCCAGCTTCGGACGCATCGATCGCGATCGTGTACCTGTGTAGTACGTCCTCTGGCGCGGTGCTCACAACTGTAGCTGTAGGCGTTAACGCCTCTCTTTTCCGCTTCCATGGCCCCGCTGCTCACTCGTTAACCACGGAACTGTTGATTCCTGACCGGCTGTGTTGCGTGAGTATAGATGAGATCCTCGTCTTCTTTTTACAAACTCGATCAAACTTTGATGTGCCATACTTTTTTTCTCCTACACATTATGTCAAACTTTGCACCGTTTAACTTCAGACTGATTTTATACGCCTAATTGTCAAGCACGGTACCCAGGCACACAGGGAGTACAAGTACTGGATAAGAAGGCTACCTCCACTTATCGGTCGGCATAGTCCATGACTCCATGTATTCGGCATGCCACATATGAGTCGCACGCCTGCGTAAGAATGTTGGTTGCTTTTTGAGTGAAGTCGGTACATTAAGTGTTTGGATTTAGGGTGACGACGGTTATCCGGTAAATGGAAGTACATGTCTTAGTTTAAAACCATAGATGAGAACTGTATCGTTCCAAGGCTACTAGTTTGTTAGGAGTTACAAATATCAGCGCCATCATAGGTTAAACAAGCAACGCACGGTGTGAACTGTGGAGGTGAAAGAGTTGTGAGATTCTCCATTATCTAGAAAATGGAAGTGATAGATACTATATCTTAATTTAGAACCATAAATGAGTATTGCATTGCTTGAAAGCTACTCCCTTTGTAAACAAATGTGAGAGCTTTTAGTGATCTAAAAACGCTCTTAAATTTCTTTAGAGAGAGTATTAGTTTGTTAGGAGTAACAATACCACCTTTATCAACCTGTCTGGGAACATTGTAACCAAATTCGAAGGCTATACACCAACGTGGGGTGAGGATCGTGGAGGTAGAAGAGCTATGAGATTCCCAACTATCCGGTAATCGAAAGTAAATGTCTTAATTCAGAATCATAAATGTGATTATTTTGTTATCATTTGAAGCCTATTGGTTTGTTAGAAATTATAATACCGCTATCACCCTAATTAGGAATGTTGTATCCAAACTCAAAGGTTATACACCAACGACGGGTGTGGATTGTGGGGTAGAAGAGCTATGTGGTTTTCCAATTGTCCAGTAGATGAATAAATTGAGAACAATAAATGAGAATTGTATCGTTTGAAGGGTATTGGTTTCTAAGGGGTTACAATACCGCTATCATCCGGTTTGTGCATACCGTATCCAAAATCAAAGGTTTATATACCAACACGGGTGAGACTTTGGAGGTAGAAGAGCTATAAGATTCTTGATTAGCTGGTAAACGGAAGTACACGTCTTAATTCAGAGGCATAAATGAGTTTTGAACCGTTCCAATTCTACTAGTTTGTTAGGACTTGCAATATCACTATCTTCATTTGTAATTCCTAACCTAAGCTGGTTGAACAAGGCCCTTCAGGCGCGGTGGCCATGGCTTCAAAAAACTGACAAGGAGAGGCCCTGGGCGGAATTCAGCATCGACGTCCCTGCTGCTTCACGTGCACTATGCACGGCGGCCACTCGGATGAGTGTGGGAGATGGCCGACGTGCCCTCTTTTGGGAAGACAAGTGGCTCTCGGGATACAGGATCTGCGACCTTGCGCCAGCCATCTACCAACGCGTCCCGAAAAGGACGAGAGCCTCGCGGACACTCGCGGACGCGCTTGCAAACGAGCAATGGGCGAGAGACTTTGGGCAAAACCTCCATGGGAATGAGCTGACCCAGTTCTTCGCATTGTGGCAACGGGTGGATGCCACCCAGCTAGTGGAAGGAGTAGAAGACACTGCTTCTTGGGCCTGGGAGCCAAATGGAAACTTTTCAGCACGATCGGCATATGCGGCCGGCTTTATGGGCCTAGAAGCGTCTCCAACAGCTCAGTTTACTTGGAAGTCTCGGGCACCGCTTCACTGACGTTTTTTCCTCTGGCTAGCAATCCAGAACAGATGTTGGACGTCGGATCGCTTGGCCAGACGAGGTCTACCTCACCAGGAGGCGTGCCCCCTCTGTGATCAACAGGAAGAAACTCTACAGCACCTACTGCTTGGCTGTGTGTTCGCACGGCAGGTTTGGGATGAGATGAGCCGAATAACAGGGCTTCGGGAGATAGAGCCGCTCCAGAATGAACCGTTGAGGGAATGGTGCCTGAGGCAGGATCGGGACCCGAGAGGCATCAACTAGGGCGAGATGCACCCTCGCCCTATGGGCAATTTGGAAGCATCGAAACGACGTTGTGTTCAATGGGGCTCCGGTTTCACTATCACGAGTCACAGAGCGACTACTCGAGGAAGGGCGGCTCTGGGCGAAAGCTGGATTGTTCAAAGATGACAATAGAGGTTTTGAAGACCTAGGTAGTGAGCGGACGGCCAGTGAGTAGTTTGTAATATAAGTTAGTGCTCGGTGAAATCGGGAGTGTATATATTGTAGCCCGTGTGGATATTTGGGGATTCTTTTCCCCCTTCTTCTTTAATGAATGATACGCACGCTCGTGCGTATTCGAGTTAATTTTTTCATGTTTGGAAATATTGTATCCAACTAGAAAGTTATACACAAACGTGGGGGGATGTCCATGGAGGTATTAAAGCTATGCGATTCTCAATTATCTAGTAAACGGAAGTAAGTGGAAGTAATTGTCTTAATTCAGAATCATAAATGAAAATTGTATCGTTCCTATGCCATTGGTTTGTTATGAGTTATGATACAATACCGCTACCATCATGTGAGAACTGTGGGGGTAGAAGAGCTCTGAGATTCTAAATTATCCAATAAACAAAGTTGTGTGGATTGTGATGGACTAGGTGAAGAAGATTAAGTTGTACACGAAAAAGATGCACAACATGTTGTGGTTTCATTCACATGATCGGTTCATAGTTTCGTTGACTGTAAATGTTCAACTTTGTGTTCACTTTTGGATCTATTGGATGAGTTTTGCCAAAATTGTCATGCTCGGTTGACCGTTTGAAATTTCCTTAGACCAGTAGTTTTATCTCATCGTTTCACATGACTTTCGTATTATATATTTTCTATTTCGATTGACAAGTACATCTATATCTCCCTAGTGAACTATACAAAGACATATGTGTGGTATGTATTACCCATTCCTTAATATCTTTCATTTGGTCTCTTATAATCTACATAAATGGTGCCTTGATTCGAGATAAGCTCTTCATGAAAAAGATGTGCATCGTGATGGGGAACGAAGCATGAAAATCAAAACAATTTCTACGAACACCCAAGATCGATCTAGGAGAAGCATGGCAACGAGAGGGGAGAGTGTGTCTACGTACCCTCGTAGACCAAAAGTGGAAGCGTATAAAACGCGGTTAATGTGGTTGTACTCTTCTCGATCCGATCACGATCCAACCGATCTAGTGCCGAACGGACGGCACCTCCGAGTTTAGCACACGTGCGGCTCGATGACGTCTCCTCCTCCTTGATCCAGCAAGAAAATGCGGAGAAGTAGATGGGATCACAACCAGCACGACGGCGTGGTGGTGATGGAGCTAGTTCAGCAAGGCTCCGCCAAGCGCTACTACAACAAGGATGAAGGAACAACAGAGTAACGGGAGAGAGTGGGGCACCAAGGGCTTGATGTGTCCTCTTGGGGCGCCCCTCCCCTCTCTCTATATATATAGGTGGAGGGGCATGGGGAACAACCCCTCCAAGTCCTAGGACGCAGCTTAGGGGGAGAGGACTTGGACTCCAAGTCCAATCCTACTCCTACTAGGACTCACATTTTTACCCTTTTCAAGCCACATGGGCTTTTGAGAACTTGGTGCGACTAGCCCAATAAGGCCAGGGCGCCTCCCATCAGCCCATGCCAGCCCTTGGGACGTGGTGGATCCACTTGTGGACTTCTGGACCCCTCCGAAATCCTCCGGAACCTTCTGGAAGCTTCCCGATAAAATACCGAAAAAATGCACTTTTTTCGGAACCCAAACTATGACTTACCATATATAAATCTTTACCTCTCAACCATTCCGAGACTCCTCGTGATGTTTGGGATCTCATTCGAGACTCCGAACAATATTCGGCTACCAATCATCAAATATTCCAATACTACTCTAGCGTCAACGAACGTTAAGTGTGCGACCTTGTGGGTTCCGGAATCATGTAGTCATGACCGAGACACCTCTCCGGTCAATAACCAATAGCGGGACCTAGATGCCCATATTGATTCCTACATATTCCACGAAAATCTTTATATCGGTTGAACCATGAAGTCAAGGATTCGGTTAATTCCGTATGCAATTCCCTTTGTCCGACGATATGTTACTTGCCCGAGATTCAATCGTCGGTATCTTCATGCCTAGTTCAATCTCGTCACTGGCAAGTCTCTTTACTCGTTCCGTAATACAAGATCCCGTGACTAACTCATTAGTCACATTGCTTGCAAGCCCTTTAAGATGTTGTATTACCGAGAGGGCCTAGAGATATCTCTCCGTCATACGGAGTGATTAATCACAGTCACGATCCATGCCAACCCAACAGACATGCCAACCCAACAGACATCTTTGGAGATACCTGTAGAGCACATTTATGATCACCCAGTTACACAGTGACGTTTGGGTACACACTAAGTACTCCTCCGATGTCAGGGAGTTACACGATCTCATGCTTTAAGGAACAAATACTTGACATGAAGAAAGCTATAGCAAATAAACTAAACGATCTGATGCCAAGCTTACAGTTGGGTCTTGTCCATCACACCATTCTCCTAATGATGTGATCCCGTTATTAAATGATAACTATGTCTATGGTTAGGAAACATTAACCATCTTTGATCAATGAGCTGGTCTAGTATAGGCTCACTAGGAACATTGTGTTGTCTATGTATTCACACATGTATTTAAGTTTTCGGTCAATATAATTCTAGCATGAATAATAAACATTTATTATGAATAACGAAATATGATAATAACCAATTTATTATTGCCTTTAGGACATATTTCCAACACACCGATGTCGTGGTTCCATTCAGGTGATTAATTTGTAGTTTTTGGTGACTGTAAATGTTCAACTTCGTGTTCATGTTTGGATCAATTTTGGACTAATATTGTCAAGCTCGCCACGCATGGTTGATCGCTGAAATTTTCTTTAACCACTATGTTCATCTCGCTGGTTCACACGACTTCTGTATTTGTACGTTTTCTGCTTTGATAGTCGTAAATGAGTATATGTTTATCTCCCTATTGTAATGTATTAATGTGTTCATGTGGTGGTTTAGACAAAATTTAGCAAGTCCATCGCACACACTCAGTTGTTTGAAATTTCTTTGAACAACAACGTTATCTTGTTGTTCCATAGAACTCCTGTGTTGTACGTTTTTTTTGTTTAGACTCACATAGACAAATATATTTATACCTATCTACTCTACTATAACTCGGTGCCTTTTGTGTACTCCCTCCGTCCCAAAATAAGTGTCTCAATTTTGTACTAACTTTAATATAAAGTTGTAATAAGGTTGAGACACTTATTTTGAGACGGAGCGAGTAGCTGTTAACTTTTAATCGGGTCGATGTATGCAACTAAACGCTGAGTGGTGCATCTGCCCAGCCCAATCTTATCCTATATAATTCCTACAAACCAAAGGAAGCCTTTGTCTTAATAACTCTCTTATCCCAAAGGAATACAAGATAAGAAAAGACTTCCTCTTGTTTTCCTCCCCTAACCCTGGACGACTAGGTCAAACTCTCCCTTCCTGGCTTCACCAGCGAGCCCGTTGATTCACCACCGCTCTACATGCTGCTCCGGTGGCCGGTGGTGTGAAGGAGAATCCCGATGCCTTCGCTCATGTTACTAATTAGGATTAGGTTTTTTTTACTCCTCGCAAATGCGGTGTGTCGGTGTCAAAACCGGCGGATCTCGGGTAGGGAGTCCCGAACTGTGCGTCTAGGCGGATGGTAACAGGAGACAGGGAACACAATGTTTTACCCAGGTTCAGGCCCTCTTGATGGAGGTAAAACCCTACGTCCTGCTCGATTAATATTGATGATATGGGTAGTACAAGAGTAGATCTACCACAAGATCAAGGAGGCTAAACCCTAGAAGCTAGCCTATGGTATGATTGTTGTATGTTGGAGTTGTCCTACGGACTAAAACCCTCCGGTTTATATAGACACCGGAAAGGGTTAGGGTTACACAAAGTCGGTTACAATGGTAGGAGATCTGAATATCCGCATCGCCTAGCTTGCCTTCCACGCCAAGGAAAGTCCCATCCGGACACGGGACAAAGTCTTCAATCTTGTATCTTCATAGTCCAGGAGTCCGGCTGAAGGTATTGTCCGGCTACCCGGACACCCCCTAATCCAGGACTCCCTCAGTAGCCCCTGAACCAGGCTTCAATGACGACGAGTCCGGCGCGCAGATTGTCTTCGGCATTGCAAGGCGGGTTCCTCCTCCAAGCTCTTCATAAAAGTTTGTAAACACTAAAAGTAGTGTCCGGCTCTGCAAAATAAGTTTCCACATATTGCCATAGAGAGAATAATATTAACACAAATCTAATCTGCTGACGTATCCCGTAGCGTGACATCACACTATGGCCAAGCCTTTATTCGAATCGTTTTCACTTCCCCACCTCAGCGTATATTGCGAGGCGGTTTCCTTGGCACGTCTTGTCGAAGCAGAGATCGTGTCCCCCATTTACGGGATTCTCATCAATACGGACGTGGGTAACCCAACCGCGCCATTTATCACGGCGCTTGGGAGATAGGCGAGTTTTACCAGGCTGGTGGGGACGCATAGCCGCATCCGCCCATATAAGGGGATAAGGATCCACCTTTTTACCTACGCCTTCTTCCTCCTTTGCCTATCCACCTCCTGCGCACCTGAGCTCCAGCGCCCAAGTCCGCACTGGGCCATGTCAAAAAACTAAGGAAGGCCAGATACTTGTCCAACAACATCGCGCACCGGCTTCCTGAAGAGGGGCAGCTCCTCCCCACCCCTAGGCCCCATGAGAGGGTTGTATTCCTTCCCCACTTCCTCCGCGGACTGGGTTTTCCACTCCACCCATTTGTCCGGGGGCTCATGTTCTACTATGGTCTAGATTTCCATGATCTGGCCCCGAACTTCATCCTCAACATATCGGCGTTTATCATCGTGTGCGAGGCCTTCCTCCGCATGCGCCCCCATTTCAGACTTTGGCTCAAGAATTTCAACGTCAAGCCGAAGGTGGTGCGCGGCAGCCAAGCGGAGTGCGGAGGCGCCATGGCGGGCAAGATAGCCAACGTCCTATGGTTCGAGGGCTCTTTTGTGGAGACCCTGAAGGGGTGGCAATCGGGGTGGTTTTACATCACCGAGCCGCGCGACCCTGAATGGGTCGCAGCCCCGAGTTCCGATCCAGACCCCCTATGCGGCTCACATCCTGGAAAGAGACGGGCCTGTCATGGGGCAACGAGGAAGAGGTGACCGGACTGCAAACATGCATCCAGTCCCTGGTGAACAAGCGGCTCAAGCTTGTCAATATAGTCCAGGTCATGCTCATCCGCCGGATCCTCCCGTGTCAACAACGGGCTTTTACTCTGTGGGAGTTCAATCTGACGCAGCACCAAACCTTGAGCAGGCTCTTCGACACGACGTACGAAGATGCCTGGAAGGTGCTATTCAAGGGCGCCGAAGCTCCCGCATCCGCGTCCGAGGACCGCGGATTCAGCACGCAGCGTCCAGCTAGCGCGGTGAGTTATCTTTACCTTTTACAGGACATTTGTTTCTCATAGTTTGACTCTATGCGGGATCTAAACTCCCTTACCTTTGACAGGAGTGGCAGGCGAAGTTCGGACAGGTCAACTGTCCGGCCCCTTTGCCCGAAGACCCAGCAGATGCTCGTTTATCGAAGCTGCTGGCTCCGGCACCTTACGTGGTGCCGGAGAGGAAGGCCAAGAAGAGGGCCACGGGGACTCGAAAGAGTTCCCAGCGCCAGGAGGTGTCGGATTCTTCATCCGACGACACCGAGACGCGCTCCTCCCATGAAAACGAGAAGGAGGAGGAAGAAACCTCTCGCCCTCCAGCGGGGGGAGGAAAGAAGAGGAAGGCCGCCCCAACAGGGGAGGCCGAAGGGCCCAAGAAGGGGAAGACCCTTCCTCCGGAGTACTCCCCCGACGCCGACGAGGGCGAAGAGGAGTGGCCGCAAAGGGCCAGGCGCCCAGCGGGATCGTAAGTATTCGGATACCAGAGTAACTCATAGCATTCCTTTGTTGCACAACTTTTCCTTATGTCAAATATAATTATGCACTCCGCCCAAGGCCGGGCTCGACGAGTCGTCGAGCGGCTCCCTGGACTCGTCGGATGTGAATTCACTTCCGACGGCTACCTCCCCCCGCCCTACGAACAACGCCGAAGTGTTGTCCCAACAGGTTCCAAGCCAAGAGGAGGTGGTCCTGGAGGAGCCGCGAGGCGACCTCCCGGACTCCAGGAGTGAAGGGGACAAGACCCCCCAGGGCCCCAAGTCCGGCTTCGAGCCGGACACCGCGCCGGAATCTTCAACGGTTCCGGACTACGGTAGGCAAACTCCTTCTAAGAGGAGCAAGCCTTCTGAGCCGGCGGCCTCCGTCCATCCGAAGGTGCCGGACAATCTGCTGGAGGTGCTTAACGGCGCCTCCATTGACGAGGAGCACCGTACTATTATGAGTACGGTGATCCAGAAGGTTCAGTCCGCTAAGAGCGGACTGACTGAAGCTTGTGCTAGCCTTCTAACAGGCTTCGAGGTAAGTGAAAAAATATGTAAAAGTATTACCGCATAGACAGTAGCCCCTGATGCTCTGTTTGGCGTTCGGAAAGAAAAGCCGAATAGATAAATTCACAGGAGTCTAACAAAAAATAAGTCAATATGCGTGTGGCAGGCTTCGCTGCTTGCTACCGCCGCACTGACTGCGGAGGTACGCACCCTGAAGCAGGGTCTCGAGCGGTCCGAGCAAGAGCTCGGCCTTGCCAAGCGGCGGCTCGAGGAGAAAGAAGGTAAGAGATACCTTATAGAAATATATATAAAAAGATGCAATTGCAAAAAGTGACAGGATTATGCTACTTATTGCAGGGGCCACAACTGAGGTGGCAACCCTCAAGCAAGCGATGTCCGAGGCTGAGAAGAGAGTGGCCTCAGAGCGCAACGAGCGGGAGAAATTTGAGGCGCAGGTCGGCGAGGCGCAACAAGAGCTTCAGGCTCTCATGAAAAAACATGAGAGTTTGGAGCTTGACTCGAAGACGCGAGCGTCTGAGCTCGCCGCGGCCGTCAAGACTGCCGAGTCTGGCAAGGCCGAAGCCCAGAAGGCCCTCGATGAATTGGATGCGGTGAAAAAGATAGCGGCGGGTAAGGCATTTTTTATGCAAAGCAGACATATAAAAGTAAGCTACTTGTTACTTACCTGAATCCGGAGTTCTCCAGGGGCGTTCGCATATCTTCCCTGTAGCGTATCTGATGCCGCCGCATTCTATCGAGCCGAAGAAGGCAGCTCGACGGAGAAGGTGTTCTGGTCTCAGTATGTTGAGGCCGGACACCCTGTGCCCTTAAGCGACCAGCTGAAGCAGCTGGTCGAGCTCCACAAGGCGACCGAACAGGCCATGAAGGGCTTCATAGTTCGGCTGTGGCCTGGAGAGGCCCTGCCTGGGAGCTACTTCAGACTGGTGCGGCGGCTGGTGGAGGCATGTCCAAGGCTCGAGGTCATCAAGCGCTCCGTATGCATCGAAGGAGCCCGGAGGGCCCTTACCCGCGCTAAGGTGCACTGGGCCAAGCTGGACGGCGAGAAGCTTGTGAAGGACAGGCCTCCGCCGGGGAAGGAGCATCGCAAACCCGAGAACTATTATAAGGATGTGCTGAAGGGCGCCCGTCTTGTGGCGAATAAATGTACCAAGGATGTAATTTTTGAATGAACTCGCTCGTGTTCTCCTGTGCGCTGAAAACTTGTTCATTTGCGCTAAGCAATGCTTGTTGAATTTAAAATATTACTTTCTGTGCGGCCGTTTATCAAAAAATTGAGAGATGGCCAGTCGTCGGCTTCTGCCCCATGCCACTAGTGCTGGGGTGTTCGGGATAAACCTGAGCGCTCTTTTTCCCATGTTTGGGTCCTTCGAGGGAGGCGCTCAGCACAACGAAGAAGGCAATCGGACTATAATGCTTAAACACTCTCACTTAGCCATAGAACTCTATAATTTTAAATTTCAGCGAAGCTCCTAGTATTCGGAAGACCGAGTTCGGGGCGCTATCCACGCCTTGGCCGGACAAAATCCGGTTCCTCGCTCTAAGCGGCATAGGTCTTTAAGGACCCAAAAAACCTCTCGAACAGCGATCGGTCTCTCGCCTTATCATGACAGTCAGTTTTAGCTTTCTCTACTGAGGTGCTCAGCCCAGCTCAACTAGGGCACAATCGCAGTAGTTCTCCTAGTGCTACCTTAGCCGATATAGCGGAACGTAAGGCACCAAAACATAGGAGCCGGGCAAACTCAACTATTGACCCAAATCATGATTCGGAGCCGATGCATATAGTGCTATAAGTTCGGGGTGCCGCACTTGTGAAAGTGTTCGGACTTCTCACACCATATTAAGGGGTACTGGAGCCCCTAGCGTATTTGCCGTACCACCGTGTACGGGTGCAACATGTCATTAATGAACATATATATAAAAAAGAGAGTAATGCAAAAAATAGACAAGAAGCTATGCATTGTTTATAAGAAGGCTGCTATCCAAGCAGAACGATATGAATACTGCAATAAGTAAAAGAAATTGGACTATTTAACATGTCCTGTCTAGGGGCAGGCCACGGAATTGTATTTAAAACAGGTATACTGCTCGTAATAGAGACCACCTGGGAGTTCCATAATGCGGCATGTCTTGTCTGCTTCCCTGGTTCTTGCATCGTTTGTGCGGCAGTTGAATTGCCGAACAGGTCGTCCGAAGTATGGAGTCCTGAAAGTAAGAGAAACTAAAGAAAGAATTCGGCAGCCCCTAGTACGGTTTAAGCCGTGTTTTGGGCGTGCCGTGATGATGCCCCTTCCCCTGCGCCCATGGTATTTTGAGAGCGTAGTTATGTACGCGAAGTGTTGGTTTCGCTATTTCGCGAGGGCTGGAGTTGGGGCCGCATTGCTACGCCTGCTCGGAACGTGCCAGGCGGTCTTGTTGTAGGTTACTCCGGGCGCGTTTGACAGTGTCCGGCTTTTTGGAGGTCGGACTGGAGAATTGCCTGGAAAGGCTGCTTTGTACTTCTGCTGCTAGCGCTGCCGTATGCTCCTCCGTTCGGAGAGAGCGTTCGGGGTTTCCATTGACCGTGATTACTCCTCGAGGGCCTGGCATCTTGAGCTTGAGGTATGCATAATGCGGTACCGCATTGAACTTTGCGAATGCGGTTCGTCCGAGCAGTGCGTCATAGCCACTGTGGAACGGGACTATGTCGAAGATTAACTCCTCACTTCGGAAGTTATCCGGAGATCCGAAGACCACTTCAAGTGTGACTGAGCCTGTACAATTGGCCTCTACACCTGGTATGACGCCTTTAAAGGTCGTTTTGGTGGGTTTAATCCTCGAGGGATCTATGCCCATTTTTCGCACTGTATCCTGGTAAAGCAGGTTCAGGCTGCTGCCGCCGTCCATAAGGACTCTTGTGAGATGAAATCCGTCGATAATTGGGTCTAGAACCAATGCGGCGAATCCGCCATGACGGATGCTAGTGGGGTGGTCCCTTCGATCAAAAGTGATCGGGCAGGAGGACCATGGGTTGAACTTTGGGGCGACTGGCTCCAGCGCATATACATCCCGTAGTGCATGCTTCCGCTCCCTCTTAGGGATGTGGGTTGCGTATATCATGTTCACCGTCCGCACTTGTGGGGGAAAACCTTTCTGTCCGCTGTTGTTCGGCGGCCTGGGCTCTTCCTCGTCGTCGCTATGCAGCCCCTTGTCTCTATTTTCGACATTTAACTTGCCTGCCTGCTTGAACACCCAACAATCCCTGTTGGTATGATTGGCTGGTCTTTCGGCGGTGCTATGTATCTAGCGCAAGCGGTCGAGTATTCGGTCCAAACTGGACGGGCCCTGAGTATTTCTTTTGAATGGCTTTTTCCGTTGACCGTATTTGTAGCCTCGGAAGCCGGCATTGACTGCCATATCCTCGTTGATGTCGCTGTTAACGCGGCGTTTTTGCTTGTTCCGGTGCGACCTGCCACTTTTGTCCTTGGCATCCGAATTGCCAAGGTTCTTGGTTAAGTTGTTGCTGCGAGCTAGCTAGCTGTCTTCTCCCGCGCAAAAGCGGGTCATGAGTGTCATGAGGGCTGCCATAGATTTCGGCTTTTCCTGTCCCAAGTGCCGGGCAAGCCACTCGTCGCGGATATTATGCCTGAAGGCTGCTAGGGCCTCTGCGTCCGGACAGTCGACTATTTGGTTTTTCTTTGTTAGGAACTGTGTCCAGAATTGCGTGGCCGATTCTTCTGGCTGCTGAATTATGTGGCTTAGGTCATCAGCGTTCGGTGGTCGCACATAGGTACCCTGGAAATTGTCGAGGAATGCGGCTTCCAGGTCCTCCCAAGAACCGATCGAATTTGCTGGAAAGCTGTTAAGCCAATGCCGGACTGGTCCCTTAAGTTTGAGTGGGATGTATTTGATGGCGTGTAGATCATCGCCGCGGGCCATGTGGATATGAAGGAGATAATCCTCGATCCATACCGCAGGATCTGTTGTGCCATCATATGATTCGATGTTCACGGGTTTGGAACCCTCAGGGATTTTATGATCCATTACTTCATCTGTGAAGCATAGTGGGTGTGCGGCGCCTCTGTATTGGGCTATATCACGACGCAGCTCGAATGAGCTTTGTCTACTGTGTTCGGCCCGGCCGGATTTATTATGTTCGGAGTGACGATCACCGTCACGTGCTGTAGAGCGCCCATGCGATCCATAGATCGATCTTGTTTGTCTTGCCTTGCCCTCCAGTATCTCTCGCAGGTCTGGTGCGTTTTCCCGTGCCTTAGCATGTTTTGGGCGGCGCCGGGGCACGGCTTGAGTGGAGGGCCGAGAGGCCTCTCCGTCATGGCCACGAGGTGGCCGGTCGGCCATGTCATGCGTTGGTGATGTAGGTGCTTCCTCCTTTAATCGGGGTAGCACCCTGCGCTTTGGTAACTCTTGGAGGGGCGTTCGAGTTCATACTCTTCGGCCGCAAGGACTTCAGTCCATCTGTCAGCTAGCAAATCTTGATCAGCTCTAAGCTGTTGTTGCTTTTTCTTGAGGCTGCTTGCCGTGGCCATAAGCCTGCGTATGAAACACTCTTGTTCGGCTGGATCCTCTAGCACGACGAATCCATCGTCGTCGAGGCTTGCCTCGTCTTCGGAGGGAGGCATGTAATTGTCATCCTCAACCTCTCTGTCTGCCGCTCTCTCGTGAGGGCTGGCTTCTCCATCCTCCTGTGCTGAATCTTGCTGGAGGGGGTGTTCTTCGGCGCTATCCGGAGTATTATTATCTCCCGTGCCAGAATCACCTTTTTTGCTTTGGCGGGATTTAGAGCGGCGCCGCTGACGTCGGCGCTTGGGGTGTTTCTTGGATGTGTCATCCCCCGCTGTTCCATCGCCATCTCCGTCCTTTGGAGTGTCCACCATATATATGTCGTATGACGAGGTGGCCTTCCAGCGCCCTACAGGTGCTGGTTCTTGATCGTCTCCTGCATCGTCGTCCATACCGTCGATGTCTTCGGAGTCGAAGTCGAGCCTGTCGGTTAAGTCGTCGACAGTGGCTACGAAGTGGGTGGTGGGTGGGCTTTGAATTTCTTCATCGTTCGTATCCCAACCTTCCGGGCCGTAGTCCGGCTAGGGCTCTCCTGATAAAGAGAGAGACTTTAGCGATTTCAGAATGTCGCCGAAGGGCGAGTGCTGAAAGATGTCCGCGGCGGTGAACTCCATGATCTGCGTCCAATCGGATCCGATCGACAGGCGCGCGGAGGGCTCGGAGTCCGGAGAGGAATTCGACCCCTCGGAGTCACAGGCCTTGCGGAGTGCGGGGCTGGTGTTCGGCTCTATCGCCTTTGAGATCGCAGCCCCCGAGGCGGCGTCCAACCGCTCATCCTCGATTGGCACAGTAGGTTCCGAATTAAGGGTCGGGACCGAAGCGTGTGCGGCCTCCAGGGCACTGTTCGACGGCAGAGCTAGATCATGCCCATCGAGACAGTGCGGCGCGCTCGGCTGTGGCTCGAATCCGTCGAAGATCAAGTCCCCGCGGATGTCAGCCGTGTAGTTTAAACTTCCAAATCTGATCTGATGGCCAGGGGCGTAGCTTTCGATCTGCTCCAGGTGGCCAAGCGAATTGGCCCGCAGTGCGAAGCCGCCGAAGACGAAGATCTGTCCGGGGAGAAAAGTCTCACCCTGGACCGCATCGTCGTTGATGATCAAAAGAGCCTTCGGGCCTAAAAGCGACGACACAGAGGAACTCTCAATGAAAGCACCAATGTCGGTGTCAAAAACGGCGGATCTCGGGTAGGGGGTCCCGAACTGTGCGTCTAGGCGGATGGTAACAGGAGACAGGGAACACAATGTTTTACCCAGGTTCGGGCCCTCTTGATGGAGGTAAAACCCTACGTCCTGCTCGATTAATATTGATGATATGGGTAGTACAAGAGTAGATCTACCACGAGATCAAGGAGGCTAAACCCTAGAAGCTAGCCTATGGTATGATTGTTGTATATTGGAGTTGTCCTACGGACTAAAACCCTCCGGTTTATATAGACACCGGAAAGGGTTAGGGTTACACAAAGTCGGTTACAATGGTAGGAGATCTGAATATCCGCATCGCCTAGCTTGCCTTCCACGCCAAGGAAAGTCCCATCCGGACACGGGACGAAGTCTTCAATCTTGTATCTTCATAGTCCAGGAGTCCGGCTGGAGGTATAGTCCGGCTACCCGGACACCCCCTAATCCAGGACTCCCTCACGGTGCTTGGGCGGATGACGACGGTTCTTCTTCGAATTTGTCTTCCGGGCTCCGATCCTCCTCGAGCTCGTTCATTTGGATGTGTCGATGGAGCTCTGACGTAGATTCCTGTTGTCTCCAGAGGACGGTGAGGTTAGGGTTTCTCGTCAAGTGGCGAGATTTGATGTCATGTGCTTCAGATATATGCAAGGGTTCAATAGCGACGACTGCGGCTCCAGGGCGCTGGTCCTTAGGGGCAAGAGATTTCTCGGCTGTCGTCGACAAGGTCAAGCTGGCTCCTGTAAAGGGCAATAGCGACGCGTTTTGGCGACAGTAGTGGTCATTTTGTGGTCTTAGAATCTCAAAGTAATTTGTGTTATGTTTGAGATGCTTTGTAAAAGAATGAATGCAAGATAATTTTAGTTTAAATACAGCCGAATATCTCTGAAATTTTAGCCAAATCTCCTTTTCGGGACGAATCTGAAGATTTACATCATAAGCACTTTCGCTGACCCTCGGTAATCTTCTTGGAGCAGACTGATCGGACGCCCAGAAATCGTTGACATTCCACGTGTCGTCCATCCAACCATCGGCCCCCTCCCACCCAATCCCCAAATCCACACACCCTTTCCCTTCCCACGCATCCAAACCCCAAACCCCCACGCGCACCGGCGTCCGCCGGAGAACCTCCCCGCCGGCCGCCGCCATGCCGCCGCCTCTCCAGGCCCACCGCATGCTCCTCTCCCACCGCCGCGCATCCCCCATCCCTCGCCGCCGCTTCACCGCGCTCTCTTCCCTCCCCTCCGCCCCCGCCAAGACCCTGGCCCCGGGCCCGCCCGCCTCCTCCATCCTCTCCATCCGCGAGTCGCTCCTGTCCGGCGAGAGGACCGCGGCCGACATCACCTCCGAGTACCTCTCCCGCCTCCGCCGCACCGAGCCGAGCCTGCGCAGCTTCATCCACGTGGCCGACGCCGCCGCCGAGCGGGAGGCCGAGGAGCTCGACCGGAGGATCGCCTCCGGCGGGCGGGATGCGGTGGGGCCGCTCGCCGGGGTGCTCGTGGGCGTCAAGGACAACCTCTGCACCGCCAGCATGCCCTCCACCGGCGGGTCGCGGATACTGGACGGGTTCCAGCCCGCGTACGACGCCACGGCCGTGCGGCGGCTGCGCGAGGCGGGCGCCATCGTGGTGGGGAAGACTAACCTCGATGAGTTCGGCATGGGGAGCACCACCGAGGGCTCTGGGTTTCAGGTACGGAGGCTCACTGATCAGATCCTGTATACTGTTTTGTCCAAGTTCGTAGAAAGTTGGCATCATCTGAAAAAAGTGCTAAGAATTGTAGTAGATGCGTATTTATGCTGGTCCGTAGAGGTCGATAAAATCAAATTTGGTTAGTTTGTATATTGAATTGCAAATACATGTTGCAAGTGTGTAGTTCGTTGAGGTCAATCAAATCAAACTTGGGACTCGGTGACTCAGTTCATATATTGAATTGTAAATACATGTTGCAAGTGTTTATTGATGTGAATGGAACTGCTTGCTGCTTTCAACTTTGTTAAACTTAACCTATAGTTCCCCTCCGTCGTATAATGCATTCACACGGTATAGTTATGGCCTTATGGGATGACATAACATTAACAGATAACACTGATGGTATGCAGGTGACGACAAACCCTTGGGACGATTCGCGTGTGCCTGGGGGATCCTCAGGTGGTTCTGCTTCTGCGGTTTCTGCTAGACAATGTGTGGTGTCCTTGGGGAGTGATACAGGTGGAAGTGTGAGGCAACCGGCATCGTTTTGTGGAGTAGTAGGGTTAAAGCCAACTTATGGCCGGGTATCTCGTTTTGGCCTCATGGCTTATGCTTCATCACTGGATGTTGTGGGATGCTTTGGATCATCAGTTTTCGACACTGCAACCATATTGTCCGTCATTGCTGGCCATGACAAAATGGATTCAACCAGTAGCTCTCATGTAAGGAAACTGAAACTTAACCTTAATGTGCACCTTACATTTTTTTGTTTGCTTCAATCTAGATATGTTTTCATCTGATTTAGCTGGCAACTGCTTACACTTTCCTTAGGTTCATCGAGTTCTGTAACTATGACTAAGAAATTTCCTTTTAGCATGCAAGGATGTAGTATAAAACAAGAAAGAAAATCATATGGCTATTAACTTGCCTGAACGACCTTATCTTGTGTTGACAACTGTCATTCTTAATGAGGAGGATTCTCGTTGTACGTTTCCTTCTCATGAATCATGATTTTTGTGTGTCACCTGTTTGATGCACTTATGGTGTTGAACTGTTGCCAACCACTGTGAAATGCTATTGCCCATTTACTTTGTGAGGGCAGAAGGACTACATACTGCTGCGCATCTCAACCATATAAAATGCTAATGCAATTCACTATGTGTAAGAAAACGTGCAATGCACGCTTGTAGTGTTTCTTTGCAAGGCGTTAAAATTCAACATTTATTTTGTGCTGGATCCACATCTATGCAAGCGGATCTGGAGCCAGTAGATCTTGAAGCAAGACGGCAATAAGCTTGGTTCATCACTGCTCAATCTGATCTCTTGTATCACTTTCTCAGGATGTTCCAGACTATAGATCAAACTTGGCATCTCTAAGTTCACTAGAATCAAAACCATTAAATAATGTGAGAATTGGGATTATCCAAGAAACTCTTGGAGAGGGGGTGGATGCTGGAGTCATATCATCAATCAGAGCTGCTGCTTCGCATCTGGAACAGTTGGGATCAGTAGTGGAAGAGGTTTGTTGCTTCCCTTTTGCTGGAAAAAGAATAAACATAAATAAAGATGGATATTATTTCTTGTTCTATGAGGGATTTTTTAAAGATAATAATCAATGAACACTTTTCAATGCTTTTCAGGTTTCGATGCCTTCATTTTCTCTTGGCTTACCAGCATATTACATACTGGCCTCTTCTGAAGCCTCATCTAATTTGTCACGCTATGATGGCATCAGGTGGTACTTGAACCTCATCCTTCTCCAGTTATTTTTCCTTCCTATCAATATTTATGTTCCTGGAAAGTCATTTTCAGGTATGGGCAGCAGGTTTCAGCTGATGACTTGAATGAGATGTATGGAGATTCCCGGGCTAATGGTCTCGGTCATGAGGTACAGTGCCTCCACCGGGCCACCCAAGAGCCTCCTCCCCACTTCTCAGTATCTGTCCTTATTGTGAATAAATGAACACTAGTACTATGGAAACGGAAGCATAGAAAGCTATCCCACGTGTTTGTTGTGTATAACTTTAGAAAGCTGATTTGATCCATCATCAAGCAGAGCTTTCAAGTTTAGTGCCGGTGAGTGCATACATGCATAAATAAACTTCTGTTGCGTAACCCAACCAACTCTGCACATTTAATTGTCGGCGACACCATGCTAGTTGTAATGCTAATTGTATTGATATTGTGTGTAACACGCCAGCGGAATCTATAATCCCTAAGCAAGGAAAAAGGATAATAGTTCTGTATGCAACGTTGGGTATTACTTGTATATTTTGTGTTTTAAGTGGACTACAGTAATGGTTTGCGGTAAATCACATGAAGTGTAATTTTGGTTGCTCTTTTCAGGTCAAAATGAGAATTTTGATGGGAACTTATGCATTATCTGCTGGATACTATGATGCATACTACAAGCGAGCGCAGCAGGTAACCATAGGAAGGGAGCACCCAGTGCGAATTTGCATTTTGATTACTTTTACCTCTTTAACTGACAAAATTTACATTGTAGTAGGTGAGGACGCTGGTTAAGAAAAGCTTCGAAGAAGCTTTGGGAAAATACGATATTCTTATTTCACCTGCTGCTCCATCAGCAGCCTACAAGATAGGTATGGTATTATCTGCTCACCCGTAATCCTGTCCTCCCTAAAAAAGAAGTATGGTCCCTTCTCTGCTTTCCTCTCACATTGATAACTTGACCCCATTTGGCAGGTGAAAAGACAAATGATCCATTGGCTATGTATGCTGGAGACATCATGACGGTAATAAATTGTTGAATGCGCTTTTTTAACGCATAACTGCAGACTTATCTATGTGTTTCCCTTAGCTCCAAGCTTTTTTAACGCATAACTGCAGACTTATCTCTGTGTTTCCCTTGGCTCCAAGCTTTTTTAACGCATAACTGTAGACTTATCTATGTGTTTCCCTTACATCATGCACCTTTTAGTTCTTGCAAAGATAGTTTGATATATTGATATAAAACTACCAGCTGAAGTAGAATTCTTTCCATTGTCATTTTGCGATGTTAAAAGCTACCATGGTAGTGAGATCTTAAAGAGCGCAGTGCAAATCTGATATGACTGATGCAGGTGAATGTCAACATGGCTGGGCTTCCTGCATTGGTTGTGCCTTGTGGATTCGTCGAAGGTGGGTCCACGGGTCTCCCAGTCGGGCTTCAGATGATCGGATCTCCCTTCAGTGAGGTAAGATATCGACCTGAATGAAGTAGCATCATTCCAGGACTAGTGCAGTCTCCCTTTCTGGTTTTTCTACTGATTTTCTTTTATCAAGTGATTCTATTGATGATCTATTTTTTCGCAATTCTAATTCTACAGGGGAATTTGCTGAGAGTAGGCCACATCTTCGAACAAACGCTGCAGGATCTCAGCTTTGTTCCACCACTGCTGGCAGATGACTAGCTAGTCGCACCGCCGCCTTTCCGGCGTCTTGTTCAGAGCTACTCTGCAAGCAGTTCCTAGGGCTTACGCGGTTTTAGAGGCCCCTTTTTGCATTCATTCCTAAACTTTTGAGATATATATTTCATTGTTGTATGCCGAGGAAACTGGTTGTACGCAATGTGTGAGATTTCTTCCCCCGTGGGGGTGAGCAGTTGGGGACCGAGTCTGAGACGCCATGTGCACATGTGCAACTCGTGCAAGCCAGCAGCTGCGCTGCGGTGCTCACATTTTCAATATGGGCCGACATCGATGACATGTTTTTTGTAGTCCTGGTTCACATCAGTGATATTTTGCAAATCCTTTTGACTCGACTGATAACTGTGCGAGCTGTTCACGGCTACTTTCATGTGCATCACACGTCCTGTAACGATCAGCGTGTTGGAAAATGTAGAAACAGGAAAACGCATGATTAGAGTGGTACTCCCTCCGTCCGGAAATACTTGTCTTACAAATGGTTGTATTTAGACTTATTTTAGTTATAGATACATTCATTTTATCTATTTTTAAGATAAGTATTTTCGGACGGAGGGAGTACATACACATGAATCTTATGTAGGAATTGAGAACCTCAGGAATTTGTGCCAAAGAGTGTTTTATACACCACAGGAAAGACACAGGAAACAAAAGGAAATATGTTGAAGTGGGTGGAAATTTTCCTCCAAAGTACTAGAGTGCAAATCAAAGGACCTACATGGCTTTTTTTTTTTTTTTTTTTTTTTTGCGGGTAAAAGGACCTACATGGCTACGTAGGAAAAAGAAGCCCTTAAGAAACAGTCAACCAAGCGAATCCGTGCTCTCAACAGTTCACGTTCAATAGTATTTTTGTCGTAGGTTCAGCATCGACAATATTTTGCAAATCCTTTTGATTGACTGATGACAGTGCAAGCTGTTCATGGGTTCATGTGCATCACGTTCTTGTGGCGACAAGTGATCCGTCTGGCCTGGCTCTTGTTTTTATAAACAGTTTCCTTTTTATTTCTAATCAAACGAATGGCATCATCTTCTGGAAATCCTAGCTATTCTTAGCATGATTTTAGGGAATCTCCTTGCTATTACTCAAACATGCATGAATACGTATGCTTGCATATTCGTCCATAGGGCAAATCGGATATGTAATTACTGGAATAAATGTTGGAGACTCGAATGATGGATATGCAAGCATGATGACTTATATGATGTTCTATATCTCCATGAGTCTAAGAACTTTTGCTTGCATTGTATTATTTGATCTACGTACCGAAACTGATAACATTTAAGATTATGTAGGATTATACACAAAAGATCCTTTTTTGGGAGAGCGGCGTTTTTCAAAAAAAAATCGTAAAATTTTTACAAAAATTTAAAAAAAATTCAAAAAAAAATTAGGGTGGTAGACAATTTGATGCGTGAGGTACGTTCCAATTTTCAAAACATTTGGACTTCTGTGCAGCTCTCAGCAAAAAAGACAAATCAGACCAGAGACCTCCGATTTGTCTTTTTTGCTGACAGCTGCACAGAAGTTCAAATGTTTTGAAAATTGGAGCGTCCCTCACGCATCAAATTTTCTACCACCCAATTCTTTTTGGAATTTTTTGAATTTTTCTAGTATTTATTTAGATTTTTTTCGTGAGCGCAGGTGCAGATGAGCTCGGGCTCAGATTCGAATTTTCGCTTTTTTGGCTCTGTCTTTAGCCCTATGTATCTTATCCCTAGGAGGCCTTCCTCCACTAGCAGGTTTCTTCGGAAAACTTCATCTATTCTGGTATGGATGGCAACCAGGCCTGTATTTCTTGGTTTCAATAGGACTCCTTAAAAGACTCGGCCATCAACAGACTTTATTTCAAGGTTCACAACAACCTAAATCTTATTTTACACTCCCTCCGTCTGTCCCATAATATAAGATGTTTTTGTAAGCTAACACAACTTGCAAAAAACGCCTTATATTGTGGGACAGAGGAAGTACTTCACATAAGTTCAGAATTTAATATTTATCTTGGTGCCATGTTATCACGCAACAACTATTTCCTCCACCAAAAGTTGAGGAAAGAATACAGTAGATGCCACAGAATACACGACCAAAAAGAAGGATACAAGTCTGCAGCAGAGCAGGTTCACAGCGAAGCAAGCCGAAATCCAGGTACACATTGTCTGAATAAATATGTAACTAAAACGAGCGTGCAGGGAAATGAAATACAGTAATACCGTACAAAAGAATTTTTACTACTGCACATAGCCACTAGTTTCACCGTCAATGTTTGGTTCCCAAAGTACAGAGAGAGATTATTTTGGGTCTTGGATGGCCATAATTTAGGCTGCACACAGCCTGAAACAAAAACCTCCGCCACTCTATAAACAGATGCCATTCTGGGGCTCCAGCACCAGAACTTATTGTTTCCACCGCTGCAAGGAGAAGAAAAATGCCGTTAAAGAAACAGAAACAAAGTCGAGCACCACGAGAATAAGCGTGTAGCGCGTTCAAGAATCGCAAACGGAGCAGAAAAATTCCATCACTAAAATGCACATTTACTCCGGCCTTACCTTGCTTTTCGGCAAGGTAAAGCGAGGATTCCTTTCTTTCAAGGGACACCCAGACAGCAGCTCTCCTCCCGTACCCAACTATCGCCTAGTCAGCTAGCAAGTAAGGCTAAGCAGAGGAAGTAAACTTGCTCCAACACATGATCGGGGGGCATATCAGCAACAGTCTTGTGGTATTACCGACAAGCAGAAGGTTGCACTTATGCCTAAACAGAGATTTCCAGCAAATAGTAGTCTGGCTTCAACTTTATGTGTTGCTATGAAAAATGGGCCACATTCAATAAATCCAGACAGTTAAAATAAGACTTTTGAGTATGATGACTGCCGTGCATTTGCTTTCCAAAGATATAACCCAGCTACTTATAACCAGAGAACTTTGTGTTCAGGCAGATTAACAGAGGGAGTTAACCATTGAGAGCTAAACATATCTCACATTGAAAGTTCCAAGGATCAGCCTACAGTGTAGCCCAAATGCACACGTATAACACTGAACCGGCGTCCTGATTACCACTTCTCGCAATCAGACAGGATTGATGCAAACTGCATAGAAAAATTATTGGCTTGATGCTAGTGCTACCTCCCTCCCCAGCCCTCCCCTGCCCTCTGAGATACCAAACTCCCCCTAACTTCAGATGTGATTACCATCAGGCTATATTGTATCTTTGAGCAATCATGAGCACTACAGATTAAGCCAATTTTCCTGAGAAGCATAACATCTTCCGTAATAAATTATTACACATATAATACTATGGATTATTAGTACATCATTCGATTAACTTCTTAAGCCATTTGTTCTTGACAAAGGGATAAAGAAGATACAGCTGAGGGTCTTTTGACTTTCTCATCCTGCGAACATCTGACTTTCTGTATAGTGTTACGAATATTTTGTCTATCCAATATGAATATGTGTGTATATATAAGAGTTGTGGGTTTTCTCTTTTCTACCATGTTTCTGATGTGCTAATATGTTTGTAATGTGTTATCACACTTGCTGGGTCAATAGCATGCCATATCTGTTTTTTTTCTTCTTCTGAGGAGCACACATCATATATTTGACTAATCCATATGTATTTAGCGTTCCCCAAACTACAAGTGTGGCTATCCTAAATCTACATGTATCTAGAAGCTGAGCAATAGTGGGTAATCATCCAGCAGACTAGGCTAATTTTTAAGACGCATAGCATCCTTCGGTAAGAAGTAAAGTTGCATGTGCTACACCAGTGGAGTTTTTGGCACATCACTTGCTTGCTTGTGTGTGTGTTTAAATTGCACACGGATACGTGCATCAGTATCAGGGAGATACGGATACGTAAATAAAAGCACCAATACAGGGATACTTTTGACTATTTAAAATAATAATAATAGATATGCTTTCACTTAAGCATCGAGCCATTTAGCATGTATTTTGTCAGTGCAGTGCATTTTCTTCTATCTTCTTATCCATGATGATAACAAAATCCAAGAACCAACAGCCAAACGGTACCAGGAAGTTATCAAACATAAATTTTAAGTTAGAGAGAAAGGGAGGAGAAGGAGGAAATCCTATGCCGCTAGATATGGGAACTAGAGCACCGTAGAGAGCCCATCACTGGCTTGCCGTCATTGCTAGAGCCTGAGAGGTATCAATAACGGATACTGCACCCGATATGGATACACTGGTTGCTGGGAGTACCGAGTTTTTGAGTAGCCAGTCTTCTATTTTCAACCGTGTTTTGATGAGCACATGGAACCAGTTTGTTATCTCATTAGCGGTTTGTTAATTTATTTATTATGTGCTACCCACTTCTTGGTTTAATACCATGCTATATCCTGATGTTCAGAGGAACACATTGGAGGTTACTAATTTGCCAGGAACCTAACGCGATCACCTAAAGACCACTTTCCTTGGATAGTTAGCACTTAGAAGTTAGAGCACAGAAACAGGACAAGAGCAAAGTATAGCGCTCATGAAATCTTATTGGCTAGTGATTGCAAAGATAAGTTCAGAACCGTATTGAGTTAACAATTGTTTGAACAAGCTACCGCAATGCAAGGCTAGCAATATTTCTAGGTGAATAATGCAAAGATTGAGGATAATATGATGAAGCACAGGCTTATGGTTACATCTGCTGTTTATGTTTGTAGTCAATACTATGGCACATCTGTTTTTTTTCTTCTTCTGAGGAGCGAATCCTATTTGACTAATCAATATGTATCTACGAGACCAGCCTTCCCCTAGGTCCAGATGCAGTTATCCTCAATCTATATGTATCCAGGCTTATTTATATGAGAAGCATAACATTCTTAACAGAAAACAAGACGAGCAAATTCATGAAATCTTATTGGCTAGTGGTTTAACATTGAAAGTTTAGAATCTTATGGCATAAACAATTGTTTGATAAACTACCGTGATGCAAGGCTAGCAAAATTTCTAGGTGAACAATGTGCAGATTGAGGATAATACAATGAAGCATGTACACTTGTGATTTTGTATGTTGTTTATTGTTTGACAGACAAACATCCACCTAGGAACCATTGTTCCCAAAACCGGAATCCTTGTTCGATACCACAATCAAATGAACTAAATCAGCAGCATCTGTGAAAGAAAGCATCACAATTGCTAATAAGCTCACAGAATCTTATTACTAGGCTCAACCAGTAGAAGTTTATAACCTTATCGAGTTAACAATTGTTTGAATAAGCTACCGTAATGCTTGGCTAGCAAAATTTCTAGGTGAACAATGTGCAGGTTGAGGATAACATAATGAATCCAGCTAAGAACCATTGTTCCCAAACAGTAATCCTTGTTCGATACTGTACAATCAAATGAACCAAATCAGCAGCATCTGTGAAAGAAAGCATCACAGCTAACACATCTATGCGGCTATGACCAAAAGGTTTCTAATCCTAGATCCAAAATATGTGCACAAGGTACGTAACAAAAAACGCTACTACTCACCGATTGAACAATTGGATAGTAGGAGGGGTGGTGATTAGAAGATGATGTCTTCGTCCTTGTCGCCGCCGCCGACCAGTATGTTGGTGGCGGACCCCATGGAGACTCCCCTCTTGAGGGCGAGATCCTCGGCGAGCTGCTCCTCGGCGAAGAGCTTGGCGGCGGCCATCTGGCGCTCGACCTCCCTCCTCTTGTAGCCCTGGATCTTCTTGAGCCGGAAGAAGTCCTCGCGCTCGAGCTCGTCGAGCTCGCCCTTGATGTAGGTGATGGTGTTCTCGAGCCTGGGCTTGACGACGTTCTCGAGCGCGTTGACGCGGCGGTTGGTGGTCTTGATGGCCTCGTCGAGGGTGAGGAAGGAGGTCTGGAGCGAGGCGAGCTCGACGAGCACCTCGATGGCCTTGACGTGGGCGGCGCGGCAGGCGGAGACCTGCTGCCCCCCGCGGGCGAGGCCGGTGAGGCTGGGCGAGGCGCCGGAGGGCCCCCCCGAGGAGGCGCCGGCGGGGTCGACGAAGTGGGTGAACTTGGGCAGCTTGACCCCGGCGACGTTCTCCTGGTGGGAGCGGACGCGGAGCGAGGCGGAGCGGACCGACTGGAGCACGACGTGGCGCACGCCGTCGCCGGCCACGTACTTGGCCTCGGCGAGAGAGAAGGAGGAGGCGCGCATGGCCTCCCCCATGGACTCCTTGGTGGCGACGATCTTCTTGAGGATGGCGCGGAACTGCACCGTCAGCGCGTCCGACTTCTTCTTGAGCAGCGCGTGGCCCCGCGTGGCCCCGATCAGCCGCGCCTTCACCACCCCCAGCATCGTCACCGTCGGCACCACGTTCAGGCGCTGGCTCTGCCCCGACATCTCGGCCGGGCGGGCGGGGCGGCGCGGCGCGGTGGTCGGAGATCTGAGCGGGGGGAAGACGGGGAGGAGGGGGAAGGGGATCGCGTTGGAGGGGCGGAGATTGGAGTTATTGCGTCGTGGGTCGGGTCGGATCGGATCGGAAATTTGTTTTGATGAAAAGAAAAATCTTAAATCGTTCTGGTAAATAAATAGTAGTAGTTGGATCGAGACACGTCTCCGGTTCGTGTAGCCGCGTGCGTGCCGGGTGTTGTCCTCACAGTTGCAGCAGAGGATTGTCCGTGCGCTGGCGACAGATATAAATTATAAATATTTTAATATTTTCTTTTGCTGTATAAATATTTTAGTAATTTTTTTAGAAAGTACGCTTGTATTCAAATTATGAAATAATACAAAGTCCTTGGCCCATACAATCACACTTTAAGACAACACACACAAACAATCAGATTAACAAAGTACTCCCTCTGTAAACAAATATAAGAGTGTTTAGATCACTACTTTAGTGATCTAAACACTATTATATTTCTTTACGGAGGGAGTACATCGTAAAACAATCATTAAAACACGAAGATCTCGAGAGATCTATGTCATCATCCATGAAACTTGCTAGAATACCTCTGCAACCAAACTCGATCAACAAAAAAAGAGAACCCAGACTTAAGCAGGTCATCGTCTTCAACCATGACCTCTGCATCAGTGGAAAGAGCTTCTCTGAGCTATGAGTATAATCAAGACTGAGTTGAGGAATAGAATGAGCGACGATTGGTGAATTATAGAATGGTTTGCTATATTGAGCGAGATGTATTTGCAAGTACTGATGATGATGATGATGGTGATATTGTGTATCACTTTCAATCATATAGGTCTCGCAAAGGACTTTTAACTCATCTAAGTGGTGCGTTTTTTTTATCAATGATAATTGTTTCACATGATGTCTATGCCTTCTTTTATGAAAATTTTATTTTGATGTCTTGAAGGTGTTGACTCTTCTTCCATCGTTGATGATGTTATGCGAGGCACTGATGAAGCAAACCATTGATTTGGTACTCCCTTTCATCACGTATTCTTCTTTGTAGTTTTTGTCATTTTTTAAATCTATTTTGTTGTATTGTTAAGCATTGAGTTTAAACTCTAAATTTTTCGTGCAATTGAGCCATATTTTGTATGGGGTTTCTTTGAGGTATCTAAAAGCCTTATGAATGTTAAGTTTTTTCCTCGCAACAAATTTTTTTAGGCCCGAGGCTTGCTCCAATCCTGACTCCGCCACTAACTACCCCTGTATGTGTCCCTTCCAGATGGGATACAACCAGGATCCGGTTTCGGTGCTGCGGCCAGGCCAACTACCTGGGCAAAGCAGGACATCCCTCCGGTAGCAACATAATGAAAGAGGAAGAACAACATCAAAAAATCATACTGGCCAGGAGGAAGAAGAATCTCCGTCTTCACACAACCATCACCTATACTAGCACCAAACCACCGAGTGTTGGTCGACCTGCAGACACCATAGCCCGTGACCTCAACGAGATCCGGGGATCTCCCACCCTGCTGGTGTTGGGGAACGCAGTAATTTCAAAAAAAATCCTACAAACACGCAAAATCTATCTAGGTGATGCATAACAACGAGAGGGGAGAGTGTTGTCTACGTACCCTCGTAGACCGAAAGCGGAAGCGTTATGACAACGCGGCTGATGTACTCGTACGTCTTCATGATCTGATTGATCCTAGCACCGAACATAAGACACCTCCGCGATCTGCACACGTTCAGCTCGGTGACATCCCAGGGAGAGTTTCGTCAGCACGACGACGTGATGACGGTGTTGATGAAGTTACCGACGCAGGACTTCGCCTAAGCACTACAACGATATGACCGAGGTGGAAATCTGTGGAGGGGGGCACCGCACACGGCTAAACAATCAACTTGTGTGTCTATGGGGTGCCCCCTCCCCCGTATATAAAGGAGTGGAGGAGGGGGCCGACCGGCCTCAAGGGGTGCGCCCCAAGGGGGGAATCCTACTCCAACTAGGAGTAGGTTCCCCCCTTTCCTACTCCAACTAGGAGGGGGAAGGAAGGGGAAGAGGGAGAGAAGGAAAGGGGGCCGGCCCCCTTCCCAATTCGGATTGGGCTTGGGAGGGGGGCGCCCCTCCTCTTGGCCTTCTCCTCTCTCTTCCACTAAAGCCCATGTAGGCCCATTAAGCCCCCGGGGGGTTCCGGTATCCTCCCGGTACTCTGGAAAATGCCTGAACTCATCCGAAACCATTCCGGTGTCCAAACATAACCTTCCAATATATCAATCTTCATGTCTCGACCATTTCGAGACTCCTCGTCATGTCCGTGATCACATCCGGGACTACGAATTACCTTCGGTACATCAAAACACATAAACTCATAATACCGATCGTCATCGAACGTTAAGCGTGCGGACCCTACGAGTTCGAGAACTATGTAGACAGGACCGAGACTCACTTCCGTTCAATAACCAATAGCGGAACCTGGATGCTCATATTGGTTCCTACATATTCTACAAAGATCTTTATCGGCCAAACCGCATAACAACATACGTTGTTCCCTTTGTCATCGGTATATTACTTTCCTGAGATTCGATCATCGGTATCTCAATACCTAGTTCAATCTCGTTACTGGCAAGTCTCTTTACTCGTTCCATAATGCACCATCCCGCAACTAACTCATTAGTCACATTGCTTGCAAGGCTTATAGTGATGTGCATTACCGAGAGGGCCCAGAGATACCTCTCCGAAACACAGAGTGACAAATCCTAATCTTGATCCATGCCAACCCAACAAACACCATCGGAGACACATGTAGAGCATCTTTATAATGACCCAGTTACGTTGTGACATTTGATAGCACACTAAGTGTTCCTATGGTATTCAGGAGTTGCATAATCTCATAGTCATAGGAACATGTATAAGTCATGAAGAAAGGAATAGCAATAAACTAAACGATCATAGTGCTAAGCTAACGGATGGGTCAAGTCAATCACATCATTTTCTAATGATGTGATCCCATTAATCAAATGACAACTCATGTCAATGGTTAGGAAACTTAACCATCTTTGATCAACGAGCTAGTCAAGTAGAGGCATACTAGTGACACTCTGTTTGTCTATGTATTCACACATGTACTAAGTTTCCGGTTAATACAATTCTAGCATGAATAATAAAACAGTTATCATCATATAAGCAAATATAAATAACAACTTTATTATTGCCTCTAGGGCATATTCCTTCAGTCTCCCACTTGCACTAGAGTCAATAATCTAGATTATATTGTAATGATTCTAACACCCATGGAGTCTTGGTGTTGATCATGTTTTGCTCGCGAGAGAGGCTTAGTCAACGGGTCTGCAATATTCAGATCCGTATGTATCTTGCAAATCTCTATGTCCCCTTCCGTCACTTGATGACGGATGGAATTGAAGCGTCTCTTGATGTGTTTGGTTCTCTTGTGAAATCTGGATTCCTTCGCCAAGGCAATTGCTCTAGTATTGTCACAAAATATTTTCATTGGACCCGATGCACTAGGTATGACACCTAGATCGGATATGAACTCCTTCATCCAGACTCCTTCATTTGCTGCTTCCGAAGCAGCTATGTATTCCGCTTCACACGTAGATCCCTCCACGACGCTCTGCTTAGAACTGCACCAACTGACAGCTCCACCGTTCAATATAAACACGTATCCGGTTTGCGACTTAGAGTCATCCGGATCAGTGTCAAAGCTTGCATCGACGTAACCTTTTACGACGAGCTCTTTGTCACCTCCATAAACGAGAAACATATCCTCAGTCCTTTTCAGGTATTTCAGGATGTTCTTGACCGCTGTCCAGTGATCCACTCCTGGATTACTTTGGTACCTCCCTACTATACTTATAGCGAGGCACACATCATGTCTGGTACACAGCATTGCATACATGATAGAACCTATGGTTGAAGCATAGGGAATGACTTTCATTTTCTCTCTATCTTCTGCAGTGGTCGGGCATTGAGTCTCACTCAACTTCACACCTTGTAACACAGGCAAGAACCCTTTCTTTGACTAGTCCATTTTGAACTTCTTCAAAATCTTATCAAGGTATGTGCTTTGTGAAAGTCCAATTAAGCGTCTTGATCTATCTCTATAGATCTTGATGCCCAATATATAAGCAGCTTCACCGAGGTCTTTCATTGAAAAACTTTTATTCAAGTATCATTTTATCCTATCCAGAAATTCTATGTCATTTCCAATGAACAATATGTCATCCACATATAATATTAGAAATGCTACAGAGCTCCCACTCACTTTCTTGTAAATACAGGCTTCTCCAAAAGTCTGTATAAAACCATATGCTTTGATCACACTATCAAAACGTTTATTCCAACTCCGAGAGGCTTGCACCAGTCCATAAATGGATCGCTGGAGCTTGCACACTTTGTTAGCATCCTTTGGATCGACAAAACCTTCCTGTTGCATCATATACAACTCTTCTTCCAGAAATCCATTCAGGAATGCAGTTTTGGCATCCATTTGCCAAACTTCATAATCATAAAGCGGCAATTGCTAACATGAATTAGACAGACTTAAGCATCGCTACGGGTGAGAAAGTCTCATCATAGTCAACACCTTGAACTTGTCGAAAACCTTTCGCAACAAGTCGAGCTTTGTAGACAGTAACATTACCGTCAGTGTTAGTCTTCTTCTTGAAGATCCATTTATTCTCGATGGCTTGCCGATCATCGGGAAAGTCAACCAAAGTCCACACTTTGTTCTCATACATGGATCCCATCTCAGATTTCATGGCCTCAAGCCATTTTGCGGAATCTGGGCTCATCATCACTTCCTCATAGTTCGTAGGTTCGTTATGGTCTAGTAACATGACGTCCAGAACAGGATTACCATACCACTCTGGTGCGGATCTTATTCTGGTTGACCTACGAGGTTCAGTAGTAACTTGATCTGAAGTTTCATGATCACTATCATTAGCTTCCTCACTAATTGGTGCAGGAATCACTGGAACTGATTTATGTGATGAACTACTTTCCAATTCGGGAGAAGGTACAATTACCTCATCAAGTTCTACTTTCCTCCCACTCACTTCTTTCGAGAGAAACTCCTTCTCTAGAAAGGATCCATTCTTAGCAATGAATATCTTGCCTTCGGATCTGTGATAGAAAGTGTACCCAACAGTCTCCTTTGGGTATCCTATGAAGACACATTTCTCCGATTTGGGTTCGAGCTTATCAGGTTGAAGCTTTTTCACATAAGCATCGCAACCCCAAACTTTAAGAAACGACAACTTGGGTTTCTTGCCAAACCACAATTCATAAGGTGTCGTCTCAATGGATTTAGATGGTGCCCTATTTAACGTGAATGCAACCGTCTCTAAAGCATAACCCCAAAACGATAGCGGTAAATCTGTAAGAGACATCATAGATCGCACCATATCTAATAAAGTACGGTCACAATGTTCGGACACACCATTACGCTGTGGTGTTCCAGGTGGCATGAGTTGTGCTATTCACATTGTTTTAAATGAAGACCAAACTCGTAACTCAAATATTCTCCTCCTGGATCAGATCGTAGAAACTTTATTTTCTTGTCACGATGATTTTCCACTTCACTCTGAAATTCTTTGAACTTTTCAAATGTTTCAGACTTATGTTTCATTAAGTAGATATACTCATATCTGCTCGAATCATTTGTGAAGGTCAGAAAATAATGATACCCGCCGCGAGCCTTAACACTCATCGGACCACATACATCGGTATGTATTATTTCCAATAAGTCAGCAGCTCGCTCCATTGTTCCGGAGAACGGAGTTTTAGTCATCTTGCCCATGAGGCATGGTTTGCAAGCATCAAATGATTCATAATCAAGTGATTCCAAAAGCCCATCAGCATGGAGTTTCTTCATGTGCTTTACACCAATATGACCTAAATGGCAGTGCCACAAAAAAGTTGCACTATCATTATTAACTTTGCATCTTTTGGCTTCAATATTATGAATATGTGTATCACTACGATCGAGATCCAACAAACTATTTTCATTGGGTGTATGACCAACGAAGGTTTTATTCATGTAAACAAAACAACAATTATTCTCTGACTTTAAATGAATAACCGTATTGCAATAAACATGATCAAATCATATTCATGCTCAACGCAAACACCAAATAACATTTATTTAGGTTCAACACTAATCCCGAAAGTATAGGGAGTGTGCGATGATGATCATATCAATCTTGGAACTACTTCCAACACACATCGTCACTTCACCCTTAACTAGTCTCTGTTCATTCTGCAACTCCCGTTTCGAGTTACTAATCTTAGCAACTGAACTAGTATCAGATACTGAGGGGTTGCTATAAACACTAGTAAAGTACACATCAATACATGTATATCAAATATACCTTTGTTCACTTTGCTATCCTTCTTATCCGCGAAATACTTGGGGTAGTTCTGCTTCCAGTGACCAGTCCCTTTGCAGTAGAAGCACTTAGTCTCAAACTTAGGTCTAGACTTGGGCTTCTTCACTTGAGCAGCAACTTGCTTGCCGTTCTTCTTGAAGTTCCCCTTCTTCCCTTTGCCCTTTTTCTTGAAACTAGTGGTCTTGTCAACCATCAACACTTGATGCTTTTCTTGATTTCTACCTTCGTTGATTTTAGCATCGCGAAGAGCTTGGGAATTGTTTTCGTCATCCCTTGCATATTATAGTTCATCACGAAGTTCTAGTAATTTGGTGATAGTGGCTAGAGAACTTTTTTCAATTACTATCTTATCTGGAAGATTAACTCCCACTTGATTCAAGCAATTGTAGTACCCAGACAATCTGAGCACATGCTCACTGGTTGAGCTATTCTCCTCCATCTTGTAGGCAAAATAATTGCCAGAGGTCTCATACCTCTCGACTCGGGCACGAGTCTGAAATACCAATTTTAGCTCTTAGAACATCTTATATGCTCCATGGCATTCAAAACGTTTTTGAAGTCCCGGTTCTAAGCCGTAAAGCATGGTGCACTAAACTATCAAGTAGTCATCATATCGAGCTTGTCAAACGTTCATAACGTCTGCATCTGCTCCTGCAATAGGTCCGTCACCTAGCGGTGCATCAAGGACACAATTCTTCTGTGCAGCAATGAGGATAATCCTCAGATCATGGACCTAGTCCGTATCATTGCTGCTATCATTTTTCAACTTATTTTTCTCTAGGAACATATAAAAAATAAACGGGGAGCTACATTGCGAGCTATTGATCTACAAGATAATTTGCAAATATTATCAGGACTAAGTTCATGATAAATTAAAGTTCAATTAATCATATTACTTAAGAACTCCCACTTAGATAGACATTCCTCTAGTCATCTAAATGATCACGTGATCCAAATCAACTAAACCATGTCCGATCATCACGTGAGATGGAGTAGTTTTCAATGGTGAACATCTCTATGTTGATCATATCTACTATATGATTCACACTCGACCTTTCGGTCTCCAATGTTCCGAGGCCATATCTGCATATGCTAGGCTCGTCAAGTTTAACCCGAGTATTCTGCGTGTGTAAAATTGGCTTGCACCCGTTGTATGTGAACGTAGAGCTTATCACACCCGATCATCATGTGGTGTCTCGGCACGACGAACTATCGCAATGGTGCATACTCAGGGAGAACACTTATACCTTGAAATTTAGTGAGAGATGATCTTATAATGCTACCGTTGTACTAAGCAAAATAAGATGCATAAAGGATAAACATCACATGCAATCAATATAAGTGATATGATATGGCCATCATCATCTTGTGCCTTTGATCTCCATCTCCAAAGCACCGTCATGATCACCATCGTCACCGGCTTGACACCTTGATCTTCATCGAAGCATCCTTGTCGTCTCGCCAACTATTGCTTCTACGACTATCACTACCGATTAGTGATAAAGTAAAGCAATTACATGGCGATTGCATTTCATACAATAAAGCGACAATCATATGGCTCCTGCCAGTTGCCGATAACTGTGTTACAAGATATCACCATCTCATACAATAATTTATATATCACATCGAAACATGCCCTGCACAAATAAGTTAGACATCCTCTACTTTGTTGTTGCAAGTTTTACGTGGCTGCTACGGGCTTAGCAAGAACCGTTCTTACCTACGCATCAAAACCACAATGATTCTTCGTCAAGTTTTCTGTTTTAACCTTCAACAAGGACCGGGCGTAGTCATAGTCGATTCAACTAAAGTTGGAGAAACAGACACCCACTAGCCACGTGTGTGCGAAGCACGTCGGTAGAACTAGTCTCGCATAAGTGTACGCGTAATGTCGGCCTGAGCCGCTTTATCCAACAATATCACCGAATCAAAGTATGACATGCTGGTAAGCAGTATGACTTATATCGTTCACAACTCTTTGTGTTCTACTCGTGCATATAACATCTACGCATAGACCTGACTCGGATGCCACTGTTGGGGAATGTAGTAATTTAAAAAAAAATCCTACGAACACGCAAGATCTATCTAGGTGATGCATAGCAACGAGAGGGGAGAGTTTTTTCTACGTATCCTCGTAGACCGAAAGCGGAAGCATTATGATAACGCGGTTGATGTAGTCGTACGTCTTCACGATCCGACCCATCGTAGCACCGAACATACGACACCTCCGCAATCTGCACACGTTTAGCTCGGTGACGTCCCACGAACTCTAGATCCAGCTGAGGTCGAGGGAGAGTTTCGTCAGCACGACGGCGTGATGACCATGTTGATGAAGTTACCTGGGCTTGACGACATTCTCGAGGGCGTTGACGCGGCGGTTGGTGGTCTTGATGTCCTCGTCGAGGGTGAGGAAGGAGGTCTGGAGTGAGGCGAGCTTGACGAGCACCTCGATGGCCTTGACGTGGGCGGCGCGACAGGCGGAGACTGATACGTCTCCAACGTATCTATAATTTTTGATTGCTCCATGCTATATTATCTACTGTTTTGGACAATATTGGGCTTTATTATTCACTTTTATATTACTTTTGGGACTAACCTATTAACCGGAGGCCCAACCCAGAATTGCTGTTTTTTGCCTATTTCAGAGTTCCGCAGAAAAGGAATATCAAACGGAGTCCAAATGGAATGAAACCTTCGGGAGCGTGATTTTTAGGAAGAATATGATCCAGGAGACTTGGACCCTACGTCAAGAAGCAAAAAAGGAGGCCACGAGGTAGGGGCGCGCCTACCCCCCAGGGTGCGCCCTCCACCCTCGTGGGCCCCTGTTGCTCCACCGACGTACTCCTTCCTCCTATATATACCTACGTACCCCCAAACGATCAGATATGGAGCCAAAAACCTAATTCCACCGCCGCAACCTTTTGTACCCACGAGATCCCATCTTGGGGCCTGTTCCAGAGCTTCGCCGGAGGGGACATCCATCACGGAGGGCTTCTACATCAACACCATAGCCTCTCCGGTGAAGTGTGAGTAGTTTACCTCAGACCTTCGGGTCCATAGTTAGTAGCTAGATGGCTCCTTCTCTCTTTTTGGATCTCAATACAATGTTCTCCCCCTCTCTTGTGGAGATCTATTCGATGTAATCTTCTTTTTGCGGTGTGTTTGTTGAGACCGATGAATTGTGGGTTTATGATCAAGATTATCTATGAACAATATTTGAATCTTCTCTGAATTCTTTTATGTATGATTGGTTATCTTTGCAAGTCTCTTCGAATTATCAATTTGGTTTGGCCTACTAGATTGATCTTTCTTGCAATGGGACAAGTGCTTAGCTTTGGGTTCAATCTTGCGGTGTCCTTTCCGAGTGACAGTAGGGGCAACAAGGCACGTATTGTATTGTTGCCATCAAGGATAACAAGATGGTTTTTTTATCATATTGCATGAATTTATCCCTCTACATCATGTCATCTTGCTTAAGGCGTTACTCTGTTTTTAACTTAATACTCTAGATGCATGCTGGATAGCGGTCGATGAGTGGAGTAATAGTAGTAGATGCAGGCAGGAGTCGGTCTACTTGTCTTGGACGTGATGCCTATATACATGATCATACCTAGATATTCTCATAACTATGCTCAATTCTGTCAATTGCTCAATAGTAATTCGTTCACCCACCGTAAAATACTTATGCTCTTGAGAGAAGCCACTAGTGAAACCTATGGCCCCCGGGTCTAACTTCATCATATTAATCTTCCAACATTTAGTTATTTTCTTTGCTTTTATTTTACTTTGCATCTTTATCACAAAAATATCAAAAATATTATCCTATCATATCTATCAGATCTCATTCTCGTAAGTGACCGTGAAGGGATTGACAACCCCTTATCACGTTGGTTGCGAGGATTTATTTGTTTTGTGTAGGTGCGAGGGACTCGCGCATAGCCTCCCACTGGATTGATACCTTGGTTCTCAAAAACTGAGGGAAATACTTACGCTACTTTACTGCATCACCCTTTCCTCTTCAAGGGAAAACCAACGCAGTGCTCAAGAGGTAGCAGAGACCTGTTGGCCGCCGCGGGCGAGGCCGGTGAGGCTGGGGGAGGCACCGGAGGGCCCGCCGGCGGGGTCGACGAAGTGGGTGAACTTGGGCAGCTTGACCCCCGCGACGTTCTCCTGGTGGGGGCGGATGCGGAGCGAGGCGAAGCAGACGGACTGGAGCACGACGTGGCGCATGCGTCGCCGGCCACGTACTTGGCCTCGACGAGCGAGAAGGAGGAGGCGCGCATGGCCTCGCCCATGGACTCCTTGGTGGCCATGATCTTCTTGAGGATGGCGTGGAACTGCACCCTGAGCGCGTCCGACTTCTTCTTGAGCAGCGTGTGGCCCCGCGTCGCACCGATCAGCCGCGCCTTCACCACCCCCAGCATCGTCGCCGTCGGCACCACGTTCAGGCGCTGGCTCTGCCCCGACATCTTGGCGGGGCGGGGCGGTGCGGTGGTCGGAGATCTGAGGGGGGAAGACGGGGAGGAGGAGGAGGGAGGAAGAAGAAGGGGCAGAGATTAGAGTTATTGCGTCGTGGGTCGGATCGGATCAGAAATTTGTTTTATTTTTCTAATCTTTGAGTCGATGAAAAGAAAAATCGTAAATCATAAATAAATAGTACTGGTTGGATCGACCAATCGAGACACGTCTCCGGTTCATGTAGCCGCGGCCCCGGTGCTTGTCCTCACAGTTGCAACAGAGGTATGCTTGTCCGTGCGTTCCGACAGATATAAATTACTCTGTATTTTGTTGTATTTTCTTTTGCGGGGTATAAATATTTTCCTTTTTTTAGAAAATATGCTTATATTTAACTCACGAAATAATACAAAGTCCTTGACCCGTACAATCATACTCTAACAAACACGCACAAAAAACCAGAATAACAAAAAGCACGCTAAAGCAATCAGTAAAACACGAAGATTTTCAGGACTCTATGTCTTCATTCATCATCTTCAACCAAAACATAATCGCTTCCAGCTCCCTTTTTTCTTTGATCCGACACAAAAAGACTAGGACACACATGTGCGTCTGCTACCTCTTGAGCATTGCGTTGGATTTCCCTCAGCTTGAGAACCAAGGTATCAATCGAGTAGGAGGCTACGCGCGAGTCCCTCGTACCTACACAAAACAAATAGCTCAACGCAACCAACGCGATTAGGGGTTGTCAAGCCCTTCACGGTCACTTACGAGAGTGAGATCTGATAGAGATGATAGATAATATTTTTGGTATTTTTGATATAAAGATGCAAAGTAAAATAAAAGGTAAAGTAAAAAAGCAAAACAATAATAAAGTGATTGGTGATTGATATGATGAGAATAGACTAGGGGCCATAGATTTCACTAGTGGCTTCTCTCAAGAGCATAAGTATTCTACGGTGGGTGAACAAATTACTGTTGAGCAATTGACAGAATTGAGCATAGTTATGAGAATATCTAAGGTATGATCATGTATATAGGCATCACGTCCGAGACAAGTAGACCGACTCCTGCCTGCATCTACTACTATTACTCCACTCATCGATTGCTATCCAGCATGCATCTAGAGTATTAAGTTAAAAACAGAGTAACGCCTTAAGCAAGATGACATGATGTAGAGGGATGCAATATGATAAAAACCCCATCTTGTTATCCTCGATGGCAACAATACTATACGTGCCTTGCTGCCCCTACTGTCACTGGGAAAGGACACCGCAAGATTGAACCCATAGCTAAGCACTTCTCCCATTGCAAGGAAAACCAATCTAGTAGGCCAAACCAAACTGATAATTCGAAGAGACTTGCAAAGATAACCAATCATACATAAAAGAATTCAGAGAAGATTCAAATATTGTTCATAGATAGACTTGATCATAAACCCACAATTCATCGGTCTCAACAAACACACCGCAAAAAGAAGATTACATCGAATAGATCTCCACGAGAGAGGGGGAGAACATTGTATTGAGATCCAAAAAGAGAGAAGAAGCCATCTAGCTGCAAAAAAAAGACACATCCGTGACAGTTTGGGCCGAACGAATTTTTCTTCTGTCATACATATGACACTTTTATGATGATAATTGTGACAAAACCCGGTATCATCATAGATATGGTGGGCTCCTACTTCTATGACAAAAAATCATGACAGAAAATGGGCTTTTCGTCCTGGGCGGGCCGGAGACGCAGCTGCATGACATTCTTTGGGCCGTCCATGACAGAAAAAACTGTGGTAGAAGCGAGGGGGAGGAAAATTTCCGGGAGTTCCCGGTTACGGTGGGAGGTCGGGGGCCGAGCGATGCGCGTTTCTCTCATACACGTACGCGCGTGTGTGCGAGGCATTGGCTCTAACTAAACCCGAGCGAGGCGTTGGGCTCTAACTGAACCCGGGCGATTGCACTGCAGTCTACGCGTTACTGAACTCGAGCGATCGATCGATGGCTGTTAACTAAACCCGATCGAGCGATTTCTTCGCTACTGCTGCTAACTGAAGCCGATCGATGGGATGAACAGTGAGCGTTGCGGGGGTTTTTGGATGAACAGTGAGCGGTGGCGTTGCCTCTGGATGAACAGGACCCCGTGGTGTGGGGGAGGGCTGGATGAACAGTAGATGGTGGAGGGGTGCCCGTGGAGGGGTGGATGAACAGGACCCCGTGGTGTGGAGGGCTGGATGAATAGTAGACGGTGGAGGGGTGGATGAACAGGACCCCGTGGTGTGGAGGGCTGGATGAACAGTAGATGGTGGAGGGGCGCCCGTGGAGGGGTGGTTGAACAGGACCCCGTGGTGTGGAGGGCAGGATGAACAGTAGACGGTGGAGGGGTGGTTGAACAGTAGCCGGTGGAGTAGCACGCGGTGGAGGCTGGATGAACAGGAGCCCGTGGAGGCTGGAGGAGGTCGACGGTGGATGAACCGTAGCTCGTGGAGGCTGGAGGGGGTCGACGGTGGAGATGAACAGTATCCCGTGGAGTCCCATTTTGCGGTACGCCACACCCCTCCCGATGAACTAGACCCCCGTTTCGACCGTAGCGCTCCAACACAAGTCCGTTTCCTCCGTTTTGCGGTACGCCACACCCCTCCTGATCAACAAGACCCCCGTTTCGACCGTAGGAGGTCCGTTTTCTCCGTTTTGCGGTACGCCAGACCCCTCCCGATCAACAGGACCCCGTTTCGAACGTAGGAGGTCTGTTTCCTTTGTTGTGCGGTACGCCAGGCCTCGTTTCCATCGCCTGTTCCGTCCAAGCCCTCTCGATGAACACAACCACGCATTCCGTTCCCACCCAGCCGGTTGGATCCCACGCGTTCCGTTGCCTCCCGATGAACACGAAGCATTCCGTTGCCTCCCGATGAACACGACGCATTTCGTTGCCTCCCCATGATCACGACGCATTCCGTTGCCTCCCGATGAACACGACGCATTCCGTTGCCTCCCCATGAACACGACGACGACGCTGTTTCTCTGTTTCGACCCAGCCATGTACATGAGCCCTGGCCGTACGTATGCGAAAGTAGGCGTTCGAGACCCTGCCCGTATGTACGTACATGGCCGTATTTTCTTTCTTGCACCCTGGCCGCTGTACGTACGTGTACATGCTACGTGCGCGCCTCTACTATGACACGTACGCGCCTCTACTACGACACGTGCGTGCCTCTACATCCACCAGTATATATGTACGTACACGTTCGCGACCAGAATGACAATGCTACGTACGCTTCGACCAGGTGGGTCCCGACTGTCAGGCACTTCCTTGCCTGCGAAGATGTAGCTGGTGGGTCCCAGCATTCAGGGGGCGAATCATTTTGTTTTTTTGCCCGGACGCACTTCCTTGCGTGCGAAGGTGTAGCTGGTGGGTCCCAGCAGTCGGGGGGCTGGTGGGTCCCAGCAGTCGGGGGGCTGGTGGGTTCCAACAGTCAGGGGGCGAATCGTTTTTTTTCGGACGCACTTCCTTGCGTGCGAAGACGTAGCTCGTGGGTCCTAGCAGTTAGGGGCGAATCATTTTTTTGCAAAATACGGTGGCCCGTCCGGTGGGTCCCCGCTGTCAGGTGGAGGAATAATTATTTTGCGCGTAATAAGGAGGCACTTCCTTGCGGCTGCCGTGGACCCAGCTGTCAGCCTCTTCACGTACAGTACTCTTCTGATGAAAGTCGGTCGTTGACCACGCTGCGCCGAGAGCACCGGGCGGTGGTCTGGACGACGGCGAGGCCTAGGAAGGGGAAGACGCGGAGCCGGGGAAGACGCATCAGTGGAAGCCCACACGGAGAGGAGTACGAGGGTTCACTGGTTCGGCTGCGGTGTGAGGCTGCCGTCGCCGCAGAATAACAAGGGGTGTGGGTGAGTAGAGGGATGGCCTGGCCAGCGGTGGGAGTAGTACGGGGCGGTGAGGCCTTCGCGGCATCACAGCCGGCCACGGGAGGCAGGAGCACGCGACACGACCGACGCTGCTTTGGGCGGCTGGAGCAAGAAGACCAGAGGTTGAAGAAGCACCACGGTCGTTGGATGGACATCGTACGTTCACTCCAGCTAGAATCGTTTATATTGACTAAGTTGACAAAACCCTTGATACGCGTTAATTTAGTAGGCCCACAGCTCGGATTTGGCAGAGAACATATAGCCCATTTGCGATTTGTAACAATGTACAACCCATTTTTTAATTCTAATGGAATTTACTATAATCCATTTACAGTTTGTTAAAAGTACAACCAAACTTCTAGCTAGGACAACGATTAATAATTTCAAACAACCGTTCAAAACAGAATTAAAAAAAATCCCCATATTTTGATGGGATCCGAAATATTTTTATCCAAAATTTCTAGTGAGGTTAAATATAATTTCAAAATAAAGTTGTATTACCTTAAAATCCAACAAAATATTGCGCACGCAACAAGTAATGAAATTAAAATTTTCAAATTCCAAAAATAATATATTTTTCAAACTAATTATGTGTTTGCTGCATAGTTACTGTCTAGTTATGATAATTACATCCCATTTATTATTTCTTAAAATCCATTTTGTTGTTAAGCCTAATGCATATCTCTTAGGAAAGTTTGCAGCCCAGCGGGGCGGAAAATAACAAGTTGACCCGAATATTGTGTACAACTGTCGGCCCAGTTGCATTACTGATGTTGAAAAAAGCTATTTTTTATACACACATTTAATTTTTTTGTATAGATAAGGAACATTTTTTATACACACATTTAACAATTTTTAAATACAAGATTAATACTTTTTAAAACATATTTTTAGTCAACAGTGGGCCCACAACGAGCGGAGGAGGTCACAATACACATATTTTTTAAATACATGATTAACACTTTTGCAAAAACAATTAGCCCACAACGAGCCAATTAGCTCCAGTCGGCCCACAGTGGGCCGACAGAGGCCAATCGGCCAGCTGTAGGCCGACTGGAATCCAATCGCCCTGCTGTGGGCCGACTAGGCCCAGTCGGCCTGCAGCGGGCCGACGGTGTATTATTTTTGAAAAAAAATTACCCAGCGTAATATTTATGAAAATTAATAAAAAATATATTATTTAAAAAAATAGCGAAAAAAGGCCAGTGTAGTACAGTACAACCTAACATGGTTACTCAACCCACATTCAGCGACGTCGGAAAGGCCCAAACAAGGCTTCTGTACAACTTTTTGAAGTCACTGAGCTCAATTAATAACTTAAGAAAAAAGTTAGAGTACAGTGGAACCCAATTAAAAGCTGTCACGAGCAAATAAATATTCAACGGGTCCCACTTGTGCGTGTGCGTGTGTGTGTGTATGTGTGTGTGTGTGTGAGAGAGAGATAGAGAGAGAGAGACCCGCTCGTAAATACATCTTTCAGCCATATGCATTGCTGATGCTCAGTAAAAAAACTTATATAGTTGACACAATCATATAGAACATCATAGCACACTGAACTTGCATACACAAATTTCACGCAGGCGGCACAATCAGGATGGAAGCAGTGGATCGCTACGGGAAGGGCTATGTTGAAACCAACGAAGTCGTACATAATGGTTCATCGTCTTTATCAACGACGGGGAAATATCTTGAATGTTGTGCAAAGAAAACAGACAGACAACACAATAAGTTCTGCTAGCACATTAAGTTGACGTACAACCCTTTCTAAAAAAAGTTCAAGTACAAAATTAGAACAGGTCACAATCAAATGTACTGGCATATCCGTGCTTCACACCCATAGCTCGGATTTAACTAGTATCTGACAAGATTCAGTTGTTACCTCAAATTAGAGCACATCCAGGCAGTCAGCCCTACCTCTTCTCCCAAAGAAGCAGTGGCCTCCACCGCGCGATGGAGTAGGCCCTGTGCCATCCATCATTCCGAGCAACACGAGGAAAGTCTGACGTTGACTCCTGTAATGGACGTCGTCGACGGACCGTGGCACCAGCGGCGGCGGCAGGACTTCGATTGATGGATTGACCACTTCTTCGACATGCACGAACACTCGATACAGGTACATCCCTAACATGGTCCGCGGCGGCCTTGGTGGTGACGAATAGTACAACCCCGGTTCCTGCACCGGTATCTCAACACCAATCACCTTCGGTATGGTGGACGGCTTCTTCATCCATGCCATAACCGTCAGAGCCCAGCTGTCTGGAGGAACAAACATACTCACGAGCTCACCTCCAAGGTCATTGATAAGCTCGTTCATGGACTCGCTATTCCAAGCACGTTGAGGCATGTCGTGGAAGGTAAGCTTTATTAAAAACTCAAGCTCAGAGGGCACCGAGCCCCATCCTGGGTGCCACCGATCAAATCTCACCAGCGCGCCATCGCAGAACAAACGCCGGGAAGATTCGAACACACGACTGCAGTCGAAAGTTATTCGGAACCTGACAAAGAAATCAGCCGGTGGCGGACATACTTCGACGAGCAAGTCACTTATTTGGATGCCGTGCACAATGCCAAGAGCTTTGACAAGGTCATCTGGCGAGATGGGAGGCTGGTCGCCGTTGATGGTTACCATCAGCACTTTGCCGGCAAACTGGTCGTCAAGCGCCGCCATGCCACTGTTGAGCGACAGCATGCAGCGACCGAAGGCAGGACGGACCTCAGGATCTCCGGCTCAGAGATCCGCGTTGACCGGCGACATGATAGTGTGCTTGAGTACAGAGAGTACAAGAGGGGGATTTGGGGGAACTGGAGTAGGAATCGAGATTCCAGAGGTGGGGGAGGGGCGGGAGACTGGGGATGAAAAGGTAGCATGAATTTTGAGCACGCGCCAGTATGCTCTCGGCGCGCAAGCACACGAAAACACCGGTGGCGCCCACATGTCGGCCTAAGAGTCCTTTTTCTTTCTTTTTTGGAGAGCCCGGCCTTTTTTTCAGGATCTTTTGAGAGCCCGGCCTGAGAGTCATAATTGACCTGTTTGGCATTGCGTTACTACTCGGCCCATATTCAACGACACCTCACTGGCCCAAACAAGTGTACATCATCGAAAGACACTGAGCTCAAATTATATAACTTGAAAAAGGAGATATACTCTAAACACTGGAGAATGGTGATGCCCTCATTTAGCCCACCAGTAGTTCGAGACAATAAATAGTTCAAAACAACGATATATACAACATTCAAACACTGACTAGTGACTACTACCGACATAAACAACAAGACATGATAGTTCATAAGAAGTCTTGCTACACCACCAAAACGCACCCATCTGCAGCGCTCAGACTCTCGTGATCCAGACGAGAATGGCATTCTAAACAGAAGCAACTATTACATAGTAAGAGTGACATAGACGAGGATGACCAAATGACAAGGAATATGCATAACAAAAGAAAGAACTACCCATCCAGAACCAGCAGCAAAGACAACAAAGTCATTTGAAGAGATGATCCAACACCATCATAATTTGCAGCCCCGCTTCAGCGACCAGTGATCCGGAGACACCAGTACTCCACCCTTTTGATGCAACAGCCCAATTACCTATCAACCTGAAGGCTCGAACCACATCACTGCCTGTCGTAATTGAGACATCCAAGGATCAAAGTTAATCCGGATGCCTTTGTCATCCTCACCTTCTTTTGGCTGCAGGCTGTATCGTTGACAATCAGGGGAGTTTGCTCCCGAACTCCTAGGGCTCGCCGTGTAGACACAGTTTTCCATAGCAAACAGAGCCTCTCTGCCACCAAGGTCCTTGCCAACGGTGATCTCCTGGTTAATCGGATAATTGTGTCCAAGAAACAGAGAGTGTGAACCAAGGCTGTTTACCCGCCTCCAACTAAAAAATCCTAAAGGCACCAACAAGCTGGTATCCTGCTCATAGACGTAACAGCCACTGTCCGGATACTCACGTATTACACGGAGCTTGTATACAGTGGGGTTTTTGCAATATAACTTTTCCGGCTCATGTGTCCGAATGATCATCAGTCTTTTACCGTCGTCTGATTGAGCGAGGAACCAGTTGTGCTTCCCTGTTTTTGGCAAAGGTGGTGTGATTACAAAGGGCAGTAACTGTAGGGACACTGCATCATATAAAAAAGGACAGGCATTGTTAATGTAAGATCAGCATTGTTTAGAGTATGAGTAGGATAATGCAAGAAACAACATTGATATGTCCCTGTTGGCACTGGGAGGAAAATACAGGGAAATGTATACTGGGTTCGAAAATATAGAAGTTCCATGCATTGTTATACTCATGTTATCTCGCAATCGATTCTTCACAGGAAACTACCATGCCATGCATGTTATGTAATCATGTTCTATCCTCACAAACAAATTCTTCAAGGTAACTAACAGACCATGCATTGTTATATACTCGTGTTCTGTGGGCAAAATTTTTGTGAGGATATTATTCTAGCCATTGATTGCTAAAGGGCGAATATAGGTATGTACACATGGTAAGCATTGCAGGATTTCACTACTTCCAAATATAGAGTTCTTCATATGCACATTTACTTCCCTAATGTATGGTTAGATGAAATCAACAGTGTGGTGCATGTTTCTACATCATGAAAATGAGGAAACTAACATGGCCATTGATACACACTCATATTTAGTAGTAGTATATAGATTACTGTAAAATAAGGATAATATCCATATATTCCTAACCGTTTGATTATTCAGGGTACAAATTGGCTGTAATGACATGGTCACAATCGCATGAATTAACTCATTCCAAATACAACTGATTTTACGGCTTCTCTAATACATTGCCATAGTTCTACTCAAATTCTGCTCAAACAGAGATATGCTAATCATCACAAAAAGTTCAAACAGTGTCATGGCGTCATCATTAACATGAGAGGAAACAACTTACACGCGCCGTCCCAGCAATACGTGGTGCCATCTGCTTTGTCGATCGTGTAGATGATGCCATTGTGTTCAATAGCATCACAGAAGTGTGTATCAGCTTTGACGATGATCCACTGCGAGCCGAGTTGTCTCCAGCTAAAGAAGGCACCGGAGTAAAGATAGGCGAGTCCGCGGTCGAACAAGGCAATTATCTTGAAGTCTACGTAATTCGCATGTCGTGTGGGCACTTGGCAGATTACAATCTTCTGCAAAACAAGGTCCGTCCAACTGACGTAGTAATCTAGATGACTTGGACCGCGATGGTAATACTCTATATAATCCAACGGAGGAAGGATAATCTCATGGTAGGTCTGGAAGTTCACGAGCACCAACTTTTTACCGTCTTCTCTGAAGGCAGCCATCCAGTGGGAGTTCATGCCGACCCAGTACATACCTGCCAAGAAGTTTTGGGCGATGGTGATCGGATTGATGTCGAGGGAAATGATGTACGGCGACCCACTACATACCTGCAAAGAAGTTTAGGCTAATGGAGATCGGGTTGAAGTCGAGGGGCATCATGCACGCCTTCATATCATGGTGAGCCAATCTCGCAAGACCAGATAGCAGCAAGCAGTGTGTCTTGAAAATCTTAGGCCTCGCTTCGACGATGGCCGTGTGCATGTCCCTCGAGCATGCAGCCAGCCGCAGGGCGCTCAACATATCCATACAGGAACAACAAAGGTCGAGGATGCCACTGGGGAGATTGCTCCAATCGCGGCTCATATGGATGCTGCGCGGTTCGCGTTCGGCTATGGTGGAGTTTGGAAGGGGGCTTGATTTACGGGGGAGAAGGATGTCGGTGCTGGAGCGGCTAGCGAGGGAATAGTTGTACTGGGGGAGGCGAGCGAGGCGACGGTACATGGGGGCACAGTGAGATGGAGACGAAGAAGGAGATGGAGATGGAGTGGTGCTATGGGAGCGGAGAGGGAGACGAGGCGAGGCGCCAATGTGCTGTACAACGGCGTTGACAGACTGCACTGTGCACAGGGTGAGGCTGACTTTGGTAACCCGAACACGCCGCCTGGACTAGTGTCAGGCGCAGGGTGTTGTCACTTCACTGTGAGGACCAGATGAATAGTATTTTGACCATCAAGTGTACCACAGTTGTACTACTACTACTACTACTAGTAGTAGTAGGTACATGAGTACTCCAGTATTGTATAGCGTAAATAGGTCTCCCGTGCTAGCATGCCTGTTCACTTCATCATTCAGGTATCATCCATACTGCGAGCAGAACCAAATTCTCGTGCATGCCCAATCAACGCTCTGCCGTGATGCATGCAGTGGTCGTTCTGGTGCATCAAGGACGGCATGCAGATCGTTCCACACTTGAGAAGAGGAAAAATGGAAAGGTAGAACGCGACAGCAGAGGAAGAGAACGCTGGCTAACGAGGCTGGGAGGGGATCGAGCAGGAAGTTAATGCTCCATGCCTAAACGTTTTGGGAAAACCTGATTTTCATAAGGTGACTTATACTCACCTAAACGGAGGGAGTATTCCTTAACCAGAGAATGTTGTGTCTCCCACTCACGCGCTCAAAAAAAACTATGACACATTGTTTTATCTGTTTGCATAGGTCCCACCTATCAGGAAGGATGGGCACGTACACGAACATGTACGACTCATCAGTCTACCCGCATAGCCTTTTCGTTTAGTCTACCTAGCCGTCTAATCAACTGCCTGCACGCCACTTCTCCCATTTACTTCTCCATCGGGAACCGATTCTCCTCGGCTTCTTCACCTCCCCTTCGTCTTCATTTGCATCCAAACCCCACTTCGTTCACATTGTTTTAACCTCTTTAAATAATCATCTACTACTTCAGTTATACTAGCCATCTAATCCTAATTCTCCAAACCATAGCCCTCCGTTCCAGCGGTTCCAAATGGCGATAGAGATGGAGATGCAGGTTTTTAGCGTCCAACATGTCCTCGTCGAAGGCTCGATGCGCATAGTTGCCACCGTCACCGTCCACCCAAGGGTTGTTCGGCAGTGGATCAACAATGTATCCAACTCCCTCGAAAAGGTAGAGACGAGGGTCATCGGTCTCGACACAGAGTACACAGAGCGTGCCCCTGGGAAGATCCAGCGCGCCGCCGTCCTTCAGCTGTGCCTCGAAGATGATGTTTTGGTGTACCACATCATACACTCGCCCTCCATACCAGGTGAGCTTCATGATTTCTTGTCTCGGAAGGACGTATACTTATGTGGGGCAGCCATCGAAGGGGACAAACAGAAGCTGGAGCCGTACAACCTTGATTTGAAAAGCATCGCTGACCTACAAACCAGAATCAAAATTCCTGTAGAAGTTAGTGATAAACAGACACCATCCCTATTCGACGTAGCAAATTTTGTGCTCGGTACAAATCTTCAGAAGGGTGACGAGACGGTGGCATTAAGGTCGTCTGGATGGGAGAATTATCCCTTGACGTACGAGCGGATAAAATATGCTGCCCTCGATGCCCGTGTGAGTTTCGAGATAGCTGCAAGGTCCAAAGAGCTTGTTGCGAAGCCGTCTCCAACAGAGAATGAGAAGAAGAAGAAGAAGAAGAAGAAGAAGAAGAAGAAGAAGAAGAAGAAGAAGAAGAAGAAGAAGAAGAAGAAGAAGAAGAAGAAGAAGAAGAAGAAGAAGAAGAAGAAGAAGAAGAAGAAGAAGAAGAAGAAGAAGAAGAAGAAGAAGAAGAAGAAGAAGAAGAAGAAGAAGAAGAAGAAGAAGAAGAAGAAGAAGAAGAAGAAGAAGAAGAAGAAGAAGAAGAAGAAGAAGAAGAAGAAGAAGAAGAAGAAGAAGAAGAAGAAGAAGAAGAAGAAGAAGAAGAAGAAGAAGAAGAAGAAGAAGAAGAAGAAGAAGAAGAAGAAGAAGAAGAAGAAGAAGAAGAAGAAGAAGAAGAAGAAGAAGAAGAAGAAGAAGAAGAAGAAGAAGAAGAAGAAGAAGAAGAAGAAGAAGAAGAAGCTGCACCAGCAGGAGGGCATTATGGATGGATGAACTATTTCCTCTCTTGTAAAAAAATTATTCCCTCTCGGTGTATATTGCTATAGATGGACTATTTCGATGGTGTGCATGTCTTTGGAACAGAGTAGTAGCGTGGGTCCGCTTGACTATAAGGAACTATTTATCCGCATATATAGCTTTCTCTGCTACTCCTTCCAGTGATCGGTATGCAGTGCATGTGTCCATAGACATGACAGCTTGTCCATGGAAGTTCAACTACGGCGACCATCACGTTTCATCTCGCGATTCCCACGACGCCTCTCCAACCCACGACACCACGCCCCCCTACGTGCGCCTCACCCCTCTCGGCCGCACCACCCCTCTGCCTTTGTGTGCATGACATGTGGGCCACCTAAAATGCGGCGAGCATCAAGTTTCTACCACAGCCACCCGTGATTCCAACCACGCCACTCGAACCCATGAAACCACACGTCCCCCGACCTGCGGCTCACCCCTCTTGGCCCCACTGCCCCTCTGGCTACGGGAGCATTACATGTGGACCAGTCACCTATCGGGTCCACATGTTATTGACTCAAAGGTAGGTGTAGTAAGGCGCTGAAGCTCAGTCTCGACGGCCCTGAGAGGGAAATGTAACTCCTGATCCAGGGCTTGTGGTGCTCCCGCAGCATGAACTCGTGCCTCTAGAGATAGAGATGGACACTACTACTACCAATGTGCTGGCCCATGCGTTGCAATGGATCCAAAGTAGTAGAATAATACTTGTTCACGTGCTTGAAATATAAACACTCTAGTTTTGATATACATGTGTCAGTAGACATGACAGCTTGTCCATGGAAGTTGAACCACGGCGACCATCACGTTTCTTGTTTCTACCACTGCCACACCCACACGCGATTCCCACGACGCAGCTCCAACCCACGGCACGACGTCCCCCGGCGTGGACATGGATCCTCTGACGTGGCTATCACTGCCTTGCCCTGCCTTTCCTTCGCTGACAGGTGGGACCCACGCTTCTGGGTCCGACATGTTAGTGACAGAATGGTAGGATTGTTCACGTCAGGGGATCCTCACCCCCCCCGACGTGCCCCTCATCCCTCTCGGCCCCACCGCTCCTCTGCCTTTGTGTGCATGACATGCGGGCCAGCTGAACTACGACGACCATCAACTTTCTACCATAGACACACCCGATTGGACGCAGTTTGCCTGCTCCGCTGCTGTGCTCCGATCCGTACTCCCGGACCATCGAATTTTCATCCAGCGGATGTGACACATTTCATCCCGGGCATCAATCCTCAGCTGGAGTACTTATGTACTACAGGTAGTACCTGCCGGTGTGGCCATCTACGCCTCGTAACACCCCGATGCCCAGCTGTGGCACCCTCGCCACGGCCACGCCACCACTGGCCGGTTCATCTTGAACGAGTGAGTCGTGAACCACGCCACCACCATGAGAATGACATGTGGGCCAGCCGCATTTAAGGTCCTCATGTCATTGACTCATAGGCCGGGCACTAAGCCACTAAAGTTCGGTCCCGTGGGCCCCGAGAGGGAAATGTAACTCCTGCGGCAGGCCTTGTGGTGCTCCCGCAGTACGAGCTCGTGCCAAAACTGGAATTTGTTTCTTACTACTACTCCTACCAACTAGTACTAGTAAGGTACACATGCATTGCACGCATGAGATTCTGGTGGTTTGTGCATTATGCTTCTACATGTGGAGCTTTCTGGATTCTAACATGTGGCAAAATATCGTGGAATGTAAGGTTAGGCAAGTTTGATTAACTTAGGTGAGTGTTTGGTTCAAGCCACACCTTAGGCAAGCTACACTAAGGCCCCACATGACATACACACAATCTAAGATGACTTATTCACCTAGACGGAGGGAGTAGTGTTTCTACCAAGATGCCCGCGCGTTGCACGAAGTTGATGGAAAAGGTAAGCACAACTTATAAATTGACGGATGGAGTACTAGTTACAGTGATGCATATAATTAAGCAAAGGGATCACACATGTCGGTATTGACTGGAACGAGAATGCAATAACACAATAAGAATTAAGGCCACGATGATGCGATCGCAGTGGTGGTTACAGAAGGCAAGAAGAAAGATGGATCCACGAACGTACGACCTCCTCCTCCTCCTCCTCAACTTAGTGCACCGAGCCACCGACCGGCGGCTAAGGAGCGGCGGCTTTTGTGGCGAGGTAGAGGTGCTTCTCAGCAAAGGCATCCAAGGCTTCCAGCCGGTTGAGGAAGGCCAACCTCGTAGCGTCCTCACTGGCCTTGTAGATACCTATGTACACAATTTGCTCGTACACGTGGATGTGTAGGTCGACGAATTCTTGCAGGGCGAGCGCGACCTCCAGGTGGACATTCTTCATGGAGTCGGCGGGCAATCGCAGGGCCACCAGTGCTTGAAAGAGGTTCCGGCCATGGAGGCCGATTAGGATGGCAGGCAATGAGGAGCCCGGGCGCGCGGGCTGGAGGAGTACGGCAATGTCATCCACGAGCTTCTTGATGACGGTGAACTTGTTGCTTGTGTCAACGATCATCTGGTCCAACTGAGAGTCGTAGTTGGCGTCGATGGCGGCCATCCACCAGCCGGAACACCGTCTAGAGACGATCCTCGGCGCCATGCCGCAGGCCGGTGTCATGGACCATCTGGCGCAGCCACTGGCCGCTCACGCGCATCGCCGCCATGGGTCTGGAGTGAGCTCTTTTGCGCTTAGTGTAGGTGCTTAGGCAAATGCTTAGGTGCGTACGATGTGGTAGATGCATTGGAATGGAGGGGCGCCTTTATATAAGGGCAATGAGGGCAAACTGCGTTGCAGTCACATCGTGCAGCCTCTTTTCCCGGACCTCCTCCCATTACTTTCCTCATGCATTAATTGAAGGAGGATGCATTGGCCGTTCAACATATCGGGAACCACTACTCCCTCCCGCGTCTGCATTAAAGCCGTATCGTGAACTGCGTCGCCCGCTGTCAAATCGAATACTCCCTCCGTCTAGGCGAGTATTAAGTCATCTTATGAAAACCACTCGTTTCTTCACATTATATACGTAAAATATATATGGCCAACATCATATAGCCTGCACTTTAGTTGTCAAAGAATTTCAGGGTGCTTAGTTTTGTCAAAGAATTCCAGGGTGCTTAGTTTTATTTGAGGGGTGGGTTGTGCACTTATGCTGGACACCATTATTGTGACAAGCCTTTTTAATAGTACTACTGTACAAAAGGGTAGTATATACATTTTTTTAAAGGCTAGAGGGCCGGGCAGTCTAGCTCGGTCGGTTTCACGAGAGGCGAGGGCCTTTGTGATTTGCCGGCTCATTACTGCTATCAAATCGAATAGTACCGCTCCGCCCGCTGCACGCCCGGCGCCTCCATTAAACCCCTCCGTTAAACCCGCATGCAAACCGGGAATCCTACTCCGGCCACACGTCCGTTCATGAGCGGTCCGGAATTAAACGCAACACCGGCCGAGCTCCTCCCGTCTGCCCTCAGTTTAAACGAGGCCAGACACCGACCAAGCTCCTACCGTCCGCCCTCTATTTACACGAGGCCAGACAGACAGTGGGCAAGAATCGCAACCCTCCGCCGCTTCCCCATCTCCTCCTTCACCATTTTCTCCACTCTTCCGATGGCTTCCGATGAGCCGTTCACCGGCATATTACCCGGCTGGGTGGCCCGCTGAGCCCTCCGGATACGGGCGAGGCTGCTCGGTGCTTCACCAACCTCGCTTGGCCCGACGGAGCCAGTTACCGCCCCAAGCAGGCGCGTGGTTCAGCAACTCGCCGCTCTAGTTTAGCTCGATGAGGAGTGGCAAGTTGCTCCACATCGGCACGGCGGCGAGCACGCCGGTACGGGCGCCATCGCTGCCGCGTCGTACCGCGCCACCAGTGTCTGCGGTGGTCGTGCCTCTCGTGTCTGTGGGCGCGCCTCCCGTGCCTGCGGCAGCGCCATGCAGGCAGAGACAGAAGCCGGGTGCGTGGAGAGCGATGAGAAGGTGGCCAGCTTCTCCGTGTCCGCCGTCATCATCGAGAAGAAGTAGAACACAGGAGGCCGCCATCACTTGGGACCCATGAAGGCCACCGCCGAGGTGATGACTGCGGATTCAGGTGGTTTCTTTGCTGCTTTGTCTCTTCCGAGGACCTTCGTCGACCCCGCAAGTGTCTGACGGACATGAGGAAGACAAAGGGATCCGCGGGCGACGATTTAGAACTAAAATAAGTCTAGATACATCCATTTCTAGGACAAGTATTTCCGGACGGAGGGAGTATTAATTATACAAGAGAGTCAGATTGGCACCTCTTAATTCATGTAAATGTAATGAAATCCATCATGTTTATATGAAGATCCGGCTTTTTTTATACGAAATCCTTCATGCTTATATGAAATCAGTCCGTGTTTGCACGAATTTCATCTGGTTGATTAGAGTTGTAAAAATGTATGCCGCTGACGTTTGATGTCGTCCTCCGCTTAAGGAAGCGGGAGGAAATTTGCCGGCCGCCGTTGGAGATGCTCTTTATGTTGGTGATATCCAATCCATTTGAGTTAATTGCTTGTATGATTGTCCCTCTATAAAAAGTTAATTGCATGTACAGTGTACACGTGACTTGCAGGGTGGCTACAACTTCGTATAGAAAGTTAAAAAGAAACAAGTCCATCCTTAATCGTGTATTCTAAGTACTCTGTGGGTTCCACTGTTAGTACAGTAGCGAAAAAAGTATATATTAAATAAGTAGAGTAATATATAATATAAAAATATAAAGTGAAAAGACAGAATTCGAACTCATGTCATCGCGTTGCGAGCATCCGACGTTAACCTGCTCAGCACATTTTTGTTGTAGACCATGCTAGAGATATATCTCCATGTCTACTCTTATATATACTCCATTCATTCCTAAATATTTCTCTTTTTTAGATTTCAAATGGACTACCACATACGGATGTGTATGTAGACATATTTTAGAGTGTAGATTCACTCATTTTGCTCCGTATGTCTTTTTAGGAAGGGTTCAGATTTGTCCTTGATTTATTTATGAGGTATCCAGATGGCACTGCACCGCCAAGAAAATAGGGTAACATCAAAATTATGGACTACTTTTTTGAGTATGTTGGTAAGGTCCGGTCATAGTCATTTGTTGAAATCTCTAAAAGACAAATACTCCCTCCATCCGGAAATACTTGTCATCAAAATGGATAAAAGGAAATGTATCTAGACGTATTTTAGTTTTAGATACATCTCTTTTTATCCACTTTGATGACTAGTATTTTCGGACGGAGGGAGTAGAAAAAGAGTTGGTGATGATGGTGTGCGTGCCATCCTGCAATATAGGCCGTCGGATTTATATCTAACGGATAGGAAAGAAACTATGGCAATTTTGCAAAATATACCCACAGGTCTCTCCACGTTCGCAAATAAGGCCTTCCCTCGTTCAACCTTTTCTCTCACAAGATAAACTACTCATACAAATGCATCTTGATGTTCCGTGCAACGCACGGGCAGCTAGCTAATTTCTTTTAAAATAGTTGTTGCGATAATTGGGTTGAAGTGATATATTTTATGTCTGCCCCGAATGATTTCAGATTCACTAGTAGTAACAAAGAAAAGGTTGCCTTGTTAATTAACAGAAAACAGGGTGAAAACTATCACATGAGGCCGGTAAAAACAAGGCACACTGGGTTCAGCGTCATCGTCACTACAGCTGTGCGCGCGTGAGAAGTCTACATATCGAGGGGGCTACCGAGCGAGGCACCGAGACACAATGTTTGAGAGAGAAACCAATTGACAGATTATGATCAGATCGAGTTGTCCTTCTGCTGTCATTGTTGGGGGGGGGGGAGGGAGAGAAAGACGTATTGAGAGTGTGCGCGGTAAGCACAGAGGCACAACTAGCGAGTGTGTGTGTGTGTGTTTGAAAGAGGAGTAGATAGATTATTATCAAGATCGATGTGCCACCCTACTCCTTCGGTGCCGGGTAGTGTGTGTGTGTGTGTATGTTTGAGAGAGAAGCCAGTCGATAGATTAGTATCAAAATCGAGGTGTCACCCTACTCCTTCGGTGTTGGGAAGTGTGGGTGTGTGTGTGTGTGGGGGGGAGGGCAGTGACACTCACATATCTCTACTCTTATAAAAAAACAGAGTTGGTGATGATGGTGTTCCTGCCATCCTGCAATATAGGCCATCCGATTTATATCCGACGGACAGGAAGGAAACTATGGCAATTTTGCAAAAAGATACCCACACCCCTCTCCGCATTTGCAAATAAGGCATTCCCTCGTTCATCCTTTTCTCCCACAAGATAAACTTCTCATACAAATGCATCTTGATGTTCCTTGGAACGCATGGGCATCTTGCTAGTAGGGAGAAGGAGTTTGTGTGACACATATATAGCTATATTAAGGGATAGGTAGATAGCATATGTGTGAGAGATATTAGTGGCTGTGGGTGGGCGGAATTAAAGGGTGGGCATGTTAGACATAGAGAGCGTGTGTGTTTCTGTGTGAGAGACTTGTAGGGCGGGGTAGAAAGACGAATTTAACCCTGACGGAGGGAGAGAAATACACGAAGTGGGCGTGTGTGATTCCGATGCCCACAGGGAAATGATATATGTATGCATGTGAGAGAGATTGCACAATTCATTCACGTATCACTATCTAGTGATCGTGGACGTGCATCGCTTGAACATAAGTCAATATCTACTTCGTATTGTGGCCAAAGGTACAATATCGATTCAACGCTATAAAGATTGGACACTCACATATCACATTTTTTTCTATTTAAATAAGCCTTTTTAGTTGTGCATGCCAAAGTTACAGTGATGTTTCTTCAAACAACCAATGTAGCTATCATGAACATGCACCATTGTTACTCTTGCATTCAAATTCATTAGTCTTGGATGATTTAAGTTTCTATTTTGAAGTAATATATGTAATATTCATATACGAATTCAACGGGTACACAATTAATGAAATGGAGGCTATGTAATCATATGAGGTAACACTTTTAAGTAGCTGACTACAATATCCATTTCTTTTTGTGCGCCTCTACACTAACATTATGTTTAAAGTAAATAACCAATGGCACTAAATTATCTATTTACACGAGAAATACATAGGCTGAGCATTTGATCCCTTTTTTTGTGAACGCGCCACTACACCCGTACGATTGGCCGCGCCCGTGTGAACGTCCAAGTTATCGGCGCATCATCCCGAGTTATTGTCTTTTTTTGGGGTGGACTTCACACCAGTTACTAACTGCTGACGCGTGCCCCATGTACACAGTCTAGCATGACCTTCCCGCTAGCACGGTCCAAAATTAGTTGAAACTGGATACGAACGATCCCGCGGGCGGAAAAATCTCCCGCCTCCTTCTAAAATTTCCGCCACCTTAGTCTTTAGCATGCGAAATCCCCCTTTTGTCCTTGGTGCACGGAGACCAACAGTTACAATACCGCCCTCATCTACATGATAGGTCGGGGCTGCTTTGGTAACTTCCGGTTCCCCCACTACACGGCACCCCCATTTCCTCTCTCCCTCCCGCAAAAACGACTAACTCCACAACACCAGAACATCACGCCGTCCGTACTTCATCGCCCTTTCTCCCCTCCCCTCTCGAAACCCTAGACTGCTCATCCACCGGCGTACCATAGCCCATTCACTGCCAGCGGCGTCCACCTCACCGGATCTTCTTCTGCGGCCGCATCTACCCCTCGCACCTCCCCTAGAAACAAGTAGACTGCTCATCCACCACTGTACCACAGCCCATTCAGTGCCGGCCTTGTCCACGGCGCCGGATCTGCTTCGCCGGTACTCTCGTCAACCGTCGCGCATCTGCAGCGGCTCATTCATACTCCCCACCGGAGACGCTTCGTCCACACCCCCTGGAGCCACCCCACCGACTCCCCTGTCGACGGCCTCTAATCCTCTTCGCTGACACCTTCCTCAACCCTACCGGAGCTGCTTCGCCGACACCTTCCTCAACCCTACCGGAGTAGCTTCGCCTATACCATTCTCAACCCAACCGGGGCTGCTTTGCCAACTCACAAGTCCATGGCCTCAGATCCGCTTCCTCGCACCCTCATCCAACCTACCGGAGCAGCTTCTGACGCCCCATCCACGACCGTAGATCCGCATTGTCGACACCACCCTTAACCCAACCACCGGACCAGCTTCTGACGCCCCGTCCACGGCCGCAGATCCGCATCATCGACACCATCCTTAACCCAACCACCGGAGCAGCTTCACCTACGCCCTCGTCCACGGCCATAGATCCGCTTCGCCCACACCGTAGTCCACCCTACTGGAGCCGCTCCACAAACACCCTACTCGACGGTTCTAGATCTCCTTACCGGACCCCGACAGCCAGCGTAGCGTCATCACCCTCGACGTTTCTAACCTGATTCCCACAGTTTGGAGAGATGCCAAGCACCCGCCACGACCTAGGTACTTGTCACCTTTAAATCCATCCAGCATCACCTGTCCGATGTACTTCAAATATACTAACCGGTCGCTGTTACCTGTTATGCAGCTGGCAAAAACTACAAGGACGATGTTTCTTCTGGATCTAACAGCTTGTCCAACCAAGATCCTGGACTGAGGCATTGCTATGATCTTGTAAGCGCGTCTCTCTCTTGTATTGTTCCGTGCCTGCCAGCGTGCTTTGCTAGGATTTCGACCAGTAATCCCTTTGTGCAGACAATGATTTCTACTACTGGCTGCTAAATTAGATATGTAGATGTCATACATGATACTACCTCGTACCTCCGTTCCTAAATATAAGTCTTTCTAGAGATTCCACTATAGGCTACATACGAAGCAAAATGAGTGAATCTACACTTGAAAATGCATCTATATACATGTGTATGTGGTCCATACTGGAATCTCTACAAAGACATATATTTAGGAACATGGGCGGTACATTACACAAAATCGTAGGTGGCATGTAGGAATTCCCGTGCACTACATTAGGCTCCACTTAGAGTGCCTGCTAGCCCAACATACAGAGTCATGGCTAGTTTATGGTACACACACAATCGTTAATTGGTGGTTTAAATATGCGCAAGGGATATGCAATGTAGTATCATGTAGAGATGTCTGAAATTAGCCGTGTCAACTTGCAAATAGGGTTACACAATGAAAAATTACAACATGTATGTGGCAATTTCATGGAACATCGCAAAAAAAGGAGAGGCAGCGGTGAGCCTATACAGTGTGCTATGGTACGTCACTCCTCCATTGCAATCATCGTGACATGTTATTTGTATGCCAGTTCTATTAGCCAAGTTTCTTAGGGACAGTTATTATGAGTTATCCTAAGAAAATAAGCACCTGTGAATATAAGCTCAATGTAATAAGCCAACCAGTTCTTTTCATTGCGTTTTCAGCTTATCTTTGGTATGATCAGTGGAAAGTCTAGATTGCATTATTTTTTTTTCATTTTGCTGCCCATATGGAAATTAATTTGACTTGCAAACATCACAAATTGAACCCAGTGCAATAATTAATATGATAGGAAAACAGACCATCACTATTTGCTCAAAATGCAAATACAAAGATACCATCTACTTGGCACAATCTACTTTGGTCAGTGTTTTCCATAGAGATCCCATTGCTTAATTTAAACGAAGAACGCATGACCCACATTTAAATGAAGAACAATTATTTATTGAAATTCGATGGTCCAAGTGGCTGGTTATTATCGTATGGCAGCACCACCTGAAAGCATCATATAGCAGCAGCAGCTCATAGCAACTCATCATACAACAGCATCAGTCTGCAATTCATCATGTACCAGTAGCAGCTCATAGCAATTCATCATATAGCAGCAGCAGGAGCAGCTCATAGCAATTCATCATATAGCAGCAGCAGGAGCAGCTTGTAGCAACTCATCATATAGAAGCAGCAGGAGCAACTTGTAGCAACTCATCATATAGTAGCAGTAGCAGCTCATAGCAATTCATCATATAGCAGCAGCAGCTCATAGCAACTCATCATACAGCAGCAGCAGCAGCTCATAGCAATGCATCATATAGCAGCAGCAGAAGCAACTCATAGAAATTCATCGTATAGTGGATCCGAATGAAAATTTGGCAAAAAATCAGAGGAGATCCTTACCCTGTTGGATGAGCTCATCCTTCAACAGCACCTCAAGGCCATGGCCTGGGAGGAGGGGAGGGGGAATAAGGTGCCTTCTGCCGCAGTGTGGCATCAGCCGTAGTTGTGCAGCGCCCGCCGGAGTAGTGCGTTGGACGAACCATAGTGGAGCAGCTGCTGGAGACCATGAGAATGAGGGGCGGCGCCAGAGGGAGGAGAAGCCAGGGAGATTTGCCCCTACCCGCCGGCCATGTAGCCTATCTAGACATAGCATCATCGAGGACAAGGCCAGATGGGACCAGTGGCAACGGCTCGCTGGAGGAACCCTAGTGCTGCAGGCAGGGGATCGAGGTAGAGGGAAAGGGGAGAGGAGATGCAAGCGGGCATGGCAATGAATGCTTGCGTGTTTGTTTTTACTTGAGGGTCAGGTGTGACACGGGCACCAGCAATTGCATTTTGAGTGTAATATAGGCAGACAATAGAGTCATTTCACTATTCCCCTTCCCTTCAATTTTTAGTGAGGTTCTACCCGAAACACCCCCTCCAAAGCGAAATTAGTTAAGCCCAAGCCCATAACTCAAAAATGACTTCTTTACATCTTTTATGGCTTATTTTGACAATATGCCCTGAAAAGGCGGAATCGAACTGGCCCTTAACCTGCAATTCAATTGTGCATGCAATGATGAATCACTCCTGCCTGCTATCTGTACATTTAGGCATCATCATACATGGCATAACCTAATACATGTGCATTCCATTTTAGAATCTGGAATATGCAATGTTTATGTTAGTTCATACGTTGCACATGATGTTTAAATGCCCCTTAAATCTGGTCAGTCAAGTGATGGTCTTTAAGCCTCCTTCTTTGCTTCTTTTCTTGATATGTAAGATTTGCTCACACATCTGTTCAATTGCTTGTTTGCATCAGCCAACCATACTAGGACTGTTTGCTTTGATTACTTGCTGTTCTTGACCAAACACTCTAACAGAGCTTGTCAACGTTTTAAACACTAAGGACTGCTCTAGTGGGGCCTTGTCTAACTCATAGGTGACATAAAAGGTTTGGCCGTACACTACAGTAGGCTCTGCTACGTCTCGAGCTAGCGTTGGTTTTCCCTGAAGAGGAGGGGTGATGCAGCACAGTAGCGTAAGTATTTCCCTCAGTTTTTGAGAACCAAGGTATCAATCCAGTAGGAGGTCACGCGCAAGTCCGTCGTACCTGCACAAAACGGTAGCAACTCGCAACCAACGCTTAGGGGTTGTCAATCCCTTCACGGTCACTTACGAGAGTGAGATCTGATAGAGATAATATTTTTGGTATTTTTGGTATAAAGATGCAAAGTGAAAAGTAAAAGCAAAACAAGTAAAATAAAGTAATGGAGATTGATATGATGAGAATAGACCCGGGGGCCATAGGTTTCACTAGTGGCTTCTCTCAAGAGCATAGATATTCTACGGTGGATGGACAAATTACTGTTGAGCAATTGATAGAATTGAGCATAGTTATGAGGTTATCTAGGTATGATCATGTATATAGGCATCACGTCCGTGACAAGTAGACCGACTCCTGCCTGCATCTACTACTATTACTCCACTCATCGACCGCTATCCAGAATGCATCTAGAGTATTAAGTTATAAACAGAGTAACGCCTTAAGCAAGATGACATGATGTAGAGGAATAAATTCATGCAATATGATAAATACCCCATCTTGTTATCCTCGATGGCAACAATACAATACGTGCCTTGCAACTCTTTCTGCCACTGAGTAAGGACACCGCAAGATTGAACCCAAAGCCATGCACTTCTCCCATTGCAAGAACTACCAATCTAGTTGGCCAAACCAAACGGATAATTCGAAGAGACTTGTAAAGATAACTCAATCATACATAAAAGAATTCAGAGAAGATTCAAATATTATTCATAGATAAGTTGGATCATAAACCCACAATTCATCGGTCTCAACAAACACACCACAAAAAGAAGATTACATCGAATAGATCTCCACGAGAGAGGGGGAGAACATTGTATTGAGATCCAAAAAGAGAGAACAAGCCATCTAGCTACTAGCTATGGACCCGAAGGTCTGAAGTAAACTACTCACACTTCATCGGAAGGGCTATGGTGTTGATGTAGAAGCCCTCCGTGATGGATGCCCTCTCCAGCGGAGCTCCGGAACAGGCCCCAAGATGGGATCTCGTGGATACAGGAAGTTGCGGCGGTGGAATTTGGTTTTTGGCTCCGTCTCTGGTCTAATGGGGGTATGTAGGTATATATAGGAGGAAGGAGCACACCGGTGGAGCTCCGAGGGGCCCACGAGGCAGGGGGGCGCGCCCTCCACCCTCGTGACCTCCCCGGAAACTTCTTGGAGTAGGGTCCAAGTCTCCTGGATCACGTTCGGTGAGAAGATCACGTTCCCGAAGGTTCCATTCCGTTTGGACTCCGTTTGATATTCTGTTTCCTCGAAATACAGAAATAGGCAAAAAACAGCAATTCTGGGCTGGGCCTCCGGTTAATAGGTTAGTCGCAAAAATAATATAAAAGTGGAAAATAGAGCCCAATATAGTCCAAAACAGTAGATAAAGTAGCATGGAGCAATCAAAAATTATAGATACGTTGGAGACGTATTAGGCATCCCCAAGCTTAATTCCTGCTCGTCCTCGAGTAGGTAAATGATAAAAAGAGAATTTTGATGCGGAGTGATACTTTGGTATAGTTTCAATGTAAATCTTCTTAATCATGGTATGAATATTCAGATCCGAAAGGTTCAAGACAAAAGTTCATATTGACATAAAAATGATAATACTTCAAGCATACTAATCAAACAATTATGTCATCTCAAAATAACATGGCCAAAGGAAGTTCATCCCTACAAAATCATATGGTTAGGCTATGCTTCATTTTCGTCACACAAAGATGTTCCCAACTTCTATACCCCCGATGACAAGCCAAGCAATTATTTCATACTCAAATAATCTCAAACTTTTTCAACCTTCACGCAATACATGAGCGCGAGCCATGGACATAGCACTATGGGTGGTATAGAATATGATGATGGGATTGTGTGGAGAAGACAAAAAAGGAGAAAGTCTCACATCAACGAGGCTAATCAATGAGCTATGGAGATGCCCATCAATTGATGTTAATGCAAGGAGTAGGGATTGTTGGGGAACGTAGTAATTTCAAAAATTTCCTACGCACACGCAAGATCATGGTGATGCATAGCAACGAGAGGGGAGAGTGTTGTCTACGTACCCTCGTAGACCGTAAGCGGAAGCGTTATATGAACGCGGTTGATGTAGTCGTATGTCTTCACGATCCGACCGATCCAAGCACCGAAAGCACGACACCTCCGAGTTCTGCACAAGTTCGGCTCGGTGACGTCCTCGCCTTCTCGATCCAGCAAGAGGGGCGAAGTAGTAGATGTGTTCCGGCAGCACGACGGCGTGGTGACGGTGTTGGTGAAGAACAATCTTCGCAGGGCTTCGCCTAAGCACTACGAAAACTATGACGGAGGATAAACTAGAGGAAACGGGGTTGCCGGCACACGGCTTGGTGTTTCTTGATCTGTGTTGGGTGCTAGCCCTACCCCTATATTTATATGTTGAGCCTTGGGGTCGAAACATGGAGTAAAAGCCTCCACAAAGTCGGTTTCACCCGAAAGGCAAGAGTCCTTCTCGGACTCCAGGGCCAGACGCTAGGGTTCCCGGCGTCTGGGCCCAGACGCCAGGGACCCTAGCGTCTGGCCTCTGGACTCCGCAAAACTTCCTTTTGCACTTTCCAAAAACCTCGTGGGCTTTCCCCTTTGGCCCAGATAAGTGTTCTCGTGCCCAAACATTTCGGGAAACATTCGGAACCCCTTCCGATGGATTCCAGAACCTTTCTGGAGATCAAACACTACTATCCACATATCAATCTTTACTTCCGGACCATTCCGGAGTTCCTCATCATATCCGTGATCTCATCCAAAACTCCGAAAAACATTCAGTCACCAACATACATAACTCATAGTACTATATCGTCAACGAACGTTAAGCGTGCGGACCCTACGGGTTCGAGAACTATGTAGACATGACCTAGAACCATTCTTGGTCAATAACCAATAGCGGAACCTGGATGCTCATATTGGCTCCCACATATTCTATGAAGATCTTTTATCGGTCAGACCGCATAACAACATATGTTGTTCCCTTTGTCATTGGTATGTTACTTGCCCGAGATTCGATCGTCGGTATCCAATACCTAGTTCAATCTCGTTACCGGCAAGTCTCTTTACTCGTTCTGTAATACATCATCTCACAACTAACTCATTAGCTGCAATGCTTGCAAGGCTTAAGTGATGTGCATTACCGAGAGGGCCCAGAGATACCTCTCCGACACTCGGAGTGACAAATCCTAATCTCGAAATACGCCAACCCAACAAGTACCTTCGGAGACACCTGTAGAGCACCTTTATAATCACCCAGTTACGTTGTGACGTTTGGTAGCACACAAAGTGTTCCTCCGGTAAACGGGAGTTGCATAATCTCATAGTCATAGGAACATGTATTAGTCATGAAGAAAGCAATAGCAACAAACTAAACGATCAAGTGCTAAGCTAACGGAATGGGTCAAGTCAATCAGATCATTCACCTAATGATGTGATCTCATTAATCAAATAACAACTCTTTGTCTATGGTTAGGAAACATAACCATCTTTGATTAACGAGCTAGTCAAGTAGAGGCATACTAGTGACACTCTGTTTGTCTATGTATTCACACATGTATCATGTTTCCGGTTAATACAATTCTAGCATGAATAATAAACATTTATCATGATATAAGGAAATATATAATAACTTTATTATTGCCTCTAGGGCATATTTCCTTCAGTCTCCCACTTGCACTAGAGTCAATAATCTAGTTCACATCGCCATGTGATTTAACAGCAATAGTTCACATCACCATGTGATTAACACCCATAGTTCATATCATCATGTGACCAACACCCAAAGGGTTTACTAGATTCAGTAATCTAGTTCACATCGCTATGTGATTAACACCCAAAGAGTACTAAGGTGTGATCATGTTTTGCTTGTGAGAGAATCTTAGTCAACGGGTCTTTCACATTCAGATCCGTTATATATTTTGCAATTTTCTATGTCTACAATGCTCTGCACGGAGCTACCCTAGATAATTGCTCCCACTTTCAATATGTATCTAGATCGAGACTTAGAGTCATCCAGATCAGTGTCAAAACTTGCATCGACGTAACCCTTTACGGCGAACCTTTTTGTCACCTCCATAATCGAGAAACATATCCTTATTCCACTAAGGATAATTTTGACCGCTGTCCAGTGATCTACTCCTAGATCACTATTGTACTCCCATGCCAAAATCAGTGTAGGGTATACAATAGATCTGGTACACAGCATGGCATACTTTATAGAACCTATGGCCAAGGCATAGGGAATGACTTTCATTCTCTTTCTATCTTCTGCCGTGGTCGAGTTTTGAGTCTTACTCAATTTCACACCTTGTAACACAGGCAAGAACTCTTTCTTTGACTGTTCCATTTTGAACTAATTCAAAATCTTGTCAAGGTATGTATTCATTCAAAAAACTTATCAAGCGTCTTGATCTATCTCTATAGATCTTGATGCTCAATATGTAAGCAGCTTCATTGAGGTTTTTCTTTGAAAAACTCCTTTCAAACACTCCTTTATGCTTTGCAGAATAATTCTACATTGTTTCCAATCAACAATATGTCATTCACATATACTTATCAGAAATGCTGTAGTGCTCCCACTCACTTTCTTGTAAATACAGTCTTCACCGCAAGTCTGTATAAAACTATATGCTTTGATCAACTTATCAAAGCGTATATTCCAACTCCGAGATGCTTGCACCAGTCCATAGATGGATCGCTGGAGCTTTCATATTTTGTTAGCACCTTTAGGATTGACAAAACCTTCTGGTTGCATCATATACAACTCTTCTTTTAATAAATCCATTAAGGAATGCAGTTTTGTTTATCCATTTGCCAGATTTCATAAAATGCAGCAATTGCTAACTTGATTCGGACAGACTTAAGCATAGATACGAGTGAGAAACTCTCATCGTAGTCAACACCTTGAACTTGTCGAAAACCTTTTGCGATAATTCTAGCTTTGTATATAGTAACACTACTATCAGCGTCCGTCTTCCTCTTGAAGATCTATTTAATCTCAATGGCTCGCCGATCATTGGACAAGTCAATCAAAGTCCATACTTTGTTCTCATACATGGATCTCATCTCAGATTTCATGGCCTCAAACCATTTCGCGGAATCTGGGCTCATCATCGCTTCCTTATAGTTCGTAGGTTCGTCATTGTCAAGTAACATGACCTCCAGAATAGGATTACCGTACCACTCTAGTGCGGTTCTCACTCTGGTTGACCTACGAGGTTCGGTAGTAACTTGATCCGAAGTTAGATGATCATCATCATTATCTTCCTCACTAATTGGTGTAGTAGTCACAAGAACAGATTTTTGTGATGAACTACTTTCCAATAAGGGAGATGGTACAGTTACCTTATCAAGTTTTCTACTTTCCTCCCACTCACTTCTTTCGAGAGAAACTCCCTTCTCTAGAAAGGATCAATTCTTGGCAACGAATGTCTTGCCTTTGGATCTGTGATAGAAGGTGTACCCAACATTTTGGGTATCCTATGAAGACGCACTTCTCCGATTTGGGTTTGAGCTTATCAGGATGAAACTTTTTCACATAAGCATTGCAACCCCAAGCTTTAAGAAATGGCAACTTTGGTTTCTTGCCAAACCACAGTTCGGATTGTGTCGTCTCAACGGACTTAGATGGTGCCCCTTTTTAACGTGAATGCAGCTGTCTTTAATGCATAACCCCAAAACGATAGTGGTAAATCGGTAAGAAACATCATAGATTGCACCATATCTAATAAAGTACGGTTACGATGTTCGGACACACCATTACACTGTGGTGTTCCTGGTGGCGTGAGTAGTGAAACTATTTCACATTGTTTGAATTGAAGACCAAACTGGTAACTCAAATATTCGTCTCCACGATCAGATCGTAGAAACTTTATTTTCTTGTCCCGATGATTTTCCACTTCACTCTGAAATTCTTTGAACTTTTCAAATGTTTCATACTTATGTTTCATCAAGTACATATACCCATATATGCTCAAATCATCTGTGAAGTTTAGAAAATAATGATACCCGCCGCGAGCCTTAACACTCATCGGACCGCATACATCAGTATGTATTATTTCCAATAAGTCAGTTGCTCGCTCCATTGTTCCGAAGAACGGAGTTTTAGTCATCTTGCCCATAAGGCATGGTTCGCAAGCATCAAGTGATTCATAATCAAGTGATTGCAAAATCCCATCAGCATGGAGTTTCATCATGCGCTTTACACCAATATGACCTAAACGACAGTGCCACAAATGAGTTGCACTATCATTATTAACTTTGCATCTTTTGGTTTCAATATTATGAATATGTGTCACTACGATCGAGATCCAATGAACCATTTTCATTGGGTGAGTAACCATAAAAGGTTTTATTCATGTAAATAGAACAACAATTTATTCTCTTACTTAAATGAATAACCGTATTACAATAAACATGATCAAATCATATTCATGCTCTACGCAAACACCAAATAACACTTATTTAGGTTCAACACTAATCCCGAAAGTATAGGGAGTGTGCGATGATGATCATATCAATCTTGGAACCATTTCCAACACACATCGTCACTTCACCCTTAACTAGTCTCTGTTCATTCTGCAACTCCCGATTCAAGTTACTAATCTTAGCAACTGAACTAGTACCAAATACTGAGGGGTTGCTATGAACACTAGTAAACTATACATCAATAACATGTATATCAAATATACCTTTGTTTACTTTGCCATCCTTTCTTATCCGCCAAATACTTGGGTAGTTCTGCTTCCAGTGACTAGTCCCTTTGCAGTAGAAGCACTTAGTCTCAGGCTTAGGACCAGACTTGAGCTTCTTCACTTGAGCAGCAACTCACTTGCCGTTCTTCTTGAAGTTCCTCTTCTTCCCTTTGCCCTTTTCTTGAAACTAGTGGTGTCGTCAACCATCAACACTTGATGTTTTTCTTGATTTCTACCTTCGTCGATTTCAGCATCACGAAGAGCTTGGGAATTGTTTCCGTTATCCCTTGCATATTATAGTTCATCACGAAGTTCTACTAACTTGGTGATGGTGACTAGAGAATTCTGTCAATCACTATTTTATCTGGAAGATTAACTCCCACTTGATTCAAGCGATTGTAGTACCCAGACAATTTGAGCACATGCTCACTAGTTGAGCGATTCTCCTCCATCTTTTAGCTATAGAACTTGTTTGAGACTTCATATCTCTCAACTCGGGTATTTGCTTGAAATATTAACTTCAACTCCTCGAACATCTCATATGGTCCATGATGTTCAAAACGTCTTTGAAGTCCCGATTCTAAGCTGTTAAGCATGGTGCACTTAAACTATCAAGTAGTCATCATATTGAGCTAGCCAAACGTTCATAACGTCTGCATCTGCTCCTGCAATAGGTCTGTCACCTAGCGGTGCATCAAGGACATAATTCTTCTGTGCAGCAATGAGGATAAACCTCAGATCACGGATCCAATCCGCATCATTGCTACTAACATCTTTCAACACAATTTTCTCTAGGAACGTATCAAAATAAACATATGAAAGCAACAATGCGAGCTATTGATCTACAACATAGATATGCTAATACTACCAGGACTAAGTTCATGATAAATTAAAGTTCAATTAATCATATTACTTAAGAACTCCCACTTAGAAAGACATCCCTCTAATCCTCTAAGTGATCACGTGATCCAAATCAACTAAACCATGTCCGATCATCACGTGAGATGGAGTAGTTTCATTGGTGAACATCACTATGTTGATCATATCTACTATATGATTCACGCTTGACCTTTCGGTCTCCGTGTTCCGAGGCCATATCTGTTATATGCTAGGCTCGTCAAGTTAAACCTGAGTATTCCGCGTGTGCAACTGTTTTGCACCAATTGTATTTGAACGTAGAGCCTATCACACCCGATCATCACGTGGTGTCTCAGCACGAAGAACTTTCGCAACGGTGCATACTCAGGGAGAACACTTTTACTATGATAATTTAGTGAGAGATCATCTTATAAAGCTACTGTCGAACCAAGCAAAATAAGATGTATAAAAGATAAACATCACATGCATTCATAATATGTGACATGATATGGCCATCATCATCTTGGCCTTTGATCTCCATCTCCAAAGCATCGTCATGATCTCTATCGTCACCGGCATGACACCATGATCTCCATCATCTTGATCTATATCAATATGTCGTCACATGGTTGTCTCGCCAACTATTGCTCTTGCAACTATTGCTATCACATAGCGATAAAGTAAAGCAATTATTTGGCGTTTGCATCTTATGCAATAGAGAGACAACCATAAGGCTTTTGCCAGTTGCCGATAACTTCAACAAAACATGATCATCTTATACAACAACTTATAACTCATCACGTCTTGACCATATCACATCACAACATGCCCCTGCAAAAACAAGTTAGACGTCCTCTACTTTGTTGTTGCAAGTTTTTACGTGGCTGCTACTGGGCTTAGCAAGAACCGTTCTTACCTACGCATCAAAACCACAACGATAGTTTGTCAAGTTGGTGCTGTTTTAACCTTCGCAAGGACCGGGCGTAGCCACACTTGGTTCAACTAAAGTTGGAGAAACTGACACCCGCCAGCCACCTGTGTGCAAAGCACGTCGGTAGAACCAGTCTCGCGTAAGCGTACGCGTAATGTTGGTCCGGGCCACTTCATCCAACAATACCGCCGAACCAAAGTATGACATGCTGGTAAGCAGTATGACTTATATCGCCCACAACTCACTTGTGTTCTACTCGTGCAAATAACATCAAACCATAAAACCTAGGCTCTGATACCACTGTTGGGGAACGTAGTAATTTCAAAAATTTCCTACGCACACGCAAGATCATGGTGATGCATAGCAACGAGAGGGGAGAGTGTTGTCTACGTACCCTCGTAGACCGTAAGCGGAAGCGTTATATGAACGCGGTTGATATAGTCGTACGTCTTCATGATCCGACCGATCCAAGCACCGAAAGCACGGCACCTCCGAGTTCTGCACACGTTCGGCTCGGTGACGTCCTCGCCTTCTCGATCCAGCAAGAGGGGCGAAGTAGTAGATGAGTTCCGGCAGCACGACGGCGTGGTGACGGTGTTGGTGAAGAACAATCTTCGCAGGGCTTCGCCTAAGCACTACGAAAACTATGACGGAGGATAAACTAGAGGAAACGGGGTTGCCGACACATGGCTTGGTGTTTCTTGATTTGTCTTGGGTGCTAGCCCTACCCCTCTATTTATATGTTGAACCTTGGGGTCAAAACTTGGAGTAAAAGCCTCCACAAAGTCGGTTTCACCCGAAAGGCAAGAGTCCTTCTCGGACTCCAGGGCCAGACGCCAGGGTTCCCAGCGTCTGGGCCCAGACGCCAGGGACCCTGGCGTCTGGCCTCTGGACTCCGCAAAACTTCCTTTTGCACTTTCCAAAAACCTCGTGGGCTTTCCCCTTTGGCCCAAATAAAGTGTTCTCGTGCCCAAACATTTCGGGAAACATTCGGAACCCCTTCCGATGGATTCCAGAACCTTTCTAGAGATCAAACACTACTATCCACATATCAATCTTTACTTCCGGACCATTCCGGAGTTCCTCGTCATATCCGTGATCTCATCCAAAACTCCGAACAACATTCGGTCACCAACATACATAACTCATAGTACTATATCGTCAACGAACGTTAAGCGTGCGGACCCTATGGGTTCGAGAACTATGTAGACATGACCTAGAACCATTCTTGGTCAATAACCAATAGCGGAACCTGGATGCTCATATTGGCTCCCACATATTCTACGAAGATCTTTTATCGGTCAGACCGCATAACAACATACGTTGTTCCCTTTGTCATCGATATGTTACTTGCCCGAGATTCGATCGTCGGTATCCAATACCTAGTTCAATCTCGTTACCGGCAAGTCTCTTTACTCGTTCCGTAATACATCATCTCGCAACTAACTCATTAGCTGCAATGCTTGCAAGGCTTAAGTGATGTGCATTACCGAGAGGGCCCAGAGATACCTCTCTGACACTCGGAGTGACAAATCCTAATCTCGAAATACGCCAACCCAACAAGTACCTTCGGAGACACCTGTAGAGCACCTTTATAATCACCCAGTTACGTTGTGACGTTTGGTAGCACACAAAGTGTTCCTCCGGTAAACGGGAGTTGCATAATCTCATAGTCATAGGAACATGTATTAGTCATGAAGAAAGCAATAGCAACAAACTAAACGATCAAGTGCTAAGCTAACGGAATGGGTCAAGTCAATCAGATCATTCACCTAATGATGTGATCTCATTAATCAAATAACAACTCTTTGTCTATGGTTAGGAAACATAACCATCTTTGATTAACGAGCTAGTCAAGTAGAGGCATACTAGTGACACTCTGTTTGTCTATGTATTCACACATGTATCATGTTTCCGGTTAATACAATTCTAGCATGAATAATAAACATTTATCATGATATAAGGAAATATATAATAACTTTATTATTGCCTCTAGGGCATATTTCCTTCAGGGATTGCCATGCAACGGATGCACTAGAGCTAAGAATGCTCAACAAAAGACAACTAGTGGGTGTGCATCCAACTTGCTTGCTCATGAAGACCTAGGGCATTTTGAGGAAGCCCATCATTGGAATATACAAGCCAAGTTCTATAATGAAAAATTCCCACTAGTATGAACAAGACAACTTATGAGACTCACTATATGAAAATCATGGTGCTACTTTGAAGAACAATATATGAGACTCACTACATGAAGAACAAGGTGCTACTTTGAAGCACAAGTGTGGAAAAAGAAATAGTAGCATTGCCCTTTTTATTTTCTCTTTTTTTGGGCCTTTCTTTTTTTTCTTTTTGGCCTTTCTCTCTTTTTTTGATTGGGCAATGCTCTAATAATGATGATCATCACACTTCTATTGACTACAACATAATGATTACAACTCGATACTAGAACAAGATATGACTTTATTATGAATGCCTCCGGCGGTGTACCGGGATGGTGCAATGAATCAAGAGTGACATGTATGAAAAATAATGCATGGTGGCTTTGCCACAAATACGATGTCAACTACAAGATCATGCAATGGCAATATGACAAAAGTAAAGCATGTCATGATGATGATGATGATGGTGGAAGTTGCATGGCAATATATCTCGGAATGGCTATGGAAATGCCATGATAGGTAGGTATGGTGGCTGTTTTGAGGAAGATATAGGGAGGTTTATGTGTGAAAGAGCGTATCATATCACGGGGTTTGGATGCACCGGCGAAGTTTGCACCAACTCTCAATGTGAGAAAGGGCAATGCACGGTACCGAAGAGGCTAGCAAATGGCGGAAAGGTAAAAATGCGTATAATCCATGGACTCAACATTAGTCAAAAGAACTCATATACTTATTGCAAAAATTTAGAAGTCATCAAAAATCAAGTACTACACGCATGCTCCTAGGGGGATAGATTGGTAGGAAAAGACCATCGCTCGTCCCCGACCGCCACTCATAAGGATGCACAAGCTAGGTACACTTCATGCTTCAAATTTGTACACAACTTTAACCATACGCGCATGCTACGGGACTTGCTAACTTCAACACAAGTATTTCTCAAATTCACAACTACTCAACTAGCACGACTATGATATTATCACCTCCATATCTCAAAACAATTATCAAGCATCAAACTTATCTTAGTATTCAACCCTCTAAAAAGAAAGTTTCACATATCTTGAATACCAAGTATATTAACATTAAGCAAATTACCATGCAATTAATGAATCTCAAAATAATCTAAGTGAAGCATGAGAGATCAAGTTTCTTTAAAACAATCCACCACCGTGCTATAAAAGATCTAAGTGAAGCACTAGAGCAAAAATTATCACGCTCAAAAAGATATAAGTGAAGCACATAGAGTAAACTATCAAGCTCAAAAGATATAAGTGAAGCACATAGAGTATTCTAACAAATTTCAATTCATGCATGGCTCTCTCAAAAGGTGTGTACAGCAAGGATGATTGTGGTAGACTAACAAGCAAATACACAAATAATACAAGACGCTCCAAGCAAAACACATATCATGTGGTGAATAAAAATATAGCTCCAAGTAAATTACCGATGGAAGTGGACGAAAGAGGGGATGCCTTCCGGGGCATCCCCAAGCTTTGACTTTTTGGTGTCCTTGGATTATCTTGGGGGTGCCATGGGCATCACCAAGCTTAGGCTCTTGCCACTCCTTGTTCCATAATCCATCAAAAGATTTCACCCAAAACTTGAAAACTTCACAACACAAAACTCAATAGAAATCTCGTGAGCTCCGTTAGAGAAAGAAAACAAAAGACTACTTTAAGGTACTGTAGTGAACTTGTTCTTTATTTGTATTGGTGTTAAACCTATTGTATTCCAACTTCTCTATGGTTTATAAACTATTTTACTAGCCATAGATTCATCAAAATAAGCAAACAACACACGCAAAACAGAATCTGTCAAAAACAGAACAGTCTGTAGTAATCTGTTACTAACGCAAACTTCTGGAACCCGAAAAATTCTGCCAAAATTAGACGACCTGGGAAATTTGGTTATTGATCATAAGCAATTGGAATCACTATTTTATCACGTTCTGGTGATGTTTAACAATTCGGGCACTGAGCGCAAAGATTCTGGAAATTACAGCAAGATCAAATAACTATCTTCCAAGAAGATCTAATAGGTTTAACTTGGCACAAACACTAATTAAAAGATAAAACCACATCTAAACAGAATCTAGATGGATTATTTATTCCTAAACAGAACCAAAAACAAAAAACACAAAATAAAATTGGGTTGCCTCCCAACAAGCGCTATCGTTTAACGCCCCTAGCTAGGCATAAAATCAAGGATAGATCTAGGTATTGCCATCTTTGGTAGGCAATCCATAAGTGGCTCTCATGATAGATTCATATGGTAATTTTATTTTCTTTCTAGGAAAGTGTTCCATGCCCTTCTTTAAGGGGAATTGGAATTTAATATTCCCTCCCTTCATATCAATAATTGCACCAATCGTTCTAAGGAAAGGTCTACCAAGAATAATAGGACATGAAGGATTGTAATCTATATCAAGAACGATAAAATCTACGGGCACATAATTTCTATTTGCAACAATAAGAACATCATTAATTCTTCCCATAGGCTTTTTAATAGTGGAATCCGCAAGATGCAAGTTTACAGAGCAATCATCAAAGTCACGGAAATCTAGCAAATCACACAAAGCTTTGGGGATAGTAGAGACACTAGCACCCAAATCACACAAAGCATGAAACTCATAATTTTTAATTTTAATCTTAATTGTAGGTTCCCACTCATCATGGAGTTTTCTAGGGGTAGAAACTTTCAACTCAAGCTTTTATTCATAAGATTGCATTAAGGCGTCAACAATGTGTTCGGTAAAGGCCTTATTTCGACTATAAGCATGAGGAGAATTTAACACGGATTGCAACAAGAAAATACAATCAATTAAAGAGCAATTTTCATAGTTAAATTCCTTGAGATCCAAAATAGTGGGTTTAGCAATATCTAGATTTTTATTTCTTTCAATCCCTTTTTTATCAATTTCATCATCAGGATCTAAAAACTCAGAATTCTTAGAACGCCTTCTAGGTAAGGGAAGATCATAATCAGATTCATCAAGATTCATATTGCAAAACAAAGATTTAATAGGGGACACATCAATAAATTTTAGATCTTCATCTTGATTCTCATAGTTATTCGGTTTAGCGGCCATCTTATTGACTAAGGTGGCTTGCATATCCGAAATTTCAGCGGTCATTTTTTCAAGATGAGCAATTTGGGCTCTTACACCATCAAATTCTTTGGACATATCATCGAGCTCTTTATTCATATAACTCATAAAACTCTTTTGTTCCTTAAGCTCGTTTCTAAAGAAATTATTATGCTCAAATTGCAAGACCATAAACTTCATGACATTGTTTTCGATATCTTCTAGCCTTTTAAGGTGAAGATCACCAAAATTAGGTAAGGCCATCGTGACGAACAAGCAAGCAAACTAACACACGAGCAAACAAAAGGCAAAGGGAAAAAGAGGAGGAGATTGGGAAAGAGAGGGCGAATAAAACGACAAGGGTGAAGTGGGGGAGAGGAAAACGAGAGGCAAATGGCAAATAATGTAATGCGAGATATAGAGATTGTGATGGGTACTTGGTATGTTGACTTTTGCGTAGGCCTCCCCGGCAACGGCGCCAGAAATCCTTCTTGCTACGTCTCGAGCTAGCGTTGGTTTTCCCCGAAGAGGAGGGGGTGATGCAGCACAATAGTGTAAGTATTTCCCTCAGTTTCTGAGAACCAAGGTATCAATCCAGTAGGAGGTCACGCGCAAGTCCCTCGTACCTGCACAAAATGGTAGCAACTCGCAACCAACGCTTAGGGGTTGTCAATCCCTTCACGGTCACTTACGAGAGTGAGATCTGATAGAGATAATATTTTTGGTATTTTTGGTATAAAGATGCAAAGTGAAAAGTAAAAGCAAAACAAGTAAAATAAAGTAATGGAGATTGATATGATGAGAATAGACCCGGGGGCCATAGGTTTCACTAGTGGCTTCTCTCAAGAGCATATATATTCTACGGTGGGTGAACAAATTACTGTTGAGCAATTGATAGAATTGAGCATAGTTATGAGGTTACCTAGGTATGATCATGTATATAGGCATCACGTCCGTGACAAGTAGACCGACTCCTGCCTGCATCTACTACTATTACTCCACTCATCGACCGCTATCCAGCATGCATCTAGAGTATTAAGTTAAAAACAGAGTAACGCCTTAAGCAAGATGACATGATGTAGAGGAATAAATTCATGCAATATGATAAATACCCCATCTTGTTATCCTTGATGGCAACAATACAATACGTGCCTTGCAACTCTTTCTATCACTGAGCAAGGACACTGCAAGATTGAACCCAAAGCCATGCACTTCTCCCATTGCAAGAACTACCAATCTAGTTGGCCAAACCAAACGGATAATTTGAAGAGACTTGCAAAGATAACTCAATCATACATAAAAGAATTCAGAGAAGATTCAAATATTATTCATAGATAAGTTGGATCATAAACCCACAATTCATCGGTCTCAACAAACACACCGCAAAAAGAAGATTACATCGAATAGATCTCCACGAGAGAGGGGGAGAACATTGAATTGAGATCCAAAAAGAGAGAAGAAGCCATCTAGCTACTAGGTATGTACCCGAAGATATGAAGTAAACTACTCACACTTCATCAAAGGGCTATGGTGTTGATGTAGAAGCCCTCCGTGATGGATGCCCTCTCCGGCGGAGCTCCGGAACAGGCCCCAAGATGGGATCTCGTGGATACAGGAAGTTGCGGCGGTGGAATTAGGTTTTTGGCTCCGTCTCTGGTCTAATGGGGGTACGTAGGTATATATAGGATGAAGGAGCACGTCGGTGGAGCTCCGAGGGGCCCACGAGGCAGGGGGCGCGTCCAGGGGGCGCCCTCCACCCTTGTGACCTCCCCGGAAACTTCTTGGAGTAGGGTCCAAGTCTCCTGGATCACGTTCGGTGAGAAGATCACGTTCTCGAAGGTTTCATTCTGTTTGGACTCCGTTTGATATTCTGTTTCCTCGAAATACTGAAATAGGCAAAAAACAGCAATTCTGGGCTGGGCCTCCGGTTAATAGGTTAGTTCCAAAAATAATATAATAGTGGAAAATAAATCCGAATATAGTCCAAAACAGTAGATAAAGTAGCATGGAGCAATCAAAAATTATAGATATGTTGGAGACGTATCAGGCTCTCCAAGAGTACCTGGAGATCCAGTTCGAAGGTATGTCTAGTTTTTACATAGTGCAGACATAGTAAATGCTCATTTCATTGTGTGCAAGTGCAAGAGATGCGGCATGTTTCATTATGTGGTGTTGTTATGTTATAATATCATCCTTTTGTGTTCACAGACTGGAAAGGATGCATATTTATCTTCCAAGGAGACGAGTAACTAGTTTGTGTCACCTTGCAGAGGGGGTGCAATGAAGATAAGATTGAGGATTTCCAAGTACAAGATGTTAGGAAGGAGCATTGCAAGAGAAGTAGGAGCTGCGCTGTGCCTCTTCAACCTGCTAAGGTAAGCCACTGTATGCAACTCAACAGTTCAATTCCTTGTTTGTTTCAGGCATAGTTAATTTTCTCTTTTCAATTGCTTTATTTGTCCTTAGTTAATGAGATGCCCAAATAATCATGCCTGATGTTCGGTACTTGTATCACTATTAGTTGACATAATTAAAGGCCTTACCATTTAATTACTCTACCGAAGTGTGCCTGAAGCTTTGAAGTCTATTAACCAACTATTATTGCATGAGGCTCACAATCTAGTTTATACTACACTAATGATTGCATAGTTTTGCCTGCTGTAGTATGTTTGTATGAAACCCTCTGCTATTCATTATGCTCCCTAAGACTTTAATTGAGGCACAGAATGGCCAATTGCTTGCTTACTTATACGCAACATGCTATCTAAATTTGTAACTTGTCTGCGTTTTTGATTGGGCCCCAACATCATGCTCCTTTGGTGAGCTAAGAGGGATTTCTGTATGCAGGCTGCACAGACTATCTTTTTTATAATTTTTAAAATATCACCTGCTTATGCTTCATGACGTGTAACATTTTTTAAAGTGACGTGTAACATTATTGTTAGTCCTGTTTTGCCATGTAGTACAAAATAGTGTCTTGTTCGCTTCACTGTTGTAACTATATTTTTGCCCTAGTCATGTGTACTTACAGAAACATTTTAGGAAGAAGTGACATCAACACAAAGATCTGCGAGCAGTGCCGCATGGCCATTACCAAATGATTATGGATTGGAATTGGAATGTGTTGATGTTCTCGAGCATCAACTAGAGGTGGCAAGACAACGTGTACATGATTGTCAACGTATAATCAACAGTTGAGACTGGACATGCAGGTGTTAGATGCAGGAGTCAAAAAAATGAAACAAGACACTGAGGTAACCATGAAGGAATTGGAGATTTTGCAGACTGAAATTTGTGCTATCTGAATCCGGCCAATCCTATTTTCTGAAGAGATTATAATTCAAATGGAGTTAAGTTGATGCGCGTCCATGATGTATGAGTTGTATTTGCCCAGTGTATGTAATTTGCTGTTTGTGTATCTTTATTATCACCTGTGCCGAACCATAATGCCCAGTGGGTATAATCGGCTGTAATTTCTTTATTGTATAGTGTAGGATTATTCTACCTTTCTATGCCTTGATCTCTTTGTTGTAATAGTGTAGGCTTTTTAGAGGTGATAGTATTGAGTAGGATAATTCTTTGAATATGATATATTGTTCAAACGGGGGCCAATTCGCCCGACCATGGCCCTTCACGGGCCGTCGGATCCATGGGCCTTCTACGTCTCGTAGGATCCATGGGCCTTCTACGTCTCGTAGGATCCATGGGCCGCCGGCTCATTTATGGGTCTTGTACGGGCCTTTAATGGAAATTGTACGTTTTATGGGCTGACCATAACGGGCCGTTAATAGGCCGTATTTGGTGATGCTATGAAAATGGCCCAACAGACTAACGGTCCACAAACGGGCCAACTGTAACGACTGGCTGAATTTGGCCCACAAGCAGAAAATGACAGTAACGGGCCGTAAGTAATCGAATGCTGCAAATGAGCCCAAGAATAAATGGGCCCTCAGAAGACCGAAAGTTAACTTGGGCTGGAAACGACCCAACGGAATAACGGGCCGTTAATGGGTATAAAGTGATACAATGTTCATTACGGGCCAGTTTCACCACGGGCCGTTAATGGGTGTAAAGTAATACACTGTTCATTACGGGCCAGTTTCAGCACGGGCCGCTAATGGGCCAAGAGTTACAAAGGGCCTCATATGGGCCGAAAGACGTCATGGGCTATACATGGGCCAGAAGTGAAAACGGGATGGAATCATAGTGGACGGCCCAGATGACGCTACTGGGCCTAATTCGGATAGGGCGCAACGGGCCTTGGGTTAGCGGGTTGTAAATGGGCTATATGCGAACAGGCCGTTAACAGGCTTTCCATGGGCCGGCCCGCCAGCTTTTGACCAAGTCAAACGGGCCGGCCCGCCAGCTTTTGACCAAGTCAAACGGGCCAGCCTTTTCAAAGGAATGGGCCACTGTTGGGCCGTGCCACGTGTCGACGTATCATAGGCGCCTTCTGTCCAGTGAGTGGATGACATCTGTCCCAACGACGAGCCGACACGTGTTTCCTCTAGCCAATGATGATTTTACACGTGGAAAATCCCCATTGTTCGGGGCTGTTAACGGGTTATCGGATCCAAAACCCGACCCGATAGCTTAACGGCGTTCCGTTACGGTGGATGTCACGTGTCGGTCACCCTTGACGAAAGCACTTCTGTGATGCGCGATTTATCGTCATGGAAGTGGACACTTCCATGATAATAATTTTGGTAATGTCATGGAACACTTCTACGACAGCACATGTATGACTATCTTGATTCTGTCATAAATTTGTCATGGATGTACATGCATGACAAAAAAAGCGACCTACTATGACAAACACGTATCATCACAGAAGTGTATTTTTTTGTAGTGACTACTCACACTTCATCGGAGGGGCTATGGTGAGAAGCCCTCCATGGTGGATGCCCTCTCCGGCGGAGCTCCGGAACATGCCCCAAGATGGGATCTCGTGGGTACAAAAGGTTGCGGTGGTGGAATTAGGTTTTTGGCTCCGTGTCTGATCGTTTGGGGGTACGTAGGTATATATAGGAGGAAGGAGTACGTCGGTGGAGCTTCGGGGGCCCCACGAGGCAGGGGGCGCGCCCTAGGGGGGCGCCCTCCACCCTCGTGACCGCCTCGTGGCTTTCTTGACGGAGGGTCCAGGTCTCCTAGATCTTATCTGTTGAGAAAATCACGTTCCCGAAGGTTTCATTTCGTTTGGACTCCGTTTGATATTCCGTTTCTTCGAAACACTGAAATAGGCAAAAAAACAACAATTCTGGGTTGGGCCTCCGGTTAATAGGTTAGTCCCAAAAATAATATAAAAGTGGAAAATAAAGCCCAGTATAGTTCAAAACAATAGATAATATAGCATGGAGCAATAAAAAATTATAGATATGTTGGAGACGTATCAGCGTCCAACACGGGTGCACCAGCCTTCGCTATTTGTGGCTTTGACTACAATTATATGTGTCCCTTTCAGGTGGAATATAACTAGGATCCGGTTCCGACGCCGCGGCCATGCCGGCCGCCCTGGCAAAGCAGGACATTCCTCCAGCAACAACACAAAGAAAGAGGAAGAACAACATTAGAAAGTCATACCGACGAGGAGGAAGAAGAATCTCTGGCTTCACACAACCACCACCCATACCAGGACCAAACCGGCCAGTGTCGGTCGACCTTCAGACACCATAGTCAGCGACCTCGACGAGATCTAGGGGTCCTCTCACCCTGCTGGCTCCTAGACAAAGGTAAGAGCCCCGCCCGACCATGAATGGAAGCCGAGGAAACTTAATCAGCGCGACATCACCGGCCTCGGCAGCGTCCCCCTCAACCCTAACCCTACTAAGAACCTACCTAACGCACAGATATGAGGTTCTCCCTCCCTCGGTGGCGCCGGTGGCACACAATGGGAAGTCGCGACCGCATCCTATTTGCCTGTTTACGATCCGCTCTTTCCGGGAGTTGGCGAGTTGCTAGATGCGATATTCCACAATATTTCAATATGTTAATATGTAATCATCTGCTTATATGAATGTGACTGTATTAAAAATAATATTTTTAATTTAGTAAACACTTATTAAGATCGGAAGTCAACCAAAGCCAAAGCCAAAAGCCCCTACATTTAGGAGTTTTTTTGGCTTTTAGGCTATAGTGAAAAAGTTGCGAAACCAGAAGCATAAGCCCAAACAAATAGAGCCCTTTGTTTGGGATGCAGATTTGGTGAAGAGGATTCCACGTGCACCCCCTTATGAATAGTAAATTTAAAAATACTGGAAAAAATAAAAAATCTGAATATTTTTTACTTTAGCTAGATTTCAGTCAGCTGACTTTTATTTTTGTAGCCAGACAATTTTCTGGCCGTTGGATTGTTCTTTAAGATTTGTGTAGTCTTTTTTTCTGTCACGTTTCGCTGGTCGTATGGTGTTGTTTGGATTCGACTGACCCCTATTTTGGGTCAATCGATTTTCTTCTTAGGTTGGATTTTGGTGTGTGCATGCTTTTTTCCACAGGTTTGCTTCTGTTTTCTGCATGTGTGCGCTTTTATCTTTTTTCTATTTTTCAGTTGAGTTTTTTTACATGTATTTTTGAATGTTGAGTGTGTGTAAATGTATACATGCAAGTACTATATATACAAATTACATTAGAGTACGGAAACTTCACTCTTATATATTTATTCTACATATCGTAAAAAGTGTATTTTGTGCTAATTGTGTGAAATTTTTATTTTTTATTCTTTTAAGGGTAATACCAATGCTAATTGATTTGTGCTAATTAAATACATTTTCTATTATTATGTGTATGGATGCATGAAAGTACTATACAATACGTGTGTAAGTTATACTAGAGCGCTAAAGTTGCATTATTATATGTGTATTAGCTGCATATAATAAAAAATGCAATTTAAATTGTAAAATTGTGTCCAAGTTTTTCTTTATTTTCTTTCTTCTTAAGAGTAATACCAATGTCACTAATTTATTCTCTCTTAGAAAATTTTATTTGTTTTATTATGTTTAGTAAGTATACACGCAAGTTTGATACACCATGTGTGTAAATTATCGTAGAGAGCAAAAATTGCACGTATAAGCCTTTTTTTTGCATATTTACAGAAGTGCAAATTCAGGGCATACTTGTGTGCAAGTTATTTTTTTAATTTTCTTTCTTCTTAAAGGGTTTCAGTTTCCTCTAGAAAACTTTATTATTTTGTTTTTATATTTTCTTTCTTCTTAAAGGGTTCATAGAAAACTTCATTATTTTGTTTTAGTTTGAGTTTTTGTATTTATTTTCTTAAATGGTTTCATTCTTACATAGAAAACTTCATTAGATTGTTTTTGTTTTTGTTTTTCTTTTCATTCTTCCTAAAGGGTTACATTTTCCCTAGAAAACTTTATTGTTTTGTTTTTTGTGTTTTTATTTTCTTTCTTCTTAAAGGGTTTCAATATTCCTTAGAAAATATCATTTTATAGTTTTTTATTTTTATTTTCTTTCTTCTTAAAGGGTTTAGCCTTCCCTAGATTTTTTTTCATTTTAATTCTAGTTTTTTTCATTTTATTTTTTTAACGGTAATACCAATATTGTTCCACTATTAGAGCAACTCTAGCAGACCCCGCATCCGCCCTCGACCCGCAAAATAACCGCCAAAATGCGGGTACGGGCCGGAAAGCCTGCCCGACCAAACCCCGCATCCCGCCCCGGCCCGCAAAATTTTTGGGGGGCGCGGCAAATTCCCGACCCCAACCTGGGAAACGCGGGTTTCTCCCTCGCGGCTGCAGTGCCCAGCATCACAGAGAAGAAGTTGGTGGGAGGGACATTTCAGCCCCGCGCTCTTTTCCTCCTCCTTCCGCCGCCGCCCGCCCTTGCTTCCGCCCGCCCGCCGCCGGCGATTTCGGCCATATCTGCGGGCGGAATCGTGCCGCGGGCCGCCCACACCCTCCCGCGCCGAGCCGCTGCACCGCCCCTCCAGATTCGGCTAGGAGAGCCGCCCCCCGCCACCGGGGATCGACCACCGTTGAGCGCACCCCCTCGTCGCCGCCCGGGATCACCCGCCACCGGTTAGTCCCTTTTTTTAATTTTTGCGGGCTGTGTAGTAGATTGACGCGCCTGTGTGCGTGTAGATGGAGTTGGCCCCGTGCGAGAAGTTCTTGCTATCCGATTCGTCCGATTCAGACGTCTCGGATGTTGAGACCATGCTTGCGACCTTTTGGCAGCAAACATTAGTCATGGCGCTCGCCGTGAAGGAGCATGAAGACGAGCACCAGAAGAGGAGGCGAGGATCTACTGTCGGGCGTCAGTGCATTCCTCGGAATCGCCATCTTGGGAACGAGATGTTGATGCAAGACTATTTCGCGGAGAATCCTACATATCCTCCACACCTCTTCCGGAGAAGGTACCGAATGCGCCGATCCCTCTTTGTGAAACTTGTTCAAGCTTGCGAGGCAAATTGCCGGTATTTTACTCAAAGAAGGAATGCTGCGGGCTTAAAGGGATTTAGTGCATATCAAAAAATCTTGGTAGCTATGCGGGTGATTGCGTATGGCGTTCCGGCTGACTATGCCGATGAGTATCTTCGCATTGGTGAAGATAGCACAATTGAGTCTGCGCATAGATTTGCTAAAGTGATCGTCCGTGTCTTTGGTCCTGAATATCTTCGAGCACCCAATGAAGATGACACAAAGAAATTGATGGCAGCTAATGAGAGGAGAGGTTGGCCTGGCATGCTAGGTAGCATTGATTGTATGCATTGGAATTGGAAAAATTGCCCCAAGGCTTGGCATGGAATGTATTGTGGCAAGTCTCGTGATGCAACAATTGTGCTAGAGGCCGTAGCATCCGAGGATTTATGGATTTGCCATTGCTTTTTTGGTATGCCGGGCACTCTCAATGATATCAATGTGTTGCACGGTCTCATTTGTTTGCTAGGCTTGCTAGTGGTTATGCTCCAGCTTGCAACTACATTATCAATGGCCATGAATACACAAATGGATACTATCTTGCAGATGGTATATACCCTCCTTGGTGCACATTTGTCAAGAGCATCAAAGAACCCAAAACAAAAAAAACAATGTGAATTTGCAAGGGTGCAAGAGGCAGCCCGAAAAGACATTGAAAGAGTATTTGGTGTTTTGCAATCTAGGTTTGCCATTGTCCGTGGTCTTGCTCATTTTTGGGATAAGAAAACCTTGAAGAACATCATGACATGCTGTGTTATCCTGCACAATATGATTCTTGAAGATGAGAGAGGAACGAATTTAGAATTCTTTTACGACAATGTGGGTAGTCGTGTCAAACCAGCTAGAGACCCAAACCGCATTAGAGTTTTTCTTCAGACATACAGGGAGATTGAAAATGCAGACACACACTTTCAACTTCAGCAAGATCTCATTGAGCACCACATTGGCAAAGGGCTGGACAGTGACTAATTTTTGTATTCATTTGTATTTGTATTCAAGACAAGTTTTGTATTGCATTATTTAAATTTGCTACGGTGATTTGAATAATTATTTGTAATGTGGATGATTATTGTACTACGTTTGATTTGAATAATTCAGTTTGTTTTCGATTGTTGAATTATGTTGGATTTGATATTTGCGGGCTGATGATATGCGGAATGCAGCGGCGCAAAGAGCAGAACCCGCATAGCCGACCCGTAAAAAAGCATATTTCGCGAATATACTTTTTTATGGATCCGTTTGGGGGGTCTGCATCCGTGCCAGCCCAAGCCAGCTGGCAAAAGCTGTTTTGCGCGAACTGCAAACGCGTTTTGCGGGCCGGCGGGATGCGGGGTCTGCTAGAGTTGCTCTTATATGGTTATTCTTTCGTATTGTAAAAAGCGTATTTTTGTGTAAAATCTGTGTGTTTCTTTTCATCATCATCTTCTTCTTCTTCTTCTTCTTCTTCTTCTTCTTCTTCTTCTTCTTCTTCTTCTTCTTCTTCTTCTTCTTATTATTATTATTATTATTATTATTATTATTATTATTATTATTATTATTATTATTATTATTATTTTCATCATGTCTTCTTAAGTGGTAATACGAACACCAATAAGTCAATCATTCTTAGACAACTTCATTGTTTATTTCCATGTGTGGGTATACACGCAAATACTATACAATATGTGTGTAAATGACAATTTAGCTGTAAATTGTCTGCAAAATTTCTCATTATTTATTTTAGCTTTGTTTTCATTTTCTTTCTTCTTAAAGGGTAATACTAATGGCACTAATTCATTTTTACTTAGAAAACTTATAGTTTGATTTGTTTAGTTTTTATTCATTTTCTTTCTTCTTTAAGGAAAATACAAGGCCAATAACTCATTCCATCTTAAAGAACTTTTTTCTTTGCAAAATTCCACTACTATATGCTTATTCTTGCATATTATAAAAATTACATTTTATGTGTATTTTTGTGATTATGTGTTTTTATTTGTTTCATTTTCTTTCTTATTAAAGGGTAATACCAATGCCACTAATTCATTCTCCCTTGGAAAACTTCATTTATTTTTATTTTTTTTGCTTCTTCTTTAAGGGTGTAAGAACTCCACTAATTCATTCCTTCTTATGAAACTTTCTTTCTGTGAAAATTCCACTATTATAAGCTTATTTTTGCATATCATAAAAAAGCGCAATATCTATGTATGACGTGTGCAAGTTTGTTTATTTTTTGTTTTAATGTTTCATTTTCTTCTTCTTAAAGGGTAATACCAATGCGACTAGTTCATCCCCCCCTTAGAAAACTTTATATTTTGATTTTATTTTAGTTTTTTATTTCTAGCCTTCTCAAAGGGTAATACCTGTGCCACTAATTCATTCTCCGTTAGAAAACTTCATTATTTTGATTCGTTTTAAGTTTTTATTTCATCGTCCTTCTTCTTTAAGAGTAATATCGATGCCACCAAGTCATTCCCTCTTAGGAACCTTTTTTTGCGAAAGTTCCACTATTATAGATTTATTCTTGCATATAATAAAATATCACAATTCATTTGTAAATTGTGTGCAACTTTTGTCCGTATTTATTTTTTCTTCATTTTCTTCCTTCTTAAAGGGTAATACTAACGCCACTAATTCATTAGTCCTTAGGAAACTTCATATTTTGATTTTTTTTTCATTTTTTATTTTCATTTTTTCTTCTTGAAGGACAATACCAATGATCTTAATTCATTCATTCTTATAAAAAACTTCTTGCAAAACTACACTACTAAATGCTTATTATTGCATATTATTAAAAACACAATTTGTTTGTAAAATATGTGCAGTTTCTGTCATTTTTTATTTTACTTTTCAATTTATTTTCTTACCATTGCGTCTAATTCGATCCTATTTAGAAAGCCTTTTTTGTTTTAGTTTTATTTTTTGTACAGTAATACTATTATTAAAATCTTCTTATAAAGCGAACTAAAGAAAAACTGAGCAATAGAAATGGGAAAAGCTTACCTTCTACCGGCCGATCGCGTGCGCCTGTCCGCCGGCTCTGTGACCGTCCGATCTATGCTTTATCAAACGGTTGAGAGCACTCCCGCATTCGCTGGAGGCGTGTTCGTTTCCTGCAACTCACCTCTTGTTTCAGGACAACCCTTCCTGCAAATGGATGACAAAAGTGGGGTTTCATCCCACAACAGTGTGGCTCGCGTGGCTGGGAGTGTGAGCAGCTGGATTTGGGAGCGCGGCGGCGCAAGGCGTTGGGCGACCGGGGCTTATCCAACGCGGTGGCGTCGATGACTGGCTCGGGATTGGCGGTGGCTGGCGACGACTCAAGCAGGTAAGGTTCGGAGATCCCTTCTCCCATTTTGTGGCAGATGTGGCGACGGTGGTGCTCCCTGCTATTTCTCTTGTTTCTGCAACAGAGCATTTGTTGCGGGAAGTAACGAGTGGGCATGCAGTCTTGTTTCTGCAACAAAGCGTTTGTTGCGGAAAGTAACGAGTGGACATGCGGTCTTGTTTCTGCAACAGGGCGTTTGTTGCGGGAAGTAACGAGTGGGCACGCGATCTTGTTTCTACAACAGGGCATTTGCTGCGGGAAGTAACGAGTGGGGCATGTGGTTTTGTTTCTACAACAAAGCGTTTGTTGCGGGAAGTAATGAGTGGGCATGTAGTTTTGTTTCTGCAACAGAGTGTTTGTTGCGGGAAGTAACTAGTAGACTTGCAGAGAGCACACAGTACATCGGACGGCTATCAGCTCGGGCATCTAACGATCATCGAGGCGACGGATAATATGTAAACATCGGCCGGCGGACGCGTAGCAGCGCCCCAAGAAAAAGCAACAACAACTTAGAGCTGATCAAGATTTGCTAGCTGACAGATGGACTGAAGTCCTTGCGGCCGAAGAGTATGAACTCGAACGCCCCTCCAAGCGTTACCCAAAGCGCAGGCTGCTACCCCGATTAGAGGAGGAAGCACCTACATCACCAGCGCATGACATGGCCGACCGGCCACCTCGTGGCCGCGACAGAGAGGCCTCTAAGCCCTCCACTCAAGCCATGCCCCAACGCCGCTCAAAACATGCTAAGGCACGGGAAAACACGCCAGACCTGCGAGATATACTGGAGGACAAGGCAAGGCAAACAAGGTCGATCTACGGATCACGCGGGCGCCCCACGGCACGTGACGGTGATCGTCACTCCGGATACTGTTGGGGATATTACTACTGGGCGTAAACCGGCCTACCAGGGCCGGCTTAACTTCATCAGTAGCCCCAGAGCGTTAAAGCCCAAGAAGATAGATGAGGGCCCAAGGCCGTAGTCGGTTTAACACTTGTGGCCGTAAACCGGCTTTGTATGTAAACTTGTATTATAAGTTAGGAATAAGGAGAGACCAACCCGGGCACGAATATGAACCGGAGATTGGGACTCTGTGAACCGACGGGCGTCACCCGTGTATATAAGGGGACGACCCGACAGCGGTTCAAGGAGAGACAATCACAACTCGAGACTTAGGCGAAGCTTGTTTGCTCCCTAATCCTCGAAACCCCATCAATTCCATCACAACTAGACGTAGGCTTTTACCTTCATCGAAGGGGCCGAACTAGTATAAACCTTCTGTGTCCTTGTGTCCGCTTTAACCCCTTCGAGTTAACCCGTTGTGATGGCTCCACGACTAAGTCCTTTGGCTAGGACATCTGCCATGACAAAACCACGACAGTTGGCGCCCACCGTGGGGCTATCGCACGATGGTTTCAAATTCTTGGAGGGCCGCTTCGAAGGACTCAAGGGATACGCTGTGGGCCGGATGACCAAGAGTCGTCGCGGCAAGATCTACATCGATGATGAAGGCTGGGACCCCAAGGCCGGCTTGATCGAGTACGGGTACCGGGTCCCCTTTGGCGGCATACACATTTTCATCGTCAAAATCGGTGAACCGGGCCCTGAGCTGGATATCTGCACCGACCTCATCGAGACAGCTCAGCGTGCGCGGCCTGCCCGGGTTAAGCCGGCCGTGAAGCGTGCCTTCGTGGGAGTCATCCATGGAGGAAGCTATGAGGATGGATCAGGATCTGGTGGTGAAACCGTCGTTTACTCTGGCGACGAGTCGTCAACCGGAGAAACTGAGTCTTTGTATCAGCTACAAGATGGCCGGATCGGGGGCTGTTCCGATGGCGATAGTATTCCGGACCCCTCTGATTTGCCCAACCGGGTTGGAATATTCATGGACGGTACGCAAGCAGCGATTCATTCATCAACTGCCATAGCGATGGTCTCCGGTTCAGCAGCGGCAACGGCTGCCGGGGCAGGAGGCCCTGTGCGCCCGCCGGCTCAAGTCTTATCAGATCTGTTCGATGCGTTGGCTGCGCTCATGGCAGAAGCTAACCCAACGGATCAAGACGCCCACAACGCAGAGATTGCAAAGATGAGGGAGCAGATCACTCAGGCCAAAGCGGATTTGACAGCTGAAGAGGTCAGGATGACTGCAGAGCGGGCCGCTTTGTACGCACAAGCTTATAAACTCATGATGGACCAGAGCGCATCACATGAAGTCATGAGGAGGAAATACCGATATCGTTTGCCCTCAGTTTTCGAAGCAAGGGACCTTTTCAACACCCCTGGAGCGGGAGCCAGTAATCCACCGGCGGTAAACCGGGCGGAGGTGCCTGCGACAGGCGAGCCGGTCCAGCCTCGCTTGATAGATCTGCCCCGTCATAACAATGGTGTACCGCAGGCTGTGCCCACACCTCCGGGTCATTACTCCAACCCACTGGATAACCTTGTCGCAGCCGCGACATGGTTGGAGGCTATTCCAGTCGAAGGTGATTCATTACAGGCGATAGAGACGCGCCGGGTCAAGGAGCTCCTTAGGACGGCTTTGGTCCAACAAGAAGCGTATTCATACAGCCGCGACCGGATTCACTCTACCCCACATCCAAGCCGGAGTTATACCAGGCATATGGAGGAACCAGCTATGTCAAGTAATGCACGGCGTGGAGCGCCCCGTGGCAACAATCCGGCCGGTGGTGTCGACAACGCTCAGGAGGTGGTGGACCGGGCCCGAGCGCGCAGGGAGGCCGAGTTAGTGGCGCAGCATCAAGCTCGTCAGCTTACGCCGGTTCGTCCGACCACTTCGGTTGAGCCTGGGCTTAATTCTAGTGCATTGGGGGTACCTTGCCTTGTTCCCGCTTTACGCAATGTGCGCCTGCCAAAAGATTTCAAGGGCCCGCGCAAGGTACCGAACTATACGGCGGATCAACCCCCAGAGACATGGGTGGAGAGCTATGAGATGGCCATGGAGATGCTTGATGTGGATGAGGCAGCATGTGCAAAGTATTTCACCATGATGCTTGAAGGAACGACCCGTACCTAGTTGAAGAGCCTGCCGCCCAATTCTATTAGTTCATGGGCCCAGTTACAGGCCCGGTTTATCAATAACTTCAAAGACACATGTAATCAGCCCATGTCGATAGTAGATTTAGCTGCCTGCGTCCAGGAAGAAGGAGAATCAACCACTCATTGGGTACGCCGGGTCTCACAAATTCTACACTCATCAGACCGCATCAATGCTGACACGGCAGTCATAACCTTGGAGGGCAATTGCCGGTTTGGACCCCTAAGATTGAAGTTAGGACGAATGAAGCGCCATTGCACTGACATGGGGACTCTTATGGCCGCTTTGGTAAAGTATGCTGATTCTGATAGTACCAAGGATCCCGAGTCTGACGATGAAAAGACAGGGAAGGGAAGGAGGAACGGCAACTCCAAGGGTCAGCAACATCACTCAGCAGGTAATGGCGGCGGAGGCCAGCGTAAAGCGGATGGCAACATGGACTTTGTGGCCAACACCAATGCACAGGACAAGGTCCAGCGACGCAAGGGTAAATCGCAGAACCACAGTGGAGCACCTAGTCCTAATCCGGACCGACTGAATTATCTGTTGAACCAGCCCTGTCCAAAGCATGGGACGAAGGAGGTGCCAGCAAACCACCTTTGGAAGGACTGCTACATTATGCAGGAGTTCAAGAGGTCTAATGCTTTCCGGTATGATCCCAGCTCCGACGGTGGTTCCGGGCCGGGTTCCGGTGGAGGAAACTCTGGTTCAGGATTTAATGGTAATCCGGGCGGAGGTAACAATCAGAACAATCAGAATAACCAGGGAGGTTACAATCAGCAACAGCAGCAGTCGGGTTATCAGAGCAATCCGAAGCAATTGAATAGTGGGCAATATCACGTATTCACCACTAGCTTGCACAAGCGAGACCGGAAGGTCCAGAAGCGGGCAGTTAATTCTGTTGAACCGGCCGTACCACGATATCTACGCTGGTCAAAGCAGCCAATCATATGGAGTAGAGAGGATCACCCGCCCCGGGTTGACAATCCGGGTCAGCTGGCTCTGGTGGTGGCGCCTCAGGTGGGAGGTTATAAGTTCACCAAGGTACTCATGGATGGGGGTAGCAGTATTAATATCCTGTATTATGAGACCTTCCGTCGTATGGGACTAACAGACAAAGATCTCCGACCGTCGAATACGGTTTTCCATGGTGTGGTACCTGGCAAGTCAGCATACCCCGTGGGTAAGATAGCGCTGGAAGTGGCCTTTGGAGATGATCATGATTCCAGATCAGAGACGCTGACGTTTGAGGTGGTAAAAATCCAAAGCCCGTATCACGCCCTGTTTGGGCGACCGGCCTATGCCAAGTTCATGGCGCGGCCCTGTTATGTGTACTTGTAGCTCAAGATGCCGGGTCATAAGGGAACCATAACGGTTTACGGAAGTCGTAAGGTCGCTTTGGAATGCGAAGAAGGAGATGCGGCTTACGCAGAATCGGTTTATGCCACCGAGGAGCTGAAGTATTACAAGGACAATGTTGATCCGGCGGATATGACTCCTTTGAAGAAACCTACCACGGAGCATGATCCGGCCCTGAAATTCACATCGGCGGCTGAGACTAAGCTCATTGACTTCGTACCTGGCGATTCGTCCAAGCAGTTCAGCATCAGTGCCAATTTGGATCCGAAATAGGAAAGCGCGCTCATCGAGTTCATCCGTGAGAATCGGGACATCTTTGCATGGAAGCCTTCTGACATGCCAGGTGTACCGAGGCGACTCGCTGAGCACACTCTTAATGTGGATCCTAAATACAAACCGGTGAAACAGTTTCTCCGCCGGTTCAACGAGGAAAGACGCAAAGCTATTGGAGAAGAAGTGGCCAGGCTCCTGGCAGCTGGCTTCATTGTTGAGGTTTACCACCCTGAGTGGCTTGCTAATCCGGAGCTGGTCCTTAAGAAAAACGGCACCTGGCGCATGTGTGTGGATTACACCGATCTTAATAAAGCTTGTCCAGCAGATCCTTTTGCCCTCCCCCGTATTGATCAAATTATTGATGCTACGGCGGGTTGCGAGCGTTTAAGTTTTTTGGATGCATATTCCGGCTATCATCAGATCAAGATGGCAATTAAGGACCAGGAGAAGACATTGTTCATAACTCCCTTTGGAGCCTTTTGCTATGTATCTATGCCTTTTGGGCTCAAGAGTGCCCAGGCGACCTATCAACGGTGTGTGCAAAATTGTCTTCACAAGCAGATTGGCCGCAACGTACATGCCTATGTGGATGATATTGTGGTTAAGTCAAGGAAGAAGGAAACTTTGGTTGACGACTTGAAGGAGACCTTTGATAACCTGAGGACGTATAAGATGATGCTCAATCCGGCCAAATGTGTCTTCGGTGTATCGGCAGGCAAGTTGTTTGGTTTTCTGGTGTCCAACAGGGGAATCGAGGCTTATCCAGAGAAGATTACGGCCATCACCTCCTTGGCTAAACCGAAGTGTATCAATGATGTTCAACGATTGGCTGGCTGGATTGCCGCGTTGAGTCGGTTTATCAGCCGCCTTGGTGAGAAAGCAATCCCCTTGTATCAGATGTTGAAAAAGACGGATCAATTTGTCTGGAGTTCTGCTGCTGATCAGGCATTCGAAGACTTAAAGCGGCAATTGGCCAATCCGCCCGTGCTCGCCGCTCCCATTGATAAGGAGCCATTGTTGCTGTATGTTGCTGCTAATGCTCGCGCGGTCAGCGTGGCTATTGTGGTGGAGCGGAAGGAGGCAGGCAAGGAGTATCCGGTTCAGCGTTCGGTTTATTATATCAGCGAGGTGCTTATTGAATCCAAACAAAGGTATCCGCATTGGCAGAAGCTGGTATATGGAGTTTTTATGGCAAGCCGGAAGCTGAAGCAGTACTTCCAAGGGCATCCTATCACAGTAGTCAGTTCTGCCCCCTTGGGTGATATCATCCAGAACCGGGAGGCGACGGGCCGGATTGCCAAGTGGGCTATAGAGCTTGGACCGCACGGTTTAAGATACGTGCCTCGGACGGCGGTGAAGTCCCAAGCGCTAGTTGATTTCATCAATGACTGGACGGAGCTGCAGGCCCCTGAAGAGAAGCCGGATCACACATATTGGACCATCCATTTTGACGGATCACGGCAATTGGAGGGCTCGGGGGCTGGAGTCGTATTAACTTCCCCACGAGGTGACAAGTTCTGTTATGCTCTCCGCTTAATGTTCCCTTGTACTAACAATGCAGCTGAGTATGAAGCTTTGCTCCATGGTCTCCGGATGGCTAAGGATATGAATCTAAGCCGGGTTAAGTGCTTCGGTGACTCGGATCTAGTGGCTCAACAAGTGTCTGGCACTTGGGATTCTAAAGACCCACTCATGGCTGCATATCGTCGTGAGGTGGATACTGTTGCGGGTCATTTCAAGGGATATCAGGTGGACCACGTGGACCGACGAAAGAATGAGGCGGCGGACGTCCTGAGCCGGTTGGGCTCCCAGCGTAAACCGGTCCCGCCTAATGTTTTTCTTGATTTGTTGCACAACCCGTCGGTCAAGCTCCCAGGTGAAGCAGATTTGGCTGTTCCTGACCCGGAGGCTCAATTGGTGGCAGCTCTTCACGTCATTCCGGATTGGACGCTTCCTTACCTGGCATACATGAACCGGGGCGAGTTACCAGAGGATGAGACTCTGGCCAGACAAATAATACGGCGGTCCAAATCCATGACAATCATCAATGGCGAGTTGCACCATTGCAGTGTATCAGGAGCGTTTCAACGTTGTGTATCTCCTGACGGAGGCTGTGAAATTTTGTGTGAGATCCACGAAGGGGATTGTTGTCATCACGCCGGTTCAAAGTCTCTGGTGGCCAAGGCGTTCCGCCATGGTTTCTATTGGCTAACTGCCCATGCTGATGCGGAGGATCTGGTCAGACGATGTCATGGCTGCCAAAAGTTCTCAAGACGCGCTCATGTACCGGCTTAAGAATTGAGGATGATTCCAATCACTTGGTCATTTGCAACTTGGGGGCTAGATATGGTTGGGCCTTTCAAAAGGTCCAAGGATAAGAAGACACACCTCCTGGTGGCGGTTGATAAATTTACAAAGTGGGTGGAGGCGGAGCCTGTTAGCAAGTGTGATGCAGCCACGTCGGTTCAGTTCATCAAAAAAGTGATTTTCCGGTTTGGCTTTCCACACAGTATCATCACAGATAATGGTACCAATTTGTCCAAAGGAGCCATGAAGGAGTTTTGTGAACGGGAGCACATCCGCCTTGACGTTTCATCAGTGGCGCACCCACAGTCCAATGGTCAAGCAGAAAGAGCTAATCAGGAGATCATGAGAGGCATCAAACCGCGGGTTATGGTTCCTCTGCAAAGGACGCCAGGTTGTTGGGTAGAAGAGTTGCCATCTGTATTATGGAGCATTAATACCACACCCAACAGATCAACAGGATACACACCGTTCTTCATGGTCTATGGAGCGGAGGCGGTTCTCCCTAGTGACATCCGTCACGATTCACCTCGTGTGGCGGCTTATGTTGAAGCAGACAACGAGACAGCTCGACAAGACACTTTGGACCGGTTGGATGAAGTGCGAGACATAGCTGCTGCCCGCTCAGCAATTTACCAACAGGATCTTCGTCGCTATCACAGTCGTCGAGTCAGAACCAGAACCTTTCAAGAAGGAGATTCGGTGCTTCGGCTCATTCAAGATCAAACCGATATGCATAAGTTATCCCCGCCTTGGGAGGGACCTTTCGTGGTCAGCAAGAATCTGCACAACGGGTCATACTATCTGATCGATGTTCGAGAGAGAAAAGACTCACGCAAATTAGAAGAGGAGACCACAGGCCGTGGAACATAGCTCATCTTCGGCCTTACTATACTTGAGCCATTGGCTCTGCTTATGTATATATTATGACAATGTACATATTATAAATACAATAAACCGGGCCCTCAGCCTAAAGCGGGGTATCCGTTCTTTTATATCATGTGTGGTTACATGGGGTTGTTCTGTCTCAAAGCGGCTTCCGGTTTACCCCTTGAAACAATTATAAATATCACTAGGGGGCTCGGTCATGTCTGAACCGATGCAACACCTTTTGATAGGCGAAAGCCACCAGATCACTTGGGGGATCGGTCGTGTCCGAACCGATGCAACACCTTTTGATAGGCGAAAGCCACCAGATCACTTGGGGACATGGTCAAGTCTGAACCAGTCACGCCTCTTGATCGGCCTAAAGGCCATAGAATCACTTGGGGGCTTGGTCGAACCCGAACCATTGCCATGCCACTTGATCGGCGTAATGCCACGGTTTCATTTGGGGACCTAGCTGACTTGAACCATAGCTACACCTATTGGGAGCTTGGTCGTGTCCGACCAAGGTAACACCATCTGATCGGCTCAGTAAAGCCCCTTTTTTGCAAACGGTTTTATCATTGCCTTTGCTTCAATATTTTTTAAAACTACTGTTTTATCTTGATTGCGTTTTTAAACCGACAGACGTTTTACACCGGTTCAAACTGCTAATTTGGCGGTACACGGTCCATTTTTTAACCTGAGGTTATTTGCCCGGTTTGATTTATTCTATTAACATCCTTTTTTGGAGTAACAAATTGTTCATTATGACCAAGCATGGTTTACATAGTAAACCAACATTGTATATACAGGAGCTGTTTTCTCCCATGACGGTGTAGGTTTATCAAACCGCCGTGTCAAGATTGGCTAAGCCTACTCCATGCCCAATGATGGCAGGTATTTTGTATCACAAAATTTGATCATATATGTCAATCTCCTTGCATGTATATATGAAGTTTATAAACCGGCTGGTGGTACAACCGCCCTGGTAGTTTAAGATTTTATGATTGCAGGTGGTATAGATTAGCAGTTTTGATCTTTCAACCAAAAGTATCGGTTCAGATGCACGAAGGCATCTCAGAAGCAAAAGTATTGGCTATCCTATTACAAGGCAACATGGTGCCCAAATAAGATCACTGTTTTCTGGCAAAGTATCACAAGGCAGCCTATTAAACAGATCTCCTGTTCAAGCTTGGTCACCACCTTGGTCTGATGATCGCGGGTTGTCCTGCGTCGCTTCAGCGTCTTCTGCCCGACCCAGCGGCTGGAAGTCAACAGTGGTCCAGTCGATTCCCATTAAAGCTTGAAAAACAGCTTCATCATGGATCAGCGAAGACGGTTCAATATCAGGAGCATAAGTATGCTTACGGATTGGCGGGATCAGATTTTCCGCTTCGGGAACTGGTGCAGGCACTCGCTTGTTCTGGTTATTGTACTGGGCTTGATAATGCGTCAAATTTGCCTCTTCTACTAATTGGCAAGCCAGAGGGCGCACCGCCCGGTTTATGGCTCTCAGGTCATCTTCACTGAATTCTGATCCGTCTTCCTTCAAACTAGGATAGCCCTGAGCTGCCTCCACAGGATCGAAGTCGGGCACCCATGCTTTTGCTCGGATTAAAGCGTTGATGGCACTAGTTCGAGCAGCAGACTTCTTCAGCTCTTCAATCCGGGCGGGAAGCATTGACAATCTCTTAAGAGTATCTTGGATCAACATGGGTGCAGGATTGTTATGCGACGCAGTCGAGATGATCCGCTGCGCTCTAGTGTACAGTTGTTCGATTAACGTGTAGGCAGCCTTCAATTTCATTCGAACATCTGACCCCAAGTGGCTAATGCGGGTGCCTGCAGTATGATGGAACAATTCACAAACCGGACCTATCATAGGAAGACCAAAATTATCACAGGAGTCTAGGAATGCTTACCAAAGATGGCAGCAGTCATTGCATGCACTTGTCGCTTTACGCTGGTCAGTTCATCTGTCACCGGTTTAAGGGCAGCTTCAGCAGTTTCAATCTTTTTGGTCAAAGCAATTTTCTCAATGGCCCAATCCGCCCGATCTTTCTTAAAGCCCTCCTTCAGCTGTTCCATTACGCTTAAAGCGCTGGTCAACTCCTCTTTGGCTTTGGAGGTTTCAGCTTGTTGAGATTTTAAGTTCTCGTGAAGATCGGCGAGTTGATTTTCCTTGGTCTTCAGCTCAGCCTGCATTCAGACATTTATATGGTTTAAAAATGGTATGGATATTAAAGTACCAACCACATAACGAGTTATGCGCTTGGCACTTGGGGGCTAATGCTTATTTAATCTACAACTATCAACTGATTGCAAAGTCCCAAGCTCAGTACAAGTATTCAACTTGGCACTTGGGGGCTAATGGCTATTTGCTCAAACCGTTATCAGTGAAATTTGAAGTTTTTCAGGCTTATATTATTAAGTCCCGGTTCAACTACATTAAGTTGAACCGACCCTTGGGGGCTACATCGGTGAATTCTGAAAGTATGTGGTCTTCTGTTTTACAAAGTTCCGGTTTGAAAGAAGATTACAAACCGACCCTTGGGGCCTAGGGAAGGCAGCAAGGATAAAAGATAGACAAGCAGGAAGAGGCATATGAAAATTACCTCAATTTTTCCTTCATCATGTTCACTAGGCCAGCTTCATGGTCGCGACTGGTGTATAGACGGTTCAGATAACCAGAATGAAGATCTTGAGCACTCAGTGCAGCATAAGTCGCCAAGTCGACGTTCCACTTGCCCTTGCCCATTGCAGCAAATTCATCCTTGGCAGTGTGTCTGGACAAAGCGACAGGATTGCTCGGTTCGGTGTGACCAATACCAATGATGACAACTTCATCATCCTGGGCGTCACCGGTTTGCACTGTGGCTGTCGGTTTGTCAGTAGCTGGACTTGTGGATTTTTCATTCCGGACGGGACTTCCAGGATGGTCAGCAGGACCAGAAGCATCAAGAGGCCTCTCTTCATCAATAAAGACCTCATCTTGCACTGGCGGGTCATTTGGCATATATTCATGAACGGCTGCCTCAACATCTGGAGTGGCGCCTGGTTCAGGGACAGTTTCTTCTTCGGCCGCTTTGTCCAGGCGAGCCTTCTTGCTCGGCCTCAGTTTGGCCCTGAGAGGAACAGCAAAATCAAAAACAGTATATGTTGAAAGCTACAAAATCAAGAAAGTTATGATAAATATAAGCTTACCCAAGCACGGTTTTAAGCGGTGGTAGTTGAGTACCTGTGGACTCGCCGGAGGATGAATGGGAGGTAACCTGATAATCGGAGTTAGATGGGTTAAGCGGTTGACGAAAACAGCCCGCTTTAGAACAAGTACTGACAAGCAAATTAGGGACCTCTGATTGGCGTCTCCGAACCGGATTGTTCGGTAAACCGGCAGAGGTAACTACCTAGCCGCTATGCCGAGTTGTACGGCGCACTTCATGCTGTTGGGTCTTCATAAGAAATTTGGGATCCAAATGAGCAAGTGGATGAGAAAATTTAACTTTCCGGATTGCCTGACGAATTTTTAGTGAAGGCAAAGAGTTCGAGTTAGAAGAGAGAATAATTACCTCTGCATCATCAGCATGGCTAGCTTCGGCATCATCCTGACAAGTGTTATCATCAATAAGGCATGTAAAAGAAAGCCAAGTAAATCGAATTTTACCTCAAGGTCCGGATTACTCACATCATCGTCAGCAGGCGGATCAGAAGACGCAGTGGTTTTCCTTTTCTGAGCAGGTTTATTAAGGACCTTTGTCTTTGGACGGGTCGGTCTCTCCGGTTTGTCTGCCTTCTCCTGCGAAAGCTTCTTGCTCCAAAACGGATCATCACTCTGATTTCACAGATATTGGTATCAAGTATTAAGCAGATGTAACATCATCAGAATTAATGAAAGGGGAAAATTCAGACTTACAACTGGCGGTTTGTTGGTAGCATAGAAAGGAAGCAGGCCGGTTCGAGCACAGACGTATTCCGGTTCGTTCAGAATTTTCGTCAGTAAGCTGGATGTTTACATGCCGCAGAGGCTCGTTAACACTGCCCGTATATTCACACATTAAACCGGAGCGTTGGCTGAGAGGCAGTATGCTCCAGGATATCCAGCAACGAGCGAGATCCACTCCTGTTAAACCGTTGGCCATAAAGGCTCTGAGCTTGGACAGTTGGGGAGCATATTTACTCCTCTCTTTGGTCGTCAACCTCTGTGGAAAGGGGTGTGTGTTGCTAAGCCGTTCCGGACGATAACCGGGCAAGGGATTTTCATTGGCAGGAGAGGTGTCTTTGCAATAGAACCACGATTGATTCAATTTTTGGGGATGGCTGTGCAGCTTTGCGTGAGGATACGTGACCTCTTTCCGCTTTTGAATCCCCATGCCACCCAATTCCATGTTAGAACCATCAGTAAATTCTGTGCGACGGTTTAGATGGAACAAATCTCGGAATAACTCGACTGAAGGTTCCTCTTGAAAGAACACCTCGGAGAGCACTTGGAAATGACATGTGTTGGTGACAGAATTGGGGCCGGTGTCTTGCGGACGAAGCTGGAAGTTGGCCAAGACGTCCCGATAAAATTTCGAACCGGGTGGATTAAAGCCTCGGGCTAAGTGATCCGCAAAAACTACAACCTCTCCTTCTTGAGGTGTGGGAGGACATTCTTTGCCTGGGACCCTCCAGTGGATGGTATTTTTGCTGCTCAAAGCGCCAGTCAAGACTAAGTTATTAAGTTGTGTCTCTGTAACACGAGAAGGAGCCCAGTTGCACTCATATACTTGCTTGGCCATGATGGAGTCTACAAAATAAGCAATCCCGGTTTGAGATTGTGTTGGGTACAATATATACACTGACATGATCGGGATTAAACCGAGGATAACTATATTCAAACCGAAGCTCCGTAAACCGATGGACTATGGCTAAGGGATCCTAGCGGTTCAATAAGGGGACTAATGGTATATGCCGATTTATTGACTTTTCCTACGGGAAGCTAAACCGCCTGATCTAAATATTGAAGGCATTTGAGGTTCCAAACTGGCTAAGTATGCAGAAACAGGTTTCACGAAAGTTTCATTACAGCAATGGATCTAAGGTAGCTTCAGAAAAATAGAAGAAATATTCAAAGGCTTCAAAGCAGGGCGGAAGTGAATCAATGGGTAGATATACAGATGAGATCCACGGACTTTAAACACGAGACTATAGGTGGACGCGGAAAGCTACATGGCATTCAGGATAAAGTTTTACAGATCCATACGGAGGCTAATACACGAGCAGGAGCTGTCGATGAACATCTCAAGAACAGAGAACCCTAGAACAGATCTAGGTTAAAAGGAACAGAGGACTTACCAGAGTTGAGGAAAGTGAAGAAGAGCACCGCAGTTTTCTGGTGCGTTCAGGTCGATGCAGCGGCCAAGGTCGAGGTTGAAGGCGACGGCGGCGGCGGAGCTTCGAAGCTGACGACGAGGAAGACGAAGATGAGAAGGCAGGAAGGGGGGAAAAGGAAATGACCCTTCGGTCCTATTTATAAGGCAAAAGGATATGTGTCAGGCGCGACAAACCAGGGGCCACCGAACGAAGTTGTCGCCTCGATTTTCGCAGCCTTATTAAAATGATGATGTATTATGAATACTTTCTTTATGACAGATGACGTCACCCCGGTTTAACAGCAAGTGGAGAAGATGATGTCAAGACAGTTCAACCATTACCAGAAGGTGATAAAGATGAGGATTTCTGCTAAGGATTCACATGAACACATTCAAATCAATCTGGGGCCTAATGTTGGGGATATTACTACTGGGCGTAAACCGGCCTACCAGGGCCGGGTTAACTTCATTAGTAGCCCCAGAGCGTTAAAGCCCAAGAAGATAGATGAGGGCCCAAGGTCGTAGTCGGTTTAACACTTGTGGCCGTAAATCGGCTTTGTATGTAAACTTGTATTATAAGTTAGGAATAAGGAGAGACCAACCCGGGCACGAATATGAACCGGAGATTGGGACTCTGTGAACCGACGGGCGTCACCCGTTATATAAGGGGACGACCCGACAGCGGTTCAAGGAGATACAATCACAACTTGAGACTTAGGCGAAGCTTGTTTGCTCTCTAATCCTCGAAACCCCATCAATTCCATCACAACTAGACGTAGGCTTTTACCTTCATCGAAGGGGCCGAACTAGTATAAACCTTATGTGTCCTTGTGTCCGCTTTAACCCCTTCGAGTTAACCCGTTGCGATGGCTCCACGACTAAGTCCTTTGGCTAGGACATCTGCCGTGACAAAACCACGACAGCTACGATAAATCCGGCCGGGCCTAACACAATGGATAAAGCTCCTCCGAGCTGTGCCGCGATATAGCCCAGTATAGAGGCACCGCACACCCGCTATGCTTCACAGATGAAGTAATGGATCATAAAATCCCTGAGGGCTTCAAACCCGTAAACATCGAATCATACGATGGCACAACAGATCCTGCGGTATGGATCGAGGATTATCTCCTTCATATCCACATGGCCGGCGGTGATGATCTACATGCCATCAAATACCTCCCACTCAAACTTAAGGGACCAGCCCGGCATTGGCTCAACAGCTCGCCAGCACACTCAATCGGTTCTTGGGAGGACCTGAAAGCCGCATTCCTCGACAACTTCCAGGGCACTTATGTGCGACCACCGGATGCCGATGACCTAAGCCACATAATTCAGCAGCCAGAGGAATCGGCCAGGCAATTCTGGACACGGTTCCTAACAAAGAAAAAACAGATAGTCGACTGTCCGGACGCTGAGGCCCTAGCAGCCTTCAAGCATAATATCCGCGACGAGTGGCTTGCCCGGCACCTGGGACAGGAAAAGCCGAAATCTATGGCAGCCCTCACGACACTCATGACCCACTTTTGCACGGGAGAAGATAGCTGGCTTGCTCGCAGGAACAACTTAACCAAGAACCTTAGCAATTCGGATACCAAGGACAAAAGCGGCAGGTCGCGCCGGAACAAGCAAAAGCGTCGCATTAATAGCGACAACAACGAGGACACGGCAGTAAATGCCGGATTCAGAGGCTATAAATCCGGTCAGCAGAAAAAGCCATTCAAAAAGAATACTCAGGGCCCGTCCAGTTTGGACCGAATACTCGACCGCTTGTGCCAGATACATGGCACCCCCGAAAGGCCAGCAAATCACACCAACAGGGATTGTTGGGTGTTGAAGCAGGTAGGCAAGTTAAGAGCCAAAAACAGAGACAAGGGGCTGCACAGCGATGACGAGGAGGAGCCCAGGCCGCCGAACAGCAGTGGACAGAAGGGTTTTCCCCCACAAGTGCGGACGGTGAACATGATATACGCAACCCACATTCCCAAGAGGGAGCGGAAGCGTGCGCTACGAGACGTATACGCGCTGGAGCCAGTTGCTCCAAAGTTCAACCCATGGTCCTCCTGCCTGATCACCTTTGATCGAAGGGACCATCCCACTAGCATCCGTCATGGCGGGTTTGCCGCATTGGTTCTTGACCCAATTATCGACAGATTTCATCTCACAAGAGTCCTCATGGACGGCAGCAGCAGCCTGAACCTGCTTTACCAGGATACAGTGCGGAAAATGGGCATCGATCCCTCGAGGATCAAGCCCACAAAAACGACCTTTAAAGGCGTTATACCAGGTGTAGAGGCCAGCTGCACAAGCTTAGTAACACTTGAAGTGGTCTTCGGATCTCCGGATAATTTCCGAAGCGAAGAGTTAATCTTCGATATAGTCCCGTTTTGCAGTGGCTATCACGCCCTGCTCGGGCGAGCCGCATTTACAAAGTTCAATGCGGTGCCGCACTATGCATATCTCAAGCTCAAGATGCCAGGCCCTCGAGGAGTAATTACGGTCAACGGAAACACCGAGCGCTCCCTCCGAACGGAGGAACACATGGCGGCCCTCGCAGCGGAAGTACAAAGCAGCCTTTTTAGGCAATTCTCCAGTCCAGCCGTTAAAAAGCCAGACACTGCCAAGCGCGCCCGGAGTAACCTACAACAAGACCGCCTGGCACGTTCTGAGCAGGCGTAGCAATGCGGCCCCAACCCCAGCCCTCGCGACATAGCGAAACCAGTGCTTCGCGTACATAACTACGCTCTTGAAATACCATGGGCGCAGGGGAAGGGGCACAATAATGGCAAGCCCAAAATACGACCTAAAACGTACTAGGGGCTGCCGAATTCTTTTTTTTCTTACTTTCAGGACTCCATACTTTGGACGGCCTGTTCGGCAATTCAATTGCCGCACGAACGATGCAAGATCCAGGGAAGCAAACAAGTCATGCCGCACTATGGAACTCCCAGGTGGTCTCTGTTACGAGCAGTATACCTGTTTTGAATACAATTCCGCGGCCTCCCCCTGGCCATGACATGTTAAATAGTCCAATATCTTTTGCTTATCACACTATTTGTATCGTTCTGCTTTGATAGCAGCCTCTTTATAAACAATGCATCGCCTTTTGTCTATTTTTTGCATTATCCTTTTTCTATATATATACATATGTTCATTAATGACATGTGGCACCCGTACACTGTGGTACGGCAAATACACCAGGGGCTTCAGTACCCCTTAATGTGGTGTAAGAAGTCCGAACACTTCATTAGTGCGGCACCCCGAACTTATAGCACTATATGCATCGGCTCCGAATCATGATTTGGGTCAATAGTTGGGTTTGCCCGGCTCCTATGTTTTGGTGTCTTACGTTCCGCTATATCGGCTAAGGTAGCACTAGGAGAACCACTGCGATTGTGCCCCAGTTGAGCTGGGCTGAGCACCTCAGTGGAGAAAGCTAAAACTGACTGTCATGATGAGGCGAGAGACCGGTCGCTGTTCGAGAGGTTTTTCGAGTCCCTAAAGACTTATGCCTTTTCGAGTGAGGAGCCGGCTTTGTCCGGCCAAGGCGTGGATAGCGCCCCGAACTCGGACTTCCGAACTAGGGGCTTCGCCGAAATTTAAAATTATAAAGTTCTATGGCTAAGTGAGAGTGTTCAAGCATTATAGTCCGATTGCCTGGTTCGTTGTGCTAAGCGCCTCCCTCGAAGGACCAAAACATGGGAAAAAGAGCGCTCAGGTTTATCGCGAACACCCCAGCACTAGTGGCATGGGGGCGAAAGCCGACGACTGGCCATCTCTCAATTTTTTGATAAATGGCCGCACAGAAAATAATATTTTAAATTCAACAAGCATTGCTTAGCGCATATGAACAAGTTTTCAGCGCACAGGATAAACACGAGCGAGTTCATTCAAAAATTACATCCTTGGTACATTCATCCGCCACAAGGAGGGCACCCGCAAGAACATCCTTGTAATAGTTCCCGGGCTTGCGATGCTCCTTCCTCGGCGGTGGCCCATCCCTCACAAGCTTCTCACCGTTCAGCTTACCCCAGTGCACCTTTGCACGGGCAAGGGCCCTACGGGCACCTTCGATGCAGACAGAGTGCTTGATGACCTCGAGCCTTGGACAGGCCTCCGCCAGCCGCCGCACCAGCCCGAAGTAGCTCCCAGGCAGGGCCTCTCCAGGCCACAGCCGAACTATGAAGCCCTTCATGGCCTGTTCGGCCGCCTTGTGGAGCTCGACCGGCTGCTTCAGCTGGTCGCTCAAGGGCACAGGGTGTCCGGCCTCAGCATACTGAGACCAGAACACCTTTTCCATCGAGCTGCCCTCTTCGGATCGGTAGAATGCGGCGGCATCACATACGCTGCAGGGAAGATCTGCGAATGCCCCTGGAGAGCTCCGGATTCGGGTAAGTAACAAGTAGTTTACTTTTATATTTCTTCTTTGCATAAAGAATGCCTTACCCACCGCTATCTTTTTCATCTCCTCCAACTCTTGGAGGGCCTTCTGGGCTTCGGCCTTGGCAGACTCGGCAGTCTTGACGGCCGCGGCGAGCTCGGACGCTCGCGTTTTAGAGTCAAGCTCCAAGCTCTCATGTTTTTTCATGAGAGCCTGAAGCTCTTGTTGCGCCTCGCCGACCTGCGCCTCAAATTTCTCTCGCTCGGTGCGCTCCGTGGCCGCTCTCTTCTCGGCCTCGGACAACGCTTGCTTGAGGGTTGCCACCTCAGTCATGGCTCCTACAATAAGCAGTACAATCCTGTTATTGTTTGCAATCGCATCTTTTTATAGGCACTTTCTCTGTAAGGTATCTCTTACCTTCTTTCTCCTCGAGCTGCCGCTTGGCAAGGCCGAGCTCTTGCTCGGTCCGCTCGAGGCCCTGCTTCAGGGCACCCACCTCCGCAGTCAGTGCGGCGGTGGCTAGCAGCGAAGCATGCATACGCATATTGACTCTTTTTTGTTAGACTCCTGCGAAATTTAATAGATCCTCTATTCGGCTTTTCTTTCCGAACGCCAAACAGAGCATCAGGGGCTACTGTCTATGCGGTAATATTTTTACATACTTTTACTTACCTCGAAGCCTGTTAGAAGGCTAGCGCAGGCTTCGGTCAATCCTCTCTTGGCAGACTGGACCTTCTGAATCACCGTACTCATGATAGTACGGTGCTCCTCGTCAATGGAGGCGCCCTTAAGCACCTCCAGTAGATTCCCCGGCGCCTCCGGTTGGACAGAGGACGCCGGCTCATTAGGCTTCCTCCTCTTGACAGGAGTTCGCCTGCCGCGGTCCAGAGTTGTTGAAGATTCCGGCGCGGTGTCCGGCTCAAAGCCGGACTTGGAGCCCTGGGGGGTTTTGTCCCCTTTACTCCTGGAGTCCGGGAGGTCGCCTTGCGGCTCCTCCAGGACCACCTCCTCCTGCCCTGAAATTTGTCGCGACGCCACTTCGGCGTTGTCTGCTGTGCAAGGGGAGACAGCGAGCGGAACTGAGTTCACGTCCGACGAATCCAGGGAGCCGATCGACGACTCGTCGAGTCTGGCCCGGGGCGGGCTGCATAATTATGTTCGGCATTAGGGAAAGATGTGCGACAAAGGAATATCATGAGTTACTCTGGTATCCGAATACTTACGATTTCGCCGGACGCTTGGCCCTGTCCGGCCACTCCTCGTCGTCCTCGTTGGCGTTGGGGGAGTAGTCCGGCGGAGGGGCCTTCCTCCTCTTGGACCCTTCGGCCTCCCCCGTTGGGGCGGCCTTCCTTTTCTTTCCTCCCCCCGCTGGAGGGGTAGAGGTTTCTTCTTCCTCCTCCTCGTTCTCACGGGAGGAGAGTGTCTCGGACTCGTCGGATGACGAGTCCGACACCACCATGTTACGGGCACTCTTTTGAGTCCCTGTGGCCTTCTTCTTCTTGGCCTTCTTCTCCGGCACCACATAAGGCGCCGGAGCCAGCAGCTTCGCTAGGAGAGCGGGGGCTGGGTCTTTGGGCAAGGGAGCCGGACAGTTAATTGGTCCGGACTTCGCCTACCATGCCTGTCAAAGGTGAGGGAGTTTAGATCCCGCATAGAGTCAAACTATGAAAAAACTTAACATCATGTAAAAGGTAAGAATGGCTTACCTCGCTAGCGTTACACTGCGAGCTGTATTCGCGGTCCTCGGAAGCGGATGCGGGAGCCTCGACGCCCTTGGTTAGCACCTTCTAGACGTCTTCGTACGTCGTGTCGAAGAGCCTGTTGAGGGTTCGGTGCTGCGCTGGGTCAAACTCCCATAGATTAAAGTCCCGTTGTTGACATGGGAGGATCCGACGGACGAGCATAACCTGGACTACATTGACAAGCTTGATCGGCTTGTTCACCAGGGACTGGATGCATGTTTGCAGTCCGGTCACCTCTTTTTCGTCACCCCACGACAGGCCCGTCTCTTTCCAGGACATAAGCCACGTGGGGGGTCCGGATCGGAACTTAGGGGCTGCGATCCATTTCGGATCGCGTGTCTCGGTGATGTAAAACCACCCGGATTGCCACCCCTTTAGGGTCTCCACAAAGGAGCCCTCGAGCCATAGGACATTGGCCACCTTGCCCGCCATGGCGCCGCCGCACTCCGCCTGGCAGCCGCGCACCACCTTGGGCTTGACGTTGAAGGTCTTGAGCCAGAGGCCGAAATGGGGGCGGATGCGGAGGAAAGCCTCGCACACGACGATAAACGTCGAGATGTTGAGGACGAAGTTCGGGGCCAGATCGTGGAAATCCAGGCCGTAGTAGAACATGAGCCCCCGGACAAATGGGTGGAGTGGAAAACCCAGTCCGCGGAGGAAGTGAGGAAGGAAAACTACCCTCTCGTGGGGCCTTGGGGTGGGGAGAAGCTGCCCCTCCTCGGGAAGCCGGTGTGCGATGTCTTTGGACAAGTATCCGGCCTTCCTTAGCTTTTTGACATGGCCCTCCGTGACGGAGGAGACCATCCACTTGCCTCCCGCTCCGGACATTGCTGGAGAAGGTTGAGGTGGGAAGTGCGCGCTTGGGCGCTGGAGCTCGGGTGCGCAGAAGATGGATAGGCAAAGGAGGAAGAAGGCGTAGGTAAAAAAGGTGGATCCTTATCCCCTTATATGGGCGGATGCGGTTATGCGTCCCCACCGGCCTAGTAAAACTCGCTTGCCTTCCAAGCACCGTGATAAATGGCGCGGTTGGGTTACCCACGTCCGTATTGATGAGAATCCCGTAAATGGGGGACACGATCTCTGCTTTGACAAGACGTGCCAAGGAAACTGCCTCGCAGAACGTGCTGAGGTGGAGAAGCGAAAACGATTCGAGTAAAAGACTTGGCCGTAGTGTGATAACACAGTGCGGAATACGTCAGCAGATTTGATTTGTGTTAATATTATTCTCTCTATGGCGATATGTGGAAACTTATTTTGCAGAGCCGGACACTACTCTTGGTGTTTACAAATCTTTTATGAAGAACTTGGAGGAGGAACCCGCCTTGCAATGCCGAAGACAATCTGCGCGCTGGACTCGTCGTCATTGAAGGCTGGTTCAGGGGCTATTGAGGGAGTCCTGGATTAGGGGGTGTTCGGATAGCCGGACAATACCTTCAGCCGGACTCCTGGGCTATGAAGATACAAGATTGAAGACTTCGTCCCGTGTCCGGAAGGGACTTTCCTTGGCGTGGAAGGCAAGCTTGGCGATGCGGATATTCAAGATCTCCTACCATTGTAACCGACTTTGTGTAACCCTAACCCTATCCGGTGTCTATATAAACTGGAGGGTTTTAGTCCGTAGGACAACTTCATCATACAACAATCATACCATAGGCTAGCTTCTAGGGTTTAGCCTCCTTAATCTCGTGGTAGATCTACTCTTGTACTACCCATATCATCAATATTAATCAAGCAGGAGTAGGGTTTTACCTCCATCGAGAGGGCCCGAACCTGGGTAAACTTCGTGTCCCTTGTCTCCTATTACCATCCGGCCTAGACGCACAGTTCGGGACCCCCTACCCGAGATCCGCTGGTTTTGACACCGACAGACCTCAACATCGCCCACAAGGGGGAATTCGGCGCCCATAGCACCGCTATGTCGTGGCCACCGCCACCAGCCAAGGGTTCCAAGGGTTTTCCCCTAGACAAAGCTCCAAGCCCAACTCCCACCACGCCACACGCCAGATCTCACACTGAAGATTGAGACCAGTCGGTGGAGTGAGCAGCTTGCAACAAGTGGTCGTCTTCAGATCTGGCCATGGGGAAGAAGAGGGCAACCCCCCACGCTGCGACCACCATCCTATATGCCCAAGTTGCCCACGCAGCAAGGGCCACAGCCAGCCGCACCGGCGGGCGCCTCCCGCCGCAGGAAGAGTGTCGCCCTCACCAACGAGGCCACCGCCTCATAGACCCACCCACCGCCCCCTTCACCAACGACTGCGTGGCAAACCGGCGGTCCCCTCCGGAGGCGACGAGGGAGATGGGGAGGAGGGGAAGGGCCGGCGGCTGGCTAGGGTTTGGAGCCGCTTGTGTCGCCCCAATAGAGGCGACGCGGGGGCGATATTCAATGATGTGCCATAGTTATTGTACATCTAAGTGATCCAATCAAGCATAAAAAGGAAAATACACACACGAATATCCATGTAAAATTAATGAGATATGATTCAGATGTGCAAACGTGTGACACATCTAGATGTGCTTTAGCAAAACTGTTTTTTTATCATATTTAACTTGCAGCAGCGAAATCAATCGACCCTAAATTAGCTATGGCCCAACTTTTAAACATGCATAGAACAAAAAAGAGACCTCCTAATACTTGGTAATCCTTGTGGTTTGCAAACAAATTGACCAAACGCATGTCACACATGACATGCACAGCTAGCTAGCTGCGGGTTCACGGGCGGGGAACTTCGCCGGCGTTGGACGCCAGCTGCGCCCAAGCAATCTCCCTGCTCATCCTGTACCGGATGCCGCACGCGTTGCACAGCGTGCCCGGCCCGTCCGGCCCGGTCCGCCACTGCGGCGTCTCCGTCGTGTGGCACTGGTGGCACGTCATCGTCTTCGGCTCCCACCGGATTTGCTGCCGCGCCGCCGAATCGCCGTATCTGGACTGACCCTGACCGACGACGACATGGGCATCGTGACTGCTGTCACCACCGTGGCCGTCGTTGGCGGCTGGCGCCATGAAAGCGGACGGAAGATCTACGGGCCAGGGTCCCGTGCGGGCGGCGACGGGTTGGTGCCGCGGTCTTCCCTGCATCTCGAACGGGGGGATCGTAGGCTCGTCGAGCGCCGGCGCCGACGCATCACGCGGCGGCGGCGAGGAGTCGTCGATCCGGAGCGATTCCAAGGAGACCTCTTCGATGCGTACCTGGTCCATGACTTGTCCAACGAATCCAGCACAACGCGGAACCGACGAAGGGCACGTACGTGTGAAGAGATAGGTATATATACGCTGTCGGTTTTTTCACCCGACGTAGAAACCCTAACAAACAAAACAAATAATAGGGCAAACCATCTTATCTATTCTCTGATAAAATTGGTTAGTTTAGTATATTATAGTCATGGTGAAAAGAAAAATAGAAAACACGCTAGCCAGACCAACCATGGGAGGACACGTGTCCAAACCATCGTGGAGCTTTTGCATACCAAAATATCTCCACAAAAATATATTCTCACGAAGAAAACTAGAAAACACGCAAGCCAGACCAATCACGGAAATTGTGTTTTACAGTAGTTGACGGAAATATTGGCTTAGATTAGTTTATGATCCATAATAATACTCCAAAAATCCCCTGGAGAAAAAACATATAATACTCGAAATCCAGAAGCGGTGAAGTATATCCTCCTGCCCCAGCCGGCGTCATCTACCCTAGGGCGACATGGGTGGTGTCCCGTTGCCGCCTCCAGGCCTCGGCTCATGCCTTCTTTCGGCCTCCACCGTCGGTGTCGACGCCAACGGGCAAAGCCCGGGCGGTGGTAGGCGTCTGCAGGGCCCGCTCCACTCCTTCTCCTCATAAATCACTTTGATATTGCTATTAATGACTAATGAATAGGAGAGATCACAAAATTCTTTGTTTAATGTGTTCCCGACCAAGGGTTTACGGCCCGAAGAGGTCCTAAACATGAAAAGGAATCATCACTTGGAAGGAAACAAGGATATTGGTGGAAGAGAACAAGGAATTAGAGGCGTACCAGAGGAGATAGAAGGCAAGACCATATTTGGTAAGGCACCCAACGGCTCCAAAAGGGCCAAGCAACCAACTTTATAGAGGGTCCAACACCAAAATCCCAAGAGGGAGAGCACCATTCACAAAACAGAACAACAAAGCCATCTTCCAACCCTAGTCGCCATCATTTCCCATCTCAACTTCATAGCCGCCGCCACCATCATGCCGCAGCAATCCCTCTCCAAGTTAGCCATACTAGTAATCGTGTATCGCATCCGACACTTATCAATAGAGAATTCCTCTTTATGTCTTCTTCAATGAGTTCATCTTGCGATTTGATCGTCATGTGTCAATAATTTAGTAAGGTAATGGGTTGAGGCACCACCTTGCAACCCGATGTATTTGATAGGATCGATGGAATGACATCAATTATTTGATGTTACGTAGGTGCCCTATTGCAACGGAGTTGTCTCTTGTCTATTTCTGTTTTTAAGGCCCTACAGGTACGCAGAACCCGCAGATCAATCAAGAAACAGATGGAGAGTAAGGAGGACACGAAACACTAACCCGAACAGCGGTGAGAGAAAGGGTTAGTATTGTGCCAGAAAACCAACCCTTGGGGACGAATGAGGTGTAGCAATTAAACGTCCAATGGTTTTGTCTGAATATGTATTCTTAATAGAGGTAACCCCGCGAGACGGTGTAATTGTACAACTGACTCTTAATGCAGGTCGTACACCGGTCAAGACATACTATGGACACGTCCCTCACATTGTCGCGTCGCAAGCACATCTTAACGGTTGTCGTCCAGCGCACAAATTAATATCATGATCACACTGAGTATAAAGAAGTTTGTAATGAAAAAAAATCCTCATACCCATCACTATTTTAATTCTAGTGTTTACACCCCTAAGATTCTTAATGTTCCGGTTGAAAAGCTGGGATTTAATTATTTCGCAATAACTTGTCAGAGTCTTTGTCATAGTGTGCATCCTCTCGTGGGATCGATAAAGGGTTACTCCTTGGGAAAAAGTCAGATAATCTTTCTTCTATCTAAACCGGATCTTAGAGGGCACCAACCACCTTTTTGGCGCTGTTGTCGGTGAGGCATAATGTTACTAGTCACCGCGTTAAGAGTTTTTATCTAGTTTATTGTTTCATCTTTTACTCTAGTTTTTATTTGTTTTCTAGTTGTGTTATCAAAAACTCCCCATAAAAATTCCTATGGCTTGAAACCTTGGAGACTTTGCTTACTCTATGCGTGCATCAATTGCGTAACCTAATATTCCGCTGAGTAATATAAAATCGAGCACCACTTGGGTTCAGCAGAAAAGCCTTCTTAATGCTTTATTTTCAGTCAATAAAATTCATCATTTGTCAAAAAAGGCAGAAAAGCCTTCTTCGAAAAGGGGAAAACCGCACACCATGAAAGGAGTTACAAGAATTTTGGCAGAGCGTAACGTGTTTTTGCCGACTCTCTCTCTCTCTCTCTCTCTCTCTCTCTCTCTCTCTCTCTCTCTCTCTCTCTCTCTCTCTCTCTCTCTCTCTCTCTCTCTTCTTCTTCTTCTTCTTCTTCTTCTTCTTCCATGGTTCATTCACTATATATAGTGTGCATATTCATCTTGGCGCCGGGCGGCTCTCGTCAACCACGTTAAAAAAACACGTTCAAAAGAAGAAATAGTGCTCGCACGAGCCCATGCATGATCGAGGGATACATCATACTCCATCTGTTCCTAAATGTAAGTCTTTTTTAGAGATTCTAACAAATGACTACATACAGAGCAAAATGAGTGAATCTGCGCTCTAAAACTACATACATCTATATGTTGTAGTTCATTTGAAATGTCTAAAATAATTTATATTTAGGAACGAAGGGTGTACATGGGGAAGCCTACTCCGTCACCTCAAGACCGTCCGTCCATTCAGTGGCGTGCATGCTTTACCATGTCAACAATATAAGCTACCAACTGCTCCATGTAACGTGCACTAATAGAATGAATGTACAGTGCTATAACAGCCACGTAGCTAGAGCTCGCCGACGGATCGGATCGGATATCGGTGTGGTTGTGGCCGGTGATCCAAGCTAGATTTGCTCCATCTATTTATTTTTTAGCTACTTTTGGACAGCAACACCCAGCGATCGAGTTAAGTACGGTGGACGCGGCCACGATGCAGCAGCTGAGCCGTAGTACTCCGAGTTTTCTAATATCCGATCGATTAGCCCTCCACGTACGTCCACCAATCGCTGGCCGTGTATAAAACCCAGCCGCGGCGCCACAAAGCAGCGCACCGGCGACATGGCCTCCTCCTCCCCTTCCCGTACCCTAGCCGTCACCATTGTTCTTCTCCTCGTGGCCTCGGCGTCTGCAAGGCCGAGCCAGCAGGACAAGCCGGTGACGTTGGAGAGGTTCCGCCTGTGGATGGAGCAGCACGGCAAGTCGTACCCGACCGTCGACGAGGAGCTGCGGCGGTTCGAGGTGTACCGGCGGAACGTGGAGCGCATCGAGGCCACGAACGAAGCGGGCGGGCTCGGCTACACGCTCGGCGAGAACCAGTTCACGGACCTCACCAGCGAGGAGTTCCTCGCGAGGTACGCCGGCCGGTTCGCTCCGCCGGAGATGAGCCACGATGGCGGGATGGTGATCACGACTCGTACCGGGGATGTCGCCGAGGGACAGTACCCCGCGCACCGCGGCAACTTGTCCGCCGTGCCTGAGAGCGTGGACTGGAGGGCCAAGGGCGCGGTCACGCCCGTCAGGCATCAAGGAGGTTGCGGTAAGTTTAACGAGCTGATTTGCAGGTTACTTCAACATGCATGTGACTTAATTTCTGTCTAAATTGTGTTGTGCCGGTCGATAGCTGCTGCCTGGGCTTTCGCCGCGGTAGCGGCAGTGGAGGGCCTACACCAAATAAAAACCGGCAAGCTGGTGCCCCTTTCCGTGCAGGAGCTCGTCGACTGCGATGATTTGTCGTCCCATTGCCAGCCCGGCACACCCAACACGGCCTTCAGATGGATCGCCGGAAACGGCGGCATCGCGACGGCGGCAGACTACCCGTACACCGCACGGGAGGGAAACTGCAACCGCCAGGTCGAGCAGGTTGCCGTCCCCGTGCGCGGCTACCGCGTGCTGCCCTACGACGAGCAGAGCGAGCAGAAGCTCCTCGAGGTGGTGGCGCAGCAGCCCGTCACCGTCGCTGTCGACGTCAGCAGCTTTGAGTTCCAGACCTACAAGGGCGGCGTGTTCTCTGGTCCGTGCGGATTCCAGACCAACCACAACCTCGCCATCGTCGGGTACGGGGAGGACGCCGCCACCGGGAAGAAATACTGGATCATAAAGAACTCGTTCGGCCAGGCGTGGGGGATGGGCGAGTCGACGGCCATATATATGCCGACGGCCCCCGTCGGCCCAGTCTGGGCTATGCCGACAGCCATGTCCAGGCTGTCGGCGTAATAAAGCCGTCGGGCTATCCCGAGCTATGCCGACGGCCCCCGTCGGCCCAGATGTGCCGTCGGCTTATCCCAAGTTACGCCTACAGCAGCCGTCGGCATACATGGGCCGTCGGCATAGTGGCGGGCCCGGCGATCCCGCCCGTGCCGTGCGGCTAACGGCGTCCGATCTATGCCGACGGCCGAGACTCCCCTTCCCTCGCCCCTCCCCCTTCCCTCGCCCCTCCCCTTCCGCCTACGTCCCCGACCCTTTCTCGCGCCGCCGCAGCCACGCCGTCGTCACCTCGTCTCCGCGCTGCCTCTCGCCGACGCCACCACCACCCCCGTCCCCCCGCCACCTCTCGCCGGCGCCGTCCACACCCGGCCCGACCCCGCGCCCTCCCTCTACAAGCTGCGCCCCGACCCCGTGCTAGGGGGCGCCGGAGCTAGGAGGCCCCCTCCACCGACGCCCTGCTGCGCCCCGGCCGGCCCCATCCACCCTCCCCCAGCGGCTGCCCCCCGGCCTCCCTGCTACCCGCTGCACCGGCGGCCAAGGTGAGGTTTTTTTTCAATTTTTTGCATTTTGTTACTATTTTTTTTTGCATATGTGATGAATGGATATGTGATGAATGGATATATGCATGTACAGATTGATGGTGAAGTTTGTGATAGATGGATGCATTGATGGATATTGGTCAAGTTTATGAATTTGGACACTTAGTTTAAAATATGGATAGATGATATTGGTCAAGTTTTTGAATATGTGCATGTATAGATTGATGGATATTGGTCAAGTTTTGCATTCCGTAGACACTTAGTTTAAAATATGGATGAATTGATGGATATTAGTAAGTTTTGTGTTTGGTCAAGTTAGTGTTAGATGGAAGCAATTCGAGGCACTTGGTTTCTAAAATACTTAATGAAGCTTTTTTTTTTTACAATTTGACATGTTGTTTCATGTTCATTCATAATGTTGTGTCATGCTTAATGTGAGGTGATGACCTAAATTTTTTTCACTCGGTGTAATTAACAGGAGTTGTGGTGTTCCATCTTCGTGGAGTGATTGTCGACGTTGGAGGTGTTGGTCCACGATCGTCCGTCTCCTTTGATCGACTACATCGGAGGGTGAGCAACAATTCCATGACCTCGTCCACTTTTTGTCCATGTCACTAGATTAAAATTTCAAATCAAGTCGCGTAACCTAGGTCTCCCGTCCGAAAGGGTTGCATCGATAAATATGCATTCAATTGCATATTTATCACCGCAGCTCTTTCGGATTGTCCAGCGCTTTCCACGGACAGCCCGAGGATGTGTAGATTGGGTACGTTGTTCATGCTCTACCCCGTTCCGAGACAGGATTTCGGCGGCGCCTCCCTGTTGTTCTCCGGATGCACATTCTCTCGGCATTTTGCCGAGACGTGTATTTGGAGAACAGCGGGGAGGTGCTGCCAAAATTTTGTCTCGGAATGGGGTGAGCATGGACAACGTACTCAATCTAAACATTCTTGGGTGGGATTAAGACCCATCTTTACCTATTAGAGATGTAGGTGGATTAAATGTCGTTTCTCGTCAACCTTGTAAAAAATAAAATATTGATGTGAGTAATTTAAATGAATCCTTAATTTTGTTGTGTGGCTTCCAATAAAGCAGAGATGGCAGATAATCAGTGGATGTATAGTGGGTTTATCCGTCGGAATCAAGTAACAACAGAGTGGGTCGAGAAAACTGATGTGTTTTTGAAAGAGATATTCCGTAGTCCAATGAGGATGGTGCCAGAATGCCCGTGTGCCAGATCTAAGATGCGTATCCGCAGAGATAAGAGTGAGATGACTAAGCACCTTCGCACGCATGGATTTGTGCCCAACTTTAATATGCCGATAAACTTTGCCCAGCGGGACCGTGGTAGAGAGGATGTGATACGACAACGCGTCGCTGGTTATGAGGACGATGGGGTTAGAGACATGCTAGATGATGTCTTTGCTGCACAGCCGACACCTCCGTCACATTCAGCGAATGAACCGGAGGAGCCGGAGGAAACCGCAAAGGCCTTCCTGGAAATCTTGGCCTCGTCAAAGAAACCTCTCTATGAGGGTGCCAAGCTGTCTGTGCTGAATGCCATCTCGCAACTGATGGCAGTCAAGGCTGAGTACGGCTGTAGCCGAGGTTGCTTTGAAGCATTTCTGGGAGTATGGACTAACAGCCTGCCTGAGGGCCATGAACTGCCGAAAACCATGTACGGTACGAAGAAAATCATGAAGGCGCTCTCGATGGACTATGAGAAAATACATGTTTGTCCAAAGAATTGCCTTTTGTTTAGGCATGAGTATGCGGATGACAAGTACTGTAGGAAGTGCGGTTCCTCTCGGTATATTGAGGTGGTCGATAAGCATGGTCAGAAGCAGCAGCTAAAAATCCCTGTGAAGGTTCTTCGGTATCTTGATTTTATAAAAAGACTGTAGCGCCTTTTCATCACCGAGGAGTCTGCCAAAATGATGAAGTGGCACAAGGAAGGGAAAAGGTATAATCCAAAAAAAATTGTACATCCATCAGGAGGTGAAGCATGGAAGTCATTCGATATAGAGTACCCGGAGGAAGCAACCGAGGCTGGGAATGTCAGAATTGCTATAACAGGTGATGGGTTCAATCCATATGGTATGTCGTCTAATCCATACAGCTGTTGGCCCGTATTTGTTATTCCGCTGAATCTCCCTCCCGGCGCCATAATGCAACGCAAGACCATGTTCCTGTCACTTATAATTCCGGGGCCTGAATATCCGGGGAAGAATTTGGGTGTGTTTATGCAGCCGTTGGTGGATGATTTGCACCATTCTTGGTACTTCCCGAGGTTGACATACGACCGACATCTGCAGAAAAATTTATTGATGAAAGTTTGGCTACAATATTGCATGCATGACTTTCCCGGTTATGCCTTGTTCTGCGGATGGTGTACAAGTGGAAAGATGCCTTGCGCAGTGTGCATGCAGGCCTTGATTTTCATTTGGCTGAAGAAGGGTGGCAAGTATGTTGCATTTGACCTGCATCGACAGTTCCTCCCTCCAGACCATCCTGATAGGGAAGACAAGAAGAACTTCACAAAAGGCAAAGTTGTCCATGAAGTAAACGAGATTCCAACGTTTTCTGGTGCGGATGTGCTTGCTCAGCTGAAAGCTCTTAAGCCTGCCGGTGAGGGGAAAGGCAAAGGCAAAGGCAAAGCCACAGGCGAAGACGAGGGCGAGGGCAAAGGAAAAGGTAAAGGGATTTTTTTTTGAAGGATATGGTGAGACGCACAACTGGACTCACATTACCCCCTTCACGCAGCTTCCCTATTTTAAGGACCTCAAACTTCCATACAACATAGACGTGATGCACACCGAAAAGAATGTCGCAGAGTCCCTTTTTTGCACGATCCTCAACATTCCTGATAAGACAAAGGATAATGTTAATGCTAGAGCTGATCAACAGAATATTTGTGATAGACCACATCTACACATGCAGCCTCCCACAGGCAGTCGAAAATCTTGGTTCAAGCCAGATGCTGACTTCGTACTTAAAAAGGATCATAATATGGAGGCATTCAAGTGGCTGAAACACGTCGTGAAGTTCACTGATGGTTATGCGTCGAATATAAGTAAGGGGGTCAATCTTTCAACGGGCAGAGTGACCGGGCTCAAGAGTCATGACTATCATGTATGGATTGAGCGGATTATGCCGGTGATGGTTCGGGGCTATGTTCCCGAGCGTGTCTGGCGTGTGCTTGCGGAGTTAAGCCATTTCTTCCGCACGCTTTGTGCTAAAGAAGTATGTCCTGAGAAGATAAAAGAAATGCATAAGAAGGCGCCGGAGTTGATATGCAAGCTAGAGAAGATCTTCCCGCCAGGCTTTATCGCCGCTACCCAGGCCACACAAGTATATTATCTGCCTTACCCATGCCAGAAAGAGTACCTAAAGGGTTGGGAAGTTGTGTTCAAGGTGTCGCCGCATGGTAAGCTACCGGACCCGGACGATGATGATTACTACAACATAAACCCCATGACATACGAGGGAGTGTTCTATCAAGAGGAACATGATGACGTGGTCCGAAACAACGAGGATGATGACTTGGGTTATGTTGACCTGGACCCAAACGACGATGACGCACGGATTGATGGTGAGGCAGTTGTGAATCAAAGAGACATAATTATGCTTGAAAAGTTAAATGAAGACGCTGACGATGAGGAAGAGCCTCCACCTCCGTCAGACAACGAAGAAGATATGCGTGATAGTGATGATGAGACCGGTCCACAAATAGATTACAATAGTGATGATTCATATGGGTTCTAGAAAATGTAAGTTCTTTTAATGATCATTACAATAGTATGCTTAATGTGCTCTTCTGGTATTAATGTTTTCCTGTATGCTTGTTTAATTGATATCCTTACTAATTCTTTATTCTCTTCTCAATGCAGGTTTGCTAATCATGGGCAAGTCCAGCGGCGCTAGTTTCCTCAGTAAATTTAAAGGACTTACTCGGAGTGAACGAGCCCACAAGGTTCCCTCCCGACTACGCGAGGATGACACCTCACAGGGAGGTGGAGGGGTCGGGGGAGGAGACCCTAGAGGAGGAGGCGGTTGGGGGAGAGCCCCTAGAGGAGGAGGAGGTGGGGGGAGAGGCAACCGGGGCAAAAAACTCCGGGCCGTGTCCGAAATAGGAGGGTCTTCTTCGATGCCCTCCTATAGAGAGGCACCTTCTAAGTCTGAGGAGGAGGAGTATGTTCCTGATGGCGAGGAGGAGGAGGCCGAGGAGGAGGGTGAGGAGGAGGAGGCCGAGGAGGAGGGTGAGGAGGGTGGAGGGGAGGTTGATCCCGCGTTGTGGGGTGACTTGCCACCAGGTGCTCCGCAGGGGTGGCTGCGTGGTAATGCCGGACTACCTACACCACCTTCTATCGAGGAGCACAAGTGGCTCATTGAACCTGTGGGGACAGAGTAAGTGCCTCTCAATCATATTTTCAACACATGACAACATTTTCTTATTGTACACATGGCAATCATTTGATTCTTTTGCAGAAACTGGATCCTTCACGGAAAGGGCCGTAAACCGAATGGCCTTATCACTGTCCTGTTGAAGGAGTTTTGGCCTGGCCTATTCTGCCCGCGGCCAGACAGGGACCCGCAGCAGCGGGTTTTGGCGACGAGATGGGCCCACTACGAGGCTTGCAGCAACACGGAGTACGGGACGACCGCTAAGGCCGTGATCACCAAATTTTGGGTAAGTTCTCTTCTGAATCACTTGTCTTCAGTTTCGTTCATAGTTTATCATTGAATCACTCAACTCATGCCTTGTTTGCTTCTGGTTTATGCATGATTGCAGCAACTCTATAGAGTTCTTGACGAGCACAAGGCCAGAGCCGACGTGGTCTTGCTTGCGGCTGCGAAGAAGAAAGCTCGTCAGTTGCAGTACAGGTGCGCTGGGTTGCCGTCTCGCAGTACTACCACTACTACCTGCACCAAAAGATGACCAAAACTCAAGCGCAGAAGCAACGACTTACCTTGAACAGGGAGCAGTTCCTGAAGGTAACTATTACTAACTTTTAATTGTTTCAAGCAGTCAACTATATGTTTCTTGCTCACATGTCATGTGCTTCCAAAATTTGCATAGGTTGTTCCTCGTTGGTGCTATGGAAGGCATGATGGATGGGCGAGTTTGGTGGATAGGTGGCTCGGTGTCGATGCAGAGTTTGCTGCCAAGAGCATCAAGGCCCGGGCTAACCACGGAGAGGACGGGACACACGACCAAGGAAACAGGAACCACTGGGGCTTCAAGGCCATGAAGGTATATCTATGTGCATAATGCATTTTTGTTCTTCTTTACCGTCATGTTCTTATGTATGGCTGACTTCTATTTGACGTTGTAGGAGGACAAGTTGAAGAGGCCGCTCTCAGACATGGAGTCGTGGATGCTGGCCCGCGAGCGGAGTCATCGCGATAAGGGCGAGAGCCAGTACTACGGCAAGAACGAGGAGCACCTGGGGTCTTACATTCATCACTATCAGGAGTTGCATCCGGATGTTCCTGTTGCTGAGGTTGCCCAGTCTCAGATCGACGACACGGCGGTGGTGGCCATCCAGGGGAAGAAGAATGGCCGGTATCCGTGTTTCGACGGCTTGATCACTCCTTCGATCTCGTACAAACAGCTTCGGGCTACCAACCCGAGCCTGTTAGAGAGTATGGGGCGTTCACAGACTCCCTTAGCCCGCCAGCATGCTGTAAGTACTTCCTCTTTATCTTTTTCTATCTAGCATTCTCAGTTTATTTTCAGCATTGCTCACTTAGAAACAACCTAAATTATGTAGGCATATAAGGAGTTTGTCGAGCATAGGAATCTCGAGGTGCGGGAGTACTTGAAACAAGTGAAGGCAAACGATGATTACAACCATGCTAAATTTTTGCACTTTCATTCCTTCCGATCTTCTAGTTTGCTTGTTTAACTAACATTCAGGCTATGTTGGCGTCTTGGGCTAACCGCACGGATCCACCACAAATGGGACCCCCACCACCACCTGCGGGAGAACCCCCACACATGCCCACGTTCGATGAATGGGTGGCACTAGGCAGTGATGGTCTGGTTAGTACATTTGCCTAACTACTAGCAAACTAGTTCTCGTTCATGAAACACTATCATATCATATTTACCGTTAGAATCTTTTCTAAAACATGTAGGGGACCGGTGGCTCGACTCCTGCTCCGTCGACCCCAGCCACTCCGATCTGGCAGAGTGGTGGTGGTCGCGATGGCGGTTTGGTGGAGGTGGTGGTGGTTTTAGCGGAGGAGGTGGTGGTTTTGGCGGAGGTGGTGGTGGTTATGGCGGAGGTGGTGGTTTTGGCGGAGGTGGTCTTGCTTGATGATTCCGTGCATGTGGCCATCGTGCCATGCCTTTCATATTCCTCCTTTTATCATGTTTCATGCCTTGCACTACTTTTATGTTCATGAACTTACGTCGGTGCTGATCTTTAGATGATGTGATGAACTTGAGTATGTTTAGATGATGATGGTGAACTTGAGTATGTTTAGATGAACTTGAGTATGTTTACATGATGAATTATCATATTTCTGCATAATTTCATATTGTTCTGTTTTGAAATGCTGTCAAATGAATTGGAAAAGAGAAAACAGGGAAAATAAAAAACTATGCCTACGGCAAAGCCGTCGGCATACATACGCCCACGATTTACCAGGGCTTGCCACGTGGCACCTATGCCTACAGCAAAGCCGTAGGCATAGATGAATCTATGCCGACGGCTTTGCCGTAGGCATAGCCCTGCTGCCAGGAGAAACCAGGAGACGCCACGTGGCACAGGTATGCCGACGGCAAAGCCGTCGGCATAGATTCATCTATGCCTACGGCTTTGCGGTAGGCATAGCCTTGCCACCAGGAACACCACGGGGCGCCACGTGGCAGAGGTATGCCGACGGCTTTGCCGTCGGCATAGCTCTACTACGTGGCATTACGTGATTCGTCAGCGCTTTTGACGGCGCCGTCCGTTGCCGTCAGACGGAAAACACTGCCGACGGCTATACTATGCCGACGGCTGACGTCAGGCCGTCGGCATAGGCCCCTATGCCGACGGCAATACTATGCCGACGGTCTGACAAGAGTACGCTGACGACATCTATGCCGACGGGGCTATGCCGACGGCAGCCGTAGGCATAGATCTATGCCGACGGCAATGGGGCCTATGCCGACGGCCCGTGGCCGTAGGCATAGCCCGCGAGTCCGGTAGTGGCGCGGCTACATGTTCATGGAGAGGGGCATCGTGGATCCGCGAGGCCTCTGCGGCATCAACTCTTACCCGGTTTATCCTACCATGTGATCAATGGGATCATGTAGGTAGTAACTAGCAAAAGGGCCCGTGCATTGCAACGAAAGAAAAAATACCACACACTCTTAATTTACAAAAAATGATCTATAATCTGAGTATTTGTAGTTACGGCCCAAACAAAGATGGTTTTTACCTACAAAATCGCAAGTTCAAGATTTCACATGTCTTCCATTTAAACAAGGCTTGCTTGTAGATTTAATACATACAAAGTAACAGGCAAGTGACCTTCAATTTCGTCTTCAATCTTGATTTTGTTGAGATGTTTATCCATAATCCGGATCAGTACCAATATGAAAGAAAGACGGATAATGCACCGTTGATTAAGAATGCACCCTAGATAGTATTTTTAAATGTTTAACAGATAACATAACATCATATTCAGATTCTATATATTTTTCTAATTAAATTCCATATATAACATGTTATATTTGGAGTTACGGTTTAGAAGATAAGATTATTTTAAAAAAACATTTGATATGTATTGCGAGTTTAATGTTAAAAACATCAGGGGTTTTCTATAAAATAGCATGACGGACTAAAAATACCTATTTCTTTTATTAGTAGGTATAAATATAGATAAGGAGTTGTGCGTTGTCTGCGCCTTTGCGTCATTTTTCTTTTGCATAGTAAAATGTGTCTTCATATCATATCATAAAGGTCAAAATACAAAGTCATGTAAAGGCCGACGTGACAAAACTGAAAAGACAACAGAACGTCTCAGTTTGACACCAACGCCCGTCACCCACGTTTACTGCATGCTATGTCGTCCTAGTAACCATGTAGTCCTACTACATGTACTTGTTTCGTTAGTACGTATCGTTATATTCATGTCTACACATATACTGTATCATGAATTACTAGTTATGAATCAATGAAATAAATAAGGGAGTGGTTTGCAATTTGAAGTTTGTCTAGTTATGTCTTCAGTAGACTTATTATTACAAAGTGTCCCCCCTCCCCCCATCCTTCAGATTTTTACTCTACCTACCAATATACTACCACACCAATTAGAAACAATGGTTCGACAAGACCAGTTTGAAGATGTCAATATGCAATCTCACAATTTTTCTGAGTTGAGTGGTATGACACACATTAGAGATTACGAACTAGACGCATTGAAATTGCATTTATTTTTTTTCTCCTTGGGTGGAAAAGCATTGAACCGGAGATAAAAGATTTGCCGCATCCATTAATTTTAAAGAAAATAATTACCTAATTAATTAACAAAAAACCGGGCGAAAATCAATACATACAAACATCAGAAAGGCTACTCTAGGAAAGAAACTCCGTGACCCTACAGTCAACCCGATAAATATACATAACACGCAATGAAACCCACAATGAAATCAAGGTTAAAGACAATGGACACCACCGAATCCATGGAAACGAGTCAATCGAAGATGGTGGTCAAAGATTTTTGCTTGGGTCAACCTTAGGCGAGCTAGCAAGCCTTCGGTCCTCCGACGGAGGTTAACTCTAGCAGTGAATCCAAACCAATCAGGTGGGTCCAAGACATTTTGCTAAAGAAAAAGAGAAGATGAATCCAAGAAGTAACGCCGAAAACCAGATTCTACGGCATCTCCAAATAAAAGAAAAGGAGATTCTACAACGCATTAGGGCATCTCCACCCAGGCCCCCAAGAAGCCTCCCCAGGCACCTTTTTAGACGCCGGTGTGAAAAAAACGTCCCACTCGAGGCCCCAGGAACCGGTTTTGCGCCGGATTTGGCGAAAGTTACCGCCGGCACGCCCATCCCGAACCCAGTCCCGCGGGGAGCAGCTGGGAACGCCGGCATTGCTTTTTCACATGCATCGGCCCACCAGCCAGCCTCTCTCCCTCCCCTCTCTCTCATCTCTCCTCTCCTTTCTCTCTTTTCTTTCTTCTCTCTCCTCTCCTTTTCCTTCTACCACTACACCACCTACTACACACACAGCCGGAGCGGGGCTCGCGCGGCCGTGGCGGCGCACACATGCCCGGGCGCGGGGCTCGCGCTCGCGCGGCCGGAGCGGAGCATGGCCGGGGAGGGGCTCGCGGAGCCGAGCGTGTTGGAACTCCGCCCACAGGATCGATCACATCAAATCACGATGAACACGCACGCACAGAAAATTGATAGCCAAGGGCTCTTGTCATGCCCTTTGTTTCTCCTCTTTATTTCTTTTCTGTTTTCTTGCACGGTGTTACAAAACCCACGTAGCCTCCTGTGTATATATACATACCAACGCAGCCGACCCAGCTAACCTAAACCTATTCCTACAATGACTCAAGAGTTGTAACCAGACTCTACAAATCCTAAACGACCTAGCACTACTACCTGGTCAAACTAACACGGACACAACACGCCTAGGCAGCCAAGTAAACTCCTAGCCGGACTTTTACTACTTGCTCCACACGTGCACATCCATGACTCATGTTTACAAACTCAAGATTACTTCTAACAATCTTCCCCTAATCTTGACTTATCATCTCCTCGTACTTGTTCTGATCTTGGATCGTTGTAGATCTGCCCTTATCGACTCATCTGCTCGCACCACGACAAGTCAAATTGCCGTCGGCACAGCTCTGCTACATGGCATTGCGTGATTCGTCAGCGCTTTTGACGGCGCCGTCCGTTGCCGTCAGACGGAAAACACTGTCGACGGCTATACTATGCCGACGGCTGACGTCAGGCCGTCGGCATAGGCCCCTATGCCGACGGCAATACTATGCCGACGGTCTGACAAGAGTACGCTGACGACATCTACGCCGACGGGGCTATGCCGACGGCAGCCGTAGGCATAGATCTATGCCGACGACAATGGGGCCTATGCCAACGGCCCGTGGCCGTAGGCATAGCCCGCGAGTCCGGTAGTGGCGCGGCTACATGTTCATGGAGAGGGGCATCGTGGATCCGCGAGGCCTCTGCGGCATCAACTCTTAGCCGGTTTATCCTACCATGTGATCAGTGGGATCATGTAGGTAGTAACTAGCAAAAGGGCCCGTGCGTTGCAACGAAAGAAAAAATACCACACACTCTTAATTTACAAAAAATGATCTATAATCTGAGTATTTGTAGTTACGGTCCAAACAAAGATGGTTTTTACCTACAAAATCGCAAGTTCAAGATTTCACATGTCTTCCATTTAAACAAGGCTTGCCTGTAGATTTAATACATACAAAGTAACAGGCAAGTGACCTTCAATTTCGTCTTCAATCTTGATTTTGTTGAGATGTTTATCCACAATCCGGATCAGTACCAATATGAAAGAAAGACGGATAATGCACCGTTGATTAAGAATGCACCCTAGATAGTATTTTTAAATGTTTAACAGATAAAATAACATCATATTCAGATTCTATATATTTTTCTAATCAAATTCCATATATAACATGTTATATTTGGAGTTACGGTTTAGAAGATATGAGTATTTTTAAAAAACATTTGATATGTATTGCGAGTTTAATGTTAAAAACATCAGGGGTTTTCTATAAAATAGCATGACGGACTAAAAATACCAATTTCTTTTATTAGTAGGTATAGATATAGATAAGGAGTTGTGCGTTGTCTGCGCCTCTGCGTCATTTTTCTTTTGCATAGTAAAACGTGTCTTCATATCATATCATAAAGGTCAAAATACAAAGTCATGTAAAGGCCGATGTGACAAAACTGAAAAGACAACAGAACGTCTCAGTTTGACACCAACGCCCGTCACCCACGTTTACTGCATGCTATGCCGTCCTAGTAACCATGTAGTCCTACTACATGTACTTGTTTCGTTAGTACGTGTATCGTTATATTCATGTCTACACATATACTGTATCATGAATTACTAGTTATGAATCAATGAAATAAATAAGGGAGTGGTTTGCAATTTGAAGTTTGTCTAGTTATGTCTTCAGTAGACTTATTATTACAAAGTGGCCCCCCTCCCCCATCCTTCAGATTTTTACTCTACCTACCAATATACTACCACACCACTTAGAAACAATGGTTCGACAAGACCAGTTTGAAGATGTCAATATGCAATCTCACAATTTTTCTGAGTTGAGTGGTATGACACACATTAGAGATTACGAACTAGACGCATTGAAATTGCATTTATTTTCTTTCTCCTTGGGTGGAAAAGCATTGAACCGGAGATAAAAGATTTGCCGCATCCATTAATTTTAAAGAAAATAATTACCTAATTAATTAACAAAAAACCGGGCGAAAATCAATACATACAAACATCAGAAAGGCTACTCTAGGAAAGAAACTCCGTGACCCTACAGTCAACCCGATAAATATACATAACACGCAATGAAACCCACAATGAGATCAAGGTTAAAGACAATGGACACCACCGAATCCATGGAAACGAGTCAATCGAAGATGGTGGTCAAAGATTTTTGCTTGGGTCAACCTTAGGCGAGCTAGCAAGCCTTCGGTCCTCCGACGGAGGTTAACTCTAGCAGTGAATCCAATCCAATCAGGTGGGTCCAAGACATTTTGCTAAAGAAAAAGAGAAGATGAATCCAAGAAGTAACGCCGAAAACCAGATTCTACGGCATCTCCAAAGAAAAGAAAAGGAGATTCTACAACGCATTAGGGCATCTCCACCCAGGCCCCCAAGAAGCCTCCCCAGGCACCTTTTTAGACGTCGGCGTGAAAAAAACGTCCCACTCGAGGCCCCAGGAACCGGTTTTGCGCCGGATTTGGCGAAAGTTACCGCCGGCACGCCCATCCCGAACCCAGTCCCGCGGGGAGCAGCTGGGAACGCCGGCATTGCTTTTTCACATGCATCGGCCCACCTGCCAGCCTCTCTCCCTCCCCTCTCTCTCATCTCTCCTCTCCTTTCTCTCTTTTCTTTCTTCTCTCTCCTCTCCTTTTCCTTCTACCACTACACCACCTACTACACACACAAAGTCGGAGCGGGGCTCGCGCGGCCGTGGCGGCGCACGCATGCCCGGGCACGGGGTCGCGCTCGCGCGGCCGGAGCGGAGCATGGCCGGGGAGGGGCTCGCGGAGCCGAGCGTGTTGGAACTCCGCCCACAGGATCGATCACATCAAATCACGATGAACACGCACGCACAGAAAATTGATAGCCAAGGGCTCTTGTCATGCCCTTTGTTTCTCCTCTTTATTTCTTTTCTGTTTTCTTGCACGGTGTTACAAAACCCACGTAGCCTCCTGTGTATATATACATACCAACGCAGCCGACCCAGCTAACCTAAACCTATTCCTACAATGACTCAAGAGTTGTAACCGGACTCTACAAATCCTAAACGACCTAGCACTACTACCTGGTCAAACTAACACGGACACAACACGCCTAGGCAGCCAAGTAAACTCCTAGCCGGACTTTTACTACTTGCTCCACACGTGCACATCCATGACTCATGTTTACAAACTCAAGATTACTTCTAACAATCTTCCCCTAATCTTGATTTATCATCTCCTCGTATTTGTTCTGATCTTGGATCGTTGTAGATCTGCCCTTATCGACTCATCTGCTCGCATCACGACAAGTTAAATTGCCGGTCTTGATTGCTCGCAACAGAGCGGGGAGGGGCTCGTCTTCTTCGCCTTGCACGTCTCCGTGCATGGCCAGGACCAGGGCCGGCTCCAGTCCAGGGGCGCGCCGAGGCCGCCGTAGGGAAGCGTGGGTGGGTCCGCTCGCCGCCCCGTGCTGCTCCACCCGCGCGCGCTCCCTGCCTGCTCGCCGCCGTTCTGCTTCGGCGCCGGCCGAGTCCGCTCGCCGCCCCGTCCGGCTCCACCCGCGCGTGCCTCCAGCCCTCGCCACGCGCGCCTCCCGCCCTCGGAGCAGTCGCGCCTCCTGCTCCGCCGACTTCGAGGACGCCCCGGACGCCGCCAAGATCCTGGTGCCGCTCCTCTGCTTCCGCTTCCTGGGTGGCGGCGTGCCGTCCACCCGCAGCCCCGCCGCCTTCCTCCTTGCCACCCGAGCTCGCCTCTCCGGCCGGATCCCGCGGGCGCGGCCGGCTCACCTCGCTGCTGCTCGATGCGGCAACCGGCCGACGAGACTGCTGCTCCCCTCGCGGGACCTCCGCGACCGCCTCCGGCTCAGCCGCGGCGACGCCGGCTTCTCGTATCGGGTTGGGCTTGCTGTGGCAGCAGAGCGCGAGCTGTATCGGCGAGGAGTCCGAGTACTTGCTGCCCAGGATCTTCTTCTCCCGCTCCCTGTTGGCCTCGGCAAGGGCCGCCTCTTGCCGCCTCCAGGAACGCCCTCGCGTCCGCCCGCAGCTCGCCAATGAACTTGAGCGGCGACGGCCACACCATGTGCTCCGCCGCAGAAGGGTTCAGCAGCGCCGCGCACGCGTCGTGGCCACGCTTCATCGCCACCGAGCAGGCGATCCGCTTGCCAGGGCGGTTCGCGTGGTGATGGTGGCTGGGTGCGGACAACGAGTGGATAAATATTTACCCCCAGGCAAAAAAATTCGCCGGCAGCCCCAGGAGGCGGAAAAAATGCCTCCTGGGAGCTCAACGGCTGGAGATGCCCTTATAGAGAGAGAGAGAGAGAGAGACCTCGTGTTGAAAATACGAAAGTGAAACAGCAGCATGCATGTGCACACGATTCCCTTGATTCTATAGCACTAGCTGTCTCTTGATCCTGGCCGACACGACCCATGGACGCCGCGGCGGGCACGGAGGGAACGCCCAGCGGCAGCGTACTCCTGCTCCTACTCGTCGCCGGTGTCGTCGCCGTCTTTGTGCGGCTGAGGCGACGGTGGGGGGACGGGAGCAGCAGCGCGCCGAGCCCGCCGTCGCTCCTGCTGCTCGGCCACCTGCACCAGCTCAAGAAGCCGCTGCACCGCTCGCTGGCCGCGCTCGCCGGGCCGGCGCCGCTCCTGTCGCTGTGGCTGGGCGCGCGAAGGGCGCTGGTCGTGTCCACACACGCGGCGGCCGAGGAGTGTTTCACGGCGCACGACGCGGCGCTGGCAGGCCGGCCGCGGATGCTCGCCGGGGAGATTCTCGGCTACGGGCGCACCACCGTCGTGTGGGCCTCCCACGGGGCCCACTGGCGCGGCCAGCGCCGGTTCCTTGCCGTCGAGCTCTTCTCGGCTTCCCGCGTCGCCGCCATCGCCACCGACCGCCACGCCGAGGTCGCGTCCCTCGTCGAGAACCTGCTCCACGACGCCGACGCCAGCGCCGGGGGTGGGGCTGGGACTATCACGCTCCGGCCCCGGCTCTTTGAGCTGGTGCTTAACGTGATGCTGCGCGCGCTCACCGCTCGCCGGCATGCCGGCGACGTGGCCAGGATCCAGGCGATCATCGAGGAGACGTTTGCGGTGACTGGCGCTCCCAGCTTCGGGGACTTCTTCCCGGCGCTTCGCTGGGTCGACCGTCTCCGCGGCGTCGAGGCGGCGCTTGCAAGCCTGCAGGCAAGGCGCGACGCGTTCGTCACTGGCCTCATCGGTGACCGACGGCGGATGCGCAACGCAGGTGGCCGAGACGACGTGGACAAGAAGGGCGTCATCGACGTGCTCCTGGAGCACCAAGAAACCGATCCTGAGTATTACAGTGACACCGTCGTCAAAGGCATCGTCTTGGTGAGTAGCTACCATATTTTGCAAACTGCATGCGTGACATTTTGCCAATCTGTGACCGCAACATGGTTGCCATGTCCATGCTGGCTGACATTCAGGTACTGCTCACCGCCGGCACCGACACATCGGCGCTGACCACCGAGTGGGCGATGGCGCTGCTGATGACGCACCCGGCGGCAATGGCGAAGGCGAGGGCCGAGATAGACGCCATTGTCGGCATGGGCCGGCTGGTCGACGAGTCGGACCTAGCCAACCTACCTTACCTGCAGTGTGTTATCAAGGAGACCCTTGGGCTCTGCCCCGTCGGCCCGATCATCCCGGCACACGAGGCCATGGAGGACTGCACCGTGGGTGGCTTCCACGTCCGGCGCGGCACGATGAACGCATGGGCGATCCACCGGGACGCCAGTGTCTGGGACGCGCCGGAGGAGTTCATGCCGGAGCGGTTCTTGGGCAGGGACACGGTCACCGCGCCCATGCTGCCGTTCGGGCTTGGCCGGAGGCGATGCCCCGGGGAGGGGCTGGCGATGCGCCTTGTTGGCTTGACTCCGGCAACGCTCGTGCAGTGCTTTGAGTGGGATGTTGGTCATGGCGACACCATCGACATGGCCGAAGGTAGTGGTTTGTCCATGCCAATGGCGACACCGTTGACGGCTGTCTGTTGGCCCCGGGAGTCTGTCAAGAGTGTGATCTCTGCTTCTGCACGCAAGTTTCTGAAGGAAAAGAAACGAAAATTTGGATTAAAATTGTTTAGGAGTGGTGCACTGGTGCCGGTGATCATCGATTCCCTTGTTTAGACGATACTGAACTTTGCAAGTCTCCTCTTCCTTTACTCATGATGCTCGATGGCAAGCTTCGTGGCGTAGTAGCGCACTTGTGGGTCTTTTGGCTGTGCGATTTCTGTTGTTCAGTTTTTCTTTAGTCCGTTTTATAAGAAGATTTTTTCACCGGAAATTGCTTTTGGAGGCTGAGCATCATGAAAGCCTTCAAGTGCAAAATTTAAAATTCATATTTTTACATTTCAAAACGTTCTAAAAAAATACAGAGATAGATGAAGGCATAGTGCACCAGTGGGTAAATTTTCAGGACGAAATACGTTGAAATGAGAGCTGTGAAAAAAAGAAAAATCTGGGCTTTTTAACACATGATACTATTCATCCTCACAAAACATGAATTTGTCTTTTTTGTACAGGTCGCATTTCAACGTATTTCATCCTAAAATTTTACGCACATACGCCTCACATCCTTGTTTACTTGTACAGATTTTTCAGATTTTTTGGAAATCGAAATTCTTGAATTTTGAATTTATTAATACAAAAAGGTTGCACATTCATGGGCTATTTACTACAGTCCCTTCCTATGACAGTACAAAAAGGCAATATTGTCACTCAGCTTTTGTGTATCAAAAGTTCTGATCTCACGATAGATTACTCCTTTTGGATTAGAACAAAGTCGGGCCTTGAACAGAAGGCTACGCACCACGTTTTGACTGTCCTATACTATTGTACTAAAATAAAACTAAAACAAAAAAGGCTTTCTAAATAGGATTGAATTAGAAGCAATGGTAAGAAAATAAATTGTAAAGTAAAATAAAAAATGACAGAAACTGCACATATTTTACAAATAAATTGTGTTTTTAATAATATGCAATAATAAGCATTTAGTAGTGTAGTTTTGCAAGAATTTTTTATAAGAATGAATGAATTAAGATCATTGGTATTGTCTTTCAAGAAGAAAAAATGAAAATAAAAATGAAACAAAATCAAAATATGAAGTTTCCTAAGGACTAATGAATTAGTGGCGTTAGTATTACCTTTTAAGAAGGAAGAAAATGAAGATAAAATAAATACGGACAAAATTTGCACACAATTTACAAATGAATTGTGATAAAATAGTGGCGTTAGTATTTTATTATATTCAAGAATAAATCTATAATAGTGGAACTTCCGCAAAAAAAGGTTCCTACAAGGGAATGACTTGGTGACATCGATATTACTCTTAAAGAACAAGGACGATGAAATAAAAACTTAAACCGAATCAATATAATGAAGTTTTCTAACGGAGAATGAATTAGTGGCACAGGTATCACCCTTTGAGAAGGCTAGAAATAAAAAAACTAAAATAAAATCAAAATATAAAGTTTTCTAAGGGGGGATGAACTAGTCGCATTGATATTACCCTTTAAGAAGAAGATGATGAAACATTAAAACAAAAAATAAACATACTTGCACACGACATACACAGATATTGCGCTTTTTTATGATATGCAAAAATAAGCTTATAATAATGGAATTTTCACAGAAAGAAAGTTTCATAAGAAGGAATGAATTAGTGGACGCGAAGTATGTGATCGCGAGCACACAGGCACTCGCTATCTGATCCTTTCGTTTTAGCTTCGCGATTCACGGGCGCTGGACCACCCCAGACTGACGAATTATAAAATATGCCTGACGGGTGGGTCATTAGGTGGACGGACGTTTCCACCCCGGCGACGACGAAAGGCAGAGCCGTGGCTCGGTATCACGCCGGCATCCTGATCCGTGGATCGGAATTCTTGCTTTCTAGTGACGTGAGGCACCGCAGTAAGTGCGGAAGGTGGTATGGATAGGGCAGCTGTCTTCACCTCTCGTCCCTGGATCATGGAGTCTTTAGGGCAGAGAAGCGCTGCAATTAGATCTTGCGACAGAGTGACGGACAAATCCGGCCGGCAATGGAGTTCTTGATGGAACCCATAAGCAGGTACGAACCTGGTACCTCTCTGCTTCAACGCTGACTTGTAGATTTATGTTTTCCGGTGGATCTAACAGCTCCCCCCGCAAATTGTGATTGCAACAGAACTTTTTGTGATTGCAACAGAACTCTGCTGGAGGAGGTGAACGAGAACAACGGCCCAATGGGTCCTCTTCGATACCCCGTGACGACACGCCCGGTTATTGAGCTTCCTACAGCGGCGGCGTCGAGTGCAGACGCCCAGGTGTGTGCTGCTCAAACTGCTCAAGCGCCAGGAAGTGGAGACAAGCCTGAGGCGTCAGAGAACTCCATAGAGCAAGTAGACCCGAAAACTCCTGGCTGGACTAAAAGGTACATACAGATAGTCTGAGTTAACTTTAGTTGTGATTACCTCAGATAGTTAACAAATTATCTTATTTGGTGACGGGGGGTGTGTGGTGAGAAATTACAACGAAATGGAAGTACTACTTGCTGCTTGAAGTCCAGGCATGGTAGACTTGGGGTGTTGGGGTGCTGTATGCTTGCTGCTTGTTTGTTCCTGTTCCAAACTTTTCATGTCGATGAAATAAATAAATAAATAAATATATATATATATATATATATATATCATAAATAAGAAAACAGTAAAAAGACGAAGCAAAATGTTATTCGAAGAGATTAACCAGGTAATCTCATAAGTGTTGATTCAGTAGGGTTTCAAAATATAATGTGACTCACAACAGCTACCTACTGTCACTTTGTTTTACAGAGTTAGAGTTGGAGCTGTTGCACTTGGCTTTGGCAGAGAATGATGTGATGAAAACTACGAAGGTGTTTCAGGAACTTTGTTTCAATGACCCCCAGTTCACTTACCAAGTTCAGGCTGTCAAAGAAGGTCGGATAAGCACTCTAATGTGGGCTAGTGGCAACAGCAGGTTGCAGTACACCTTCTTCGGGGATGCTTTGACATTTGATACAACATATAGGATCAATCTATATGACATGCCGTTCGGTTTTTTTGTGGGGGTGAACAATCATTTTCAGAGCATTATACTGGCAGGTGTGATGGTGCGTAATGAGAAGGCAGAGATATTTGAGTGGGTTTTCACAGAGTTTATTAGGATGATGGGTGGGGTGGCGCCACAGACAATACTGACAGGTAAGATTACATATGATTGATTAAAATCTTGATGATCTGTCGATTAGATTTGATTTAATTTATTGGTGTAGTGGCTAATAACTCTGCTATGAATATGCTGCACACCAAAATCGAGCAATGGAAATAGCTATAAAGAATGTTATGCCGGGCACATCACATCGTTGGTGCAAGTGGCATGTGTTGAAGAACGCAAAAGAGTATTTAGGCCCATTGTACTAAAAAAAAAGAGCAATTTACGTGATGAGTTTCACAAGGTGGTTCACCATACACTGACCATAGATGAGTTTGAGGAAGCTTGGAAGTTTCTTGTGGAGAACTACAACCTAAAGAACCACACTTACATGACGCAATTGTTTGAGATACGACACAAGTGGGCAAACCCTTACTTCGCTGGTGTGTTCTGTGCCAAGATGACCAGTACACAGCGGAGTGAAAGGGCGAACCACGTGTTGAAGAATTATGTGCCTCCAGGCTGCCCCATGCATATGTTTGTGAGGAAATACATGAGGTTGCTGTTTGACAGAGAGTCGGAGGAAAATTACGAGGAGATAAGAACCAGAATCATAAGTTTGTTATTACTTGCTGATCAATCGTTTTAGTGTGCTGCGGAGAGCATTTCTGACATAAGTAAAAAATGCTTCCGTTTACAGGGGAGACCACTTCTCCAGGCAACATGGCGGGAGAAAGGCATGCCGGCAAGATATATAATATATGACCGTGGTGCATACCAGGTTGAGGAAATTGATAAAGGTAAAACATATGTGGCAATACATACGGAGGCTGAGCGTAGAGAAAAGTGGGTGTCAAATTTCATAGAGTTACATTTCTGAATGGCGGCGATGAATTTGAATGTGAATGTGGTCAATTTGCCCACACGGGCCTGCGATGCAGCCATGCATTAAAGGTACTCGTAATCTGTTAAATGTTGGATGTCACATATAAATGTTTTCCTAAATGGAGCTAAATGTATTGATGCAGGTGCTAGACTACTGTATACGCATTACAGAAATCCCGAAGAAGCACATACTTAAAAGATGGACAAAGGATGCAAGGGATATCCTACTACCTCACCTGGCCCATTACCAGAAGGACCATTCTCAGCAGAAGTGCAGAACCCATTTAGTTTCAGGCATTTAAATATGTATATGCAGCTATGGAGCTTGTTCGCATGGGTGACTGTAGTGTGGAAGCATACGACCATCTGATGTCTTTGTTCAAGAAATTTGCTTCTAAAATGAAGCCATTTACATAGGTAAGGGATGGGCTAGGACTTGAAGACAGACTAGCTGATAATGTAGATGTCCTCAACCAGGTTCAGTCCAAAGGCGCGCTCGTCGCTGTAGAGGCTGGCGCAAACAGTGCTGTGAACAATGAGGACAACAATTCAGCACACGAATCAGGGAACATGCTTGGGGTTGTTGCCACCAGCTAAGCGGAAGGAAATTGGCAGGCCTACGACCAGCAAAGAGAAGGCGCCATATGTAGGTTTGAGTAAGCGAACAAGATTCTGCAACATATGTCGGCAGCAAGGACAAATGGACTACTTGCCCTGATCGCGGCGATGTTCCGAAGCAGCCCCGGAAGTCATCAAGATCCTGCTTGATTGACCAAAGCTTGACCCTTGAAAACTATTGCATCAGCTGGGACACTATGAGCCTGCTAGATTGGGCGAATCCACTGATTGTTCGCTTCATCAGCACGGCCACGCCGGTTCAAATAAGTCCATGGCTGCGCCGCGCTGTGGCTTCTGTGTCGTACCCAAATGGAAGTTCAACTCAGCAAGGTACTCCTCTTTGGATCGCATGTATCCACAAGTGCCAGCCTACAGAAAAGTGGGGGATATGAAATGAAGAACACATGGAAAAGAGCAAAGAATCTTATGGCTTTGTTCACGCACTTGAAGAAACGTTGGCCAACAGTGTCCCCGCTGCGAGCAATCCAGGTGTAAACCCGGCCGCCGCAGTCGGGGCAAGGGATGAGCAGCAGGATCAGCTCGCCGGCGGAGGAGGACGACCCAGACATGCTGCAAGCGAATGGTACGAACACTGGTCTCCCGGAGAGCTGCTCGAAAGCAAGCAGAATAAGAAGGAGGAGGTGCAGTCTGAGGAAGATTAGTAGGTCCAACGGCTCGGTGGTAATTAATGTGCAGACCCGTTCCATTAGTCTAGAATCTGCGGTGAGATGGCTCACATAGTCACTCACCTTCTGATCCGCGTCAAAAGTAACTGACAGAGTTATGACGCCGTCGCCTGACTTGTGGGCCATGGCCTATATAAACAATTGGTGAACGAAAGTTGTCTCTGTACAGAAGCTAGCTGACGCACAGACCACGACACAAATCCATGGCCCAGATAGCGGGATCACTGGTGCTCGTGCTCACATTAGGACTTTCGTGAATTAGTGGAGTTCTTACACCCTTAAAGAAGAAGCAAAATAAAATAAAAATAAAAAATACGAAGTTTTCTAAGGAAGAATAAATTAGTGGCATTGGCATTACCTCCATATCTACGGGATTTGCCTGATTTTGCCGGCTCCCCTTTCCCTTGGCGTGAAACAACTTCCGGCCACTTCAGTTCCCGCCTCCCGCACCGTTGCCGCCTCAAATCCTGCCTCCGACCGCCGTTCGGCCTCGCGTCGCCGGAAATCGACCGAATGGAGTACCCGCCGCCCCCGGGTGCCCCATATCATGCGCCGCCGCCTCCTCCACCGTTGCCGCTCCGTCCACCTGCGCCTCCCACGACCCCGACTCCTAGCATCGCCGCCATCAAGAGAAAGCGGCAGGGGAACCACCTCGTTCAAGGCGGCGCAGCCGGCGCTTCGCTTAGTCGACCGTCGCCACCGTGAATGATAGTAATACAAGCAGGGCCAGCTGGTGGGCTTGCTATGAGAATTCTAAGGATATGATCAAGGGGTTTGGAGCTTGCCCATAGGGAGAGCAATGTGGCCGCGCACATGAGCTTGTTGTCTTTGCTAGAGTGAATGGGGATTTCTTTCTGTTAGCTGATGTGCCACAAGTTTTGAAACATGTAATTGCATCTGATTGTAAGCGAGGTTTATTGATATAAATGAAGCTCTCCCTTATCCTCGAAAAACAAAAAACAAAATCATCAATTCCTGTTATGGCATGCTGGATGTACAGAATTGCATCGGTAAGTAATTCTGCTGCTAAATGCCTGCATTTTATTCCCTTTTTATTAATGCCTTACATGAACCAGCTACAGCAATTGGTACTAAAAATACATGGTCACACGGATGACGGATACAGATCCCCGAGATTAGCAATGTTTGGATTCAGTTGAGTCAACTAGGCAGTATTGGTTAAAAATTTCTTTTGTTCTATATGAGCAACCTTCATCTTGTTCTCCACTGCTCCACACCACTTCCTTAATTTAGGGCAGCCGCAAATTTCTAACTGTTGGAGGTTTGAGAGCTTTTGTATGCTCTCTGGCAAAGTCTTGATGGCAGGGCACCACAGAACTTCAAGTTTCCTGAGAGAGGTGAGTTCTCCTAACCATTCTGGCAGTGATGACATGCTTCTGCATGCGAACAGTGTTAATGATTGGAGCTGTGTGAGTTGCCTCATGTTACTGGGTAATTCCACCAGTTGTGCATGGTCTGAGAATGGCATAGCTAGTCTCAGTGATTTGAGGGAATGAAGGGCCCGGATGATCTCTGATGAGCTTGTCAAATCGTTGCAATCAGTAATTTTTAAATCACTGAGGGCAGGTAGGTGGTGAAGCAAACTCCACTGATGCAGAGGCAAATTGCTGTCTGTAACTTTCAGCCGAGTAGCTACAGGAGAAGAAGATGAGGAAGCACCAGTGTGCGACACGCTATCTCCCTGTGATATGAGCACATTATCACTTCTTTGTATACTCCAAGATGCAGCTCTTGGAAGGTGTGGTCTTATCCTCAACTTGGGGCAAAGGCATATATTCACTTCCTCAAGCTTAGGGAACATGAGCTCACCACTCGAGGATGTTGTGTTCCATTCTTCCAGGCTTTTCATCCCGCTCAGACTAAGCACTCTGAGGTTTGGTAATTCGCCAAGGGGTGGTAGACTCCTGCAGTTTGGCAGATCAGACATCCTTATTCGGACAAGATTAGGGAGATAATTTATGGTACTCATTAGCCAGTATGGAAAGCTGACACTACTATAACCATATATCTCAAACCCCCGCAAAGTGGTTGGTGGCAGTAGCTCCCTCAGCAACTTCATGTCTTCCACATATCTATTTGCATCTTTGTTCCACCCGAGTGTGAGATCCACAATGCTATTTTTCTCCCTCAGATTTATAATGCGTGCCTCTTCTAGGAACTTCACATCTCCAAGCATACTGATACACAGCTGTTCAGGATTTGTATGCTCAAGCAAGTCAAGATTGCTGTTAGATTCAGTACCATCTGAATATACATCGAAGTCCGGCAACAAGCCAAAAAGGCTTCTAGTATCCATTTTAGCTACACATTCTGGAATCCTCGTAACATGGCAGCACCCATCGAGGGCCAGCTTCCTGAGGCGACTAGCACTTTTTGGTATACTAAGAGGAAATTCAGATTGGCAAGACAAGTGCAGCTGCTCCATATTCGGAAGCATGCAGATACAACGAATAAAACTGTCGGCTTGTGCTGTCGATGAGCCGTCAAAGATATGATACATGCACCATGAAAGATTCAAACAGCGGAGTTTGGTGAGCTTGCAGATGACTTCTGGCAGCCCTCCGAGATTTGTGCATTGTGATAAGTTCAAATGTTGGAGTTTGGTAAGGCCACCCAGGGCTTGGGGTATCCCTACAAGACCATCACAGTATGACAAATCCAGATACAGCAACTCTTTGAGCTTCCCAAATGACAATGGGAGTTCTTTTAGGCTCTTACAACATGATAAGTCAAGATGCATCAGACCTTTCATTTCGCCAATCGACTCTGGCGAAGCTGAGAAATAACAATTACGAAGGTTGAGGTAATTCAGTTTTGAGAGCATACTAAGACACCTTGGATTCACTGGATCCTTGATTGATGGAGCGCTAAGATACCGCAACTGCTTCAGTTGACCAATAGAATCTGGCAACTCATGCCAACAGTCTGGGCTTAAATCTAAGACATGGATGTACTTAGCTGGTGAATCCGCATCATGATGGAGCTGAATTTCTGTGTAGCCATGATCCACAATATGCAGCGCCCTTAGCTTTGCATCTGCAGTCGTGGATGACTTTAATGGCTTGTTATAATTTGTCCTACTCCTACATTCATAGCGGCAGGTCGGGCCCTCCAAGTTAAATTCATCAGCCATGACCGATCTTGCGAGGTCATGCACCAGGTCATGCATAGTGAACCGTGTAGCATCTTTTCGTTCAAGAGTTCTGGTGTCAGCCTGCAGAAATAACATGCAGTAGTGTAAGACTCACAGTTAAAATCCTACTACTGTTGTAAGGGTGAGTTTCCCCCAATTGGCAGTTGGAGGGAACAAAATAAGCAATTCAGAGGGTACGAGTGACTATTGTGTTATCCATCTGAGCTACTGCTTTTTTGGGGGAAAAAATCTATGTCTATTGTTTCCTTTGTAAACTGACTATTTGTGAACTAATGTTTTTTCTGATCTATTGCAATTTTCATCGAATGTCTTTCTGAATTGTAAAAGGGCAAATAAGAAGTAAAATCATGAACAGGACACAAAATTGTTTTCCGTGTATTTTGTACAAATTCGACCATTTCAATAAAATGGTGAATTTGAGTGCATTCTAAAATTATTTATTTTCTTCCTAACATACTACAATTAAAATAAGGAAAAAGCCTACATAACACTAACATTTGATCTCTAGACTACTAGCATATACAATTAAAATATGGAGTACAGTGAGGAACATTTGTATAGGAATTATATGGTCCAGCGATAACTGATCATGAGGTGGGACAAAATTAATGAGACCGAGTAAGAAATGATGTCTCCCCATCAGAAATTTGATACTCCCTCCGTCCGGAAATACTTGTCCCGGGAATGGATGTATCTAGATGTATTTTAGTTCTAGATACATCTATTTGTATCCATTTCTTCGACAAGTATTTCCGGACGGAGGGAGTACTTGAAAAGTGGATCGACACAGCAGCTTACACAGATTCACCAGTACGAACAAATTTCAGTAGTTAACAAGCTATTAAGAGCATACACTTAACGCAAGGATTTCGAGATTAGCAAAATGACTCAAATGATTCTGTAATGAAACTTCTTTGACAGCCTCAAGCATACAAAACTCTTCCTCGAGCAAAAGAATAATGATAACAAACGAAACAATTCACATGAAGATGGGCTGGAATCATGGCGCAGGATTCAGAGGCCACAAGGTGCAACAAGACACACTCCTACAGTAGCAGGACCTCAAGTGAAATAATGAAACAGGTAATGCTGTGAAAGTCAAGAATTGCATACGTCAAGTAATGAAAGAGCAAATGTCAAGGGGGCAGTGATGTGTATTTTTCCACAGAAACCTGATCAAAGATTCTAAGGGGACATCTACATTTTTAAACATCAGTTATTTGGAAATGGAAGTAGCGAAGTGGTTATTCCAACATACTGCATGTAACGATTTCTTAGAAACAAAATACTCAGCATCTGTGCTAACGGTTTCCCAGAAAAAAAATACTCGATATCTCTACAAAAAAGTTCACTATCGACCAGAGTTGTAGTTCAATAGTATCAAATGAAATAAGAGAAGTAGCTGTGTAGGTATGATGTGTAACTCACTTTAGTATGTTGAAGAAACGACATTTCCAGAAGCTGCCTAACATAAATCTGACCGAGTTGCCAGGTAGAGAATGTACGGGATGGCTCTATGAATCCAAGAGCAATCCATTGATGAATTAGATCATCTTTAATCATATTGTGACCTTTTCTAAAGATTGCACAGTAAGCAAAGCATAACTTCAAGCGTGGAGGCATGAAGTTGTAACTTAACAACAAGGATGCAAGCACTTCTTGTGTATTCGGTGTATCTTCAGAAGTAGACAGTTCCCAGATATGATTGGTTCTGACGGAGTCCCATTCTTCGTACGGCCTGCATTTCAACATGTGTCCAAGTGATTGAGCAGCTAAAGCCACACCTCCACACTTTGTTGCAATTTCCTTCCCAATTGGCTCCAGACGCTCTTTGTCAGAACGAGCTTCAAAGTTGCATTTTTGTTTAATAATATCCCAGCAGATTTCATCTGTTAAGGGAGGTAATTGGCTTGGAGCAATGGTACCAATTTCCTTTGCAATGCTTTCTTCACGTGTGGTTACTACAACCATCACCTTCCTCCCCTCACCCAGTTTCAGCATATCCTTCAATTCTGTTAGTTTGTTCGTATCATTCTCCCACAGGTCATCCAAAATGATCAGGATCTTCTTACCACTAAACAGCTTCCGAAGATGAGTATGAATACTATGCAAATTAAATATCTGTTTCTGCTCTGATAGTTGTGATATTATAATGTTGCCAATTTTTTTCAAGTCAAATGTCTGGGACACATATACCCACACCCGAGAGTATTCTTTGAACTGAGAATGATTGAAAACCAATCTTGCCAAGGTGGTCTTTCCAATGCCTCCCAAGCCCCATATGGGAAATATGGTGGTCCCTTGAGCGGTGCTCCCAGATAAAGAAGCCAGGATTTCCAGTTTTTCATCAGCCCTCCCATTGATTTCTGCTTCCACCACATTCCCTGATGTTTCCCGCATATCAGAAACTTGCTGCTCCCCGCTGCAAGTTTCTGACCGAAGATGATAATTAGTATGGTCGTCCGTTATCTTCTGTAGGCGCTTTTGCATCTTTTTCATCTTACGTGGCATCTTAATCTTCTTCATCTTAGCTGCCAACTACAAGAAGTACGTGTAATTTGTCAGTACCATGGAAGGTTTTCTAAGCACATCCAGTGGATGTTTTATGAAGTCTGTCGTAATTTAAATCAAAAAGCATATTACGGTCAAACAAGTGACACTAGCTATTTTTCCTTGTTTTTCTGGTGTGTGGTTACAAAGACCCAGTATATAGGAAACTAATGCACGTATACTAGTAAGACTCTAATCAACTAGTATTAGAACGTTCATGATTAGTTTCCTACTAGAACTTATATACGGTGTCACTTCCATATATTATGTTTTTTTTAAATCAGTACAGACACAAGCGCTCATATACACGCGCATACACTCACCCCTATGAACACACACGCACATCCTACCCCTATGAGCACCTTCAAAAGACTGAGTCGGCCGTCGTCGACAGGAACGTCTCCTCCCACTAAATGCGCATCGCCGGAAATCCTGAATTAAATCCAGGAATAAATGCAAGCACCAGGATTTGAACCCTGGTGGGGATACCGCAGTTCCTCTAACCATCCAACCACAGATTGGTTCGCTTCCATTTATTATGTATAACAAGCCCTCAATGCACTTCCATGTACTATGTATACGTCAACAAGCCCCGCGCGCGCGGGGGGGGGGGGGGGGCTATTGGTAAAATAAAAGAAGGAAAAGGATTGTTTGTGCTCGAAAAGGTGGTCTTGGCATAGGCAAGCACCATCCAAATTCCTACCCTCATCTCCATCACTGGACAAGAAAGACGAGGAAAATCTAAATGGCTGCCAGATCCAAAACACCACCATGAGAAAAAAGGATGAACAAGAAAAGTGCTGTCATGGCGGCCAAGAGTCCAATATATCTACACCACGACCAAGTATCGCTCATGGTCCCACTCTGGAGACCAGGAAGAGAGCTGGTGACGAATAAAGAACCAGCCACACTCTGAGTCCGTACTCCCTAGTTACTCAAGTAGCAGAATTAGCTTTTACTCCACTTAACATCGACTCAAAAATCAATTCCAACAGTTAGGTTCAGATCTACTTCACTACAAAAAAAAGCTTCTGATCTACTCCCTCGGTTCCTAAATACAAGTCTTTTGAGAGATTTCAATATGAACAACATACGGATGTATATAGACATATTTTAGAATGTAAATTCACTCATTTTGCTTCGTATGTAGTCCATATTGTAACAGAGGGAGTAGTTCTTTACTCTAATAAAGATCTGTGTTGGTGGCGGTCCATTCACCTCTGAAGTTAGTAGTAGGAATTACAACACTGTCATCCCTTCTACAGGGACATACAATTGAATTGATCAATATACATTTTGAGATAATGCATTTTTCGTTTTGTAAAAACTTAGGGGCTATGGTGGCACAAATATTAAACTGATAATGATAAAGGAGCACGTGAGTGTTTGAGCACAAGGAGGTTTCTTCAGTGTGTCTTGTTGGCCTCATTGGAGATGATATCAACCTCCGGTGTGAGGCTACAAGAGTTTTGTTCTGAGGGTTTTGCTGCCATATGTGGCAGCACCTTGTTTCTCATTTGTTTGAGCTTCTCTGGTGTTCTTTCCCTACTATAATCCATAAGCAGAGTTCCTGCTGTTCTCGTAAAAAATAGTGATTAACATATAAAAAATCATAACAACACACGAGCATTTAGGTAGTTATCTAGATAATTCAATTCCACCAGTTTATATCTTAGAAAAGAGAATCATTCAGATCCAGATGGATGGCAACCAAATAGACAGAATCTTGCATACCAGGTTGAGGTCGTTGTTAGCTTCAAAATCTTCAAGCATGTCGGAGATGTCGTTCGCGGCATCCTTAAGCCGCTTCAGCCACAGACGCGTCGGCTTACCCTTGACCTCGATAGACTGCCTCTCAGCGTCGCTGAGCACGGCCTCCACCGACTCGAGTGTCCTCTTCATCTCCTCCAGATCATTCCTCAAGTTCTTGTGCAGCTTGATCTCGCCAGAGATGGTACAACTGATCTGTCCTATCACCACCTTGATGATGGCTGAGGCGAGCATGCCCCCGAGTGCCGCCCCGACTGTCGCCATGGCTCTCGTCTGGTCTGAGTTGGGCTGTATGCTGAACAGGGGATTTGTTATTGCTATCAATCTACCAAAGCACTAGAAGCACGGTAGTTTGAGTCAGCAACTGCGGAATCAAGAAATGTTGTACACATATCACAAACTTGCAAACAATGTACCAGTTGAGTTGATGATCAGTTCAGTTGGGGTCAATTAATCATCTTTATAAATTTGCAGGCAAAAGTGGCAGAGGAACGTAAGAACGTAGAGTAAGAGGTATGGACCTGCAGATGGTGCTGCGCTGGGCTCTTGGTTGATGCCTTCGGCGGCCGTCTCCGGCGAGGTGAGGTCGGAGGCGGCGGGGTCCAGGCGAGACGAGGGGTCGTCGCCCAGGCCGAGAGCGGGGAGGCGGCCGGCGCAGGAGGAGAACCAGGGCGAGGGCGTCGTGGTGGCAGCCGACGGGGGAGATGGTGACGGCGTGGCGGCCGGGAGCAGGCGTCAAGCGAGCGCGGCGAGGAGACCTCAAGTCAACGGATCATCACCGGCGGCGTTCTGGATCACTGAGGTATACGGTCCACAAAAAGGAGACCACAAAATTCTACGGTCCGAAAAAAAGAGCCCCACAAAATTCCCTTTTTATAAGGAAAATACGTGAGTTTCGTAAGGGCATGAGCTATGTGGCTGGGGAAGGCAATATAATGCTCTCTCTCTCTCTCTCTTTTTTTTTTGAGGGATGGGATGGGAAGTCAATAATCTATACCTACTATCTCTACCTAATCTCTACCTCTCTACCTAATAATAAAGCAAATTGGATTTCTGTTCGTACGTCATAAAAAATACCCTCGAATTTGGTAAGAATTACCCACCAATGCCACCCGTAAGTTAAATTAAAAAACGATTCGTTGTTTCCAAATTCGTCGTCGTGCCAAGTTGTTATATACTTTTGATACTGCAAATATAACATAAACTTAGAGATGGCGCAGTGGCTCAAGCCTTTCTGTCCCACTGCGGATACCAGGGTTTCGAATCCCAGGTTCTGCTTATTTTCCCCACCATTTTTGCCACCCACCTCCCCTCCCCACCCAGTGCGCGTTCATAGGCCGGCCCGCAGGGACCTTATTTTCCCCACCATTTTTGCCACCCACCTCCCCTCCCCACCCAGTGCGCGTTCATAGGCCGGCCCGCAGGGCGTGACGCTTATCTTTTTTCTTTTTTTGCATTTCGTCTTTTGTCTTTTTTCTCATTTCTTTTTTTTGTGTTTTTCCTTCTTTAAATTAATTTGAGATTTCCAAATTTCAAAACATTGCACAAAATTTAAATCATGTAGAAATCATAAAATATTTGTGAATTCAAAAATGTGTGGGACATCATAAAAAAATCACAGTTTTAACAGTATTAGTGATTTTAGAAGAGTGTTCACAAATTATTAAAAAAAATCAAAATTTGGAAAAACATGACAGGAAATAAAACTATGTTCATGATTTTGAAAAATAATTGTGTATTCAAAACAAATTCGTGAATATGACAAAAATGTCCATGAAATTTTAGAAAATGTTGAAAAACTCAAAAAAAATTGCAAGTTTGTGGTCGATGAGATTTGTTTTAAAAGTTTAAAAGTGTGTCGTGCAATGGCACGCTCATTGCTTTGGGATTTACCATGTCGACTACATTGCGATCACGTGGATATCGCATCTATCATCAGCGAGGGTTGGAAGAAAGATAAGTTGCAACGTGGCAAGTCACTGTGTCAAAATAAAGGACGCTCATATGTCAGGGTATTGAGTCATACTTATTTGGCTAGAGTGTAATTCTTTATCCTCAGGTTCTCTAGATTTCCCCCCTCTTTTTGATGCACCTCCCCTCCCCCAGTGTGTGTTCATGGGCCGGCACGCAGGGCGTGACTCCCCTATTTTTTTCATTTCATCTTTTGTCTTTTTCTTTTTTTCTTATTTCTTTTTTTTGTTTTTTCTGTCTTTAAATTAATTCGATATTTCCAAATTTCAAAACATTGCAAATTTTGAAAACATGTTTGAGAAATCATAAAATGTTTGTGAATTCAAAAATGTGTGGGAAATCATAAAATTTTCACAGTTTCAATAAATATTAGATTTTACAAAACTGTTCGCAAATTATAAAACATGTTCGCAACATCGTGAGTCACTGTATTAAAATAGAGAACGCTCATATGTTAGGGTATTGAGTCAAACTTATTTGGCTAGCGTGTAATTTTTTTTCTCTCCCGTTGCAACGCACGGACATGTTTGCTATATAATAATAAAGCAAATTGGGTTTCGGTCGTCCGTCACGCACTTTTGCAGAAAACCCCCTGCATTTTTTACGAATTAACCCGCAGTACACACTTAAGTCATAACCGTATCGTTATTTTACATTTTTACGGAAATCCCCCTGACGTATTAGATAATTCACCCGCCGATCATATATAAGTCAAACAAATGTTTTTCTAAATTATCCATATATTTTAAACCGTAACTCCGATTTTAACATGTTATATATGAAAATTGATTAGAAAAATGTGTAGAATCTGAATATGATGTTATTTTGTTTGTTAAATATTTTTAAATATTATTTTGGAAGATATTTAAGTCAAACAAATATTTTTCTTAATTATCCATATCTATTCAACCGTAACTCCGATTTTAACATGTTATATATGAAATTTGAATAGAAAAATATGTAGAATTTGAATATGATGTTATTTTTACCTATTAAATATTTTAAAATATTATTTTAAAAGCAAACTTGTAACCTATAGGGCACGTCCGTTTTTCTTTCGTACCGCGACGATCTGGATTGCAAATAAATAACCACTAAAATCATAAAGAGACGAAAGAAAACATCGATAACCACACATGAGCACCTCTGAAAAAACTGATAGGGGAAAAACAACATTCAAACACACTTTGGTTTGTGTGAACACTAAGGCCACTGAGGGTGAGAAGGAGGATAAGCGGCAACACAAAAATAATGCCTCGCTAAAATAAAGGGCATGAACATATTATGATTATTGGGTTAAGAGTGTGTGTTACTTTTTTCTCCCGTTGCAACGCACGGGCTCTTTTGCTAGTACCTACTAATAAAAGAAATAGGTGTTCTTGGTCCGTCATGCTATTCTTTAGAAAACACCTCAAGTTTTTGGTAATAAACCCGCAGTACATATTAACAGATTTTTTTAAAAATCCATAACTTTTTAATCCTAACTCCAAACTTAACATGTTATATATGAAATTTGATTAGAAAAATATGTAGAATCTGAATATGATATTATTTTTAACTGTTAACCATTAAAAATATGCTATTTATGATGGAACCTTAATCAATAGCGCATGATCAGTCTTTTCTTCATACCGGTGCCGCTCCGAATTGAAAATGAACCTTCGGCAAAACCAGGATGGTGAAATAAACAATATCTAAAAACTTCATAGAAAAAAAGATTTATCATCCTATGCCGAAAGGGAGACTTCTTCAGATTGACAACATTCAAACGTGTCGTGATGGTGTGAACATTGAGCCCAGCATCAATGAGAATGGGAAAGAAAGATAAATAGAAACACAGATGGGATGCCATGTGTTGAAATAAAGGACATGGACCTACGAATTCATGGTTATTAGATTAGTGAGTTTTTTTCACCTGTTGCAACGCACGGGTTCATTTGCATCGTATGCCGAGAGAGAGACGTCTTAAGATTGACAACATTCAAACGTGTTGTGTTGATGTCAACACTGAAGCCAGCATCGACGAGAGTGGGAAGAAAGGTAAATAGAAACGCAGATGAGATGCCATGTGTTGAAATAAAGGACATGGACCTACTGAAGTTTGGACTCATGGTTATTAGATTAGGATGTGTTTTTCACCCGTTGCAACGCACGGGCTCATTTGCTATCTATATCTATATCTATATCTATACTCTATATCTATATCTATATCAATACTCTATACCTACTAATAAAAGAAATAGATATTCTTAATCCATCATACTATTTTATAGAAACCCCCCCTGATATTTATTACATTAAACCCACATCTATATCTATATCTATATCTATACCTACTAATAAAAGAAATAGGTATTCTTAGTCCGTCATACTATTTTATAGAAAAACCCCTGATGTTTATTACATTAAACCCACAGTACGTATTAAATGTTTTTTAAAATACTCATATCCTCTAAATCGTAACTCTAAATTTAACATGTTATACATGGAATTTGATTAGAAAAATATATAGAATCTGAATATGATGTTATTTTACCTGTTAGCCAATTAAAAAAATACTATCTAGGGTGCGATCTTAATAAACAGTGCATTATTCGTCTTTCTTTCATATCGGTACTGATCCGGATTGTGGATAAACATCTCGGCAAAATCGGGATTGGAGACGAAATTGAAAATCACTTGCCTGTTTCTTTGTATGTATTAAATCTACAAAGACATGTGGAATCTTGAACTTGCCCTTTTGTAGCCAAAGACCATCTTTGTTTGGGTTGTAGCTACAAATACTCAGATTATAGACCATTTTTTGTAAATTAAGCGTGTGGTATTCTTTTCTCTCGTTGCAACGCACGGGCCCTTTTTTTATGCTAGACCTACGTCAAGTGGCTAGTCACTCTCACATCTTTCGAGAGACCATGTGAATCCATCCTAGACCTACCCCAATATTTATTTCTTGAGAAATATTTTTTTATTAAAAGAATAACTCTGTTTGCCCTTGAGTGTGAAGCAACCTATATTTCTGTCAATCTTAAAATTTTAATAAAATTCTTAAAATTCCTTTGGACCAAATGGACCTTGTATATGTAAAAATATTCGAGATTCCATGCTCAGGGTGAGCACACCATCCAATCTTTGATTCTGGTCATATTTCAGTTTGTGAAATAACTATATTTTATGTTGTTCCATAACTTATGAAAAATTACCAGAACCTTCTTACACATATAGAACCTCCCTCCGCAAAATTTGAGCTTATTTAATCTGGCCAATAATTCTCAAGAATTTCCCCAAGTTTTTGTCTAGAGGAAAGCATTATGAAGGAAGTACCATTTATATTTATTCAAATGGTATGAAATTTTTACAATGCCTTCATATGCCCAAATAACTCCTCTCCACCAAGTTTCAGCTCAATCCAATCATCCATTTGAGCACATCTTCAACTTTCACATTTCTGTCCAGTGTGGGAGTTTGTGAAGCAAGTGCTAGCTATACCCCTCCGGTTGATCTAAATCTTTTCCACAGTGCTAACCTTAGTGGATGATCATCCTCAGACAAAGATCAGTCCCATTGGCGATGTGCATTTCCCCCACCACTAATCAAACACCTTGTTGTTGATTTAGGCTTGAGCTTGGTTCAGTCCCTTCTTGAGCCCTCCTTGTCGTCTACTTCTTCCTACAATCTACTGGGGGAGTGCCCAACCCGCTAGACACACTTAGGCTATCCAGAACACGTGGCAACGTCACGGTCACGCGGTGACCGTGCGGCTGGCATGCCACCCGACGCACTATATAGATTGGGACCCTCGGCCTCCTTCCCCTCGTCGAGCTCGCGCCACTGAAGCATGTCCAGCAGCTTCGCAGTGGCCACGCACTCACTCACCCAGCCTCTTCCCCCTCCTCTTTCTTCCTCTTCACGACAAGGCAGCCTCGTCCGCGCTCTGACCACCACCCCTACCACCAGTGGCGAGTCTAGTAGGGGGGCTTCATCAGCCTCTAGCCTACCCTCCAAAAATACAATTTTTTTAGTACTACACGTCCCAGCCCAGCAACCATCTTATTCTCTGCCGAACAGCACCAACACTCCAACAGCCCACACGCAAGTAGCACACAGGATATCGAGTAGGGACACATGATAGCGAGATGACGGACCCTTACGCTCCACGGCTCAAGACAAGTATATCAACATTTGTTTGCTGTAAAAAAGCATATTTGTCTGTTTAAGTAGGAAAATATGAAATATATAATCCAATTTGATACTTTTCAAAAACTTCAAAACAACTATAGTAAATACTACATGTTTCCAATAGTAATCTGGCTAATTTTGAGCTTATTTGAAGAAAAGGGATTAAGTGATAATGGCTATATTTTGCTAAGTAAATTCATATTTTGGTGAAAATTTTGATTTTTTAAATCTATCAAATACTACATGTTTCTAGTAGTATTCTAAGAAAGTTTCAGCTTGTTTGGAGCGAAAGGACTGGAGATAATGACTATTTAGCTAGACAGATATAAATTTCTATTCAAAATTTGATATTTTCACAAAACCATACCATGACAGTAATAATACATATATTTTCAGTAGCATTCTGGCAAATATTAGCTTATTTGGATTAAAAAATTATGAGATAATGCCCTTTTCTCTTTAATTAAAATGATGCTTAGTTTGAGTTAAAAAAATGATGCCTAGTTTCTCGCTATTAAGTTTGAGCCCACCCTTCATTGTCTTCCTGGATTCGCCACTACCTACCACCATGGCTGGTCGGCCACGTCGTCACCGAGCTTTCTCGAGCATCCCCGAGCTTCTCCACGCCGCGTGAGATCTCTGGCACATCTCTCCCCCTCCCTCTGGTGCGCCCTCAAGCTCCAGCTCGTCGCCACACGTGTCGCCGTGGCCGCGCTAAACCCTCGCCATCGCCCCGGCTATTTAAGCCGACCCCAAGGCCTCCCAACCTCACCAGACTCCTCAGCACTCTCCTTGCACCCACTTCCACCTCTCAAATGAGCTCGAGGAGCTCCCATGCGGCCATGCCCTCCCATTGCCGCCATGGCCACCACGGTCCTCCTTTCGAATTCGAGCTCTATGGTGTCTCCCGCCCCACCTAGCCATCTCCGGAGGCCTCCAACAACCCCCTAGACTCTCCCCGTAGCTTCAACTCCTCCTCTCCGCGGCCGTGCCACGCGCCCTGATGGCAAATGCGGTCGCCGTCCGCCCCGGCCGGTGCCAGGTGCCCCGCGGCCCTCCCCTGCCGCCTCTGGTGGGCCTGCCCGACGCACTCGCCGGAGGTGACCCGTGCCGCCAAGCAGTGGCGAGTCTAGTAGGGGGGCTTCAACAGGCTCTAGCCTACCCTCCAAAAATACATTTTTTTAGTACTACACGTCCCAGCCCAGCAACCCAGTATCTTATTCTCTGCCGAACAGCACCAACACTCCAACAGCCCACACGCAAGTAGCACACAGGATATCGAGTAGGGACACATGATAGCGAGATGACGGACCCTTACGCTCCACGGCTCAAGACAAGTATATCAACATTTGTTTGCTGTAAAAAAGCATATTTGTCTGTTTAAGTAGGAAAATATGAAATATATAATCCAATTTGATACTTTTCAAAAACTTCAAAACAACTATAGTAAATACTACATGTTTCCAATAGTAATCTGGCTAATTTTGAGCTTATTTGAAGAAAATGGATTAATGATAATGGCTATATTTTAAGTAAATTCATATTTTGGTGAAATTTTTGATTTTTTAAATCTATCAAATACTACATGTTTCTAGTAGTATTCTAAGAAAGTTTCAGCTTGTTTGGAGCGAAAGGACTGGAGATAATGACTATTTAGCTAGACAGATATAAATTTCTGTTCAAAATTTGATATTTTCAAAAAACCATACCATGACAGTAATAATACATATATTTTCAATAGCATTCTGGCAAATATTAGCTTATTTGGATTAAAAAATTATGAGATAATGCCCTTTTCTCTTTAATTAAAATGATGCTTAGTTTGAGTTAAAAAAATGATGCCTAGTTTCTCGCTATTAAGTTTGAGCCCACCCTTAATTGTCTTCCTGGATTCGCCACTACCGCCAAGGCTCATCACCGGAGCGCGCGGCCTCCTCTGGTCCACAGGCGCGCAAGGTTGAAGAAAATGACTCAGCCAGGCAGCCCCACCTCACCGCGATCCCACCGGTCAGCCTAACTGGGCGTTGACCCCGGCCGCTGACGTGGATAAGTGAAGACGGTTTACGTAGAATAGGCTTTCAGTTAACGAAAGCGTACTTCGCTTTTTCTTCGGACGAAAATGTGTTTTCCCCGCTATGAAGTGTATTTTCCTGAAATACGCTTACTGTTTCCAGCAGTTGGCCAAAACCTTAAAATACCGGGCGTTCGTCGGTTAGCAGCAGAAAAGCACAATTTTATTTGTTTTTCTGCCTAACGAACGAACGACCGTAATTCTTCAACCGTGACTCCGATGCATGTGATTCAAAATCCCACGTTCTCTACTCGTCGAGCCGTTCCGTTAATCACTTTCATGATGATGTCACATCCCAAAAATGACCATTTTGCCCCTATCCTCTAATCAGCTCTGTCGAGAGAGAAACTTTTCCGGCAAATATTTTCGCGAGCTCCTCGCACTTCTTCCTGGTGAATCCATCAACCCCAGGCAAGGCACAACAGCCACTTGCATGATGGCATTACAATTGAGCACCACTTAGAAACAATGGTTCAACAAGACCAATTTGAAGACTCTGTTCTAGAAGATGGCGATATGCACTTGCACAATCTTTCTGAGTTGAGTGATATGACACACTGATGACGGGAAAATGGCGGGCGTGAGAACACGTGTCCACGTCATTGATACAGAGTGAAATTTAAACGCATAAATGCATACAATAAAAATAGGATCAAACATTGCAGGTACTTTATTTTCAGAACTCTTACATTTACATAAAAGATATGTTAATTACATCTCCATAGAGAAAACCCCTGATTAAGAATCCCAACATATCTATTACATAGCATCACAACGCATGAGTACTACAAAATGTAGAATTAAAAGAAAACTACAAAATGTAGAAATAAAAATCCTCCTCGCTGTCTTCGACGTCAGCGTACTCGGAGAGCCTTGAACTTCGTCCATGCTAACATATGTGTTGCACAATATTCATGATTTGACAATGTTCATTCATATAGCACGTTTATGCCTAGCTCATTAACCATCGCGAATATGTAGTAGTTGTCTTATTTAATGGTTAACTAGTCGGGCTAACGGTGTATATGCAATATGGGGCATAACTATTTTTATGAGTTGGGTTTACTTTATAGCAACGTATATAGCGTTGCCTCGAGCCATTATATGCGAGGACTATATGAAACTTGTTGATGACATATTCGATCGCACTGTATTATGTTTAGTGCGAGTAACATAGGCTATGACCCTAGTTACTTTTCTATGCATGGTACAATTTTAATCCATATGAGAGATTATATTATGACATATGGGTCATGCCTAAATACTAGTTTTCCTAGTCTCAAACATATCATATATTAAGTGAATCTAGTCAAATGAGTTCAGAGTTGAATCTCAAGTGCATGAGAATATTTTCTTTATAAAGTTTCACTTCACTTGTATTAGTACTAACATCATGTAGCAACTTCATGCCCATGTGTAGCATAACCAAATGAAGTATCGAGACGTCTTCTTGCTTGTATAATCACCACATAGCATAAATTGTATACTTGTGGTGTAACCAAACAGAAGTATATATCAATATATGTTTTGCATGGACATGATGAAGCATATGAAAATTTTCAACGTCTAGATATATGACCATAAACTATGAAGAGCAAAAGTCATGTATGTTTAGTTGTCATGTGTGCAGTGTGCATGGCTTGTTTTACATGGGTTTCCACTAGTACAAAATCCGAGCGTATGATGCTACTTCTTGAGACTAACGGACATATAGCCGCATGCACTAAGTTTACACCCTATACTGATGCATTTATGGGTCTAGAACAGAATGGGACTTTATGAAACCCAATCAATATGAGCTTTATTTCTATTTTTATTCTTGGATTGTATCAACATGAGATGCAAGATCCCATGAGACCAAAACAAGAAGGAACATATTTTTACTCTTGAGTTGCATATACATGGGATGCAAGCTCACCATGAAACCAAAACAAGAAAGAACATATTTTTTTTTATTCTTGAATTGTATCGACACGAGATGCAAAATCCCGTGAGACCAAACAAGAAAGATCATATTTCTATTCTTGAATTGTATCAACATGAGATGCAAGATCCCATGAGACCAAAAAAAGAAAGATCATGTTTTTATTCTTGAATTGTATCAACATGAGACGCAAGATCCCATGAGACCAAAACAAGAAAACATTTGTGGGTAACATCGAACATATATGAGATATGCGGTGAAAGCACAACACTGTTGATGGATATATTTGATTCTTGAATTGTATCAACATGGGATGCAAGATCACCATGAGACCAAGACAAGAGGAATTTTGATTGCACACGCGCACTTAGCTCGCATCAGTATGGGATTGAAGATAAGTATGTGACCAGACTAGGAATTTATTTTTACTCTTGATTTGTATCAACATGGGATCGAAGTCACCATGAGACCGAACCAAGAAAAATAATAATTGAGAAGCACCAAACATATATGAGATGTATGGTGAAACTAAAACATCATCGATCAATAATGCAGGGAAAGGGTGTAGCCATGTATCCTCACCTTGACTTAGTTTCTCTCCCGTATGTGTGAGGAAGTGATGCGAACCAGCAGCGGCGAGGTCGACGACGAGCGGACGTACGGTGACAACGGCGGCGAGCGGACGGCTGGTGACGACGGCGGCGAGCGGACGGCCGGCGACGAGTGTATAGACGACGGCGAGCGGATGGCCGGCGGCGGCGACGACAAGCGGACGGCCGGCGGCGACGACGCTAGCAGCGTTGTATGTGTGTGAGTGATGGATGGATTGATGAATGATGAGCGAGCAGTGTATGGATCGATGATGAACCAGCGATGGATGTCGTGAGCAGCCTTGGCAAAGTGGTGTGCTGGCCTTTATATAGGCGGCCAGCGCCTGAGACGAACACACGCACGTACTGGAGAACGTGTGCAGGAACGTGGGATGGTCGTGGTCATCGTGGGCAAACAGCCAGTTAGTTATAGATTAGCACGTCAAGTTTTCTCGTGTGGACTTCATACGCGTGCAACTGAGCGATAGAATAAGGCCATAGGCTGGCTAATCACTTAATTAGCTCTTAATCTTGCCGCATAATTAATTCATGCATGCACACGTAGCTCGTACATGTATGTATTCCTCATATGGGTAATTAGTTCTTAACCTTGCCGCGTAATTAATCCATGTATAACACATGCATGCACATAGCTCGTACTTGCACCAATGTATGTACGTAGCGTTTTGTATAAGCGGACTAGACCAGATAAAGTTTAATGATATGAGAAGATATTCTTTCGTTAATACTTTATGACGCCTGACAATTTTTGCATATCGCCACGCGTCATATTGTTTTACACAAATCGCGTAGATATTTCATTAGCGATGATAGAATAATTCTTGTAAATGTGATAAAATATTTTGGGAATGTTAGCATAGTCTTTGAAACTTTGAATTTGTGCAACATCAGATTTTCGCTGTTGATGATGGCGTATGTGTAAAATAAGGTCATTTATACTATGATATGGCTCATTTCCTTCCCTTTTATTTTTGGGTCTATTATTCTATTAAGCAGTGTGGCAGAATTTTACTGTGACCATTTTCTCTATATATTCGATAATTCAACATCTTTTTACTGTTTGAAGTAATTGTTTTTTTATTTGATCAGTAGCTAAACACCATGTTTTACTTTGGCCAAAATCGGTGTCAACACACACATTAGAGATTACGAACCAGACCCTTTGAATTTGTGTTTATTTTCTTTCTCCTTGAGTGGAAAAGCAAAAGAATGACTTCTATCTTTGCCTAGAGGTACTAAAATTTCATGGAGTGCTTGTTGTAGGAAATTTTTATTTAAGTTTTTTCTAGTGCAAAAATTATGAATTGTGCTATCAGATAAGATGTTTTAAGTAGGAAGATCATGAGCCACTAGTGCTTGCGTGGGCTCGCATGAAGAAGGCTACGAGAAACTTCTCCAATCACAAGATGAAAAAATTGTTAATTCTTCATATGCTTTATAGTGCTCTTACTCCCATGTCAAAAACTATGCTTGAGACAACTGCAGGAGCAACTATTCCAAGAAGAAAAATCTGTGGGCAAATTTGAACTTATTGGATCCAGCCCTATGTAATTTGTGGTTTAATCAACAATAAATCTGATTTGTTCAACATATTAATACGTGCATGCATTCAAACGTCGTTGAAATGTTTATTCGGTCTGCGAGCTGCCTAAACCCATCGTACTTTATGTTCTTATTGTACAAAGATGAGTGTGATAATAGTTTAGTTATTCAGGTAACAATCTCGCTAACTAAAAATTGTCATCGAATTGCATACGGCGTGCCAAGCCCCGCATTAGGCACTAGTAGAAGTATATAACAATGCCGCACCAGTGCATGAGGAACTATTCGAAGAAAAAATCTACAGGCAAATTTGAACTTATTGGGTCCAGCCATATGTGATTTGTGGTTTAACCAACAGTAAATCTGATTTGTTCAACATATTACTATGTGCATGCATTCAAACATCATTGAAATGTTTATTCGATCTGTTAGGTGCCTAAACCCATCAAGCTCTATGTTCTTATTGTGCAAAGATGAGTGTGATAATAGTTTAGTTATTTAGGTAACGATTTTGCTAACTAAAAAATTGTCAGCGAATTGCATACAACGTGCCAAGCCGCGCATTCGGCATCAATAGAAGTATATAACAATGGCGCACCTGTGACGTACATCTGCTTCTTCTTTTGTCTTGAAACGAAGGCAAAACATTGGACCCTAATGAGTGTCATACTTGTGGCACGAATACATGGCAACTCCGAACGTTTTTTATTGCAAGTTTAGTGACGCGAAGATGACAACTTTCTTTTCGGATAACAAGTTTCAGTTTTTTTGTTTGATTTTTTTCTTTTCAGATGGCAACTTTAGTTGTAAAAACGTCAGGGCGGGATTGTTTCATGCCACACGTGTGACACTTATCATTTGGAAAAAGATTTGCCTCATCAATTAATTTTAAAAAAAATTGCCTACTTAATTAAAAAACAGACGAAAACCGATACATATAAATCACATGGGAACTACTCGCTAGAAAAGAAACTTCATGGCCACAGTCAACCCGCAACATACATAATGCGCAACAACCAAGATCCCTTGCATGTCTACGTTGCAAAGAAACCCCCAACAACAATATCAAGATTGAAGACAATAGACGCCACCGAATCCACGGAGGCGAGTCAATCGAAGATGACGGTCGATGATTTTTGCAGACAAAAAACATTGGACCGACGGAGATTAACTCTAGCTGTGAATCCAATCCAATCAGATGGGTCCAAGACATTTTGCTAAAGAAAAAGAGAAGATGAATCCAAGAAGTAACGCCGAAAACGAGATTCTACGGCTTCTCCAAAGAAAATACTTCATAAGAAAAGAGAAGGAGATTCTACAACGCATTACGCCCAGAGAGAGACCTTGTGTTGAACTTGAAAATACCAAGCCATGAAAGTGGAACAGCAGCTGGTTGGTCCAGGCGATTCCCTTCCCTTCCCAACACGGACGCCATGTTGACGGCGGGGTCCAGGCGACGCCATGGACGCCGCCACGGGCACGACACGAGCCATGGACGCCGCCACGGGCACCGAAAATGTTATACGGAACCATGGTTCAGCCGAACCTACGCTTGACACTATTGATCTCTGGACACTTTTCTTAAGGATGCGTACATGATTGATTAAAAAATGCATGATGAGAGCTGTTTGCATGTTAAACAATGCATGACGCGGATCCACATGTAGCAGGATGTTGAATGGTACGGCGTCGACCATAAGTTCGGCTGAACCATGGTCCAGAATCACGCCTCTCCCACGGGCACGGAGTCGGAGGGAACGGCCAGCGGCAGCGTACTCCTGCTCCTACTCGTCGCCGGTGTCGTCGCCGTCTATGTTCGGCTGAGTCGACGGTGACGGGAGCAGCAGCGCGCCGAGCCCGCCGTCGCTGCCGCTGCTGGGCCACCTGCACCTGCTCAAGAAGCCGCTGCACCGCTCGCTGGCCGCGCTCGCCGGGCCGGCGCCGCTCCTGTCGCTGCGGCTGGGCGCGCGAAGGGCGCTGGTCGTGTCCACGCACGCGGCGGCCGATGAGTGCTTCACGGCGCACGACGCGGCGCTGGCAGGCCGGCCGCGGATGCTCGCCGGGGAGATCCTCGGCTACGGGCGCACCACCGTCGTGTGGGCCTCCCACGGGGCCCACTGGCGCGGCCTGCGCCGGTTCCTTGCCGTCGAGCTCTTCTCGGCTTCCCGCGTCGCCGCCATCGCCACCGACCGCCACGCCGAGGTCGCGTCCCTCGTCGAGAACCTGCTCCACGACGTCGACGCCAACGCTGAAGGTGGGTCTGGGACTGTCACGCTCCGGCCCCGGCTCTTTGAGCTGGTGCTTAACGTGATGCTGCGCGCGCTCACCGGGCGCCGGCATGCCGGCGACGTGGGCAGGATCCAGGGGATCATCGAGGAGACGTTTGCGGTGACCGGCGCTCCCAGCTTCGTGGACTTCTTCCCGGCGCTTCGCTGGGTCGACCGTCTCCGCGGCGTCGAGGCGGCGCTTGCAAGCCTGCAGGCAAGGCGTGACGCGTTCGTCACTGGCCTCATCGACGACCAACGGCGGACGCACAACGCAAGCGGCGACGTGGACAAGAAGGGCGTAATCGACGTGCTCTTGGAGCACCAAGAAACCGATCCCGAGTATTACAGTGACACCGTCGTCAAAGGCATTGTCTTGGTGAGTAACTAGTAGCGTATTTTTCAAATTGCATGGTTGCCATGTCCATGCTGACTGACATTCAGGTACTTCTCACTGCCGGCACCGACACATCGGCGCTGACCACCGAGTGGGCGATGGCGCTGCTGATGACGCACCCGGCGGCGATGGCGAAGGCGAGGGCCGAGATAGACGCCGTTGTCGGCATGGGCCGGCTGGTCGACGAGTCGGACCTAGCGAACCTACCTTACGTGCAGTGCATTGTCAAGGAGACCCTTCGGATCTGCCCCGTCGGCCCGATCATCCCGGCGCACGAGGCCATGGAGGACTGCACGGTGGGCGGCTTCCGCGTCCGGCGCGGCACGATGATCCTCGTGAACGCATGGGCGATCCACCGGGACGCCAGTGTCTGGGACGCGCCGGAGGAGTTCATGCCGGAGCGGTTCTTGGGCAGGGACACGGTCACCACGCCCATGCTGCCGTTCGGGCTTGGCCGGAGGCGATGCCCCGGGGAGGGCCTCGCAATGCGCCTTGTTGGCTTGACTCTGGCAACGCTCGTGCAGTGCTTTGAGTGGGATGTTGCTGAAGGCGACACCGTCGACATGGCCGAAGGTGGGGGGTTGTCAATGCCAATGGCGACGCCGTTGGCGGCTGTGTGTCGGCCCCGGGAGTTTGTCAAGAGTGCGCTCTCTGCTTCCACTTGATGGACTGCGGACAAGACTCTTGTGAAGTAAAAGAGACGAAAATTTGGATTAAAATTGCTTAGCAGTGGTGCACTGGTGCCAGTGATCGTCGATTTCACTTTTTTTAGGGGAAAAGCTTATCATCACCCGGCGGATCAGAGCGGCAGCGTCCGCTACCTCCAATGCATGACACGTGTTCTGTGAGGCTCGTATACCGTCCTTTATCAAACACGCTTTTGCAACAGAGGCTATGTTTCTGAAACATATGTGCTGTTGCAGTAGTTTACGACGGGTCTATGTTCTACAACAAAATCTTGGTAGTGAAAATTTTCTGCAACCAGACCTTAGTTGCAAAAAAAAAATTGCAACAAGATCTCAGTTACAAAAAAAAAATTTGCAACAAAACATCTGCTGCAAACAATTTCTGAAACAAGACCTATGTTTTAGAAATAATTCTGCAACAAGGCCTGTGTTGCGATAGTGAAAGCGTGCTCGGCTCAGCTTGATGCGGCAAATCGGACGGCCCGCGACCCGGCTGATCTTTTTAAAAAGATCAGCCGGCGGACGCGTAGCACGCCCAAAAGGGAAATGATTATAATTAACCGGCCGATCTGGCGCGAGGCATCTGCCACCTCGCGTGGCCTGCTTGACCACGCACGTCTCTCCCCCTCATCCTTTTTTGCAACAACAATGTTGTTTCACAATGATGGCAGTGAACGGTGACTGCACAAGTGTGCGACGCGGCCGGAGATGTGTTGTAATTTTTGCAACATGTGTCTTGTTGCAGAAAATTAGATGCGGCAAAGATGTTGCTGTAATTTTTATAATAAGTGTCTTGTTGCAGTAAATTAGAGAAGAAAAGATTACACAAAGTGGGTCTTGTTGCAGGAAATTAGAGAAAAGAAAGTTTTGCAACAAGACCCTTGTTGCAGAAAATTATACAGGAGAAGATTTTTGCAACAAAGGATTTGTTGCAAGAGGAATGGACACGTGTCCCACGTGACATGGGCCCCTGACTCCTCGTGACTCCCCTCAATTTTTTCTGGAACAACATCAATGTTGCAAAACTTTCTCCTGTAACATAAGCTATGTTGCAAAAAAGCTAAGACAATTTTTTTCAACAAACCTCAATTGTAAAAAAAAAACTGCAACAAGACCTCAGTTGCAAAAAAAATCTTCGACACAGACCGTGTTTCAGAAAGCTAAATAGCGGTCCCAATGTTTTGCAACAAGCATCCTGTTGCGGCACGTGTTCCGCAACACTGCTCTTGTTGCGAAAGTGAGGTAGCGCTCGTGGGTGGGTAGATCAGATGGACATCCTCGCGTCCATCTAACGGCCAGCAAGGTGGCGGATGTTTTCTAGTCATCCGCCGGCGGACGCGTAGCGTGGCCCAATATATAAATACCAAGATGTTCGCCACCTCCAATGCATGACACGTGTTCTGTGAGGCTCGTATACCGTCCTTTATCAAACACGCTTTTGCAACAGAGGCTATGTTTCTGAAACATATGTGCTGTTGCAGTAGTTTACGACGGGTCTATGTTCTACAACAAAATCTTGGTAGTGAAAATTTTCTGCAACCAGACCTTAGTTGCAAAAAAAATTGCAACAAGATCTCAGTTGCAAAAAAAAATTGCAACAAGATCTCAGTTGCAAAAAAAAATTGCAACAAAACATCTGCTGCAAACAATTTCTGAAACAAGACCTATGTTTCAGAAATAATTCTACAACAAGGCATGTGTTGCGATAGTGAAAGCGCGCTCGGCTCAGCTTGATGCGGCAAATCGGACGGCCCGCGACCCGGCTGATCTTTTTAAAAAGATCAGCCGGCGGACGCGTAGCACGCCCAAAAGGGAAATGATTATAATGAACCGGCCGATCTGGCGCGAGGCATCTGCCACCTCGCGTGGCCTGCTTGACCACGCACGTCTCTCCCCCTCATCCTTTTTTGCAACAACAATGTTGTTTCACAATGATGGCAGTGAACGGTGACTGCACAAGTGTGCGACGCGGCCGGAGATGTGTTGTAATTTTTGCAACATTTGTCTTGTTGCAGAAAATTAGATGCGGCAAAGATGTTGCTGTAATTTTTGTAATAAGTGTCTTGTTGCAGTAAATTAGAGAAGAAAAGATTACACAAAGTGGGTCTTGTTGCAGGAAATTAGAGAAAAGAAAGTTTTGCAACAAGACCCTTGTTGCAGAAAATTATACAGGAGAAGATTTTTGCAACAAAGGATTTGTTGCAAGAGGAATGGACACGTGTCCCACGTGACATGGGCCCCTGACTCCTCGTGACTCCCCTCAATTTTTTCTGGAACAACATCAATGTTGCAAAACTTTCTCCTGTAACATAAGCTATGTTGCAAAAAAGCTAAGACAATTTTTTTCAACAAACCTCAATTGTAAAAAAAACTGCAACAAGACCTCAGTTGCAAAAAAAATCTTCGACACAGACCGTGTTTCAGAAAGCTAAATAGCGGTCCCAATGTTTTGCAACAAGCATCCTGTTGCGGCACGTGTTCTGCAACACTGCTCTTGTTGCGAAAGGGAGGTAGTGCTCGTGGGTGGGTAGATCAGATGGACATCCTCGCGTCCATCTAACGGCCAGCAAGGTGGCGGATGTTTTCTAGTCATCCGCCGGCGGACGCGTAGCGTGGCCCTTTTTCTTGAGGCTGCTTGCCGTGGCTAAAAGCCTGTGTTTGAAACACTCTTGTTCGGCGGGGTCTGATGGTACGACGAATTTGTCGTCGTCGAGGCTTGCCTCGTCTTCGGAGGGAGGCATGTAGTTATCGTCCTCAACCTCTCGGTCTGCCGCCCTCTCATGAGGGTTGGCTTCTCCATCTTCTTGTGCTGAATCTTGTTGGAGGGGGTGTTCTTCGGCGCTATCCGGAGTAGTATTATCTCCGGTGCCGGAATCACCGTTTTTGCTTTGGCGGGATTTAGAGCGGCGCCGCTGACGTCGGCGTTTAGGATGTTTCTTGGAAGTATCATCTCCCGCTTTTCCATCGCCATCTCCATCTTTTGGAGCGTCCACCATATATATGTCATACGACGAGGTGGCCTTCCAGCGCCCTACAGGTGCTGGTTCCTGTTCGTCTCCTGCATCGTCGTCCATACGGTCGATGTCTTCGGAGTCAAAGTCGAGCATGTCGGTTAATTCGTCGACAGTGGCTACGAAGTGGGTGGTGGGTGGGCTTTGAATTTCTTCGTCGTCCGTATCCCATCCTTGCTGACCATAGTCCGGCCAGGGCTCTCCCGATAAAGAGAGAGACTTTAGTGAGTTCAGGATGTCGCCAAAGGGCGAGTGCTGAAAGATGTTCGCGGCGGTGAACTCCATGATCGGCGCCCAATCGGATTCGATCGGCAGGGGCGCGGGGGGTTTGGAGTCCGGAGGGGAATCCGAATCCCCGGAGTCACGGGTCACGCAGAGTGCGGGGCTGGTATCTGGCTCGATCGCTTTTGAGATCACAGCCCCTGAGGTGGCGTCCAACCGCTCACCCTCGATCGGCGCCGCAGGTTCCGAATTAAGGGTCGGAACCGACGCGCGTGCGGGCTCTAGGGCGCTGTTCGGCGGCAGAGCTAAATCATGCCCATCGAGACAGTGCGGCGCGCTTGGCTGTGGCTCAAATCCGTCGAAGATCAAGTCCCCGCGGATGTCAGCCGTGTAGTTCAAACTTCCAAACCTGACCTGATGGCCAGGGGTGTAGCTTTCGATCTGCTCCAGGCGGCCAAACGAATTGGCCCGCAGTGCGAAGCCGCCGAAGACAAAGATCTGTCCGGGGAGAAAAGTCTCACCCTGGACCGCATCGTCGTTGATGATCAAAGGAGCCATCGGGCTTAAAAGTGACGACACAGAGGAACTCTCAATTAAAGCACCAATGTCGGTGTCAAAACCGGCGGATCTTGGGTAGGGGGTCCCGAACTGTGCGTCTAGGCCGGATGGTAACAGGAGACAAGGGACACTAAGTTTACCCAGGTTCGGGCCCTCTCGATGGAGGTAAAACCCTACTCCTGCTTGATTAATATTGATGATATGGGTAGTACAAGAGTAGATCTACCACGAGATCAAGGAGGCTAAACCCTAGAAGCTAGCCTATGGTATGATTGTTGTATGATGAAGTTGTCCTACGGACTAAAACCCTCCGGTTTATATAGACACCGGATAGGGTTAGGGTTACACAAAGTCGGTTACAATGATACGAGATCTTGAATATCCGCATCGCCAAGCTTTCCTTCCACGCCAAGGAAAGTCCCTTCCGGACACGGGACGAAGTCTTCAATCTTGTATCTTCATAGGCCAGGAGTCCGGCTGAAGGTATTGTCCGGCTATCCGAACACCCCCTAATCCAGGACTCCCTCAAGGTCCATCTCCCCCTCTACCTCCTTCCACTTGGCCTGGGTGAAAACCTCGAATCGTTGGGATTGGGCGGCGGAGACGCAACAGCGTTGTTCCCACCTTTGTGGTGTCGTCTTGGGTGGTGGATGGAGTGTGCGGTGCGGCGAGCTCGAGTGGTTCCTGGAGGCGGCTCGGTCCTCTTGTTCTTTGGCCATGACTTTGGTGTCGATCTCCATTTTGTTGCTTGTCTATGGTGTGTCATGTGCTTTGGGCATCAGAGTTGTTATTGGGCTCTTTGTGTGGTGAGGAAGTCGTAACCGATGCTGTGTATCATGGCAGATTGCATGTGTCCATGTGTGCTCCAGGTAGCTTCTCCACCTTGTCGACGGTGTGGCGCCCTCCGGTCCAGGCGAGAAGATAGTGGTCTTCTTCGGTGGTGGAGGTGGATGGCACCGTGCTTGTCTCGCCATGTGGGTGTGAATTGTGGATGGCTCTTCCTCCGGTGGCTTCATTATCCTCCGAACTTCCGTATGCCCTTTGTTTCATGTGTGTAGATGGTCTTGACTACGATGTTGTAACTTTACATTCTTTGTTCGTAGTCTCTGGCCTCCCTGATGCACTATGTACCTGCTGCCTGGGGTTTGTGTTCTCCTTTTCATTTAAGTTCTTTGTCAAGTGTGGCTGGTTGTAATCATTGCCGGTTAATGGTTTTGTTAATTCGAAGTCGGGCAAGGTTCGAGCCTTCTCTCGGGCTCGGGCCGCGGCTTTTCTCTATAATCAGGGAACATAGAGATGTGTCCTACACAAACACTATCAAAATATAAGACGAACTAGCCTATATAAACTTCTTATATTTTTCTATGGAGGTAATAGCTCATTGTTTGTTTATATTAAAGTTTTCTTTTATGAAACACAACACGTATAGATACTCGGTTTACCACCGAAAAAATGAAGGCGTATACAAAGTCTAGGACTTGAATCTAGCTGGTGGACAGGTTCCACCAAGGAACCTAGCCAACTGAGTTCACTTGTTTCTATCAAACTAGAAAACCATACAAACCGCCTTCTCCTCTACATCTCCGTATCCGGCTGGCATGGACGGACCTCTTGTAGGTAATCAAACACGCACACCCTATATTGCACATTTAATTTGTTGGATATTACTCCCTCCGTTCTCAAATAATTGTCTTTCTAGCCATCTCAAATGGACTACAACATACGGATGTATGTAGACATGTTTTAGAATATAGGTTCACTCATTTTGTTCCGTATGTAGTCACTTGTTGAAATCTATAGAAAGACAATTATTTAGGAACGGAGGGAGTATGATATAGCTTGTCTTTTATGCATCAGATTGTTTGTTATCATAGTGAAAAAGAACATATGGTAAGGATAGATACTCATCATTGATGGGGTCGACGTGCAACGATTCATGCAACAGTCACGATAGGCAATTGTAAAAATAGATGTACACGACAATAACGAATGAGTCAACATATACTAGTGAGAGCCAAACATGGATATTTTCTACTTGGGACCGGCTATGACAAAATATCGACCCAGTGATCTTTAGTTCCAAGTTAACCGATCAGAGAAGAATTCACCCGACTAGTCCCAACTTCCTTAGTGATCTTTCCGTCCAAGTTAACAGATCAGAGAAGAATTCACCCGACCCCGCTCTCTGAATGGAAGTGCAAAGCTAGAAAAACTTCACCCAAGCCATGTTTCTAAAAGTCACCTGAAAGAAGCTTTAACCTACGCCTTTGTTGAGATCTTGAGATCTCACTTCAAACGAGAGATGGCTTACACTGTGACCCATGGGGTGTTTTTCATAGGACATCGGTCGGACTTGTATCAATGACCACCAATGCCTTTTGGTGAGACCTTGAGATCCCACTTCAAACTAGTAGTCCTGGAAAATCTTTCTACACAGGCAGCAAATTCTCCACCGCAACAGATTACATAGAATATATGGTTACAAAAAAAAGATTACATAGAATATATTAAGCTCCAAAGGTAAATGGAACGATACAACATAGCCAGTGAAATTGAGCATAAGTTACGTCCATGTTTGCTTTGACCTGCAGCTGTCCAGGAAATTACTAAGGAACTGTTATATATACATGGTTGAAAGGCCCTTGGTCTATTTGCTCGCACTTTCACTAAGTTGCCTTAGGGTGTGTTTGGTTGTAGAACCAAGTGGAATGTAATGGAATGGTTACATTCCACGAGAATGGAATGGTTCCGTCTATGTGTTTAGTATGAAGAGTAAGTTGGAATGGAACGGTTACATTTCTATGTTTGGTTGGTGGAATGGAATGGAGTGGATTTTTTCAAAGTAGTGTTTGCTTTTCCAGTAATTTGTATTTTTGCAAGCATTTTATTTAAATATCAAAGCATTTTTTTTCATCTCCTACAGTTTGTATTTTGCTTCACAATCATGCTAAATAAATGACATCAGTAATCTATACACAAACTGTTTACAAACAAATTTAGAAAGAATTCTCGGTAAATGGTCAATGGGTATGCACAAATTGCAAGAGGAGCGCGATGGAGCAGAGCCTGATTCACTTTGGCATAGCCGCCGCATGCCAATTCCTCTGTAGTGCCTGGATGTATGTACGCCGCTGTCTGCAGATGAGGCCGCCACTCGGCCAGCCACGAGCCACTGCCGCAGCCCATATGCTCGCTGCAGCTCCTTCCACTGCCGCCGCTCCGCCCAAGCCTCCGCCGCTTAGATGTGCCTAAGACAGGACAGCCACTGCTCCACTCCTCCGTAGCTGTTGCAGCCGCACACCAAGCAGCTTCTGCCGCTCAGACCTGCCTGCGACGGGACCGCTGCTCCTCCTTCCTTTCCCTGAATGTGTCCGCGGCAGGATGGCCGCTCTGCTCCTCCTTCTGTCGCTGGGAGAGATGAAGATGGCCGGCTGCGTGGGAGAAATACCAGCGGGAAGAGAGACGACGGGGACGTGACGGCCAGCCGGCGCCGGAGAGGGAGAGAGGTGGGAGCCGGAGGAGTGGCGGCGCGTAGATTTGGAGAGTGCGTGCGAGTTGGGGGAGGGGAAAGAGACGCCCGTTCCGCGTGGTCCGCCTGATTTGGAGGTATCGCTTGGTTCCGCATATACACATAATATTCGTTTTGTGGGAACGAGTAGGTTCCGCTCCGGTTCTGTACCGAACGCGGGAACTTGGCCTAGGGACGGGTCCGACCCATGCCGTTCCACTTCGTGACTGAAACTGAACACACCCGTATTGTTGGGGCGAATCCTCCGACGAAGAACACCGAGCAGTACAAGTACGCCGGACGGAAGAGACGATCGAAGATGTACTGTAGACAAGATGGATTTGCGATGCCTATATCTTGGCCTGTATTCCGAGTCACAAACATGGTGACAAACACCCCAGCCCTCACGCACATGGAGTATGACTCACACTACGACTCATGGCGTCGACGGCAGCCCCGGCGACCACCACGGACAAACACCACCCGAGAGACCACTGGAGAATATGTTGTTTCTCCTAGCTACTCTACCCTACACTTGCATTAGACTCGCACTTCAATAGGCACGTACACTCCGTTTCAAAAAAAGAAAAAGAAAAAAGAGGCACGTACAGGGGACTCACACACTAAACTAGCTAACGACACTAAACTAGCTAACGAACCTCATCCAACTAACTACATGCATGCCGCGAATCAACCTGTGGTTGAGTTGGTTAGGTGGACAGTGGTATCCCCAACCCACCAGGGTTCAAATCCTGGTGCTTGCATTATTCCTGGATTTATTTCAGGATTTCCGGCGATGCGCTTTCAGTGGGAGGAGACGTTTCCCTCGACGACGAGGCGCCTACGGTGACTTCGTAAATCTCAAGATGATATGCCGGCTGGCTCAGTCTCTCGGACGTGCTCATAGGGGTAGGGTGTGCGTGTGTGCGTTCATAGGGGTGAGTATATGCGCGTGTATATGAGCGCTTGTGTTTGTATTGATGCTCAAAAAAAAAAACTACATGCATGCCAACGTCCGGCACTTGCGCGTCATCTCAAACTGCCTCAAACCTGGTCGGCTGACAACACACGCATGCAAACCAACTAACCCAAGCACATAAGGGCATGCACAATGGTTGATAAGATAGTTTTATCTTAAGCTTTGCATGTAATCTAGAGATAACAAAAAAAAAGTCTACAATGAGTCATCTCTTAGCCTTACTAGTACAATGCCCGTGCGTTGCTACCGGTCTTTTATCATTAATCTAATCTTACATAAATTTATGGTGCGGAGGAGACGTATCAGACAACGCCCATCACATTCAAAAACAAAGCGCCGAGGTAAATTTACATTGCACATTTACGTCAATTGGTCAACATGCTTGCCTTGACTCCAGGAATGCCTCCGGCTGATGGAGGTCTCCAGGTAGGGTTACGCTAATAGAAATATTTTGATTAGAAATCGATTGAAACTTTATGAAAAATAACACCTAACTTGGAGCCTTAGACTTGCAAAGCTAGAGACGTGGTCCACGTCCATGGGCGAGGAAGGGAATCGTAGGAAAAATTGGATACACTTATATTGGTATTTCAGGTCTGCCCAATACATAGTGTTCCTGATATTTTGGATATTTTACGCCAAGTTTCTTACTAAACACAACAGGCCTCTCGCAATCTATCTTTGGTTTTGGGTGGTTCAACAATAGATATTGCTTCAACACGTTGTTTCCCAGTCGAAGCTCTCGTCTTCCGACTGTCCTAGATAGGGGCAAGAATATGTTGAGAGATAAGAATAAAAATGCTAGTAGTAAATAGGACAAAACCGTAGTTAATCCAACAAGTTTCTTGGCAAAATTTCTGATCACAAAAACGGAAAATTCATGTTGTGTGATTACAGCGGTAGTACACATAGGAGTGACTCCATTCTGAAGCAACTGCCCAATAAGGGGGCAAGATGTGAAGGTACATCAATATACTTGCAAACATAAGACAGAGCACAGACTTCATATCTTTGCTATCGGCTAGAGCTTTAGCTCCGATCCCTAAGTTGATATTCACATCTTCTCAGTAACAATGCAGTTATGCCCAACTTCTGGTCACACAAGGATCATGGACTGATTACAGGTCACGATTACAACATGAGCACAAGAGCAAGCATACACATGCCAAAAGACAGAATATGTGTTGACTGAATAAACTGCACGGAAGGCATTAGCACTACATTAATGTCCCTAAAATCTACACAAAAAATGTGTATGGCCCCCAATTATTGGGTGCCAAGTTAGTTCCGCAATACAGGCCCAAAAATGCATACTGTACCAACAACACACACACACGACGTGCTCAGCACTTCGTGCTGCTAATCACTACGCCGTACATCCAAGTTGCAATGAATACACATGTGGAATTGCCACTCAATGGTTTACCCTTCAAGAAGTAGGAACAACACTAATCAGAGATGATCAGGTTCAATACATTGCAAGGATAGCCAGAAAAAATCACCGTGCAGCCAAAAGTATACATTTTACATCTTCCAATATTGGAAAAGTTTAAAAAATAGATATAGTTTCATTTTTCGTTCCAAAAGTATACACTACTGCAGTTGAAAAACAGCTCCTCTCTCTAGTTGAACAAACAGATATAGTTCCATTCTACATTCCAAAAGTGTACATTAACACGTTTGAAAAACATATCACATAACCCCGAGCTGTTAAAAGTCACTTCATTTTTTTAGTAAACAAAAATTATACTCCATCTTTTCAGAATTTTGGGGCAATGCTAAGTTTCCGTCTACTAAACCAACAAAAACGAAATTCAACTCAGCTACGAGAGGTTTTGTAAAAAAAAAGATTTTAGTGTGAACTTTGGTATTTCGGGTGCAACCGAAGCTAGCCACCATTCACAGTTAGACATTCTAAATCCAAATTTTAGATAATTTTCAGTTTAAACTGAAGCTGTCACAGCCTACGCAATGCCACAATCGATGAACATCAAAATACTGTTCAGTTAATTACTCAGCGCCAGATAATCAATGTACCACTACATGGTCTTATAACCTCCACAATAACTAATTAATCTGCAACAATTCTAGACATCATTAACACTTAGACACTGTAAAACCAAATTCCAGATAGATTTTCAGTTTAACCCGAGGCTATAACCCTATACGCACCACCACATTCGATGAACGGCCAAACAATGTTCAGCACTACCACATGTAGTCTGAATCTTCCCTGAACTTTTCAGTTTGACCACCCCTAGGCATATAATTGCAGCCCGGCGAAGACGACATTACTCCATCGGAGTCTTCACAGATTCAACTCGAGCAAAGAAGAAGATTTATTAATGGATTCAAATGATTAAGACAAATCTATTGTCCTCCGGCCCAAGTGAAAGGATAAGTTTGGTAATTGGAAACATGAGTAGATACCTTGATGGAGCGGTCCTGTTCGAAGGCTAGGGACGCCTTGGAGAAGACGACCTTCCGGGTGAACAACTTCTGCAGGGACTCCACCTTGGCGCCCAACTTCCTGAGGTTGCCAGTGCTCCGTCATCAATTGTAGTAGAAAAGCAATGCTAAAGAAAGAAGGAAAGCTTGTTGCTGCGAGTTCATTGCAGCATATGTACCAAACAAATTAGAATGCACTAACACAATATGTGAATTTATAGAGCTGGAAGAGTTCATAGCATCTGCACTTCACCCAACACGTACATTATTCACTCTTTCTGTACCGTTAAAAATTCAAGAAGATTGTAGGTGGAGCCTTTTGTCAAACAGCTTGCATACATGTGAGGCTAGAACACAATTGACGGCTTTGACTCCTAGTGCATCTGATGGCAGCGAGCGCACTCTGCACTGATGTATTTTCAATTTTCCATCATAGCAATGGTCAGAGAGCGGAGGGAATCATGGGGTGGTTTCTCACGTAATAGGATGGCTGCTCTCGTTGGCGTAATAGGAAGACAAGAGAAGCTACTTGTTGTTCAGTAGCAACGTCCAGTACAGGTATGACCAGTCCATAAGTTTGCCACAAACTGCAGCACTATGTTAACTTGAAGGTTATAAGGCAATCAAATAACTGTGAGAAACAACCAACAAGTCAGATGAGCATTATTCTTTTCTTTTGGTTGATTGCTACTTATTGACAGGAAAGCTCACTTGATGCAGCTTATATTTATTGGCATGTGAGCAAGTCAGAGACATCTTTAGAAATTAGAAGATCTTTTTTTGCGAATATAGAAATTAGAAGATCAATAGGTCACCAACATGGACGGTATATTGTCATACATTTTACCAGGGAAAAAATGGATACAAGTCTCAAAACAATTCCTTGATGCTGACCAGGAACATCTGATCTATTATAAGATAAAAGATCAGGTGCCAATATTCAAAATCTCCATACCATGTAATTTAGAAGTATATATATGGTAGTACAGATCTCAGCATGCTAAAAACGTAAGATTCAGGATGGTTTTATTATGTCTCTGGAACACATTCTGATATTTGAATCGGCAAGAATTACATCCCTACTCAATACTCACTTTTTCATGCAACTGTGCCGGAATTTCACATATTATGGATTCCAGCCATTTACATAATGGTTAGGCAAACGCACCCATTTGTAGATTTGAAAGAAAATCGTTGACTCGCAAAAAAGACATAACAGCAATAAAGAAAATTGGGCTAGCCATTACAAAGCAGCAACAATATTGTAGAAGATAGTGGATGGAGCTGGGTAGCGGCGAGAGCAGAGGGAGAGCTCACCGGCGTTGATGGTGATGAGGAGGGGCAGCTCTCAGTGGCGGCGTAGGCCGTACCTGCCTTGGAGACGGTGGCCAAGATCGCAGAGCACGCCCGCCGCGGTTGTGGTCTGATTGGGTGCTGCTGCCATGCTACCAAGGAAATATAACCTGATCTGCAAAATGCACAGCACTCATCAACGCTCCATCTCACCATGCATGTTTGTATAGCAAAAGTTATGATCTTCTAAATGTAGGAAGTAATTAAGCATCAACTTCACAGATGCAATCATTGCAAGAAAGGCATAACCTGAAAACTGAAAATAGTTTCTTCTAGTACGAATGTTAGAAAATAATTCCCTACAGTTCACATGTATTTAACAGGGAAGCAAGGAACGTCTTCATCATAAGAGCAGATAATCACCGTTTATATGCATTATCAATATTTTAGATCATGTTCTTCCTATACATAACAGTAGACTTGGTACAAAATTCAGTAACCTTTTAAAATCTTCAAGTATCAATTTAAAATTCAATAGTACTACATAATAACCTGAACTTGTATTCAGAAGTGATATACAAGTGTAGGGAGTATACCTAATAAATTCTAAGTAGTATACAAATTCAGTCTCTGCGCTAAGATTTTTTTCTGCACATCGCTCCGGTTCACTTTCAGTTAGACTCAAATGCTTAGGCCACCATCAACCAGCAACACCCGCACCTGCAGAATTAAACAAGTTGGTAGTCATTTCCGGTGAACTCAAAAATTTGTATTTAAAAAAGTTGCAAATTTTAGGTGAACTCAGAAATGATAGTATCTACTGGAAGCAGTGAGAATGCAGCACACAATTACATATAAAGGTAGTTGGTAGATGATCTTAACTCGCAACAACTGATATATGTGCATGTGTGTGGCATGCACACACAATTAGCTAGCTTCTTGCTAATGGTCAACAACTTACAACCAAACGAAGATGGTGGACGGTGATAACCAATAATAGTTAGCAAATTACAGGTTAATTCAAGAATTAACTAATTAATTAATAGATATCAGCTCGCAAACCAGTAACAAGCATATATGTGTAACATGAAAGCCCATCTAGCTAGATTCTTGCTCATGGTCAAGGACTAATAATTAAACTAAGACGTACTTACATATCAAGCTTGCATCCAACTGTACTTAGTCCCAGGTTAGAATAATCAAAAGACATGTGCGTGTTTCAAAAAGAGGAATATTCTAATTCCGAACAAATTGATACCACTCTTTTAGAAAAAGAGAAGATTTGTTTCAAGCACACATGATGCCCGCGGTAGTGCTTCTTGGCGTTGTATTTAATTATAGAACCTTAAATTGGATTTCTATTAACTATGCGAGGACAGGGTAAGGTAGCGACCAACCTTGATTGCTGAAAATTATGCATCAGGAAGAAGGGAGCAATTAGACGTCAAACTTGAAAATAAGTGTGTCATTCGTAACTTGTAATGGGGCAAAGAAGCATCTCAGTAAAAGTTTTGACCTTGCAATTAAATGCACATATCAATCATGTATGACCTGAACCTTTCAAATTCCTTAACTGAATGTCCAGATCGGTTAAATGCAGTTCCTCTAAAAAAATTGAATGAGAGTGATTGTAGGTACAGTAGTATGACCAGAAGTATGGTTGATGAAACTACAGGTTACTGTCCAGAATCATATTCTTGGGCTCTGCATTGCCATGTGCATACCAAGGTGCCTGAAACCCCAAAGTGGTTATCTCCCAAATAATTACTAAACCAAACAGGAAGATGACGAAGGATTCCAATAGCTAAATTAACATACAAGTATTAATAGCAACACTTCAGCATGAGAAATAGAAGATTAAAAAGAGGAGGCATAATATGTGGTATCATTTACCTTAGACTGAAGCTTGGTTAAAAAGAGTGCAGTCACCGATTAAGCTTCGTTCCTCATAGCAGCTAGAAATCATTTCATCCAAATTGTGGCACATCACACTTTTTTTACATCATTCCACTACGGCGCTGCTTCAAAGAATTATTGTGTCTGGACCACAACGCCAACGGAACCCATCCTGCCCAACAACTGTGAGATGAAGTGAGCAGTTAAAGTATAGATAAATCATGAAATGAGAGTATGTACCGACAACCGTACTCTATAGTGAGCAGTTAAAGTAAAGATAAACAGGCAGCAAACGACACATCAAGATCAAGCGAACAACAATTAGATCATATCACGATGAGGAGAGCATGTGCCACTACCTTGTCAGGTTATATGTCAATGATGGAACTGATTACTCATCGACGTCGGAGCGTCAATGGCCAGCATGTCTCCAGAGCCAGTGAAGGCCGCTGGTGTAGTAGGAGAGGAGGTCACTCCTGGTCTGCTTGGCTATAAGGCGGTGAAGCAAGAGGAAATACACGTCGCCCCTGCGGCGGAGGTGGGGTCCATGTGGCCTCCAGCCACGACACCTGTGACGACACACAAAACAATCAAGAAGAGGAATAACTACCAGCCTTGATAGGAAAAGGACACGAAGGATCGGGAAAACCGAGCGAGTTATTGCAAAATAGAGGAGGACGGAACATATTGGTTTCTTGACTGGACTATCAAATATCGCAGAGGCATTTTCCTGTGTGAGGGTGGTGATCAGTGTTAGTGTGTTAACCGATATGACTTCGACAATGCTAGATGCTCTGAACTCATTGTCAGCACAAAGCACGGTACATTTATAATGAATTCATAGGTCAAATAATCTAATATGCATAGAAAGAAAATGCAGCTGCTGGAAGCTGAACCAAGTTAGTGATAAAAATACCTTATACGTTCAACTTCTCCTCCTCTTTCTTCAGCAAGACTACAGAGGTGCACTTGGCTGCAGGGTCAATGTGGAAAAGCTTAGCTACATCAGGACTGGTAGTATGGTAGAAGTTGAATGTTTCTTCCAACCTTGAAGCAGCAGCAAACTCATTACTTCGAGCACCCTACAACATTTGACATGATTTATTGACCATCACACCGCAGTCTGCAATGTATAAACTTCAGGAACTGCTACTCTTAGTAAAGGTACACATATGACTGCTTTTCTTGGTAGTTAGTAGCCATGATTGGTGGTTGGAATATTAATTAAGCCGGCCATACAACAGTACTGCTACTCTTAGTCATCTTTCAAACACATCAAATTTGACATATCTATAGAGAATATAATGTTAAGCAAACGAATGGAAGAAAAAGAATAGCATAAGATTGTAGAAAATAGGATGACAACAGAGCTCAGCGTTATGAAAATACATCAAATTTGGGCCTAATATTGCTAAAATAGGATGACAACAGAGTTCATGTCCAAGCATTGATGAACACCATTTGGCCTTATGAAAATAAGAACCCAGTGTGAACTTGACCAGATCAAAACAATATTAGGCCCAAACAGATTTTCCCGTGTTTGCACGTTCAATAAGTATTAGGCCCAAACAGATCAAAACATAGGTGCGTCACACACTTATTGCCATCCAATATATTTTCCCGTGTTTGCACGTTCTGTGCGTTACATGTGTGCGCTCATCTAGCTGAAGATTAACTAATCAAGCTAACTTTCTGTATTAGCGCATCTGGCCGAAATCAATTAGTGAATCTATGTTGTTTCACGTGAGTGTACGGGAAGAAGTAATCAGCAAGAAGGCGTGCTATCTGGCCGTGCAAACAAAGATAAGAAAATTACTTAGCTTGATCAATCTGCAGCTTGCCGATTCCTTTCCGGCCGGAGGGGCATGTCTGGCTGCTGCGCAATACAGTACAAAGCAAGCAAGCTGGATCGAATCAGGTTTTCAGTGAATCACAGGGGGAGACATGGGGCAGTGGAAGGTGAGGACTGCAACATTGATACCTTCAGCAAGGAAACGGCCTGCCGGTGCCGCCATCGACAACTCCAGCCACTGCCGGAGTTCAGCTTTCGCCGGCAACCTTAACCATCCAACCAGTGGACCCGAGTAGCCCACCTCGCCAACCCTCACCGTGTAAGACCAGCCCGCCTACAGCCCCTCCAACCACCGACCATCTCCTTCCGTCCGCCTGGACACCGTAGCAGCAGATCGAGCCAAAGAAACGGCCACTTCGCGCTGCCATGCCCAGATCCGCGCCAGCCCTCACGTGCAGCCGCAGCAGCCGCACGCCCCGCACAGCCGCGCCAAGGAGCACGTCCAAGAACGCCCGCCCTCTGGAGGCCAGCAGCGCCATCAGCAGGGACGCCCGCCTCCACACACAGCCAGATCTGGCCGGCCCGCCTGCCCACTCGAGCAGCAGGGCGCCGCTAGACCAACGGCCGAGGCCGCATCAACTCTGGCGCCCTGCGCCGCACGCCGGCGACGCGCCCGCGAGCCTCCTTGCGGCCCGGAGCACGGGCGCTCCGGCCCACGCCCTCCAGATCGACGCCCTGCTCCACGGCGCCCTCCACCACACAGCCACGGCGCCACGCCCTCCCGCACGCTGCGACGAGCTCGCCTGCACGGGATACGCCGCACCTCTACGCGCAGACACCGCGCAGTCCATCCTCCGGGCCGCTCAGGCAACCATGGCCTACGAAAACGGACGAAGGGCCCCACCGTCGCCTTCCTTGGAGGTGACGCGGGCTTCGTCGGCCGCTCCTCCGGCGACGGCGAGACGAAGGGCAGGGAGATAGGGTGGCAGAGCGCGTGATCTAGGGTTTCCCCTGTGACGTCAGGCAGGGCGACGGCGGAGCGGGAGATGGGGCGGCGGCGGTGGAGCGGGAGACGAGGGAAGAGAGAGGTCGCAGCGGGAGGGGGTGGATCGAGAGGAGGGGCGTCGGGTCGTACGTGCGGGAGTTTGGTCATCGATTTTTTTCGTTGGTTAATCTTCGCCGGTTTATTTTCGCCGGTTTGTTTTCGTTCGTGACAGATGGGTTCTACGGGAGGTTAGGCGTGTGGGGGCGGGTGGGGGATTTGGCTGGAGGGTTTTCCTTGGTTTTCGCGGCTGAGCGGAAGGTGGGAGGAAGTACCAAAGAAGTACCAAAAAAGACCGGGTGAGGTGGGACGAAAATAAAACCCGGAACGCAACCTACCAACTGAGATATTAGGAGTTTAGATCTTCAATAACTAGAAAATCCTAAAAACATGGTGAGACATATTTTGCTAAGAGATCATCTGTTGTCTTCTCTTAAATAAGATAAACAAGCCTTTTCTTATGAGTTCTTTCTCCTCCAACTCATCATTTATCCTACATGGCACTCTTAAGATAGAACCATTGTACATGCCCTAAGATTATGGCTACCTGGGCTTGTGTTTCACCATCTGGAGTGTTTTTTTTTTGCTGCGCACCCCCTCCACACCGGACATGACAGCACCCATCTCAGTCGTGTGGCCAGTGTCTTCGTCCTCTCGCCAAACTCGAAGATTTTGGTGATGCAAAACCTCCCAGCTCCCAGGTACACAAAGCTGCAGTCTAGCATCACCCAGTCCTCGGGAAGATCGAGCTCCTGACAGCCGTACAACAGAAGCGGAGCCCTGTCTGGGCGTCCATTGTGTACAAGTGGTTATGTCTGCAACTGCCGATGCCGAACCAGAGGTTGGCGAGCTCCGGCACTTTTGCTCGGCATGGGAGAAGAAGGGCAGCGTTCAGTGGCCGGCCTTAAACCACGCGCGGGTGACCATGTTGAAGCAGTGGGTGCCGATGCCACTTTCTTGCGAAGACGAGACAACAACAAAATTGGATCACCGTCGATGTCAAGCAGCGCATGTCACCTGATGGTGGAAATGTTGGTATGGGGCGCCGGGAGGCGGTGCCAGTGCGGCAGTGCCAACCTTCCAGCTTGCCGCCGTTGGAAGGGTCACTCCTGTACTTGAGTTGAGGGCCTCGAAGTTGCAGGGATTGCGGCTTGTAGGGTAGGAGTAGTTGCACATAACGTAGAGGACATGACCACGGCCGTTGTCGGAGGCGTCAGGGTCAGCGGTGGAGAAGTTTGGACTGCTGAGGCATGGGATCAGCTGGATGAAGCCGGCATCGATGTCGTACAGGACGGTGTGCCCCGCCTCGTCTATGGAAGGGAAGGAAATCGAGCCCATTGTCGTCTGAGTCTGAGATGGATCGGTCGAATCTGAGCCTGGGCGGTCTGTCGGCATCCGCGAGATGCTCTCCATCCACGGCGGCAGCACGGCCGATGTTGACGACAACACCGTATTCGGCTCGGATGGCGGTGATACTGCGGCTGCTTTGGCTTCCCCGTGGATCCGTAGAACAGCTGCTCCATCGAACGAACGAACGAACGCTTGCTGTCGATCTACTTACGCACGTTGTAGTAATGTAGTGTCGATCGACTTCTTAAGCAAGCACGTACGTCTCGGCCGCGTAGCGGCGTAGGAGAGGACTTAAGCACGTCTAAAGTTTCCAGGAAAAAAAGAGACTTAAGCACGTCTCTCGTGCATGACGGCAATTAAGCTCTGCATGCCGCCACGATCGATCGTGCATGCGTCGTCTTGGTGCATCCATGCATCATGCAGGACGGCGAGGCTGCACCTGAACCGGCGGCGACCCTTGGTTGAGGCAGCATGCATGCCTACAACTCGATCGGAGGCATGTCACGACTCACAACGGACATGGCGAGCCAGGAAGCACCACAGGTTGGGCCCAGTTGTCAGAGGAGGGGGGGGGGGGGGGGAGAAGGCGTAAACCGCGTGCAGCGTGGACCTGGTCGCTCCTGGTAGCGAGCGTGGCCTATGTGTGTGGGTTGGTTGGCATTGTTATATCGAAATTACCGTACACACGATTTTGAGACAACATTGTGATCGATGGCTGCGGCCTACGTGAACCCAGGTGATCGATGGCTATCTCTGTCGTCTGAAAATCGGCCATAGCACATCGTTTCTATACCAGAAGGAACCGGAGGCACCCCTTTACGAGGTCGCGAAGTTCTCGAACTGCCGCGTTGCTGCCTGCTTCACGACAGTTCCGGCAAACGAGATTCACTGTGACCGGAGGAACACCTCCCGGGAGCCCGCCAATTTTGCTTCAGTATAGAGAGTTAGCTCGTGTCACCCTCCCCGCGGGCGACCCAAGCGAAACCCTAGCCCCCACACCAACCCCCCTCCAAGATCTCCCCTTCCCTCGCCGCCGCCCGCAAGCACCGTCGGGCAAAGCCCACGCGGCGTCGGCGGCGGCGGGGCCTCCTTTTCCCCCTCTCGCAAGGTCAGGGCAGCGCGCGGGCGCTCGGCCTTGGGGAGGCGTGAGGGCGCAGCGCGTGCGGCGAGCAGGCGCTGGTGGGCGTGATGAGTGCGGCACGCACGGAGGGCGTGGCGTGCTGGCGCGGGCGCAGGAGGTGTCCCTTTGGAGGCTCAGCGATGGTTCCTGATGGTGTGCATGGCTTGTCGGTGGAGCTTGGGTTTGTGGTGGTGCCGATTTTTTTCGTTCTTTTCTTTTTCACTAGCTTTTTGCTGTGTTTTCCTTCTCGAAGGGTCCTTGTAACGCTGATCAATGAATTTCGCAGCTCTACTCCCAACATCAAAAAAAAAATTTGCTTTAGTATTCTTCCCGTTGTACCCAAGCTTTTTACCGCCGTCTTTCTCTGAGGTGCTTCGCGTCTTAGGCCTCTTCGGGTCTTATTTCGGGGGTGGACCGGGTGGAACAGCTGGTGGAGGGGGGGAGGGCTAAGCAATCCCGAGCCCTATTGTTTGCCATTTAACATAAGGGCATCAGCCGCTGTAGCAGCCTTGGGTGGAACAACCTGATCAGCGGCTCTTTTCCTGCTTGGGTCAGCATCTGCCATGTAACGGTCACGACCAGTGAAACCACGCCCCGTACCTTGAGCCGAAACGCGCCCACGGCCTTGTTCTGTCCAACCTTGACTCCTTCCTTGGGCACGTCCGTTGTCATCCCCTCGGAACCATGTCACCCGTAGGTCTTTAAACACCAGCACCGATGGTGCATGCACACCGTCACCTTGTTCTTTGCACTGGTAGCCAAGATGGCCACAAACAGCACACCGATCTGGCAAATGTTTGTATTTTACGACAAAGATTTCCCACTTTCCACCCCTCTTCTGTTACACATCCTTCTTCCAAGGTTTATAAACATTGCTTTTCACTCTAACTCTGAAGAAATTTTCCTCAAAATCTTGGAACTCGGGTTCAGCCTGCACAAAGTAACCCACCTTGGCCGCCGAAGATTTAAGCAGTGGGAAATAGCCGTCACGCAAGTCATTTATCTGGACAAAGATCTCAAGAGTCTCAAGTTTAAGTGACGAAGATTTTATGAATCTGTCGTAGGGTTCAAGGATAATCGTGTTGCCCCGAAAGGTTCCGGTCCTTCTTCCATTATTCTTTCCCAATTACATAGAAAATTGCATTATGTACAAATTATCCTCCAACGGCTTGATCTCCATCTGTTGAGCGAGATCCCACGCCACATGCATATTCTTAAAGAATCATATATCTACCTAATAGTACTATTTCTAAAAATCTACCTAATAATAAAGCAGCGACTGTTTATGGTCGTTCATGGCGTATTTTTACAAAAAACCACCTGCCTTTTCTGATAATTAACCCGCGGTCTAGATTCAAGTCAGCACGAACCGTTTTCTTGCAGTTTACATAAAAATCCCTGGATTTTACGCTAATTAACACGCAGTCCAGATTTAAGTCACAATGAATCATTTTTTTACAGTTTTACATAAACGGCCCTGATATCTATGGTAATCACCCCGCAGTCCAGATTTAATAACCATATCTTTTCAACCGTAACTCCGATTTTAACATGTTATATATGAATTTTGATTAAAAAATGTAGAATTTGAATATGATGTTATCTAACATGTTTAAATATTTTTAAATGCTATTTATGATACAATGTTAATCAATCTCGTATGATCCGTCTTTATTTCGTACCGATGCGGATCCATATTGCAACATGTAAAATTGAAGGTTGGGCCATGGACAAGGGTGCAGTGAGTTAGAGGACACAGGGGGCCTAGGAAGGTGATCGTGAGGCCCAATCCTATACAATTTTTTCGGTGGGGACTACTAACAGATTTGGAGACTACTAATTTGGGGTACTAAAATAAGAAACTTTATCCATATTCACATTTGTTAGGGATTTTTCTATTTTGTCATTATGTCTTAGTATCAGGGTCGCATGTGGTGGCCATCTCTCTTCTTATCTCTCGATGGCCTCTCAGACAACGAGAAGTGTAGTTATGCGACCGGACTATGTTGCCCTAACGACTCACTCGACAAGGTGCTGATGTATTGGTCCTACTGGATGTGTCGTGGTTTTGTCACGGCAGATGTCCTTGTAAAAGGACTTAGCCGTGGAGCCATCGCTACGGGTTAGCTTGAAGGGGTTAAAGCGGACACAGGGACGCGAGAGGTTTTATACTAGTTCGGCCCCTTCGATGAAGGTCAAAGCGTATGTCTAGTTGTGATGGAATTGATAGGGTTTCGAGGACTAGGGAGCAAACAAGCTTCGCCTAAGTCTCGAGTTGTTGTCTCTTGTCCTTGAACCGCCGCCGGGTCGTCCCCTTATATACATGGGTGACGCCCGTCGGTTTACAGAGTCCCGATACCAGCTCATAAATGTGTCCGGTTCAGTCTCCACTATTCCTAACTTATAATACAAGTTACATACCAACACCGGTTTACGGTTACATGCCTTAAACCGACTATGGGTCTTGAGCCCTTATCTGCCTTCATGGGCTTTAACACACTCAACTACTGATGAAGTTAACCTGAACCGCCTTGGCCGGTTTACGCCCAGTAGTAATATCCCCAACATTAGGCCCCAGATTGATTTGAACAGGTTCATGTCAATCCTTAGCAAAACTTCATCTTCAATATCTTTTTGTAGTTGGGTGAACCGTCGTGACGTCATCTTCTCTGATTGTTATAAACCGGCGTGACGTCACCTGTTATAAAGAAGCTAATCGAGGCGACATCTCCGTTTCCAAACTTGCGGCCCCTTGATTTTCGCGCCTGACACATGTCCCTTGCTTTATATATAGGACCAAAGGGTCATTTCTTTTCCCCTTCGTACCCTTCCGCTTCGTCTTCATTGCGCCGCTCAGCCTCGGAGCTCCGCCGCCGCCGTCGACTTCTGCTCCGACTCTAGTCGCTGCATCACCCTGAGTGTACCAGAGCATCACGGCGACCTTCTGCTTCTTCCTCAGCTCCGGTAAGTCTTCTATTCTTTCCACCATAGATCCGTTCTAGGGTTTCCGAGTTCTTCAGTGTTCATCGTTTGCTTCTTACTCATACAGTAGATCTTAGATGAATCTGCGAATCTTCGCTCTGTGTAGTGGTAGTTCTTAACCTCCGCCTTCACTTATACATCTCCAGATCATAGATCTTACTTGTACCTTTGCCCATTGATTCAGTACTGCTCCTTTTAAACTTTGAATATTTATCTTTTTTCTGAACACGCTCCAGATCCAAAACTGTAACATACCTTTGTGAAATCTATTTGTGTACTTACTCTTCTGCAATATTGACTCCTCAATGTTTAGACCAGGCGGTTTAACTTTGTAGAAAAATCAACAAACCGGTATATACCATTAGTCCCCTTGTTGAATCGCCAGAATCCTTTTAGCAGAGCACTGTCGCTTTGTAAAATTCCGGTTTATAAATAACTGCCTCCGGTTTTGCAAAATATGCATCAGTGTATACCTTTCCGACATATTTTGAACCGGTACTTATTGTATTTGTAGATCTCACCATGGCCAAACAAGTGTATGAGTGCAATTGGGTCCCCTCTCGAGTGACCGAAAACCAATTGAACAACTTGGTCAGCACCGGCGCTTTAAGTAAGCAAGACGCCATCCACTGGAAGGTCCCTGGCCCGGAATGTCCTCCCAAACCTAAAGATGGAGAAGTTGTGATTTTTGCTGATCATTTAGCCCGGGGCTTCAACCCTCCCGGTTCAAGTTTATTCGGGATGTCTTAGCCAGCTTCCAACTGCATCCACAAGATATTGGCCCCAAATCTGTAACCAACATTTGTCACTTTCAAGTGTTCTGTGAGGTGTACCTTCAAGAGGAACCCACAGTAGAGTTATTCCGGGATTTCTTTCACCTGAACCACCGAACTGAATTCACCGACGGACCTAATACGGAGCTGGGCGGTATGGCAATTCAGAAGAGGAAAGAAGCCACCTTCCCTCACGCTAAACTTCATAGCCACCCCAAAGAATGGAACCAAACATGGTTTTACTGCAAAGATACCTCTCTTTCCAAAGAAAATCCCCTGCCGGGTTACCGTCCAGAGCGTTTGAGCAACACACACCCCCTTCCACAGAGGCTGACTGCCCAGGAGAGAAGCTAATATGCTCCTCAACTATCCAACCTAAGGGCTTTCATGGAAAACGGATTAACAGGAGTTGACTTTGCTCGCTGCTGGATATCTTGGAGCATATTGCCCTTAAGCCAGCGCTCCGGTCTGATGTGCAAATATACCGGAGACGTGAAGGATGTTCAACGTCATATCGATATCCAGCTTACAGATGATGAAGTTACTGAAGCTGTGAAAAAGATATTGAATGAACCGGAAACCGTCTGTGCTCAAACCGGCCTGCCTCCTTTCTGTGCCATTAATAAACCGCCCGCTGTAAGATTCATCCCTTATACTTCCTTGAAACTACCTTTGTTCCAATACACTCTGAAAGTGCTATCATTATGCCTTAAACAGGGCAATAATCCATTCTGCAGCAAGAAACCTCCACAAGATAAACCGGAGAAGCCAACCCGTCCAAAAACCAGAGTTATAAAGAAGCCTGCTAATAGGAAAAGAACCACTGCATCCTCCGATCCACCAGCTGATGATGATGTGGGTAACCCGGATCTTGAGGTAGATCTTGACTCACTTGGTTTATTTTTCATATGCCTTATTGATGGTGATCATTGCCAGGACGACGCTGAAGTCAGTCATGCTGACGCTGTAGAGGTAATCATTCTCTCTTCTGATTTAGACCCTTTGCCTTCTCTAAAAATCCGTTGGGCAAACCGAAAAGTTAAATTTTCTCGTCCTCTTGCTTATTTGGATCCAAACTTTCTTGTGAAGACCCAACAGCACAAAGCTCGCCGCACAACCCGGCCCAACGGCCAAGTAGTTTCCTCCGCCGGTTTACCGAACAGTTCGGTTCGGAAACGCCGTTCAAAGGTCTCTGATTCACTTGTTACTGCACGCCCTAAAGCGGGTTGTTTTCGTCAACCTCTTAATCCGTTTGATTCCAATTATCAAGGCACTTCTCATTCTTCCTCCAGCGAGTCATCAGCCACCAAGCTTCCCCCGCTTAAAATGGTGCTTGGGTAAGTCATATTCCATCTTGTACCTTTGATACATTATTTTTAACAAAAACTGTACTGACTCTTGTGAATTTCCTTTCTCAGAGCCAAACCTAGGCCAAGCCAAAAGGCTCGCCTGAATAACACGGCAGAGGAGAATGCCGCTGCTGAACTGGACAAAGTACCAAATCCTGAGGAAGCTGACCGTGATGATGTGCTGAATGACCCACCGCCGCAAGTGTTGGGGAACGTAGTAATTTCAAAAAAATTCCTACGCACAGGCAAGATCATGGTGATGCATAGCAACGAGAGGGGAGAGTGTTGTCTACGTATCCTCGTAGACCGAAGCGGAAGCGTTGACGCAACGTAGAGGAAGTAGTCATACGTCTTCCCGATCCGATCGATCCAAGCACCGTTACTCCGGCACCTCTGAGTTCTTGGCACACGTTCAGCTCGATGACGCACCCCTAGCTCCGATCCAGCAAAGCTTCGGGGAGGAGTTCCGTCAGCACGACGGCGTGGTGACAATCTTGATGTTCTACCGGCGCAGGGCTTCGCCTAAGCACTGCAACGATATATTCGAGGTGGAATATGGTGGAGGGGGGCACCGCACACGGCTAAGGAACGATCACGAAGATCAACTTGTGTGTCCATGGGGTGCCCCCTGCCCCCGTATATAAAGGAGCAAGGGAGGGAGGAGGCCGGCCCTATGTTTGGCGCGCTAAGGGGAGTCCTACTCCCACCGGGAGTAGGATTCCCCCTTTCCTAGTCCAACTAGGAGTCCTTCTATGTAGGGGGAGTAGGAGAGAAGGAAAGGGAAGAGAGAAGGAGAAGGAAGGAAGGGGGCGCCCCCTTTCCCTAGTCCAATTCGGACTAGAGCAAGGGGAGGGGCACGGCCACCTTTTGGCCCTTTCTCTCCTTTTCCCGTATGGCCCAATAAGGCCCAATACGAATTCCCGTAACTCTCCGGTACTCCGATAAATACCCGAACCACTCAGAACCTTTCCGATGTCCGAATATAGTCGTCCAATATATCGATCTTTACGTCTCGACCATTTCGAGACTCCTCGTCATGTCCCCGATCTCATCCGGGACTCCGAACTCCTTCGGTACATCAAAACTCATAAACTCATAATAACTGTCATCGTAACCTTAAGCGTGCGGACCCTACGGTTCGAGAACAATGTAGACATGACCGAGACACATCTCCGGTCAATAACCAATAGCGGGACCTGGATGCCCATATTGGCTCCTACATATTCTACGAAGATCTTTATCAGTCAGACCGCATAACAACATACGTTGTTCCCTTTGTCCATCGGTATGTTACTTGCCCGAGATTCGATCGTCGGTATCCAATACCTAGTTCAATCTCGTTACCGGCAAGTCTCTTTACTCGTTCCGTAATACATCATCCCGCAACTAACTCATTAGTTGCAATGCTTGCAAGGCTTAAGTGATGTGCATTACCGAGAGGGCCCAGAGATACCTCTCCCACAATTGGAGTGACAAATCCTAATCTCGAAATACGCCTACCCAACATCTACCTTTGGAGACACCTGTAGTACTCCTTTATAATCACCCAGTTACGTTGTGACATTTGGTAGCACCCAAAGTGTTCCTCCGGCAAACGGGAGTTGCATAATCTCATAGTCAAAGGAACATGTATAAGTCATGGATAAAAGCAACAGCAACATACTAAACGATCGGGTGCTATGCTAATGAAATGGGTCATGTCAATCAGATCATTCAACTAATGATGTGACCTTGTTAATCAAATGACAACTCCTTTGTCCATGGTTAGGAAACTTAACCATCTTTGATTAACAAGCTAGTCAAGTAGAGGCATACTAGTGACACTCTGTTTGTCTATGTATCCACACATGTATTATGTTTCCAGTTAATACAATTCTAGCATGAATAATAAACATTTATCATGATATGTAAGGAAATAAATAATAACTTTATTATTGCCTCTAGGGCATATTTCCTTCAGTCTCCCACTTGCACTAGAGTCAATAATCTAGGTCACATCACCATGTGATTAACTCACATCACCATGTGATTAACTCGATAGTTCACATCATCATGTGATTAACACCCATAGTTCACATCGCCATGTGACCAACACCCAAAGGGTTTGCTAGATTCAGTAATCTAGTTCACATCGCTATGTGATTAACACCCAAAGAGTACTACGGTGTGATCATGTTTTGCTTGTGAGAGAAGTTTAGTCAACGGGTCTGCCAAGTTCAGATCCGTTATGTATTTTGCAATTTTCTATGTCTACAATGCTCTGCACGGAGCTACTCTAGCTAATTGCTCCCACTTTCAATATGTATCTAGATCGAGACTTAGAGTCATCCAGATTGGTGTCAAAACTTTGCATCGATGTAACCCTTTACGTCGAACCTTTTGTCACCTCCATAATCGAGAAACATATCCTTATTCCACTAAGGATAACTTTGACCGCTGTCCAGTGATCTACTCCTTCATTTTGAACTCTTTCTTTGACTGTTCCATTTTGAACTACTTCCAAATCCTGTCAAGGTATGTACTCATTGAAAAAACTTATCAAGCGTCTTGATCTATCTCTATAGATATTGATGCTCAATATGTAAGCAGCTTCACCGAGGTCTTCCTTTGAAAAACCCCTTTCAAACACTCCTTTGTGCTTTACAGAATAATTCTACATTATTTCTGATCCACAATATGTCATACATATACTTATCAGAAATGCTGTAGTGCTCCGACTCACTTTCTTGTAAATACAGGCTTCACCGCAAGTCTGTATAAAACTATATGCTTTGATCAACTTATCAAAGCGTGTATTCCAACTCCGAGATGCTTGCACCAGTCCATAGATGGATCGCTGGAGCTTGCACATTTTGTTAGCACCTTTAGGATTGACAAAACCTTCTGGTTGCATCATATACAACTCTTCTTTAATAAATCCATTAAGGAATGCAGTTTTGTTTTATCCGTTTGCCAGATTTCATAAAATGCGGCAACTGCTAACATGATTCGGACAGACTTAAGCGTAGATACGAGTGATAAACTCTCATCGTAGTCAACACCTTGAACTTGTCGAAAACCCTTTTTGCGACAATTCTATCTTTGTAGATAGTAACACTACTATCATCGTCCGTCTTCCTCTTGAAGATCCATTTATTTTCTATGGCTTGCCGATCATCGAGCAAATCCACCAAAGTCCATACTTTGTTTTCATACATGGATCAAATCTCAGATTTTATGGCCTCAAACCATTTCGCGGAATCTGGGCTCATCATCGCTTCCTCATAGTTCGCAAGTTCATCATGGTCTAGTAACATGACTTCCAGAACAGGATTACCGTACCACTCTGGTGCGGATCTCACTCTGGTTTACTTACGAGATTCGGTAGTAACTTGATCTTGAAGTTATATGATCATTATCATTAGCTTCCTTACTAATTGGTGTAGTAGTCACAAGAACAGATTTCTGTGATGAACTACTTTCCAATAAGGGAGAAGGTACAATTACCTTATCAAGTTTTCTACTTTCCTCCCACTCACTTCTTTCGAGAGAAACTCCTTCTCTGGAAAGGATCCATTCTCAGCAACGAATATCTTGCCTTTGGATCTGTGATAGAAGGTGTACCCAACTGTCTTCTTTGGGTATCCTATGAAGACATATTTCTTCGATTTGGGTTTGAGCTTATCAGGATGAAACTTTTTCATATAAGCATCACAACCCCAAACTTTAAGACAAGACAACTTTGGTTTCTTGCCAAACCTTAGTTCATACGGTGTCGTCTCAACGGATTTTGATGGTGCCCTATTTAATGTGAGTGCAGCTGTCTCTAATGCATGATCCCAAAACTATAGTGGTAAATCGGTAAGAAACATCATAGATTGCACTATATCCAATAAAGTACGGTTATGACGTTCGGACACACCATTATGCTGTGGTGTTCCAGGTGGCGTGAGTAGTGAAACTATTTCACATTGTTTAACTGAAGGCCAAACTCGTAACTCAAATATTTTACCTCTGCGATCATATCGTAGAAACTTTTATTTTCTTGTTACGATGATTCTCTACTTCACTCTGAAATTCTTTGAACTTTTCAAACGTTTCAGACTTATGTTTCATCAAGTAGATATACCCATATCTGCTCAAATCATCTGTGAAGGTTAGAAAATAATGATACTTGTCGCGAGCCTTAATATTCATCGGACCACATACATCAGTATGTATGATTTCCAACAAATCTGTTGCTTGCTCCATTGTTCCAGAGAACGGCGTTTTAGTCATCTTGCCCAAGAGGCATGGTTCGCAAGCATCAAGTGATTCATAATCAAGTGATTCCAAAATCCCATCAGCATGGAGTTTCTTCATGCGCTTTACACCAATATGACCTAAACGGCAGTGCCACAAATAGGTTGCACTATCATTATTAACTTCGCATCTTTTGGTTTCAATATTATGAATATGTGTATCACTACGATCGAGATCCAATGAACTATTTTCATTGGGTGTGTATGACCATAAAAGGTTCTATTCATGTAAACAGAACAACAATTGTTCTCTAACTTAAATGAATAATCGTATTGCAATAAACATGATCAAATCATATTTATGCTCAACGCAAATACCAAATAACACTTATTTAGGTTCATCACTAATCCCGAAAGTATAGGGAGTGTACGATGATGATCATATCAATCTTGGAACCACTTCCAACACACATCATCACTTCACCCTCAACTAGTCTCTGTTTATTCTGCAACTCCCGTTTCGAGTTACTAATCTTAGCAACTGAACTAGTATCAAATACTGAGGGGTTGCTATAAACACTAGTAAAATACACATCAATAATCTGTATATCAAATATACCTTTGTTCACTTCGCCATCCTTCTTATCCGCCAAATACTTGGGAGAGTTCCGCTTCCAGTGACCAGTCCCTTTGCAGTAAACGCACTCAGTCTCAGGCTTAGGTCCAGACTTGGGCTTCTTCACTTGAGCAGCAACTTGCTTGCCGTTCTTCTTGAAGTTCCCCTTCTTCCCTTTGCCCTTTACTTGAAACTAGTGATCTTGTCAACCATCAACACTTGATGTTTTTCTTGATTTCTACCTTCGTTGATTTCAGCATCACGAAGAGCTTGGGAATTACTTTCGTTATCCCTTGCATATTATAGTTCATCAGGAAGTTCTACTAACTTGGTGATGGTGACTAGAGAATTCTGTCAATCACTATTTTATCTGGAAGATTAACTCCCACTTGATTCAAGCGATTGTAGTACCCAGACAATCTGAGCACATGCTCACTAGTTGAGCGATTCTCCTCCATCTTTTAGCTATAGAACTTGTTGGAGACTTCATATCTCTCAACTCGGGTATTTGCTTGAAATATTAACTTCAACTCCTGGAACATCTCGTATGGTCCATGACGTTCAAAACGTCTTTGAAGTCCCGATTCTAAGCTGTTAAGCATGGTGCACTAAACTATCAAGTAGTCATCATACTGAGCTAGCCAAACGTTCACAACGCATGCATCTGCTCCTGCAATAGGCCTGTCACCTAGCGGTGCATCAAGGACATAATTCTTCGGTGCAGCAATGAGGATAAACCTCAGATCACGGATCCAATCCGCATCATTGCTACTAACATCTTTCAACACAATTTTCTCTAGGAGCATATCAAAATAAGCATATGAAAGCAACAAAGCGAGCTATTGATCTACAACATAGATATGCTAATACTACCAGGTCTAAGTTCATGATAAATTAAAGTTCAATTAATCATATTACTTAAGAACTCCCACTTAGATAGACATCTCTCTAATCCTCTAAGTGATCACGTGATCCAAATCAACTAAACCATGTCCGATCATCACGTGAGATGGAGTAGTTTCAATGGTGAACATCATTATGTTGATCATATCTACTATATGATTCACGCTCGACCTTTCGGTCTCCGTGTTCCGAGGTCATATCTTATATGCATAGCTCGTCAAGTATAACCTGAGTATTCCGCGTGTGCAACTGTTTTGCACCCGTTGTATTTGAACGTAGAGCCTATCACACCCGATCATCACGTGGCGTCTCAGCACGAAGAACTTTGGCAACGGTGCATACTCAGGGAGAACACTTCTTGATAATTAGTGAGAGATCATCTTATAATGCTACCGTCAATCAAAGCAAGATAAGATGCATAAAAGATAAACATCACATGCAATCAATATAAGTGATATGATATGGCCATCATCATCTTGTGCTTGTGATCTCCATCTCCGCAGCACCGTCATGATCACCATCGTCACCGGCGCGACACCTTGATCTCCATCGTAGCATCGTTGTCGTCTCGCCAATCTTATGCTTCTACGACTATCGCTACCGCTTAGTGATAAAGTAAAGCATTACAGGGCGATTGCATTGCATACAATAAAGCGACAACCATATGGCTCCTGCCGGTTGCCGATAACTCGGTTACAAAACATGATCATCTCATACAATAAAATATAGCATCATGTCTTGACCATATCACATCACAACATGCCCTGCAAAAACAAGTTAGACGTCCTCTACTTTGTTTGTTGCAAATTTTACGTGGCTGCTACGGGCTGAAGCAAGAACCAATCTCACCTACGCATCAAAACCACAACGATACTTCGTCAAATAGACTCCGTTTTAACCTTCTCAAGGACCGGGCGTAGCCATACTCGGTTCAACTAAAGTTGGTGAGACAGTCTCCCGCAAGCCATCTGTGTGCAAAGCACGTCGAGGGAACCGGTCTCGCGTAAGCGTACGCGTAAGGTTGGTCCGGGTCGTCTCATCCAACAATACCGCTGACCCAAAGTATGACATGCTGGTAGGCAGTATGACTTGTATCGTCCACAACTCACTTGTGTTCTACTCGTGCAAATAACATCAAACCATAAAAACCTGGCTCGGATGCCACTGTTGGGGAACGTAGTAATTTCAAAAAAATTCCTACGCACACGCAAGATCATGGTGATGCATAGCAATGAGAGGGGAGAGTGTTGTCTACGTACCCTCGTAGACCGAAGCGGAAGCGTTGACGCAACGTAGAGGAAGTAGTCGTACGTCTTCCCGATCCGACCGATCCAAGCACCGTTACTCCGGCACCTCCGAGTTCTTGGCACACGTTCAGCTCGATGACGCACCCCTAGCTCCGATCCAGCAAAGCTTCGGGGAGGAGTTCCGTCAGCACGACGGCATGGTGACAATCTTGATGTTCTACCGGCGCAGGGCTTCGCGTAAGCACTGCAACGATATATTCGAGGTGGAATATGGTGGAGGGGGGCACCGCACACGGCTAAGGAACGATCACGAAGATCAACTTGTGTGTCCATGGGGTGCCCCCTGCCCCCGTATATAAAGGAGCAAGGGAGGGAGGAGGCCGGCCCTATGTTTGGCGCGCCAAGGGGAGTCCTACTCCCACCGGGAGTAGGATTCCCCCTTTCCTAGTCCAACTAGGAGTCCTTCCATGTAGGGGGAGTAGGAGAGAAGGAAAGGGAAGAGAGAAGGAGAAGGAAGGAAGGGGGCGCCCCCTTTCCCTAGTCCAATTCGGACTAGAGCAAGGGGAGGGGCGCAGCCACCTTTTGGCCCTTTCTCTCCTTTTCCCGTATGGCCCAATAAGGCCCAATACGAATTCCCGTAACTCTCCGGTACTCCGATAAATACCCGAACCACTCAGAACCTTTCCGATGTCCGAATATAGTCGTCCAATATATCGATCTGTACGTCTCGACCATTTCGAGACTCCTCGTCATGTCCCCGATCTCATCCAGGACTCCAAACTCCTTCGGTACATCAAAACTCATAAACTCATAATAACTGTCATCGTAACCTTAAGCGTGCGGACCCTACGGTTCGAGAACAATGTAGACATGACCGAGACACATCTCCGGTCAATAACCAATAGCGGGACCTGGATGCCCATATTGGCTCCTACATATTCTACGAAGATCTTTATCGGTCAGACCGCATAACAACATATGTTGTTCCCTTTGTCCATCGGTATGTTACTTGCCCGAGATTCGATCGTCGGTATCCAATACCTAGTTCAATCTCGTTACCGGCAAGTCTCTTTACTCGTTCCGTAATACATCATCCCGCAACTAACTCATTAGTTGCAATGCTTGCAAGGCTTAAGTGATGTGCATTACCGAGAGGGCCCAGAGATACCTCTCCCACAATTGGAGTGACAAATCCTAATCTCGAAATACGCCAACCCAACATCTACCTTTGGAGACACCTGTAGTACTCCTTTATAATCACCCAGTTACGTTGTGACGTTTGGTAGCACCCAAAGTGTTCCTCCGGCAAACGGGAGTTGCATAATCTCATAGTCAAAGGAACATGTATAAGTCATGGATAAAAGCAACAGCAACATACTAAACGATCGGGTGCTATGCTAATGGAATGGGTCATGTCAATCAGATCATTCAACTAATGATGTGACCTTGTTAATCAAATGACAACTCCTTTGTCCATGGTTAGGAAACTTAACCATCTTTGATTAACAAGCTAGTCAAGTAGAGGCATACTAGTGACACTCTGTTTGTCTATGTATCCACACATGTATTATGTTTCCAGTTAATACAATTCTAGCATGAATAATAAACATTTATCATGATATGTAAGGAAATAAATAATAACTTTATTATTGCCTCTAGGGCATATTTCCTTCAGCAAGACCGTGACTTTGTCGCTGAAGAGGCGAATGTTGATACCACTGGCCCTACTGCTCAACAAACAAGCCCTGTCCAGGCTGATAAAACGGCTAGTCCATCGAAAAATGATGACAAACCGTCAACCCTGGTTCAAACTGGCGAAGAAAAAGATGATGAAGTCCTGATCACTGGCATTGGTTGTACCGAGCCCAGCAATCCTGTCGCTTTATCCAGGCACACTGCCAAGGAAGAATTTGCCGCAATTGGTAAAGGCAAGTGGAATGCTGATTTGGCGACCTATGCCGCTCTGAATGCCCAAGGACTCCATTCCGACTATCTGAACCGGCTGTACACCAGCCGTGATTATGAAGCCGGTCTGGTCAATATGATGAAGGACAAGTATGAGGTAACTTCTTATACCCTTCTTTGCTTGTATGTTATAATATGTCAACTACAGTAGCCCCCAAGTGACGGTTTACGATATCAACTTAAACCGGGACTTTCCAATGCAACTTTAACTCATCTGTACTTTGCTGATGTAGCCCCCAAGGGCCGGTTCAACTGTATGCAGTTAAACCGGGACTTTTTAGATAATAAGAATTCCAGTATCAATAACCATCGAGAAAATAGCCATTAGCCCCCAAGTGCCAAGTTGAATACTTGTATTGAGCTTGGGACTTGATAAAATTTGTATGATGAAGAGCAAATATACATTAGCCCCCAAGTACAAAGGGCATAACTTGTTATGTGGTTGGTACTTTAAATCTGTATCGTTATTTCCATCAGATAACCGTTTGTATGCAGGCTGATCTGAGAAAAAAGGAAAGCCAAATCGCCGACCTGCAAGAGAACCTGAAGTCCCAACAAGCTGAAACCTCCAAGGCGAAATAGGAACTAACCAGTGCATTAAGCGCAATTGAGAAGCTTAAAGAGGGTTTCAACAAAGAGTGGGCGGATTGGGCCACTGAGAAAGCCGCTTTAACTCAAAGGGTAGAGAAAGCCGAGGCCGCTCTCAAACCCGTGGCTGACGAGCTAACCAGTGTGAAGCGCCAGGTTCATGCCATGACTGCTGCTATCTTTGGTAAGCATCCTTGTTCTTATGATTCGAGCAGTCCTTGGTATGTATCTGTCGATTTAATAACCCTGATGATGACGTAGGAACTCGCATTGGCCACTTGGGATCAGATGTGAGGAAGAAGCTGAAGGCTGCTTATACCTTGATAGAGCAACTATACACGGGTGCCCAACGAACCATTTATACCGCATCTCATAACAATCCGCCGCCCACTTTGATCAAAGACACACTTGAAAGGCTATCCATGCTCCCTGCCCGGGTTGAAGAGCTGAAGAGGTCAGCCGCTAGAACCGGTGCTACAAACGCCTTAATCCGGGCCAAGGCATGGGTGCCTGACTTTGATCCTGTTGAAGCGGCCCAAGGCTATCCTAGTTTGAAAGAAGATGGCACAGAGTTCAATGAAGATGATCTTCGAACTATAAACCGGGAAGTGCGTCCTTTGGCTTGTCAGCTGGCAGAAGAAGCGGATATGTCCCACTATCTAGCCCAGTACAATGATTAGAATAAACGGGTTGCGGCACCAGTCCCTGAAGTGGAGAATCTTATCACGCCAATCCGTAAGCATACTTATGCCCCTGATATTGAACCGTCATTGCTGATCAGTGAAGAAGCTGTGTTTCAAGCATTAACTGGAATCGACTGGGCAACTGTTGATTTCCAGCCACTAGGTAGGGAAGAAGAAGCTGAACCGGCGCGAGATGACCTGCAACCATCAGGTCCAGCTGACGACCAAGCATGAACTGGAAGCCGGTTTAAACCAATGCACATTGTGTTATGCAGAAAACAATGATCTTATTTGGGCACTGTGTTGCCTTGTAATAGGCTAGCTGATACACTTGGTCTTGATATGCCTTCGTGCATATTTACTGCAACTGATGCTTCTTTTGAATTATTGAGCCCTAAACTGTTTTCTGCAGTTGAGAAACTAAAAAAAATGCCTTGGCGACTTATCGCCAGGCGGGTCATGATATTTATGCATGTAAAACCAAAGAGAATAGCTTTAGATTTGAGCATATGATCAAATATTGAGATACCTAATACCTGCCATTGTTGGGCATGAAGTTGGCTTGGCCAATCTTGAAGCGGAGTTCAATAAACCCACACTGTTGGAGGAGAAGACATCTCATGTGTTCATAAGACCAGTTTACAATGTAAATCGCTCCGGCTTATAAGAAACGCCGGTTTTACTCCATAATAGGATGGTAATAAAAAAATCAAACCGGGCAGTTAGTCTCCGGATTAATATTTGACCGTGTCCTGTCAATTTGTAATTGACTTTTGAACTGGTTTAACAATGTCGGTTTTAAAAACGCAACAAAAGAAAAAGGTCTTTAGCAAAAAGAACAGAATTTCATCAAAAGCAAAGATAAAATCGTTTGCAACTAAGGCTTTTGAGCCGATCAGGTGGCATTACCAAGGTCGGACACGACCAAGCCCCCAAGAGGCGTAGCTATGGTTCAAGTCAGCCCGGTCCCCAAATTATGCATTGGCATGATGCCGATCAAGAGGTGTAGCGATGGTTCGGGTTCGACCAAAGCCCCCAAGTGATGCTGTGGCACAAGGCCGATCAAGAGGGGTGACTATGGTTCAGACGTGACCACAAGTCCCCAAGTGATGCTGTGGCTTTACGCCTATCAAAAGGTATTGCTATGGTTCGGACACGACCAAAGCCCCCAAGTGACATGATATAAGCTTTTGAAAAGCTAACTCAAGGGGTAAACCGGAGGCCGCTTTAAGACAGAAACTCCGTGTAACCACACATGATGTAAAAAGAACAGAGACCCCGCTTTAGCCGAGGCTCCGGTTTATTGCTTTATTCATAATATATACATTGTCATGATATGTACATAAGCAGAGCCTATGGCTCAGGTATAGTAAGGTCGAAGATAAGCTATGTTCCACGGCCTGTTGGTCTCCTGCTCTAACGTACGTGAGTCTTTGTGCTCTCGAATATCGATCAGGTAGTATGACCCATTGTGCAAATTCTTGCTGACCACAAAAGGTCCTTCCCAAGGTGGGGATAACTTGTGCATATCCGTCTGATCTTGAATGAGCCGAAGTACCAAATCTCCTTCCTGAAAGGTTCTGGTTCTAACTCGGCGACTGTGATAGCGACGGAGATCCTGCTGATAAATCGCCGAACGGGCAGCCGCTATGTCACGCTCCTCATCCAACAGGTCCAGAGCGTTTTGTCGTGCTGTCTCGTTGTCAGCTTCAACATATGCCGCCACACGAGGTGAATCGTGACGGATGTCACTGGGGAGAACCGCCTCCGCTCCATAAACCATGAAAAACGGTGTGTATCCTGTTGATCTGTTGGATGTGGTGTTGATGCTCCATAATACAGATGGTAACTCCTCAACCCAACAACCCGGCGTCCACTGCAAAGGAACCATGAGCCGGGGTTTGATGCCTCGCAAGATCTCTTGATTAGCCCTCTCTGCTTGGCCATCGGACTGTGGGTGAGCCACTAATGAGACGTCAAGCCGGATGTGCTCACGTTGACAGAACTCCTTCATAGCACCCTTGGACAGGTTGGTACCATTATCAGTGATGATGCTGTGTGGAAAGCCAAACCGGAAAATCACCTTTTTGATGAATTGAACCGTCGTGGCTGCGTCACACTTGCTAACAGGCTCTGCCTCCACCCACTTTGTGAACTTGTCAACTGCCACCAAGAGATGGGTTTTCTTGTCTTTGGACCTTTTGAAAGGCCCAACCATATCCAGCCCCCAAGTTGCAAACGGCCAAGTAATTGGAATCATCCTCAATTCTTGAGCCGGCACATGGGCACGTAGTGAGAACTTCTGACAGCTATCGCATCGTCTGACCAGGTCCTCCGCATCAGCATGAGCAGTCAACCAATAAAAGCCGTAGCAAAACGCTTTAGCCACCAAAGATTTTGAACCAGCATGGTGACCACAATCTCCTTCATGGATTACTCGTAAAATTTCACAGCCCTCCTCAGGAGACACACATCGTTGAAACGCCCTTGTCACACTGCAACGATGCAACTCACTATTGACAATAGTCATGGACTTGGATCTCCGGATTATCTGCCTGGCCAGGACCTCATCCTCTGGTAACTCGCCCCGGTTTAAGTACGCGAGATAAGGAACCGTCCAGTCCGGGATGACATGAAGAGCTGCCACCAATTGAGCCTCCGGATCAGGAATAGCCAAATCCTCTTCACCAGGGAGCTTGATGGACGGATTATGCAGAACGTCCAAGAAGACATTAGGCGGAACCGGTTTACGTTGAGAACCCAACCGGCTCAAGGCATCCGCCGCTTCGTTCTTCCGCCGGTTCACGTGATCCACCTGATAACCTTTGAAGTGACCTGCCACAATATCCACCTCACGACGATATGCTGCCATGAGCGGATCTTTGGAATCCCAAGTGCCAGATACTTGTTGAGCCACCAGGTCCGAGTCACCGAAACATTTAACTTGGCTAAGATTCATCTCCTTAGCCATCCGAAGACCATGGAGTAAAGCCTCGTACTCAGCTGCATTGTTAGTACAAGGGAACATTAAACGGAGAACGTAACAGAACTTATCACCTCGTGGGGAAGTTAATACGACTCCAGCCCCCGAGCCCTCCAATTGCCTGGACCCGTCAAAATGAATAGTCTAATAGGTGTGATCCGGCTTTTCTTCAGGTGCTTGCAGTTCTGTCCAATCATTGATGAAATCCACAAGTGCTTGAGATTTGACCGCCGTCCGGGGTACGTATTTCAACCCGTGAGGCCCAAGCTCTATAGCCCACTTGGCAATCCGGTCGGTTGCCTCCCTATTCTGGATTATATCTCCTAAAGGAGCAGAGCTGCCGACTGTGATGGGATGACCTTGGAAGTATTGCTTGAGCTTCCGGCTTGCCATAAAAACTCCATATACCAGCTTCTGCCAATGCGGGTACCTTTTGCTTGGACTCAATAAGCACCTCGCTGATATAGTAAACCGGACGTTGAACCGGATATTCTTTGCATGCCTCTTTATGCTCCACCACAATAGCTACGCTGACTGCGCGAGCATTAGTTGCTACATATAACAGCAATGGTTCCTTGTCAACTGGAGCAGCAAGAACAGGCGGATTGGCAAGCTGCCGCTTTAAGTCTTCAAATGCTTCATCAGCAACAGAACTCCAGACAAAGTTATCTGTTTTCTTCAGCATCTGATACAAAGGAATCGCCTTCTCTCCAAGGCGGCTGATAAACCGGCTCAACGCGGCAATCCGGCCTGCCAGACGTTGAACGTCATTGATACACTTTGGTTTAGCCAAGGAGGTGATAGCTGTGATCTTCTCTGAATTAGCCTCAATTCCCCTGTTGGACACCAGAAAGCCCAATAACTTGCCTGCCGGTACGCCAAAAACGCACTTGGCTGGATTGAGCATCATCTTGTATGTTCGCAGGTTGTCAAAGGTTTCCTTCAGATCATCCACCAAAGTCTCCTTTTGCCTTGACTTAACCACAATATCATCCACAGAGGCATGAACATTTCGGCCGATTTGCTTATGCAGACAACTCTGGACACACCGTTGATAAGTTGCCTGGGCACTCTTGAGCCCAAAAGGCATAGATACATAGCAGAAGGCTCCAAAGGAAGTTATGAAGGCTGTTTTCTCCTGGTCCTTAACTGCCATTTTGATCTGATGATAACCAGAATATGCATCCAAAAAACTCAAACGCTCACAACCCGCTGTAGCATCAATGATTTGATCAATACGGGGGAGGGCAAAAGGATCTGCTGGACAAGCTTTGTTGAGATCCGTGTAATCCACACACATACGCCATGTGCCATTCTTCTTAAGGACCAGCACCAGATTAGCTAACCATTCAGAATGGAAAACTTCGATGATAAATCCAGCTGCTAAGAGCCTGGCTACTTCCTCTCCAATAGCCTTGCGTCTTTCCTCGTTGAACCGGCGGAGAAACTGCTTTGCCGGTTTATACTTGGGATCAATATTAAGAGTGTACTCAGCGAGTTCCCTCGGTACACCTGGCATGTCAGAAGGTTTCCACGCAAAGATGTCCCGGTTCTCACGGATGAACTCGATGAGCGCGCTTTCCTATTTCGGGTCCAAGTTCGCACTGATACTGAACTGCTTGGACGAATCGCTAGGTACAAAGTCAACAAGCTTAGTCTCAGCGGCCGATTTAAACTTCAGGGTCGGATCATGCTCCGTAGTTGGCTTTTTCAACAGAGTCATGTCCGCCGGATCAACATTGTCCTTATAAAACTTGAGCTCCTCCGTGGCACAAACCGATTCTGCATAGGCCACATCACCTTCTTCACACTCCAAAGCAATCTTGCTTCTTCCATGTACAGTTATCGTCCCTTTGTGACCCGGCATCTTGAGCTGTATATAGACATAGCAGGGCCGTGCCATGAATTTAGCATAAGTCGGCTATCCAAACGGGGCGTGATATGGACTCTGAATTTTTACCACCTCAAAGGTCAATGTTTCTGATCTGGAGTCATAATCATCTCCAAAAGCCACCTCCAGGGCTATTTTGCCAACAGGATATGCCGATTTACCTGGTACCACACCGTGCAATACCGTATTGGACGGTTTAAGATTCTTATATGTTAACCCCATACGTCGGAAAGTCTCATAGTAGAGGATGTTAATGCCGCTCCCTCCGTCCATGAGTACCTTGGTGAACTTATAACCTCCCACCCGAGGTGCCACCACCAATGCTAGCTGACCCAGATTGTCAACCCGGGGAGGGTGATCCTCTCTGCTCCATACGATTGGCTGTTCGGACCAGCATAGGTAACGGGGCACCGCCGGTTCAACAGAATTAACTGCCCGCTTTTGGACCTTTCGGTCACGTTTATCCAAACTAGTGGTGAAAACATGATATTGCCCACTGTTTAACTGCTTCGGGTGGCTTTGATAACCCGACTGCTGCTGCGGATTGTGACCACCCTGCTTGCTCTGGTTACCTTGACTGTTTTGCCCGCTTTGATTGACGTTCAATCCCGAACCGGAATTTCCTCCGCCGTAACCCGGCCCCTGAGATCCAGATCCTGAACCGCCACCTGATCCGTGATCATACCGGAAGGCATTAGAATTATTGAACTCTTGCATGATGAAGCAATCCTTCCAAAGGTGGTTGGCCGGCATCTCCTTCGTCCCATGTTTCGGACAGGGCTGATTTAACAGGTAAGACAAGCGGTCCGGGTTGGGATTGGGCGCTCCGCTGTGATTCGATGGTTTACCCTTTCGCTGCTGGCCCTTGTCCTGCGCATTGGTATTAGCCACAAAATCCATGCTGCTATCCGCTTTACGTTTGCCACTGTTTCCATGACCCGCCATGTTGTGTTGCTACCCCTTGGAGTTGCTGCCCTTCCTTCCCTTCCCTGTCTTGTCATCGTCGGATTCGGGATCCTTGGTACTATTAGAGTCAGCATACTTCACTAACGCAACCATGAGGGTCCCCATATCGTTGCAATGGCGCTTCAGCCGTCCCAATTTCAACTTCAGGGGTTCAAATCGGCAGTTTCCTTCCAAGGTTATAACTGCTGTATCGGCATTGATGCGGTCTGATGAATGCAGAATCTTCGAGACCCGGCGCACCCAACGGGTCGTCAATTCCCCTTCCTCCTGGACACAGGCTGCTAAGTCCACTATCGACATAGGCTGCTTGCATGTATCCTTGTAATTCTGGATGAACCGGTTTCTCAACTCAGCCCACGAACTAATAGAGTTGGCCGGTAGAGTTTTTAACCAAGTGCGGGCCGTTCCTTTTAGCATCATGGTGAAATACTTCACGCACTCCGCATCATCCACATCAAGCATCTCCATGGCCATCTCATAGCTCTCTACCCATGTTTCTAGCGATAAATTGGCAGTATAATTTGGCACCTTGCGCGGGCCTTTGAAATCCTTAGGCAGGCGCACATTGCGTAATGCGGGGACGAGGCATGGCACCCCCAAAGAACTAGAGGTAACTCCTGGCCCGACCGAAGTGGTTGGGCGAACCGGCGTAAGCTGACGAGCCGCATACTGCGCTGCTAACTCGGCCTCCCTGCACGCTCGGGCCCGGTCTACCACTTCCTGAGCGTCACCAACACCACCCGCCGGGTCGTTGCCACGGGGTGCTCTACGGTTTCCTGCATTGCTTGACACGGCTGGTTCATCCACGCGCCTGCTGTAGCTCCGGTTTGGGCGAGGGTGGAATGGATCCGATCGCGGCTGTATGAGTATGCTTCCTGATGAATCAGGGTTGTCCGAAGAAGTTCCTTAACTCGGCGCGTCTCTACCGCCGCCGGAGAATCACCTTCGATTGGGATGGCCTCCAGTCGTGAAGCGGCGGCGACGAGGTTGTCCATCGGATTGGAATAATGACCCGGAGGTGTTGGGACAGGCTGAGGCACAATATTGTTCTGACAAGGCGGATCTACCGAGCGAGGCTGAACCGGCGCACCCGTCCCTGGTGCCTCCGCCCGGTTTATTGTCGGCGGGTTACTGGTCCCTGCTCCTGGGGAGTTAAAGAGGTCCCTGGCCTCGTAAACCGGAGGCAAGCGAGACCGGTGCTTTCTCTTCAGAACTTCATGTGATGCGTTCTGATCCAGCATAAGCCGATAAGCCTGTGCGTCCAAAGCGGCCAGCTTTGCAGTCATCCTGGCGTTCTCAGCTGCTAAATCGGCTTTAGCCTGAGTGATCTGGTCCTTCACTTTTGCGATTTCCGCGTTGTGGGTGTCCTGATCCGCCGGTTTAGCCTCTGCCATGAGCGTAGCCAACGCATCGAACAGATCAGACAAGACTTGAGCCGGCGGGCACACAGGGCCTCCTGCCCTGGCTGCCGTTGCCGTCAATGACCCGAAGATCATTGCTGCTGCGGTCGAAGAGTGGACTGCCGCTTGTGTACCGGCCATGAATATTCCAACCCGGTTTGGCAGATCGGAGGGGTCCGGAATACTGTCGCCATCGGAACAGCCCCCAATCCAGCCATCTTGTAGCTGATATAACGATTCGGTTTCTCCGGTCGAGGACTCGTCGCCGGAATAAATGACGGTCTCCCCACCAGATTCCGATCCATCCTCATACTCTCCTCCATGGATGACTCCTACGAAGGCACGCTTCACGGCTGGTTTAACCTGGACGGATCGTGCACGCTGAGCCGTTTCGACGAGGTCAGTGCAGATGTCCGGCTTAGGGCCCGGTTCACGGATCTTGCCGATGAAGACGTGTATGCCACCAAAGGGGACCAGGTACCCGTACTCGATTGAGCCGGCCTCGGGGCCCCATCCTGCGTCGTCGATGTAGAGCTTGCCGCGGCGACTCGTGGTCATCCGGCCCACGGCGTAACCCTTGAGTCCTTCGAAGTTGCCCTCCAAGAACTTGAAACCATCGTGCAATAGCCCCACGGTGGGCGCCAACTGTCATGGTTTTGTCACGGCAGATGTCCTTGTAAAAGGACTTAGTCGTGGAGCCATTGCTACGGGTTAGCTTGAAGGGGTTAAAGCGGACACAGGGACGCGAGAGGTTTTATACTAGTTCGGCCCCTTCGATGAAGGTGAAAGCCTACGTCTAGTTGTGATGGAATTGATAGGGTTTCGAGGACTAGGGAGCAAACAAGCTTTGCCTAAGTCTCGAGTTGTTGTCTCTTGTCCTTGAACCGCCGGGTCGTCCCCTTATATACATGGGTGACGCCCGTCGGTTTACAGAGTCCCGATACCAGCTCATAGATGTGTCCGGTCCGGTCTCCACTATTCCTAACTTATAATACAAGTTACATACCAACACCAGTTTACGGTTACATGCCTTAAACCGACTATGGGCCTTGAGCCCTTATCTGCCTTCATGGGCTTTAACATACTCAACTACTGGTGAAGTTAACCCGGCCCGCCTTGGCCGGTTTACGCCCAGTAGTAATATCCCCAACAGGATGACACATTCCTTTAGATGCCCAGGATCAATTGCGCCGTCGGCCGTCATGGACATTCACGTCGGCGCGCGAGACACTGAGAGCATGTGCGATGTTGTTGTCGGTGGACGGATGATGTACTCTGCACCGTGCACCACATTCTACTGCCTTGGAAACTTGCTCAACGGGGTTGTACAGGTTTGACGCTAAATAACTGGTTTATACTAAACAATTTTACTTGTTTTTTAAGTACTAAAAACCAAAATTGCGTGTCAGTGAGAACTTTGATCATGGGTGGCTATCATACTCTCCCGTGACCAAGTGAGCTAGGAACTTCACTTTATTGTATCTGGTAGCGTTATCACATAACAATATTGAGATAACATAATTTACGTTATATAGTACAATTCAAAAGACTATCATTTGTTTTAACAAATGATTTTTCCTGAACTTCATATTAATATGTATGTGTAAGAAAAATAAAATAAAAACATATTTATCAGTGGATTAGTTTGCAATATGTGGTTGTGTCTACGATATGGTTGTGTCCACGATATGTCTATATGTGGTTGTGTCTACTTAAGTACCTTCAACTATCTTTGCTAGAGTGTTCTATAATGTGCACGTGTACACGACTATCAAATGTCTAATAGATGTTAGTAACATAGGAACCAAATACTACCTGAATGTGCACTTGAACCATTAGAAAGAAACAAAATGATGACATGAACTCTTTGCAACATACATCATCTGTTTCAAATACTAATTGAAATTCTAGGATTACTCTAAGTAAAAGTTCATTGAGTCGATGAAGTATATATCAAAATCAACAACACCAAATATGTTTCATTATACTCATTACGACATATATATTTGATATTGTCGGTCGTTGCAAATTTTTCTATTGACTTAGTCAAATTAAAAAGAGTTTTGACTTAGGATAATCCTAGAACTTTAATTATTATGAATCGGAGGGAGTAGATGACAGATATATAAAGTATGTGCCCATGTTTGAACATAACTTACCTATGCAAACTAATATACTAAATCAAGAAGCATGTTTCGATGTTGCAGTCTATCTGTACACAAGGAGCACATACAAGAGACCAAGGAAGATTAGGAATCAATTTTTTTTATGTAGTCACAAGGCATAGAGTCATCATAGAAGCATTGAAATTTCAAATCCAAAATCAGCCTTGCTTGCCAACGAGATTTCGGCGCAGCAATGCTTTGGAAAACTATAGACAACGACATGCAAAAAAACAAGGTAGAAGCATGGGTCTACTGAAGCAAACAATGTGGATTCAAAAACACGTATATGATTCTCATGAAGCATGGATATCGGAAGAAGTTTTAGCCGTCACAACATAGTGATTTGAAATTAGCAAAATAGCAATGCTTGCCACCAACATTTGGATGCACAATTATGCGATGTACAAACAAAAAATTACATTATAATTCATCTAGCGTTGAGTGTTGACACGCTAACCCAAGACAGGGCTGCTAACATAAAGAAAAAAATTATATTAGAATAAACTAATTAACCGGTAGCACAAACTGGATTACGAAACTAAAAGTTTGGTCAAATAATTATGTCACATGGATTTTAGTTTCATAATAGACCAAAATATAGATGCATGGCTGCCTAGGCCAATTGAGGATGCGATGTGCGGATCTGTGCAGTCATAAGCATGAGCTGCCGGGTCTGTAGAGATTAAATTGCCGGTGCAAGAGACGATGGAAGCATTCTTGTGCCACTGCTGACTGTGACAATACAGGTGAGCCTTTCCATTGCCGCCCGCCATTGGAAAAGCGAGGGGACTATGGCCCGAGGGAGGGCGCTGCCGGTGTACGGAAGACAGAGGGGGAGCACGCGTAGCGACGAGAGCAGAAAGCTTTTGTTTGAGGGATTCGATGGGCAAGAATTCCTTTCGGTCATTCCCTAATCGGCGCTATCCTCGTTCTTTGTACACAGTGCTCACGCGCATCCCTTATTTGGCCAGCCAATGTTACCTTCTGCCAATTCCGGTTTTTGGAAGCTACTAGATGCTTGCGGTTTAGTTTTCTTTTTTCATTTTTGTGCGTTTTTCTGCTGGTTGTTCATATTATCTATTTAAAAAAATTCCTGATTGTTTTTTTATTTTTCATTTGAAAATTCATGAACAGTTTTTGAAATTCACGAGTATTTTTCAAATTCAAGCAGCTTTTCTCAAACTCATGAACTCTTTTCAATTCATGAACTTTTTACATATTCATAAAAAATCAATTCACGAAGTTTTTTAAAATTCATGAATATTTCTCAAATTCATTAACAGTTTTTAAATTCACATTTTTTTCAAATTCACGAACTTCTTAAAAGTTTGTGCCAATATTCAAAATTGACAAAGGTTTTTCAAAACGCGTAAAAAAATCCCAAACTTTTTCGAATTTTGCAAACCTTTTTTATTCATTATTCAAGAACATTTTTTTAAATGCACGAACTACTTTGATTTCACCATTGTTTTCAGATTTCTAGAAAATCAGTGTTTGGCCAGCAATTCGGGTTTTTTAAGCAAGAGAGCAGCAACATAATTGGTATGTGTTACAACTGTTACAGTGATTGGCGATTTTAGGGACCGTTCATCCACTGCAATCAAACGGTGAAGAAATAGGAGTTACAAGGAGTTACGGGACTAAAATTACATGAAATTATAAATAATAGTGGGACCATTACAAAATTATGGTGGGGCTACTCATTATCTAAAAGGGTAAATCCGTCCAATATCAGTCAAGCCGATACATGTTGTGTTCGCTCCCCTCGTTGCCCTATCTGTTCGAAGCAGCTTGGTAGGATAGGGCGGTGCCGCCGATGACTCCGGCGGCGGCTGAGGGGTCGGAGAGGATGGCCGCTCGGGCGAGGAGGCGGAGCCGATGACCCCGGCGGCGGCGGAGGGGTCCCAGGGGCTGGAGGACAAACATCTAATGCGGTCGCGGCTCCTCTCCGTCAAGAGCTAGATCAAGCGCACGACGGTGGTAGCCGTCCAAAGGAAGAGGAAGAGCAACCTGCACCAGTTCGGCGGCCATAGCCGTCCAAGAGGCAGTTGACCGCCGAGGGCATCTCTAGTTCTCATACAGCACGGGTTCGACGGCCACTCCGGGACCAGTCGTCCCAGCGATAGGTGGAGGAGTTCAGCTAAAGGAGCTGGAGTACAGAAGTATATCTCCCCCTTCTCAATGCTTTTGATTAGATTCAGTATGGATTCAGAACCTACGTGCGGTGAAAAAAAATACAATTGGAGATTCAGACACTGTTCTTCTGATTATGCATTGGACTATAGCCATTTCCCCACAGCGGCTCATCCATTATTGGATAACTACCATGTAGCTTGTTCACTTTAGATGACCCTCTTGCTGATTTCAATTGTTCTCTATGCTGAAGCTTCAAAATGGGACTAATATGTATTGGTGAATGTAAGATTCAGAAAAAGTGAATATCAAGTTGTTGGTGATTGCAAAAATCTGAAAGAAACGACTTTGATTTCTTCCAGTGAATGAAATTGTTGAGGTTGTTGTTGGTTTGTAATCTGAGTAGTTCCCTGCGTGATTCGTGTTGCACTTTGGTTTACAAGTCTCATGCTACTGACAAACTTTTACACTTCATACATGCTACTTGACTGCAGCAACAGGCCAAACAACTGATGAACTTGTGACCTCACTGTTTACACAAGGGAATAAACAACTCACAAGTAGGCTGAGTTTCTTATACATGCACTTCTCCTAGGTGATAGCTGCTGATCGTAGGTATGAAAAAAGATAGCTGCTGTCAAAAACTCCAATGGCATTGACATAGCCAACTTGATGAAGCACTCGGCAGAGAACCGCGGGATCAAGGGCTCCCACGGAGGTGACGCCGTCGACCCGACCTCGCTGCTCACCGAAGATTGCGACGTGCTCATCCCGGCAGCTCTGGGAGGAGTGATAAACAAATAATCTTCTTTTTCCTCGTCCCAGCTCACCTCATCCTATCTTCTATCAGATTACTGCTCTCAAGCTCAGTTAAAGTATCCTCCTGGCTGTTATTTTTTTTCTGTATCTGAAAACATTTTTGTTAATAAAAAGTCCGTTCGATTGTCTTCTTCTCCTAGGGACAATGCTGATGCCATCAAAGCAAAGTACATCATCGAGGCTGCTAACCACCCAACAGACCCTGAGGCCGACGAGGCAAGAACACCAACATTTTGCCACAAAACTAAGCTGCATTTGTTGACGGGACATTTCACACATTGACTGAGAGTAGAGAAATGTACATGTTCGTAGTGCAGATTCTGGCAAAGAAGGGCGTGCTGATCCTACCGGACATCCTGCCCAACTCCGGCGGAGTGGTGAGCTACTTCGAGTGGGTGCAGAACATCCAGGGGTTCATGTGGGACGAGGAGAAGGTGAATCGGGAGCTCAAGACGTACATGACCCACGCCTCAAACATAGTTCTGATTATTTAGCCAGTGTATGGGGCCGTATAGAATGGACAGTAATTATGTATAGTATATCTTCGAAACCAGAATTGGCTCAATTTGAAAGAATACCTGGTTTATATGAATTTCTTGCCTGCTTTGCACGGGTGGCTACAAGTGCATTACCATGCCTCAGCCATAATCATCCTTGACAAATATGGCAGTCACCTTTAGTATGGAACAAAAGAAGCATGCACAACCTATTTTGCCAATGAGCAAGTTTAGCATCTGTTTGTACATTGTTGATCTTATGCTGGTTCTTATTGTTGTCCTAGCTGTTTAGTTAGTAAGCAGAACTCCTTTAGAGTAAAGCTAGCTGGGACATCTGTTCCAGTATTGTTACCCAACAGAGTTGGGCACAGATTTATTACTTGGAAATTTGTTAGCTCCATGTATCGCATTAGTCTCGATGCAACACAAGCTGCATGTACCAACTCTTGTTGACATGTCTTTATAAAAAATGGTACATGGTATTCCTGATGCTATTATTTCTTATTTTCTGCAGGAGAGGCTGGCATTTGACAATACGATTGTGTGTGTGCGTTGACTGCTGCTGCTGCAGCCTGTAGTTTTTCTTGTGGAGTCGACCATAGTAATCCATCAAACTAGTTGAATTATTGATTCTGTTCCTTTTGCTGGGAGGTAATAATCTCACACTCAACTCCTGTAACCATGATATTTACATCATTGCTCATTACCCTATGTCAGCCATGATATTTACATGCTATGGATTTTCTTCCTTAAATTGTTATAAACATTCTTTTCTTTCACAAAAGATGCTTCTCTCATTACCCTGTGTCAGCCATAATCATCGCCGACTTAAACCAGAACTATATAGTTAGGCAGTGTTTGGCGCCGTATAGAATGGGGAGCATGCATTTGTAAGTAGTTACTTCTGGTACTGTTTTAAAAATCAGGATTCTCTGATGCAGATAGGTTTGGATCAGTTGGTGCAAATGATAGAAGTCAAACAAGCAGCTCATTACCTGGTTCAAAACCTATGAAAAGTCAGGCCAAACTATGCCCCTGACAAGAGACCATTAATGCAGCACATATGTATCATCACTTATTACGACAAGTGGCACAATAGCAACACAAACGTGTGATGTTTGGATGGACACTAAGTGTCACACATTTGGATGGACAGTAAGTATCACACATTCGCAATGCAAAACATAATAGTAGAAATAATATGCAAAAACATCAGAACATAAGTGTAGTCTTTAATTCAAAGAACATGCTATGAAGAACAATCATGTGGAACTGCGTGTAGCCCATTCATGGCTGTACGAATGGGCTAGACACCACGCTTGATAGTCTGCGGTTGCGTCCATTAACCTCACTTGTTTAGCGATAGTCTTGGTGTCAAATTGTTGTTTGACTGGATTACTAGGAGGGGCATTCTTCATCGGGTGTCCACGTTTACGCTTTGGGGCACCAGATGTGTCTGGTTTGTTTGTAACATCAGGGTTGATGATGATCGTGACATCGTCATCTGCACCTTTTCATCCTTCTGGAATGCTTGCTTTGTACTTGTCCTTCTGTAGAGGAAATAGTGGTATGTTACATGCAATCATGAAAAGTAGGAACTACATGACATGAAATGCTAGTTGTGTAGAACTTACCGTTATAGGATTCTTGTATGATTTTTTCCGAAGCTTTGTAACAATCTGAACGCAGCAAGCTTGAACATATTTTCCAGCTGAAAATATGTATTTGTGCCTAAATTAGATAGCGACGCATAACTGTGATGTGAAGTTGAAGTTAAGTATTGTTGTGTAGGTGAGGAATCATATAGCTGGATATACATACCCGTCCTCTATTGTGGTATGTTAGTATTGTTGGGGAACGTAGTAATTTCAAAAAATTTCCTACGCACACGCAAGATCATGGTGATGCATAGCAACGAGAGGGGAGAGTGTTGCCTACGTACCCTCGTAGACCGAAAGCGGAAGCGTTATATCAACGCGGTTGATGTAGTCGTACGTCTTCACGATCCGACCGATTCAAGCACTGTTACTCCAGCACCTCCGAGTTCTTGGCACACGTTCAGTTCGATGACGTTCCCCGGGCTCCGATCCAGCAAAGCTTCGGGGAAGAGTTCCGTCAGCACGACGGCGTGGTGACGATCTTGATGTTCTACTGTTGCAGGGCTTTGCCTAAGCACCGCTACAATATGACCGAGGTGGAATATGATGGAGGGGGCACCGCACACGGTTAGAGAACGATCTCAAGGATCAACTTGTGTCTCCATGGGGTGCCCCCTGCCTCAGTATATAAAGGATGGAGGAGGAGGAGGCCGGCCAAGGCTATTGGTGCGGCCAGGATGGGAGTCCTACTAGGACTCCAAGTCCTAGTAGGAGTCCATCAAGAGGGGAGGAAGGGAGAAGGAAGTGGAGGAGTAGGAAAGGTGGCCGGCCCCCCTTTCCCTAGTCCAATTCGGACTAGAGGGGAGGGGGGGCGCAGCAGCCTTTTTCCTCTTCCCACTAAAGCCCATCAAGGCCCATTACTTCTCCCGTAATCCCGTAACTCCCCGATACTCCCGAAAATACCCGAATCACTCAGAACCTTTCCGATGTCCGAATATAGTCGTCCAATATATCGATCTTTACGTCTCGACCATTTCGAGACTCCTCGTCATGTCCCCGATCTCATCCGGGACTCCGAACTCCTTCGGTACATCAAAACTCATAAACTCATAATATAACTGTCATCGAAACCTTAAGCGTGCGGACCCTACGGTTCGAGAACAATGTAGACATGACCGAGACACGTCTCCGGTCAATAACCAATAGCGGGACCTGGATGCCCATATTGGCTCCTACATATTCTATGAAGATCTTTATCGGTCAGACCGCATAACAACATACGTTGTTCCCTTTGTCATCGGTATGTTACTTGCCCGAGATTCGATCGTCGGTATCTTAATACCTAGTTCAATCTCGTTACCGGCAAGTCTCTTTACTCGTTCTGTAATACATCATCTCGCAACTAACTCATTAGTTGCAATGCTTGCAAGGCTTATGTGATGTGCATTACCGAGAGGGCCCAGAGATACCTCTCCGACAATCGGAGTGACAAATCCTAATCTTGAAATACGCCAACCCAACATCTACCTTTGGAGACACCTGTAGTACTCCTTTATAAACACCCAGTTACGTTGTGACGTTTGGTAGCACCCAAAGTGTTCCTCCGGCAAACGGGAGTTGCATAATCTCATAGTCAAAGGAACATGTATAAGTCATGAAGAAAGCAATAGCAACATACTAAACGATCGGGTGCTAAGCTAATGAAATGGGTCATGTCAATCAGATCATTCAACTAATGATGTGACCCCATTAATCAAATAACAACTCTTTGTCCATGGTTAGGAAACATAACCATCTTTGATTAACGAGCTAGTCAAGTAGAGGCATACTAGTGACACTCTGTTTGTTTATGTATTCACACATGTATTATGTTTCGGGATAATACAATTCTAGCATGAATAATAAATATTTATCATGATATATAAGGAAATAAATAATAACTTTATTATTGCCTCTAGGGCATATTTCCTTCAGTCTCCCACTTGCACTAGAGTCAATAATCTAGTTCACATCGCCATGTGATTTACACGCAATACTTCACATCACCATGTGATTAACACCCATAGTTCACATCGATATGTGATCAACACCCAAAGGGTTTACTAGAGTCAGTAATCTAGTTCACATCGCTATGTGATTAACACCCAAAGAGTACTAAGGTGTGACCATGTTTTGCTTGTGAGAGAAGCTTAGTCAACGGGTCTGCCAAAATTCAGATCCGTATGTATTTTGCAACTTTCTATGTCTACAATGCTCTGCACGGAGCTACTTTAGTTAATTGCTCCCACTTTCAATATGTATCTAGATTGAGACTTAGAGTCATCCAGATTAGTGTCAAAACTTGCATCGACGTAACCTTTTACGACGAACCTTTTTGTCACGTCCATAATCGAGAAACATATCCTTATTCCACTAAGGATAATTTTGACCGCTGTCCAGTGTTCTACTCCTAGATCATTATTGTACTCCCTTGCCAAAATCAGTGTAGGGTATACAATAGATCTGGTACATAGCATGGCATACTTTATAGAACCTATGACCAAGGCATAGGGAATGTCTTTCATTCTCTTTCTATCTTCTGCCGTGGTCGGGTTTTGAGTCTTACTCAATTTCACACCTTGTAACACAGGCAAGAACTCTTTCTTTGACTGTTCCATTTTGAACTACTTCAAAATCTTGTCAAGGTATGTACTCATTGAAAACTTATCAAGCGATTTGATCTATCTCTATAGATCTTGATGCTCAATATGTAAGCAGCTTCACTGAGGTCTTTCTTCGAAAAACTCCTTTCAAATACTCGTTTATGCTTTGCAGAATAATTCTACACTATTTCCGATCAACAATATGTCATTTACATATACTTATCAGAAATGTTGTAGTGCTCCCACTCACTTTCTTGTAAATACAGACTTTACCGCAAGTCTGTATAAAACCATATGCTTTGATCAACTTATCAAAGCGTATATTCCAACTCCGAGATGCTTGCACCAGTCCATAGATGGATCGCTGGAGCTTGCATATTTTGTTAACACCTTTAGGATTGACAAAACCTTCTGGTTGCATCATATACAACTCTTCTTTAAGAAATCCATTAAGGATTGCAGTTTTGTTATCCATTTGCCAGATTTCAGAAAATGCGGCAATTGCTAACATGATTCGGACAGACTTAAGCATAGATACGAGTGAGAAACTCTCATCATAGTCAACACCTTGAACTTGTCGAAAACCTTTTGCGACAATTCTAGCTTTGTAGATAGTAACACTACTATCAGCGTCCGTCTTCCTCTTGAAGATCCATTTATTCTTAATTGCTTGCCGAACATCGGGCAAGTCAATCAAAGTCCAAACTTTGTTCTCATACATGGATCATATCTCAGATTTCATGGCCTCAAACCATTTCGCGGAATTTGGGCTCACCATCGCTTCTTCATAGTTCGCAAGTTCGTCATGGTCTAGTAACATAACTTCCAGAACAGGATTACCGTACCACTCTGGTGCGGATCTCACTCTGGTTTACCTACGAGATTCGGTAGTTACTTGATCTGAAGTTACATGATCATCATCATTAGCTTCCTCACTAATTGGTGTAGTAGTCACAAGAACAGATTTCTGTGATGAACTACTTTCCAATAAGGGAGAAGGTACAATTACCTTATCAAGTTTTCTTCTTTCCTCCCACTCACTTCTTTCGAGAGAAACTCCTTCTCTAGAAAGGATCCATTATAAGCAACGAATGTCTTGCCTTAGGATCTGTGATAGAAGGTGTACCCAACGGTCTCCGTTGGGTATCCTATGAAGACATAGTTCTCCGATTTGGGTTTGAGCTTATCAGGATGAAACTTTTTCATATAAGCATCATAATCCCAAACTTTAAGAAACGACAACTTTGGTTTCTTGCTAAACCACAGTTCAGATTGTGTCGTCTCAACGGACTTAGATGGTGCCCTTTTAAACGTGAATGCAGCTGTCTCTAATGCATGATCCCAAAACTATATTGGTAAATCGGTAAGAAACATCATAGATTGTACTATATCCAATAAAGTACGGTTATGACGTTCGGACACACCATTATGCTGTGGTGTTCCAGGTGGCATGAGTTTGTGAAACTATTCCACATTGTTTTAATTGAAGACCAAACTCGTAACTCAAATATTCTCCTCCACGATCATATCGTAGAAACTTTTATTTTCTTGTTACGATGATTCTCCACTTCACTCTGAAATTCTTTGAACTTCTCAAATGTTTCAGACTTATGTTTCATCAAGTAGATATACCCATATCTGCTCAAATCATCTGTGAAGGTCAGAAAATAATGATACTTGTCGCGAGCTTTAATATTCATCGGACCACATACATCAGTATGTATGATTTCCAACAAATCTGTTGCTTGCTCCATTGTTCCGGAGAACGGTGTCTTAGTCATCTTGCCCATGAGGCACGGTTCGCAAGCATCAAGTGATTCATAATCAAGTGATTCCAAAAAGCCCATCAGCATGGAGTTTCTTCATGCGCTTTACACCAATATGACCTAGACGGTACTGCCACAAATAAGTACTATCATTATTAACTTTGCATCTTTTGGCTTCAATATTATGATTATGTGTATCACTACGATCGAGATCCAACGAACTATTTTCACTGGGTGTATGACCATTGAAGGTTCTATTCATGTAAGTAGAACAACAATTGTTCTCTAACTTAAATGAATAACCGTATTGCAATAGACATGATCAAATCATATTGATGCTCAACGCAAACACCAAATAACACATATTTAGTTTCAACATTAATCCCGAAAGTATAGTGAGTGTGCGATGATGATCATATCAATCTTGGCTACTTCCAACACACATCGTCACTTCACCCTTAACTAGTCTATGTTTATTCTGCAACTCCCGTTTCAAGTTACTAATCTTAGCAACTAGTATCAAATACTGAGGGGTTGCTATAAACACTAGTAAACTACACATCAATAACATGTATATCAAATATACCTTTGTTTATTTTGCCATCCTTTCTTATCCACCAAATACTTGGGGTAGTTCCGCTTCCAGTGACCAATCCCTTTGCAGTAGAAGCACTTAGTCTCAGGCTTAGGACCAGACTTGGGCTTCTTCACTTAAGTAGCAACTTGATTGCTGTTTTTCTTGAAGTTCCCCTTCTTCTTCCCTTTGCCCTTTTCTTGAAACTAGTGATCTTGTCAACCATCAACACTTGATGTTTTTCTTGATTTCTACCTTCGTTGATTTCAGCATCACGAAGAGCTTGGGAATTACTTTCGCCATCCCTTGCATATTATAGTTCATCACGAAGTTCTACTAACTTGGTGATGGTGACTAGAGAATTCTGTCAATCACTATATTATCTGGAAGATTAACTCCCACTTGATTCAAGTGATTGTAGTACCCAGACAATCTGAGCACATGCTCACTAGTTGAGCGATTCTTCTCCATCTTTTTAGCTATAGAACTTGTTGGAGACTTCATATCTCTCAACTCGGGTATTTGCTTGAAATATTAACTTCAACTCCTGGAACATCTCGTATGGTCCATGACGTTCAAAACGTCTTTGAAGTCCCGATTCTAAGCCGTTAAGCATGGTGCACTAAACTATCAAGTAGTCATCATATTGAGCTAGCCAAACGTTCATAACGTCTGCATCTGCTCCTGCAATAGGTCTGTCACCTAGCGGTGCATCAAGGACATAATTCTTCTGTGCAGCAATGAGGATAAACCTCAGATCACGGATCCAATCCGCATCATTGCTACTAACATTTTTCAACACAATTTTCTCTAGGAACATATCAAAATAAACATATGAAAGCAACAATGCGAGCTATTGATCTACAACATAGATATGCTAATACTACCAGGACTAAGTTCATGATAAATTTAAGTTCAATTAATCATTTTACTTAAGAACTCCCACTTAGATAGACATCTCTCTAATCCTCTAAGTGATCACGTGATCCAAATCAACTAAACCATGTCCGATCATCACGTGAGATGGAGTAGTTTCAATGGTGAACATCACTATGTTGATCATATCTACTATATGATTCACGCTCGACCTTTCGGTCTCCGTGTTCCGAGGCCATATCTGTTATATGCTAGGCTCGTCAAGTTAAACCTGAGTATTCCGCGTGTGCAACTGTTTTGCACCCGTTGTATTTGAACGTAGAGCCTATCACACCCGATCATCACGTGGTGTCTCAGCACGAAGAACTTTCGCAATGGTGCATACTCAGGGAGAACACTATTACTTTGATAATTTAGTGAGAGATCATCTTATAATGCTACCGTCAATCAAAGCAAGATAAGATGCATAAAAAGATAAACATCACATGCAATCAATATAAGTGATATGATATGGCCATCATCATCTTGTGCTTGTGATCTCCATCTCCGAAGCACCGTCATGATCACCATCGTCACCGGCGCGACACCTTGATCTCCATCGTAGCATCGTTGTCGTCTCGCCTATCTTATGCTTCTACGACTATCGCTACCGCTTAGTGATAAAGTAAAGCATTACAGGGCGATTGCATTGCATACAATAAAGCGACAACCATACGGCTCCTGCCGGTTGCCGAAAACTCGGTTACAAAACATGATCATCTCATACAATAAAATATAGCATCATGTCTTGACCATATCACATCACAACATGCCCTGCAAAAACAAGTTAGACGTCCTCTACTTTGTTTGTTGCAAGTTTTACGTGGCTGCAACGGGCTTAAGCAAGAACTCATCTTACCTACGCATCAAAACCACAACGATAGTTTGTCAAATAGACTCCGTTTTAACCTTCTCAAGGACCGGGCGTAGCCACACTTGGTTCAACTAAAGTTGGTGAGACAGTCTCCCGCAAGCCATCTGTGTGCAAAGCACGTCGAGGGAACCGGTCTCGCGTAAGCGTGCGCGTAAGGTTGGTCCGGGTCGTCTCATCCAACAATACCGCTGAACCAAAGTATGACATGCTGGTAGGCTGTATGACTTGTATCGTCCACAACTCACTTGTGTTCTACTCGTGCAAATAACATCAAACCATAAAAACCTAGGCTCGGATGCCACTGTTGGGGAACGTAGTAATTTCATAAAATTTCCTACGCACACGCAAGATCACGGTGATGCATAGCAACGAGAGGGGAGAGTGTTGTCTATGTACCCTCGTAGACCGAAAGCGGAAGCGTTATATCAACGCGGTTGATGTAGTCGTACGTCTTCACGATCCGACCGATTCAAGCACCGTTACTCCGGCACCTCCGAGTTCTTGGCACACGTTCAGTTCGATGACGTTCCCCGGGCTCCGATCCAGCAAAGCTTCGGGGAAGAGTTCCGTCAGCACGACGGCGTGGTGACGATCTTGATGTTCTACTGTTGCAGGGCTTTGCCTAAGCACCGCTACAATATGACCGAGGTGGAATATGGTGGAGGGGGGCACCGCACACGGTTAGAGAACGATCTCAAGGATCAACTTGTGTCTCCATGGGGTGCCCCCTGCCTCAGTATATAAAGGATGGAGGAGGAGGAGGCCGGCCAAGGCTATTAGTGCGGCCAGGATGGTAGTCCTACTAGGACTCCAAGTCCTAGTAGGAGTCCATCAAGAGGGGAGGAAGGGAGAAGGAAGTGGAGGAGTAGGAAAGGTGGCCGGCCCCCCTTTCCCTAGTCCAATTCGGACTAGAGGGGAGGGGGGGCGCAGCAGCCTTTTTCCTCTTCCCACTAAAGCCCATCAAGGCCCATTACTTCTCCCGTAATCCCGTAACTCCCCGATACTCCCGAAAATACCCGAATCACTCAGAACCTTTCCGATGTCCGAATATAGTCGTTCAATATATCGATCTTTACGTCTCGACCATTTCGAGACTCCTCGTCATGTCCCCGATCTCATCCGGGACTCCGAACTCCTTCGGTACATCAAAACTCATAAACTCATAATATAACTGTCATCGAAACCTTAAGCGTGCGGACCCTACGGTTCGAGAACAATGTAGACATGACCGAGACACGTCTCCGGTCAATAACCAATAGCGGGACCTGGATGCCCATATTGGCTCCTACATATTCTACGAAGATCTTTATCGGTCAGACCGCATAACAACATACGTTGTTCCCTTTGTCATCGGTATGTTACTTGCCCGAGATTCGATCGTCGGTATCTTAATACCTAGTTCAATCTCGTTACCGGCAAGTCTCTTTACTCGTTCTGTAATACACCATCTCGCAACTAACTCATTAGTTGCAATGCTTGCAAGGCTTATGTGATGTGCATTACCGAGAGGGCCCAGAGATACCTCTCCGACAATCGGAGTGACAAATCCTAATCTTGAAATACGCCAACCCAACATCTACCTTTGGAGACACCTGTAGTACTCCTTTATAATCACCCAGTTACGTTGTGACGTTTGGTAGCACCCAAAGTGTTCCTCCGGCAAACGGGAGTTGCATAATCTCATAGTCAAAGGAACATGTATAAGTCATGAAGAAAGCAATAGCAACATACTAAACGATCGGGTGCTAAGCTAATGAAATGGGTCATGTCAATCAGATCATTCAACTAATGATGTGACCCCGTTAATCAAATAACAACTCTTTGTCCATGGTTAGGAAACATAACCATCTTTGATTAACGAGCTAGTCAAGTAGAGGCATACTAGTGACACTCTGTTTGTTTATGTATTCACACATGTATTATGTTTCCGGATAATACAATTAAAGCATGAATAATAAACATTTATCATGATATATAAGGAAATAAATAATAACTTTATTATTGCCTCTAGGGCATATTTCCTTCAAGTATAGCAAGTGGTTTTCCACTGGCTAGCAGCACCAACATAATACGCCGGAGAGACACTGACTTCATCTGTGTTAGCCCTCCAAGACCAGTTTTACTGCAGACGACCTTTTGGTGGTCAGGATGTAATCTGTCGATCGTGTCCGCGAACCTTGAAGGTGAGCACGATATCCCCATATTTGCATGTTTCACACTGAGTTCCTCCAAAAAAAGCCTGAAATATGTGTAATGGGTAAAAGAACTATGTGTTTTCAAATATTTTAACCCAACTGGGATTAATATACCTGATTGGTTACGTATGGTAGTGGTAATTCTGTGTCAGCATAACTACTAGACGAACTAGCCATTCCGGGAAAATATGCACAAAGATAGACTTGATCAATTCATTCGAATGCAGATTGTGATGGTTTCTTTGTGACTGTTGACTAAGATCAGGCGTTCTCGCCGTCTTGCATATGGGTGGATGAAGAGGAAGCAGTACCGTCGTATCGCAGAGGCTAGGTGGGTGGTGGCACAGGCCAGGCGGCGGCGAGTTAGGCCCTGTGGACGTACCACTACTAGGAAAAGGCCTACTAATGGTGCACCGGTTTTGCCTACTAATGGCGCACCGGTTTTGCCTACTAATGGCACGCCACTAGTATTTTTTACTAATGGCGCACCACCGGTGCGTCATTAGTATCCCACGGTCCGTCATTAGTATCTGGTATACTAATGGCGCACCACATGGAAGTGCGCCATTAGTAACATTTTTTTCATATTTTTTATTCAGAATTTTTTTAAAAAAAATTCAAATTTTTTTTTCGTTTTTTTCTTAATCTCAGGTCAATATGGCTTAATCTCAGGTGAAATCGCATTCCGTGGTCAAACTTCCCAAAAGGTCACCCATCCTCACACTACTCCAGCCCAAGCACGCTTAACTTCAGAGTTCTATCCAGCCCAAGCACGCTTAACTTCAGAGTTCTATCCAGCCCCAGCAACAGCTCACTTCACAGGCACTTGTTGATATATCAAGCATATCAATCCTATTATACCTTGTTGATGTCTAGGACTTTGTTCATGTTCATGACTATGATGAAATTTTGAAAAATACTTCAAACTTCCCGGTCATATTACGTATCATTATTTGAAAAACAATTCAAAAAAATTCAAAACCAATTTTTTAAATATTTTTTTGATTTTTTTGCCTCTAGATCTTGAAAGCCCCGTAACTTTTTTCTGTTAGGTTTTTGGAGATTTTGCAAATAAAGTCGAAATTCATATTTGTAAATTTTTCCAACAACTAGACCACATTTAACATGGAAAACTTATTTTCTTTTATTTTTTTGACATTTTTATCATTTTCTTTTATTTTTTTAAAACTGAAAAGGCGGTCCACGGGGGGTGCATTCGGGAACTTTTGGGCCAAGTTAGTAATGGCGCACCGTGGGGTGTGGTGCGTCGTTACTATGTCAAGTTAGTAATGGCGCACCACTCTTACGGTGCGCCATTACTAACATTTTTTTTCAAAACTACTAATGGCGCACGATGGGTGTGGTGCGCCATTACTATGTCAAGTTAGTAATGGCGCATCACTCTCACGGTGCGCCATTAGTAGTTTTGAAAAAATTAAAAAAAATTACTAATGGCGCACCGTGGGATGTGGTGCGCCATTAGTATTTGCACACTAATGGCGCACCAACACATGGTGCGCCATTAGTATTTACTAATGGTGCACCATATGTACAGTGCCCCATTAGTGTACATCCTATCTATAGCCCTTTTCCTAGTATTGTACGGTTGTTGCTGGGCGCTCCCATTTTTATTGTCCAGCTGTGCTAATTCATGTACCTGTGGGAGGTACCCACGACACCAAATAAATGAACATTCCAACATAATCATGTACGAGCCTGTTTAAACAAACTTACCGATATTCTTGGTTTTTATTTCTATATGCTGGCGCGAGTCGTTGCAAGATGGCATGGCTGAGAGAGTTGGCGCCGGTGACGAGCAGAGAGGCGGATCACGATGCCATGGACGGAGCAAAATTCAGAGAAAAACCCATAAGATCTCATGATGGGTTCATGCAGAGAATAAGCGGAACCCATTCTTTCGTTTGAAATCATCCCATGCGTTGCCTTCGTTCTACGTAACTGATGATAAGAGCCGGCATTCTCACCTTAAATCCAAGGTGTGGACGAAGAACAAGCAGTGACGTCGGGAGTTGCATAATCTCATAGTCAAAGGACTATGTATAAGTCATGAAGAAAGCAATAGCAACAAAACTGAACGATCAACATGCTAAGCTAACAGGTGGGTCTTGTCTATCACATAATTCTCTAATGATGTGACCCCGTTCATCAAATGACAACACATGTCTATGGTTAGGAAACTTAACCATATTTGATTAATGAGAGACATACTAGAGACACTCTGTTTGTCTATGTATTCACACATGTACTAAGTTTTCTGTTAATACAATTCTAGCATGAATAATAAACTTTTATCATGATATAAGGAAATATAAATAACAACTTTATTATTGCCTTTAGGGCATATTTCCTTCACACATGGTGCCCAGCTAGGCGGTCCCACCAATAGCACTTCAAGTGCTCCTTATCTCGACCCCGACTACCGGTAGTTATCGGTGATTCGGACTTGGACTATCCGTAATGCTGAGTTCGAATGGGTAAGGCCGGTCTAGTACTACGGGTCATCCAGATACATCACTGCCACCATGAGTCGTAGTACCACTATTGATCCTCGGATCCCTTTTAGCACAATGGGTCATCAGGAAATGCTAACACCACGAGCCGTCCCCAACGAGCAAGACGGATTATCACGACAACAGTTGGCTATCAGCACTATGTGTATTCCAAACCCAAAACTATGTTCACATGGTGCCCAGCTAGGCGGTCCCACCAATAGCACTTCAAGTGCTCCTCATCTCAACCCCGACTACCGGTCATCTAGTACCGAGACCCTGATTAGTGGTACGGGACGTGTGATGCTTGTACTAGTAGTATGGCTCCTCTTATGATCATAGTGGGTCCGAACGACTAAGACTGGTACTAGTGGGCCCCGACGAGTATCATCATGCGGACGCATCAGTAGCACCATGTGTCCTCTAATTTTACTACTACCACTAGTATGGGTAGTCCGAACCCAAAACTACATTGACATGGCGACGGCCAGGTGGGCTGTCCCACTACAAGTTCAAGCTTTAGAGTTGGATTATTGTCCCAAGTAGTGTTTACATTATTTTCGAACCATCAAACACTTTTCATTCAAGTGACAATTGTGAGACTATGTTTACAATAATAGGCTTTCAACTTTGAGTTGTTGCTCAATTTTTAGACGAAATGTTCCTTTGATGCCCGCACACTAAATTGTGGCTTTTACTATTTTTGTATTGCATATGCCGCACTAGTCCAAACCAGTGTTATGTTCATAACGTCAATTAAACGACCAGATTCACTAAGAATGTCATAATTGCAGCTCTCTCACTACCATTCAAGTCTTCATTTTGTCTGAGATAGATGAGTCTGAAAAACAACTTTTTTTCAAAAAATTGACAGGAGCTCTGTCATTTCCATTAGAGAAGAAGAGAATATTGTCTCAAGCTAGCTATTCGAAAAATTGACAGGAGCTTCATCATTTTTATTGCTAGGTTCGTAGTAAGACTTAACATTGCTGCCTGTGCAAAATTAACTAGATGTATGGTTGTTTGAGTTATACATGTTTCTACTTACAAGGTTATATCTGAAAACAGAACTAAATAGACATTTTAAATATATTTCAGTCATAATATGACCATTTCGTGCAACCGTAACTATGAAATCCAAATTTCCTTGGTTCAGTTTTAGTAAATGTCTGATCTTTAACTTGCAGATTCACGCTACTGTAACCAAGGACATGACCGAAGCCAAACAAACACTAGGCTTTGCCTACCGATGTGCAAAACAAAAACAAACTAAATACAGATTCAGCTCCCATCATCCTGAACTACTCTGACTAAGCCCATGGCCCTCTGGTACTCATGCCTGCATATCATAACAGCAGATGCTTCACTGCAGGAAAGCATGTGGTAATTGCCTAACTGCAGAACCAGGAAAAATAAAATTTGGGGGGGGGGGGGGGGGCGGGCGGGCGGGGTCAAGTTTGTGTTTCGGTGCCTTCACATCAATATTGCACTGAATAAATTGTGAACAGCAATATCTACTTGCTTTTTACTTCATGATTGTTGCACTAACGAGACTGACTAAATATGAGCTGGCTCAAAGCCTAGGTTGCATAGCAATTGGTTTAAATTTGCAGCTAAAGGAAGGAACACCATCCTGGAAGAAAATTATACTCCCATTTGCAAAACAACCAGCTAGACAAAGACGCAAAATAATCAGAGAAGCCAGCAAAATGTTTAGTTAGTACAGTATCATTTTCACCTTGAGTGCAGCTGACGTTACATTCAACTGAAGATAAGGTATTACAGGCTTCACCTTCTAACCGTGGAATTAACAGCAGTCTTCTCAATCTAGTGTGATGGGAAGGTAATGGGAGGGGGTCAGGGAAATGGGTGGAGGAAGGCAGGAGTGGTGGCTACCTGCCTACGGACTGGTCCGCGGCGTTGCTAGGCGTGACCGGATGCTCGACGGAGGGATGCGCTGCAGGGGGTGGTGGGGCAGAGGAGGCTTCGGCGGGCTCGGCACGCCGCGCCTGATGGCATGCAGTTCCTGCGGCTCCTGGCGGCGGGCCAGAAACCTGGCGGCAATCCGGCGGGATCCCTTGATTGCGGCGGCGGCGAGGTCCGGCGGGATCACTTGATTGCGGCGGCAGCGAGGTCCGGCGGGATCCCTTGTTTGCGGCGGCGGCTTTGGGCGGGAACTGGATTAGGGGAGGGGCGAGAAAAAGTATAGGCGGCTGGGGTTGTGTGACGGTCTGAGGCAGCGGCGGCACAACCCAAAGGAGGGACGCCGTCGTCGCCACGGTCGAGGGGAGGGTCGGCGGCGGCGGCTGTGCGAGGGGATTGAGGAGGTTAATAAACTGACAACGACGAAGGCTGATTGACTAGCGACTGGATTGACCTGCTAATTTACTATTCTACCCTTTTCACAAATAAAAAAACCTTTAAATGATTTCTTTGATCTGACGGTTAGAAAAAATCAGGGGCGGAGTTACACGAAATTACGAGTCGTAACTCCTCAATCACCGTAAAAGAGCTCAAAATTAGTTACCCTAGGTAACTGCTTGTGCATTGCAGTGGGGACATACTATTCTTAATCGAACATCAATTGTGTCAAACAACATTTATATTCTCATGCATATCAAGCAACACTGTTGACTTTTTCTTACGGTTAATCATGCTTCTACCTATTCATCCATCAACTATCTCCGCCTCCCCAATCCAAATTTATTTGCAAAAGAAATGTACCATCAAATAAATCTAGGATATTTTATACAGGACCATCTTAAATCGGTAATCCGCAAATCTCGAGTGTCGCTTGGTGTTGTCAGGTGGCCATGGGTTGTTCTAGGCCAGTCTGTTGGAAGATTTTGTTTTCGGGTGGGCAATCCATTGCAATCTAAAACCGAATTACGAAATTTGAGATTTCAGTTTGAAAACGAAAATGAAATTCGAGGCTTCACGTGGTTAAAGTCGGCCTAAAGTCGGCCTAAATTCGAGGGAGTATTATAGTGTTTGGTGCAGGAAGCTGAAAGATGCCGAAGTTTAGATATGACTTTGATTCAGGAATTAAAGTCGAGCTATTTTCATAAACTGAATTTAGTCGACTCAAATCCTGAATACGGTTGATGCTGGTTGTTGGTTCCTTGCAAAGTGTTTCCCTAGGCTAGAATTCTCCATGTCGGTTTAGGTAGCAATGAAATTGAGTAGTGGCACATACTATCTGAACAATTACCTGCTCCGTCGACAAATTTTCTTTCAACTCTACCATCTAAAGTAGGGAGCTCCTATTGAGCGCTGTCGGCGCCCGTTTGCGTCGCTGGCGCCTGCATCTATGCGAAGTGGGCCGGCCCAGCAACTTACTGAAAAGCAAAAGGTGAAGAAAAATATAGCATTTATTCGGGGAGAAGTGGGACTCAAACTCCAGACTCCCAAGTTGACGCACACACGAGTTAACCACTGCACCAACGTCGGTTAGTTGATTACTTGAGAAAAACAGATCTCTTTGACCTTTCATTCAGTATAAACATGAAACATATACTATTGTATAGCCACTATAAAATATATTTGAATAAAGAAAACATAAATGTGAAAACGCATTCACATAAACCATGAATTCAAAAGAACATTTCAGAAAAATAGAAAAAGTTCATGAATTTGAATAAAGTTCATAGAATTCGAAAAAAGATTCATCGAATTTTAGAAAAGTTCATCGGATTTGAAAAAAATTCACGGTATTTGAAAAAAGTTCATCAAATTTTCAAAAAAGTTTACCAAATTTGGAAAAAGTTAATCATAATTCAAAAAAGTTCATCAAATTTAAAAAAATCATATAATTTAAAAAAAAGTTCATCAAATTGTAGGAAAAGTTCAATGATTTTTTACAAGTTCATTAAAAAAATAAAAAAAATCAATGAATTTGAAATAAGTTCATCGAATTTGAACAAAAGTTCACGAATTTATAGAAAAAGTTCATGAATTTAGAAAAAAGGTTCATGATTATTTTTAAAACAAGCATTAAAGAAAACAAAAAAAAGAATAAACCGAACTGAATAACGAATAAAAGAAGAAAAACGAACTATATTTACTGTAGCGGAGTGGTGGCCGGGTGGTTAGAGCGTAGCAATTGCAATCTGAGAGGTTGCGGGTTCGTCAAATAGGGTTCGCCTCTAAAGTTGACCAATGCCTACCATCCAAAAAAAGCTTCTATGGCGGTTGGAGTCACCGTCGAGAGAAAGAAGAGCCCTAGCGAGAGGGTATTGCAGTCTCACAAGGAAAAGGAGTACGGTATCACTTGGTTGCTATTGTACGAAGATAAGTCAAAATGTTGATATTGTATGAAGACAACTCAAAACGTATTGGTTGCGCCAATTATGGCTCCTTGCACCATCAAACGGGACGATGTAATTGGCCTCTATGCCAACACGGGCTAGGTGGTTTCCTCGCCCTCATCGTCGACTGCTGCAGCAAAGAGGTGGACACGCTTTGCGTCGAGCTGACCAACTTGGCCATGGACAAGAGTGCGGTGAATTAGCGGACAGAAAGGGCCTAGGAAGGCGATCGTGAGGCCCAGTCCTATACAATTTTTCTGTGGGGACTAGTAACACATTTGGAGACTACAAATTTGGGGAGTAAAATAAGAAACTTCACTCATATTCATATTTGTTAGGAATTTTCTATTTAGTCGTTATGTCATGAGTATCAGGGTCGCAAGTCGTGGTCATCTATCTTCTTATCTCTCGATTGCCTCTCCGACAACGAGAAGTGTGGTTATGCGATCGGGTTGTGCTACCCCGACGACTCACTCAACAAGGTGCTCGTATATCTGCCCGTACTGGATAACGCACTTCTATAGGCGCTCGGGATCAATTGCGCCGCAGGCCGCCGTGGACGTGAACGTCGGCGTGCGGGACACGGAGAGCTTGAGCGCTATTGTTGTCGGCGGATGAAGAATGTACTTTGCACTGTGTACCACATTCTACTGCCCTGGCAAATTACTCAGTGAGGTTGTACGTGTTTGACGCTAAATAACTGACTTATACCAAACAATTTTACTTACTTTTTAAGTAATAAAAACCAAAACTCCGAGTCAGCGAGAACTTTGATCATGGGTGGCTATCATACACTCCCGTGACCAAGTGAGCTAGGAACTTCACTTTATTGTATCTAGTAGCGCTGCCACATAACAATATTGCTAAATATGATAACATAATTTATGATATATTCAATTCAAAAGCCTATCATCTGTTTTATCAAATGATTTTCCGGTAAACTGAATTTCGTCTTAATATGCAGTGTAAGAAAAAATAAAATAAAACATACTTATCAATGGATAGTTTGCAATACATATATACACTTGGTGTACATACTATGATATGTCTATATGTGGTTGCGTCTACTTAAGTACCTTCAACTATCTTTGCTAGAGTGTTCTATAATGTACCGTGTACATGACTATCAAATGTCTAATAGATGTTAGTAACATAGGAAGAACCACATACTACCTGAATGTGCACTTGAACCATTAGAAAGAAAGAAAATGATTACATGAACTCTTTGCAACGTACATCATCTGTTTCAAAATAATTGAAATTCTAGGATTATTCAAAGTCAAACGTCATTGAGTTTGATCAAGGTATATGATTCTTACGAAGCATGGATGTCGGACGAATTTTTAGCTGCCACAACATAGTGATTTGAAATTAGCAAAATAGCAATGCTTACCTCCAACATTTGGATGCACAATTAATTGATGTACAAACAAAAAATTACATTTCGTCTAGTGTTGAGTGTTGACACGCTAAACCAAGACAGGCTGATAACATAAAGAAAAATTATATTAGAATAAATTAATTAACCAGTAGCACAAATTGGGTTATAAAACTAACAATTTGGTCAAATAATTGCGTTACATGGATTTGAATGGTTTTCCTCAAAGTTGTGAACTCTTTTTAATTCATAACCTTTTTATATATTCATAAAAATATCAGTTCATGAAGTTTTTTCAAATTCATGAATATTTCTCAAATTCATTAACAGTTTTTAAATTCACATTTTTTTAAATTTGTGTATATTTTTTCAAATTCACGAGCTTCCTAAAAGTTTGTGCAAATTTTGAAGATCCACAAAAAATTTCAGAATACATAAAAAAATATTTAAACTCCCAAACTTTTTCAAATTTGCAAACTATTTTTCATTCCTAGACATTTTTTCAAAATGCATGAACTATTTTGATTTCACCATTGTTTTCAGATTACTAGAAAACCAGTGTTTGCCCAGCAATTCGAGTTTTTTTAAGCAAGGGAATAGCAACATCACTGGTATGCGAGCGGGCTTTTTTTGGTGGGGTGGGGGTGGGGGGAGCATACGAGCCTGCCTGAGCGTTCATTGCGGCGCGCTACGTGCGAGCGCTGAACGCGTTTGCAAGTAGGTCTCCTGCTTTCGCAAGTCCTAACTAGTGGTGAGACTAGCGGAGTTGTGGAGCATGATTACAGTGAGTGGAAAATAGGTCGGGATTTCGATGGGCTTGGGCTATGCGATCAAAGAAGAGTCGACCACATTGGTGTGACGGATCAACTTCATCAGATGATAGAAGGCTTCGTAAAATTAGTTACCCTAGTTAACTGCATGTGCATTGCAATGGGGACATACTGTTCTTAATCGAACATCAATTGTGTCAAACAACATTTATATTCTCATGCATATCAAGCAACACTGTTGACTTTCTCTTACGATTAATAATGTTTCTACCTCTTCATCCATCAACTATCTCCGCCTCCCAAATCCAAATTTATTTGCAAAAGAATGTTGTCGGTGTCAAAACCGGCGGATCTCGGGTAGGAGGTCCCGAACTGTGCGTCTAGGCGGATGGTAATAGGAGACAAGGGACACGATGTTTTTACCCAGGTTCGGGCCCTCTCGATGGAGGTAAAACCCTACTCCTGCTTGATTAATATTGATGATATGGGTAGTACAAGAGTAGATCTACCACGAGATCAAGGAGGTTAAACCCTAGAAGCTAGCCTATGGTATGATTGTTGTGTATGATGTATATGATCTATCGACTAGTCTGGCCTCGGTTTATATAATGCACCAGAGACCTATGATAACAAGAGTCCTAGCCGAATACGCCGGTGGGGAGGAGTCCTTGTCTTGATTGCCAAGTCTTGTGGAATCTTCCTTGTATGCGGCAGCTGTCCGGACTGGCCCATGAGTATACGGCCATGGGGCTCCTCGGCCCAATCTAATAGATCGGGAGATGACGTGGTGAGTACCCCCTAGTCCAGGACACGTTCAGTAGCCCCCTGTACCGGTCTTCAAGTTAGGGACGCTCCTCGATTCTTCCGAACTGTTCTTCATCTTCGGTCGCCGGTCTTGAAAACTGGTTCAACAAATCTTCTCATCTTCGATCTTGAGGATCGCCGAAATGCATTCGACGAGTTTACACCTCGGGTATCCGAGGAGCCCCTTTAAGTTTCCGGCCTTTCTCAATGCCTTGTTTATTTTTATGCCACACCTCGGGTTTGAAGTTGTTCCCGGGAGGCAGTGTCCTCTTGCGTCCGAGCTCCAACGCCGGACTGCATTTCGAGGTATCCTCTGCAGGCGAGCACCAACGCCGGACCGCTTCCCAGCTCTAATGCCGGAATGTATCCGAGCTCCAACGCCGGACTATGTATCCAAGCTCCAACGCCGGACTGTATCCAAGCTCCAACGCCGGACTGTATCCGAGGTGTCGTAAATCACCTTGGTTCAAAGAAGTTTGAAGGAGTTTCGCCGAGCTTAATGCCGGAAATGCCCTCTATGGAGCCAGCCACTAGCGCCCGAACTTTATGCCAGACTGCTTCCGAGGTGGTGCACCACCCCGAATGTGGGCCTATTTTTGTCAATATTTTTGATTAGTGCAATTTATTCTCTGTCGAGATATATAGTCAGTAGCCCTCAAGGTGGGTATCAGTCTAAAACCCGAGATGCACATGAAGGATGACATAAGACCGCTGATCCCAGTAGCCGCTGAGACTCGGGTCGATTTGCAAAATCGGCCTGAGGATCAAGTCCTAGCTCGGCAGAATACTTCGGGACACTAAAAGCGGCGTGCTCAGTCCTCGAGACTCAGGTTGGGTGCGGCCGACCAACCTGAGGATTAAAATATCCTCGGAAACTATATTGCACATAAAATTTTCTGCATTGGACAAGCAATGCAGTAGCCCCCGAGACATTGGTCGGGTGGCAACACCAGATCAGGCGATCGATGTGCCCCTTTAATATGTTTAAATAATAAGCCCGAAGCCCAGTAGCCCCCGAGCCTTAATGCGGGCACGGGTGGCCGAATTAAGGATCGATATCCATAGTAAAATCACAAATTGTGTGTAATGACTCTATGTATCCAAGTACTTTACGTCATTTAATGCTCGGATCCGCATTGTACAAAACTTTGTTGACCAACCATCGGCTTCCAGCTCCTCGGCCAGTAGCCGAGGAGTGTTTGTCTTACTTTATAAAGCCTTTATGAGGGCAAAGATTTACGACAAACAAGGCAATCTGGCCATACGGTTTTATAAACACAGGTACGCGGAGAGATATGTTATATTACTATTTAACAGAAGAAATGCCTTCCAAAGAAAATGGTCCCGCTATCGGTTCCTTTCTTTGGGTTGTCATGCTAAGCATGATCATGAAACCTCAGCTCTGATGTAAGAGCAAAATATCGAGGATTTAGTTTGGGAGGCTAGTTAATAGCCCCCGGTAGTGTTCGGTGACAGTCGAGGTCAAGCCGTAAACACTTCGGCCAATGTTATGAACGGCCTGTTATTTAACATAGTCATCGGATCGCTGACCAGTTTACGCTTATTGTGACAGTCAGTTTTCGGCTTTCTCCACTGAGGTGCTTAAACATGTGAGCTGGAAGCACAATCGCAGTGGTTATCCCATTGCATGCCTAGCCGAACAAAATGGAACGTAGGAAGCAAGTGCAGGAGCTGGGCAACCCAACTATTGACCGAAGACACAATTCGAAACCGATGCATATATAGCAATATCTGAGAATGTTTTTGCCGAATCCCTAAAAGGTGTCCGGCGTTGCACTGCGAGCCTAATGCTGGAAAAGCACAAATAGCTTAAAAGTGCCAAAAAGCTTGGAAAACCAAGAAACATCAGTAAAAACATGACGTCCGAACAATATCAAGTGTTCGACGCCAATCCGAAAATTGGTCTTAGAAAAAAGAAGTGCTTCTGTCGTGCTTTAACATGATACATCCTATCTCAAGACTTCGAGCGGGTCAGCCTACGGCTTCAACCTCCTATCCCGAGGGCGAAGTACTTCTCATCAGGCTAGTTTAGCAAACTAAACTCTAGCGGCTTTGAGAGAGAAATTAGGCTCCCCGGCTAGTGACCGCACACTCGTGTCGAAAAAAGGAGTGATAAATAATAATAATAAACATTGCAACGACTAAGAAGAAGAACACTTATTATAAAACGGCTCAAATAAACTAAAGAGCCCCCAAGTGACTTGGGTAGGAGAATGATTGCATGTACATAAGTACTTATATCATATCTATGTTCAACCGAACTTTAAACGCATCTTAACTGACCGTCGGCTTCTCCCTCTTCGGTCAAGGACCGAAAAGTGTTATGTACTCCATCGGTTGAGAATATCGACGATGTTTCCAATAACCAGGCAATCAGGCCATAAGGCTGTAACAGACAAAGCGCGCTCAGAGAACTTATGCTATATTACTGCGAAGTGTAAGAAGCATCTTCGAAGAAAATAGTACCCCCACCGATACCTTTCTTCGGTGCTCATTATTATGAGACTTGTCCAATAGATTTTTTGTACTCATGAGTTCCATTGTGTGCCGACCATCATTGAAAACTATAAGAGCGCTAGCTTTCGGCTTCACCCAGTCTGAGGTCCGGCTCGGGCGACCCGATCGTGACAATCGCAGAGGTGCTCCCTTTACTCCCTAGCCGAACAATCGAGAACATAGGGGTAAACACAGGAGCGAGGCAACCCAGCTTGCAAATCGCTTAAGTCAATATGGTGCATATTGTGGCATAATACACGAACAAGGAACGAAGCCGTAAAAGTATAATCATATGCAAGAGGAAAAGCTTCATGAAGGAAGCCCCCAAGTAAACGGGGTATTTGAATTTATGCGTCACAAACAAAGTTTGGACAAGGAAAAAAAATTACAAGCAATTTTTTTCCAAAAAAGTATAACGCTTGGTCGAACCGAACACAAGTTAGAAATTAAAGCTTTGAGCATGAAAGCGACTTAGCTGGTTAATGTGTTCGCAGTCCGAGGTTGATGCAGGACAAGGTTCTATCCCCCAAGCCGGTCCCAGGTGTCGGAGCGGAGAGCTCGACACGCCGAAGTGGTGACATAGCACGGTCGATGCAGACCGGCAGAATGACACCGAAGTCCCCGGATCATTTTCCTGTGCACAAAAATAATGCAAACGAGAGATAATAGTAATAATGATAATTAAAAAAATCGTTGCATAATGAATAATTTATGCAAAGTGAGTAATAAAAGAAATATGGCCTGGCGCCGAAGTCAATGTCAATGCAGGGCGTCGGCGTGATGCGGTAAAGGCGTGGCAAAGCCTGAATTCGCAGGTCGGTCCGAGCTCCGGATGCGGCGTTCGCCGGACTATGTACGGAAACTGACCGAACAACCATGCGACTGTCGTTAATGCGGCCACCATTTGATAGACCTGTGTACATATGATGGATAAACCAGAGTAATAATTTCTTGGAAAAAATGAACCCAAACAAGCAAAAAATATTAGGGATTGATAGCACCTGGTTTATCTGTTGTAGCAATCCGAAGGAAGGTGATTCCCAAAATTGGGACTCGCTCCGCACACCCATTGCCTGATGGGCGATAAAATGACAGCATGGCAATGCTGGTAAAGGTTGGCTCACCGAGTCAAAGCCCTCGGCCCAGCTAACGTGACGGAGCTGGTCGGCTAGTGACGCCGAAGTGTCGGGAGTAGGTTGATGAAGAGATGGCGAAGCCCCCGGTCCAGCCGAGATGTCGAAGTAGGTCAGCGTGATGGACACCAGCTTGAAGAAGCGATAGTGCGGCCCTGTCGATGCTGGTCGTGACGTGGTCGATGCCGGCTTGATGAAGCAACCGTGCGGCGATGCCGGTATGCCCGCTCCGTGTAATCCATGGGGCGGCGATGTTGGTGATGTTTTATCCTTCGCGATGTCGGACTCTTGTTCGGCTTGCCGAGATGATGATTCGAAGAAGTTGAGCTCGGCTCAACAAAGTGACGTCGTGTCTTAGCGCAGGTCGACAGCCGTGGAGTAATATTGCCGGACTGGTTTGACACCAGCATGATGTTGAAGATCATGTTCAAAAGATCTTAAAGTTAGTGGGATGTGTTCGGGAACAAAACACAATACCCCATACAAAACTTCCTTCAAAAGGGATGTCCGAAATCCCGTTCATAGAAAAGATGAACTCGGGTCAGATTCGTTTTCACGCAGAAAACAGATCCGAAAAGTGATGCACTAATCGAAAGGTTCCCGGAGTTTGGACGGTCGGATCGAGCTGAAATTTTGAGAGGTGGTAGATACAGGAATTCCGCAACCGATCAACGGTTGGATCTTCCAAAGGAAGTCCGAGCTAGAAGCTGGACACCATGCCCTAAACACATCCAAATTCCCATCCAGATTTGACAGGGCTCCGGTATATCGTGGATTGCTAGAGATTCCTCCATCGGAACTCGACGAAATTTTCCAGGGTTGTTGTAGACTCAATTCCGTACAACTCCAACAAAGCGATCATCAAAGCGATACTTGAGGAGGTGGTGGCAGCAGATACGAGTTCGTTGTCCAGAAAAACAGCACGGTCGCTTGAGGGCAATGTTGACGTTGAGCCCCCGAGCTCCATGGATGATTCCTCCGTGATCTTCATAGAGATCGGAGTTGATGTTTGATGAAGGCCCTTGTCCGAACATGGTGATCCGAACACGGGGCGCAATTCTTGGTCGAACCAAGGTGACCAGTCGAGCTGGTGACGAAGATGCCGAAGTCGCAGTTGATCTGCAAGCGAGCCGTCGATCCTTTTGTCGATCACACAGCGGAACTCTCAATGAAAGCACCAATGTCGGTGTCAAAACCGGCGGATCTCGGGTAGGGGGTCCCGAACTGTGCGTCTAGGAGGATGGTAACAGGAGACAAGGGACACGATGTTTTTACCCAGGTTCGGGCCCTCTCGATGGAGGTAAAACCCTACTCCTGCTTGATTAATATTGATGATATGGGTAGTACAAGAGTAGATCTATCGCGAGATCAAGGAGGCTAAACCCTAGAAGCTAGCCTATGGTATGCTTGTTGTGTATGATGTATATGATCTATCGACTAGCCTGGCCTCGGTTTATATAATGCACCAGAGGCCTAGGATAACAAGAGTCCTAGCCGAATACGCCGGTGGGGAGGAGTCCTTGTCTTGATTGCCAAGTCTTGTGGAATCTTCCTTGTATGCGGCAGCTGTCCGGACTGGCCCATGAGTATACGGCCATGGGGGTCCTCGACCCAATCTAATAGATCGGGAGATGACGTGGTGAGTACCCCCTAGTCCAGGACACCGTCAAATGTACCATCAAATAAATCTAGGATATTTTATATAGGACCATCTTAAAATCGGTAATCCGGAAATCTCGAGTGTCGCTTGGTGTTTGTTAGAAGAAGAGAGAGGATTGGTGAAATATTCATGTATTGCTTGAGCCTCGTGGGCATATATATAGGAGTACAATGATCTACTTGGAGTACAAGACAAGGCAGAACAAATCCTAGTCTATCTCGTCTTTCCTAATAATCAATATACTCAACATCCCCCCGCAGTCACAACGGTAGCGACGCAGACGGTGAGACTGGAGAAGAATCCGAAGGCAAGCCGACAACCCCCCCCCCCAGTCGTAACGGTCGACGCATCGCATAGTGGTGGCTGGAGTGGCAACCGACGAGGTTGCTCAAGCAAGGCGGTAGCCCTTTGTGCCGTTTGTCGAGGTAGTCGAGAGCGCAGGTGGTGTAGCCATAGTCGAGGTAGCTGTGCGAAGAACGCCATGGTCGGTGTCGAGTCGGGGGTCATCGGTGTCGAGGGAGTCGTCGTGGATCCGCGAAAGGAGAGCAGCGGCGGCGGTGGCCTAAGGAGGCGGCGGCGGCAGCTAGAGAAGGAGCGCGGCGGCGGTGCTCAAAGTAAGCGATAATGAACCCAACAGTGTGACGAAGACCGGCGCGGACGGTGACATTCCCGCGCCAAGGAAGGCGGCGCGAAGAATATCACGTGGAAGTCAACGCACGTGGACGGCGGTGGACCGCGGGCCGCAGCGTTACGGCCCGAAGGGGCGACGCAACGGCGGCGGGCTGGTCGGGGCAACGGCGGGGAAGACCTCAGGGCGGTTGCAAGGATCACGTGCCACGCGCGCTACAGCCCGACGGGGCGATGCAGCGGCAGCGCGAGGGTCGGTGCAGCCTCGGGGACGGCCTGGAGCGGACGGTCTCGGTGCAGCGGTTGACCGCGGGCCGCAGCACTACGGCCCGAAGGGGTGACGCAGCGACAGCGCGCGATGTGGTGCAACCACGGGAACAGCCTCAGGGCAGCGGCGGGGACCACGTGCCGTGACGCTACGGCCCAAAGGGGCGACGTAGCGGCGGCGCGGATCGGTGCAGCCACGGGGAGAACCATGGGGCGGCGGCGCTGCGGCCCGATGGGGCGATACAGCGACAGCCCATTGCTCGATCGATGGAGGGGCGCACTGAACTCGGGGACAGGGCGGTGACGGCCGGTGTAGGTCGACGAGCGGGCCGACACGCGGACGACGGGCGCGAGGTGCCGCCTGTCGCGCGAGACCGCCGGGTCGGGGCGACGGGCGGGCGGACGCACGGACGACGTCCGTTAGGGGCCGCCTGGTCGGTGAAGAGGCCAGCCGGTCGTGTCGGTGTCAGAGTAGAGGCGCACGGTGGTCGACGAGGACGACGGGCGACGCAAACCGATCAAGTATAGATTAGAAAATCAAAAAGAAAAGTGCCGATCAAAATGACCGGCGCGAGAGCGAAAAAACCCGGAGCAAGGGCTCGGCAAAAAGACTCTCTAGAGCAGACGGTCAACACAACCGGCAAACAAACCCTAGTGACAGGCGGCGCGGCCCCCGGCGGCAGTCATGGAGGCCCACCGCCCCGGGGGCGGCGCGCGGTGTGGAAGCGGCGGCGGCTATGGTTTAGAACCCGAAAACTGATACCATGTTAGAAGGGAGAGAGAGGGTTGGCGGAATATTGGATGTATTGCTTTAGCCTCGTGGGCATATATATATAGGAGTACAATGATTTACTTGGAGTACAAGACAAGTCAGAACAAATCCTAGTCTATCTCGTCTTTCCTAATAATCAATATACTCAATATCCCCCGCAGTCACAACGGTAGTGACGCAGACGATGAGACTGAAGAAGAATCCGAAGGCAAGCCGACGGACAGTGTTGTTAGGTGGCCATGGGTTGTTCTAGGCCAGTCTGTTGAAAGATTTTGTTTTTGGGTGGGCTATCCATTGCAATCTAAAACATAATTATGGAATTTGGGATTTCAGTTTGAAAATGAAAATGAAATTTGAGGCTTCACGTGGGTAAAGTTGGCCTAAAATCTAATACAGTGTTTGGTCCAGGAAGCTGAAAGATGCCGAACTTTAGATATGACTTTGATTCGGGAATTAAAGCCGAGCTATTTTCGTAAATTGAATTTAGTTGACTCAAATCCTGAATACCGTTGGTGCTACTTTTTTAGTCTAAACACACTCGCTTTATTGATCAATAATGTTCATAGGGATACAATTCAGGTCTGGGGGGTCTAAGAGCCACACATGGCGCCCCGGGTCCAGTCCAAAAGCGTGCTTAGCAAGGCTATGAGCCTCTTGATTTGATACTCTACCTTCAAAGATGAAGACACAACTATGAAATTGAGTAGTAGTCGCTCTAATCTCCTTCACAATGCTCGCATTCATTCCTCCGGTGCCAAGGTTTATGTCCTGAACAACGTTTTTGCAGTCCGAAGTAATCTCCGCATGAGTTAATGAGAGGTCCAAAGCCAGAGACATTGCTTCTCGACACGCCAGAGTCTCTAAAGTTGTTGGACCGGTGATCCCAACACTCCTGATGGCTGATGATCCCATGTACATCCCGTTGTCGTCTCTGCATATAGCGCTATAGGACCCCTCGTCGTTTGCTCTATTGACCGCACCATCGACCCTTATTTTTGCAAAACCATCAGGAGGCCGGATCCATCTTATCCGGTTTCTGGGAGTAGCTGCCGGGCGGGTCGTCTCCTTTGGTTTACGATCAGCCGGCTCTCTAAGGTATTTAGTGACAAACATATGTGTGGCCATTGGACTTTGGAAAATATTTTCATGGAGTGCTTGTCGTCTCGCAAACCAGATGGCCCAGAGTGTGACCAAAACCTGAGTGAACACCTCAGAGGGGAGAGCCTCAATTTGAGCGAAAATCCACCTCTTGGCATCCGGTTATGTGGTCTCATTCAAGACTTGGAAAGTCTCCATAGGTTGAAGCGCCCAAACGGCCCTGGCAGCATTGCAGTGGAGCAGCGAGTGCTGCCATGAGTCAGTGGCTCCGCAGATACCACAAGTGTCCACCGTTGACATGTTCCGATGATGGAGGAGATCGGTTGTAGGGATGGACTGCTGTGCCAATCGCCATAGAAATATTTTAACCTTCGAGGGGACTGCAATCTTCCAGAGCTTTGTCCATTGTTTCTGCTCGGCCTCCTGATAATCTACAAGTGTAGGGGATCGCAACAGCTTTCGAGGGTAAAGTATTCAACCCAAATTTATTGATTTGACACAAGGGGAGCCAAAAAATATTCTCAAGTATTAGCAGCTGAGTTGTCAATTCAACCACACCTGGATAACTTAATATCTGCAGCAAAGTATTTAGTAGCAAGGTAATATGATAGTAGGGGTAACGGTAACAAAAGTAAAGAAAGCAAAAGCAATATTTTTGGTGTTTTGTAGTGATTGTAACAATAGCAACGGGAAAGTAAATAAGCGTAAACCAGTAGATGGAAAGCTAGTAGGCATTGGACCGGTGATGGATAATTATGCCGGATGCGGTTCATCATGTAACAGTCATAACATAGGGTAACACAGAACTAGCTCCAATTCATCAATTTAATGTAGGCATGTATTCCGAATATAGTCAGACGTGCTTATGGAAAAGAACTTGCATGACATCTTTTGTCCTACCCTCCCGTGGCATCGGGGTCCTAATGGAAACTAAGGGATATTAAGGCCTCCTTTTAATAGAGAACCGGAACAAAGCATTAGCACATAGTGAATACATGAACTCCTCAAACTATGGTCATCACCGGGAGTGGTCCCGATTATTGTCACTTCGTGGTTGCCGGATCATAACACATAGTAGGTGACTATATACTTGCAAGATAGGATCAAGAACTCACATATATTAATGAAAACATAATAGGTTCAGATCTGAAATCATGGCACTCCGGCCCTAGTGGCAAGCATTAAGCATAGCAAAGTCATAGCAACATCAATATCAAAACATAATGGATACTAGGGATCAAACCCTAACAAAACTAACTAGATTACATGATAGATCTCATCCAACCCATCACCGTCCAGCAAGCCTACGATGGAATTACTCACGCACGGTGGTGAGCATCATGAAATGGGTGATGGAGGATGGTTGATGATGACGACGGCGACGAATACCCCTCTCCGGAGCCCTGGACGGACTCCAGATCAGCCCTCCCGAGAGGTTTTAGGGCTTGGCGGCGGCTCCGTATCGTAAAACGCGATGATTTCTTCTCCTCTATTTTTTCTCCCCGAAAGCAAATATATAGAGTTGGAGTTGGCGTCGGAGGAGCTCCAGGGGGCCCACGAGGTAGGGGGCACGCCCCCCACCCTCGTGGACAGGGTGTGGGCCCCCTGGTCTTCATCTTTGGCAAGGATTTTTTATTATTTTTAACTAGAGGTTCCGTGAAGTTTCAGGTCATTCCGAAAACTTTTGTTTTCTGCACATAAAACAACATCATGGCAATTCTGCTGAAAACAGCGTCACACCGGGTTAGTTCCATTCAAATCATGCAAGTTAGAGTCCAAAACAAGGGCAAAAGTGTTTGGAAAAGTAGATACGACGGAGACGTATCAACAAAGATTAAACCTTTGCTTGTCCTCAAGCAATTCAGTTGACAAACTGAAAGTAATAAAGAAAAACTTTTACAGACTCTATTTGCTCTTGTTGTTGTCAATATGTAAAGCCATCATTCAAGTTTTCAACAAAGATTATAACTAACCACACTTGCAATAATTCTCAAGTCTCATATTTACTCATATCAATAGCATAACAAACCAGCGAGCCGTAATAATAAATCTTGGATGACAACACTTTCTCAAAACAATCATAATATGATGTAACAAGATGGTATCTCTCTAGCCCTTTCTGAGACCGCAAAACATAAATGCAGAGCACCTTTAAAGATCAAGGATTGACTAGACATTGTAATTCATGGTAAAAGAGATCCAATCATAGTCATACCCAATATAAATTAATAGTAACGAATGCAAATGACAGCTGTGCTCTCCAACTAGTGCTTTTTAATAAGAGGGTGATGGCTCAACATAAAAGTAAATAGATAGGTGATGTCTACTACGCAACCTTCTTCTTGTAGACGTTTTTGGGCCTCCAAGGGCAGAGGTTTGTAGGGCAGTAGCAAATTTCCCTCAAGTGGATGACCTAAGGTTTATCAATCCGTAGGAGGCGTAGGATGAAGATGGTCTCTATCAAGCAACCCTGCAACCAAATAACAAACAGTCTCTTGTGTCCGCAACACACCCAATACAATGGTAAATTGTATAGGTGCACTAGTTCGGCGAAGAGATGGTGATACAAGTGCAATATGGATGGTAGATATAGGATTTTGTAATGATAGGAAACAAGGCCTAGGGTTCATACTTTCACTAGTGCAAGTTCTCTCAACAATAATAACATAGTTGGATCATATAACTATCCCTCAACATGCAACAAAGAGTCACTCCAAAGCCACTAATAGCAGAGAACAAACGAAGAGATTATGGTAGGGTACGAAACCCACCTCAAAGTTATTCTTTCTAATCAATCCATTGGGCTATTCCTATAAGTGTCACAAACAGCCCTAGAGTTCGTACTAGAATAACACCTTAAGACACAAATCAACCAAAACCCTAATGTCACCTAGATACTCCAATGTCACCTTAAGTATCCGTGGGTATGATTATACGATATGCATCACACAATCTCAGATTCATCTATTCAATCCAACATAAAGTACTTCAAAGAGTGCCCTAAGTTTCTACCGGAGAATCAAGACGAAAACGTGTGCCAACCCCTATGCATAGGTTCATGTGTGGAACCCGTAAGTTGATCAGCAAAACATACATCAAGTGAATCACGTGATATCCCATTGTCACCACAGATACGCAGGGCAAGACATACATCAAGTGTTCTCAAGTCATTAAAGACTCAATCCGATAAGATTACTTCAGGGGGAAAACTCAATCCATTACAAGAGAGAAGAGGGGGAGAAGAAACATAAGATCCAACTATAATAGCAAAGCTCGCGATACATCAAGATCGTGCCAAATCAAGAACACGAGAGAGAGAGAGAGAGAGAGAGAGAGATCAAACACATAGCTACTGGTACATACCCTCAGCCCCGAGGGTGAACTACTCCCTCCTCGTCATGGAGAGCGCCGGGATGATGAAGATGGCCACCGGTGAGGGTTTCCCCCCTCCGGCAGGGTGCCGGAACAGGGTCCCGATTGACTTTTGGTGGCTACAGATGCTTGCGGCGGCGGAACTACTGATCTAATCTCTGTTCTGGAAGTTTTAGGGTACCTGAGTATATATGGGTGCAGGAAGTACGTCGGTGGAGCTTCGGGGGCCCCACGAGACAGGGGGCGCGCCCTAGGCGGGTGGGCGCGCCCCGCGCCCTCGTGAGCACCTCCCTTTGCTCCTGACGTGGGGTCCAAGTCCATCTGGTAGCTTTCCTTCCAAAAACAACTTCTCGAGTTGATTTTGTTCTGTTTCGACTCCGTTTGATACTTTGTTTCTCCGAAACTCTGAAATAGGCAAAAAACAGCAATTCTGGGCTGGGCCTCCGGATAATAGGTTAGTCCCAAAAATAATATAAAAGTGGAAAATAAAGCCCAATATAGTCCAAAACAGTAGCTAATATAGCATGGAGCAATCAAAAATTATAGATACGTTGGAGACGTATCAATAGGCCCTTCGCAGAGGGAAGCAGGGATTTGTAGAGGTGCCTGATAACCCACAAGTATAGGGGATCGCAACAGCTTTCGAGGGTAGAGTATTCAACCCAAATTTATTGATTCGACACAGGGGAGCCAAAGAATATTCTCAAGTATTACCAGCTGAGTTGTCAATTCAACCACACCTGGAAACGTAGTATCTGCAGCAAAGTGTTTAGTAGGAAAGTAATATGATAGTGGTGGTAACAGTAACACAAGAGCAAAGAAAGCAAAGTAATATTTTTGGTGTTTTGTAGTGATTGTAACAGTAGCAACGGAAAAGTAAATAAGCGTAAACCAGTATATGGAAAGCTCATAGGCATTGGACCGGTGATGGATAATTATGCCGGATGCGGTTCATCATGTAACAGTCATAACATAGGGTGACACAGAACTAGCTCCAATTCATCAATGTAATGTAGGCATGTATTCCGAATATAGTCATACGTGCTTATGGAAAAGAACTTGCATGACATATTTTGTCCTATCCTCCCATGGCAGCGGGGTCCTATTGGAAACCAAGGGATATTAAGGCCTCCTTTTAATAGAGAACCGGAACAAAGCATTAACACATAGTGAATACATGAACTCCTCAAACTATGGTCATCACCGGGAGTGGTCCCGATTATTGTCACTTCGGGGGTGCCGGATCATAACACATAGTAGGTGACTATAGACTTGCAAGATAGGATCAAGAACTCACATATATTAATGAAAACATAATAGGTTCAGATCTGAAATCATGGCACTCGGGCCCTAGTGACAAGCATTAAGCATAGCAAAGTCAAAGTCATAGCAACATCAATCTCAAAACATAATGGATACTAGGGATCAAACCCTAACAAAACTAACTCGATTACATGATATATCTCATCCAACCCATCACCGTCCAGCAAGCCTACGATGGAATTACTCACGCACGGCGGTGAGCATCATGAAATTGGTGATGGAGGATGGTTGATGATGACGACGGCGATGAATCCCCCTCTCCGAAGCTCCGAACGGACTCCAGGTCAGCCCTCCCGAGAGGTTTTAGGGCTTGGCGGCGGCTCCGTATCGTAGAATGTGATGATTTCTTGCTCTCTATTTTTTTCTCCCCGAAAGAAAATATATAGATTTGGAGTTGACGTTGGGAGGTCTCCAGGGGGCCCACGAGGTAGGGGGCGTGCCCTAGGTGGGGCGCCCCCAACCTCGTGGACAGGGTGTGGGCCGCCTGGTCTTCATCTTTGGCGGTGATTTTTTATTATTTATTGTAAGATATTCTGTGGAGTTTTAGGTCATTCCGAGAACTTATGTTTTCTGCACATAAAACAACATCATCGCAATTCTGTTGAAAATAGCGTCAGTCCGGGTTAGTTCCATTCAAATCATACAAGTTAGAGTCCCAAAACAAGGGCAAAAGTGTTTGGAAAAGTAGATACGACGGAGACGTATCAACTCCCCCAAGCTTAAACCTTTGCTTGTCCTCAAGCAATTCAGTTGACAAATTGAAAGAAATAAAGAAAAACTTTTACAAACTCTGTTTGCTCTTATTGTTGTAAATATATCAAGGCAGCATTCAAGTTTTTAGCAAATATCATAACTAACCACGTTTGCAATAATTCTCAGGTCTCATAATTGCTCATATCAATGGCATAATCAACTAGCGAGCCATAATAATAAATCTCGGATGACAACACTTTCTCAAAACAATCATAATATGATATAACAGGATGGTATCTCGCTAGCCCTTTCTGAGACCGCAAAACATAACTGCAGAGCACCTTTAAAGATCAAGGACTGACTAGACAATGTAATTCATGGTAAAAGAGATCCAATCATAGTCACACCCAATATAGATTAATAGTGATGAATGCAAATGACAGCTGTGCTCTCCAGCTAGTGCTCTTTAATAAGAGGGTGATGACTCAACATAAAAGTAAATAGATAGGCCCTTTGCAGAGGGAAGCAGGGATTTGTAGAGGTGCCAGAGCTCGGTTTTGAAATAGAGATAAATAATATTTTGAGCGGTATACTTTCATTGTCAACATACCAACTAAGAGATGGCGATATCTTCCATGCCACACACATTATAGGCGGTTCCCAAACAAAATGGTAAAGTTTATGCTCCCCCTCCACCAACAAGCATCAATCCATGACTTGCTCGAAACAACGGTGTCTCGAACTAACATCAGGTCCCAGGGGGAGTTTTGTTTGCAATTAATTTTGATTTAGTTTGCATAAAGCATGGGACTGGGCATCTCGGTGACCAGCCATTTTTCTCGTGAGTGAGGAGCGGAGTCCACTCCTCTTGAGAATAACCCGCCTAACATGGAAGATAAGGGCAGCCCTAGTTGATACATGAGCTATTCGAGCATACAAAATAGAACATTTATTTGAAGGTTTAGAGTTTGGCACATACAAATTTACTTGGAACGGTAGGTAGATACCGCATATAGGAAGGTATAGTGGACTCATCTGGAATAACTTTGGGGTTTAAGGGATTGGATGCACAAGCAGTATTCCCGCTTAGTACAAGTGAAGGCTAGCAAAAGACTGGGAAGCGACCAACTAGAGAGCGACAACAGCCATGTACATGCATTAAAATTAATAAACATTGGATGCAAGCATGAGTAGGATATAATCCACCATGAGCATAAATATCATGAAGGCTATGTTGATTTTGTTTCAACTACATACGTGAACATGTGCCAAGTCAAGTCACTTAAATCATTCAAAGGTGGATACCACCCCACTATACCACATCATAACCATCTTAATAGCATGTTGGCACACAAGGTAAACCATTATAACTCATAGCTAATCAAGCATGGCACAAGAAACTATGATCTCTAATTGTCATTGCAAACATGTTTATTCATAATAAGCTGAATCGAGAACGATGAACTCATCATATTTACAAAAACAAAAGAGGTCGAGTTCATACCAGCTTTTCCCATCTCAGTCAGTCCATCATATATCATCGTAATTGCCTTTCACTTGCACGACCGAACGATGTGAATAATAATACGAGTGCACGTGCATTGGACTAAGCTGGAATCTGTGAACATTCAATAAATAGGAGAAGACAAGGCAATATGAGCTCTTGGTTAAATCAACAATAATGCATATAAGAGCCACTTCAACAATTTTATTATGGTCTTCTCCTATCGACCCCCAAAGAAAAGAAAAGAAATAAAACTATTTACACGGTAAAGCTCCCAACAAGCAAAAGAAGAACGGGAAATATTTTTGGGTTTTCTTTTTAATTATTACTACTACAGCAGAAAAGTAAACTACTACTATTTTTTGTTTTCCTTAAGGTTTAACAAGCACACAAGAAGAAAGCAGGAAAAATAAAATAAACTAGCATGGATATTACAGTGAAAGAGTATGAGCACCGACATCTAGCAATGAGTGTGTGTGAACATAAATGTAATGTCGGTGAGAAATACATACTCCCCCAAGCTTAGGCTTTTGGCCTAAGTTGGTTTATTGCCAGGGATAGCCTGGCGGATACCCATAGGTGTAGCTGGGGTCGTACTGCGACGAAGAATAGTTGGGGTCATACTGTGATGAAGAACACTCTGACTGCCATTGACTGACAGCCATCTCTGGATCCCAAGAATAAACAGACCGTCGTGGAGGCTCATCTTGTGGTTCCGGTTCTGGGCTGGTGCAGGATTCCGGTAGGCTTGAACGGCAGCCCACGTAACGAGATAAGGTCCTTCAAAATTAAACAAGGAAGGAGCAGGCAGGGTAATAGTTTCAGGATGATGTTTATGAAAGAATAGTTTATATCTGAGATCTCCTTCCCTGCCCTTAACAAGAAAATCATGCGCTAGCATACTTTTATAATCTAAATAAGCACTAGGCAGCAATTTTTCTTCTTTCTCATGAAGCCTAATAGGTATGTTAAAATGTGCAGCGAGGCGTGAAGCATAAATGCCTCCAAAGATGGGACCCTTAGTATGGTTCATACTTAACCGTCTAGCAATAATTCCGCACATACTAACAGTGTTATCGCGGTATAAACCATGGAACAAAATAATAATATCAGGAACACTAAGTTTCCACAGTTTCCACGACCGATCAAGCAACGACTAGCAAATATGGCAAAGTAGCGTAAAACAGGAAAATGTATGCTAGTGATTCTTGCATCATAAACCTTCCTGGTTTCTCCCACAGTGATAGTGTTAATGAATGCTTCCACCTCTTTACGGTGTGGTTCCTCTAAGGTGTCCTCAGGGGGTATGTTGCAGACTTCACAAAATTCAGCTAATGGCATTTTCTTAACAACGTCATATAAATGAAACTATACTGAAGGAGGTGATTCTTTAGGGAAAAAGTAGAAGTTTTGCACAAAAGTATTTGTGAGTAAGAGATACTGATGACGTTGGTCGCAGAGGAAGTCGGTGAGGCCGGCGTTCTCAACCAATGAATAGAAATCCTCATAAATCCCGGCTTGTCTCAAGAAGTTATCGGAAGGCCATTCAGACGGCCGGACCTCCGCGGTATGAGGCAAATTATATTTGGGCCTCTGTGCTTCTTCATTTTGTTTTTCCTTCGAGCTTCGGCTCGATGAGTCCCTCAAAAGTCTCTTCATTATTTTCTGCAATATTCTGAAATTTTTAGTAACTTCAAACAAAAGTGAACAAAGCTCAACAAAGTTGATAGCAACAACTCCTACAAGTGCCTAGAGCCTATATAAGGCATTAGAACTACTTGGAACCATATAAATTTGACATGCAAGCTCAAGAACATGGTCACCTATGCAGCACAAATTTTCAAATAATAAAGCACTAGAACAAAAACTAATTGGACCAATGGAGGAGTCACATACCAAGGAACAATCTCCCCAAGCAGTTTTGCGAGAGGTGCTTTGAGCAAGGAGATCGAAACTTACAGCAAGGTGAGCTAGAACTCGTGCTTGAACCAGATATTCGTGTTTGTGTGAGGAAGAAGAAGAGGATGGGTGCAGGAATAAGTGGAGGAGGGCCACCGTGGGCCCATGAGGCAGGGGGCGCCCAGGTGGGTAGGGCGCGCCCTCCACCCTCGTGGCCAGGTGGCAGCTCCCCCCGCGGTGATTTTTGCACCATAAATCTTCAAATATTCCCAAAAAAATCATATTTTATTGGCATGGCATTCTGAGGACTTTTATTTTCGGGATATTTTAATATTGCACAGATAAACCAGGAAACAGAAAGAAAAATACTATTTTTACTTTATTTCAACTAAACAACAGAAAACATAAAGGGGGTACAGAAGGTTATGCTTCTAGTTTCATCAATCTCATGCTCATCAAAAGGAATCCACTAACAAGGTTGATCAAGTCTTGTTAACAAACTCATTCCAATTAACATGGAACCAGAGAAATTTCGAATAACACTATGTTACCTCAACGGGGATATGCACATCCCCAATAATAAGAATATCATATTTCTTCTTGACAGTAGGAAGAGGAAATTCAAAACCTCCAAATATAATCGATGGAATTTTTCCAATAGAGTTGATACTATGAACTTGAGGTTGTTTCCTCAAAAAGTGTACCGTATGCTCATTACCATTAACATGAAAAGTGACATTGCCTTTGTTGCAATCAATAATAGCCCCTGCAGTATTCAGAAAAGGTCTTCCAAGAATAATAGACATACTATCGTCCTCGGGAATATCAAGAATAACAAAGTTCGTTAAAATAGTAACGTTTGCAACCACAACAGGCACATCCTCACAAAATACCGACAGGTATAGCAGTTGATTTATCAGCCATTTGCAAAGATCTTTCAGTAGGTGTCAACTTATTCAAGTCAAGTCTACGATATAAATAGAGAGGCATAACACTAACAACAGCTCCAAGATCACATAAAGCAGTTTTAACATAATTTATTTCAATGGAGCATGGTATAGTAGGTACTCCTGGATCTCAAAGTTTCTTTGGTATTCCACCCTTAAAATTATAATTAGCAAGCATGGTGGAAATATCAGCTTCCGGTATCTTTCTTTTATTCGTAACAATATCTTTCATATACTAAGCATACAGATTCATTTTGAGCATATCAGTCAATCGCATACGCAAAAAGATAGGTCTAATCATTTCAGCAAGGCGCTCAAAATCCTCATCATCCTTTTTCTTGGATGGTTTGGGAGGAAAAGGCATGGGTTTTTGAACCCAAGGTTCTCTTTCTTTACCATGTTTCCTAGCAACAAAGTCTCTCTTATCATAACGTTGATTCTTTGATTGTGGGTTATCAAGATCAACAGCAGGTTCAGTTTCTACATCATTATCATTACTAGGTTGAGCATCATCATGAACATCATCATTAATATTTTCATTAGGTTCATGTTCATTACCAGATTGTGTTTCAGCATCAGACATAGATATATCATTTGGATTATCATGTGGTTCAGCAATAGGTTCACTAGAAGTTTGCACAGTTCTATCATTTTTCTTTTTCTTCCTTTTAGAAGAACTAGGTGCATCCATATTATTTCTCCGAGAGTCTTGCTCAATTCTCTTAGGGTGGCCTTCAGGATACAAAGGTTCCTGAGTCATTCTACCGGTTCTAGTAGCCACTCTAACGGCATAATCATTTTTCTTACTATTCATTTCATCGAGCAATTCTTTTTGAGCCTTAAGTACTTGTTCTACTTGAGTGGTAACCATAGAAGCATGTTTGCTAACAAGTTTAAGTTCATCTCTAATATTAGCCATATCATCACCCAAGTGTTTAATCATATAAGTATTTTGTTTTAATTGTCCACCAAAATAAGCATTAAAGTCTTTTTGCTTAAACATAAAGTTATCAAACTCATCCAAGCACTGACTAGCCATTTTAGTAGGAGGGGCTTCAGCTCTATCATATCTATAGAGAGAATTTACCTTTACTACCTGTGTCGGGTTGTCAAGATCGAGAGGTTCTTCAATAGGTAACGGATCAAGACCATATGTTTCTTCAACAGGCGGTAAATTAAGACCATGTATTTCTTCAATAGGAGGTAAATTCTTAACATCTTCAGCTTCAATACCATTTTCTTTCATAGATTTCTTTGCCTCTTGCATATCTTCGGGACTGAGAAATAGAACACCTCTCTTCCTCGGAGTTGGTTTAGGAATAGGCTCAGTAATTGGAGGAGGAGCTGGCTCAGGAGGTGCCCAATTATTTTCATTTGTCAACATATTATTCAATAGAATTTCAGCTTCATCCGGTGTTCTTTCCCTGAAAAGAGAACCAGCACAACTATCCAAGTAATCTATGAAAGCATCGGTTAGTCCATTATGAAAGATATCAAGTATTTCATTTTTCTTAAGAGGTTGATCTGGCAAAGAATTAAGTAAATTGAGAAGCCTCCCCCAAGCTTGTGGGAGACTCTCTTCTTCAATTTGCACAAAGTTGTATATTTCCTTTAAAGCAACTTGTTTCTTATGAGCAGGGAAATATTTAGCAGTGAAGTAATAAATCATATCCTGGGGACTACGCACACAACCAGGATCAAGAGAATTAAACCATATTCTAGCATCACCCTTTAATGAGAACGGAAATATTTTAAGGATATAAAAGTAGCGAGATCTCTCATCATTAGTGAACAGGGTGGCTATATCATTTAATTTAGTAAGATGTGCCACAACAGCTTCAGATTCATAACCCTCGAAAGGATCAGATTCAACCAAAGTAATTATATCAGGATCAATAGAGAATTCATAATCCTTATCAGGAACACAGATAGGTGAAGTAGCAAAAGCAGGGTCAGGTTTCATTTTATCTTTAAGAGATTATTTGTTCCATTTAACTAATAGCCTTTTAAGCTCATTTCTATCTCTGCAGGCTAAAGTAGCGGCAGAAGATTCCATATCAAAAACATAACCCTCGGGAATAATGGGCCTATCTTCATCATCACTTTCATCATTATAATCAGATTCAATAGTTTCTGTCTCTCTAGCCCTAGCAATTTGTTCATCAAGAAATTCACCAAGTGGCACAGTAGTGTCAGGCATAGAAGTAGTTTCATCACAAGTATCATGCATAGCAGAAGTGGCATCATCAATAACATGCGACATATCAGAACGAATAGCAGAAGCAGGTTTAGGTGGTGCAAGCTTACTCATAACAGAAGGTGAATCAAGTGCAGAGCTAGATGGCAGTTCCTTACCTCCCCTCGTAGTTGAGGGATAAATTGTTGTCTTAGCGTCTTTCAAGTTCTTCATAGTGTCCAACAGATATAAATCCCAAGTGACTCAAAGAATAGAGCTATGCTCCCCGGCAACGGCGCTAAAAATTAGTCTTGATAACCCACAAGTATAGGGGATCGCAACAGCTTTCGAGGGTAGAGTATTCAACCCAAATTTATTGATTCGACACAAGGGGAGCCAAAGAAAATTCTCAAGTATTAGCAGCTGAGTTGTCAATTCAACCACACCTGGAAACTTAGTATCTGCAGCAAAGTGTTTAGTAGCAAAGTAATATGATAGTGGTGGTAACGGTAACAAAAGAGCAAAGAAAGAAAAGTAATATTTTTGGTGTTTTGTAGTGATTGTAACAGTAGCAACGGAAAAGTAAATAAGCGTAAACCAGTATATGGAAAGCTCGTAGGCATTGGACCGGTGATGGATAATTATGCCGGATGCGGTCCATCATGTAACAGTCATAACATAGGGTGACACAGAACTAGCTCCAATTCATCAATGTAATGTAGGCATGTATTCCGAATATAGTCATACGTGCTTATGGAAAAGAACTTGCATGACATCTTTTGTCCTACCCTCCCATGGCAGCGGGGTCCTATTGGAAACTAAGGGATATTAAGGCCTCCTTTTAATAGAGAACCGGAACAAACCATTAGCACATAGTGAATACATGAACTCCTGAAACTATGGTCATCACCGGGAGTGGTCCCGATTATTGTCACTTCGGGGTTGCTGGATCATAACACATAGTAGGTGACTATAGACTTGCAAGATAGGATCAAGAACTCACATATATTCATGAAAACATAATAGTTTCAGATTTGAAATCATGGCACTCGGGCCCTAGTGACAAGCATTAAGCATAGCAAAGTCATAGCAACATCAATCTCAGAACATAATGGATACTAGGGATCAAACCCTAACAAAACTAACTCGATTACATGATAGATCTCATCCAACCCATCACCGTCCAGCAAGCCTACGATGGAATTACTCACGCACGGCGGTGAGCATCATGAAATTGGTGATGGAGGATGGTAGATGATGACGACGGCGATGAATCCCCCTCTCCGGAGCCCCGAACGGACTCCAGATCAGCCCTCCCGAGAGGTTTTAGGGCTTGGCGGCGGCTCCGTATCGTAGAACGTGATGATTTCTTGCTCTCTATTTTTTTCTCCCCGAAAGAAAATATATAGAGTTGGGGTTGACGTTGGGAGGTCTCCAGGGGGCCCACGAGGTAGGGGGGTGCCCTAGGTGGGGCGCCCCCACCCTCGTGGACAGGGTGTGGGCCTCCTGGTCTTCATCTTTGGCGATGATTTTTTATTATTTATTGTAAGATATTCCGTGGAGTTTCAGGTCATTCCGAGAACTTTTGTTTTCTGCACGTAAAACAACATCATGGAAATTCTGCTGAAAACAGCATCAGTCTGGATTAGTTCCATTCAAATCATACAAGTTAGAGTCCCAAAACGTGGGCAAAAGTGTTTGGAAAAGTAGATACGATGGAGACGTATCAGTGCCGGAGCTCGGTTTTGAAATAGAGATAAATAATATTTTGAGCGGCATACTTTCATTGTCAACATAACAACTAAGAGATAGCGATATCTTCCATGCTACACACATTATAGGCGGTTCCCAAACAGAATGGTAAAGTTTATACTCCCCCTCCACCAACAAGCATCAATCCATGGCTTGCTCGAAACAACGAGTGCCTCCAACTAACAAGAGTCCCGGGGGAGTTTTGTTTGCAATTAATTTGATTTAGTTTGCATAAAGCATGGGACTGGGCATCCCGGTGACCAGCCATTTTCTCGTGAGTGAGGAGCGGAGTCCACTCCTCTTGAGAATAACCCGCCTAACATGGAAGATAAGGGCAGCCCTAGTTGATACATGAGCTATTCAAGCATACAAAACAGAATGTTTATTTGAAGGTTTAGAGTTTGGCACATACAAATTTACTTGGAACGGCAGGTAGATACCGCCTATAGGAAGGTATGGTGGACTCATATGGAATAGCTTTGGGGTTTAAGGGATTGGATGCACAAGCAGTATTCCCGTTTAGTACAAGTGAAGGCTAGCAAAAGAATGGGAAGCAACCAACTAGAGAGCGACAACAGCCATGAACATGCATTAAAATTAATAAACATTGGATGCAAGCATGAGTAGGATAAAATCCACCATGAACATAAATATCATGAAGGCTATGTTGATTTGTTTTCAACTACATGCGTGAACATGTGCCAAATCGAGTCACTTAAATCATTCAAAGGAGGATACCACCCCATCATACCACATCACAACCATTTTAATAGAATGTTGGCACGCAAGGTAAACCATTATAACTCATAGCTAATCAATTATGGCACGAGTAACTATGATCTCTAATTGTCATTGCAAACATGTTTATTCATAACAAGCTGAATTAGGAACAATGAACTCATCATATTTACAAAAACAAGAGAGGTCGAGTTCATAGCAGCTTTTCTCATCTCAGTCAGTCCATCATATATCATCATAATTGCCTTTCACTTGCACGACCGAATGAGGTGAATAATAATAAGCGTGCACGTGCATTGGACTAAGCTAGAATCTGCGAGCATTCAATAAACAGGAGAAGACAAGGCAATATGGGCTCTTGGTTAAATCAACAATAATGCATATAAGAGCCACTTCAACAATTTAATTATGTACTTCTCCTATCGACCCCCAGAGACAAGAATAGAAAATAAAAACTATTTACACAGGAAAGCTCCCAACAAGCAAAAAGAAGAACGGGAAATATTTTTGGGTTTTCTTTTTAATTGTTACTACTACAGCAGAGAAGTAAACTACTACTAATTTTTTTTGTTTTTTCTTAAGGTTTATTAAACACACAAGAAGAAAGCAGGAAAAAGAAAAATAAACTAACATGGATATTACAGTGAAAGAGTATGACCACCAACATCTAGCAATGAGTGTGTGAACATAAATGTAATGTCGGTGAGAAATACGTACTCCCCCAAGCTTAGGCTTTTGGCCTAAGTTGGTTTATTGCCAGGGATAGCCTGGCGGATACCCATAGGTGTAGCTGGGGTCGTACTGAGATGAGGAAGACTCTGACTGCCACTGGCTGGCAGCCATCTCCGGATCCCAAAAGTAATCAGACTGTCGTGGAGGCTCATATTGTGGTTACGACTCCAGGGCTGCTGTAGGGTTCCGGTAGGCTTGGACGGCAGCCCATGTAACGAGATATGGTCCTTCAAAATCAAACAAGAAAGGAGCAGGCAAGGTAATAGTCTCAGGGTGATGTTTATTAAAATACAGTTTATATTTAAGCTCTCCTTCCCTGTCCTTAACAATAAAATCATTTGCTAGCATGCTCTTATAATCTAGATAAGCACTAGGCAGCAATTTTTCTTCTTTCTCATAAAGCCTAATGGGTATGTTATAATGTGCAGCTAGACATGAAGCATAAATACCTCCAAAGATGGGGCCTTTTGTACGGTTCAAACTTAACCGTTTAGCAATAATTCCGCCCATACTAAAAGTGTTATCGCGGAATAAACCATGGAACAAAAGGATAATATCAGGAACACTAAGGTTTCCACAGTTTCCACGACCAATCAAGCAACGACTAGCAAATATGGCAAAGTAGCGTAAAACAGGAAAATGTATGCTAGTGATTCTTGCATCAGAAACCTTCCTGGTTTCTCCCACGGTGATGGTGTTAATAAATTCGTCCACATCTTTACAGTGTGGTTCATCTAAAGTACCCTCAAAGGGTATTTTGCAAACCTCGCAAAATTCAGCTAATGGTATCTTCTTAACAACATCATATAAATGAAACTCTACTGAAGGAGGTGATTCCTTAGGAAAATAGTAGAAGTTTTGCACAAAAGTATTAGTGAGTAAGAGATACTAATGATGTTGGTCGCGGAGGAAGTCGGTGAGGCCAACATTCTAAGCCAATGAATAAAAATCCTCATAAATCCCGGCTTGTCTCAAGAAGTCATCGGAAGGCCATTCACACGGCCGGACCAACGTGGTGCGTGGGAGATTATATTTGGGCCTCTGTGCTTCTTCATTTTTCTTTTCCTTCAAGCTTCGGCTCGATGAGCCCCTCAAAAGTCTTTTCATAATTTTCTGAAAATTCTGAAATTTTTAGTAACTTCAAACAAAAGTGAACCAAGCTCAACAAAATTGATAGTAACTACTCCTACAAGTGCCTAGAGTCTATATCAAGCATTAGAACTACTTGGAACCATATAAATTTGACATGCAAGCTCAAGAACATGGTCACCTATGCAGCACAAATTTGCAAAGAATAAAGCACTAGAAAAAAACTAATTGGACCAATGGAGGAGCCACATACCAAGGAACAATCTCCCCAAGCAGTTTTGTGAGAGGTGCTTTGAGCAAGGAGATCGAAAATCACAGCAAAGTGAGCTAGAACTCGTGCTTAAGCTGGTTATTCGTGTTTGTGGGAGGAAGAAGAAGAGGATGGGTGCAGGAATAAGTGGAGGAGGGCCATCATGAGCCCACGAGGCAGGGGGCGCGCCCTCCACCCTCATGGCCAGGTGGCAGCCCCCCCCCCCCCCCCGCGCGATGCTTTCAGTACCATAAATCCTCAAATATTCCTGAAAAATCATATTAAATTGGCATGGCATTTGGAGGACTTTTATTTTCGGGGTATTTTTTATATTGCACGGATAAATCAGAAAACAGGCAAAAAAATACTTTTTACTTTATTTTAACTAAATAACAGAAAGTATAAAGAGGGTACAGAAGGTTGCGCCTTCTAGTTTCATCCATCTCATGCTCATCAAGAGGAATCCACTAACAAGGTTGATCAAGTCTTGTTAACAAACTCATCCCGAATAACATGAAACCAGAGAAATTTCGAATAACACTAAGTTACCTCAACGGGGATATGCACATCCCAATAATAAGAATATCATATTTCTTTTTGACAGTAGGAAGAGGAAATTCAAAACCTCCAATAATAATCGATGGAATATTTCCAATAGAGTTGATACTATGAACTTGAGGTTGTTTCCTCAGGAAGTGTACCATATGCTCAGTACCATTAACATGAAAAGTGGCATTGCCTTTATTAATCAATAACAGCCCCTGCAGTATTCAGAAAAGGTCTTCCAAGAATAATAGACATATTATCGTCCTCAGGAATATCAAGAATAACAAAGTCCGTTAAAATAGTAACGTTTGCAACTACAACAGGTACATCCTCACAAATACCGACAGGTATAGCAGTTGATTTATCAGCCATTTGCAAAGATATTTCAGTAGGTGTCAACTTGTTCAAATCAAGTCTACGATATAAAGAGAGGGGCATAACACTAACACCGGCTCCAAGATCACATAAAGCAGTTTTAACATAGTTTCTTTTAATGGAGCATGGTATAGTAGGTACTCCTGGATCTCCAAGTTTCTTTGGTATTCCACCCTTAAAAGTGTAATTAGCAAGCATGGTGGAAATTTCAGCTTCCGGTATCTTTCTTTTTTTTGTAACAATATCTTTCATATACTTAGCATAAGGATTCATTTTGAGCATATTAGTTAATCACATACGCAAAAAGATAGGTCTAATCATTTCAGCAAAGCGCTCAATATCCTCATCATCCTTTTTCTTGGATGGTTTGGGAGGAAAGGCATGGGTTTCTGAACCCATGGTTCTCTTTCTTTACCATGTTTCCTAGCAACAAAGTCTCTCTTATCATAATGTTGATTCTTTGATTGTGGGTTATCAAGATCCACATCAGGTTCAATTTCTACATCATTATCATTACTAGGTTGAGCATCAACATGAACATCATCATTAGCATTTTCATTAGGTTCATGTTCATTACCAGATTGTGTTTCAGCATCATACATAGATATATCATTTGGATTCTCATGTGGTTCAGCAATAGGTTCACTAGAAGTTTGCAAAGTCCTATCATTTTTTTTCTTCCTTTTAGAAGAACTAGGTGCATCAATATTATTTCTCTGAGAATCTTGCTCAATTCTCTTAGGGTGGCCTTCAGGATACAAAGGTTCCTGAGTCATTCTACCAATTCTAGTATCCACTCTAAAAGCATAATCATTTTTCTTACTATTCATTTCATTGAGCAATTCATTTTGAGCTTTAAGTACTTGTTCTACATGAGTGGTAACCATAGAAGCATGTTTGCTAACAAGTTTAAGTTCACCTCTAATATTAGCCATATAATCACCCAAGTGTTTAATCATATAAGCATTTTGTTTTAATTGTCTACCAAAATAAGCATTGAAATCTTCTTGTTTAAACATAAAGTTATCAAACTCATCCAAGCATTGGCTAGCAATTTTAGTAGGAGGGATTTCAGCCCTATCATATCTATAGAGGGAATTTACCTTTACTACCTGTGTCGGGTTATCAGGATCGGGAGGTTCTTCAATAGGTAATGGATCAAGATCATATGCTTCTTCAACAGGCGGTAAATTAAGACCATGTATTTCTTCAATAGGAGGTAAATTCTTAACATCTTCAGCCTTAATACCTTTTTCTTTCATAGATTTCTTTGCGTCTTGCATATCTTCGAGACTGAGAAATAAAACACCTCTCTTCTTCAGAGTTGGTTTAGGAATAGGCTCAGTAATTGGAGCAGGAGATGGCTCAGGAAGCTCCCAATTATTTTCATTTGTCAACATATTATTCAATAGTATTTCAGCTTCATCCGGTATTCTTCCCTGAAAAGAGAACCAGCGCACCTATCCAGGTAATCTCTGGAAGCATCGGTTAGTCCATTATAAAAGATATCAAGTATTTCATTTTTCTTAAGAGGATGATCAGGCAAAGCATTAAGTAACTTGAGAAGCCTCCCCCAAGCTTGTGGGAGACTCTCTTCTTCAATTTGCACAAAGTTGTATATTTCCTTTAAAGCAGCTTGTTTCTTATGAGCAGGGAAATATTTAGCAGAGAAGTAATAAATCATATCCTGGGGACTACGCACACAACCAGGATCAAGAGAATTAAACCATATCTTAGCATCACCCTATAAAGAGAACGGAAATATTTTAAGGATATAAAAGTAACGTGATCTCTCATCATTAGTAAACAGGGTGGCTATATCATTTAATTTAGTAAGATGTGCCACAATAGTTTCAGATTCATAGCCGTGAAAAGGATCAAATTCAACCAAAGTAATTATATCAGGATCAACAGAGAATTCATAATCCTTATCAGGAACACAAATAGGTGAAGTAGCAAAAGCAGGGTCGGGTTTCATTCTATCTCTAAGAGATTGTTTATTCCATTCAGCTAATAACCTCTTGAGTTCATATGTATCTTTGCAAGCTAGAATAGCAGCAGAAGATCCCATATCAAAAACATAACCTTCAGGAATAATAGGCCTATCTTCATCATTACTTTCATCAACAGTATCAGTTTCAATAATTTCTTTCTCTCTAGCCCTAGCAATTTGTTCATCAAGAAATTCACCAAGTGGCACAGAAGTATCAAGCATAGAAGTAGTTCCATCATAAGTATCATGCATAGCAGAAGTGGCATCATCAATAACATGCGACATATCAGAACGATTAACAAAAGCAGGATTAGGTGTCGCAAGCTTACTCATAACAGAAGATGAATCAAGTGCAGAGCTAGATGGCAGTTCCTTACCTCCCCTCATAGTTGAGGGATAAATTGTTGTCTTAGCGGCTTTCAAGTTCTTCATAGTGACCAGCATATATAAATCCCAAGTGACTCAAAGAATAGAGCTATGCTCCCCGGCAACGGCGCCAGAAATTAGTCTTGATAACCCACAAGTGTAGAGGATCACAACAACTTTCGAGTGTGAAGTATTCAACCCAAATTTATTGATCCGACACAAGGGGAGCCAAAGAATATTCTCAAGTATTAGCAGCTGAGTTGTCAATTCAACCACACCTGGATAACTTAATATCTGCAGCAAAGTATTTAGTAGCAAGGTAATATGATAGTGGTGGTAACGGTAACAAAAGTAAAGAAAGCAAAAGCAATATTTTTGGTGTTTTGTAGTGATTGTAACAGTAGCAACGGGAAAGTAAATAAGCGTAAACCAGTAGATGGAAAGCTCGTAGGCATTGGACCGGTGATGGATAATTATGCCGGATGCGGTTCATCATGTAAAAGTCATAACATAGGGTGACACAGAACTAGCTCCAATTCATCAATGTAATGTAGGCATGTATTCCGAATATAGTCATACGTGCTTATGGAAAAGAACTTGCATGAAATATTTTGTCCTATCCTCCCGTGGCAGCGGGATCCTAATGGAAACTAAGGGATATTAAGGCCTCCTTTTAATAGAGAACCGGAACAAAGCATTAGCACATAGTGAATACATGAACTCCTCAAACTATGGTCATCACCGGGAGTGGTCCGGTTATTGTCACTTCGGGGTTGCCGGATCATAACACATAGTAGGTTACTATAGACTTGCAAGATAGGATCAAGAACTCACATATATTAATGAAAACATAATAGTTTCAGATCTGAAATCATGGCACTCGGGCCCTAGTGACAAGCATTAAGCATAGCAAAGTCATAGCAACATCAATCTCATAACATAATGGATACTAGGGATCAAACCCTAACAAAACTAACTCGATTACATGATAGATCTCATCCAACCCATTACCGTCCAGCAAGCCTACGATGGAATTACTCACGCACGACGGTGAGCATCATGAAATTGGTGATGGAGGATGGTTGATGATGACGACGGCAACGAACCCCCCTCTCCAGAGCCCCGAACGGACTCCAGATCAGCCCTCCCGGGAGGTTTTAGGGCTTGGCAGCGGCTCCGTATCATAAAACGCGATGATTTCTTCTCCTCTAATTTTTTCTCCCCGAAAGCAAATATATAGAGTTGGAGTTGGCGTCGGAGGAGCTCCAGGGGGCCCACGAGGTAGGGGGCGCGCCCTATGGGGGGGCGCCCCGACCCTCGTGGACAGGGTGTGGGCCCCCTGGTCTTCATCTTTGGCGAGGATTTTTTTATTATTTTTAACTAGAGGTTCCGTGAAGTTTCAGGTCATTCCGAGAACTTTTGTTTTCTGCACATAAAACAACATCATGGCAATTCTGCTGAAAACAGCATCAATCCAGGTTAGTTCCATTCAAATCATGCAAGTTAGAGTCCAAAACAAGGGCAAAAGTGTTTGGAAAAGTAGATACGATGGAGACGTATCACCTCCGAGTTGGATGTATCTGCTCTACCTTCCAACCATGCTTCCCGGTTGTGTTTCGTAGTGACCAGCTTTCTGTACGCCGAGCGAATAGAGAAAATCCCGTTCTTCTCATGTATCCATGACCAAAAGTCCTCTATATGTCTGGTGCACAATGGTATGGAGAGGATGGTCGCAGCATCAACTGGTAAGAACACTTCCTGGATAGTAGTCCGATCCCAGCTGGCATCCGGTAAGATCAACTCCCCTACTAGATGTGGGGGGTTTGGGATTCTGCTTGTGATCGGGCGCATGTTGTGAGGACGAGGGAGCCAGTTGTGTTGCCAAATTTGTGTCATTTGGCCATCACCAATGCGGCGAACTAGACCCTGTGTCATGGTGTCACGCCCTTCGAGGGTAGCTCTCCACACCTGCGAGGGTGCCGATACAAGTTCAGCATGCAAAAAGTCACTCGAAGGGAAGTATTTGGCTCGTAGGATTCGTGCACTGTGGGAAGTAGAGTTTGTCAGGATTCTCCAAGCTTGCCTGGCAAGTAAGGCTAGGTTGAAGAGTTCGATGTCGCGAAAGCCTAGTCCTCTGCAAGCCTTGGGTCTGTTCATGGTGCTCCAAGACACCCAGCTAGGCTTTCTTTTTCCTTCCTTACTTCCCCACCAAAACTAGCGAATCAACGAGTTCAGGTGCTCACAAAGGCCACGAGGAAGCTTGAAACAAGACATAGAGAACACTGGAACTGCTTGTGCAACGGATTAAATAAGTATTTCCTTCCCTCCAGCAGACAAGATTTTCTCCATCCACCCCTTGATTTTATTCCACACATGGTCTTTTAGGAACTTGAAGGTGCCATTCTTACTGTTACCTACATCCGAGGGCAATCCCTGGTACCGCTCCGATAAGGATTCGTTGGTGATGTTCAAGGCGCCCTTCACCTCCTGCCTCAAATTGTTAGGACACCCTTTGCTAAAAAACCTGAGGATTTAGACAAGTTCACACGTTGCCCCGACGCCATGCAGTAGCGATCAAGCAAGGATGACAATTGCTCCATCAACATTGGCCTTAACAAACAGCAGGCTATCATCTGCAAAAAGCAAGTGGCTTACCGGCAGAGCCGTTGGAGCTACTTGTATTCCTCTGAGGTGCAATGATTCATTTTTAGTTTTTAAGAGGCACGAAAGGCCCTCCGCTGCTATCAAGAACAAATATGGAGAAATGGGATCCCCCTGACGGATCCCTCTTGAAGGCATGAATTCCTCAAGCTTTGTACAATTATAAAGGACAGAAAATTTTATAGAGCTCACCATTCTCATGACTAGAGATACCCAAGTTGGTGCAAAGCCCATCTTGAGCATTATAGCCTCCAGATATTCCCACTCAACTCTGTCATAGGCTTTCATCATGTCAAGCTTAATTGCGCAGAATCTACTCCTTTGAGCTTTGTTTCTCTTCATGAAATGCAAACATTCATAAGCAGTAATAATATTATCTGTTATCAGCCTTCCCGGGACAAAGGCTGACTGCTCCTCGGATATGATTTCTGGCAAAATAACTTTGAGCCTCTTGGACAGAACCTTGGAGGCGATCTTGTAAAGGACGTTACAGAGGCTAATTGGCCTGAATTGAGTAAGTTGGGTTGGGTCCTTTACCTTAGGTATGAGGACAAGTATGGTTTCATTAATCACCTTTGGGCTTTCCTCACCCCGTAATATGCGCAGCACCACATCCGTAACTTCAACACCACACAGAGCCCAATGCCTTTGGAAAAAGTGTGCAGGGTATCCATCAGGGCCTGGAGCTTTAGTGGGGTACATTTGAAATAATGCGGTTTTCACCTCCTCGGCCGTGTACGGTGCTGTAAAACCCTCATTCATCTCTAGAGTTACCTTGGACGGGACCGACTGAAGTACTTCTTCAACCCCCGATGTGCCTTCCGCCGTAAATAGACTCTTGTAAAAGGAGTTCGTCATGCTCGCCATCTTAGAGGGATCGTCCGTCGTTGAGCCATCTTCCCTTGTCAGATTTTTGATTTGGTTCTTCCGGCGTCTCATACTTGCTCTGTGCTGGAAGTACTTGGTGTTTTTGTCCCCGTGCGTGAGCCAGTCGACTCTCGACCTCTGTCGGTGTAAAATTTCCTCCATGTGATACAACTGCACAAGCTTATCTGAAATTTTGACCTCTGCATGTGATGGCGCCACTCTTTGGGGGTCATTCTGCAAATTTTCCAATTCTCTTTGCAGCTTTTTGATTTCATTAGTGACTTGTCCTATCGTCGCCCCACTCCACTGTGTCAAGGAGATCGGCAAGTTCTGCAGTTTCTTATTTAAATCGGCGACCGTACCAGCACCCGGCTCTCCTGTCCACAAATGATCAAGAGCCTCCTTGTGCTCTGCATGCTTTTCCCAATACAACTCATACCTGAATATTTTCTTCTTATTTTGCATGGTGGTCCGGACTCCAACTGCAGCCTGATCGGTGCGTGATCCGATGTTGCTGTTGTCTCGTGGAAATCGTTGCATGGGGAAACAACGTAATCCAGTCATTATTGGCCATGGCGCGATCGAGACGAACCCGACAGCAGGCTCCTCCTGACGTTTTCTTTTCAAAAGTACAAGGTCTCCCTTGGTAGCCCAAATCCTCGAGCGCACACACATCCAGCGCATCTCTGAACCCGGCCATCTGAGCTTGTCTTCTCTGTCCCGCTCCAACATGCTCATGTGCATATAACACTTCGTTAAAGTCTGCCAGGCACACCCAAGGTAAGGAGCTAGTTGTAGCCATTGATTTTAGAGTATCCCATGTTTTGTATCTTTCTCCAACTTGAGCTTCTCCATACACACACGTGAGACGCCAATCTGGGCCATTAAGTGAACTCACAGTAGCATCAATGTGATACTCTGAGTAACCTGAAACATTTATTTTTATTGCATCATTCCAAAACAAACCTAGGCCACCACTACGGCCCGAGCTACCAACAACATAAGAATGAGTAAAACCTAAATTATCAGAAAGATTCTCGACCCATGCTTTAGATATTTGAGTCTCCACTATGCATAGGACGGCTGGGGCAAACTGCTTCGTTAGGTCACGAAGCTCTCGGACTGTCACGGCTTTGCCCGCACCGCGACAGTTTCAACATAAGATATTCATTGTGCCCGGCGATCCTCCTCACGGGAGGTCGCCGATCTTGCATCATTGGGTTTGTCGAGTACTCCACCTTTCTTCATGGGAGCTTTGTCAGGGTTCGTGCGATGTCTCTTCGGGTCTTGTTTTGGCGGAGGGCTTGCAGGCACAGTCGAAGTCGGAAGAGGGGGGGGGTCCTTCGAGGACTGCGGCTGAACTGGCGTAGCCCCGCCCCGGGGGTCATCTGGAAGTCGTTTGCGATTTTCATCCGCTTCCTGCATAACCAAATCAGAATCATCAATGTCGTCTGACTCTTGTGCCTTGTTGTTTTCCCTTTCGCCGCGACCAGAGCGACCTCCACGCCGTCCTCCATGACGGCCCCTGCCACGGCCCCCTCCTGGCCCTGCACCAACATTCATATTCCAGGACGCCCTAAGATCCTTGAAGTACAGAGCGGAAGGAGGATGGATACCGTCGCCATGCTCCTTTACACATGCCCTAGGTGCCCGCAAACCGCGCAGGCGCTCGTATCTCACGCGGTAGATCTGCCTTTTCACGTCTCAGATCATGGACACAACATTTTTTAGAGGCTTGTGTACATTGATCTTTACCCACACGCGGTAGAAGTTGCCAGCAAAATCTTGCGTGATTGGCTCCGAGAACAAGACTTCGCCAACCCTTGTTGCTAGTGGATTAATAAGATGTGCGTACAGATCCGGAACATCGTGGATTTGAATCCATATATTGATGGTGTCAAGGGCGACCTCGGTAGGTTTTGTGATTCCGTCATAAGGCTCGATCACCACCGCATTACCTCTGAAATTCCACGGGCCATCCTGCATCACACGTTCTCAATCGCCTAGAAAGAAAAATTGCATAGTGTAGAGGTTATCCTCCAAAGGGCGAAACTTCACATCGTGGGCCAAGTCCCAGGCAGCACGCATGTTCTTGAAGAACCAGTATTGACTGTATGGCTTGTCGATGTGAACCATGGCCACCGCCATCCATCTCACAGCTTCTGGCGGCGCCTGCTTTTCATCAAAGATGACATCGTCAAGGTCCTCCTCACGAAACCCTAGCGCAGCCATCATCTTCTCCACGTCCGATGCGGTGTTGGACCCAAACGCCTCATCCGCCTTGGATCCCATCCCGCAGCAGATCTTGAACCCTAGTCCGAAGAACAGATCGGACCTTGCAAGCTAACCCTAACTCTCCCTCTCTCCCCAGGGTGTCGATCAAGGCCGGGTAGCGATGCCAGATCGCCCCGTGATCAGCCCGAACCAGCAGCCGAGGGGGATCGGAGGAGGGAAGCAAAGTTCTCGACGGCGGCGACAAAAAATGGCCTCGAGGAGGAAAAACCCTAGCTAGAGGGAAAAAAATCCACGTCCCGTTGATGCTGCTTGGTTCCTAGCAAAGTGATTCCCTAGTTTTTTTTATTCATGACACAGGTAGTCTAGCACAGCAAGGCCAGCTTTGGGCCGCGGCCAGACGGCAAGGCCTGCTCTCGCAAGTCGTAGCTAGCCTGGGCCCGCGCGAACAAAGAAAGTCCGACGGCACCGGTGCGACTGCGACCGATCGGGTGCATCATGGGTAATCATCACACCCCGTAAAACTAGGGATCTTACTGTTACATATTTGGTTGGGATTCTCCGGATTCCCGGGTGAGTTTCACATGCGTCAGCCCTTCTTCTCTCTCGACGACCAGCGTATCGACGAGTGCGATGGGGACGGGCTGCCCTGGCCCGACGACGCCGTCGACGAGGCCCTCATCTCCTCCCTGCCCGCCCTGGACGACGCCTTCCTAGAGGCCCTCGGAGTCGACTGCTCGCCGCCGGCGCCCATGGACGTGGACGTGCACCTGCGGCTCACCCAGACCCCGGCCGCCGGCCGGAAGACCAACTCCGGCGGCGCGTTCCCGCGCTGGGACGTGCCCACGAAACCGCGCCGCCAGCCGGCCGCCGCGCGCAAGCGGCCCTGGTCCCACCCGTCCATGTCTTTCGGAGTCCCGGTCGTTCACGAGGCGCCGGCCGCCCATGGCGGACACGGTGTCGGCGCCGACACCGCCGGGGTGTTCAGTTACGGCCGCGACGTCAAACCTGGCAAGTTGATTTACGAAGGCAGCGACATCAAACCCAGCAAGTTGAGTTTGAGTTACAGCAGCGACGGCAGCAACTTGGGCGGCGGCCGCCGGCGGTCGGCGGGGCGGAAGCGGGAGCAGGCGCCGGAGGGCCAGGAATGCGCGCACTGCCACGCGACGGAGACGCCGCAGTGGCGGAACGGGCCGGACGGGCCGGCTACGCTGTGCAACGCGTGCGGCATCCGGTTCAGGATGGGCAGGGACAAGCTGGTGCCGGAGTACCGGCCGTCGACGAGCCCCTTCTTCCGCAGCGGCGAGCACTCCAACCGCAACAGCAAGGTGCAGAAGCTCAGGGAGAAGAAGGTGAAGGCCCTCAAGCTCTACGGCGACGGCGGTGCACCTGGTGGCGCCATGACGCCGGCGAAGGTCGCCGGCAGTGTAGATACTAGTTCAGTTCTTTAGGGTGCACGTCAGGTCTCTTTGCGGATTTTTTAGCATGTTTAATTCAATTTGTTAAAATCAATAGGTCGAAGAGGATGGGTCGCCTTGTTCATGTAAATATTTGTAGGTGATGTTACCATGAGTGAATTACTGGTCAGGTTTTAGCAGTTTATTAGCTCGATTGGGCATGAAATTGTTTATATGATGAAATCGAGTTGCAATTGGAAAATCTCTATGAAGTTGGATGTCGAAAGGCATCATTTACCTAAAATTATCACCTTCAAAATGCTAACAAGTTGCAAAAGCAATATATGTTCAACTGAATATGAACTCGTCTTAATCCCCTGAAATCTATATCAAACACTACACAGAAGAAGGCAACCGGAAGCATCAGGCAACAACTGTGGCTACCACCAAACCAAGCATCAAGCCACAGAGCAACCAGCAGCAACAACCCAAGCATAAACACTGAGATATAAGATGGTTCTATATTATGTACCAAAGATGGCAGACAAAAGTTTCCAAGCCACCACGACTCTGCAGCAGAACTACAGCCAAGATCCAAGTCAACGGTACCGACACGACATGTTTTTTCTTCATTCATGGACGTCTAATGTTTCGACAGCAAAAGAAAATCTAATTACGCGAGATAGCGGTAGAGTTTCCTATCTACCTTGTCCCTCTCCAGGAACTCGCGCTCGATCAGGGACTCGATCCTCTTCTTGATCACCACCGGGTTGGGCAGGAAGCGCGCCTGGAGCTGCTTCGTCACCTCCGTCACTATGCTGTTGTGGTCCAGGACCCTCCTCGACTTCATGATCCTCACGATGGCGGCCTCGATCTGGGGCTTCCGGTCCTCCTCGACCCTGTGCCGGGTCTCCTGCTTCTCTGGCTCTGACTCCTTCTGCGCGACCACCGTGCCAATCTTCACCTTCACCAACTTGCTGCTGAACTTGTCGTTGAAGTGGAAAGCGTCGCTGTCGGATATGTCCTTGCTCATGGGCTCCTTCCGCAGCACGTTCTTGCCCTTCACACAGGCCAGAGACTGGAGGCAGCGCTTCAGATCAACAGGTGGTATGGCTGTGGCCTGCTCTATTTCCTTGTAGGTCAAACTGTCTGTCGAGTTAAACAGCATCAGGACACACATCTGGTAAGTCGAGACATTCAGCTCATGCTTGCGTTCTCCAAATGTTGCCTTGACATCTGCATTCCCCATATTTGTCTGCCATGTCAGTCTCCTGCCATTGTGCGTGCCCAGGTAATGCGCACGGAACAGCTCAGAAACACCAAGGATCTCAGGTGGAAGATTGCAGGTAGCGCATGGCTGTGTTGGCCAAGATCCAGTGGTGAGAATCTGGACAGATATTGTTGGGCCATCACTGTCACCAGAGAGATTGGCATAGAAACTTTGCATCGTATCCTGAGACGTCTTCAAATCAGTGAACATGCTTTCCAGCTTTGACGTGAACTGGTAGCCACATTCTGTCTTGAGCTTCACAAGCATGTTCCTCTCAGCTTCATCAGAACTAGTTTTCCCAGATAGAAGGCGTTTTGCCAAGTGCTGCTTGTAATACTTCTCAAAAACATCTTTCTCCTGCAAGTACCTGAACAGCATCATAACCTTGTCCAGAACTGTCTCAATATCCTCTTCATTGGCAGCACCTTTCACACCTTTCCGAAGCTTGTCATCAACATACAATGATATGAACTCAGGGGAGCGGTTGTTTAAGTTGATGAAATGCTCAAATGAGGCATTCAAAGCATTCTGGAAAGTCTTGTCATTGCTGAATGAAACACTGACAATCTCATCATACTTGTCCTTCTCATTTAGAAGACGCTGGACGAAATCAACAGGGTCCCTTAATCTCTCTGGGTCAGTCACCAAAATCTTTCCAGTCTCCTTAACATGAGCAGCCATGAGAGATCTAATGGTTGAATGCCCATCAGGGACACGTTTAAACAAGTCATACATCCTGGTCAGGTCTTCATGCTTGTCATTAATGAGCATATTCACAAGACCAGAATTCTCCATAAGAAACAACCTCTGCATGTGATTCGATAGCATCTCCTTGTCCACAACATTAGCTATCTTGTCTGCAGTTTTGGCGTCCATATACAGCGAAACACGTTCCGATTCCTCAGCGAGCCGCTTCTCAGCATTCTTCAGGTACTCACCACAGTCGCAACGCTCAATGCACTGCTGCGACTCACCACTATAGAAACTTGCAGACACCTCAAGGAATGGCCTCTCAAAGTCATCCTGGTAGACAGACGACCCCAGTTCCATCAGCATCTTGGTCGTGTTCCTCATCAAACCTCTGTTTATCATCTCACCCATCCTCTCTCTATGAATGAGTTCCAGAAGTGTGTCGACCAACCTCCCATGAATTTTGGGGGAGCGGACAACAATATCTCTCCACAGTTCCAGACCATGCTCAAAGACAGGTGTCTTTTTGCTAGATGGAATAAATGTTCTATCCATATACATCAGAATATCTCTGATCATCTGTAATGCTTTGATATGATCAGCCCACCTTCTCTGTAGCTCCTCCAAGAACAAACCACCTTGGGCAGCCTCTACTAATTTGCCCATCTCTCTAAGGTGTCCTTTCAAGTTCTCTGCCAATTTATCGTAGAGCCTCCCACCATGCTTGTGAAGAACCATGTTGTATGCGGTCCTGGCCAACACAAAAGGGAGTATTACATCATGAAATTTAAATAGCAATATCTGCACAAACCAATAGCAACATGACAGAACAGTAATATATGGCCTAAAAATAATATTCAGATTATAAAGCAAGTCCTCAGCATACCTCAAAACAGCACAGCCACCACACATAAGCTCTAAAACACACACAGACTAGTCTGCAGTCTGCACTATACTTATGGCATCTCTAGTCAATAAGCACACTAAAAAATCCCAAACCAACTCCCAAAATAGAGGCAGGAAAATACACATGCCAGCCACAATTTCTAAAACATTATATAAAGACAATTTTACAGAAAAAAAAATCATACAGTTTGTTATGTAGAAAAGTGTGAAAAGTATTTCTTTGAAATAATCTTCAGTGACCTAAATAAAATCAGACAAGTCCTATATATGATTTAAATTCCGAGCTATCCAGTCTTCAAAAAAAAATATGCACCAAACAGGTCATTTATACTCAGAAATCTCATATCTCTATCTATTCCATCTTAGTTAAAGCAGACCTTGCAAATGTACAAAGGAAAAATAATGATTCTTTCATAACATAAGCAAAGCCATATGTACAAGGATGACAAAGCTAATGTAAAAAAAACTTGGGGTCTACTACCACTATCCAAAAAAGCTGGGCTTTCCTGAGACTAACTAAACAACCAGGATTTCCTAAATTCAGAAGGACCACATATGCATGACTGCTATTATGGGCTAAATTCTTTCTTGTATTTCATGATCAGAAAAACAGTAGGTCCCAGAAGGGGAATGTGTTTCAGTGTTTGTACCATGATAACTTTATCTATTTGGCATAGAGAAGCCTAGATTGTATTATCTGGTAAAAGGCAACTTTCCCAGTTACACTACTACAAAAAGACCTCTACTAAAAGGGAGTGTAAAATTTCATATGCAGCCTTACATTAATTCCCCAAAAGGAACTTCCAAATTATATAGCGACATTTTTTTCATCAAGATGAAGGTTAAATTAATACTTCATTTGTAAACAGATGATGTGTCAGACCTCTTTTCATGTTCAAGAACAGATAAGTTTTTAGGAAAAAATATCATGGAATTTCCTATTATACACCTACCTAATTTAGTGGGTTGGACTTACCATCCCCCAAAGAACCAGCGTGGATGTCATTACTCATTCTACAAAGTTGAATTCATTTCTATCCAATCGCCTAAGTCCCAGGATGAGTAAATGAATTGGGCTATTGTGCAAGCATGAATGGTTTGCTGAGAATAAATTAGCTAACTACAACATTATTACGCGGGCTAGCGTGGTCACTTCAGCACCTACCTTAATTAATTCTATTGTCGAATACAGCGGTTCAAGTGCATCCAACATACCTTTTCCAGTAGATATAGCCATTACTGCTTGCAAAAATTACACCATATGTCATTATGGCAATAGTGTTTGTTAACGCCAGACAAAATCTTGGTTTCAAGATGAGAACTAAGTACTAAAACAATGTGAACAGCATTGGTACAGGTGTCTACTAGTACCCTTTTGTAACACCAATGTTTCCATGCTACTCGTGGATGAGTTTACAGCTATTGAGTCGAAAGGTTACAGTGGCAAGTAGCACTGGTATTAAATCCGTTATAACAACACAAGGACTTTGCTCATGGAAATCATACATTAACAATCAAATTAAGTCATGTCAACCTTCAAAATACTTTTTCTCAAAGAAATCTGGAACAAAAATTAATAAGGGGCTTCCTGAAGATGAAGCGACACCAGAACCTAGAAACAAAAATACAAAATACTGCCACGGTAACACAGGGCAAAGCAAAGATATGGCCTTTTTTTAAGATATAAAACCCATATGCACATTCTAGACAATGTATTCTAACAGCTGTCATGCCCACCCCCTCACCCCAGTTTCCAAGTAATTATCTAAAAAAACTCAAGAGGACTAAGATGACCTACTATAAACAAGTAAATTCCAATTACTTTCATCATACATAACATTTGGGTACATTATGACACATACACACTATCATAATGATTTAAGCACAAAACTCTTTTGGTAACATTGTCTAGAATACATTGTTTATAATATGTCATATCTTTACCCTGTGGACACAAAAATTAATTATAGCATAACAGCAAAAATATTATGCTTCACACAGCCCTGCGGACACACTGGCAGGTCAAAACACGCACAAGCTAATTTTCACCAAAACTATGTGCTATATCCAGCGCTCCAAAACTACACCAGGGCAAAGACATACCAATTTCCGACGACGGCGTGCTAAAACCCATGCAACTAATTTCTACCAAAAGTAAGCAACTACGACCAGACTCCAAAACTACAATCAGAGCAACACATCCCAATATCCAAACAACAAATATAAACCTGCGCAAGTCACAGCCACGCCAGCGCGGAAAACCCCATGCAACTCAATTTCTACCAGGATTAAGCGCGCCCTTTCAAGCCTTGGTACAACCCGATTTCTTGACAACAAACCACAAACTCGCATACATATAGGATAACCCTAACAGACACCCCCGGCCAACCAAAATCTTGGGAATTTACTGAGTATCCCCACAATCCAATCTACGGTCATACAGCAAAACCTAAGAAAAAACAGAGGCACGATCGACACACTATCCACCGACCAATCCCGACCCGAATCTATCAAGCGACGAATCAATCTAGCAACGAATCCCGATCCGCGGCAGCCAACACATCTACCGTCGGTCGGTCGGCGCGCTTGACCGACCACACACACGTGCGCCGAAAATCAGCATCGGAAAAAAAAAAGAGGGGGGCAGGGCGGGGCAGATCGGGGTTGTCAACCTGTAGAGCTCCTCGAAGGAGAGGCCGCTGGCGTTGTGGTTGTAAATCTCGCGGATGGCGTCATCGAGCTTCTTCCACGACTTGTCGAAGAACTTGGGGTCGACCTCGACCCGGTGCTTGAAGGGCTCGATCTTGGGGATGCGCTTCCGCTGGGGATTCATCGCCGCCGCCCGTGCGCCCGCGCCGCGGCGATCCGCCCTCCCTGCTGCCTAGGGTTCCGGCGAGGGGAGGAGGGGATGGGACGGGAGGACGGGAGGACGGGACGATGGGCCTCGGCTCGGCCGTATAGGTATTTTGTTGTTTCGCTCGCGTGCGCGTGTGCGTGCGCTTATATTTTCCTCATAAGAAGCTCGGATTCTTTTGGGGTCCTCGCCTCGGTGGATATATCCCGCATCCGGGCCGCCCCCTATATTTGGCGCTCCGGGCCTCGCCGTCTCGGGCTCGTTTCCACGTTTCACGTTCGTATTCCGATTGTTCACGTTTTATATTCAAAAAATATATAAAAAACTTCACAACACATCAACACGCCACATTGTTTTCCCTTTCAACAAGAAAAGGACTCTAATATTACAAGTCCCTACAAACACATCCTTATTATTAGAGAAAATGAAAATTGCGTCTAAATTCTTAGGGGCACCGAGATCTTCTTTGTCCTGCATACACCGAGGAGAGTCGTGAGCAAAGCTCGATGTTACCTATGGGCCTCGCATCGACGGAGCAAACTTGTTTCAACCCAAAAGATACAGCAGCGGCGATTAGGAAGTCATCCACATTGATCAGGAGACGTCAACGTCGTGACCTACGTAGCAAATCGTCGCCCCAAAAAATGAATGCGTCGAAGCATGTATATACTCCAGAGACCATAAACGTCAACCGAATCCGAATCCATGGTGGACCCGCTGCATGTCCTTGCGCAGTCAACCGTGTTGGAAATATGCCCTAGAGGTAATAATAAATAAGTTATTATTATATTTCCTTGTTCATGATAATCGTTTATTATCCATGCTATAATTGTATTGATAGGACACTCAGATACATGTGTGGATACATAGACAACACCATGTCCCTAATAAGCCTCTAGTTGACTAGCTCGTTGATCAATAGATGGTTACGGTTTCCTGACCATGGACATTGGATGTCGTTGGTAACGGGATCACATCATTAGGAGAATCATGTGATGGACAAGACCCAATCCTAAGCCTAGCACAAAGATCGTGTAGTTCGTATGCTAAAGCTTTTCTAATGTCAAGTATCATTTCCTTAGACCATGAGATTGTGCAACTCCCGGATACCGTAGGAATATTTTGGGTGTGCCAAACGTCACAACGTAACTGGGTGGCTATAAAGGTACACTACAGGTATCTCCGAAAGTGTCTGTTGGGTTGGCACGAATCGAGACTGGGATTTGTCACTCCGTGTGACGGAGAGGTATCTCTGGGCCCACTCGGTAGGACATCATCATAATGTGCACAATGTGATCAAGGAGTTGATCACGGGATGATGTGTTACGGAACGAGTAAAGAGACTTGCCGGTAACGAGATTGAACAAGGTATCGCGATACCAACGATCGAATCTCGGGCAAGTACAATACCGCTAGACAAAGGGAATTGTATACGGGATTGATTAAGTCCTTGACATCGTGGTTCATCCGATGAGATCATCGTGGAACATGTGGGAGCCAACATGGGTATCCAGATCCCGCTGTTGGTTATTGACCGGAGAACGTCTCGGTCATGTCTGCGTGTCTCCCGAACCCGTAGGGTCTACACACTTAAGGTTCGATGACGCTAAGGTTATTAAGGAAGTTCGTATGTGGTTACGAATGTTGTTCGGAGTCCCGGATGAGATCCCGGACGTCACGAGGAGTTCTGGAATGGTCCGGAGGTAAAGATTTATATATATGAAGTATGGTTTTGGCCACCGGAAGTGTTCTGGGCATCACCGGTAGTGTACCGGGACCACCGGAGGTGTCCGGGGGTCCACCAAGTGGGGCCACCGGCCCCGGAGGGCAGCATGGGCCAAGTGTGGAAGGGGACCAGCCCCAGGTGGGCTGGTGCGCCCTCCCACAAGGCCCAAGGCACAAGGGAAGAGGAGAGGGGGCAAACCCTAAGGGCAGATGGCCCCTAAGGCCCATGCTCCCTGCGCCTCCCTTTCCTCCCCCTCTTGGCCGCCACCCTTTTCCCATCTAGGGTTGCCGCCCCTCTAGGGGTGGGAACCCTAGAGGGGGCGCACCCTCCTCCCCTCCTCCTATAAATAGTGAGGCCTAGGGGTTGCCCAAATGGCACGATTTGATCTCTCCCTGTTGGTGCAGCCCTGCCTCTCTCCTCCTCATATCTCGTAGTGCTTGGCGAAGCCCTGCTGGATCACCACGCTCCTCCACCACCACCACGCCGTTGTGTTGCTGCTGGATGGAGTCTTCCTCAACCTCTCCCTCTCTCCTTGCTGGATCAAGGCATGGGAGACGTCACCGGGCTGTACGTGTGTTGAACGCGGAGGTGCCGTCCGTTCGGCACTAGGATCATCGGTGATTTGGATCACGGCGAGTACGACTCCATCAACCCCGTTCACTTGAACGCTTCCGCTTAGCAAGGGTATGTAGATACACTCTCCTTCCCCTCGTTGCTGGTTTCTCCATAGATAGATCTTGGTGACACGTAGGAAAATTTTGAATTTCTGCTACGTTCCCTAACAAACCGTGCCATCGCGTGCTGTTGCCGCCACCTCGTGGTGCCGTGATCAATGCCTTCACGCACTGGCGTCGTGCTGCCACCCCGGGAGGAGCGGCGTCGTGGCTGAGCGCCTCCGCGTGTATTGGCCTGATGTTCAAAAGGACGGCCACTCGACGGTTCCTTCTTCTCATGTCGTCGATTGCTCTTGATAGAGTCTTCGTGCTGATAACGTATTGTAGAGCGAAAGTAAAGAGACAAATGAAGAGTTCAAATGATTCACTGGTTTCATTGCAATGTGGGAGACCCGCTTATATACATGGTGTAGGGAGACATCTTTGCCCCAACATACATAGAACATAACACACACCTCCTAGGAGGCATCCCTCCCATATAATTGATCACATGTTTCTATTTCTCAGCACCTATATCTGGAGAAAATCCCTCAACTTTTAAGCTTAGATGCGCCCTTCTCCATTCAGGAAATCCAAGAAACCTTCTCCAAGTAAACCATCATGCTAGTCCAGGACCGAACGGTTTCGACCCTAGTTATTATCAAAAAATTTGACACTAAATCAAAACTATCACCATTCTCTTTTTCCTTGGACTTCCACAACCTAAGCGCAGACGTCGAACGTTTCAATGGGGATCGTGTGATCTCCTCCATAAAAACGATGTCGTCAAAATCGTTGATGATGCCTTCAAACCTATCTCTCTGCAAAACGCCCCCCAAAGGACGGCTACCTCTTGAGCTTGCGTTGGTTTTTCCCTTGAAGAGAAAAGGGTAATGCAGCAAAGTAGAGTAAGTGTTTCCCTCAGCTTTTGAGAAGCAAGGTATCAATCCAGTAGGAGACAATGCAACAAGCCACCGAATACCTACACAAACAAACACCAACTTGCACCCAACGCGACAAAGGGGTTGTCAATCCCTTCATAGTTATTTGCAAAGTGAGATTTGATATAGATGGATAAACGATAAAGTAATATTTTTGGTTTATGAAACGGGAAGTAAAAGATTGCCCCCCCTCTCTCCCTCGCGTCGCCCTCTCGGGCGACTCGAGGGCCAAAATCCTAGCCCGCCGTCGCCGTCTCCTCCCCCTCTCGACCTCCCCTCGTTGCCGCCTGAGGCAGCCGCCGGCTTCGCCCGGGGCGCTGCTGATGAAGGTGGCGGCGGGGCATCTCCTGTTGTCCCGCATCGCTCACGGGGGGCCTCGGGACCCGGGGCGGTGGCCCCGGCTGGATTGGCGCCACCGCATCCTCGGCCCATGGTGGCACAGGTGCGGGCCGGTGCCCTTGGACATGTGGACGACGAGTTAGCCGGTGGATGGGAGCCAGGGCGTGGCGGCGGCGGCTTCGTGGCTTCAGATCTGGCTGCCTTCCACCCTCTGCTGCGGATTCGGCAAGTCCCTCCCCCCAGCTTTGGCCTGCTCTGTCCTGGACGCGGGTTCTCCGTCGGGTGGGAGTGGTGACGGGAATATAGCTAGGAGAAATCCCTAGCCAGCCCTGCTGGCTGTGACGGCGACGACGCCCGCGGGCGCCGCGCACCTCCTTGGAGGCGTCTGTTGGGTATACCTTCCCCGCCCCTTCCCCCTTGTCCTCCCGGGTGAAAACCCCAACGCTGTTGGGCGGCGGCGACACCCTTGGCGTTGTATCCTTCTTGAAGGCACTACTTTGGGAGCAAGGAGGGAAGTTGGACTTAACTGTGATGTGTGCGGTGGGTGTCAGCGGCAGCAGCATAAACTCCAGCGGCGGTGGTGTCCCCCTTGGTCCGGGCCATGTTTGAGTGCTCACCGTGTGGCTGTAGTGACCCTACTCCGGTGCCCATGGCTACTGGCAAGGAGGGGATAGGGATTCCCCCCAGTAGTGTCACTCCAGCGAGCCGGTTGTGCAGAAGCTCCTCAATTTGATATTAGCCCTGGCTGCTGCTCCTTAGTTCATTCTGGCAGCTCTCCTCTTGCATGCCCGGGTCCTTGGCTTTCAGTGATGTTCTGCTCTAGGTGAGAAGTCGACGGCAGGACGGGTCTACATGGTCCCAATAATGTGGATGCCATCGGTGCCACTCATCCAGGTTCTAAGGGGAACGTGTCCATTCGTCGACGGTGCGGCGCCTTTCGAGCCAGGCGAGGAGGCAGGGGCCTTCTTCGACGATGGATCTAGATGGTGGTGTTTCCGTCAGGGTCCCAGGTGTTGTGGCAACGGCTTCCCTTTCGGTCATCCGATCTTCCTCTCCTTCGCCGGCATTTCCCTTCTCCTAGGCTTCGCGCGCGCAAGAGGCCTTGTCATCTTCAAGCTAGGTGCTTCATGTTGATCCTTTTGCAGTTTGTTGTATGTCTGGCATGTGAGCTGCTCCCGGCACCATTGTATCTTGCCTTTTTTTCCTCTTGTTTCTATTTGGTTTAATTCGAGGTTGTAATCCAGAGTTTGTAAATCCTGGCCGGTTGATGGCTTTGTTAATTCAAAGTCGAGCTCATCGCAAGCCTTCATTCAAAAAAGGTAAAAAATTGCAAAGAAAGTAAATAGGAAACTAGAATTGTAGATCGGAAACTTATATAATTGAAAATAGACCCGGGGGCCATAGGTTTCACTAGAGGCTTCTCACAAGATAGAAAATAATACGGTGGGTGAACAAATTACTGCCGAGCAATTGATACAAAAGCGCAAAGTTATGACAATATCTAAGGCAATGATCATGAATATAGGCATCACGTCCGTGTTAAGTAGACCGAAACGATTATGCATCTACTACTATTACTCCACACATCGACCGCTATCTAGCATGCATCTAGAGTATTAAGTTCATAAAGAACGGAGTAACGCCTTAAGCAAGATGACATGATGTAGATGAATTAACTCAAGCAATATGATGAAAACTCCATCTTTTTATCCTCGATGGCAACAATACAATATGTGCCTTGCTACCCCTACTGTCACTGGGAAAGGACACTGCAAGATTGAACCCAAAGCTAAGCACTTCTCCCATTGCAAGAAAAACCAATCTAGTTGGCCAAACCAAATCGATAGTTCAAAGAGACTTGCAAAGATATCAAATCATGCATATAAGAACTCAGAGGAGATTCAAATAATATTCATAGATAAGCTGATCATAAATCCACAATTCATCGGATCTCGGCAAACACACCGCAAAAGAGTATTACATCGAATAGATCTCCAAGAACATCAAGGAGAACTTTGTATTGAGAATCAAAGAGAGAGAAGAAGCCATCTAGCTACTATCTATGGACCCGTAGGTCTGTGGTAACCTACTCACGATTCATCAGAGAGGCAATGGTGTTGATGTAGAAGCCCTCCATGATCGAATCCTCCTCCGGCAGGATGCCGGAAAAGGCCCCTAGATATATAGGAGGTTGCGGTGGTGGAAAAGTGGTTTCGTGGCTCTCTTGGAAGTTTTTGGGATATTTGAGAATATATAGGAGGAAGATCCAGGTCAGGGGGGCATCGAGGGGCCCACAAGGTCGGGGGCGCGCCCTCCACCCTTGTGGCCGCCTCGTGGCTCTTCTGACTTGCACTCCAAGTCTCCTGGGTGTCTTCTGGTCCAAGAAAATCATCGCGAAAGCTTCATTCCGTTTGGACTCCGTTTGGTATTCCTTTTCTGCGGAACTCTAAAACAAGGACAAAACAAAAACTGGCACTGGGCTCTAGGTTAATAGGTTAGTCCCAAAAATCATATAAAATAGCATGTTAATGCATATAAAACATCCAAAACAGATAATATAATAGCATGGAACAATCAAAAATTATAGATAAGTTGGAGACATATCAGGCATCCCCAAGCTCAATTCATGCTCGTCCTCGAGTAGGTAAAACAGAATTTTTGATGTGGAATGCTACCTATAACATATTTATCCATGTAATTCCCTTTATTGTGGCATGAATGTTCATATCCGTATGATTCAAAAAAAGTTCAATATTGACATAAAAACAATAATACTTCAAGCACACTAACAAAATAATTATGGCTTCTCAAAATAACATGGCCAAAGAAAGCTTATCCCTACAAAATCATATAGTATGGCTATGCTCCATCTTCATCACACAAAATATTCAAATCATGCACAACCCCGATGACAAGCCAAGCAATTGTTTCATACTTTTGATGTTCTCAAACCTTTTCAACTTTCATGCAATACATGAGCGTGAGCCATGGACATAGCACTATAGGTGGAATAGACGGTGGTTGTGGAGAAGACAAAAAGAAGGAGATAGTCTCACATCAACTAGGCGTATCAACGGGCTATGGAGTTTCCCATCAATAAATATCAATGTGAGTGAGTAGGGATTGCCATGACGGATGCACTAGAGCTATAAGTTTATGGAAGCTCAAAAAGAAAACTAAGTGGGTGTGCATCCAACTTGCTTGCTCATGAAGACCTAGGGCATTTTGAGGAAGCCCATCGTTGGAATATACAAGCCAAGTTCTATAATGAAAAATTCCCACTAGTATATAAAATGACAATATAGGAGACTCTCTATCATGAAGATCATGGTGCTACTTTGAAGCACAAGTGTGGCAAAAAGGATAGTAACATTGTCCCTTCTCTCTTTTTCTCTCATTTTTTTTCTTTTTTTCTTTTTTTCTTATTTTGCGCCTTATTTTTTAGTTGGCCTTTCTCTCTTTTTTTTATTTCCTCACATGGGACAATGCTCTAATAATGAAGATCATCACACTTCTATTTACTTACAACTCAAAAATTACAACTCGATACTAGAACAAAAATATGACTCTATGTGAATGCCTCCGGCGGTGCACCGGGATGTGCAATGAATCAAGAGCGGCATGTATAATAAATGATGAATGGTGGCTTTTCCACAAATACGATGTCAACTACATGATCATGCATAGCAATATGACAATAATGGAGCGTGTCATAATAAATGGAACGGTGGAAAGTTGCATGGCAATATATCTCGGAATGGCTATGGAAATGCCATAATAGGTAGGTGTGGTGGGCTGTTCTGAGGAAGGTATATGGTGGGTTTATGGTACCGACGAAAGTTGCACGGTACAAGAGAGGCTAGCAACGGCGGAAAGGTGAGAGTGCGTATAATCCATGGACTCAACATTAGTGATGCAGCTTGAAGCTACATCGGTATTTCCCCAAAGAGGAAGGGATGATGCAGCACAACGGCGGTAGGTATTTCCCTCAGTGATGAAACCAAAGTTATCGAACCAGTAGGAGAACCAAGCAACACTACGTAAACAGCACCTGCACACAAATAACAAATACTCGCAACCCGACGTGTAAAAGGGGTTGTCAATCCGTTTCGGGTAGCGGTGCCGGAAGTTGGCAAAAGGACGTGATAAAGATATGATAGATTGGATCGCGGAATTGCGAGATAAAATAAATAAGAATAAGTTTCAGCAAGGTATTTTTATATTTTTGGTTTAATAGATCTAAAAATAAAAGCAAAGAAAAAAAATAGATTGCAAAGGCAAATAATATGAGAAAGAGACCCGGGGTGCCGTAGGTTTCACTAGTGGCTTCTCACGAGAAAAATAGCAAAAGGTGGGTAAACAAATTACTGTTGGGCCATTGGTAGAACTTCAAATAATCATGACGATATCCAGGAAATGATCATTATATAGGCATCACGTCCAAGATTAGTAGACCCACTCCTGCCTGCATCTACTACTATTACTCCACACATCGACCACTATCCAACATGCATCTAGTGAATTAAGTTCATGGAGAAATGGAGTAATGCAATAAGAATGATGACATGATGTAGACAAGATCTATTTATGTAGTAATAGACCCCATCGTTTATCCTTAGTAGCAACGATACATACGTGGTGGTTCCCCTTCTGTCACTGGGATCAAGCACCGTAAGACTGAACCCACTACAAAGCACCTCTTCCCATTGCAAGATAAATAGATCAAGTTGGCCAAACAAAACCCAAATATCGGAGAAGAAATACGAGGTTGTAAGAAATCATGCATATAAGAGATCAAAGAAACTCGAATAACTTTCATGGATAAAAAGATAGATCTGATCATAAACTCAAAGTTCATTCGATCCCAACAAACACACCGCAAAAAGAGCTACATCATATGGATCTTCAAGAGACCATTGCATTGAGAATCAAACGAGAGAGAGGAAGCCATCTAGCTACTAACTACGGACCCGAAGGTCTACAAAGAACTACTCACGCATCATCGGAGAGCCACCAATGGAAGTGGTGAACCCCTCTGTGATGGTGTCTAGATTGGATCTGGTGGTTCTGGACTCTGTAGTGGCTGGAATTGATTTTCGTCGACTCCCCTAGGGTTTTTGGAATATTGGGGTATTTATAGAGTAAAGAGACGATCCGGGGGCACCCGAGGTGGGCACAACCCACCAGGGCGCGCCTGGAGGTGGGTTGTGCTCCCCTTGAAGCAGCCCCCAGGTGCTTCTTCGGCCCATTGGATGTCTTCTGGTCCAAAAAAATTCCACAAAAAGTTTCGCTGCGTTGGACTCCGTTTTGTATTGATTTCCTGCGATGTAAAAAACATGCAAAAAAACAGCAACTGGCACTTGGCACTATGTCAATAGGTTAGTACCAAAAAATGATATAAAATAACTATAAAATGATTACAAAACATCCAAGATTCATAATATAACAGCATGGAACAATCAAAACTTATAGATACGTTGGAGACGTATCAGCATCCCCAAGCTTAATTCCTGCTCGTCCTCGAGTAGGTAAATGATAAAAATAGAATTTTTGATGTGGAATGCTGCCTAACCTGTCATATCATATTCTTTTATTTGTACCATGGACATTTGGACTTTTATATTGTTCAAAGTAATAGTCTAGTTTTGATATGATGACTTAAATACTCATGCATATTAACAAGCAACCATGCCTTTCAAAATATCAACGCTAAAATAAGCTATCCCTAGCCCATCATGCTCAATCATTGATCCATTCATGAAACACAATCTCATATTAACTACACCCAATGATCAAGTACGATCAAAGTGCCCCCTAGTTGGTGCTTTATAAGAGAAGATGGAGACTCAAATTCAAAAATAAAAATTGCATAAAGTAAATGAAAGGCCCTTCGCAGAGGGAAGTAGGGATTTGTAGAGGTGCCAGAGCTCAAAGCGAAAATTGAGAGATAAAAACATTTTGAGAGGCATACTTTTCCCACCAACGAAAACAACTTAGAGTTCCCAACACTTTCCATGCTTGATATATCATAGGTGGTTCCCAGACAAAAATTAAACTTTATTCCTTTTTCCACCATACTTTCACTTTCCATGGCCAACCGTATCCACAGGTGCCTTCCATACCAACACTTTCCAAGGAATTTATTATTTGACAACATAAAGTAAATTCATTTTTCATTTCGGGACTGGGCATCCCTAATACCTTTGCCTTACTCTCGTGCAAAGACAAGTGAATAAACACTCAACTTGAGAATAACACATCTAGCATGGAAAATATTAGCCACCCCTCACCGCCTCGCGAGCGGTATGAGCACACAAAAAAGAAATTTATTTTGAATATTAGAGATGGCACATTCAAATTTGCTTAGAATGGCAAAAGAATACCACATATAGGTAGATATAGTGGACTCATATCGCAAAACTGGTTTAAAGGATTTTGGAAGCACAAGTAGTGATCATACTTAGTGCAAAATGAAGGCTAGCAAAAGATTGAGAAGCGGCCAACTAAGAAACGAATAATCTCATAAGCGAGCATCAAGCATAATTAACACCGAAT